>OZ005761.1:6074533-8611533 GCA_963930825.1 Silvanus unidentatus
GTCAGCTTGAAATAAATCATTTAAGCCTTTTAATATCACTTTGCGTCTTTTAAAATTAATTCTTGCTGGTTTATGTAATTCATTAACAACATATTCTTTTGTACTAGTAATAAATTTTCTTTTCATGGTATATCACTTTATTCAATAATTTTAGCTTCTTGTAACTCTTCTATAATGGATTGAATTTCATTTGTGTGACCTGTATTTCCAGCTGTCTGAGATGCTATTAATAAACGTAAACGGTCAACTAGCTCATTTATATCATTCCAAAATACATAATCTATTTTGTTATTATTTGCTTCCATTAGTAATAACCCTTTACCACTTGTTATTGGAGCAATTATATTTTTATACTTTTGAGATTTGGAACCAACAACTTGTTTATTTGATTGATAAAACCTTCGTGATGCATTCGTTTTATATACAATAGTTTGATAGTTCTTTATATCATTTTCTGAATAATGTTCAGGCCTTTTTTTAAATAATAATTCATATAGACCGGGTGTACCTTTGTATTTTTTATTCTTTACATATATATCTGCACCATCTATGATTAATTCAGAATTTCCAATAAAAAATTTATCTTGTGCGGGGTTAAATCGAACTCCATACCTATGATCAAAATTGTCCCCCTCATCTTCCAACATTGCTTTAACATATCTTTTTGGTAATTCATGATATTGATCTAGATATTCATTTAAGGATGTTGCTTTTATTTCCTCAAATCGATCTTTAAATGGTTTTTTATCATTTTGATTTTCTCTACTTGTACTTGGAGTGTTATTATCCTCAGTATCACTTTTTGATGAACCTTTTGAATTAATTCGTTTTAGTATTGAAAGTTTCGATTCACTAATATTGTGTTTATTTGTAATTCTATCGATTGTTTCATTATTAGGGTTTTCGTCTTCATCATTTTCATCTTTTATTTTAAGTAATTTTTGGGGGATTTTCAATTCATCTTCAATGTTTTTTAAATGTTTAGTTACAGGAGAAAATAAATTTGCTTGCATGGTTTCATTCTGTTTTAAAAGTTTCAGTTTTTGTTTAATGTTTTTCCTTTTTGTAACTAAATGTTTTTTTAGATCTGTTTCTTTTGATTTCATTATTTTTAATTTACCTTAATTACAGATAGCCTCCTTTAAAAGAATTAGTGTATAACAGAATAGGTATGAAACTGGTTTCAAACAGGTATTTAACAGCTTTTTAACAGTTTTTGAATAGGTTTTTATTGACCAGTTCTAACTTTACTGAAGAAATCTATACTAGATATGAAGGAATTATACTTTTTCCAAGCTTATATATTGATCAAACCCCTTTCTATATCGACCGTTTTGTATTTTATAATCCTTAAATATTGAAAGAAACCCATATGGATCTTTCCAACAATTGGTACATAACCATTTAAATGTATCAAATTTCATGTCACTACCAACATGATCTAAATAAATATGTTTCAAATTTAAATCATCCTGTTTAAATAAAATAATTACATTTGAATTATCTCTAATTAAGTGTTTACTTATTTTAGCATAAGATTGACAAAGGAAAAAACAGTCTATATTATAGTGTCGTCCCATACTAAAGTATTGTCTTATAATATCTTGACCTTCAGAAATGACGTCATCGAATATTACTATTGAGTGTGGTTTTGTTTTACATGGTTGAATGATCTGCTCACTAGAATTATATGCATAATAATTTACATCTTTTATTGGTTTTAATAGTTGTTCAATATATTTATATTTAGGTTGAAGTAAAGATTTTGAATATATGTAAACATTTTTAAATTTTAAACCATTTATATCATCAATTAATGATATCATTACATTTGTTTTTCCACATCCTGATGGACCTACGACAATAGCACGCATAGTGGTGGGGAACAATGGACCATGTTTACTTTGAATTTCTTTAATAAAATCATGGTTTTCAATATTTAAAGTTACTTTTTGTTTTATGAATTTCATTTTTAACTAGTTGTCTATTAATATAGGATGATCATTTGAAACTAATATAAAAGTATAAAATCCATTCATTTTATTATTATTATTATTTTAGACATTGAGTTAAAGTATCATGAAATATTATCATTATAGTGGAGGTGGTTTAGTTAATTCATTGATTAACAAATTACCCATAGAATTACATATTCCTGGTTATAAATTTTGTGGTCCAGGTACTAAATTAAATGAACGTTTGGCTAGAGGTGATCGTGGTATAAATATTTTAGATGAAAGTTGTCGTGAACATGATATAGCATATGCAAACCAAAAAGATATAAGGGAACGACACAAAGCTGATAAAGTACTTGCATCTACAGCCCTAAAACGGTTCAAATCATCCTCAACACCCCTAGGTGAACGATTAGCTGCATTAGGGGTTGCTGGAATTATGAAAGCTAAAGTACACCTCGGAATGGGTATTGGAATTCAATCAAGACGAAAAATACAAAAATCTCTCAGTTTGTTAAATAAAATAAAAAGAGTGTTGAATTCAATTGAACATGATTTAATAGTTTTAAATAATATAAAAGTTAGGAGGACACCGAAAAAATATTCTTTAAAGAATTATAATATTCAAAACTTACATAAATCATTGAATAAAACTAAACAATTTTTAGATTCAATTGATAATTGTTTAAGAAATGGAATTTAACCAACATTATTTTAGAATATAATTACATACAAAAATAAAAATTGTTTTATATTTAATAAATAACTATAAATTAGATATTTATAACAAAATTTAATAAAAACATAAATAGTATTGAATTGATTATGGTAATGATAGGTTGGTCTCTATAAATTTAATAATTTTAATTATGAGAACCATAAAGAAGAAATTAAATAAAAGAAAACATATTAAAACTTCAAGTTTAAAAAGAAAAAGGATAAGTAAGAAATTAAAAAGTTTTCAAAATGCCCTTTCTAATATTAAAAAAAGCATATTACTAGTGAAACCAAAAACAGTAAATGATACAATACAAGTTGCTTTGAAGAAAGCGAAATCTACAATTAATGGAAAAACAATAAGAAAACCTCGTATAATAAAAGTACCTAAAGTTGGTGGAGTTTTACCACTTATACCTATATTTGCTGCCCTATCATCACTTGGGGCACTAACAGGAGGAGTTTCAGGAATAGTGAAAGCAATTAATAGTGCTAAAGAAGCAAAACAACAATTAGATGAGGCTAAACGTCACAATCAAACTATGGAATCTATAGCTATTGGAAAGGGGTTACACTTAAGACCGTATAAAAGTGGTCATGGTCTTTTTTTAGGATTCAATACAAACCAAAAAAACAAAAAAGGGTAATATCAAAAGAAAATTATATTATGAATAAATTACCCAACAAACCTTTAACAAATTTTGAATTATTACAATATGCTAAGGATATGGAAATTAAACATTTTCGTGGGGTCTTTATGCGTGATCAATTACCTAAAAAAATTTATAAAAATGAATGTGGAATTATTAATTTAGATAGTTCAAAGAATAATGGTACACACTGGACTGCTTACAAGCGAAGTAAATCAAAAATAATCTATTTCGATAGTTATGGTAATTTACGACCACCATTAGAAATATTAGAATATTTTAAATCAAATGGTCCAGTTTATATTACATATAACTATACAAGATATCAACACTTCAACACCTTTAATTGTGGACATCTATGTTTAAAATTTCTAATTAACAATAGTAATTAAACATTTATTTAGTTATATATTTTGTTTTTTTATTAATTTGTTTATTATTCAATACAATGCCAGTTCCTATAAAAAGCGTACCCTGTGTGAGATGTGGTGGTGAAAATGACCTTGAACAAGAAAATGACAGAGTTTGTTGGGTATGTAGATATAAAGAATTTATGAGTTCTGCTGGAGAAAAACATCCACGTTTTTAGGTATATTTATAACAGATATTCATTTTATATGTATGTATAAATTGTTTTATAGAATATAATATGAATTTAAAATAAAAAGAAATATTTAAATTATACAAAATAATTTATTTTATTTGAATTACATTTTTTAATATAGGAGATATAATTTGTTCCAAATATTTCACATATTTTTTAAATATTATAGGGTTAATTATGAGGGAAAGTTCTTGAATTCGTCGTTTAAAATGTTCTCTATCAATAACTGAATTGGTCCATTGTGATCCATTTCGAGAATATTGATAAGCGAGTAGCCATGTGTACATGATATGTATTTCTATCGATTCTTTAAAAGTGACTTTTTTCTCAATTTTCTTCATATTCATATTAACAGATGATTATAAAATGAGTTTTATATTTATTATTCCATTAAACTTGAACTTGACCTTGTTTTATGAGAACAAAAATAAACATATATAGGTCGAGACATATGTGTATGTAACTTGATATAATAATAAATGAACTTATTTTTTTTAAACACTTTTTACTTTTATTTATGAAACTCTAGCCAATGATAAATGAAATATACATTTTCCATGGCACAATTTAGATTATTAATTAGATGTTTATTACAATGAAATGATTTTAAGAATGATTTCAATTTGCCTAATGATGGACATTGCTCTTCATCATCTTCTACATTTGTAATGTCATTTTTTAAAAATCTTCTTAACCATTTCTCTTTTTGTAATCCTTTAACCATAATAACCTCATCAGATGAAATTACTTCTTTTAAATAGGACTTTATTTCTTCAATATTTAATATGTCTTCACTTTGAATATCTGGTGATAAATAATCCCATCCAAGCCCATGTATAGTATTGGTAGAGTATTGTATGTGTTTTTTCATTGTTACACTTAATGAGTGGAAATTATTTGGATATTTAATAAATTTAACCCATGAGAGTTTTGTTTTTGTGTTTAGAAATGCAATTTCTCGAACAATAAAATTTAAGTTTGTGTGTTGAAAACCTTGCACATCAATTATAAACATTTTTTTTTTTGGAATGATGAATTTAAAATTACTTCTGGTTAGTACTATTTCTCATTTAAAACTAAAATTAGATAAATTTCAATTGATTAAATAATTTATTGGTTTTCCCCACTCCTTATTTATTAAAAATTAAATATAAATTAATAGATGAAATAATTCATATTACTATATCATTTATTTATTTATTACAAACCCATATTTATAATAATTTTATTAATAATTGTATTTTAGGTAATATAAATTCCAATAAGCGTTTAATCCGTTTTAAATTAAAAGATGTAGAGAAACATTCACATGTATCTGGCCCACTCGTTGCACAATTGTTGGACCATGCACATCTTTTAAAATGATTCCCATGTCGATTACAAATAATTTCTTCCATCTCATATATTTGTAATAATTTTCGTATGACATCTATTTGTTGTATAATTGTTTTCAGTTCTTCTATTGTAATACACACATTTTTAATATTCTTATATTCACCCATTCTCTCTCTCTTATATGTATAAGTTCCCATTCAATTTATTTAAACAAACTAATAATATTTCTTAAATATCTTTGAATATATAGGTATAATCCTATACATTTTTTACTTTATTACAACTAGTCTAACATTCCATATGGGTATGTTTCAGTATAAATATAGTTTACAATTCTTTTATCATCATGAGGACTGAGAGCAATTTTATTCTGTTTAATTGAATATACTTCATGTTTATTAGATCTTATTAAATTTTGACTAACATTCATTGACTTGTTATAAAATAAACAATTATAATAATCTTCAAATGTAATTTTTCGTAATGCTGATGCTTTAATTCCTTTAGCTTTTTTTACACAATTTATATTATTATATACTTTAAATGAATACATTTTTGACTTAAGTCCAACAAATTCTTCCATTATTTGCCCACACAATTCATCTTTCATATACCCAAGTTTCTTTTTATTTTTTAGTGGTATATTGTAAACATTTTCTGGTGGATAGTCTGATGTATCAAATCTATCAATGTCTTCTTTCATATGTTCATATATGTCATTAACCTTGAATTGATAAATCAATGAATCGGTATCTGTGTATAGTAATTTGGCATTATTATGTCCAAATTTCTTTAATACATATTGGTAGTGAAAGTCATATAAAAATGTTTTTGAAATATCTAAGACACAAAATCCAATGTATATAGGTTTGTTAAATTTAACATTTAATCGTTGCATTTCAATTATAACCATATTATTATCAAAAATTGTGCAACTATGAAAATTGGGTTTTGCAATTAGAGTTTGAGCTCCATATCTTCCACCCCATTTTGTTACTATCTTCACATCCTTATATTTTCGTACTGATTCAATTGTCTTTCCAAAAAATGAGTTATTCATTAATTTAAAAAAATTTTTTTCAAATTCATTTTTACTATTTTGTCTAAGCATTGTATTAAGATCTATATATGGTTTTATCCAACGAGATTGTGTAAATTTAAGAATTCTATGGATTTTTTTCAATTTCAACCCCAAATTTAAAACTTGCTTTAAATTTATATAATGTATTACATAATTTTTTTTATCATAAAAAGTAGTGAGTAATTTTTTAATTTTATTGTTTGCCATGGGTGGTACCATATGTTCAGGACATAATGGTAAATCTTTATGCGACTCAAATAGAGTTTTTGGATATTCAAGATCTACTTCAAATATATATCCATATTCAGATTCATCAGATATACATAGAATTGTATCTATATTAAAATATTCAACATTTTTAATCCACTCAAAATTTCCTGTAGGTAAGGGAGCACACATTGCATGACCATATTGGTTATTTAAATCGAAATACATTAAATAAGATGGTGGATCATTAAAATTGTAGTTATCCATATATTTATTACATGCCTTAGCATACCTATTAGCACAATGATTTATTCCACCCCTTATACCCTTTTCAATGAAAAGAATTTGATCTACATCATCCATTAATTCTAATGTTACATTAGTCATTTTTAAACAACAATCAAAGGAAAATCCAGGTGCGGTATAATAGTGTAAGCTATCCAACTTATAAGCATCAAAACAAACATTTCTAAATTTTTCAAACACATCAGCTAATAACAATACATCTGTCCTTAAATAGAGTTCAGCATATTGTTGTAAATTTGATATTTGAAAAGTATTCCAAACATTTAATGCATGTTCATAATCTTCATTGGTTATGTGTTGATCATTTAATTCATCATAAAAATCATCAATTTTAGGTAACTTAGTTTCCCTTAATATATTCCAATTACTAAAATATTCATATGGAAAAATACCTTTACGTTTTAATAAATTAAATTCATGGTCATTCTTACAATAAGCCTTTGTTATTGTTTTATCATCATCAGACAAATATGAACTTAATTTATCTAGACTACAAGCCATGAACCTATATGAGTCGAGAAATCTGTATTCTATCTTGGTACCATTAATTTTTTTCGAAAATGAAATATATTTCTCTTTATTTATAGGTAATAATTGTATAGACCCCGGAATTTCAGTGCATAAACTTTTAATTATAAAATGACTATCATAACCACTTAAGTTGTGGAAAATAATAGGTACAATATGGGAATCTTTATAATTTAGATTGCAGGCTGCATGAGCTGCTCCTCTATAAACACCAGATAAATGACAATGATCTTTTACCTTTACCTTTACGTAATTATTTTCTTCAAATGGATTTTCACATATATGACAATATTTGGATGATTCATATTCCTTTCTTTGGTTTTCTGTTAATGGAATCATACGTAATGGATTTTTAAATATACCATCTAAATTAAATGCCAATTGTTGTAATTGTAATACAAACCAGGAAATACAATTTTTACCAGTATAAGAATTGTAAAATGAAAGAGAATTATCATATGAACACTTAAAATAATATGCTACACTAAATGCCTCATGTTTTTTATATTTCTTTGTATTACTATCAATATTCAAATCATTGTATTTTATTAGTAAACTTTCAATATCACAATATAAAACGAAAGGTACTTTTTCTTTGTATTTATAATGAGAAAACTTAAGAATTTTTTCATCACCCACAGGTAATGTCATTTTTACATTGTTCATTTTTTTACAATCAAACTGGTGACTATTTAAAGAACTGATTGTTTTAAAGCGATTTAAACATCTATCACAGAAATACATTTTGTGATGGCAATATCGTGTTTGTTGACTAAGTAAACGAGACAAATCTTTTATTAAAACAAAATGAAATATGTTTTTATAATTTTGTATTTTACTTGAATCTATTTCATTATCAGACTCTTGATTTTTTTCACTGCATGAAACCATTAACAAATTTATTTTATTAATAAAATCTTTTTTTCCTAAATAGAGTGGAACGACTATTTCTTTATTATTGTTATTTTCTCTTTCTGGTTTTTCTAATGTAAAAACATTTATAGATATATTATTCATTTTCTCAAATTTTGGAATTTGTCTTAAAGTCATTGGAAATTCAATTCCATCATAATTTAATTTAGTTGAAAAATGAGGATATGAAGATGTTCGACAAGGATTTTTAGATTTTTTAGCTGGATAAAGAGCTGCAATTACACTCCATAAAAAACAATGATTATCTTTGTTTTTAACATTTAATGTTGCTTTTGTTAGTTGAACCCAACTTGGTAATTTAATACTTATACAAGTTGGTGCACTTACATTAATCGGGTCATAAGTGTTTATATGTACCTTTAATTGTATGATTTCATATAGTGCAAGGCCAGATTCCCGTTCTTGATAAGTTTCTAATTTCGATATTATTGTGTCTTTTATATTTTCATTATAAAACTTCTTTAAATTCGTATTTAAATCAATTGTTTGATTTTTTGTTGTAAAATGTTTTATATCCGTTTCACCAGTTTGTGGTTTAATGAAATTTGCAAAGAAAGTAACATTTACTTTAATAAGAGACTTTTTTAGGGCTTCTTTAATTTTTTTTGCAAAACTTCTAAACGCTTTATTAAAAAAAATATTTGGATCCTTTATATTATAATTTAAAATAGCCCCGGTTTTTAATCGATTATTGAAACAAGATTCAACATCCACCCACATTAACTGTTGTCTTAAAGTCTTTCTTTTATTCTTATTAACAAACTCTTTTTTATATCTATGTTTAAATTGCTCTTTATAATATTTAAACAAAGCTAGATGAGCTTCTAATTTTGCATAGGAAACAAATCTATTCTTTTTCTCTATGTTTTGAAAATATTTCTTAAATAATATAACACTTTTTTTTAAAAATTTGTTGAATTTTATGAATTCCTCTTCAGTCTTAATCAATTTTCCAACTTGTTTTATTTTATTAACCATCTCTTTCGTTAGTAAATCTAATGTTAAAGGATTTACTGTTGACAAATCCATTTTTGTTAATTCTACAAAGTTTAATTATATATAAATCAATTATCAATCAATTATTACAAATAAATTGTTTTACCTTATATATTGTTTATTTAAAAGTGATATTCACACAAAAAACTGTTGTACTATACTAACTAACTGTAAGTAATATTATATAAACTTGAATCTCTCTAAAAGTTAATATAATAACAATTTCTTGAATTAATTACCACTATAAATAGCTTTAACCTCCAACCCTATTTTAAATGAAAAAAAGACATGCGCATATGACTTAGTCACTATAACTATATATAACCCCCTTATATAAAAATTTTATTTCAGTTTTAGTAATTTCTTTAATTGTTAACAATATAAACAAAACGTGATGGCAACTATACCATGTACTGTTGTTGTTAGAATAACTGAACCTCAAGAATTACCAATAGAACATGCTTTAATTGTGTTAAAACACATATTCAAGTAAGTTCAACATTAAATATTTAAAACTTGTTTAATTAAATTTTTTTCTCTATTATTATTTTTTAGATATGGTGTTCGAGATATTTATGCTCGTAATGATGACACAATTTTTATTAAATTATCTTATACACCAAAAGAAGTTACTCTTATAAATAAGTTTGGTGATCTTCCAATGAAATATATGAAGAGCTGCATTGACAATGAAAATGATTTAAAGATATTTGAGAATTTAGTACGCAAATATAACTTTGGTTTAGAACCAAATGAAGATTTGGATCAAAACATTCCATCAGTTACAAATGGCTTAAATGTTATTCCAGCCATACCCCATTCTTCATCGTCTTCTTTTTCATCAAATAAATCAATCACCTCTACTAATGAAGATTTGAAAATTCAAAAAGAGAGGAGTGAAAGAAGCAAAAAAGAGGTGGCTCGTATTCTAGATGAGGAATTCTTACATCAAGGATATGATTTAATAGGTGACGATGAAGATGAATGAGAAAATAAAACATTAAATTCAGATTTTATAATTTTATTATTTATATGTAGGTTTATAAAAAATATATAAACTATAATAAAACTTATAATCGAATAAATACAGCATCTAAAATAATAAAAAAACATAAAATAAAATAAAATTTGTTTTATACCTATGTTTATTATGAAAAATACCTCTAACTAAACAGCTATCGCTGCAGCAGGTGGTGGTTGATGTCCACTATCATCAGATTCTTCATCACTATCACTGTCAAGGAATATCTCACCATAATACCCCTCATCTTCCTCGTTATTGTCTTCTTCTGGAGCGATTACATTTCCAAGCCAATCCATTATCATTAACAATCTCTCTCTTTCATCCACTTCTCTATTTCCCTGCTCTGGTGGTGGTGATGGTGGTGGTGGTGGTGGAGGTGGTTCTTCTACTTCTCGAGGTTGTTGTTGCTGATGTGGTTCTTGTATAAGAGGTTGTACTTGACTATTATTTTTAATATAATCTTGGTAATCACGACACCGAATATGATGGTGTTTCAATGAGTGAATTTGAACAAATATATCACATACACATTTAAAAAACTTTTTTTTCTTTAAATAAGGGCGCTTTCTTCTTCTACATTGTTCAATATGTCTTAAAAAATATTTAATATTAACAATATGTCCTTTATTATAGGGACACCTTTGAAATGTAGATTTCTTATTATTCATGGTAATTATAATAGTATAAACTAAGTTGACAATTAATTATGTCACCCTTTTATATATGATTATTTCATATAGTGGGTCATTTGTAGGACAATTTTTTAATTGTTCCATAATCAAATCATTTTATTCAGTGCAAAGCATGCATTTAATTTTTTACAATAATACTTCTACAAGTGTGGTTCTTTGAATTAATCTTGGTGAGACAATAAGTATTCATTTGTTCTTAAATATAACATGAAATTGATATTCAAGAGTACAATGTAAATACCTTTATTCATTAAGTGTAGACAATAATACATGAACTTGTATTAATTAAATGCAGATTATTTACACATTTTTTCTAGAATTTTAGCAACACATCCACATTGTAAAAGCCCAAAGAAACTTATTTGATATATACTGTTTAGTAATCAAAACTGATTTATATAAAAGCAGGAGAATTAAATTAATTTAAGTTAGTTTCATTCTGTTACATTAATTAAAATGTCACAAAATCATAATAATAATAATTATTCTACTAACCGATTTAAAAAATGCCCCTACAATAGGAGGCATTATGTGCGGGAGCAATATTTGCTCTCACACATAAATAAATGTCAGAGGAGGAACCCTCGCGATAATCGAAGGTTCTTCCTATGCAAATGCAATAAATTGGTGCAAATAAATTGTATGGAGAGCCACCATCTCCATTGCTACATATACCAAGATTTCCTTCGCCGAAATACCCGGGTACGGGATTTCATGCCATGGCCTGTTGAGGAGGAACCGGTAAATTGGGATGACGAGCTTCAACAGATGGAGGAAGAAGAAGCACAACGTCAACAAAATGAAAATGATGAGGCCTACAGTAGTGGAGATGATAGAAATGGTTCACCTCCTCCACCACCACCACCACCACCACCACCCCCGGCAGCTGGGGCAATGGCGGTTTATTAAATATATGCATTATAAGAAAAAAACATTTATTTAATATACATTCATAAATAAATAAAATATATTTTAATAATCCATTGTTTTATTTTTTCATAGTTAAATTGTAAATAAAAATCAAATACTCCTATTATAATAAATCTAATTCACCTTCCATACTTACATTATATTAACGATGTTTGTTAATGGGTTATATTTAGCTACTTTGTCGTGTATAATAAGACAATAGACGCTTGTGTTCGCTGGTATATCTTTATTTGTTTGAAATTCCAAACGAATGTCACACGTGCCCCCTTTTAAATTTTTGTCATTCTGTTGACTACAATCAATGACGATTAATGGAGCAATTGTTAAAAATTTATCATATGGAATACATGGTTCCCCAGAATTCTTATAGTAAAAAGATTCTTGAAACATGCTATACATGTGATACAAAATTGAATATTTTTTTGTATCAAAATCCAAATTTAAATCGTCATAAGGGTATACATCTGAATTAATAAATAATTTTACATTTGTTAAATTACAATGATCGAAATGACTCATATTCATAGTTGCTTTATTTTTTTTGTCTGTTTGAAAACCTATGATAACATGGCGTGGTTTTTCAAGTTGACTTGAAGAAACAATATTCCATATATGATTTTTACTATTGGAAAATAGATTTGGTTGTTCAAATAACTGCCAGGAGCGATAATTCATAGTTATATCTTTACCACTTTCAACATTCTTTAATAATTTAAGTTGTTGTTCTGTAGATACTTCTATATGTGGTATTTTAAAAACTATTCGATTTATTTCAATTTTAGGTATTTCATTAGGGTCTGTTGTTATTGTTGCATTTAAATCTGTTGATGCCCGCAATAATACAAGTTCTTGTTTAATATTGATTAATATTTTTTTATAATCCTCACAGAAACCAAATAAATTTTTTAAAGGTAAACAAATGTTAAAATGTCCAGTTGTATCAATTATATTAGGGTAGTTGAAATGATTCCAACTAGTATGTTCATATCGGTCAGTATCATTTTTTGTAAAAGAAATGTAACCTTTTAAAGTGGTAGTAATACCAACATTTCTACACCTATCAACAACTTTTCCTCCAATTTCATATCTTGCTTCATCAAACATAAAGGCAACACCATTATTTATAAATTTAATTGTATTACTTACTGTATTATCTTGATTAACAATTTTACCTTCAATTAATATAAAACTTTCAGATGGTAATGTATATATATTTTGTGTTTGAATTGGAAACCTTATTTCATCCGATAAAGATATTTTTGAGCTGGAATATGGATAGTAAGAATGAAATTGCTTCGATGTAATAGTATCATCATTATAGAGCTCTTGTCCAATATGTAAAATAGAACTCATTTTTTAAATTTTAATTTAGAACTTTAAACCCTAAAGATTGAAGAAATTGTTTATTTTCAGATGTTAATCTCATTACATTCACTTTCTTACTAAAGTTTTTAATGTTCATTTTCTTATTTATAGTATTTTTATTGATATTTTCATAAGAAGAAACAATAAATGAATTAGACCTATTATATCTAAAAACCATCACGAATTTACTATTTATTTAGAATAGATTTTAAATGTAACCTTATTGTGATCAATTCACCATTAAAATTAATTAAATTGCCACTTTGGTCAACTATTTTAACTATAATCTCATCTATATAGTTTGTATTGATTGGTAAATAAATTAAGGTAGTGGGGGAATTTACTATTTTTTCACCTGGAACAACAAGTGGGTAAAATGTATGTAATATGTGAGTCTCTTTATTATCAGCATGTGAATTTTTTACTAAAGAACAATCAATACAAATTGCATTCACATTTGAAATATTAATTGGATTTTCTGATATATGCTTAATACCAGCATAATAAATTTTTTTTTTAAATCCTAATAAAGAACCAATTGAATGTTCTTCATCAAAATGAATATTGTAAACCGATTTAATTTCACAATGTAATGTATTTAGATTTGCTTTAATAGATAACAAATAATCTTTCTCATTCTTTTCTACTATCTTTTTCCTCTCTTTTTCTATAAAATGTGCAATATCTTTTATTTCATACAATCCAGGATCAATTGCTATTTCATAGATTTTATTGGTATGTGTAAATTTCTTTTCTAATGTAGGTATAGAGAAATGAAATTTGTTATTCTCTTTAGTAACATTATTAATTGTATGATAACTAATAAAATCAACTAAAGCCACAACATTTATATCTGATTCATTTAATATTAAAGGTGGTGAGAATTTACAACTTAAAATTGATGAACGATCTGAGAGTAAAATTATATGATCATTCATTATGATTAAAAACGAACAATGTTCACATACCAACAACACCAACATTAATGATTTGATTTTATCAAAAATTCTTTTTTATATATGGTTTTAAACCTAAAATTGATTATAAAAATATTTAAAATTAAAAGATATTGAATATTTATTAAAATTTTATTGGTAAACAAGTTAAACTACAAAATATGTAAACTTTCAATTTTGCTTTTCAACTTTTGCTTTATCAGATGAACCAAATCCATTATCACCTCGTTTTTGAAAGGGGCCTTGTCCAACACGCTCCATAACATATGGGATGATATTTTTCTCCAAAATTAATTGAGCAATTTTATCACCTCTATTAAAATATGCTCTTGTTTTTCCATGATTGTACAATAAAACCTTAATATTTCCTGTATAATCTCTATCAATAACACCAGCACCAACTTCTATACCCATATTTAATGAATGGCCGGAACGGGATGCAATTCTACCATAACAACCATAAGGAAGTTGAACTTTTATTAATATATCGATTAATTCACGAGCACCTGGGTCAATAGTAAAATCCATGGGTGTTATTAAATCAAATCCAGCACTTAATATACTAGCTCTCGTTGGTGAGAAAGCCATTTCTGATACTCTCACAATATGTAATAATGGGTCTTCAGTTGTTCTACTAGTTGTCATGTTTTTTTTTTTAATTTATATTTAAAATACCTTAAATAAAAACTATAATAAAAAAATAAATTTAAAATCGAATTATAACTTACGAGAAATATTTCTTGGTATATAATTTCAGATAATTCTTATATGTATATATTGAATTCTTAATTAAACTGAAAAAAATTTCAAACTGTAATGAATAGAACCATTAAAAAATTATATATCATTTAAATAACACCCCCCCTCCTCTTAAATTAAATGTCACAGATTTCTTATGCGCATAATTTAAATTTAAATTTAAATATCATGGTGTTCTAAAACAAAAATGGAAAGATGTTCTATGTTATTTCTACAGAATTATTTAAATGATCTCATTAGCCTAGTGGTAAATGTAATGTATTTGTAGGTAAGTAGCATTGATATAGCACAGGTTCGAATCGCGCTGCAGTCACTAGATAATGTTGGTCACTTTTTACTAAATAAATATTTCAATAAATACCCAAAATTACTAATTAACTAATCAATCAATCAATCAATTCTCCAATAGCCCAGCCCAGCCTAGCCTGGCCCGGCCCAGCCCAGCCTGATCCATACCGAAATAAATTCGATTATTGTATATGTACAAGAAAAATCAATTTTTCACTAGTGACATCTATTGGTAAAATGTTACACTAGTTTCTAGTTTTCCTTTTTAAATTTCTATCCATCACCAACACCTTTTCTTAAATCTCTTCTACAATACTCTGGAGATGACCAGCCTACCCTGGCCTTGGCTGGATAAGTCTTGTATGCGTACGTGCGTGTGTGTGTGCGTGCGCGCCTATGTGTCCATCACCAACAAGGAAAACATCCCTCATACCCATACCGTGATGAATGCGTGTGTACGCGCGCGTGCTCATATACAAGACTTCTTCTGCAGCGCACCTCTTGAAGAAGTTCTTCTACTTTTTCTTGGTGGACCGTCTCCTTCTGGAGATCATCCCCCTACCACACCCTTATTGAATGGGCCCTGAGGATGGATACATGCCATCACATGTGACTAGGAATGTCTTACCGTGTACAAGACTTCTTTTGCACTTCTTGTAGAAATTCTTGTAGGACCTTCTGGAGACCCCCCTATTGGATGGTCTCTGCTGATGGTATGTGCCATCAGAAGCGCCATCGTGTCACGGTATCACCCCAAGATAACTACTCCTATAAGTCTACTCTCAAAAGTTGATAAAGGTACAAACGAATAAAATGGTTATATATCACATTTTTAAATACCTATTATTCTCCATTTTACTCGATCTCCTAAACAGTTAAAGATAGGACATTGCGGTTTTCACCACTGGATTCAGCAGCTCATTTTACATAAAATAAGTCCTATAAGTCTACTCTCAAAAGTTGATAAAGGTACAAACGAATAAAATGGTTATATATCACATTTTTAAATACCTATTATTCTCCATTTTACTCGATCTCCTAAACAGTTAAAGATAGGACATTGCGGTTTTCACCACTGGATTCAGCAGCTCATTTTACATAAAATAAGTCCTATAAGTCTACTCTCAAAAGTTGATAAAGGTACAAACGAATAAAATGGTTATATATCACATTTTTAAATACCTATTATTCTCCATTTTACTCGATCACCTAAACGGTCAAAGATAGGACATTTCGGTTTTCACCAGTGGATTCTGCACCTCATTTTACATAAAATTTGTCCTATAAGTCTACTATAAAGAGTTGATAAAGGTACAAACGAATAAAATGGATATATATCACATTTTTAAATACCTATTATTTTCCATTTTACTCGATCACCTAAACGGTCACAGATAGGACATTGCGGATTTCACCAGTGGATTCAGCACCTTATTTTACATAAAATAAGTCCTATAAGTCGATTCTCAAAAGTTGATAAAGGTACAAACGAATAAAATGTTTATATATCACGTTTTTAAATATCTATTATTCTCCATTTTACTCGATGTCCTAAACGGTTAAAGATAGGACATTGCGGATTTCACCAGTGGATTCAGCACCTCATTTTACATAAAATAAGTCCTATAAGTCTACTCTCAAAAGTTGATAAAGGTACAAACCAATAAAATGGTTATATATCACATTTTTAAATACCTATTATTCTCCATTTTACTCGATCACCTAAACGGTCAAAGATAGAACATTGCGGTTTTCACCAGTGGATTCAGCACCTTATTTTACATAAAATAAGTCCTATAAGTCTACTCTAAAGAGTTGATAAAGGTACAAACGAATAAAATGTTTATATATCACCTTTTTAAATATCTATTATTCTCCATTTTACTCGATCTCCTAAACAGTTAAAGATAGGACATTGCGGTTTTCACCACTGGATTCAGCAGCTCATTTTACATAAAATAAGTCCTATAAGTCTACTCTCAAAAGTTGATAAAGGTACAAACGAATAAAATGGTTATATATCACATTTTTAAATACCTATTATTCTCCATTTTACTCGATCACCTAAACGGTCAAAGATAGGACATTTCGGTTTTCACCAGTGGATTCAGCACCTCATTTTACATAAAATTTGTCCTATATGTCTACTCTAAAGAGTTGATAAAGGTACAAACGAATAAAATGGATATATATCACATTTTTAAATACCTATTATTTTCCATTTTACTCGATCACCTAAACGATCACAGATAGGACATTGCGGATTTCACCAGTGGATTCAGCACCTTATTTTACATAAAATAAGTCCTATAAGTCGATTCTCAAAAGTTGATAAAGGTACAAACGAATAAAATGTTTATATATCACGTTTTTAAATATCTATTATTCTCCATTTTACTCGATGTCCTAAACGGTTAAAGATAGGACATTGCGGATTTCACCAGTGGATTCAGCACCTCATTTTACATAAAATAAGTCTTATAAGTCTACTCTCAAAAGTTGATAAAGGTACAAACGAATAAAATGTTTATATATCACATTTTTAAATATTTATTATTCTCCATATAACTCGATCTCCTAAACGGTTAAAGATAGGACATTGCGGTTTTCACCAGTGGATTCAGCACCTCATTTTACATAAAATAAGTCTCATAAGTTTACTCTCAAAAGTTGATAAAGGTACAAACGAACAAAATATTTATATATCACATTTTTAAATATCTATTATTCTCCATTTTACTCGATGTCCTAAACGGTTAAAGATAGGACATTGCGGTTTTCACCAGTGGATTCAGTACCTCATTTTACATAAATTTAGACCTATAAGTCTACTCTAAAGAGTTGATAAAGGTACAAACCAATAAAATGGTTATATATCATATTTTTAAATACCTATTATTCTCCATTTTACTCGATGTCCTAAACGGTTAAAGATAGGACATTGCGGTTTTCACCAGTGGATTCAGCACCTCATTTTACATAAATTTAGACCTATAAGTCTACTCTAAAGAGTTGATAAAGGTACAAACGAATAAAATGGTTATATATCACATTTTTAAATACCTATTACTCTCCATTTTACTCGATCACCTAAACGGTCACAGATAGGACATTGCGGATTTCACCAGTGGATTCAGCACCTTATTTTACATAAAATAAGTCCTATAAGTCGATTCTCAAAAGTTGATAAAGGTACAAACGAATAAAATGTTTATATATCACGTTTTTAAATATCTATTATTCCCCATTTTACTCGATGTCCTAAACGGTTAAAGATAGGACATTGCGGATTTCACCAGTGGATTCAGCACCTCATTTTACATAAAATAAGTCTTATAAGTCTACTCTCAAAAGTTGATAAAGGTACAAACGAATAAAATGTTTATATATCACATTTTTAAATATTTATTATTCTCCATATAACTCGATCTCCTAAACGGTTAAAGATAGGACATTGCGGTTTTCACCAGTGGATTCAGCACCTCATTTTACATAAAATAAGTCTCATAAGTCTACTCTCAAAAGTTGATAAAGGTACAAACGGACAAAATATTTATATATCACATTTTTAAATATCTATTATTCTCCATTTTACTCGATGTCCTAAACGGTTAAAGATAGGACATTGCGGTTTTCACCAGTGGTTTCAGCACCTCATTTTACATAAGATAAGTCTTATAAGTCTACTCTCAAAAGTTGATATAGGTTCAAACGAATAAAAGGTTTATATATCACATTTTTAAATATCTAATATTCTCCACTTTACTCGATGTCCTAAACGGTTAAAGATAGGACATTGCGGTTTTCACCAGTGAATTCAGCACCTCATTTTACATAAAATAAGTCCTATAAGTCTACTCTAAAGAGTTGATAAAGTTACAAACGAAAAAAAATGTTTATATATCACATTATTATATAACTATTATTCTTCATTTTACTCGATCTCCTAAACAGTTAAAGATAGGACATTGCGGTTTTCACCAGTAAATTCAGCACCTCATTTTACATAAATTTAGTCTTATAAGTCTACTCTAAAGAGTTGATAAAGGTACAAACGAATAAAATGGTTATATATCACATTTTTAAATATCTATTATTCTCCATTTTACTCGATGTCCTAAACGGTTAAAGATAGGACAATGCGGTTTTCACCAGTGGATTCAGCACCTCATTTTACATAAATTTAGACCTATAAGTCTACTCTCAAAAGTTGATAAAGGTACAAACGAATAAAATGGTTATATATCACATTTTTAAATATCTATTATTCTCCATTTTACTCGATCTCCTAAACAGTTAAAGATAGGACATTGCGGTTTTCACCACTGGATTCAGCAGCTCATTTTACATAAAATAAGTCCTATAAGTCTACTCTAAAGAGTTGATAAAGGTACAAACGAATACAATGTTTATATATCACCTTTTTAAATATCTATTATTCTCCATTTACTCGATCTCCTAAACAGTTAAAGATAGGACATTGCGGTTTTCACCAGTGGATTCAGCACCTCATTTTACATAAATTTAGTCCTATAAGTCTACTCTAAAGTGTTGATAAAGGTACAAACGAATAAAATGGATATATATCACATTTTTAAATACCTATTATTTTCCATTTTACTCGATCACCTAAACGGTCACAGATAGGACATTGCGGATTTCACCAGTGGATTCAGCACCTTATTTTACATAAAATAAGTCTTATAAGTCTACTCTCAAAAGTTGATAAAGGTACAAACGAATAAAATGTTTATATATCACGTTTTTAAATATCTATTATTCTCCATTTTACTCGATGTCCTAAACGGTTAAAGACAGGACATTGCGGATTTCACCAGTGGATTCAGCACCTCATTTTACATAAAATAAGTCTTATAAGTCTACTCTCAAAAGTTGATAAAGGTACAAACGAATAAAATGTTTATATATCACATTTTTAAATATTTATTATTCTCCATATAACTCGATCTCCTAAACGGTTAAAGATAGGACATTGCGGTTTTCACCAGTGGATTCAGCACCTCATTTTACATAAAATAAGTCTCATAAGTCTACTCTCAAAAGTTGATAAAGGTACAAACGGACAAAATATTTATATATCACATTTTTAAATATCTATTATTCTCCATTTTACTCGATGTCCTAAACGGTTAAAGATAGGACATTGCGGTTTTCACCAGTGGTTTCAGCACCTCATTTTACATAAGATAAGTCTTATAAGTCTACTCTCAAAAGTTGATATAGGTTCAAACGAATAAAAGGTTTATATATCACATTTTTAAATATCTAATATTCTCCACTTTACTCGATGTCCTAAACGGTTAAAGATAGGACATTGCGGTTTTCACCAGTGAATTCAGCACCTTATTTTACATAAAATAAGTCATATAAGTCTACTCTAAAGAGTTGATAAAGGTACAAACGAATACAATGTTTATATATCACCTTTTTAAATATCTATTATTCTCCATTTACTCGATCTCCTAAACAGTTAAAGATAGGACATTGCGGTTTTCACCAGTGGATTCAGCACCTCATTTTACATAAATTTAGTCCTATAAGTCTACTCTAAAGTGTTGATAAAGGTACAAACGAATAAAATGGTTATATATCACATTTTTAAATATCTATTATTCTCCATTTTACTCGATGTCCTAAACGGTTAAAGATAGGACATTGCGGTTTTCACCAGTAAATTCAGCACCTCATTTTACATAAATTTAGTCTTATAAGTCTACTCTAAAGAGTTGATAAAGGTACAAACGAATAAAATGGTTATATATCACATTTTTAAATATCTATTATTCTCCATTTTACTCGATGTCCTAAACGGTTAAAGATAGGACATTGCGGTTTTCACCAGTGGATTCAGCACCTCATTTTACATAAATTTAGACCTATAAGTCTACTCTCAAAAGTTGATAAAGGTACAAACGAATAAAATGGTTATATATCACATTTTTAAATATCTATTATTCTCCATTTTACTCGATCTCCTAAACAGTTAAAGATAGGACATTGCGGTTTTCACTACTGGATTCAGCAGCTCATTTTACATAAAATAAGTCCTATAAGTCTACTCTCAAAAGTTGATAAAGGTACAAACGAATAAAATGGTTATATATCACATTTTTAAATATCTATTATTCTCCATTTTACTCGATCTCCTAAACGGTTAAAGATAGGACATTGCGGTTTTCACCAGTAGATTCAGCACCTCATTTTACATAAAATAAGTCTTATAAGTCTACTCTCAAAAGTTGATAAAGGTACAAACGAATAAAAGGTTTATATATCACATTTTTAAATATCTATTATTCTCCATTTTACTCGATGTCCTAAGCGGTTAAAGATAGGACATTGCGGTTTTCACCAGTGATTTCAGCACCTCATTTTACATAAAATAAGTCTTATAAGTCTACTCTCAAAAGTTGATATAGGTACAAACGAATAAAAGGTTTATATATCACATTTTTAAGTATCTAATATTCTCCACTTTACTCGTTGTCCTAAACGGTTAAAGATAGGACATTGCGGTTTTCACCAGTGGATTCAGCACCTCATTTTACATAAATTTAGTCTTATAAGTCTACTATAAAGAGTTGATAAAGGTACAAACCAATAAAATGGTTATATATCACATTTTTAAATACCTATTATTCTCCATTTTACTCGATCACCTAAACGGTCAAAGATAGAACATTGCGGTTTTCACCAGTGGATTCAGCACCTTATTTTACATAAAATAAGTCTTATAAGTCTACTCTAAAGAGTTGATAAAGGTACAAACGAATAAAATGTTTATATATCACCTTTTTAAATATCTATTATTCTCCATTTTACTCGATCTCCTAAACAGTTAAAGATAGGACATTGCGGTTTTCACCAGTGGATTCAGCACCTTATTTTACATAAAATAAGTCCTATAAGTCTACTCTCAAAAGTTGATAAAGGTACAAACGAATAAAATGGTTAGATATCACATTTTTAAATACCTATTATTCTCCATTTTACTCGATCACCTAAACGGTCAAAGATAGGACATTGCGGTTTTCACCAGTGGATTCAGCACCTCATTTTACATAAAATTTGTCCTATAAGTCTACTCTAAAGAGTTGATAAAGGTACAAACGAATAAAATGGATATATATCACATTTTTAAATACCTATTATTCTCCATTTTACTCGATCACCTAAACGGTTAAAGATAGGACATTGCGGTTTTCACCAGTGGATTCAGCACCTCATTTTACATAAAATAAGTCTCATAAGTCTACTCTCAAAAGTTGATAAAGGTACAAACGAATAAAAGATTTATATATCACATTTTTAAATATCTAATATTCTCCATTTTACTCGATCTCCTAAACGGTTAAAGATAGGACATTGCGGTTTTCACCAGTGGATTCAGCACCTCATTTTACATAAAATAAGTCTCATAAGTCTACTCTCAAAAGTTGATAAAGGTACAAACGAATAAAAGATTTATATATCACATTTTTAAATATCTATTATTCTCCATTTTACTCGATCACCTAAACGGTCAAAGATAGAACATTGCGGTTTTCACCAGTGGATTCAGCACGTTATTTTACATAAAATAAGTCCTATAAGTCTACTCTCAAAAGTTGATATAGGTTCAAACGAATAAAAGATTTATATATCACATTTTTAAATATCTATTATTCTCCATTTTACTCGATCACCTAAACGGTCAAAGATAGAACATTGCGGTTTTCACCAGTGGTTTCAGCACCTCATTTTACATAAAATAAGTCTTATAAGTCTACTCTCAAAAGTTGATATAGGTTCAAACGAATAAAAGGTTTATATATCACATTTTTAAATATCTAATATTCTCCACTTTACTCGATGTCCTAAACGGTTAAAGATAGGACATTGCGGTTTTCACCAGTGAATTCAGCACCTCATTTTACATAAAATAAGTCCTATAAGTCTACTCTAAAGAGTTGATAAAGTTACAAACGAAAAAAAATGTTTATATATCACATTATTATATATCTATTATTCTTCATTTTACTCGATCTCCTAAACAGTTAAAGATAGGATATTGCGGTTTTCACCAGTGGATTCAGCACCTTATTTTACATAAAATATGTCTTATAAGTCTACTCTAAAGAGTTGATAAAGGTACAAACGAATAAAATGGTTATATATCACATTATTATATATCTATTATTCTCCATTTTACTCGATGTCCTAAACGGTTAAAGATAGGACATTGCGGTTTTCACCAGTGGATTCAGTACCTCATTTTACATAAATTTAGACCTATAAGTCTACTCTAAAGAGTTGATAAAGGTACAAACCAATAAAATGGTTATATATCATATTTTTAAATACCTATTATTCTCCATTTTACTCGATGTCCTAAACGGTTAAAGATAGGACATTGCGGTTTTCACCAGTGGATTCAGCACCTCATTTTACATAAATTTAGACCTATAAGTCTACTCTAAAGAGTTGATAAAGGTACAAACGAATAAAATGGTTATATATCACATTATTATATATCTATTATTCTCCATTTTACTCGATGTCCTAAACGGTTAAAGATAGGACATTGCGGTTTTCACCAGTGGATTCAGCACCTCATTTTACATAAATTTAGACCTATAAGTCTACTCTAAAGAGTTGATAAAGGTACAAACCAATAAAATGGTTATATATCACATTTTTAAATACCTATTATTCTCCATTTTACTCGATCTCCTAAACAGTTAAAGATAGGACATTGCGGTTTTCACCACTGGATTCAGCAGTTGATTTTACATAAAATAAGTCCTATAAGTCTACTCTCAAAAGTTGATAAAGGTACAAACGAATAAAATGGTTATATATCACATTTTTAAATACCTATTATTCTCCATTTTACTCGATCTCCTAAACAGTTAAAGATAGGACATTGCGGTTTTCACCACTGGATTCAGCAGCTCATTTTACATAAAATAAGTCCTATAAGTCTACTCTCAAAAGTTGATAAAGGTACAAACGAATAAAATGGTTATATATCACATTTTTAAATACCTATTATTCTCCATTTTACTCGATCTCCTAAACAGTTAAAGATAGGACATTGCGGTTTTCACCACTGGATTCAGCAGCTCATTTTACATAAAATAAGTCCTATAAGTCTACTCTCAAAAGTTGATAAAGGTACAAACGAATAAAATGGTTATATATCACATTTTTAAATACCTATTATTCTCCATTTTACTCGATCACCTAAACGGTCAAAGATAGGACATTTCGGTTTTCACCAGTGGATTCTGCACCTCATTTTACATAAAATTTGTCCTATAAGTCTACTATAAAGAGTTGATAAAGGTACAAACGAATAAAATGGATATATATCACATTTTTAAATACCTATTATTTTCCATTTTACTCGATCACCTAAACGGTCACAGATAGGACATTGCGGATTTCACCAGTGGATTCAGCACCTTATTTTACATAAAATAAGTCCTATAAGTCGATTCTCAAAAGTTGATAAAGGTACAAACGAATAAAATGTTTATATATCACGTTTTTAAATATCTATTATTCTCCATTTTACTCGATGTCCTAAACGGTTAAAGATAGGACATTGCGGATTTCACCAGTGGATTCAGCACCTCATTTTACATAAAATAAGTCCTATAAGTCTACTCTCAAAAGTTGATAAAGGTACAAACCAATAAAATGGTTATATATCACATTTTTAAATACCTATTATTCTCCATTTTACTCGATCACCTAAACGGTCAAAGATAGAACATTGCGGTTTTCACCAGTGGATTCAGCACCTTATTTTACATAAAATAAGTCTTATAAGTCTACTCTAAAGAGTTGATAAAGGTACAAACGAATAAAATGGTTATATATCACCTTTTTAAATATCTATTATTCTCCATTTTACTCGATCTCCTAAACAGTTAAAGATAGGACATTGCGGTTTTCACCACTGGATTCAGCAGCTCATTTTACATAAAATAAGTCCTATAAGTCTACTCTCAAAAGTTGATAAAGGTACAAACGAATAAAATGGTTATATATCACATTTTTAAATACCTATTATTCTCCATTTTACTCGATCACCTAAACGGTCAAAGATAGGACATTTCGGTTTTCACCAGTGGATTCAGCACCTCATTTTACATAAAATTTGTCCTATATGTCTACTCTAAAGAGTTGATAAAGGTACAAACGAATAAAATGGATATATATCACATTTTTAAATACCTATTATTTTCCATTTTACTCGATCACCTAAACGATCACAGATAGGACATTGCGGATTTCACCAGTGGATTCAGCACCTTATTTTACATAAAATAAGTCCTATAAGTCGATTCTCAAAAGTTGATAAAGGTACAAACGAATAAAATGTTTATATATCACGTTTTTAAATATCTATTATTCCCCATTTTACTCGATGTCCTAAACGGTTAAAGATAGGACATTGCGGATTTCACCAGTGGATTCAGCACCTCAGTTTACATAAAATAAGTCTTATAAGTCTACTCTCAAAAGTTGATAAAGGTACAAACGAATAAAATGTTTATATATCACATTTTTAAATATTTATTATTCTCCATATAACTCGATCTCCTAAACGGTTAAAGATAGGACATTGCGGTTTTCACCAGTGGATTCAGCACCTCATTTTACATAAAATAAGTCTCATAAGTCTACTCTCAAAAGTTGATAAAGGTACAAACGAACAAAATATTTATATATCACATTTTTAAATATCTATTATTCTCCATTTTACTCGATGTCCTAAACGGTTAAAGATAGGACATTGCGGTTTTCACCAGTGGATTCAGTACCTCATTTTACATAAATTTAGACCTATAAGTCTACTCTAAAGAGTTGATAAAGGTACAAACCAATAAAATGGTTATATATCATATTTTTAAATACCTATTATTCTCCATTTTACTCGATGTCCTAAACGGTTAAAGATAGGACATTGCGGTTTTCACCAGTGGATTCAGCACCTCATTTTACATAAATTTAGACCTATAAGTCTACTCTAAAGAGTTGATAAAGGTACAAACGAATAAAATGGTTATATATCACATTATTATATATCTATTATTCTCCATTTTACTCGATGTCCTAAACGGTTAAAGATAGGACATTGCGGTTTTCACCAGTGGATTCAGCACCTCATTTTACATAAATTTAGACCTATAAGTCTACTCTAAAGAGTTGATAAAGGTACAAACCAATAAAATGGTTATATATCACATTTTTAAATACCTATTATTCTCCATTTTACTCGATCTCCTAAACAGTTAAAGATAGGACATTGCGGTTTTCACCACTGGATTCAGCAGTTGATTTTACATAAAATAAGTCCTATAAGTCTACTCTCAAAAGTTGATAAAGGTACAAACGAATAAAATGGTTATATATCACATTTTTAAATACCTATTATTCTCCATTTTACTCGATCTCCTAAACAGTTAAAGATAGGACATTGCGGTTTTCACCACTGGATTCAGCAGCTCATTTTACATAAAATAAGTCCTATAAGTCTACTCTCAAAAGTTGATAAAGGTACAAACGAATAAAATGGTTATATATCACATTTTTAAATACCTATTATTCTCCATTTTACTCGATCTCCTAAACAGTTAAAGATAGGACATTGCGGTTTTCACCACTGGATTCAGCAGCTCATTTTACATAAAATAAGTCCTATAAGTCTACTCTCAAAAGTTGATAAAGGTACAAACGAATAAAATGGTTATATATCACATTTTTAAATACCTATTATTCTCCATTTTACTCGATCACCTAAACGGTCAAAGATAGGACATTTCGGTTTTCACCAGTGGATTCTGCACCTCATTTTACATAAAATTTGTCCTATAAGTCTACTATAAAGAATTGATAAAGGTACAAACGAATAAAATGGATATATATCACATTTTTAAATACCTATTATTTTCCATTTTACTCGATCACCTAAACGGTCACAGATAGGACATTGCGGATTTCACCAGTGGATTCAGCACCTTATTTTACATAAAATAAGTCCTATAAGTCGATTCTCAAAAGTTGATAAAGGTACAAACGAATAAAATGTTTATATATCACGTTTTTAAATATCTATTATTCTCCATTTTACTCGATGTCCTAAACGGTTAAAGATAGGACATTGCGGATTTCACCAGTGGATTCAGCACCTCATTTTACATAAAATAAGTCCTATAAGTCTACTCTCAAAAGTTGATAAAGGTACAAACCAATAAAATGGTTATATATCACATTTTTAAATACCTATTATTCTCCATTTTACTCGATCACCTAAACGGTCAAAGATAGAACATTGCGGTTTTCACCAGTGGATTCAGCACCTTATTTTACATAAAATAAGTCTTATAAGTCTACTCTAAAGAGTTGATAAAGGTACAAACGAATAAAATGGTTATATATCACCTTTTTAAATATCTATTATTCTCCATTTTACTCGATCTCCTAAACAGTTAAAGATAGGACATTGCGGTTTTCACCACTGGATTCAGCAGCTCATTTTACATAAAATAAGTCCTATAAGTCTACTCTCAAAAGTTGATAAAGGTACAAACGAATAAAATGGTTATATATCACATTTTTAAATACCTATTATTCTCCATTTTACTCGATCACCTAAACGGTCAAAGATAGGACATTTCGGTTTTCACCAGTGGATTCAGCACCTCATTTTACATAAAATTTGTCCTATATGTCTACTCTAAAGAGTTGATAAAGGTACAAACGAATAAAATGGATATATATCACATTTTTAAATACCTATTATTTTCCATTTTACTCGATCACCTAAACGATCACAGATAGGACATTGCGGATTTCACCAGTGGATTCAGCACCTTATTTTACATAAAATAAGTCCTATAAGTCGATTCTCAAAAGTTGATAAAGGTACAAACGAATAAAATGTTTATATATCACGTTTTTAAATATCTATTATTCTCCATTTTACTCGATGTCCTAAACGGTTAAAGATAGGACATTGCGGATTTCACCAGTGGATTCAGCACCTCAGTTTACATAAAATAAGTCTTATAAGTCTACTCTCAAAAGTTGATAAAGGTACAAACGAATAAAATGTTTATATATCACATTTTTAAATATTTATTATTCTCCATATAACTCGATCTCCTAAACGGTTAAAGATAGGACATTGCGGTTTTCACCAGTGGATTCAGCACCTCATTTTACATAAAATAAGTCTCATAAGTCTACTCTCAAAAGTTGATAAAGGTACAAACGAACAAAATATTTATATATCACATTTTTAAATATCTATTATTCTCCATTTTACTCGATGTCCTAAACGGTTAAAGATAGGACATTGCGGTTTTCACCAGTGGATTCAGTACCTCATTTTACATAAATTTAGACCTATAAGTCTACTCTAAAGAGTTGATAAAGGTACAAACCAATAAAATGGTTATATATCATATTTTTAAATACCTATTATTCTCCATTTTACTCGATGTCCTAAACGGTTAAAGATAGGACATTGCGGTTTTCACCAGTGGATTCAGCACCTCATTTTACATAAATTTAGACCTATAAGTCTACTCTAAAGAGTTGATAAAGGTACAAACGAATAAAATGGTTATATATCACATTTTTAAATACCTATTACTCTCCATTTTACTCGATCACCTAAACGGTCACAGATAGGACATTGCGGATTTCACCAGTGGATTCAGCACCTTATTTTACATAAAATAAGTCCTATAAGTCGATTCTCAAAAGTTGATAAAGGTACAAACGAATAAAATGTTTATATATCACGTTTTTAAATATCTATTATTCTCCATTTTACTCGATGTCCTAAACGGTTAAAGATAGGACATTGCGGATTTCACCAGTGGATTCAGCACCTCATTTTACATAAAATAAGTCTTATAAGTCTACTCTCAAAAGTTGATAAAGGTACAAACGAATAAAATGTTTATATATCACATTTTTAAATATTTATTATTCTCCATATAACTCGATCTCCTAAACGGTTAAAGATAGGACATTGCGGTTTTCACCAGTGGATTCAGCACCTCATTTTACATAAAATAAGTCTCATAAGTCTACTCTCAAAAGTTGATAAAGGTACAAACGGACAAAATATTTATATATCACATTTTTAAATATCTATTATTCTCCATTTTACTCGATGTCCTAAACGGTTAAAGATAGGACATTGCGGTTTTCACCAGTGGTTTCAGCACCTCATTTTACATAAGATAAGTCTTATAAGTCTACTCTCAAAAGTTGATATAGGTTCAAACGAATAAAAGGTTTATATATCACATTTTTAAATATCTAATATTCTCCACTTTACTCGATGTCCTAAACGGTTAAAGATAGGACATTGCGGTTTTCACCAGTGAATTCAGCACCTCATTTTACATAAAATAAGTCCTATAAGTCTACTCTAAAGAGTTGATAAAGTTACAAACGAAAAAAAATGTTTATATATCACATTATTATATAACTATTATTCTTCATTTTACTCGATCTCCTAAACAGTTAAAGATAGGACATTGCGGTTTTCACCAGTAAATTCAGCACCTCATTTTACATAAATTTAGTCTTATAAGTCTACTCTAAAGAGTTGATAAAGGTACAAACGAATAAAATGGTTATATATCACATTTTTAAATATCTATTATTCTCCATTTTACTCGATGTCCTAAACGGTTAAAGATAGGACAATGCGGTTTTCACCAGTGGATTCAGCACCTCATTTTACATAAATTTAGACCTATAAGTCTACTCTCAAAAGTTGATAAAGGTACAAACGAATAAAATGGTTATATATCACATTTTTAAATATCTATTATTCTCCATTTTACTCGATCTCCTAAACAGTTAAAGATAGGACATTGCGGTTTTCACCACTGGATTCAGCAGCTCATTTTACATAAAATAAGTCCTATAAGTCTACTCTAAAGAGTTGATAAAGGTACAAACGAATACAATGTTTATATATCACCTTTTTAAATATCTATTATTCTCCATTTACTCGATCTCCTAAACAGTTAAAGATAGGACATTGCGGTTTTCACCAGTGGATTCAGCACCTCATTTTACATAAATTTAGTCCTATAAGTCTACTCTAAAGTGTTGATAAAGGTACAAACGAATAAAATGGATATATATCACATTTTTAAATACCTATTATTTTCCATTTTACTCGATCACCTAAACGGTCACAGATAGGACATTGCGGATTTCACCAGTGGATTCAGCACCTTATTTTACATAAAATAAGTCCTATAAGTCGATTCTCAAAAGTTGATAAAGGTACAAACGAATAAAATGTTTATATATCACGTTTTTAAATATCTATTATTCTCCATTTTACTCGATGTCCTAAACGGTTAAAGATAGGACATTGCGGATTTCACCAGTGGATTCAGCACCTCATTTTACATAAAATAAGTCTTATAAGTCTACTCTCAAAAGTTGATAAAGGTACAAACGAATAAAATGTTTATATATCACATTTTTAAATATTTATTATTCTCCATATAACTCGATCTCCTAAACGGTTAAAGATAGGACATTGCGGTTTTCACCAGTGGATTCAGCACCTCATTTTACATAAAATAAGTCTCATAAGTCTACTCTCAAAAGTTGATAAAGGTACAAACGGACAAAATATTTATATATCACATTTTTAAATATCTATTATTCTCCATTTTACTCGATGTCCTAAACGGTTAAAGATAGGACATTGCGGTTTTCACCAGTGGTTTCAGCACCTCATTTTACATAAGATAAGTCTTATAAGTCTACTCTCAAAAGTTGATATAGGTTCAAACGAATAAAAGGTTTATATATCACATTTTTAAATATCTAATATTCTCCACTTTACTCGATGTCCTAAACGGTTAAAGATAGGACATTGCGGTTTTCACCAGTGAATTCAGCACCTCATTTTACATAAAATAAGTCCTATAAGTCTACTCTAAAGAGTTGATAAAGTTACAAACGAAAAAAAATGTTTATATATCACATTATTATATAACTATTATTCTTCATTTTACTCGATCTCCTAAACAGTTAAAGATAGGACATTGCGGTTTTCACCAGTAAATTCAGCACCTCATTTTACATAAATTTAGTCTTATAAGTCTACTCTAAAGAGTTGATAAAGGTACAAACGAATAAAATGGTTATATATCACATTTTTAAATATCTATTATTCTCCATTTTACTCGATGTCCTAAACGGTTAAAGATAGGACAATGCGGTTTTCACCAGTGGATTCAGCACCTCATTTTACATAAATTTAGACCTATAAGTCTACTCTCAAAAGTTGATAAAGGTACAAACGAATAAAATGGTTATATATCACATTTTTAAATATCTATTATTCTCCATTTTACTCGATCTCCTAAACAGTTAAAGATAGGACATTGCGGTTTTCACCACTGGATTCAGCAGCTCATTTTACATAAAATAAGTCCTATAAGTCTACTCTAAAGAGTTGATAAAGGTACAAACGAATACAATGTTTATATATCACCTTTTTAAATATCTATTATTCTCCATTTACTCGATCTCCTAAACAGTTAAAGATAGGACATTGCGGTTTTCACCAGTGGATTCAGCACCTCATTTTACATAAATTTAGTCCTATAAGTCTACTCTAAAGTGTTGATAAAGGTACAAACGAATAAAATGGTTATATATCACATTTTTAAATATCTATTATTCTCCATTTTACTCGATGTCCTAAACGGTTAAAGATAGGACATTGCGGTTTTCACCAGTAAATTCAGCACCTCATTTTACATTAATTTAGTCCTATAAGTCTACTCTAAAGTGTTGATAAAGGTACAAACGAATAAAATGGTTATATATCACATTTTTAAATATCTATTATTCTCCATTTTACTCGATGTCCTAAACAGTTAAAGATAGGACATTGCGGTTTTCACCAGTAAATTCAGCACCTCATTTTACATAAATTTAGTCTTATAAGTCTACTCTAAAGAGTTGATAAAGGTACAAACGAATAAAATGGTTATATATCACATTTTTAAATATCTATTATTCTCCATTTTACTCGATGTCCTAAATGGTTAAAGATAGGACATTGCGGTTTTCACCAGTGGATTCAGCACCTCATTTTACATAAATTTAGACCTATAAGTCTACTCTCAAAAGTTGATAAAGGTACAAACGAATAAAATGGTTATATATCACATTTTTAAATATCTATTATTCTCCATTTTACTCGATCTCCTAAACAGTTAAAGATAGGACATTGCGGTTTTCACCACTGGATTCAGCAGCTCATTTTACATAAAATATGTCCTATAAGTCTACTCTCAAAAGTTGATAAAGGTACAAACGAATAAAAGGTTTATATATCACATTTTTAAATATCTAATATTCTCCATTTTACTCGATCTCCTAAACGGTTAAAGATAGGACATTGCGGTTTTTACCAGTAGATTCAGCACCTCATTTTACATAAAATAAGTCATATAAGTCTACTCTAAAAAGTTGATAAAGGTACAAACGAATAAAATGGTTATATATCACATTTTTAAATATCTATTATTCTCCATTTTACTCGATGTCCTAAACGGTTAAAGATAGGACATTGCGGTTTTCACCAGTGGATTCAGAACCTCATTTTACATAAAATAAGTCCTATAAGTCTACTCTCAAAAGTTGATAAAGGTACAAACGAATAAAATGGTTATATATCACCTTTTTAAATATCTATTATTCTTCATTTACCCGATCTCCTAATCAGTTAAAGATAGGACATTGCGGTTTTCACCAGTGGATTCAGCACCTCATTTTACATAAATTTAGTCCTATAAGTCTACTCTAAAGTGTTGATAAAGGTACAAACGAATAAAATGGTTATATATCACATTTTTAAATATCTATTATTTTCCATTTTACTCGATCTCCTAAACGGTTAAAGATAGGACATTGCGGTTTTCACCAGTGGATTCAGCACCTCATTTTACATAAAATAAGTCTCATAAGTCTACTCTCAAAAGTTGATAAAGGTACAAACGAATAAAAGATTTATATATCATATTTTTAAATATCTAATATTCTCTATTTTACTCGATCTCCTAAACGGTTAAAGATAGGACATTGCGGTTTTCACCAGTGGATTCAGCACCTCATTTTACATAAAATAAGTCCTATAAGTCTACTCTCAAAAGTTGATAAAGGTACAAACGAATAAAATGGTTATATATCACATTTTTAAATACCTATTATTCTCCATTTTACTCGATCACCTAAACGGTCAAAGATAGAACATTGCGGTTTTTACCAGTGGATTCAGCACCTTATTTTACATAAAATAAGTCATATAAGTCTACTCTAAAGAGTTGATAAAGGTACAAACGAATACAATGTTTATATATCACCTTTTTAAATATCTATTATTCTCCATTTACTCGATCTCCTAAACAGTTAAAGATAGGACATTGCGGTTTACACCAGTGGATTCAGCACCTCATTTTACATAAATTTAGTCCTATAAGTCTACTCTAAAGTGTTGATAAAGGTACAAACGAATAAAATGGTTATATATCACATTTTTAAATATGTATTATTCTCCATTTTACTCGATGTCCTAAACGGTTAAAGATAGGACATTGCGGTTTTCACCAGTAAATTCAGCACCTCATTTTACATAAATTTAGTCTTATAAGTCTACTCTAAAGAGTTGATAAAGGTACAAACGAATACAATGTTTATATATCACCTTTTTAAATATCTATTATTCTCCATTTTACTCGATCTCCTAAACAGTTAAAGATAGGATATTGCGGTTTTCACCAGTGGATTCAGCACCTTATTTTACATAAAATATGTCTTATAAGTCTACTCTAAAGAGTTGATAAAGGTACAAACGAATAAAATGGTTATATATCACATTATTATATATCTATTATTCTCCATTTTACTCGATGTCCTAAACGGTTAAAGATAGGACATTGCGGTTTTCACCAGTGGATTCAGCACCTCATTTTACATAAATTTAGACCTATAAGTCTACTCTAAAGAGTTGATAAAGGTACAAACCAATAAAATGGTTATATATCACATTTTTAAATATCTATTATTCTCCATTTTACTCGATGTCCTAAACGGTTAAAGATAGGACATTGCGGTTTTCACCAGTGGATTCAGCACCTCATTTTACATAAATTTAGACCTATAAGTCTACTCTAAAGAGTTGATAAAGGTACAAACCAATAAAATGGTTATATATCACATTTTTAAATACCTATTATTCTCCATTTTACTCGATCTCCTAAACAGTTAAAGATAGGACATTGCGGTTTTCACCACTGGATTCAGCAGCTCATTTTACATAAAATAAGTCCTATAAGTCTACTCTCAAAAGTTGATAAAGGTACAAACGAATAAAATGGTTATATATCACATTTTTAAATACCTATTATTCTCCATTTTACTCGATCTCCTAAACAGTTAAAGATAGGACATTGCGGTTTTCACCACTGGATTCAGCAGCTCATTTTACATAAAATAAGTCCTATAAGTCTACTCTCAAAAGTTGATAAAGGTACAAACGAATAAAATGGTTATATATCACATTTTTAAATACCTATTATTCTCCATTTTACTCGATCACCTAAACGGTCAAAGATAGGACATTTCGGTTTTCACCAGTGGATTCAGCACCTCATTTTACATAAAATTTGTCCTATAAGTCTACTATAAAGAGTTGATAAAGGTACAAACGAATAAAATGGATATATATCACATTTTTAAATACCTATTATTTTCCATTTTACTCGATCACCTAAACGGTCACAGATAGGACATTGCGGATTTCACCAGTTTATTCAGCACCTTATTTTACATAAAATAAGTCCTATAAGTCGATTCTCAAAAGTTGATAAAGGTACAAACGAATAAAACGTTTATATATCACGTTTTTAAATATCTATTATTCTCCATTTTACTCGATGTCCTAAACGGTTAAAGATAGGACATTGCGGATTTCACCAGTGGATTCAGCACCTCATTTTACATAAAATAAGTCCTATAAGTCTACTCTCAAAAGTTGATAAAGGTACAAACCAATAAAATGGTTATATATCACATTTTTAAATACCTATTATTCTCCATTTTACTCGATGTCCTAAACGGTTAAAGATAGGACATTGCGGTTTTCACCAGTGGATTCAGCACCTCATTTTACATAAATTTAGACCTATAAGTCTACTCTAAAGAGTTGATAAAGGTACAAACCAATAAAATGGTTATATATCACATTTTTAAATACCTATTATTCTCCATTTTACTCGATCACCTAAACGGTCAAAGATAGAACATTGCGGTTTTCACCAGTGGATTCAGCACCTTATTTTACATAAAATAAGTCTTATAAGTCTACTCTAAAGAGTTGATAAAGGTACAAACGAATAAAATATTTATATATCACCTTTTTAAATATCTATTATTCTCCATTTTACTCGATCTCCTAAACAGTTAAAGATAGGACATTGCGGTTTTAACCACTGGATTCAGCAGCTCATTTTACATAAAATTAGTCCTATAAGTCTACTCTAAAGAGTTGATAAAGGTACAAACGAATAAAATGGATATATATCACATTTTTAAATATCTATTATTCTCCATTTTACTCGATCACCTAAACGGTCACAGATAGGACATTGCGGATTTCACCAGTGGATTCAGCACCTTATTTTACATAAAATAAGTCCTATAAGTCGATTCTCAAAAGTTGATAAAGGTACAAACGAATAAAATTGTTATATATCACATTTTTAAATACCTATTATTCTCCATTTTACTCGATCACCTAAACGGTCAAAGATAGAACATTGCAGTTTTCACCAGTGGATTCAGCACCTTATTTTACATAAAATAAGTCATATAAGTCTACTCTAAAGAGTTGATAAAGGTACAAACGAATACAATGTTTATATATCACCTTTTTAAATATCTATTATTCTCCATTTACTCGATCTCCTAAACAGTTAAAGATAGGACATTGCGGTTTTCACCAGTGGATTCAGCACCTCATTTTACATAAATTTAGTCCTATAAGTCTACTCTAAAGTGTTGATAAAGGTACAAACGAATAAAATGGTTATATATCACATTTTTAAATATCTATTATTCTCCATTTTACTCGATGTCCTAAACGGTTAAAGATAGGACATTGCGGTTTTCACCAGTAAATTCAGCACCTCATTTTACATAAATTTAGTCTTATAAGTCTACTCTAAAGAGTTGATAAAGGTACAAACGAATAAAATGGTTATATATCACATTTTTAAATATCTATTATTCTCCATTTTACTCGATGTCCTAAACGGTTAAAGATAGGACATTGCGGTTTTCACCAGTGGATTCAGCACCTCATTTTACATAAAATAAGTCTCATAAGTCTACTCTCAAAAGTTGATAAAGGTACAAACGAATAAAAGATTTATATATCACATTTTTAAATATCTATTATTCTCCATTTTACTCGATCACCTAAACGGTCAAAGATAGAACATTGCGGTTTTCACCAGTGGATTCAGCACGTTATTTTACATAAAATAAGTCCTATAAGTCTACTCTCAAAAGTTGATATAGGTTCAAACGAATAAAAGATTTATATATCACATTTTTAAATATCTATTATTCTCCATTTTACTCGATCACCTAAACGGTCAAAGATAGAACATTGCGGTTTTCACCAGTGGTTTCAGCACCTCATTTTACATAAAATAAGTCTTATAAGTCTACTCTCAAAAGTTGATATAGGTTCAAACGAATAAAAGGTTTATATATCACATTTTTAAATATCTAATATTCTCCACTTTACTCGATGTCCTAAACGGTTAAAGATAGGACATTGCGGTTTTCACCAGTGAATTCAGCACCTCATTTTACATAAAATAAGTCCTATAAGTCTACTCTAAAGAGTTGATAAAGTTACAAACGAAAAAAAATGTTTATATATCACATTATTATATATCTATTATTCTTCATTTTACTCGATCTCCTAAACAGTTAAAGATAGGATATTGCGGTTTTCACCAGTGGATTCAGCACCTTATTTTACATAAAATATGTCTTATAAGTCTACTCTAAAGAGTTGATAAAGGTACAAACGAATAAAATGGTTATATATCACATTTTTAAATACCTATTATTTTCCATTTTACTCGATCACCTAAACGGTCAAAGATAGGACATTTCGGTTTTCACCAGTGGATTCAGCACCTCATTTTACATAAAATTTGTCCTATAAGTCTACTATAAAGAGTTGATAAAGGTACAAACGAATAAAATGGATATATATCACATTTTTAAATACCTATTATTTTCCATTTTACTCGATCACCTAAACGGTCACAGATAGGACATTGCGGATTTCACCAGTGGATTCAGCACCTTATTTTACATAAAATAAGTCCTATAAGTCGATTCTCAAAAGTTGATAAAGGTACAAACGAATAAAATGTTTATATATCACGTTTTTAAATATCTATTATTCTCCATTTTACTCGATGTCCTAAACGGTTAAGGATAGGACATTGCGGATTTCACCAGTGGATTCAGCACCTCATTTTACATAAAATAAGTCTTATAAGTCTACTCTCAAAAGTTGATAAAGGTACAAACGAATAAAATGTCTATATATATCACCTTTTTAAATATTTATTATTCTCCATATAACTCGATCTCCTAAACGGTTAAAGATAGGACATTGCGGTTTTCACCAGTGGATTCAGCACCTCATTTTACATAAAATAAGTCTCATAAGTCTACTCTCAAAAGTTGATAAAGGTACAAACGAACAAAATATTTATATATCACATTTTTAAATATCTATTATTCTCCATTTTACTCGATGTCCTAAACGGTTAAAGATAGGACATTGCGGTTTTCACCAGTGGTTTCAGCACCTCATTTTACATAAGATAAGTCTTATAAGTCTACTCTCAAAAGTTGATATAGGTTCAAACGAATAAAAGGTTTATATATCACATTTTTAAATATCAAATATTTTCCACTTTACTCGATGTCCTAAACGGTTAAAGATAGGACATTGCGGTTTTCACCAGTGAATTCAGCACCTCATTTTACATAAATTTAGTCTTATAAGTCTACTCTAAAGAGTTGATAAAGGTACAAACGAATAAAATGGTTATATATCACATTTTTAAATATCTATTATTCTCCATTTTACTCGATGTCCTAAACGGTTAAAGATAGGACATTGCGGTTTTCACCAGTGGATTCAGCACCTCATTTTACATAAATTTAGACCTATAAGTCTACTCTCAAAAGTTGATAAAGGTACAAACGAATAAAATGGTTATATATCACATTTTTAAATATCTATTATTCTCCATTTTACTCGATCTCCTAAACAGTTAAAGATAGGACATTGCGGTTTTCACCACTGGATTCAGCAGCTCATTTTACATAAAATAAGTCCTATAAGTCTACTCTCGAAAGTTGATAAAGGTACAAACGAATAAAAGGTTTATATATCACATTTTTAAATATCTAATATTCTCCATTTTACTCGATCTCCTAAACGGTTAAAGATAGGACATTGCGGTTTTTACCAGTAGATTCAGCACCTCATTTTACATAAAATAAGTCATATAAGTCTACTCTAAAAAGTTGATAAAGGTACAAACGAATAAAATGGTTATATATCACATTTTTAAATATCTATTATTCTCCATTTTACTCGATGTCCTAAACGGTTAAAGATAGGACATTGCGGTTTTCACCAGTGGATTCAGAACCTCATTTTACATAAAATAAGTCCTATAAGTCTACTCTCAAAAGTTGATAAAGGTACAAACGAATAAAATGGTTATATATCACATTTTTAAATATTTATTATTCTCCATTTTACTCGATCTCCTAAACGGTTAAAGATAGGACATTGCGGTTTTCACCAGTGGATTCAGCACCTCATTTTACATAAATTTAGTCCTATAAGTCTACTCTAAAGTGTTGATAAAGGTACAAACGAATAAAATGGTTATATATCACATTTTTAAATATCTATTATTCTCCATTTTACTCGATCTCCTAAACGGTTAAAGATAGGACATTGCGGTTTTCACCAGTGGATTCAGCACCTCATTTTACATAAAATAAGTCTCATAAGTCTACTCTCAAAAGTTGATAAAGGTACAAACGAATAAAAGATTTATATATCATATTTTTAAATATCTAATATTCTCTATTTTACTCGATCTCCTAAACGGTTAAAGATAGGACATTGCTGATTTCACCAGTGGATTCAGCACCTCATTTTACATAAAATAAGTCTTATAAGTCTACTCTCAAAAGTTGATAAAGGTACAAACGAATAAAATGTTTATATATCACATTTTTAAATATTTATTATTCTCCATTTTACTCGATCTCCTAAACGGTTAAAGATAGGACATTGCGGTTTTCACCAGTGGATTCAGCACCTCATTTTACATAAAATAAGTCTTATAAGTCTACTCTCAAAAGTTGATAAAGGTACAAACGAATAAAAGGTTTATATATCACATTTTTAAATATCTAATATTCTCCACTTTACTCGATGTCCTAAACGGTTAAAGATAGGACATTGCGGTTTTCACCAGTGAATTCAGCACCTCATTTTACAAAAAATAAGTCCTATAAGTCTACTCTAAAGAGTTGATAAAGTTACAAACGAAAAAAAATGTTTATATATCACATTATTATATATCTATTATTCTTCATTTTACTCGATCTCCTAAACAGTTAAAGATAGGACATTGCGGTTTTCACCAGTAAATTCAGCACCTCATTTTACATAAATTTAGTCTTATAAGTCTACTCTAAAGGGTTGATAAAGGTACAAACGAATAAAATGGTTATATATCACATTTTTAAATATCTATTATTCTCCATTTTACTCGATGTCCTAAACGGTTAAAGATAGGATATTGCGGTTTTCACCAGTGGATTCAGCACCTCATTTTACATAAATTTAGACCTATAAGTCTACTCTCAAAAGTTGATAAAGGTACAAACGAATAAAATGGTTATATATCACATTTTTAAATATCTATTATTCTCCATTTTACTCGATCTCCTAAACAGTTAAAGATAGGACATTGCGGTTTTCACCACTGGATTCAGCAGCTCATTTTACATAAAATAAGTCCTATAAGTCTACTCTCAAAAGTTGATAAAGGTACAAACGAATAAAAGGTTTATATATCACATTTTTAAATATCTAATATTCTCCATTTTACTCGATCTCCTAAACGGTTAAAGATAGGACATTGCGGTTTTTACCAGTAGATTCAGCACCTCATTTTACATAAAATAAGTCATATAAGTCTACTCTAAAAAGTTGATAAAGGTACAAACGAATAAAATGGTTATATATCACATTTTTAAATATCTATTATTCTCCATTTTACTCGATGTCCTAAACGGTTAAAGATAGGACATTGCGGTTTTCACCAGTGGATTCAGAACCTCATTTTACATAAAATAAGTCCTATAAGTCTACTCTCAAAAGTTGATAAAGTACAAACGAATAAAATGGTTATATATCACCTTTTTAAATATCTATTATTCTTCATTTACTCGATCTCCTAAACAGTTAAAGATAGGACATTGCGGTTTTCACCAGTGGATTCAGCACCTCATTTTACATAAATTTAGTCCTATAAGTCTACTCTAAAGTGTTGATAAAGGTACAAACGAATAAAATGGTTATATATCACATTTTTAAATATCTATTATTCTCCATTTTACTCGATCTCCTAAACGGTTAAAGATAGGACATTGCGGTTTTCACCAGTGGATTCAGCACCTCATTTTACATAAAATAAGTCTCATAAGTCTACTCTCAAAAGTTGATAAAGGTACAAACGAATAAAAGATTAATATATCATATTTTTAAATATCTAATATTCTCTATTTTACTCGATCTCCTAAACGGTTAAAGATAGGACATTGCGGTTTTCACCAGTGGATTCAGCACCTCATTTTACATAAAATAAGTCCTATAAGTCTACTCGCAAAAGTTGATAAAGGTACAAACGAATAAAATGGTTTTATATCACATTTTTAAATACCTATTATTCTCCATTTTACTCGATCACCTAAACGGTCAAAGATAGAACATTGCGGTTTTTACCAGTGGATTCAGCACCTCATTTTACATAAAATAAGTCTCATAAGTCTACTCTCAAAAGTTGATAAAGGTACAAACGAATAAAAGATTTATATATCATATTTTTAAATATCTAATATTCTCTATTTTACTCGATCTCCTAAACGGTTAAAGATAGGACATTGCTGATTTCACCAGTGGATTCAGCACCTCATTTTACATAAAATAAGTCTTATAAGTCTACTCTCAAAAGTTGATAAAGGTACAAACGAATAAAATGTTTATATATCACATTTTTAAATATTTATTATTCTCCATTTTACTCGATCTCCTAAACGGTTAAAGATAGGACATTGCGGTTTTCACCAGTGGATTCAGCACCTCATTTTACATAAAATAAGTCTTATAAGTCTACTCTCAAAAGTTGATAAAGGTACAAACGAATAAAAGGTTTATATATCACATTTTTAATTATCTATTATTCTCAATTTTACTCGATGTCCTAAGCGGTTAAAGATAGGACATTGCGGTTTTCACCAGTGGTTTCAGCACCTCATTTTACATAAAATAAGTCTTATAAGTCTACTCTCAAAAGTTGATATAGGTTCAAACGAATAAAAGGTTTATATATCACATTTTTAAATATCTAATATTCTCCACTTTACTCGATGTCCTAAACGGTTAAAGATAGGACATTGCGGTTTTCACCAGTGAATTCAGCACCTCATTTTACATAAAATAAGTCCTATAAGTCTACTCTCAAAAGTTGATAAAGGTACAAACGAATAAAAGGTTTATATATCACATTTTTAAATATCTATTATTCTCCATTTTACTCGATCTCCTAAACAGTTAAAGATAGGACATTGCGGTTTTCACCACTGGATTCAGCAGCTCATTTTACATAAAATAAGTCCTATAAGTCTACTCTCAAAAGTTGATAAAGGTACAAACGAATAAAAGGTTTATATATCACATTTTTAAATATCTAATATTCTCCATTTTACTCGATCTCCTAAACGGTTAAAGATAGGACATTGCGGTTTTTTCCAGTAGATTCAGCACCTCATTTTACATAAAATAAGTCATATAAGTCTACTCTAAAAAGTTGATAAAGGTACAAACGAATAAAATGGTTATATATCACATTTTTAAATATCTATTATTCTCCATTTTACTCGATGTCCTAAACGGTTAAAGATAGGACATTGCGGTTTTCACCAGTGGATTCAGAACCTCATTTTACATAAAATAAGTCCTATAAGTCTACTCTAAAGTGTTGATAAAGGTACAAACGAATAAAATGGTTATATATCACATTTTTAAATATCTATTATTCTCCATTTTACTCGATGTCCTAAACGGTTAAAGATAATACATTGCGGTTTTCACCAGTGGATTCAGCACCTCATTTTACATAAATTTAGTCCTATAAGTCTACTCTAAAGTGTTGATAAAGGTACAAACGAATAAAATGGTTATATATCACATTTTTAAATATCTATTATTCTCCATTTTACTCGATGTCCTAAACGGTTAAAGATAGGACATTGCGGTTTTCACCAGTAAATTCAGCACCTCATTTTACATAAATTTAGTCTTATAAGTCTACTCTAAAGAGTTGATAAAGGTACAAACAAATAAAATGGTTATATATCACATTTTTAAATACCTATAATTCTCCATTTTACTCGATGTCCTAAACGGTCAAAGATAGGACATTTCGGTTTTCACCAGTGGATTCAGCACCTCATTTTACATAAAATTAGTCCTATAAGTCTACTCTAAAGAGTTGATAAAGGTACAAACGAATAAAATGGATATATATCACATTTTTAAATACCTATTATTCTCCATTTTACTCGATCACCTAAACGGTCACAGATAGGACATTGCGGATTTCACCAGTGGATTCAGCACCTTATTTTACATAAAATAAGTCCTATAAGTCGATTCTCAAAAGTTGATAAAGGTACAAACGAATAAAATGTTTATATATCACGTTTTTAAATATCTATTACTTTCCATTTTACTCGATGTCCTAAACGGTTAAAGATAGGACATTGCGGATTTTACCAGTGGATTCAGCACCTCATTTTACATAAAATAAGTCTTATAAGTCTACTCTCAAAAGTTGATAAAGGTACAAACGAATGAAATGTTTATATATCACATTTTTAAATATTTATTATTCTCCATTTTACTCGATCTCCTAAACGGTTAAAGATAGGACATTGCGGTTTTCACCAGTGGATTCAGCACCTCATTTTACATAAAATAAGTCTCATAAGTCTACTCTCAAAAGTTGATAAAGGTACAAACGAACAAAAGATTTATATATCACATTTTTAAATATCTAATATTCTCCATTTTACTCGATGTCCTAAACGGTTGAAGATAGGACATTGCGGTTTTTACCAGTGGATTCAGCACCTTATTTTACATAAAATAAGTCTCATAAGTCTACTCTCAAAAGTTGATAAAGGTACAAACGAATAAAAGATTTATATATCACATTTTTAAATATCTAATATTTTCTATTTTACTCGATCTCCTAAACGGTTAAAGATGGGACATTGCGGTTTTCACCAGTGGATTCAGCACCTCATTTTACATAAAATAAGTCCTATAAGTCTACTCTCAAAAGTTGATAAAGGTACAAACGAATAAAATGGTTATATATCACATTTTTAAATACCTATTATTCTCCATTTTACTCGATCACCTAAACGGTCAAAGATAGAACATTGCGGTTTTCCCCAGTGGATTCAGCACCTTATTTTACATAAAATAAGTCATATAAGTCTACTCTAAAGAGTTGATAAAGGTACAAACGAATACAATGTTTATATATCACCTTTTTAAATATCTATTATTCTCCATTTACTCGATCTCCTAAACAGTTAAAGATATGACATTGCGGTTTTCACCAGTGGATTCAGCACCTCATTTTACATAAATTTAGTCCTATAAGTCTACTCTAAAGAGTTGATAAAGGTACAAACGAATAAAATGGTTATATATCACATTTTTAAATATCTATTATTCTCCATTTTACTCGATGTCCTAAACGGTTAAAGATAGGACATTGCGGTTTTCACCAGTGGATTCAGCACCTCATTTTACATAAATTTAGACCTATAAGTCTACTCTCAAAAGTTGATAAAGGTACAAACGAATAAAATGGTTATATATCACATTTTTAAATATCTATTATTCTCCATTTTACTCGATCTCCTAAACAGTTAAAGATAGGACATTGCGGTTTTCACCACTGGATTCAGCAGCTCATTTTACATAAAATAAGTCCTATAAGTCTACTCTCAAAAGTTGATAAAGGTACAAACGAATAAAAGGTTTATATATCACATTTTTAAATATCTATTAATCTCCATTTTACTCGATCTCCTAAACAGTTAAAGATAGGACATTGCGGTTTTCACCACTGGATTCAGCAGCTCATTTTACATAAAATAAGTCCTATAAGTCTACTCTCAAAAGTTGATAAAAGTACAAACGAATAAAATGGTTATATATCACATTTTTAAATATCTATTATTCTCCATTTTACTCGATCTCCTAAACGGTTAAAGATAGGACATTGCGGTTTTTACCAGTAGATTCAGCACCTCATTTTCAATAAAATAAGTTTTATAAGTCTACTCTCAAAAGTTGATAAAGGTACAAACGAATAAAAGGTTTACATATCACATTTTTAAATATCTATTATTCTCCATTTTACTCGATGTCCTAAGCGGTTAAAGATAGGACATTGCGGTTTTCACCAGTGGTTTCAGCACCTCATTTTACATAAAATAAGTCTTATAAGTCTACTCTCAAAAGTTGATATAGGTACAAACGAATAAAAGGTTTATATATCACATTTTTAAATATCTAATATTCTCCACTTTACTCGATGTCCTAAACGGTTAAAGATAGGACATTGCGGTTTTCACCAGTGGATTCAGCACCTCATTTTACATAAATTTAGTCTTATAAGTCTACTCTAAAGAGTTGATAAAGGTACAAACGAACAAAATGGTTATATATCACATTTTTAAATATCTATTATTCTCCATTTTACTCGATGTCCTAAACGGTTAAAGATAGGACATTGCGGTTTTCACCACTGGATTCAGCACCTCATTTTACATAAATTTAGACCTATAAGTCTACTCTCAAAAGTTGATAAAGGTACAAACGAATAAAATGGTTATATATCACATTTTTAAATATCTATTATTTTCCATTTTACTCGATCTCCTAAACGGTTAAAGATAGGACATTGCGGTTTTCACCAGTGGATTCAGCACGTTATTTTACATAAAATAAGTCATATAAGTCTACTCTAAAGAGTTGATAAAGGTACAAACGAATACAATGTTTATATATCACCTTTTTAAATATCTATTATTCTCCATTTTACTCGATCTCCTAAACGGTTAAAGAGAGGACATTGCGGTTTTTACCAGTAGATTCAGCACCTCATTTTACATAAAATAAGTCTTATAAGTCTACTCTCAAAAGTTGATAAAGGTACAAACGAATAAAAGATTTATATATCACATTTTTAAATATCTATTATTCTCCATTTTACTCGATCACCTAAACGGTCAAAGATAGAACATTGCGGTTTTCACCAGTGGATTCAGCACGTTATTTTACATAAAATAAGTCATATAAGTCTACTCTAAAGAGTTGATAAAGGAACAAACGAATACAATGTTTATATATCACCTTTTTAAATATCTATTATTCTCCATTTTACTCGATCTCCTAAACGGTTAAAGAGAGGACATTGCGGTTTTTACCAGTAGATTCAGCACCTCATTTTACATAAAATAAGTCTTATAAGTCTACTCTCAAAAGTTGATAAAGGTACAAACGAATAAAAGGTTTATATATCACATTTTTAAATATCTATTATTCTCAATTTTACTCGATGTCCTAAGCGGTTAAAGATAGGACATTGCGGTTTTCACCAGTGGTTTCAGCACCTCATTTTACATAAAATAAGTTTTATAAGTCTACTCTCAAAAGTTGATATAGGTACAAACGAATAAAAGGTTTATATATCACATTTTTAAATATCTAATATTCTCCATTTTACTCGATGTCCTAAACGGTTAAAGATAGGACATTGCGGTTTCCACCAGTGGATTCAGCACCTCATTTTACATAAATTTAGTCTTATAAGTCTACTCTAAAGAGTTGATAAAGGTACAAACCAATAAAATGGTTATATATCACATTTTTAAATACCTATTATTCTCCATTTTACTCGATCACCTAAACGGTCAAAGATAGAACATTGCGGTTTTCACCAGTGGATTCAGCACCTTATTTTACATAAAATAAGTCTTATAAGTCTACTCTAAAGAGTTGATAAAGGTACAAACGAATAAAATGTTTATATATCACCTTTTTAAATATCTATTATTCTCCATTTACTCGATCTCCTAAACAGTTAAAGATATGACATTGCGGTTTTCACCAGTGGATTCAGCACCTCATTTTACATAAATTTAGTCCTATAAGTCTACTCTAAAGTGTTGATAAAGGTACAAACGAATAAAATGGTTATATATCACATTTTTAAATATCTATTATTCTCCATTTTACTCGATGTCCTAAACAGTTAAAGATAGGACATTGCGGTTTTCACCAGTAAATTCAGCACCTCATTTTACATAAATTTAGTCTTATAAGTCTACTCTAAAGAGTTGATAAAGGTACAAACGAATAAAATGGTTATATATCACATTTTTAAATACCTATTATTCTCCATTTTACTCGATCACCTAAACGGTCAAAGATAGGACATTTCGGTTTTCACCAGTGGATTCAGCACCTCATTTTACATAAAATTAGTCCTATAAGTCTACTCTAAAGAGTTGATAAAGGTACAAACGAATAAAATGGATATATATCACATTTTTAAATACCTATTATTCTCCATTTTACTTGATCACCTAAACGGTCACAGATAGGACATTGCGGATTTCACCAGTGGATTCAGCACCTTATTTTACATAAAATAAGTCCTATAAGTCGATTCTCAAAAGTTGATAAAGGTACAAACGAATAAAATGTTTATATATCATGTTTTTAAATATCTATTATTTTCCATTTTACTCGATGTCCTAAACGGTTAAAGATAGGACATTGCGGATTTCACCAGTGGATTCAGCACCTCATTTTACATAAAATAAGTCTTATAAGTCTACTCTCAAAAGTTGATAAAGGTACAAACGAATGAAATGTTTATATATCACATTTTTAAATATTTATTATTCTCCATTTTACTCGATCTCCTAAACGGTTAAAGATAGGACATTGCGGTTTTCACCAGTGGATTCAGCACCTCATTTTACATAAAATAAGTCTCATAAGTCTACTCTCAAAAGTTGATAAAGGTACAAACGAACAAAAGATTTAAATATCACATTTTTAAATATCTAATATTCTCCATTTTACTCGATGTCCTAAACGGTTGAAGATAGGACATTGCGGTTTTTACCAGTGGATTCAGCACCTTATTTTACATAAAATAAGTCTCATAAGTCTACTCTCAAAAGTTGATAAAGGTACAAACGAATAAAAGATTTATATATCACATTTTTAAATATCTAATATTCTCCATTTTACTCGATCTCCTAAACGGTTAAAGATAGGACATTGCGGTTTTCACCAGTGGATTCAGCACCTCATTTTACATAAAATAAGTCTCATAAGTCTACTCTCAAAAGTTGATAAAGGTACAAACGAATAAAAGATTTATATATCACATTTTTAAATATCTAATATTCTCTATTTTACTCGATCTCCTAAACGGTTAAAGATAGGACATTGCGGTTTTCACCAGTGGATTCAGCACCTCATTTTACATAAAATAAGTCCTATAAGTCTACTCTCAAAAGTTGATAAAGGTACAAACGAATAAAATGGTTATATATCACATTTTTAAATACCTATTATTCTCCATTTTACTCGATCACCTAAACGGTCAAAGATAGAACATTGCGGTTTTCACCAGTGGATTCAGCACCTTATTTTACATAAAATAAGTCATATAAGTCTACTCTAAAGAGTTGATAAAGGTACAAACGAATACAATGTTTATATATCACCTTTTTAAATATCTATTATCCTCCATTTACTCGATCTCCTAAACAGTTAAAGATATGACATTGCGGTTTTCACCAGTGGATTCAGCACCTCATTTTACATAAAATAAGTCTCATAAGTCTACTCTCAAAAGTTGATAAAGGTTCAAACGAACAAAAGATTTATATATCACATTTTTAAATATCTAATATTCTCCATTTTACTCGATGTCCTAAACGGTTAAAGATAGGACATTGCGGTTTTCACCAGTGGATTCAGCACCTTATTTTACATAAAATAAGTCACATAAGTCTACTCTCAAAAGTTGATAAAGGTACAAACGAACAAAAGATTTATATATCACATTTTTAAATATCTATTATTCTCCATTTTACTCGATCACCTAAACGGTCAAAGATAGAACATTGCGGTTTTCACCAGTGGATTCAGCACGTTATTTTACATAAAATAAGTCATATAAGTCTACTCTAAAGAGTTGATAAAGGTACAAACGAATACAATGTTTATATATCACCTTTTTAAATATCTATTATTCTCCATTTTACTCGATCTCCTAAACGGTTAAAGAGAGGACATTGCGGTTTTTACCAGTAGATTCAGCACCTCATTTTACATAAAATAAGTCTTATAAGTCTACTCTCAAAAGTTGATAAAGGTACAAACGAATAAAAGGTTTATATATCACATTTTTAAATATCTAATATTCTCCACTTTACTCGATGTCCTAAACGGTTAAAGATAGGACATTGCGGTTTTCACCAGTGGATTCAGCACCTCATTTTACATAAATTTAGTCTTATAAGTCTACTCTAAAGAGTTGATAAAGGTACAAACCAATAAAATGGTTATATATCACATTTTTAAATACCTATTATTCTCCATTTTACTCGATCACCTAAACGGTCAAAGATAGAACATTGCGGTTTTCACCAGTGGATTCAGCACCTTATTTTACATAAAATAAGTCTTATAAGTCTACTCTAAAGAGTTGATAAAGGTACAAACGAATAAAATGTTTATATATCACCTTTTTAAATATCTATTATTCTCCATTTACTCGATCTCCTAAACAGTTAAAGATATGACATTGCGGTTTTCACCAGTGGATTCAGCAACTCATTTTACATAAATTTAGTCCTATAAGTCTACTCTAAAGTGTTGATAAAGGTACAAACGAATAAAATGGTTATATATCACATTTTTAAATATCTATTATTCTCCATTTTACTCGATGTCCTAAACAGTTAAAGATAGGACATTGCGGTTTTCACCAGTAAATTCAGCACCTCATTTTACATAAATTTAGTCTTATAAGTCTACTCTAAAGAGTTGATAAAGGTACAAACGAATAAAATGGTTATATATCACATTTTTAAATACCTATTATTCTCCATTTTACTCGATCACCTAAACGGTCAAAGATAGGACATTTCGGTTTTCACCAGTGGATTCAGCACCTCATTTTACATAAAATTAGTCCTATAAGTCTACTCTAAAGAGTTGATAAAGGTACAAACGAATAAAATGGATATATATCACATTTTTAAATACCTATTATTCTCCATTTTACTTGATCACCTAAACGGTCACAGATAGGACATTGCGGATTTCACCAGTGGATTCAGCACCTTATTTTACATAAAATAAGTCCTATAAGTCGATTCTCAAAAGTTGATAAAGGTACAAACGAATAAAATGTTTATATATCATGTTTTTAAATATCTATTATTTTCCATTTTACTCGATGTCCTAAACGGTTAAAGATAGGACATTGCGGATTTCACCAGTGGATTCAGCACCTCATTTTACATAAAATAAGTCTTATAAGTCTACTCTCAAAAGTTGATAAAGGTACAAACGAATGAAATGTTTATATATCACATTTTTAAATATTTATTATTCTCCATTTTACTCGATCTCCTAAACGGTTAAAGATAGGACATTGCGGTTTTCACCAGTGGATTCAGCACCTCATTTTACATAAAATAAGTCTCATAAGTCTACTCTCAAAAGTTGATAAAGGTACAAACGAACAAAAGATTTATATATCACATTTTTAAATATCTAATATTCTCCATTTTACTCGATGTCCTAAACGGTTGAAGATAGGACATTGCGGTTTTTACCAGTGGATTCAGCACCTTATTTTACATAAAATAAGTCTCATAAGTCTACTCTCAAAAGTTGATAAAGGTACAAACGAATAAAAGATTTATATATCACATTTTTAAATATCTAATATTCTCCATTTTACTCGATCTCCTAAACGGTTAAAGATAGGACATTGCGGTTTTCACCAGTGGATTCAGCACCTCATTTTACATAAAATAAGTCTCATAAGTCTACTCTCAAAAGTTGATAAAGGTACAAACGAATAAAAGATTTATATATCACATTTTTAAATATCTAATATTCTCTATTTTACTCGATCTCCTAAACGGTTAAAGATAGGACATTGCGGTTTTCACCAGTGGATTCAGCACCTCATTTTACATAAAATAAGTCCTATAAGTCTACTCTCAAAAGTTGATAAAGGTACAAACGAATAAAATGGTTATATATCACATTTTTAAATACCTATTATTCTCCATTTTACTCGATCACCTAAACGGTCAAAGATAGAACATTGCGGTTTTCACCAGTGGATTCAGCACCTTATTTTACATAAAATAAGTCATATAAGTCTACTCTAAAGAGTTGATAAAGGTACAAACGAATACAATGTTTATATATCACCTTTTTAAATATCTATTATTCTCCATTTACTCGATCTCCTAAACAGTTAAAGATATGACATTGCGGTTTTCACCAGTGGATTCAGCACCTCATTTTACATAAAATAAGTCTCATAAGTCTACTCTCAAAAGTTGATAAAGGTACAAACGAACAAAAGATTTATATATCACATTTTTAAATATCTAATATTCTCCATTTTACTCGATGTCCTAAACGGTTAAAGATAGGACATTGCGGTTTTCACCAGTGGATTCAGCACCTTATTTTACATAAAATAAGTCTCATAAGTCTACTCTCAAAAGTTGATAAAGGTACAAACGAATAAAAGATTTATATATCACATTTTTAAATATCTAATATTCTCCATTTTACTCGATCTCCTAAACGGTTAAAGATAGGACATTGCGGTTTTTACCAGTGGATTCAGCACCTTATTTTACATAAAATAAGTCTCATAAGTCTACTCTCAAAAGTTGATAAAGGTACAAATGAATAAAAGATTTATATATCACATTTTTAAATAACTAATATTCTCCATTTTACTCGATCTCCTAAACGGTTAAAGATAGGACATTGCGGTTTTCACCAGTGGATTCAGCACCTCATTTTACATAAAATAAGTCTCATAAGTCTACTCTCAAAAGTTGATAAAGGTACAAACGAATAAAAGATTTATATATCACATTTTTAAATATCTATTATTCTCCATTTTACTCGATCACCTAAACGGTCAAAGATAGAACATTGCGGTTTTCACCAGTGGATTCAGCACGTTATTTTACATAAAATAAGTCATATAAGTCTACTCTAAAGAGTTGATAAAGGTACAAACGAATACAATGTTTATATATCACCTTTTTAAATATCTATTATTCTCAATTTACTCGATCTCCTAAACAGTTAAAGATAGGACATTGCGGTTTTCACCAGTGGATTCAGCACCTCATTTTACATAAATTTAGTCCTATAAGTCTACTCTAAAGTGTTGATAAAGGTACAAACGAATAAAATGGTTATATATCACATTTTTAAATATCTATTATTCTCCATTTTACTCGATGTCCTAAACGGTTAAAGATAGGACATTGCGGTTTTCACCAGTAAATTCAGCACCTCATTTTACATAAAATAAGTCATATAAGTCTACTCTAAAGTGTTGATAAAGGTACAAACGAATACAATGTTTATATATCACATTTTTAAATATCTATTATTCTCCATTTTACTCGATGTCCTAAACGGTTAAAGATAGGACATTGCGGTTTTCACCAGTAAATTCAGCACCTCATTTTACATAAAATAAGTCATATAAGTCTACTCTAAAGTGTTGATAAAGGTACAAACGAATACAATGGTTATATATCACATTTTTAAATATCTATTATTCTCCATTTTACTCGATGTCCTAAACGGTTAAAGATAGGACATTGCGGTTTTCACCAGTAAATTCAGCACCTCATTTTACATAAAATAAGTCATATAAGTCTACTCTAAAGTGTTGATAAAGGTACAAACGAATAAAATGGTTATATATCACATTTTTAAATATTTATTATTCTCCATTTTACTCGATCTCCTAAACGGTTAAAGATAGGACATTGCGGTTTTCACCAGTGGATTCAGCACCTTATTTTACATAAATTTAGTCCTATAAGTCTACTCTAAAGTGTTGATAAAGGTACAAACGAATAAAATGGTTATATATCACATTTTTAAATATGTATTATTCTCCATTTTACTCGATGTCCTAAACGGTTAAAGATAGGACATTGCGGTTTTCACCAGTAAATTCAGCACCTCATTTTACATAAATTTAGTCTTATAAGTCTACTCTAAAGAGTAGATAAAGGTACAAACGAATAAAATGGTTATATATCACATTTTTAAATATCTATTATTCTCCATTTTACTCGATGTCCTAAACGATTAAAGATAGGACATTGCGGTTTTCACCAGTGGATTCAGCACCTCATTTTACATAAATTTAGACCTATAAGTCTACTCTCAAAAGTTGATAAAGGTACAAACGAATAAAATGGTTATATATCACATTTTTAAATATCTATTATTCTCCATTTTACTCGATCTCCTAAACAGTTAAAGATAGGACATTGCGGTTTTCACCACTGGATTCAGCTGCTCATTTTACATAAAATAAGTCCTATAAGTCTACTCTCAAAAGTTGATAAAGGTACAAACGAATAAAAGGTTTATATATCACATTTTTAAATATCTAATATTCTCCATTTTACTCGATCTCCTAAACGGTTAAAGATAGGACATTGCGGTTTTTTCCAGTAGATTCAGCACCTCATTTTACATAAAATAAGTCATATAAGTCTACTCTAAAAAGTTGATAAAGGTACAAACGAATAAAATGGTTATATATCACATTTTTAAATATCTATTATTCTCCATTTTACTCGATGTCCTAAACGGTTAAAGATAGGACATTGCGGTTTTCACCAGTGGATTCAGAACCTCATTTTACATAAAATAAGTCCTATAAGTCTACTCTAAAGTGTTGATAAAGGTACAAACGAATAAAATGGTTATATATCACATTTTTAAATATCTATTATTCTCCATTTTACTCGATGTCCTAAACGGTTAAAGATAATACATTGCGGTTTTCACCAGTGGATTCAGCACCTCATTTTACATAAATTTAGTCCTATAAGTCTACTCTAAAGTGTTGATAAAGGTACAAACGAATAAAATGGTTATATATCACATTTTTAAATAACTATTATTCTCCATTTTACTCGATGTCCTAAACGGTTAAAGATAGGACATTGCGGTTTTCACCAGTAAATTCAGCACCTCATTTTACATAAATTTAGTCTTATAAGTCTACTCTAAAGAGTTGATAAAGGTACAAACAAATAAAATGGTTATATATCACATTTTTAAATACCTATAATTCTCCATTTTACTCGATGTCCTAAACGGTTAAAGATAGGACATTGCGGTTTTCACCAGTGGATTCAGCACCTCATTTTACATAAATTTAGACCTATAAGTCTACTCTAAAGAGTTGATAAAGGTACAAACCAATAAAATGGTTATATATCACATTTTTAAATACCTATTATTCTCCATTTTACTCGATCACCTAAACGGTCAAAGATAGAACATTGCGGTTTTCACCAGTGAATTCAGCACCTTATTTTACATAAAATAAGTCTTATAAGTCTACTCTAAAGAGTTGATAAAGGTACAAACGAATAAAATGTTTATATATCACATTTTTAAATATCTATTATTCTCCATTTTACTCGATCTCCTAAACAGTTAAAGATAGGACATTGCGGTTTTTACCACTGGATTCAGCAGCTCATTTTACATAAAATAAGTCCTATAAGTCTACTCTCAAAAGTTGATAAAGGTACAAACGAATAAAATGGTTATATATCACATTTTTAAATACCTATTATTCTCCATTTTACTCGATCACCTAAACGGTCAAAGATAGGACATTTCGGTTTTCACCAGTGGATTCAGCACCTCATTTTACATAAAATTAGTCCTATAAGTCTACTCTAAAGAGTTGATAAAGGTACAAACGAATAAAATGGATATATATCACATTTTTAAATACCTATTATTCTCCATTTTACTCGATCACCTAAACGGTCACAGATAGGACATTGCGGATTTCACCAGTGGATTCAGCACCTTATTTTACATAAAATAAGTCCTATAAGTCGATTCTCAAATGTTGATAAAGGTACAAACGAATAAAATGTTTATATATCACGTTTTTAAATATCTATTATTTTCCATTTTACTCGATGTCCTAAACGGTTAAAGATAGGACATTGCGGATTTCACCAGTGGATTCAGCACCTCATTTTACATAAAATAAGTCTTATAAGTCTACTCTCAAAAGTTGATAAAGGTACAAACGAATGAAATGTTTATATATCACATTTTTAAATATTTATTATTCTCCATTTTACTCGATCTCCTAAACGGTTAAAGATAGGACATTGCGGTTTTCACCAGTGGATTCAGCACCTCATTTTACATAAAATAAGTCTCATAAGTCTACTCTCAAAAGTTGATAAAGGTACAAACGAACAAAAGATTTATATATCACATTTTTAAATATCTAATATTCTCCATTTTACTAGATGTCCTAAACGGTTGAAGATAGGACATTGCGAATTTTACCAGTGGATTCAGCACCTTATTTTACATAAAATTAGTCTCATAAGTCTACTCTCAAAAGTTGATAAAGGTACAAACGAATAAAAGATTTATATATCACATTTTTAAATATCTATTATTCTTCATTTTACTCGATCTCCTAAACGGTTAAAGATAGGACATTGCGGTTTTTACCAGTAGATTCAGCACCTCATTTTCAATAAAATAAGTTTTATAAGTCTACTCTCAAAAGTTGATAAAGGTACAAACGAATAAAAGGTATATATATCACATTTTTATATATCTATTATTCTCCATTTTACTCGATGTCCTAAGCGGTTAAAGATAGGACATTGCGGTTTTCACCAGTGGTTTCAGCACCTCATTTTACATAAAATAAGTCTTATAAGTCTACTCTCAAAAGTTGATATAGGTACAAACGAATAAAAGGTTTATATATCACATTTTTAAATATCTAATATTCTCCACTTTACTCGATATCCTAAACGGTTAAAGATAGGACATTGCGGTTTTCACCAGTGGATTCAGCACCTCATTTTACATAAATTTAGTCTTATAAGTCTACTCTAAAGAGTTGATAAAGGTACAAACCAATAAAATGGTTATAAATCACATTTTTAAATACCTATTATTCTCCATTTTACTCGATCACCTAAACGGTCAAAAATAGAACATTGCGGTTTTCACCAGTGGATTCAGCACCTTATTTTACATAAAATAAGTCTTATAAGTCTACTCTAAAGAGTTGATAAAGGTACAAACGAATAAAATGTTTATATATCACCTTTTTAAATATCTATTATTCTCCATTTTACTCGATCTCCTAAACAGTTAAAGATAGGACATTGCGGTTTTCACCAGTGGATTCAGCACCTTATTTTACATAAAATAAGTCCTATAAGTCTACTCTCAAAAGTTGATAAAAGTACAAACGAATACAATGTTTATATATCACCTTTTTAAATATCTATTATTCTCCATTTACTCGATCTCCTAAACAGTTAAAGATAGGACATTGCGGTTTTCACCAGTGGATTCAGCACCTCATTTTACATAAATTTAGTCCTATAAGTCTACTCTAAAGTGTTGATAAAGGTACAAACGAATAAAATGGTTATATATCACATTTTTAAATATCTATTATTCTCCATTTTACTCGATGTCCTAAACGGTTAAAGATAGGACATTGCGGTTTTCACCAGTAAATTCAGCACCTCATTTTACATAAATTTAGTCTTATAAGTCTACTCTAAAGAGTTGATAAAGGTACAAACGAATAAAATGGTTATATATCACATTTTTAAATATCTATTATTCTCCATTTTACTCGATGTCCTAAACGGTTAAAGATAGGACATTGCGGTTTTCACCAGTGGATTCAGCACCTCATTTTACATAAATTTAGACCTATAAGTCTACTCTCAAAAGTTGATAAAGGTACAAACGAATAAAATGGTTATATATCACATTTTTAAATATCTATTATTCTCCATTTTACTCGATCTCCTAAACGGTTAAAGATAGGACATTGCGGTTTTCACCAGTGGATTCAGCACCTCATTTTACATAAAATAAGTCTCATAAGTCTACTCTCAAAAGTTAATAAAGGTACAAACGAACAAAAGATTTATATATCACATTTTTAAATATCTAATATTCTCCATTTTACTCGATGTCCTAAACGGTTAAAGATAGGACATTGCGGTTTTCACCAGTGGATTCAGCACCTTATTTTACATAAAATAAGTCTCATAAGTCTACTCTCTAAAGTTGATAAAGGTACAAACGAATAAAAGATTTATATATCACATTTTTAAATATCTAATTTTCTCCATTTTACTCGATCTCCTAAACGGTTAAAGATAGGACATTGCGGTTTTTACCAGTGGATTCAGCACCTTATTTTACATAAAATAAGTCTCATAAGTCTACTCTCAAAAGTTGATAAAGGTACAAACGAATAAAAGATTTATATATCACATTTTTAAATATCTAATATTCTCCATTTTACTCGATCTCCTAAACGGTTAAAGATAGGACATTGCGGTTTTCACCAGTGGATTCAGCACCTCATTTTACATAAAATAAGTCTCATAAGTCTACTCTCAAAAGTTGATAAAGGTACAAACGAATAAAAGATTTATATATCACATTTTTAAATATCTATTATTCTCCATTTACTCGATCTCCAAAACAGTTAAAGATAGAACATTGCGGTTTTCACCACTGGATTCAGCAGCTCATTTTACATAAAATAAGTCCTATAAGTCTACTCTCAAAAGTTGATAAAGGTACAAACGAATAAAAGGTTTATATATCACATTTTTAAATATCTAATATTCTCCATTTTACTGGATCTCCTAAACGGTTAAAGATAGGACATTGCGGTTTTCACCAGTGGATTCAGCACCTTATTTTACATAAAATAAGTCCTATAAGTCTACTCTCAAAAGTTAATAAAGGTACAAACGAATAAAATGGTTATATATCACATTTTTAAATATCTATTATTCTCCATTTTACTCGATCTCCTAAACAGTTAAAGATAGGACATTGCGGTTTTCACCACTGGATTCAGCAGCTCATTTTACATAAAATAAGTCTTATAAGTCTACTCTCAAAAGTTGATAAAGGTACAAACGAATAAAATGGTTATATATCACATTTTTAAATACCTATTATTCTCCATTTTACTCGATCACCTAAACGGTCAAAGATAGGACATTGCGGTTTTCACCAGTGGATTCAGCACCTCATTTTACATAAAATTAGTCCTATAAGTCTACTCTAAAGAGTTGATAAAGGTACAAACGAATAAAATGGATATATATCACATTTTTAAATACCTATTATTCTCCATTTTACTCGATCACCTAAACGGTTAAAGATAGGACATTTCGGTTTTCACCAGTGGATTCAGCACCTCATTTTACATAAAATAAGTCTCATAAGTCTACTCTCAAAAGTTGATAAAGGTACAAACGAATAAAAGATTTATATATCACATTTTTAAATATCTAATATTCTCCATTTTACTCGATCTCCTAAACGGTTAAAGATAGGACATTGCGGTTTTCACCAGTGGATTCAGCACCTTATTTTACATAAAATAAGTCATATAAGTCTACTCTAAAGAGTTGATAAAGGTACAAACGAATACAATGTTTATATATCACCTTTTTAAATATCTATTATTCTCCATTTACTCGATCTCCTAAACAGTTAAAGATAGGACATTGCGGTTTTCACCAGTGGATTCAGCACCTCATTTTACATAAATTTAGTCCTATAAGTCTACTCTAAAGTGTTGATAAAGGTACAAACGAATAAAATGGTTATATATCACATTTTTAAATATCTATTATTCTCCATTTTACTCGATGTCCTAAACGGTTAAAGATAGGACATTGCGGTTTTCACCAGTAAATTCAGCACCTCATTTTACATAAATTTAGTCTTATAAGTCTACTCTAAAGAGTTGATAAAGGTACAAACGAATAAAATGGTTATATATCACATTTTTAAATATCTATTATTCTCCATTTTACTCGATGTCCTAAACGGTTAAAGATAGGACATTGCGGTTTTCACCAGTGGATTCAGCACCTCATTTTACATAAATTTAGACCTATAAGTCTACTCTCCAAAGTTGATAAAGGTACAAACGAATAAAATGGTAATATATCACATTTTTAAATATCTATTATTCTCCATTTTACTCGATCTCCTAAACGGTTAAAGATAGGACATTGCGGTTTTCACCAGTGGATTCAGCACCTAATTTTACATAAAATAAGTCTCATTAGTCTACTCTCAAAAGTTGATAAAGGTACAAACGAACAAAAGATTTATATATCACATTTTTAAATATCTAATATTCTCCATTTTACTCGATGTCCTAAACGGTTAAAGATAGGACATTGCGGTTTTCACCAGTGGATTCAGCACCTTATTTTACATAAAATAAGTCTCATAAGTCTACTCTCAAAAGTTGATAAAGGTACAAACGAATAAAAGATTTATATATCACATTTTTAAATATCTAATATTCTCCATTTTACTCGATCTCCTAAACGGTTAAAGATAGGACATTGCGGTTTTCACCAGTGGATTCAGCACCTCATTTTACATAAAATAAGTCACATAAGTCTACTCTCAAAAGTTGATAAAGGTACAAACGAATAAAAGATTTATATATCACATTTTTAAATATCTATTATTCTCCATTTTACTCGATCACCTAAACGGTCAAAGATAGAACATTGCGGTTTTCACCAGTGGATTCAGCACCTTATTTTACATAAAATAAGTCATATAAGTCTACTCTAAAGAGTAGATAAAGGTACAAACGAATACAATGTTTATATATCACCTTTTTAAATATCTATTATTCTCCATTTTACTCGATCTCCTAAACGGTTAAAGATAGGACATTGCGGTTTTTACCAGTAGATTCAGCACCTCATTTTACATAAAATAAGTCTTATAAGTCTACTCTCAAAAGTTGATAAAGGTACAAACGAATAAAAGGTTTATATATCACATTTTTAAATATCTATTATTCTCCATTTTACTCGATGTCCTAAGCGCTTAAAGATAGGACATTGCGGTTTTCACCAGTGGTTTCAGCACCTCATTTTACATAAAATAAGTCTTATAAGTCTACTCTCAAAAGTTGATATAGGTACAAACGAATAAAAGGTTTATATATCACATTTTTAAATATCTAATATTCTCCACTTTACTCGATGTCCTAAATGGTTAAAGATAGGACATTGCGGTTTTCACCAGTGGATTCAGTACCTCATTTTACATAAATTTAGTCTTATAAGTCTACTCTAAAGAGTTGATAAAGGTACAAAATAATAAAATGGTTATATATCACATTTTTAAATACCTATTATTCTCCATTTTACTCGATCACCTAAACGGTCAAAGATAGAACATTGCGGTTTTCACCAGTGGATTCAGCACCTTATTTTACATAAAATAAGTCTTATAAGTCTACTCTAAAGAGATGATAAAGGTACAAACGAATAAAATGTTTATATATCACCTTTTTAAATATCTATTATTCTCCATTTTACTCGATCTCCTAAACAGTTAAAGATAGGACATTGCGGTTTTCACCAGTGGATTCAGCACCTTATTTTACATAAAATAAGTCCTATAAGTCTACTCTCAAAAGTTGATAAAGGTACAAACGAATAAAATGGTTATATATCACATTTTTAAATATCTATTATTCTTCATTTTACTCGATCTCCTAAACAGTTAAAGATAGGACATTGCGGTTTTCACCACTGGATTCAGCAGCTCATTTTACATAAAATAAGTCCTATAAGTCTACTCTCAAAAGTTGATAAAGGTACAAACGAATAAAATGGTTATATATCACCTTTTTAAATATCTATTATTCTCCATTTACTCGATCTCCTAAACAGTTAAAGATAGGACATTGCGGTTTTCACCAGTGGATTCAGTACCTCATTTTACATAAATTTAGTCGTATAAGTCTACTCTTAAGTGTTGATAAAGGTACAAACGAATAAAATGGTTATATATCACATTTTTAAATATCTATTATTCTCCATTTTACTCGATGTCCTAAACGGTTAAATATAGGACATTGCGGTTTTCACCAGTAAATTCAGCACTTCATTTTACATAAATTTAGACCTATAAGTCTACTCTCAAAAGTTGATAAAGGTACAAACGAATAAAAGGTTTATATATCACATTTTTAAATATCTAATATTCTCCATTTTACTCGATCTCCTAAACGGTTAAAGATAGGACATTGCGGTTTTTACCAGTAGATTCAGCACCTCATTTTACATAAAATAAGTCTTATAAGTCTACTCTCAAAAGTTGATAAAGGTACAAACGAATAAAAGGTTTATATATCACATTTTTAAATATCTATTATTCTCCATTTTACTCGATGTCCTAAACGGTTAAAGATTGGACATTGCGGTTTTCACCAGTGGTTTCAGCACCTCGTTTTACATAAAATAAGTCTTATAAGTCTACTCTCAAAAGTTGATATAGGTACAAACGAATAAAAGGTTTATATATCACATTTTTAAATATCTAGTATTCTCCACTTTACTCGATGTCCTAAACGGTTAAAGATAGGACATTGCGGTTTTCACCAGTGGATTCAGCACCTCTTTTTACATAAAATAAGTCCTATAAGTCTACTCTAAAGAGTTGATAAAGTTACAAACGAAAAAAAATGTTTATATATCACATTTTTATATATCTATTGTTCTTCATTTTACTCGATCTCCTAAACAGTTAAAGATAGGATATTGCGGTTTTCACCAGTGGATTCAGCACCTTATTTTACATAAAAAATGTCTTATAAGTCTACTCTAAAGAGTTGATAAAGGTACAAACGAATAAAATGGTTATATATCACATTTTTAAATACCTATTATTCTCCATTTTACTCGATCACCTAAACGGTCATAGATGGGACATTGCGGTTTTCTCCATTGGATTCAGCACCTCATTTTACATAAAATAAGTCTTATAAGTCTACTCTCAAAAGTTGATAAAGGTAAAAACGAATAAAAGGTTCATATATCACATTTTTAAATATCTAATATTCTCCATTTTACTCGATCTCCTAAACGGTTAAAGATAGGACATTGCGGTTTTCACCAGTGGATTCAGCACCTCATTTTACATAAAATAAGTCCTATAAGTCTACTCTCAAAAGTTGATAAAGGTACAAACGAATAAAATTGTTATATATCACATTTTTAAATACCTATTATTCTCCATTTTACTCGATCACCTAAACGGTCAAAGATAGAACATTGCGGTTTTCACCAGTGGATTCAGCACCTTATTTTACATAAAATAAGTCATATAAGTCTACTCTAAAGAGTTGATAAAGGCACAAACGAATACAATGTTTATATATCACCTTTTTAAATATCTATTATTCTCCATTTACTCGATCTCCTAAACAGTTAAAGATAGGACATTGCGGTTTTCACCAGTGGATTCAGCACCTCATTTTACATAAATTTAGTCCTATAAGTCTACTCTAAAGTGTTGATAAAGGTACAAACGTATAAAATGGTTATATATCACATTTTTAAATATCTATTATTCTCCATTTTACTCGATGTCCTAAACGGTTAAAGATAGGACATTGCGGTTTTCACCAGTAAATTCAGCACCTCATTTTACATAAATTTAGTCTTATAAGTCTACTCTTAAGAGTTGATAAAGGTACAAACGAATAAAATGGTTATATATCACATTTTTAAATATCTATTATTCTCCATTTTACTCGATGTCCTAAACGGTTAAAGATAGGACATTGCGGTTTTCACCAGTGGATTCAGCACCTCATTTTACATAAATTTAGACCTATAAGTCTACTCTAAAGAGTTGATAAAGGTACAAACCAATAAAATGGTTATATATCACATTTTTAAATACCTATTATTCTCCATTTTACTCGATCACCTAAACGGTTAAAGATAGAACATTGCGGTTTTCACCAGTGGATTCAGCACCTTATTTTACATAAAATAAGTCTTATAAGTCTACTCTAAAGAGTTGATAAAGGTACAAACAAATAAAATGTTTATATATCACCTTTTTAAATATCTATTATTCTCCATTTACTCGATCTCCAAAACAGTTAAAGATAGGACATTGCGGTTTTCACCACTGGATTCAGCAGCTCATTTTACATAAAATAAGTCCTATAAGTCTACTCTCAAAAGTTGATAAAGGTACAAACGAATAAAATGGTTATATATCACATTTTTAAATGCCTATTATTCTCCATTTTACTCGATCACCTAAACGGTCAAAGATAGGACATTGCGGTTTTCACCAGTGGATTCAGCACCTAATTTTACATAAATTTAGTCCTATAAGTCTACTCTAAAGAGTTGATAAAGGTACAAACGAATAAAATGGATATATATCACATTTTTAAATACCTATTATTCTCCATTTTACTCGATCACCTAAACGGTCAAAGATAGGACATTGCGGTTTTCACCAGTGGATTCAGCACCTTATTTTACATAAAACAAGTCCTATAAGTCTACTCTCAAGAATTGATAAAGGTACAAACGAATAAAATGTTTATATATCACGTTTTTAAATATCTATTATTCTCCATTTTACTCGATGTCCTAAACGGTTAAAGATAGGACATTGCGGTTTTCACCAGTGGTTTCAGCACCTCATTTTACATTAAATAAGTCCTATAAGTCGATTCTCAAAAGTTGATAAAGGTACAAACGAATAAAATGTTTATATATCACGTTTTTAAATATCTATTATTCTCCATTTTACTCGATGTCCTAAACGGTTAAAGATAGGACAATGCGGTTTTCGCCAGTGGATTTAGCACCTTATTTTACATAAAATAAGTCCTATAAGTCTACTCTCAAAAGTTGATAAAGGTACAAACGAATAAAATGGTTATATATCACATTTTTAAATACCTATTATTCTCCATTTTACTCGATCACCTAAACGGTCAAAGATAGGACATTGCGGTTTTCACCAGTGGATTCAGCACCTCATTTTACATAAATTTAGTCCTATAAGTCTACTCTAAAGAGTTGATAAAGGTACAAACGAATAAAATGGATATATATCACATTTTTAAATACCTATTATTCTCCATTTTACTCGATCACCTAAACGGTCAAAGATAGGACATTGCGGTTTTCACCAGTGGATTCAGCACCTTATTTTACATAAAACAAGTCCTATAAGTCTACTCTCAAGAATTGATAAAGGTACAAACGAATAAAATGTTTATATATCACGTTTTTAAATATCTATTATTCTCCATTTTACTCGATGTCCTAAACGGTTAAAGATAGGACATTGCGGATTTCACCAGTGGATTCAGCACCTCATTTTACATAAAATAAATCTTATAAGTCTACTCTCAAAAGTTGATAAAGGTACAAACGAATAAAATGTTTATATATCACATTTTTAAATATTTATTATTCTCCATTTTACTCGATCTCCTAAACGGTTAAAGATAGGACATTGCGGTTTTCACCAGTGGATTCAGCACCTCATTTTACATAAAATAAGTCTCATAAGTCTACTCTCAAAAGTTGATATAGGTACAAACGAATAAAAGATTTATATATCACATTTTTAAATATCTAATATTCTCCATTTTACTCGATGTCCTAAACGGTTAAAGATAGGACATTGCGGTTTTCACCAGTGGATTCAGCACCTTATTTTACATAAAATAAGTCTTATAAGTCTACTCTAAAGAGTTGATAAAAGTACAAACGAAAAAAATGTTAATATATCACATTTTTAAATATCTATTATTCTCCACTTTACTCGAGCTCCTAAACGGTTAAAGATAGGACATTGCGGTTTTTACCAGTGGATTCAGCACCTCATTTTACATAAAATAAGTCTGATAAGTCTACTCTAACGAGTTGATAAAGGTACAAACGAAAAAAATGTTAATATATCACATTTTTAAATATCTATTATTTTCATTTCACTCTATCTCCTAAACGGTTAAAGATAGGACATTGCGGTTTTCACCAGTGGATTCAGCACCTCATTTTACATAAATTTAGACCTATAAGTCTACTCTCAAAAGTTGATAAAGGTACAAACGAATAAAATGGTTATATATCACATTTTTAAATATCTATTATTCTCCATTTTACTCGATCTCCTAAACGGTTAAAGATAGGACATTGCGGTTTTCACCAGTGGATTCAGCACCTCATTTTACATAAAATAAGTCTCATAAGTCTACTCTCAAATGTTGATAAAGGTACAAACGAATAAAAGATTTATATATCACATTTTTAAATATCTAATATTCTCCATTTTACTCGATCTCCTAAACGGTTAAAGATAGGACATTGCAGTTTTCACCAGTGGATTCAGCACCTCATTTTACATAAAATAAGTCTCATAAGTCTACTCACAAATGTTGATAAAGGTACAAACGAATAAAAGATTTATATATCACATTTTTAAATATCTAATATTTTCCATTTAACTCGATCTCCTAAACGGTTAAAGATAGGACATTGCGGTTTTCACCAGTGGATTCAGCACCTTATTTTACATAAAATAAGTCATATAAGTCTACTCTAAAGAGTTGATAAAGGTACAAACGAATACAATGTTTATATATCACCTTTTTAAATATCTATTATTCTCCATTTACTCGATCTCCAAAACAGTTAAAGATAGGACATTGCGGTTTTCACCACTGGATTCAGCAGCTCATTTTACATAAAATAAGTCCTATAAGTCTACTCTCAAAAGTTGATAAAGGTACAAACGAATAAAAAGTTTATATATCACATTTTTAAATATCTAATATTCTCCATTTTACTGGATCTCCTAAACGGTTAAAGATAGGACATTGCGGTTTTCACCAGTGGATTCAGCACCTTATTTTACATAAAATAAGTCCTATAAGTCTACTCTCAAAAGTTGATAAAGGTACAAACGAATAAAATGGTTATATATCACATTTTTAAATACCTATTATTCTCCATTTTACTCGATCACCTAAACGGTCAAAGATAGGACATTGCGGTTTTCACCAGTGGATTCAGCACCTCATTTTACATAAAATTAGTCCTATAAGTCTACTCTCAAAAGTTGATAAAGGTACAAACAAATAAAAGATTTATATATCACATTTTTAAATATCTAATATTCTCCATTTTACTCGATCTCCTAAACGGTTAAAGATAGGACATTGCGGTTTTCACCAGTGGATTCAGCACCTTATTTTACATAAAATAAGTCATATAAGTCTACTCTAAAGAGTTGATAAAGGTACAAACGAATAAAATGGATATATATCACATTTTTAAATACCTATTATTCTCCATTTACTCGATCTCCTAAACGGTTAAAGATAGGACATTGCGGTTTTCACCAGTGGATTCAGCACCTCATTTTACATAAAATAAGTCTCATAAGTCTACTCACAAATGTTGATAAAGGTACAAACGAATAAAAGATTTATATATCACATTTTTAAATATCTAATATTTTCCATTTAACTCGATCTCCTAAACGGTTAAAGATAGGACATTGCGGTTTTCACCAGTGGATTCAGCACCTTATTTTACATAAAATAAGTCCTATAAGTCTACTCTCAAAAGTTGATAAAGGTACAAACGAATAAAATGGTTATATATCACATTTTTAAATATCTATTATTCTCCATTTTACTCGATCTCCTAAACAGTTAAAGATAGGACATTGCGGTTTTCACCACTGGATTCAGCAGCTCATTTTACATAAAATAAGTCTTATAAGTCTACTCTCAAAAGTTGATAAAGGTACAAACGAATAAAATGGTTATATATCACATTTTTAAATACCTATTATTCTCCATTTTACTCGATCACCTAAACGGTCAAAGATAGGACATTGCGGTTTTCACCAGTGGATTCAGCACCTCATTTTACATAAATTTAGTCTTATAAGTCTACTCTAAAGAGTTGATATAGGTACAAACGAATAAAATGGTTATATATCACATTTTTAAATATCTATTATTCTCCATTTTACTCGATGTCCTAAACGGTTAAAGATAGGACATTGCGGTTTTCACCAGTGGATTCAGCACCTCATTTTACATAAATTTAGACCTATAAGTCTACTCTCAAAAGTTGATAAAGGTACAAACGAATAAAATGGTTATATATCACATTTTTAAATATCTATTATTCTCCATTTTACTCGATCTCCTAAACGGTTAAAGATAGGACATTGCGGTTTTCACCAGTGGATTCAGCACCTCATTTTACATAAAATAAGTCTCATAAGTCTACTCTCAAATGTTGATAAAGGTACAAACGAATAAAAGATTTATATATCACATTTTTAAATATCTAATATTCTCCATTTTACTCGATCTCCTAAACGGTTAAAGATAGGACATTGCAGTTTTCACCAGTGGATTCAGCACCTCATTTTACATAAAATAAGTCTCATAAGTCTACTCACAAATGTTGATAAAGGTACAAACGAATAAAAGATTTATATATCACATTTTTAAATATCTAATATTTTCCATTTAACTCGATCTCCTAAACGGTTAAAGATAGGACATTGCGGTTTTCACCAGTGGATTCAGCACCTTATTTTACATAAAATAAGTCATATAAGTCTACTCTAAAGAGTTGATAAAGGTACAAACGAATACAATGTTTATATATCACCTTTTTAAATATCTATTATTCTCCATTTACTCGATCTCCAAAACAGTTAAAGATAGGACATTGCGGTTTTCACCACTGGATTCAGCAGCTCATTTTACATAAAATAAGTCCTATAAGTCTACTCTCAAAAGTTGATAAAGGTACAAACGAATAAAAGGTTTATATATCACATTTTTAAATATCTAATATTCTCCATTTTACTGGATCTCCTAAACGGTTAAAGATAGGACATTGCGGTTTTCACCAGTGGATTCAGCACCTTATTTTACATAAAATAAGTCCTATAAGTCTACTCTCAAAAGTTGATAAAGGTACAAACGAATAAAATGGTTATATATCACATTTTTAAATATCTATTATTCTCCATTTTACTCGATCTCCTAAACAGTTAAAGATAGGACATTGCGGTTTTCACCACTGGATTCAGCAGCTCATTTTACATAAAATAAGTCTTATAAGTCTACTCTCAAAAGTTGATAAAGGTACAAACGAATAAAATGGTTATATATCACATTTTTAAATACCTATTATTCTCCATTTTACTCGATCACCTAAACGGTCAAAGATAGGACATTGCGGTTTTCACCAGTGGATTCAGCACCTCATTTTACATAAAATTAGTCCTATAAGTCTACTCTCAAAAGTTGATAAAGGTACAAACGAATAAAAGATTTATATATCACATTTTTAAATATCTAATATTCTCCATTTTACTCGATCTCCTAAACGGTTAAAGATAGGACATTGCGGTTTTCACCAGTGGATTCAGCACCTTATTTTACATAAAATATGTCATATAAGTCTACTCTAAAGAGTTGATAAAGGTACAAACGAATAAAATGGATATATATCACATTTTTAAATACCTATTATTCTCCATTTACTCGATCTCCTAAACGGTTAAAGATAGGACATTGCGGTTTTCACCAGTGGATTCAGCACCTCATTTTACATAAAATAAGTCTCATAAGTCTACTCACAAATGTTGATAAAGGTACAAACGAATAAAAGATTTATATATCACATTTTTAAATATCTAATATTTTCCATTTAACTCGATCTCCTAAACGGTTAAAGATAGGACATTGCGGTTTTCACCAGTGGATTCAGCACCTTATTTTACATAAAATAAGTCATATAAGTCTACTCTAAAGAGTTGATAAAGGTACAAACGAATACAATATTTATATATCACCTTTTTAAATATCTATTATTCTCCATTTACTCGATCTCCAAAACAGTTAAAGATAGGACATTGCGGTTTTCACCACTGGATTCAGCAGCTCATTTTACATAAAATAAGTCCTATAAGTCTACTCTCAAAAGTTGATAAAGGTACAAACGAATAAAAGGTTTATATATCACATTTTTAAATATCTAATATTCTCCATTTTACTGGATCTCCTAAACGGTTAAAGATAGGACATTGCGGTTTTCACCAGTGGATTCAGCACCTTATTTTACATAAAATAAGTCCTATAAGTCTACTCTCAAAAGTTGATAAAGGTACAAACGAATAAAATGGTTATATATCACATTTTTAAATATCTATTATTCTCCATTTTACTCGATCTCCTAAACAGTTAAAGATAGGACATTGCGGTTTTCACCAGTAAATTCAGCACCTCATTTTACATAAATTTAGTCTTATAAGTCTACTCTAAAGAGTTGATATAGGTACAAACGAATAAAATGGTTATATATCACATTTTTAAATATCTATTATTCTCCATTTTACTCGATGTCCTAAACGGTTAAAGATAGGACATTGCGGTTTTCACCAGTGGATTCAGCACCTCATTTTACATAAATTTAGACCTATAAGTCTACTCTCCAAAGTTGATAAAGGTACAAACGAATAAAATGGTAATATATCACATTTTTAAATATCTATTATTCTCCATTTTACTCGATCTCCTAAACGGTTAAAGATAGGACATTGCGGTTTTCACCAGTGGATTCAGCACCTCATTTTACATAAAATAAGTCTCATAAGTCTACTCTCAAAAGTTGATAAAGGTACAAACGAACAAAAGATTTATATATCACATTTTTAAATATCTATTATTCTCCATTTTACTCGATGTCCTAAACGGTTAAAGATAGGACATTGCGGTTTTCACCAGTGGATTCAGCACCTTATTTTACATAAAATAAGTCTCATAAGTCTACTCTCAAAAGTTGATAAAGGTACAAACGAATAAAAGATTTATATATCACATTTTTAAATATCTAATATTCTCCATTTTACTCGATCTCCTAAACGGTTAAAGATAGGACATTGCGGTTTTCACCAGTGGATTCAGCACCTCATTTTACATAAAATAAGTCTCATAAGTCTACTCTCAAAAGTTGATAAAGGTACAAACGAATAAAAGATTTATATATCACATTTTTAAATATCTATTATTCTCCATTTTACTCGATCACCTAAACGGTCAAAGATAGAACATTGCGGTTTTCACCAGTGGATTCAGCACCTTATTTTACATAAAATAAGTCATATAAGTCTACTCTAAAGAGTTGATAAAGGTACAAACGAATACAATGTTTATATATCACCTTTTTAAATATCTATTATTCTCCATTTTACTCGATCTCCTAAACGGTTAAAGATAGGACATTGCGGTTTTTACCAGTAGATTCAGCACCTCATTTTACATAAAATAAGCCTTATAAGTCTACTCTCAAAAGTTGATAAAGGTACAAACGAATAAAAGGTTTATATATCACATTTTTAAATATCTATTATTCTCCATTTTACTCGATGTCCTAAGCGCTTAAAGATAGGACATTGCGGTTTTCACCAGTGGTTTCAGCACCTCATTTTACATAAAATAAGTCTTATAAGTCTACTCTCAAAAGTTGATATAGGTACAAACGAATAAAAGGTTTATATATCACATTTTTAAATATCTAATATTCTCCATTTTACTCGATGTCCTAAACGGTTAAAGATAGGACATTGCGGTTTTCACCAGTGGATTCAGCACCTTATTTTACATAAAATAAGTCTCATAAGTCTACTCTCAAAAGTTGATAAAGGTACAAACGAATAAAAGATTTATATATCACATTTTTAAATATCTATTATTCTCCATTTTACTCGATCACCTAAACGGTCAAAGATAGAACATTGCGGTTTTCACCAGTGGATTCAGCACCTTATTTTACATAAAATAAGTCTCATAAGTCTACTCTCAAAAGTTGATAAAGGTACAAACGAATAAAATGGTTATATATCACATTTTTAAATATCTATTATTCTCCATTTTACTCGATGTCCTAAACGGTTAAAGATAGGACATTGCGGTTTTCACCAGTGGATTCAGCACCTCATTTTACATAAATTTAGACCTATAAGTCTACTCTCAAAAGTTGATAAAGGTACAAACGAATAAAATGGTTATATATCACATTTTTAAATGCCTATTATTCTCCATTTTACTCGATCACCTAAACGGTCAAAGATAGGACATTGCGGTTTTCACCAGTGGATTCAGCACCTCATTTTACATAAATTTAGTCCTATAAGTCTACTCTAAAGAGTTGATAAAGGTACAAACGAATAAAATGGATATATATCACATTTTTAAATACCTATTATTCTCCATTTTACTCGATCACCTAAACGGTCAAAGATAGGACATTGCGGTTTTCACCAGTTGATTCAGCACCTTATTTTACATAAAACAAGTCCTATAAGTCTACTCTCAAGAATTGATAAAGGTACAAACGAATAAAATGTTTATATATCACGTTTTTAAATATCTATTATTCTCCATTTTACTCGATGTCCTAAACGGTTAAAGATAGGACATTGCGGTTTTCACCAGTGGTTTCAGCACCTCATTTTACATTAAATAAGTCCTATAAGTCGATTCTCAAAAGTTGATAAAGGTACAAACGAATAAAATGTTTATATATCACGTTTTTAAATATCTATTATTGTCCATTTTACTCGATGTCCTAAACGGTTAAAGATAGGACATTGCGGTTTTCGCCAGTGGATTTAGCACCTTATTTTACATAAAATAAGTCCTATAAGTCTACTCTCAAAAGTTGATAAAGGTACAAACGAATAAAATGGTTATATATCACATTTTTAAATACCTATTATTCTCCATTTTACTCGATCACCTAAACGGCCAAAGATAGGACATTGCGGTTTTCACCAGTGGATTTAGCACCTCATTTTACATAAATTTAGTCCTATAAGTCTACTCTAAAGAGTTGATAAAGGTACAAACGAATAAAATGGATATATATCACATTTTTAAATACCTATTAATCTCCATTTTACTCGATCTCCTAAACGGTCAAAGATAGGACATTGCGGTTTTCACCAGTGGATTCAGCACCTTATTTTACATAAAACAAGTCCTATAAGTCTACTCTCAAGAATTGATAAAGGTACAAACGAATAAAATGTTTATATATCACGTTTTTAAATATCTATTATTCTCCATTTTACTCGATGTCCTAAACGGTTAAAGATAGGACATTGCGGATTTCACCAGTGGATTCAGCACCTCATTTTACATAAAATAAATCTTATAAGTCTACTCTCAAAAGTTGATAAAGGTACAAACGAATAAAATGTTTATATATCACATTTTTAAATATTTATTATTCTCCATTTTACTCGATCTCCTAAACGGTTAAAGATAGGACATTGCGGTTTTCACCAGTGGATTCAGCACCTCATTTTACATAAAATAAGTCTCATAAGTCTACTCTCAAAAGTTGATAAAGGTACAAACGAATAAAAGATTTATATATCACATTTTTAAATATCTAATATTCTTCATTTTACTCGATGTCCTAAACGGTTAAAGATAGGACATTGCGGTTTTCACCAGTGGATTCAGCACCTTATTTTACATAAAATAAGTCTTATAAGTCTACTCTAAAGAGTTGATAAAAGTACAAACGAAAAAAATGTTAATATATCACATTTTTAAATATCTATTATTCTCCACTTTACTCGAGCTCCTAAACGGTTAAAGATAGGACATTGCGGTTTTTACCAGTGGATTCAGCACCTCATTTTACATAAAATAAGTCTGATAAGTCTACTCTAACGAGTTGATAAAGGTACAAACGAAAAAAATGTTAATATATCACATTTTTAAATATCTATTATTTTCATTTCACTCTATCTCCTAAACGGTTAAAGATAGGACATTGCGGTTTTCACCAGTGGATTCAGCACCTCATTTTACATAAAATAAATCTTATAAGTCTACTCTCAAAAGTTGATAAAGGTACAAACGAATAAAATGGTTATACATCACATTTTTAAATATCTATTATTCTCCATTTTACTCGATCTCCTAAACAGTTAAAGATAGGACATTGCGGTTTTCACCACTAAATTTAGCAGCTCATTTTACATAAAATAAGTCCTGTAAGCCTACTCTCAAAAGTTGATAAAGGTACAAACGAATAAAATGGTTATATATCACATTTTTAAATATCTATTATTCTCCATTTTACTCGATGTCCTAAACGGTTAAAGATAGGACATTGCGGTTTTCACCAGTGGTTTCAGCACCTTATTTTACATAAAATAAGTCCTATAAGTCTACTCTCAAAAGTTGATAAAGGTACAAACGAATAAAATGGTTATATATCACATTTTTAAATACCTATTATTCTCCATTTTACTCGATCACCTAAACGGTCAAAGATAGGACATTGCGGTTTTCACCAGTGGATTTAGCACCTCATTTTACATAAATTTAGTCCTATAAGTCTACTCTAAAGAGTTGATAAAGGTACAAACGAATAAAATGGATATATATCACATTTTTAAATACCTATTATTCTCCATTTTACTCGATCACCTAAACGGTCAAAGATAGGACATTGCGGTTTTCACCAGTGGATTCAGCACCTTATTTTACATAAAACAAGTCCTATAAGTCTACTCTCAAGAATTGATAAAGGTACAAACGAATAAAATGTTTATATATCACGTTTTTAAATATCTATTATTCTCCATTTTACTCGATGTCCTAAACGGTTAAAGATAGGACATTGCGGATTTCACCAGTGGATTCAGCACCTCATTTTACATAAAATAAATCTTATAAGTCTACTCTCAAAAGTTGATAAAGGTACAAACGAATAAAATGTTTATATATCACATTTTTAAATATTTATTATTCTCCATTTTACTCGATCTCCTAAACGGTTAAAGATAGGACATTGCGGTTTTCACCAGTGGATTCAGCACCTCATTTTACATAAAATAAGTCTCATAAGTCTACTCTCAAAAGTTGATAAAGGTACAAACGAATAAAAGATTTATATATCACATTTTTAAATATCTAATATTCTTCATTTTACTCGATGTCCTAAACGGTTAAAGATAGGACATTGCGGTTATCACCAGTGGATTCAGCACCTTATTTTACATAAAATAAGTCTTATAAGTCTACTCTAAAGAGTTGATAAAAGTACAAACGAAAAAAATGTTAATATATCACATTTTTAAATATCTATTATTTTCATTTCACTCTATCTCCTAAACGGTTAAAGATAGGACATTGCGGTTTTCACCACTGGATTCAGCAGCTCATTTTACATAAAATAAGTCCTGTAAGTCTACTCTCAAAAGTTGATAAAGGTACAAACGAATAAAATGGTTATATATCACATTTTTAAATATCTATTATTCTCCATTTTACTCGATGTCCTAAACGGTTAAAGATAGGACATTGCTGTTTTCACCAGTGGATTCAGCACCTCATTTTACATAAAATAAGTCTTATAAGTCTACTCTCAAAAGTTGATAAAGGTACAAACGAATAAAAGATTTATATATCACATTTTTAAATATCTAATATTTTCCATTTTACTCGATGTCCTAAACGGTTAAAGATAGGACATTGCGGTATTCACCAGTGGATTCAGCACCTTATTTTACATAAAATAAGTCTTATAAGTCTACTCTCAAAAGTTAATAAAGGTACAAACGAATAAAATGGTTATATATCACATTTTTAAATATCTATTATTCTCCATTTTACTCGATCTCCTAAACAGTTAAAGATAGGACATTGCGGTTTTCACCACTGGATTCAGCAGCTCATTTTACATAAAATAAGTCCTGTAAGTCTACTCTCAAAAGTTGATAAAGGTACAAACGAATAAAATGTTTACATATCACATTTTTAAATATCTATTATTCTCCATTTTACTCGATGTCCTAAACGGTTAAAGATAGGACATTGCGGTTTTCACCAATGGTTTCAGCACCTCATTTTACATTAAATAAGTCCTATAAGTCGATTCTCAAAAGTTGATAAAGGTACAAACGAATAAAATGTTTAAATATCACGTTTTTAAATATCTATTATTCTCCATTTTACTCGATGTCCTAAACGGTTAAAGATAGGACATTGCGGATTTCACCAGTGGATTCAGCACCTCATTTTACATAAAATAAGTCTTATAAGTCTACTCTCAAAAGTTGATAAAGGTACAAACGAATAAAATGTTTATGTATCACATTTTTAAATATCTATTATTCTCCATTTTACTCGATCTCCTAAACGGTTAAAGATAGGACATTGCGGTTTTCACCAGTGGATTCAGCACCTCATTTTACATAAAATAAGTCTTATAAGCCAACTCTAAAGAGTTGATAAATGTACAAACGAAAAAAATGTTAATATATCACATTTTTAAATATCTAATATTCTCCATTTTACTCGATCTCCTAAACGGTTAAAGATAGGACATTGCTGTTTTCACCAGTGGATTCAGCACCTCATTTTACATAAAATAAGTCTTATAAGTCTACTCTCAAAAGTTGATAAAGGTACAAACGAATAAAAGATTTAAATATCACATTTTTAAATATCTAATATTCTCCATTTTACTCGATGTCCTAAACGGTTAAAGATAGGACATTGCGGTATTCACCAGTGGATTCAGCACCTTTTTTTACATAAAATAAGTCTTATAAGTCTACTCTAAAGAGTTGTTAAAAGTACAAACGAAAAAAATGTTAATATATCACATTTTTAAATATCTATTATTCTCCACTTTACTCGATCTCCTAAACGGTTAAAGATAGGACATTGCGGTTTTTACCAGTGGATTCAGCACCTCATTTTACATAAAATAAGTCTGATAAGTCTACTCTAACGAGTTGATAAAGGTACAAACGAAAAAAATGTTAATAATTCACATTTTTAAATATCTATTATTTTCATTTCACTCTATCTCGTAAACGGTTAAAGATAGGACATTGCGGTTTTCACCAGTGGATTCAGCACCTCATTTTACATAAAATAAGTCTTATAAGTCTACTCTAAAGAGTTGATAAAGGTACAAACGAAAAAAATGTTAATATATCACATTTTTAAATATCTATTATTCTCCATTTTACTCGATCTCCTAAACGGTTAAAGATAGGACATTGCGGTTTTCGCCAGTGGATTCAGCACCTTATTTTACATAAAATAAGTCCTATAAGCCTACTCTCAAAAGTTGATAAAGGTACAAACGAATAAAATGGTTATATATCACATTTTTAAATGCCTATTATTCTCCATTTTACTCGATCACCTAAACGGTCAAAGATAGGACATTGCGGTTTTCACCAGTGGATTCAGCACCTCATTTTACATAAATTTAGTCCTATAAGTCTACTCTAAAGAGTTGATAAAGGTACAAACGAATAAAATGGATATATATCACATTTTTAAATACCTATTATTCTCCATTTTACTCGATCACCTAAACGGTCAAAGATAGGACATTGCGGTTTTCACCAGTGGATTCAGCACCTTATTTTACATAAAACAAGTCCTATAAGTCTACTCTCAAGAATTGATAAAGGAACAAACGAATAAAATGTTTATATATCACGTTTTTAAATATCTATTATTCTCCATTTTACTCGATGTCCTAAACGGTTAAAGATAGGACATTGCGGATTTCACCAGTGGATTCAGCACCTCATTTTACATAAAATAAGTCTTATAAGTCTACTCTCAAAAGTTGATAAAGGTACAAACGGATAAAATGTTTATATATCACATTTTTAAATATTTATTATTCTCCATTTTACTCGATCTCCTAAACGGTTTAAGATAGGACATTGCGGTTTTCACCAGTGGATTCAGCACCTCATTTTACATAAAATAAGTCTCATAAGTCTACTCTCAAAAGTTGATAAAGGTACAAACGAATAAAATGTTTATATATCACATTTTTAAATATCTATTATTCTCCATTTTACTCGATCTCCTAAACGGTTAAAGATAGGACATTGCGGTTTTCGCCAGTGGATTCAGCACCTTATTTTACATAAAATAAGTCCTATAAGTCTACTCTCAAAAGTTGATAAAGGTACAAACGAATAAAATGGTTATATATCACATTTTTAAATACCTATTATTCTCCATTTTACTCGATCACCTAAACGGTCAAAGATAGGACATTGCGGTTTTCACCAGTGGATTCAGCACCTCATTTTACATAAATTTAGTCCTATAAGTCTACTCTAAAGAGTTGATAAAGGTACAAACGAATAAAATGGATATATATCACATTTTTAAATACCTATTATTCTCCATTTTACTCGATCACCTAAACGGTCAAAGATAGGACATTGCGGTTTTCACCAGTGGATTCAGCAGCTCATTTTACATAAAATAAGTCTGATAAGTCTACTCTAACGAGTTGATAAAGGTACAAACGAAAAAAATGTTAATATATCACATTTTTAAATATCTATTATTTTCATTTCACTCTATCTCCTAAACGGTTAAAGATAGGACATTGCGGTTTTCACCAGTGGATTCAGCACCTCATTTTACATAAAATAAGTCTTATAAGTCTACTCTAAAGAGTTGATAAAGGTACAAACGAAAAAAATGTTAATATATCACATTTTTAAATATCTATTATTCTCCATTTTACTCGATCTCCTAAACGGTTAAAGATAGGACATTGCGGTTTTCACCAGTGGATTCAGCACCTCATTTTACATAAAATAATTCCTATAAGTCTACTCTAAAGAGTTGGTAAAGGTACAAACGAATAAAATGGTTATATATCACATTTTTAAATATCTATTATTTTCCACTTTACTCTTTCTGTTAAACGGTTAAAGATAGGACATTGCGGTTTTCACCAGTGGATTCAGCACCTTATTTTACATAAAATAAGTCCTATAAGTCTACTCTCAAAAGTTGATAAAGGTACAAACGAATAAAATGGTTCTATATCACATTTTAAATACCTATTATTCTCCATTTTACTCGATCACCTAAACGGTCAAAGATAGGACATTGCGGTTTTCACCAGTGGATTCAGCACCTCATTTTACATAAATTTAGTCCTATAAGTCTACTCTAAAGAGTTGATAAAGGTACAAACGAATAAAATTGATATATATCACATTTTTAAATACCTATTATTCTCCATTTTACTCGATCACCTAAACGGTCAAAGATAGGACATTGCGGTTTTCACCAGTGGATTCAGCACCTTATTTTACATAAAACAAGTCCTATAAGTCTACTCTCAAGAATTGATAAAGGTACAAACGAATTATATGTTTATATATCACGTTTTTAAATATCTATTATTCTCCATTTTACTCGATGTCCTAAACGGTTAAAGATAGGACATTGCGGATTTCACCAGTGGATTCAGCACCTCATTTTACATAAAATAAGTCTTATAAGTCTACTCTCAAAAGTTGATAAAGGTACAAACGAATAAAATGTTTATATATCACATTTTTAAATATTTATTATTCTCCATTTTACTCGATCTCCTAAACGGTTAAAGATAGGACATTGCGGTTTTCACCAGTGGATTCAGCACCTCATTTTACATAAAATAAGTCTCATAAGTCTACTCTCAAAAGTTGATAAAGGTACAAACGAATAAAAGATTTATATATCACATTTTTAAATATCTAATATTCTCCATTTTACTCGATGTCCTAAACGGTTAAAGATAGGACATTGCGGTTTTCACCAGTGGATTCAGCACCTTATTTTACATAAAATAAGTCTTATAAGTCTACTCTAAAGAGTTGATAAAAGTACAAACGAAAAAAATGTTAATATATCACATTTTTAAATATCTATTATTCTCCACTTTACTCGATCTCCTAAACGGTTAAAGATAGGACATTGCGGTTTTTACCAGTGGATTCAGCACCTCATTTTACATAAAATAAGTCTGATAAGTCTACTCTAACGAGTTGATAAAGGTACAAACGAAAAAAATGTTAATATATCACATTTTTAAATATCTATTATTCTCCATTTTACTCGATGTCCTAAACGGTTAAAGATAGGACATTGCGGATTTCACCAGTCGATTCAGCACCTCATTTTACATAAAATAAGTCTTATAAGTCTACTCTTAAAAGTTGACAAAGGTACAAACGAATAAAATGGTTATATATCACATTTTTAAATATCTATTATTCTCCATTTTACTCGATCTCCTAAACAGTTTAAGATAGGACATTGCGGTTTTCACCACTGGATTCAGCAGCTCATTTTACATAAAATAAGTCTTATAAGTCTACTCTCAAAAGTTGACAAAGGTACAAACGAATAAAATGGTTATATATCACATTTTTAAATATCTATTATTCTCCATTTTACTCGATGTCCTAAACGGTTATAGATAGGACATTGCGGTTTTCACCAGTGGTTTCAGCACCTCATTTTACATTAAATAAGTCCTATAAGTCGATTCTGAAAAGTTGATAAAGGTACAAACGAATAAAATGTTTATATATCACGTTTTTAAATATCTATTATTCTCCATTTTACTCGATCTCCTAAACGGTTAAAGATAGGACATGGCGGTTTTCACCAGTGGATTCAGCACCTCATTTTACATAAAATAAGTCTTTTAAGCCAACTCTAAAGAGTTGATAAAGGTACAAACGAAAAAAATGTTAATATATCACATTTTTAAATATCTATTATTCTCCATTTTACTCGATCTCCTAAACGGTTAAAGATAGGACATTGCGGTTTTCACCAGTGGATTCAGCACCTCATTTTACATAAATTAATTCCTATAAGTCTACTCTAAAGAGTTGGTAAAGGTACAAACGAATAAAATGGTTATATATCACATTTTTAAATATCTATTATTTTCCACTTTACTGTTTCTCTTAAACGGTTAAAGATAGGACATTGCGGTTTTCACCAGTGGATTCAGCACCTTATTTTACATTAAATAAGTCTTATAAGTCTACTCTCAAAAGTTGATAAAGGTACAAACGAATAAAATGGTTATATATCACATTTTTAAATACCTATTATTCTCCATTTTACTCGATCACCTAAACGGTCAAAGATAGGACATTGCGGTTTTCACCAGTGGATTCAGCACCTCATTTTACATAAATTTAGTCCTATAAGTCTACTCTAAAGAGTTGATAAAGGTACAAACGAATAAAATGGATATATATCACATTTTTAAATACCTATTATTCTCCATTTTACTCGATCACCTAAACGGTCAAAGATAGGACATTGCGGTTTTCACCAGTGGATTCAGCACCTTATTTTACATAAAATAAGTCCTATAAGTCTACTCTAAAGAGTTGATAAAAGTACAAACGAATATAATGGTTATATATCACATTTTTAAATATCTATTATTCTTTATTTTACTCGATGTCCTAATCGGTTAAAGATAGGACCTTGCGGTTTTCACCAGTGGATTCAGCATCTCATTTTACATAAAATAAGTTCTATAAGCCTACTCTCAAAAGTTGATAAAGGTACAAACGAATAAAATGGTTATATATCACATTTTTGAATATCTATTATTCTCCATTTTACTCGATGTCCTAATCGGTTAAAGATAGGACATTGCGGTTTTCACCAGTGGATTCAGCACCTCATTTTACATAAAATAAGTTCTATAAGCCTACTCTCAAAAGTTGATAAAGGTACAAACGAATAAAATGTTTATATATCACAATTTTAAATATCTATTATTCTCCATTTTATCGGATGTCCTAAACGGTTAAAGATAGGACATTGCGGTTTTCACCAGTGGATTCAGCACCTCATTTTACATAAAATAAGTCTTATAAGTCTACTCTCAAAAGTTGATAAAGGTACAAACGAATAAAAGGTTTATATATCACATTTTTAAATATCTATTATTCTCCATTTTACTCGATGTCCTAATCGGTTAAAGATAGGACATTGCGGTTTTCACCAGTGGATTCAGCAGCTCATTTTACATAAAATAAGTCCTATAAGTCTACTCTCAAAAGTTGATAAAGGTACAAACGAATAAAAGGTTTATATATCACATTTTTAAATATCTAATATTCTCCATTTTACTCGATCTCCTAAACGGTTAAAGATAGGACATTGCGGTTTTCACCAGTAGATTCAGCACCTCATTTTACATAAAATAAGTCTTATAAGTCTACTCTCAAAAGTTGATAAAGGTACAAACGAATAAAAGGTTTATATATCACATTTTTAAATATCTATTATTCTCCATTTTATTCGATGTCCTAAACGGTTAAAGATAGGACATTGCAGATTTCACCAGTGGATTCAGCACCTCATTCTACATAAAATAAGTCTTATAAGTCTACTCTCAAAAGTTGATAAAGTTACAAACAAATAAAAGGTTTATATATCACATTTTTAAATATCTAATATTCTCCATTTTACTCGATGTCCTAAACGGTTAAAGATAGGACATTGCGGTTTTCACCAGTGGATTCAGCACCTCATTTTACATAAAATAAGTCTTATAAGTCTACTCTAAAGAGTTGATAAAAGTACAAACGAAAAAAATGTTAATATATCACATTTTTAAATATCTATTATTCTCCATTTTACTCGATCTCCTAAACGGTTAAAGATAGGACATTGCGGTTTTTACCAGTGGATTCAGCACCCTATTTTACATAAAATAAGTCTTATAAGTCTACTCTAACGAGTTGATAAAGGTACAAACGAAAAAAATGTTAATATATCACATTTTTAAATATCAATTATTTTCATTTCACTCTATCTCCTAAACGGTTAAAGATAGAACATTGCGGTTTTCACCAGTGGATTCAGCACCTCATTTTACATAAAATAAGTCTTATAAGTCTACTCTAAAGAGTTGATAAAGGTACAAACGAAAAAAATGTTAATATATCACATTTTTAAATATCTATTATTCTCCATTTTACTCTTTCTCTTAAACGGTTAAAGATAGGACATTGCGGTTTTCACCAGTGGATTCAGCACCTTATTTTACATAAAATAATTCCTATAAGTCTACTCTAAAGAGTTGGTAAAGGTACAAACGAATAAAATGGTTATATATCACATTTTTAAATATCTATTATTTTCCACTTTACTCTTTCTCTTAAACGGTTAAAGATAGGACATTGCGGTTTTCACCAGTGGATTCAGCACCTTATTTTACATAAAATAAGTCTTATAAGTCTACTCTCAAAAGTTGATAAAGGTACAAACGAATAAAATGGTTATATATCACATTTTTAAATACCTATTATTCTCCATTTTACTCGATCACCTAAACGGTCAAAGATAGGACATTGCGGTTTTCACCAGTGGATTCAGCACCTCATTTTACATAAATTTAGTCCTATAAGTCTACTCTAAAGAGTTGATAAAGGTACAAACGAATAAAATGGATATATATCACATTTTTAAATACCTATTATTCTCCATTTTACTCGATCACCTAAACGGTCAAAGATAGGACATTGCGGTTTTCACCAGTGGATTCAGCACCTTATTTTACATAAAATAAGTCCTATAAGTCTACTCTAAAGAGTTGATAAAGGTACAAACGAATAAAATGGATACATATCACATTTTTAAATACCTATTATTCTCCATTTTACTCGATCACCTAAACGGTCAAAGATAGGACATTGCGGTTTTCACCAGTGGATTCAGCACCTTATTTTACATAAAATAAGTCCTATAAGTCTACTCTCAAAAGTTGATAAAGGTGCAAACGAATATAATGGTTATATATCACATTTTTAAATATCTATTATTCTCCATTTTACTCGATCTCCTAAACAGTTAAAGATAGGACATTGCGGTTTTCACCACTGGATTCAGCAGCTCATTTTACATAAAATAAGTCCTATAAGTCTACTCTCAAAAGTTGATAAAGGTACAAACGAATAAAAGGTTTATATATCACATTTTTAAATATCTAATATTCTCCATTTTACTCGATCTCCTAAACGGTTAAAGATAGGACATTGCGGTTTTCACCAGTAGATTCAGCACCTCATTTTACATAAAATAAGTCTTATAAGTCTACTCTCAAAAGTTGATAAAGGTACAAACGAATAAAAGGTTTATATATCACATTTTTAAATATCTAATATTCTCCATTTTACTCGATCTCCTAAACGGTTAAAGATAGGACATTGCGGTTTTCACCAGTAGATTCAGCACCTCATTTTACATAAAATAAGTCTTATAAGTCTACTCTCAAAAGTTGAAAAAGGTACAAACGAATAAAAGGTTTATATATCACATTTTTAAATATTTAATATTCTCCATTTTACTCGATGTCCTAAACGGTTAAAGATAGGATATTGCGGTTTTCACCAGTGGATTCAGCACCTCATTTTACATAAAATAAGTCTTATAAGATTACTCTAAAGAGTTGATAAAAGTACAAACGATAAAAATGTAAATATATCACATAATTAAATATCTATTTTTCTCCATTTTACTCGATCTCCTAAACGGTTAAAGATAGGACATTGCGGTTTTTACCAGTGGATTCAGCACCTCATTTTACATAAAATAAGTCTTATAAGTCTACTCTAACGAGTTGATAAAGGTACAAACGAAAAAAATGTTAATATATCACATTTTTAAATATCTATTATTCTCCATTTCACTCTATCTCCTAAACGGTAAAAGATAGGACATTGCGGTTTTCACCCGTAAATTTAGCACCTCATTTTACATTAAATAAGTTCTATAAGCCTACTCACAAAAGTTGATAAAGGTACAAACGAATAAAATGGTTATATATCACATTTTTGAATATCTATTATTCTCCATTTTATTCGATGACCTAAACGGTCAAAGATAGGAGATTGCGGTTTTCACCAGTGGATTCAGCACCTCATTTTACATAAAATATGTCTTATAAGTCTACTCTAAAGAGTTGATAAAGGTACAAACGAATAAAATGTTTATATATCACATTTTTAAATATTTATTATTCTCCATTTTACTCGATCTCCTAAACGGTTAAAGATAGGACATTGCGGTTTTCACCAGTGGATTCAGCACCTCATTTTACATAAAATAAGTCTCATAAGTCTACTCTCAAAAGTTGATAAAGGTACAAACGAATAAAAGATTTATATATCACATTTTTAAATATCTAATATTCTCCATTTTACTCGATGTCCTAAACGGTTAAAGATAGGACATTGCGGTTTTCACCAGTGGATTCAGCACCTTATTTTACATAAAATAAGTCTTATAAGTCTACTCTAAAGAGTTGATAAAAGTACAAACGAAAAAAATGTTAATATATCACATTTTTAAATATCTATTATTCTCCACTTTACTCGATCTCCTAAACGGTTAAAGATAGGACATTGCGCTTTTTACCAGTGGATTCAGCACCTCATTTTACATAAAATAAGTCTGATAAGTCTACTCTAACGAGTTGATAAAGGTACAAACGAAAAAAATGTTAATATATCACATTTTTAAATATCTATTATTTTCATTTCACTCTATCTCCTAAACGGTTAAAGATAGGACATTGCGGTTTTCACCAGTGGATTCAGCACCTCATTTTACATAAAATAAGTCTTATAAGTCTACTCTCAAAAGTTGATAAAGGTACAAACGAATAAAATGGTTATATATCACATTTTTAAATATCTATTATTCTCCATTTTACTCGATGTCCTAAACGGTTAAAGATAGGACATTGCGGTTTTCACCAGTGGTTTCAGCACCTCATTTTACATTAAATAAGTCCTATAAGTCGATTCTCAAAAGTTGATAAAGGTACAAACGAATAAAATGGTTATATATCACATTTTTAAATATCTATTATTCTCCATTTTACTTGATGTCCTAAACGGATAAAGATAGGACATTGCAGATTTTACCAGTGGATTCAGCACCTCATTTTACATAAAATAAGTCTTATAAGTATACTCTCCAAAGTTGATAAAGGTACAAACGAATAAAATGGTTCTATATCACATTTTAAATACCTATTATTCTCCATTTTACTCGATCACCTAAACGGTCAAAGATAGGACATTGCGGTTTTCACCAGTGGATTCAGCACCTCATTTTACATAAATTTAGTCCTATAAGTCTACTCTAAAGAGTTGATAAAGGTACAAACGAATAAAATTGATATATATCACATTTTTAAATACCTATTATTCTCCATTTTACTCGATCACCTAAACGGTCAAAGATAGGACATTGCGGTTTTCACCAGTGGATTCAGCACCTTATTTTACATAAAACAAGTCCTATAAGTCTACTCTCAAGAATTGATAAAGGTACAAACGAATTATATGTTTATATATCACGTTTTTAAATATCTATTATTCTCCATTTTACTCGATGTCCTAAACGGTTAAAGATAGGACATTGCGGATTTCACCAGTGGATTCAGCACCTCATTTTACATAAAATAAGTCTTATAAGTCTACTCTCAAAAGTTGATAAAGGTACAAACGAATAAAATGTTTATATATCACATTTTTAAATATTTATTATTCTCCATTTTACTCGATCTCCTAAACGGTTAAAGATAGGACATTGCGGTTTTCACCAGTGGATTCAGCACCTCATTTTACATAAAATAAGTCTCATAAGTCTACTCTCAAAAGTTGATAAAGGTACAAACGAATAAAAGATTTATATATCACATTTTTAAATATCTAATATTCTCCATTTTACTTGATGTCCTAAACGGTTAAAGATAGGACATTGCGGTTTTCACCAGTGGATTCAGCACCTTATTTTACATAAAATAAGTCTTATAAGTCTACTCTAAAGAGTTGATAAAAGTACAAACGAAAAAAATGTTAATATATCACATTTTTAAATATCTATTATTCTCCACTTTACTCGATCTCCTAAACGGTTAAAGATAGGACATTGCGGTTTTTACCAGTGGATTCAGCACCTCATTTTACATAAAATAAGTCTGATAAGTCTACTCTAACGAGTTGATAAAGGTACAAACGAAAAAAATGTTAATATATCACATTTTTAAATATCTATTATTCTCCATTTTACTCGATGTCCTAAACGGTTAAAGATAGGACATTGCGGATTTCACCAGTGGATTCAGCACCTCATTTTACATAAAATAAGTCTTATAAGTCTACTCTTAAAAGTTGACAAAGGTACAAACGAATAAAATGGTTATATATCACATTTTTAAATATCTATTATTCTCCATTTTACTCGATCTCCTAAACAGTTTAAGATAGGACATTGCGGTTTTCACCACTGGATTCAGCAGCTCATTTTACATAAAATAAGTCTTATAAGTCTACTCTCAAAAGTTGACAAAGGTACAAACGAATAAAATGGTTATATATCACATTTTTAAATATCTATTATTCTCCATTTTACTCGATGTCCTAAACGGTTATAGATAGGACATTGCGGTTTTCACCAGTGGTTTCAGCACCTCATTTTACATTAAATAAGTCCTATAAGTCGATTCTGAAAAGTTGATAAAGGTACAAACGAATAAAATGTTTATATATCACGTTTTTAAATATCTATTATTCTCCATTTTACTCGATCTCCTAAACGGTTAAAGATAGGACATGGCGGTTTTCACCAGTGGATTCAGCACCTCATTTTACATAAAATAAGTCTTTTAAGCCAACTCTAAAGAGTTGATAAAGGTACAAACGAAAAAAATGTTAATATATCACATTTTTAAATATCTATTATTCTCCATTTTACTCGATCTCCTAAACGGTTAAAGATAGGACATTGCGGTTTTCACCAGTGGATTCAGCACCTCATTTTACATAAATTAATTCCTATAAGTCTACTCTAAAGAGTTGGTAAAGGTACAAACGAATAAAATGGTTATATATCACATTTTTAAATATCTATTATTTTCCACTTTACTGTTTCTCTTAAACGGTTAAAGATAGGACATTGCGGTTTTCACCAGTGGATTCAGCACCTTATTTTACATTAAATAAGTCTTATAAGTCTACTCTCAAAAGTTGATAAAGGTACAAACGAATAAAATGGTTATATATCACATTTTTAAATACCTATTATTCTCCATTTTACTCGATCACCTAAACGGTCAAAGATAGGACATTGCGGTTTTCACCAGTGGATTCAGCACCTCATTTTACATAAATTTAGTCCTATAAGTCTACTCTAAAGAGTTGATAAAGGTACAAACGAATAAAATGGATATATATCACATTTTTAAATACCTATTATTCTCCATTTTACTCGATCACCTAAACGGTCAAAGATAGGACATTGCGGTTTTCACCAGTGGATTCAGCACCTTATTTTACATAAAATAAGTCCTATAAGTCTACTCTAAAGAGTTGATAAAGGTACAAACGAATAAAATGGATACATATCACATTTTTAAATACCTATTATTCTCCATTTTACTCGATCACCTAAACGGTCAAAGATAGGACATTGCGGTTTTCACCAGTGGATTCAGCACCATATTTTACATAAAATAAGTCCTATAAGTCTACTCTCAAAAGTTGATAAAGGTACAAACGAATATAATGGTTATATATCACATTTTTAAATATCTATTATTCTCCATTTTACTCGATCTCCTAAACAGTTAAAGATAGGACATTGCGGTTTTCACCACTGGATTCAGCAGCTCATTTTACATAAAATAAGTCCTATAAGTCTACTCTCAAAAGTTGATAAAGGTACAAACGAATAAAAGGTTTATATATCACATTTTTAAATATCTAATATTCTCCATTTTACTCGATCTCCTAAACGGTTAAAGATAGGACATTGCGGTTTTCACCAGTAGATTCAGCACCTCATTTTACATAAAATAAGTCTTATAAGTCTACTCTCAAAAGTTGATAAAGGTACATACGAATAAAAGGTTTATATATCACATTTTTAAATATCTATTATTCTCCATTTTACTCGATGTCCTAAACGGTTAAAGATAGGACATTGCAGATTTTACCAGTGGATTCAGCACCTCATTTTACATAAAATAAGTCTTATAAATATACTTTCAAAAGTTGATAAAGGTACAAACGAATAAAATGTTTATATATCACATTTTTAAATATCTATTATTCTCCATTTTACTCGATGTCCTAAACGGTTAAAGATAGGACATTGCGGATTTCACCAGTGGATTCAGCACCTCATTTTACATAAAATAAGTCTTATAAGTCTACTCTCAAAAGTTGATAAAGGTACAAACGAATAAAATGTTTATATATCACATTTTTAAATATCTATTATTCTCCATTTTATTCGATCACCAAACGGTCAAAGATAGGACATTGCGGTTTTCACCAGTGGATTCAGCACCTTATTTTACATAAAATAAGTACTATAAGTCTACTCTCAAAAGTTGATAAAGGTACAAACGAATATAATGGTTATATATCACATTTTTGAATATCTATTATTCTCCATTTTATTCGATGACCTAAACGGTCAAAGATAGGACATAAAATAAGTCTTATAAGTCTACTCTCAAAAGTTGAAAAAGGTACAAACGAATAAAAGGTTTATATATCACATTTTTAAATATTTAATATTCTCCATTTTACTCGATGTCCTAAACGGTTAAAGATAGGACATTGCGGTTTTCACCAGTGGATTCAGCACCTCACTTTACATAAAATAAGTCTTATAAGATTACTCTAAAGAGTTGATAAAAGTACAAACGATAAAAATGTAAATATATCACATAATTAAATATCTATTTTTCTCCATTTTACTCGATCTCCTAAACGGTTAAAGATAGGACATTGCGGTTTTTACCAGTGGATTCAGCACCTCATTTTACATAAAATAAGTCTTATAAGTCTACTCTAACGAGTTGATAAAGGTACAAACGAAAAAAATGTTAATATATCACATTTTTAAATATCTATTATTCTCCATTTCACTCTATCTCCTAAACGGTAAAAGATAGGACATTGCGGTTTTTACCAGTGGATTCAGCACCTCATTTTACATAAAATATGTCTTATAAGTCTACTCTAAAGAGTTGATAAAGGTACAAACGAATAAAATGTTTATATATCACATTTTTAAATATTTATTATTCTCCATTTTACTCGATCTCCTAAACGGTTAAAGATAGGACATTGCGGTTTTCACCAGTGGATTCAGCACCTCATTTTACATAAAATAAGTCTCATAAGTCTACTCTCAAAAGTTGATAAAGGTACAAACGAATAAAAGATTTATATATCACATTTTTAAATATCTAATATTCTCCATTTTACTCGATGTCCTAAACGGTTAAAGATAGGACATTGCGGTTTTCACCAGTGGATTCAGCACCTTATTTTACATAAAATAAGTCTTATAAGTCTACTCTAAAGAGTTGATAAAAGTACAAACGAAAAAAATGTTTATATATCACATTTTTAAATATCTATTATTCTCCACTTTACTCGATCTCCTAAACGGTTAAAGATAGGACATTGCGCTTTTTACCAGTGGATTCAGCACCTCATTTTACATAAAATAAGTCTGATAAGTCTACTCTAACGAGTTGATAAAGGTACAAACGAAAAAAATGTTAATATATCACATTTTTAAATATCTATTATTTTCATTTCACTCTATCTCCTAAACGGTTAAAGATAGGACATTGCGGTTTTCACCAGTGGATTCAGCACCTCATTTTACATAAAATAAGTCTTATAAGTCTACTCTCAAAAGTTGATAAAAATACAAACGAATAAAATGGTTATATATCACATTTTTAAATATCTATTATTCTCCATTTTACTCGATGTCCTAAACGGTTAAAGATAGGACATTGCGGTTTTCACCAGTGGTTTCAGCACCTCATTTTACATTAAATAAGTCCTATAAGTCGATTCTCAAAAGTTGATAAAGGTACAAACGAATAAAATGGTTATATATCACATTTTTAAATATCTATTATTCTCCATTTTACTTGATGTCCTAAACGGTTAAAGATAGGACATTGCAGATTTTACCAGTGGATTCAGCACCTCATTTTACATAAAATAAGTCTTATAAGTATACTCTCCAAAGTTGATAAAGGTACAAACGAATAAAATGTTTATATATCACATTTTTAAATATCTATTATTCTCCATTTTACTCGATCTCCTAAACGGTTAAAGATAGGACATTGCGGTTTTCACCAGTGGATTCAGCACCTCATTTTACATAAAATAAGTCTTATAAGCCAACTCTAAAGAGTTGATAAAGGTACAAACGAAAAAAATGTTAATATATCACATTTTTAATTATCTATTATTCTCCATTTTACTCGATCTCCTAAACGGTTAAAGATAGGACATTGCGGTTTTCACCAGTGGATTCAGCACCTCATTTTACATAAATTTAATCCTATAAGTCTACTCTAAAGAGTTGATAAAGGTACAAACGAAAAAAATGTTAATATATCACATTTTTAAATATTTATTATTCTCCATTTCACTCGATCACTTAAACGGTCAAAGATAGGACATTGCGGTTTTCACCAGTGGATTCAGCACCTCATTTTACATAAATTTAGTCCTATAAGTCTACTCTAAAGAGTTGATAAAGGTACAAACGAATAAAATGGATACATATCACATTTTTAAATACCTATTATTCTCCATTTTACTCGATCACCTAAACGGTCAAAGATAGGACATTGCGGTTTTCACCAGTGGATTCAGCACCTTATTTTACATAAAATAAGTCCTATAAGTCTACTCTCAAAAGTTGATAAAGGTACAAACGAATATAATGGTTATATATCACATTTTTAAATATCTATTATTCTTTATTTTACTCGATGTCCTAATCGGTTAAAGATAGGACCTTGCGGTTTTCACCAGTGGATTCAGCATCTCATTTTACATAAAATAAGTTCTATAAGCCTACTCTCAAAAGTTGATAAAGGTACAAACGAATAAAATGTTTATATATCACAATTTTAAATATCTATTATTCTCCATTTTATCGGATGTCCTAAACGGTTAAAGATAGGACATTGCGGTTTTCACCAGTGGATTCAGCACCTCATTTTACATAAAATAAGTCTTATAAGTCTACTCTCAAAAGTTGATAAAGGTACAAACGAATAAAAGGTTTATATATCACATTTTTAAATATCTATTATTCTCCATTTTACTCGATGTCCTAATCGGTTAAAGATAGGACATTGCGGTTTTCACCAGTGGATTCAGCAGCTCATTTTACATAAAATAAGTCCTATAAGTCTACTCTCAAAAGTTGATAAAGGTACAAACGAATAAAAGGTTTATATATCACATTTTTAAATATCTAATATTCTCCATTTTACTCGATCTCCTAAACGGTTAAAGATAGGACATTGCGGTTTTCACCAGTAGATTCAGCACCTCATTTTACATAAAATAAGTCTTATAAGTCTACTCTCAAAAGTTGATAAAGGTACAAACGAATAAAAGGTTTATATATCACATTTTTAAATATCTATTATTCTCCATTTTACTCGATGTCCTAAACGGTTAAAGATAGGACATTGCAGATTTCACCAGTGGATTCAGCACCTCATTCTACATAAAATAAGTCTTATAAGTCTACTCTCAAAAGTTGATAAAGTTACAAACAAATAAAAGGTTTATATATCACATTTTTAAATATCTAATATTCTCCATTTTACTCGATGTCCTAAACGGTTAAAGATAGGACATTGCGGTTTTCACCAGTGGATTCAGCACCTCATTTTACATAAAATAAGTCTTATAAGTCTACTCTAAAGAGTTTATAAAAGTACAAACGAAAAAAATGTTAATATATCACATTTTTAAATATCTATTATTCTCCATTTTACTCGATCTCCTAAACGGTTAAAGATAGGACATTGCGGTTTTTACCAGTGGATTCAGCACCCTATTTTACATAAAATAAGTCTTATAAGTCTACTCTAACGAGTTGATAAAGGTACAAACGAAAAAAATGTTAATATATCACATTTTTAAATATCAATTATTTTCATTTCACTCTATCTCCTAAACGGTTAAAGATAGAACATTGCGGTTTTCACCAGTGGATTCAGCACCTCATTTTACATAAAATAAGTCTTATAAGTCTACTCTAAAGAGTTGATAAAGGTACAAACGAAAAAAATGTTAATATATCACATTTTTAAATATCTATTATTCTCCATTTTACTCTTTCTCTTAAACGGTTAAAGATAGGACATTGCGGTTTTCACCAGTGGATTCAGCACCTTATTTTACATAAAATAATTCCTATAAGTCTACTCTAAAGAGTTGGTAAAGGTACAAACGAATAAAATGGTTATATATCACATTTTTAAATATCTATTATTTTCCACTTTACTCTTTCTCTTAAACGGTTAAAGATAGGACATTGCGGTTTTCACCAGTAGATTCAGCACCTCATTTTACATAAAATAAGTCTTATAAGTCTACTCTCAAAAGTTGATAAAGGTACAAACGAATAAAAGGTTTATATATCACATTTTTAAATATCTAATATTCTCCATTTTACTCGATCTCCTAAACGGTTAAAGATAGGACATTGCGGTTTTCACCAGTGGTTTCAGCACCTCATTTTACATTAAATAAGTCCTATAAGTCGATTCTCAAAAGTTGATAAAGGTACAAACGAATAAAATGGTTATATATCACATTTTTAAATATCTATTATTCTCCATTTTACTTGATGTCCTAAACGGTTAAAGATAGGACATTGCAGATTTTACCAGTGGATTCAGCACCTCATTTTACATAAAATAAGTCTTATAAGTATACTCTCCAAAGTTGATAAAGGTACAAACGAATAAAATGTTTATATATCACATTTTTAAATATCTATTATTCTCCATTTTACTCGATCTCCTAAACGGTTTAAGATAGGACATTGCGGTTTTCACCAGTGGATTCAGCACCTCATTTTACATAAAATAAGTCTAATAAGCCAACTCTAAAGAGTTGATAAAGGTACAAACGAAAAAAATGTTAATATATCACATTTTTAATTATCTATTAATCTCCATTTTACTCGATCTCCTAAACGGTTAAAGAAAGGACATTGCGGTTTTCACCAGTGGATTCAGCACCTCATTTTACATAAATTTAATCCTATAAGTCTACTCTAAAGAGTTGATAAAGGTACAAACGAAAAAAATGTTAATATATCACATTTTTAAATATCTATTATTCTCCATTTCACTCGATCACCTAAACGGTCAAACATAGGACATTGCGGTTTTCACCAGTGGATTCAGCACCTCATTTTACATAAATTTAGTCCTATAAGTCTACTCTAAAGAGTTGATAAAGGTACAAACGAATAAAATGGATACATATCACATTTTTAAATACCTATTATTCTCCATTTTACTCGATCACCTAAACGGTCAAAGATAGGACATTGCGGTTTTCACCAGTGGATTCAGCACCTTATTTTACATAAAATAAGTCCTATAAGTCTACTCTCAAAAGTTGATAAAGGTACAAACGAATATAATGGTTATATATCACATTTTTAAATATCTATTATTCTTTATTTTACTCGATCTCCTAAACAGTTAAAGATAGGACATTGCGGTTTTCACCACTGGATTCAGCAGCTCATTTTACATAAAATAAGTCTTATAAGTCTACTCTAACGAGTTGATAAAGGTACAAACGAAAAAAATGTTAATATATCACATTTTTAAATATCTATTATTCTCCATTTCACTCTATCTCCTAAACGGTAAAAGATAGGACATTGCGGTTTTCACCAGTAAATTTAGCACCTCATTTTACATTAAATAAGTTCTATAAGCCTACTCACAAAAGTTGATAAAGGTACAAACGAATAAAATGGTTATATATCACATTTTTGAATATCTATTATTCTCCATTTTATTCGATGACCTAAACGGTCAAAGATAGGAGATTGCGGTTTTCACCAGTGGATTCAGCACCTCATTTTACATAAAATAAGTCTTATAAGTCTACTCTAAAGAGTTGATAAAGGTACAAACGAAAAAAATGTTAATATATCACATTTTTAAATATCTATTATTCTCCATTTTACTCGATCTCCTAAACGGTTAAAGATAGAACATTGCGGTTTTCACCAGTGGATTCAGCACCTCATTTTACATAAAATAAGTCTTATAAGTCTACTCTCAAAAGTTGATAAAGGTACAAACGAATAAAATGTTTATATATCACATTTTTAAATATCTATTATTCTCTATTTTACTAGATGTCCTAAACGGTTAAAGATAGGACATTGCGGTTTTCACCAGTGGATTAAGCAGCTTAATTTACATACTATAAGTCCTATAAGTCTACTCTCAAAAGTTGATAAAGGTACAAACGAATAAAAGGTTTATATATCACATTTTTAAATATCTATTATTCTCCATTTTACTCGATGTCCTAATCGGTTAAAGATAGGACCTTGCGGTTTTCACCAGTGGATTCAGCATCTCATTTTACATAAAATAAGTTCTATAAGCCTACTCTCAAAAGTTGATAAAGGTACAAACGAATAAAATGGTTATATATCACATTTTTGAATATCTATTATTCTCCATTTTACTCGATGTCCTAATCGGTTGAAGAAAGGACATTGCGGTTTTCACCAGTGGATTCAGCACCTCATTTTACATAAAATAAGTTCTATAAGCCTACTCTCAAAAGTTGATAAAGGTACAAACGAATAAAATGTTTATATATCACATTTTTAAATATCTATTATTCTCCATTTTACCCGATGTCCTAAACGGTTAAAGATAGGACATTGCGGTTTTCACCAGTGGATTCAGCACCTCATTTTACATAAAATAAGTCTTATAAGTCTACTCTCAAAAGTTGATAAAGGTACAAACGAATAAAAGGTTTATATATCATATTTTTAAATATTTAATATTCTCCATTTTACTCGATGTCCTAAACGGTTAAAGATAGGACATTGCGGTTATCACCAGTGGATTCAGCACCTCATTTTACATAAAATAAGTCTTATAAGATTACTCTAAAGAGTTGATAAAAGTACAAACGAAAAAAATGTAAATATATCACATAATTAAATATCTATTTTTCTCCATTTTACTCGATCTCCTAAACGGTTAAAGATAGGACATTGCGGTTTTTACCAGTGGATTCAGCACCTCATTTTACATAAATAAGTCTTATAAGTCTACTCTAAAGAGTTGATAAAGGTACAAACGAAAAAAATGTTAATATATCACATTTTTAAATATCTATTATTCTCCATTTCACTCTATCTCCTAAACGGTTAAAGATAGGACATTGCGGTTTTCACCAGTAAATTTAGCACCTCATTTTACATTAAATAAGTTCTATAAGTCTACTTACAAAAGTTGATAAAGGTACAAACAATTAAAATGGTTATATATCACATTTTTGAATATCTATTATTCTCCATTTTATTCGATGACCTAAACGGTCAAAGATAGGACATTGCGGTTTTCACCACTGGATTCAGCAGCTCATTTTACATAAAATAAGTCCTATAAGTCTACTCTCAAAAGTTGATAAAGGTACAAACGAATAAAATGGTTATATTTCACATTTTAAAATATCTATTATTCTCCATTTTATTCGATCAGCTAAACGGTCAAAGATTGGACATTGCGGTTTTCACCAGTGGATTCTGCACCTTATTTTACATAAAATAAGTCCTATAAGTCTACTTTAAAGAGTTGATAAAGGTACAAACGAATAAAATGTTTATATATCACATTTTTAAATATCAATTATCCTCCATTTTACTCGATCTCCTAAACGGTTAAAGATAGGACATTGCGGTTTTTACCAGTGGATGCAGCACCTCATTTTACATAGAATAAGTCCTATAAGTCTACTCTCAAAAGTTGATAAAGGTACAAACGTATAAGATAGTTATATATCACATTTTTAAATATCTAATATTCTCCATTATACTCGATGTCCTAAACGGTTAAATATAGGACATTGCGGTTTTCACCAGAGGATTCAGCACCTCATTTTACATAAAATAAGTCTTATAAGTCTACTCTCAAAAGTTGATAAAGGTACAAACGAATAAAAGGTTTATATATCACATTTTTAAATATCTAATATTCTCCATTTTACTCGATGTCCTAAACGGTTAAAGATAGGACATTGCGGTTTTCACCAGTGGATTCAGCACCTCATTTTACATAAAATAATTCCTATAAGTCTACTCTAAAGAGTTGGTAAAAGTACAAACGAATAAAATGGTTATATATCACATTTTTAAATATCTATTATTTTCCACTTTACTCTTTCTCTTAAACGGTTAAAGATAGGACATTGCAGTTTTCACCAGTGGATTCAGCACCTTATTTTGCATAAAATAAGTCCTATAAGTCTACTCTCAAAAGTTGATAAAGGTACAAACGAATAAAATGGTTGTATATCACATTTTTAAATACCTATTATTCTCCATTTTACTCGATCACCTAAACGGTCAAAGATAGGACATTGCGGTTTTCACCAGTGGATTCAGCACCTCATTTTACATAAAATAAGTCCTATAAGTCTACTCTCAAAAGTTGATAAAGGTACAAACGAATAAAATGTTTATATATCACATTCTTAAATATCTATTATTCTCCATTTTACTCGATCTCCTAAACAGTTAAAGATAGGACATTGCGGTTTTCACCAGTGGATTCAGCACCTCATTTTACATAAAATAAGTCTTATAAGTCTACTCTAACGAGTTGATAAAGGTACAAACGGAAAAAATGTTAATATATCACATTTTTAAATATTTATTATTCTCCATTTCACTCTATCTCCTAAACGGTTCACGATAGAACATTGCGGTTTTCACCAGTGGATTCAGCACCTCATTTTACATAAAATAAGTTTTATAAGTCTACTCTCAAAAGTTGATAAAGTTACAAACGAATAAAATGTTTATTATGACACTTTTAAATATCTATTATTTTCCATTTTATTCGATGACCTAAACGGTCAAAGATAGGACATTGCGGTTTTCACCACTGGATTCAGCAGATCATTTTACATAAAATAAGTCCTATAAGTCTACTCTTAAAAGTTTATAAAGGTACAAACGGATAAAATGGTTATATTTCACATTTTAAAATATCTATTATTCTCCATTTTATTCGATCACCTAAACGGTCAAAGATAGGACATTGCGGTTTTCACCAGTGGATTCAGCACCATATTTTACATAAAATTAGTCCTATAAGTCTACTCTGAAGAGTTGATAAAGGTACAAACGAATAAAATGGTTATATATCACATTTTTAAATATCTATTATTCTCCATTTTACTCGATCTCCTAAACGGTTAAAGATAGGACATTGCGGTTTTCACCAGTGGATTCTGCACCTCAGTTTACATAAAATAAGTCCTATAAGTCTACTCTCAAAAGTTGATAAAGGTACAAACGAATAAAATGGTTATATATCACATTTTTAAATATATATTATTCTCCATTTTACTCTTTCTCTTAAACGGTTAAATATAGGACATTGCGGTTTTTACCAGTGGATTCAGCACCTCATTTTACATAAAATAAGTACTATAAGTCTACTCTTAAAAGTTGATAAAGGTACAAACGAATAAAATGTTTATTTATGACATTTTTAAATATCTATTATTCTCCATTTTACTCGATCTCCTAAACGGTCAAAGACAGGACATTGCGGTTTTTACCAGTGGATTCAGCACCATATTTAACGTAAAATTAGTCCTATAAGTCTACTCTAAAGAGTTGATAAAGGTACAAACGAATAAAATGTTTATATATGACACTTTTAAATATCTATTATTTTCCAATTTACTCGATCTCCTAAACGGTTAAGGATAGGACATTGCGGTTTTCACCAGTGGATTCAGCACCTCATTTTACATAAAATAAGTCCTATAAGTCTACTCTGAAGAGTTGATAAAGGTACAAACGAATAAAATGTTTATATATGACATTTATAAATATCTATTATTTTCCATTTTACCCGATCTCCTAAACGGTTAAAGATAGGACATTGCGGTTTTCACCAGTGGATTCAGCAATTCATTTTACATAAAATAAGTCCTATAATTCTACTCTAAAGAGTTGATAAAGTTACAAAAGAATAAAATTTTTATATATCACAATTTAAATATCTATTATTCTCCATTTTACTCGATCTACTAAACGGTTAAAGATGGGACATTGCGGTTTTCACCAGTGGATTCAGCACCTCATTTTACATAAAATAAGTCTTATAAGTCTACTCTAAAGAGTTGATAAAGGTACAAACGAAAAAAATGTTTATATATCACATTTTTAAATACCTATTATTCTCCATTTTACTCGATCTCCTAAACAGTTAAAGATAGGACATTGCGGTTTTCACCAGTGGATTCAGCACCTCATTTTACATAAATTTTGTCCTATAAGTCTACTCTAAAGAGTTGATAAAGGTACAAAAGAATAAAATTTTTATATATCACAATTTAAATATCTATTATTCTCCATTTTACTCGATCTACTAAACGCTTAAAGATAGGACATTGCGGTTTTCACCAGTGGATTCAGCACCTCATTTTACATAAAATAGGTTCTATGGGTCTACTCTCAAAAGTTGATAAAGGTACAAACGAATAAAATGGTTATATATCACATTTTTAAATATCTATTATTCTCCATTTTATTCGATGACCTAAACGGTCAAAGATAGGACATTGCGGTTTTCACCAGTGGATTCAGCACCTCATTTTACATAAAATAAGTCCTATAAGTCTACTCTAAAGAGTTGATAAAGGTACAAACGAAAAAAATGTTTATATATCACATTTTTAAATATATATTATTCTCCATTTTACTCTTTCTCTTAAACGGTTTAAGATAGGACATTGCGGTTTTCACCAGTGGATTCAGCACCTCATTTTACATAAAATAGGTTCTATGGGTCTACTCTCAAAAGTTGATAAAGGTACAAACGAATAAAATGGTTATATATCACATTTTTAAATATCTATTATTCTCCATTTTATTCGATGACCTAAACGGTCAAAGATAGGACATTGCAATTTTCACCAGTGGATTCAGCACCTCATTTTACATAAAATTAGTCCTATAAGTCTACTCTGAAGAGTTGATAAAGGTACAAACGTATAAAATGGTTATATATCACATTTTTAAATATCTATTATTCTCCATTTTACTCGATCTCCTAAACGGTTAAAGATAGGACATTGCGGTTTTCACCAGTGGATTCTGCACCTCAGTTTACATAAAATAAGTCCTATAAGTCTACTCTCAAAAGTTGATAAAGGTACAAACGAATAAAATGGTTATATATCACATTTTTAAATATATATTATTCTCCATTTTACTCTTTCTCTTAAACGGTTAAATATAGGACATTGCGGATTTTACCAGTGGATTCAGCACCTCATTTTACATAAAATAAGTGCTATAAGTCTACTCTTAAAAGTTGATAAAGGTACAAACGAATAAAATGTTTATTTATGACATTTTTAAATATCTATTATTCTCCATTTTACTCGATCTCCTAAACGGTCAAAGACAGGACATTGCGGTTTTTACCACTGGATTCAGCAGCTCATTTTACATAAAATAAGTCTTATAAGTCTACTCTTAAAAGTTGATAAAGGTCAAACGAATAAAAGGTTTATATATCACATTTTTAAATATCTATTATTCTCCATTTTACTCGATCTCCTAAACGGTTATAGATAGGACATTGCGGTTTTCACCAGTGGATTCAGCAGCTCATTTTACATAAAATAAGTCCTATAAGTCTACTCTCAAAAGTTGATAAAGGTACAAACGAATAAAAGGTTTATATATCACATTTTTAAATATCTAATATTCTCCATTTTACTCGATCTCCTAAACGGTTAAAGATAGGACATTGCGGTTTTCACCAGTAGATTCAGCACCTCATTTTACATAAAATAAGTCTTATAAGTCTACTCTCAAAAGTTGATAAAGGTACAAACGAATAAAAGGTTTATATATCACATTTTTAAATATCTATTATTCTCCATTTTACTCGATGTCCTAAACGGTTAAAGATAGGACATTGCAGATTTCACCAGTGGATTCAGCACCTCATTCTACATAAAATAAGTCTTATAAGTCTACTCTCAAAAGTTGATAAAGTTACAAACAAATAAAAGGTTTATATATCACATTTTTAAATATCTAATATTCTCCATTATACTCGATGTCCTAAACGGTTAAAGATAGGACATTGCGGTTTTCACCAGTGGATTCAGCACCTCATTTTACATAAAATAAGTCTTATAAGTCTACTCTAAAGAGTTGATAAAAGTACAAACGAAAAAAATGTTAATATATCACATTTTTAAATATCTATTATTCTCCATTTTACTCGATCTCCTAAACGGTTAAAGATAGGACATTGCGGTTTTTACCAGTGGATTCAGCACCCTATTTTACATAAAATAAGTCTTATAAGTCTACTCTAACGAGTTGATAAAGGTACAAACGAAAAAAATGTTAATATATCACATTTTTAAATATCTATTATTGTCATTTCACTCTATCTCCTAAACGGTTAAAGATAGAACATTGCGGTTTTCACCAGTGGATTCAGCACCTCATTTTACATAAAATAAGTCTTATAAGTCTACTCTAAAGAGTTGATAAAGGTACAAACGAAAAAAATGTTAATATATCACATTTTTAAATATCTATTATTCTCCATTTTACTCGATCTCCTAAACGGTTAAAGATAGAACATTGCGGTTTTCACCAGTGGATTCAGCACCTCATTTTACATAAAATAAGTGCTATAAGTCTACTCTTAAAAGTTGATAAAGGTACAAACGAATAAAATGGTTATATATCACATTTTTAAATATCTATTATTCTCCATTTTACTCGATCTCCTAAACGGTTAAAGATAGGACATTGCGGTTTTCACCAGTGGATTCTGCACCTCAGTTTACATAAAATAAGTCCTATAAGTCTACTCTCAAAAGTTGATAAAGGTACAAACGAATAAAATGGTTATATATCACATTTTTAAATATATATTATTCTCCATTTTACTCTTTCTCTTAAACGGTTAAATATAGGACATTGCGGTTTTTACCAGTGGATTCAGCACCTCATTTTACATAAAATAAGTGCTATAAGTCTACTCTTAAAAGTTGATAAAGGTACAAACGAATAAAATGTTTATTTATGACATTTTTAAATATCTATTATTCTCCATTTTACTCGATCTCCTAAACGGTCAAAGACAGGACATTGCGGTTTTTACCAGTGGATTCAGCACCATATTTTACGTAAAATTAGTCCTATAAGTCTACTCTAAAGAGTTGATAAAGGTACAAACGAATAAAATGTTTATATATGACACTTTTAAATATCTATTATTTTCCAATTTACTCGATCTCCTAAACGGTTAAGGATAGGACATTGCGGTTTTCACCAGTGGATTCAGCACCTCATTTTACATAAAATAAGTCCTATAAGTCTACTCTGAAGAGTTGATAAAGGTACAAACGAATAAAATGTTTATATATGACATTTATAAATATCTATTATTTTCCATTTTACCCGATCTCCTAAACGGTTAAAGATAGGACATTGCGGTTTTCACCAGTGGACTCAGCAATTCATTTTACATAAAGTAAGTCCTATAATTCTACTCTAAAGAGTTGATAAAGGTACAAAAGAATAAAATTTTTATATATCACAATTTAAATATCTATTATTCTCCATTTTACTCGATCTACTAAACGGTTAAAGATAGGACATTGCGGTTTTCACCAGTGGATTCAGCACCTCATTTTACATAAAATAAGTCTTATAAGTCTACTCTAAAGAGTTGATAAAGGTACAAACGAAAAAAATGTTTATATATCACATTTTTAAATACCTATTATTCTCCATTTTACTCGATCTCCTAAACAGTTAAAGATAGGACATTGCGGTTTTCACCAGTGGATTCAGCACCTCATTTTACATAAATTTTGTCCTATAAGTCTACTCTAAAGAGTTGATAAAGGTACAAAAGAATAAAATTTTTATATATCACAATTTAAATATCTATTATTCTCCATTTTACTCGATCTACTAAACGGTTAAAGATAGGACATTGCGGTTTTCACCAGTGGATTCAGCACCTCATTTTACATAAAATAGGTTCTATGGGTCTACTCTCAAAAGTTGATAAAGGTACAAACGAATAAAATGGTTATATATCACATTTTTAAATATCTATTATTCTCCATTTTATTCGATGACCTAAACGGTCAAAGATAGGACATTGCGGTTTTCACCAGTGGATTCAGCACCTCATTTTACATAAAATAAGTCCTATAAGTCTACTCTAAAGAGTTGATAAAGGTACAAACGAAAAAAATGTTTATATATCACATTTTTAAATATATATTATTCTCCATTTTACTCTTTCTCTTAAACGGTTTAAGATAGGACATTGCGGTTTTCACCAGTGGATTCAGCACCTCATTTTACATAAAATAGGTTCTATGGGTCTACTCTCAAAAGTTGATAAAGGTACAAAGGAATAAAATGGTTATATATCACATTTTTAAATATCTATTATTCTCCATTTTATTCGATGACCTAAACGGTCAAAGATAGGACATTGCGGTTTTCACCAGTGGATTCAGCACCTCATTTTACATAAAATTAGTCCTATAAGTCTACTCTGAAGAGTTGATAAAGGTACAAACGTATAAAATGGTTATATATCACATTTTTAAATATCTATTATTCTCCATTTTACTCGATCTCCTAAACGGTTAAAGATAGGACATTGCGGTTTTCACCAGTGGATTCTGCACCTCAGTTTACATAAAATAAGTCCTATAAGTCTACTCTCAAAAGTTGATAAAGGTACAAACGAATAAAATGGTTATATATCACATTTTTAAATATATATTATTCTCCATTTTACTCTTTCTCTTAAACGGTTAAATATAGGACATTGCGGATTTTACCAGTGGATTCAGCACCTCATTTTACATAAAATAAGTGCTATAAGTCTACTCTTAAAAGTTGATAAAGGTACAAACGAATAAAATGTTTATTTATGACATTTTTAAATATCTATTATTCTCCATTTTACTCGATCTCCTAAACGGTCAAAGACAGGACATTGCGGTTTTTACCACTGGATTCAGCAGCTCATTTTACATAAAATAAGTCTTATAAGTCTACTCTTAAAAGTTGATAAATTTCAAACGAATAAAAGGTTTATATATCACATTTTTAAATATCTATTATTCTCCATTTTACTCGATCTCCTAAACGGTTATAGATAGGACATTGCGATTTTCACCAGTGGATTCAGCACCTCATTTTACATAAAATAAGTCTTATAAGTCTACTCTTAAAAGTTGATAAAGGTCAAACGAATAAAAGGTTTATATATCACATTTTTAAATATATATTATTCTCCATTTTACTCTTTCTCTTAAACGGTTAAATATAGGACATTGCGGTTTTTACCAGTGGATTCAGCACCTCATTTTACATAAAATAAGTGCTATAAGTCTACTCTTAAAAGTTGATAAAGGTACAAACGAATAAAATGTTTATTTATGACATTTTTAAATATCTATTATTCTCCATTTTACTCGATCTCCTAAACGGTCAAAGACAGGACATTGCGGTTTTTACCAGTGGATTCAGCACCATATTTTACGTAAAATTAGTCCTATAAGTCTACTCTAAAGAGTTGATAAAGGTACAAACGAATAAAATGTTTATATATGACACTTTTAAATATCTATTATTTTCCAATTTACTCGATCTCCTAAACGGTTAAGGATAGGACATTGCGGTTTTCACCAGTGGATTCAGCACCTCATTTTACATAAAATAAGTCCTATAAGTCTACTCTGAAGAGTTGATAAAGGTACAAACGAATAAAATGTTTATATATGACATTTATAAATATCTATTATTTTCCATTTTACCCGATCTCCTAAACGGTTAAAGATAGGACATTGCGGTTTTCACCAGTGGATTCAGCAATTCATTTTACATAAAATAAGTCCTATAATTCTACTCTAAAGAGTTGATAAAGGTACAAAAGAATAAAATTTTTATATATCACAATTTAAATATCTATTATTCTCCATTTTACTCGATCTACTAAACGGTTAAAGATAGGACATTGCGGTTTTTACCAGTGGATTCAGCACCTCATTTTACATAAAATAAGTCTTATAAGTCTACTCTAAAGAGTTGATAAAGGTACAAACGAAAAAAATGTTTATATATCACATTTTTAAATACCTATTATTCTCCATTTTACTCGATCTCCTAAACAGTTAAAGATAGGACATTGCGGTTTTCACCAGTGGATTCAGCACCTCATTTTACATAAATTTTGTCCTATAAGTCTACTCTAAAGAGTTGATAAAGGTACAAAAGAATAAAATTTTTATATATCACAATTTAAATATCTATTATTCTCCATTTTACTCGATCTACTAAACGGTTAAAGATAGGACATTGCGGTTTTCACCAGTGGATTCAGCACCTCATTTTACATAAAATAGGTTCTATGGGTCTACTCTCAAAAGTTGATAAAGGTACAAACGAATAAAATGGTTATATATCACATTTTTAAATATCTATTATTCTCCATTTTATTCGATGACCTAAACGGTCAAAGATAGGACATTGCGGTTTTCACCAGTGGATTCAGCACCTCATTTTACATAAAATAAGTATTATAAGTCTACTCTAAAGAGTTGATAAAGGTACAAACGAAAAAAATGTTTATATATCACATTTTTAAATATATATTATTCTCCATTTTACTCTTTCTCTTAAACGGTTTAAGATAGGACATTGCGGTTTTCACCAGTGGATTCAGCACCTCATTTTACATAAAATAGGTTCTATGGGTCTACTCTCAAAAGTTGATAAAGGTACAAAGGAATAAAATGGTTATATATCACATTTTTAAATATCTATTATTCTCCATTTTATTCGATGACCTAAACGGTCAAAGATAGGACATTGCGGTTTTCACCAGTGGATTCAGCACCTCATTTTACATAAAATTAGTCCTATAAGTCTACTCTGAAGAGTTGATAAAGGTACAAACGTATAAAATGGTTATATATCACATTTTTAAATATCTATTATTCTCCATTTTACTCGATCTCCTAAACGGTTAAAGATAGGACATTGCGGTTTTCACCAGTGGATTCTGCACCTCAGTTTACATAAAATAAGTCCTATAAGTCTACTCTCAAAAGTTGATAAAGGTACAAACGAATAAAATGGTTATATATCACATTTTTAAATATATATTATTCTCCATTTTACTCTTTCTCTTAAACGGTTAAATATAGGACATTGCGGATTTTACCAGTGGATTCAGCACCTCATTTTACATAAAATAAGTGCTATAAGTCTACTCTTAAAAGTTGATAAAGGTACAAACGAATAAAATGTTTATTTATGACATTTTTAAATATCTATTATTCTCCATTTTACTCGATCTCCTAAACGGTCAAAGACAGGACATTGCGGTTTTTACCACTGGATTCAGCAGCTCATTTTACATAAAATAAGTCTTATAAGTCTACTCTTAAAAGTTGATAAAGGTCAAACGAATAAAAGGTTTATATATCACATTTTTAAATATCTATTATTCTCCATTTTACTCGATCTCCTAAACGGTCAAAGACAGGACATTGCGGTTTTTACCACTGGATTCAGCAGCTCATTTTACATAAAATAAGTCTTATAAGTCTACTCTTAAAAGTTGATAAAGGTCAAACGAATAAAAGGTTTATATATCACATTTTTAAATATCTATTATTCTCCATTTTAGTCGATCTCCTAAACAATTATAGATAGGACATTGCGGTTTTCACCAGTGGATTCAGCACCTCATTTTATATAAAATAAGCCTTATGTCTACTCTAATGAGTTGATAAAGGTACAAACGAAAAAAATGTTAATATATCGCATTTTTAAATATCTATTATTCTCGATTTTACTCGATGTCCTAAACGGTTAAAGATAAGACATTGCGGTTTTCACCAGTGGATTCAGCACCTCATTTTACGTAAAATAAGTCTTATGTCTACTCTAATGAGTTGATAAAGGTACAAACGAAAAAAATGTTAATATATCACATTTTTAAATATATATTATTCTCCATTTTACTCTTTCTCTTAAACGGTTAAATATAGGACATTGCGGTTTTTACCAGTGGATTCAGCACCTCATTTTACATAAAATAAGTGCTATAAGTCTACTCTTAAAAGTTGATAAAGGTACAAACGAATAAAATGTTTATTTATGACATTTTTAAATATCTATTATTCTCCATTTTACTCGATCTCCTAAACGGTCAAAGACAGGACATTGCGGTTTTTACCAGTGGATTCAGCACCATATTTTACGTAAAATTAGTCCTATAAGTCTACTCTAAAGAGTTGATAAAGGTACAAACGAATAAAATGTTTATATATGACACTTTTAAATATCTATTATTTTCCAATTTACTCGATCTCCTAAACGGTTAAGGATAGGACATTGCGGTTTTCACCAGTGGATTCAGCACCTCATTTTACATAAAATAAGTCCTATAAGTCTACTCTGAAGAGTTGATAAAGGTACAAACGAATAAAATGTTTATATATGACATTTATAAATATCTATTATTTTCCATTTTACCCGATCTCCTAAACGGTTAAAGATAGGACATTGCGGTTTTCACCAGTGGATTCAGCAATTCATTTTACATAAAATAAGTCCTATAATTCTACTCTAAAGAGTTGATAAAGGTACAAAAGAATAAAATTTTTATATATCACAATTTAAATATCTATTATTCTCCATTTTACTCGATCTACTAAACGGTTAAAGATAGGACATTGCGGTTTTTACCAGTGGATTCAGCACCTCATTTTACATAAAATAAGTCTTATAAGTCTACTCTAAAGAGTTGATAAAGGTACAAACGAAAAAAATGTTTATATATCACATTTTTAAATACCTATTATTCTCCATTTTACTCGATCTCCTAAACAGTTAAAGATAGGACATTGCGGTTTTCACCAGTGGATTCAGCACCTCATTTTACATAAATTTTGTCCTATAAGTCTACTCTAAAGAGTTGATAAAGGTACAAAAGAATAAAATTTTTATATATCACAATTTAAATATCTATTATTCTCCATTTTACTCGATCTACTAAACGGTTAAAGATAGGACATTGCGGTTTTCACCAGTGGATTCAGCACCTCATTTTACATAAAATAGGTTCTATGGGTCTACTCTCAAAAGTTGATAAAGGTACAAACGAATAAAATGGTTATATATCACATTTTTAAATATCTATTATTCTCCATTTTATTCGATGACCTAAACGGTCAAAGATAGGACATTGCGGTTTTCACCAGTGGATTCAGCACCTCATTTTACATAAAATAAGTCCTATAAGTCTACTCTAAAGAGTTGATAAAGGTACAAACGAAAAAAATGTTTATATATCACATTTTTAAATATATATTATTCTCCATTTTACTCTTTCTCTTAAACGGTTTAAGATAGGACATTGCGGTTTTCACCAGTGGATTCAGCACCTCATTTTACATAAAATAGGTTCTATGGGTCTACTCTCAAAAGTTGATAAAGGTACAAAGGAATAAAATGGTTATATATCACATTTTTAAATATCTATTATTCTCCATTTTATTCGATGACCTAAACGGTCAAAGATAGGACATTGCGGTTTTCACCAGTGGATTCAGCACCTCATTTTACATAAAATTAGTCCTATAAGTCTACTCTGAAGAGTTGATAAAGGTACAAACGTATAAAATGGTTATATATCACATTTTTAAATATCTATTATTCTCCATTTTACTCGATCTCCTAAACGGTTAAAGATAGGACATTGCGGTTTTCACCAGTGGATTCTGCACCTCAGTTTACATAAAATAAGTCCTATAAGTCTACTCTCAAAAGTTGATAAAGGTACAAACGAATAAAATGGTTATATATCACATTTTTAAATATATATTATTCTCCATTTTACTCTTTCTCTTAAACGGTTAAATATAGGACATTGCGGATTTTACCAGTGGATTCAGCACCTCATTTTACATAAAATAAGTGCTATAAGTCTACTCTTAAAAGTTGATAAAGGTACAAACGAATAAAATGTTTATTTATGACATTTTTAAATATCTATTATTCTCCATTTTACTCGATCTCCTAAACGGTCAAAGACAGGACATTGCGGTTTTTACCACTGGATTCAGCAGCTCATTTTACATAAAATAAGTCTTATAAGTCTACTCTTAAAAGTTGATAAAGGTCAAACGAATAAAAGGTTTATATATCACATTTTTAAATATCTATTATTCTCCATTTTACTCGATCTCCTAAACGGTTATAGATAGGACATTGCGGTTTTCACCAGTGGATTCAGCACCTCATTTTACATAAAATAAGTCTTATAAGTCTACTCTTAAAAGTTGATAAAGGTCAAACGAATAAAAGGTTTATATATCACATTTTTAAATATCTATTATTCTCCATTTTAGTCGATCTCCTAAACAATTATAGATAGGACATTGCGGTTTTCACCAGTGGATTCAGCACCTCATTTTATATAAAATAAGCCTTATGTCTACTCTAATGAGTTGATAAAGGTACAAACGAAAAAAATGTTAATATATCGCATTTTTAAATATCTATTATTCTCGATTTTACTCGATGTCCTAAACGGTTAAAGATAAGACATTGCGGTTTTCACCAGTGGATTCAGCACCTCATTTTACGTAAAATAAGTCTTATGTCTACTCTAATGAGTTGATAAAGGTACAAACGAAAAAAATGTTAATATATCACATTTTTAAATATCTATTATTCTCCATTTTACTCGATCTCCTAAACGGTTAAAGATAGGACATTGCGGTTTTCACTAGTGGATTCAGCACCTCATTTTACATAAACTAAGTCTTATAATTCTACTCTAAAGAGTTGAAAAGGGACAAACGAAAAAAATGTTAATATATCACATTTTTAAATATCTATTATTCTATATTTTACTCGATCTCCCAAACGGTTAAAGATAGGACATTGCGGTTTTCACCAGTGGATTCAGCACCTCATTTTACATAAAATAAGTCTTATAAGTCTACTCTCAAAAGTTGATAAAGGTACAAACGAATAAAAGGTTTATATATCACATTTTTAAATATCTAATATCCTCCATTTTACTCGATGTCCTAAACGGTTAATGATAGGACATTGCGGTTTTCACCAGTGGATTCAGCACCTCATTTAACATAAAATAAGTCTTATAAGTCTACTCTCAAAAGTTGAAAAAGGTACAAACGAATAAAAGGTTTATATATCACATTTTTAAATATCAAATATTCTCCATTTTACTCGATGTCCTAAACGATTAAAGAAAGGACATTGCGGTTTTCACCAGTGGATTCAGCACCTCATTTTACATAAAATAAGTCTTATAAGTCTACTCTAAAGAGTTGATAAAGGTACAAACGAAAAAAATGTTAATATATCACATTTTTAAATATCTATTATTCTCCATTTTACTCGATCTCCTAAACGGTTAAATATAGGACATTGCGGTTTTCACCAGTGGATTCAGCACCTCATTTTACATAAAATAAGTTTTATAAGTCTACTCTAAAGAGTTGATAAAGGTACAAACGAAAACAATGTTTATATATCACATTTTTAAATATCTATTATTCTCCATTTTACTCGATCTCCTAAAGGGTTAAAGATAGGACATTGCGGTTTTCACCAGTGGATTCAGCACCTCATTTTACATAAAATAAGTCTTATTAGTCTACTCTAAAGAGTTGATAAAGGTACAAACGAAAAAAATGTTAATATATCACATTTTTAAATATCTATTATTTTCTATTTTACTCTATCTCCTAAACGGTTAAAGATAGGACATTGCGGTTTTCACCAGTGGATTCAGCACCTTATTTTACATAAAATAAGTCTTATAAGTCTACTCTAAAGAGTTGATAAAGGTACAAACGAAAAAAATGTTAATATATCACATTTTTAAATATCTATTTTTCTCCATTTTACTCGATCTCCTAAACGGTTAAAGATAAGACATTGCGGTTTTCACCAGTGGATTCAGCACCTCATTTTACATAAAATAAGTCTTATAAGTCTACTCTAAATAGTTGAAAAAGGGACAAACGAAAAAAATGTTAATATATCACATTTTTAAATAACTATTATTCTCCATTTTACTCTATCTCATAAACGGTTAAAGATAGGACATTGCGGTTTTCACCAGTTTATTCAGCACCTCATTTTACATAAAATAAGTCTTATGTCTACTCTAAAGAGTTGATAAAGGTACAAACGAATAAAATGGATATATATCACATTTTTAAATATCTATTATTTTCCATTTTACTCTTTCTCTTAAACGGTTAAAGATAGGACATTGCGGTTTTCACCAGTGGATTCAGCACCTCATTTTACATAAAATAAGTCTTATAAGTCTACTCTAAAGAGTTGATAAAGGTACAAACGAATAAAATGGTTATTTATCACATTTTTAAATATATATTATTCTCCATTTTACTCTTTCTCTTAAACGGTTAAAGATAGGATATTGCGGTTTTCACCAGTGGATTCAGCACCTTATTTTACATAAAATAAGTCCTATAAGTCTACTCTCAAAAGTTAATAAAGGTACAAACGAATAAAATGTTTATATATCACATTTTTAAATATCTATTATTCTCCATTTCACTCGAACTCCTAATTGGTTAAAGATAGGACATTGCGGTTTTCACCAGTGGATTCAGCACCTCATTTTACATAAAATAAGTCTTATAAGTCTACTCTCAAAAGTTGATAAAGGTACAAACGAATAAAAGGTTTATATATCACATTTTTAAATATCTAATATCTTCCATTTTACTCGATGTCCTAAACGGTTAATGATAGGACATTGCGGTTTTCACCAGTGGATTCAGCACCTCATTTAACATAAAATAAGTCTTATAAGTCTACTCTCAAAAGTTGATAAAGGTACAAACGAATAAAAGGTTTATATATCACATTTTTAAATATCAAATATTCTCCATTTTACTCGATCTCCTAAACGGTTAAAGGTAGGACATTGCGGTTTTCACCAGTAAATTGTGCGCCTCATTTTACTTAAACTAAGTCCTATAAGTCTACTCTAAAGAGTTGATAAAGGTACAAACGAAAACAATGTTTATATATCACATTTTTAAATATCTATTATTCTCCATTTTACTCGATCCCATAAACGGTTAAAGGAAGGACATTGCGGTTTTCACCAGAGGATTCTGCGCCTGATTTTACTTAAACTAAGTCCTATAAGTCTACTCTAAAGAGTTGATAAAGGTACAAACGAATAAAATGTTTATACATCACATTTTTAATAATCTATTATTTTCCATTTTACTCGATCTCCTAAACAGTTAAAGATAGGACATTGCGGTTTTCACCAGTGGATTTAGCACCTCATTTTACATAAAATAAGTCTTATGTCTACTCTAATGAGTTGATAAAGGTACAAACGAAAAAAATGTTAATATATCACATTTTTAAATATCTAATATTCTCCATTTTACTCGATCTCCTAAACGGTTAAAGATAGGACATTGCGGTTTTCACCAGTGGATTCAGCACCTCATTTTACATAAAATAAGTCTTATAAGTCTACTCTCAAAAGTTGATAAAGGTACAAACGAATAAAAGGTTTATATATCACATTTTTAAATATCTAATATTCTCCATTTTACTCGATGTCCTAAACGGTTAAAGATAGGACATTGCGGTTCTCACCAGTGGATTCAGCACCTCATTTTACATAAATTTAGTCCTATAAGTCTACTCTAAAGAGTTGATAAAGGTACAAACGAATAAAATGGTTATATATCACATTTTTAAATATATATTATTCTCCATTTTACTCTTTCTCTTAAACGGTTAAAGATAGGACATTGCGGTTTTCACTAGTGGATTCAGCACCTTAATATACATAAAATAAGTCCTATAAGTCTACTCTCAAAAGTTAATAAAGGTACAAACGAATAAAATGTTTATATATCACATTTTTAAATATCTATTATCCTCCATTTCACTCGAACTCCTAAACGGTTAAAGATAGGACATTGCGGTTTTCACCAGTGGATCCAGCACCTCATTTTACATAAAATAAGTCCTATAAGTCTACTCTCAAAAGTTGATAAAGGTACAAACGAATAAAATGTTTATATATCACATTTTTAAATATCTATTATTCTCCATTTTACTCGATCTCCTAAACGGTTAAAGGTAGGACATTGCGGTTTTCACCAGTAAATTGTGCGCCTCATTTTACTTAAACTAAGTCCTATAAGTCTACTCTAAAGAGTTGATAAAGGTACAAATGAATAAAATGGTTATATATCACATTTTTAAATATCTATTATTCTCCATTTTACTCGATCTCCTAAGCGGTTAAAGGTAGGACATTGCGGTTTTCACCAGTGGATTCTGCGCCACATTTTACTTAAACTAAGTCCTATAAGTCTACTCTAAAGAGTTGATAAAGATACAAACGAATAAAATGTTTATACATCACATTTTTAAATATCTATTATTTTCCATTTTACCCGATCTCCTAAACGGTTAAAGATAGGACATTGCGGTTTTCACCAGTGGATTCAGCAATTCATTTTACATAAAATAAGTCCTATAATTCTACTCTAAAGAGTTGATAAAGGTACAAAAGAATAAAATTTTTATATATCACAATTTAAATATCTATTATTCTCCATTTTACTCGATCTACTAAACGGTTAAAGATAGGACATTGCGGTTTTCACCAGTGGATTCAGCAGCTCATTTTACATAAAATAAGTCTGATAAGTCTACTCTAACGAGTTGATAAAGGTACAAGCGAATAAAATGTTTATATATAACTTTTTTAAATATCTATTATTTTCCATTTTACTCGATCTCCTAAACGGTTAAAGATAGGACATGGCGGTTTTTACCTGTGGATTCAGCACCTCATTTTACATAAAATAAGTCCTATAAGTCGACATTCAAGAGTTGATAATGGTACAAACGAATAAAATGTTTATATATCACATTTTCAAATATCTATTATTCTCCATTTTACTCGATCTCCTAAACCGTTAAAGATAGGACATTGCGGTTTTCATCAGTGGAATCAGCACCTCATTTTACATTAAATAAGTCCAATAAGTCTACTCTCAAGTGTTGATAAAGGTGCAAACGAATAAAATGTTTATATAACACATTTTTAAATATCTATTATTCTCCATTTTACTCGATTTGCTAAACGGTTAAAGATAGGACATTGCGGTTTTCACCAGTGGATTAAGCACCTCGTTTTACATATAATAAGTTCTATAAGTCTACTTTCAAGAGTTGATAAAGGTACAAACGAATAAAATGTTTATATATAACATTTTTAAATATCTATTATATTCCATTTTACTCGATCTCCTAAACGGTTAAAGATAGGACATGGCGGTTTTTACCTGTGGATTCAGCACCTCATTTTACATAAAATAAGTTCTATTAGTCTACTCTCAAGAGTTGATAAAGGTACAAACGCATAATATGTTGATATATCACAAGCGAATAAAATGTTTATATATCACATTTTCAAATATCTATTATTCTTTATTTTACTCGATCTCCTAAACGGTTAAAGATAGGACAATGTGGTTTTTACCAGTGGCTTCAGCACCTCATTTTACATAAAATAAGTCCTATAAGTCGACATTCAAGAGTTGATAATGGTACAAACGAATAAAATGTTTATATATCACATTTTCAAATATCTATTATTCTCCATTTTACTCGATCTCCTAAACCGTTAAAGATAGGACATTGCGGTTTTCATCAGTGGAATCAGCACCTCATTTTACATTAAATAAGTCCAATAAGTCTACTCTCAAGTGTTGATAAAGGTGCAAACGAATAAAATGTTTATATAACACATTTTTAAATATCTATTATTCACCATTTTACTCGATTTGCTAAACGGTTAAAGATAGGACATTGCGGTTTTCATCAGTGGAATCAGCACCTCATTTTACATTAAATAAGTTCAATAAGTCTACTCTCAAGTGTTGATAAAGGTACAAACGAATAAAATGTTTATATAACACATTTTTAAATATCTATTATTCTCCATTTTACTCGATCTCCTAAATAATTAAAGATAGGACATTGCGGTTTTCATCAGTGGATTCAGCACCTTATTTTACATATTATAAGTCCCATAAGTCTACTCTCAAGAGTTGATAAACGTACAAACGAATAAAATGCTTATATATCACATTTTTAAATATCTATTATTCTCCATTTTACTCGATCTCCTAAATGTTAAAGATAGGACATTGCGGTTTTCATCAATGGATTCAGCACCTCATTTTACATAAAATAAGTCCTATAAGTCTCCTCTCAAGTGTTGATTAAGGTCCAAACGAATAAAATGTTTATATAACACATTTTTAAATAACTATTACTCTCCATTTTACTCGACCTCCTAAACGGTTAAAGATAGGACATTGCGGTTTTCATCAGTGGATTCAGCACCTCATTTTACATAAAATTAGTCCTATAAGTCTACTCTGAAGAGTTGATAAACGTACAAACGAATAAAATGCTTATATATCACATTTTTAAATATCTATTATTCTCCATTTTACTCGATCTCCTAAATGTTAAAGATAGGACATTGCGGTTTTCATCAGTGGAATCAGCACCTCATTTTACATTAAATAAGTTCAATAAGTCTACTCTCAAAAGTTGATAAAGGTACAAAGGAATAAAATGGTTATATATCACATTTTTAAATATCTATTATTCTCCATTTTATTCGATGACCTAAACGGTCAAAGATAGGACATTGCGGTTTTCACCAGTGGATTCAGCACCTCATTTTACATAAAATTAGTCCTATAAGTCTACTCTGAAGAGTTGATAAAGGTACAAACGTATAAAATGGTTATATATCACATTTTTAAATATCTATTATTCTCCATTTTACTCGATCTCCTAAACGGTTAAAGATAGGACATTGCGGTTTTCACCAGTGGATTCTGCACCTCAGTTTACATAAAATAAGTCCTATAAGTCTACTCTCAAAAGTTGATAAAGGTACAAACGAATAAAATGGTTATATATCACATTTTTAAATATATATTATTCTCCATTTTACTCTTTCTCTTAAACGGTTAAATATAGGACATTGCGGATTTTACCAGTGGATTCAGCACCTCATTTTACATAAAATAAGTGCTATAAGTCTACTCTTAAAAGTTGATAAAGGTACAAACGAATAAAATGTTTATTTATGACATTTTTAAATATCTATTATTCTCCATTTTACTCGATCTCCTAAACGGTCAAAGACAGGACATTGCGGTTTTTACCACTGGATTCAGCAGCTCATTTTACATAAAATAAGTCTTATAAGTCTACTCTTAAAAGTTGATAAAGGTCAAACGAATAAAAGGTTTATATATCACATTTTTAAATATCTATTATTCTCCATTTTACTCGATCTCCTAAACGGTTATAGATAGGACATTGCGGTTTTCACCAGTGGATTCAGCACCTCATTTTACATAAAATAAGTCTTATAAGTCTACTCTTAAAAGTTGATAAAGGTCAAACGAATAAAAGGTTTATATATCACATTTTTAAATATCTATTATTCTCCATTTTAGTCGATCTCCTAAACAATTATAGATAGGACATTGCGGTTTTCACCAGTGGATTCAGCACCTCATTTTATATAAAATAAGCCTTATGTCTACTCTAATGAGTTGATAAAGGTACAAACGAAAAAAATGTTAATATATCGCATTTTTAAATATCTATTATTCTCGATTTTACTCGATGTCCTAAACGGTTAAAGATAAGACATTGCGGTTTTCACCAGTGGATTCAGAACCTCATTTTACGTAAAATAAGTCTTATGTCTACTCTAATGAGTTGATAAAGGTACAAACGAAAAAAATGTTAATATATCACATTTTTAAATATCTATTATTCTCCATTTTACTCGATCTCCTAAACGGTTAAAGATAGGACATTGCGGTTTTCACTAGTGGATTCAGCACCTCATTTTACATAAACTAAGTCTTATAATTCTACTCTAAAGAGTTGAAAAGGGACAAACGAAAAAAATGTTAATATATCACATTTTTAAATATCTATTATTCTATATTTTACTCGATCTCCCAAACGGTTAAAGATAGGACATTGCGGTTTTCACCAGTGGATTCAGCACCTCATTTTACATAAAATAAGTCTTATAAGTCTACTCTCAAAAGTTGATAAAGGTACAAACGAATAAAAGGTTTATATATCACATTTTTAAATATCTAATATCCTCCATTTTACTCGATGTCCTAAACGGTTAATGATAGGACATTGCGGTTTTCACCAGTGGATTCAGCACCTCATTTAACATAAAATAAGTCTTATAAGTCTACTCTCAAAAGTTGAAAAAGGTACAAACGAATAAAAGGTTTATATATCACATTTTTAAATATCAAATATTCTCCATTTTACTCGATGTCCTAAACGATTAAAGAAAGGACATTGCGGTTTTCACCAGTGGATTCAGCACCTCATTTTACATAAAATAAGTCTTATAAGTCTACTCTAAAGAGTTGATAAAGGTACAAACGAAAAAAATGTTAATATATCACATTTTTAAATATCTATTATTCTCCATTTTACTCGATCTCCTAAACGGTTAAATATAGGACATTGCGGTTTTCACCAGTGGATTCAGCACCTCATTTTACATAAAATAAGTTTTATAAGTCTACTCTAAAGAGTTGATAAAGGTACAAACGAAAACAATGTTTATATATCACATTTTTAAATATCTATTATTCTCCATTTTACTCGATCTCCTAAAGGGTTAAAGATAGGACATTGCGGTTTTCACCAGTGGATTCAGCACCTCATTTTACATAAAATAAGTCTTATTAGTCTACTCTAAAGAGTTGATAAAGGTACAAACGAAAAAAATGTTAATATATCACATTTTTAAATATCTATTATTTTCTATTTTACTCTATCTCCTAAACGGTTAAAGATAGGACATTGCGGTTTTCACCAGTGGATTCAGCACCTTATTTTACATAAAATAAGTCTTATAAGTCTACTCTAAAGAGTTGATAAAGGTACAAACGAAAAAAATGTTAATATATCACATTTTTAAATATCTATTTTTCTCCATTTTACTCGATCTCCTAAACGGTTAAAGATAAGACATTGCGGTTTTCACCAGTGGATTCAGCACCTCATTTTACATAAAATAAGTCTTATAAGTCTACTCTAAATAGTTGAAAAAGGGACAAACGAAAAAAATGTTAATATATCACATTTTTAAATAACTATTATTCTCCATTTTACTCTATCTCATAAACGGTTAAAGATAGGACATTGCGGTTTTCACCAGTTTATTCAGCACCTCATTTTACATAAAATAAGTCTTATGTCTACTCTAAAGAGTTGATAAAGGTACAAACGAATAAAATGGATATATATCACATTTTTAAATATCTATTATTTTCCATTTTACTCTTTCTCTTAAACGGTTAAAGATAGGACATTGCGGTTTTCACCAGTGGATTCAGCACCTCATTTTACATAAAATAAGTCTTATAAGTCTACTCTAAAGAGTTGATAAAGGTACAAACGAATAAAATGGTTATTTATCACATTTTTAAATATATATTATTCTCCATTTTACTCTTTCTCTTAAACGGTTAAAGATAGGATATTGCGGTTTTCACCAGTGGATTCAGCACCTTATTTTACATAAAATAAGTCCTATAAGTCTACTCTCAAAAGTTAATAAAGGTACAAACGAATAAAATGTTTATATATCACATTTTTAAATATCTATTATTCTCCATTTCACTCGAACTCCTAATTGGTTAAAGATAGGACATTGCGGTTTTCACCAGTGGATTCAGCACCTCATTTTACATAAAATAAGTCTTATAAGTCTACTCTCAAAAGTTGATAAAGGTACAAACGAATAAAAGGTTTATATATCACATTTTTAAATATCTAATATCTTCCATTTTACTCGATGTCCTAAACGGTTAATGATAGGACATTGCGGTTTTCACCAGTGGATTCAGCACCTCATTTAACATAAAATAAGTCTTATAAGTCTACTCTCAAAAGTTGATAAAGGTACAAACGAATAAAAGGTTTATATATCACATTTTTAAATATCAAATATTCTCCATTTTACTCGATCTCCTAAACGGTTAAAGGTAGGACATTGCGGTTTTCACCAGTAAATTGTGCGCCTCATTTTACTTAAACTAAGTTCTATAAGTCTACTCTAAAGAGTTGATAAAGGTACAAACGAAAACAATGTTTATATATCACATTTTTAAATATCTATTATTCTCCATTTTACTCGATCCCATAAACGGTTAAAGGAAGGACATTGCGGTTTTCACCAGAGGATTCTGCGCCTGATTTTACTTAAACTAAGTCCTATAAGTCTACTCTAAAGAGTTGATAAAGGTACAAACGAATAAAATGTTTATACATCACATTTTTAATAATCTATTATTTTCCATTTTACTCGATCTCCTAAACAGTTAAAGATAGGACATTGCGGTTTTCACCAGTGGATTTAGCACCTCATTTTACATAAAATAAGTCTTATGTCTACTCTAATGAGTTGATAAAGGTACAAACGAAAAAAATGTTAATATATCACATTTTTAAATATCTAATATTCTCCATTTTACTCGATCTCCTAAACGGTTAAAGATAGGACATTGCGGTTTTCACCAGTGGATTCAGCACCTCATTTTACATAAAATAAGTCTTATAAGTCTACTCTCAAAAGTTGATAAAGGTACAAACGAATAAAAGGTTTATATATCACATTTTTAAATATCTAATATTCTCCATTTTACTCGATGTCCTAAACGGTTAAAGATAGGACATTGCGGTTCTCACCAGTGGATTCAGCACCTCATTTTACATAAATTTAGTCCTATAAGTCTACTCTAAAGAGTTGATAAAGGTACAAACGAATAAAATGGTTATATATCACATTTTTAAATATATATTATTCTCCATTTTACTCTTTCTCTTAAACGGTTAAAGATAGGACATTGCGGTTTTCACTAGTGGATTCAGCACCTTAATATACATAAAATAAGTCCTATAAGTCTACTCTCAAAAGTTAATAAAGGTACAAACGAATAAAATGTTTATATATCACATTTTTAAATATCTATTATCCTCCATTTCACTCGAACTCCTAAACGGTTAAAGATAGGACATTGCGGTTTTCACCAGTGGATCCAGCACCTCATTTTACATAAAATAAGTCCTATAAGTCTACTCTCAAAAGTTGATAAAGGTACAAACGAATAAAATGTTTATATATCACATTTTTAAATATCTATTATTCTCCATTTTACTCGATCTCCTAAACGGTTAAAGGTAGGACATTGCGGTTTTCACCAGTAAATTGTGCGCCTCATTTTACTTAAACTAAGTCCTATAAGTCTACTCTAAAGAGTTGATAAAGGTACAAATGAATAAAATGGTTATATATCACATTTTTAAATATCTATTATTCTCCATTTTACTCGATCTCCTAAGCGGTTAAAGGTAGGACATTGCGGTTTTCACCAGTGGATTCTGCGCCACATTTTACTTAAACTAAGTCCTATAAGTCTACTCTAAAGAGTTGATAAAGATACAAACGAATAAAATGTTTATACATCACATTTTTAAATATCTATTATTTTCCATTTTACCCGATCTCCTAAACGGTTAAAGATAGGACATTGCGGTTTTCACCAGTGGATTCAGCAATTCATTTTACATAAAATAAGTCCTATAATTCTACTCTAAAGAGTTGATAAAGGTACAAAAGAATAAAATTTTTATATATCACAATTTAAATATCTATTATTCTCCATTTTACTCGATCTACTAAACGGTTAAAGATAGGACATTGCGGTTTTCACCAGTGGATTCAGCAGCTCATTTTACATAAAATAAGTCTGATAAGTCTACTCTAACGAGTTGATAAAGGTACAAGCGAATAAAATGTTTATATATAACTTTTTTAAATATCTATTATTTTCCATTTTACTCGATCTCCTAAACGGTTAAAGATAGGACATGGCGGTTTTTACCTGTGGATTCAGCACCTCATTTTACATAAAATAAGTCCTATAAGTCGACATTCAAGAGTTGATAATGGTACAAACGAATAAAATGTTTATATATCACATTTTCAAATATCTATTATTCTCCATTTTACTCGATCTCCTAAACCGTTAAAGATAGGACATTGCGGTTTTCATCAGTGGAATCAGCACCTCATTTTACATTAAATAAGTCCAATAAGTCTACTCTCAAGTGTTGATAAAGGTGCAAACGAATAAAATGTTTATATAACACATTTTTAAATATCTATTATTCTCCATTTTACTCGATTTGCTAAACGGTTAAAGATAGGACATTGCGGTTTTCACCAGTGGATTAAGCACCTCGTTTTACATATAATAAGTTCTATAAGTCTACTTTCAAGAGTTGATAAAGGTACAAACGAATAAAATGTTTATATATAACATTTTTAAATATCTATTATATTCCATTTTACTCGATCTCCTAAACGGTTAAAGATAGGACATGGCGGTTTTTACCTGTGGATTCAGCACCTCATTTTACATAAAATAAGTTCTATTAGTCTACTCTCAAGAGTTGATAAAGGTACAAACGCATAATATGTTGATATATCACAAGCGAATAAAATGTTTATATATCACATTTTCAAATATCTATTATTCTTTATTTTACTCGATCTCCTAAACGGTTAAAGATAGGACAATGTGGTTTTTACCAGTGGCTTCAGCACCTCATTTTACATAAAATAAGTCCTATAAGTCGACATTCAAGAGTTGATAATGGTACAAACGAATAAAATGTTTATATATCACATTTTCAAATATCTATTATTCTCCATTTTACTCGATCTCCTAAACCGTTAAAGATAGGACATTGCGGTTTTCATCAGTGGAATCAGCACCTCATTTTACATTAAATAAGTCCAATAAGTCTACTCTCAAGTGTTGATAAAGGTGCAAACGAATAAAATGTTTATATAACACATTTTTAAATATCTATTATTCACCATTTTACTCGATTTGCTAAACGGTTAAAGATAGGACATTGCGGTTTTCATCAGTGGAATCAGCACCTCATTTTACATTAAATAAGTTCAATAAGTCTACTCTCAAGTGTTGATAAAGGTACAAACGAATAAAATGTTTATATAACACATTTTTAAATATCTATTATTCTCCATTTTACTCGATCTCCTAAATAATTAAAGATAGGACATTGCGGTTTTCATCAGTGGATTCAGCACCTTATTTTACATATTATAAGTCCCATAAGTCTACTCTCAAGAGTTGATAAACGTACAAACGAATAAAATGCTTATATATCACATTTTTAAATATCTATTATTCTCCATTTTACTCGATCTCCTAAATGTTAAAGATAGGACATTGCGGTTTTCATCAATGGATTCAGCACCTCATTTTACATAAAATAAGTCCTATAAGTCTCCTCTCAAGTGTTGATTAAGGTCCAAACGAATAAAATGTTTATATAACACATTTTTAAATAACTATTACTCTCCATTTTACTCGACCTCCTAAACGGTTAAAGATAGGACATTGCGGTTTTCATCAGTGGATTTAGCACCTCATTTTACATTAAATAAGTCCTTTAAGTCTACTCTCAAGAGTTGATAAAGGTACCAACGTATAAAATGTTTATGTATCACAAGCGAATAAAATGTTTATATATCACATTTTCAAATATCTATTATTTTCCATTTTACTGGATCTCCTAAACGGTTAAAGATAGGAGATTGCGGTTTTCATCAGTGGATTCAGCACCTTATTTTACATAAATTTAGTCCTATAAGTCTACTCTAAAGAGTTGATAAAGGTACAAACGAATAAAACGGTTATATATCACATTTTTAAATATTTATTATTCTCCATTTTACTCTTTCTCTTAAACGGTTAAAGATAGGACAGTGCGGTTTTCACCAGTGGAATCAGCACCTCAATTTACATAAAATAAGTCCTATAAATCTACTCTAAAGGGTTGATAAAGGTACAAACGAAAAAAATGTTTATATATCACATTTTTAAATATCTATTATTCTCCATTTTACTCGATCTCTTGAACGGTTAGAGATAGGACATTGCGGTTTTCACCAGTGAATTCAGCACCTTATTTTACATAAAAATAGTTCTATAAGACCACTCTAAAGAGTTGATAAAGGTACAAACGAATAAAATGTTTATATATCACATTTTCAAATATCTATTATTCTCCATTTTACTCGATCTCTTGAACGGTTAGAGATAGGACAATGCGATTTTTACCAGTGGCTTCAGCACCTCATTCTGCATAACATAAGTCCTATAAGTCTACTCTAAAGAGTTGACAATGTTACAAACGAATAAAATGTTTATATATATATTTTTAAAAATCTAATATTTTCCATTTTACTCGATCTCCTAAACGGTTAAAGATAGGACATTGCGGTTTTCACCAGTGGATTCAGATCCTCATTTTACATAAAATATGTCCTATAAGTCTACTCTCAAGAGTTGATAAAGGTACAAACGAAAAAAATGTTTATATATCACATTTTTAAATATCTATTATTTTCCATTTTACTCGATCTCCTAAATGGTTAAAGATAGGACATTGCGGTTTTCACCAGTGGATTCAGCACCTCATTTTTCATAAAATAAGTCCTATAAGTCTACTCTTAAAAGTTGATAAAGGTACAAACGAATAAAATGTTTATATATGACATTTTTAAATATCTATTATTTTCCATTTTACTCGATCTATTAAACGGTTAAAGATAGGACATTGCGGTTTTCACCAGTGGATTCAGCACCTCATTTTACATAAAATAAGTCCTATAAGTCGACTTTCAAGAGTTGATAAAGGTACAAACGAATAAAATGTTTATATATCACAAGCGAATAAAATGTTTATATATCACATTTTCAAATATCTATTATTCTCCATTTTACTCGATCTCCTAAACCGTTAAAGATAGGACATTGCGGTTTTCATCAGTGGAATCAGCACCTCATTTTACATTAAATAAGTTCAATAAGTCTACTCTCAAGTGTTGATAAAGGTACAAACGAATAAAATGTTTATATAACACATTTTTAAATATCTATTATTCTCCATTTTACTCGATCTCCTAAATAATTAAAGATAGGACATTGCGGTTTTCATCAGTGGATTCAGCACCTTATTTTACATATTATAAGTCCCATAAGTCTACTCTCAAGAGTTGATAAACGTACAAACGAATAAAATGCTTATATATCACATTTTTAAATATCTATTATTCTCATTTTACTCGATCTCCTAAATGGTTAAAGATAGGACATTGCGGTTTTCATCAATGGATTCAGCACCTCATTTTACATAAAATAAGTCCTATAAGTCTCCTCTCAAGTGTTGATAAAGGTCCAAACGAATAAAATGTTTATATAACACATTTTTAAATAACTATTACTCTCCATTTTACTCGACCTCCTAAACGGTTAAAGATAGGACATTGCGGTTTTCATCAGTGGATTTAGCACCTTATTTTACATTAAATAAGTCCTTTAAGTCTACTCTCAAGAGTTGATAAAGGTACAAACGTATAAAATGTTTATGTATCTCAAGCGAATAAAATGTTTATATATCACATTTTCAAATATCTATTATTTTCCATTTTACTGGATCTCCTAAACGGTTAAAGATAGGAGATTGCGGTTTTCATCAGTGGATTTAGCACCTCATTTTACATTAAATAAGTCCTTTAAGTCTACTCTCAAGAGTTGATAAAGGTACAAACGTATAAAATGTTTATGTATCACAAGCGAATAAAATGTTTATGTATCACATTTTTAAATATCTATTATTTTCCATTTTACTGGATCTCCTAAACGGTTAAAGATAGGAGATTGCGGTTTTCACCAGTGGATTCAGCACCTCATTTTACATAAAATAAGTCCTATAAATCTACTCTAAAGAGTTGATAAAGGTACAAACGAATAAAATGTTTATATATCACAAGCGAATAAAATGTTAATATATCACATTTTCAAATATCTATTATTTTCCATTTTACTCGATCTCCTAAACCGTTAAAGATAGGACATTGCGGTTTTCATCAGTGGAATCAGCACCTCATTTTACATAAAATAAGTCCTATAAATCTACTCTAAAGAGTTGATAAATTTACAAACGAATAAAATGTTTATGTATCACATTTTTAAATATCTATTATTCTCCATTTTACTCGATCACCTAAACGGTTAAAGATAGGACATTGCGGTTTTTATCAGAGGATTTAGCACCTCATTTTACATTAAATAAGTCCTTTAAGTCTACTCTCAAGAGTTGATAAAAGTACAAACGAATAAAATGTCTATGTATCACATTTTTAAATATCTATTATTCTCCATTTTACTCGATCTCCTAAACGGTTAAAGATAGGACATAGCGGTTTTCACCAGTGGATTCAGCACCTCATTTTAAATAAAATAATTCCTACAAGTCTACTCTCAAGAGTTGATAAAGGTACAAACGAATAAAATGTTTATATATCACATTTTTAAATATCAATTATTCTCCATTTTACTCGATCTCCTAAACGGTTTAAGATAGGACATTGCGGATTTCACCAGTGGATTAAGCACCTCGTTTTACAAATAATAAGTTCTATAAGTCTACTTTCAAGAGTTGATAAAGGTACAAACGAATAAAATGTTTATATATAACATTTTTAAATATCTATTATTTTCCATTTTACTCGATCTCCTAAACGGTTAAAGATAGGACATTGCGGTTTTTACCTGTGGATTCAGCACCTCATTTTACATAAAATAAGTCCTATAAGTCGACTTTCAAGAGTTGATAAAGGTATAAACGAATAAAATGTTTATATATCACAAGCGAATAAAATGTTTATATATCACATTTTCAAATATCTATTATTCTTTATTTTACTCGATCTCCTAAACGGTTAAAGATAGGACAATGTGGTTTTTACCAGTGGCTTCAGCACCTCATTTTACATAAAATAAGTCCTATAAGTCGACATTCAAGAGTTGATAAAGGTACAAACGAATAAAATGTTTATATATCACAAGCGAATAAAATGTTTATATATCACATTTTCAAATATTTATTATTATCCATTTTACTCGATCTCTTAAACCGTTAAAGATAGGACATTGCGGTTTTCATCAGTGGATTCAGCACCTTATTTTACATATTATAAGTCCCATAAGTCTACTCTCAAGAGTTGATAAACGTACTAACGAATAAAATGCTTATATATCACATTTTTAAATATTTATTATTCTCCATTTTACTCGATCTCCTAAACCGTTAAAGATAAGACATTGCGGTTTTCATCAGTGGAATCAGCACCTCATTTTACATTACATAAGTCCAATAAGTCTACTCTCAAGTGTTGATAAAGGTGCAAACGAATAAAATGTTTATATAACACATTTTTAAATATCTATTATTCTCCATTTTACTCGATCTCCTAAACGGTTAAAGATAGGACATTGCGGTTTTCATCAGTGGATTCAGCACCTTATTTTACATATTATAAGTCCCATAGGTCTACTCTCAAGAGTTGATAAACGTACAAACGAATAAAATGCTTATATATCACATTTTTAAATATCTATTATTCTCCATTTTACTCGATCTCCTAAACGGTTAAAGGTAGGACATTGCGGTTTTTACCAGTGGATTCTGCGCCTCATTTTACTTAAACTAAGTCCTATAAGTCAACTCTAAAGAGTTGATAAAGGTACAAACGAATAAAATGTTTATATATCACATTTATAAATATCTATTATTCTCCATTTTACTCGATCTCCTAAACAGTTAAAGATAGGACATTGCGGTTTTCAACAGTGGATTCAGCACCTCATTTTACATAAAATAAGTCCTATAAGTCTACTCTAAAGAGTTAATAAAGGTACAAACGAATAATATGTTTATATATCACATTCTTAAATATCTATTATTCTCCATTTTACTCGATCTCCTAAATAATTAAAGATAGGACATTGCGGTTTTTACCAGTAAATTCAGCACCTCATTTTACATAAAATAAGTCCTATAAGTCTACTCTCAAGAGTTGATAAAGGTACAAACGCATAATATGTTGATATACCACATTTTAAAATATTTATTATTCTCCATTTTACTCGATCTCCTAAACGGTTAAAGATAGGACTTTGCGGTTTTCACCAGGGGATTCAGCACCTCATTTTACATAAAATAAGTCCTAGAAGTCAACTCTCAAGAGTTGATAAAGGTACAAACGAATAATATGTTTATATATCACTTTCTTAAATATCTATTATTCTCCATTTTACTCGATCACCAAAACGGTTAAAGATATGACATTGCGGTTTTCACCAGTGAATTCAGCACCTCATTTTACATAAAATAATTCCTAGAAGTCAACTCTCAAGAGTTGATAAAGGTACAAACGAATAAAATGTTTATATATAAATTTTTAAATATCTATTATTTTCCATTTTACTCGATCTCCTAAACGATTAAAGATAGGACATTGCGGTTTTCACCAGTGGATTCAGCACCTCATTTTTCATAAAATAAGTCCTATCAGTCTACTCTCAAAAGTTGATAAAGGTACAAACGAATAAAATGTTTATATATCACATTTTTAAATATCTATTATTCTCCATTTTACTCGATCTCCTAAACGGTTAAAGGTAGGACATTGCGGTTTTTACCAGTGGATTCTGCGCCTCATTTTACTTAAACTAAGTCCTATAAGTCAACTCTAAAGAGTTGATAAAGGTACAAACGAATAAAATGTTTATATATCACATTTATAAATATCTATTATTCTCCATTTTACTCGATCTCCTAAACAGTTAAAGATAGGACATTGCGGTTTACAACAGTGGATTCAGCACCTCATTTTACATAAATTTAGTCCTATAAGTCTACTCTAAAGAGTTGATAAAGGTACAAACGAATAAAACGGTTATATATCACATTTTTAAATATTTATTATTCTCCATTTTACTCTTTCTCTTAAACGGTTAAAGATAGGACAGTGCGGTTTTCACCAGTGGAATCAGCACCTCAATTTACATAAAATAAGTCCTATAAATCTACTCTAAAGGGTTGATAAAGGTACAAACGAAAAAAATGTTTATATATCACATTTTTAAATATCTATTATTCTTCATTTTACTCGATCTCCTAAACAGTTAAAGATAGGACATTGCGGTTTTCACCAGTGAATTCAGCACCTTATTTTACATAAAAATAGTTCTATAAGACTACTCTAAAGAGTTGATAAAGGTACAAACGAATAAAATGTTTATATATCACATTTTCAAATATCTATTATTCTCCATTTCACTCGATCTCTTGAACGGTTAGAGATAGGACAATGCGATTTTTACCAGTGGCTTCAGCACCTCATTCTACATAACATAAGTCCTATAAGTCTACTCTAAAGAGTTGATAAAGTTACAAACGAATAAAATGTTTATATATATATTTTTAAAAATCTAATATTTTCCATTTTACTCGATCTCCTAAACCGATAAAGATAGGACATTGAGGTTTCCACCAGTAAATTCAGCACCACATTTTACATTAAATAAGTCCTATAAGTCTACTCTCAAGTGTTGATAAAGGTACAAACGAATAAAATGTTTATATAACACATTTTTAAATATCTATTATTCTCCATTTTACTCGATTTTCTAAACGGTTAAAGATAGGACATAGCGGTGTTCACCAGTGGATTAAGCACCTCGTTTTACATATAATAAGTCTTATAAGTCTACTCTAAAGAGTTAATAAAGGTACAAACGAAAAAAATGTTGATATATCGCATTTTTAAATATCTATTATTCTCGATTTTACTCGATGTCCTAAACGGTTAAAGATAAGACATTGCGGTTTTCACCAGTGGATTCAGCACCTCATTTTACGTAAAATAAGTCTTATGTCTACTCTAATGAGTTGATAAAGGTACAAACGAAAAAAATGTTAATATATCACATTTTTAAATATCTATTATTCTCCATTTTACTCGATCTCCTAAACGGTTAAAGATAGGACATTGCGGTTTTCACTAGTGGATTCAGCACCTCATTTTACATAAACTAAGTCTTATAATTCTACTCTAAAGAGTTGAAAAGGGACAAACGAAAAAAATGTTAATATATCACATTTTTAAATATCTATTATTCTATATTTTACTCGATCTCCCAAACGGTTAAAGATAGGACATTGCGGTTTTCACCAGTGGATTCAGCACCTCATTTTACATAAAATAAGTCTTATAAGTCTACTCTCAAAAGTTGATAAAGGTACAAACGAATAAAAGGTTTATATATCACATTTTTAAATATCTAATATCCTCCATTTTACTCGATGTCCTAAACGGTTAATGATAGGACATTGCGGTTTTCACCAGTGGATTCAGCACCTCATTTAACATAAAATAAGTCTTATAAGTCTACTCTCAAAAGTTGAAAAAGGTACAAACGAATAAAAGGTTTATATATCACATTTTTAAATATCAAATATTCTCCATTTTACTCGATGTCCTAAACGATTAAAGAAAGGACATTGCGGTTTTCACCAGTGGATTCAGCACCTCATTTTACATAAAATAAGTCTTATAAGTCTACTCTAAAGAGTTGATAAAGGTACAAACGAAAAAAATGTTAATATATCACATTTTTAAATATCTATTATTCTCCATTTTACTCGATCTCCTAAACGGTTAAATATAGGACATTGCGGTTTTCACCAGTGGATTCAGCACCTCATTTTACATAAAATAAGTTTTATAAGTCTACTCTAAAGAGTTGATAAAGGTACAAACGAAAACAATGTTTATATATCACATTTTTAAATATCTATTATTCTCCATTTTACTCGATCTCCTAAAGGGTTAAAGATAGGACATTGCGGTTTTCACCAGTGGATTTAGCACCTCATTTTACATAAAATAAGTCTTATTAGTCTACTCTAAAGAGTTGATAAAGGTACAAACGAAAAAAATGTTAATATATCACATTTTTAAATATCTATTATTATCTATTTTACTCTATCTCCTAAACGGTTAAAGATAGGACATTGCGGTTTTCACCAGTGGATTCAGCACCTTATTTTACATAAAATAAGTCTTATAAGTCTACTCTAAAGAGTTGATAAAGGTACAAACGAAAAAAATGTTAATATATCACATTTTTAAATATCTATTTTTCTCCATTTTACTCGATCTCCTAAACGGTTAAAGATAAGACATTGCGGTTTTCACCAGTGGATTCAGCACCTCATTTTACATAAAATAAGTCTTATAAGTCTACTCTAAATAGTTGAAAAAGGGACAAACGAAAAAAATGTTAATATATCACATTTTTAAATAACTATTATTCTCCATTTTACTCTATCTCATAAACGGTTAAAGATAGGACATTGCGGTTTTCACCAGTTTATTCAGCACCTCATTTTACATAAAATAAGTCTTATGTCTACTCTAAAGAGTTGATAAAGGTACAAACGAATAAAATGGATATATATCACATTTTTAAATATCTATTATTTTCCATTTTACTCTTTCTCTTAAACGGTTAAAGATAGGACATTGCGGTTTTCACCAGTGGATTCAGCACCTCATTTTACATAAAATAAGTCTTATAAGTCTACTCTAAAGAGTTGATAAAGGTACACACGAATAAAATGGTTATTTATCACATTTTTAAATATATATTATTCTCCATTTTACTCTTTCTCTTAAACGGTTAAAGATAGGATATTGCGGTTTTCACCAGTGGATTCAGCACCTTATTTTACATAAAATAAGTCCTATAAGTCTACTCTCAAAAGTTAATAAAGGTACAAACGAATAAAAGGTTTATATATCACATTTTTAAATATCAAATATTCTCCATTTTACTCGATCTCCTAAACGGTTAAAGGTAGGACATTGCGGTTTTCACCAGTAAATTGTGCGCCTCATTTTACTTAAACTAAGTCCTATAAGTCTACTCTAAAGAGTTGATAAAGGTACAAACGAAAACAATGTTTATATATCACATTTTTAAATATCTATTATTCTCCATTTTACTCGATCCCATAAACGGTTAAAGGAAGGACATTGCGGTTTTCACCAGAGGATTCTGCGCCTGATTTTACTTAAACTAAGTCCTATAAGTCTACTCTAAAGAGTTGATAAAGGTACAAACGAAAAAAATGTTAATATATCACATTTTTAAATATCTAATATTCTCCATTTTACTCGATGTCCTAAACGGTTAAAGATAGGACATTGCGGTTCTCACCAGTGGATTCAGCACCTCATTTTACATAAATTTAGTCCTATAAGTCTACTCTAAAGAGTTGATAAAGGTACAAACGAATAAAATGGTTATATATCACATTTTTAAATATATATTATTCTCCATTTTACTCTTTCTCTTAAACGGTTAAAGATAGGACATTGCGGTTTTCACTAGTGGATTCAGCACCTTAATATACATAAAATAAGTCCTATAAGTCTACTCTCAAAAGTTAATAAAGGTACAAACGAATAAAATGTTTATATATCACATTTTTAAATATCTATTATCCTCCATTTCACTCGAACTCCTAAACGGTTAAAGATAGGACATTGCGGTTTTCACCAGTGGATCCAGCACCTCATTTTACATAAAATAAGTCCTATAAGTCTACTCTCAAAAGTTGATAAAGGTACAAACGAATAAAATGTTTATATATCACATTTTTAAATATCTATTATTCTCCATTTTACTCGATCTCCTAAACGGTTAAAGGTAGGACATTGCGGTTTTCACCAGTAAATTGTGCGCCTCATTTTACTTAAACTAAGTCCTATAAGTCTACTCTAAAGAGTTGATAAAGGTACAAATGAATAAAATGGTTATATATCACATTTTTAAATATCTATTATTCTCCATTTTACTCGATCTCCTAAGCGGTTAAAGGTAGGACATTGCGGTTTTCACCAGTGGATTCTGCGCCACATTTTACTTAAACTAAGTCCTATAAGTCTACTCTAAAGAGTTGATAAAGATACATACGAATAAAATGTTTATACATCACATTTTTAAATATCTATTATTTTCCATTTTACCCGATCTCCTAAACGGTTAAAGATAGGACATTGCGGTTTTCACCAGTGGATTCAGCACCTCATTTTACATAAAATAAGTCTTATAATTCTACTCTAAAGAGTTGATAAAGGTACAAAAGAATAAAATTTTTATATATCACAATTTAAATATCTATTATTCTCCATTTTACTCGATCTACTAAACGGTTAAAGATAGGACATTGCGGTTTTCACCAGTGGATTCAGCACCTCATTTTACATAAAATAAGTCTTATAAGTCTACTCTAAAGAGTTGATAAAGGTACAAACGAAAAAAATGTTTATATATCACATTTTTAAATACCTATTATTCTCCATTTTACTCGATCTCCTAAACAGATAAAGATAGGACATTGCGGTTTTCACCAGTGGATTCAGCACCTCATTTTACATAAATTTTGTCCTATAAGTCTACTCTAAAGAGTTGATAAAGTTACAAAAGAATAAAATTTTTATATATCACAATTTAAATATCTATTATTCTCCATTTTACTCGATCTACTAAACGGTTAAAGATAGGACATTGCGGTTTTCACCAGTGGATTCAGCACCTCATTTTACATAAAATAGGTTCTATGGGTCTACTCTCAAAAGTTGATAAAGGTACAAACGAATAAAATGGTTATATATCACATTTTTAAATATCTATTATTCTCCATTTTATTCGATGACCTAAACGGTCAAAGATAGGACATTGCGGTTTTCACCAGTGGATTCAGCACCTCATTTTACATAAAATAAGTCCTATAAGTCTACTCTAAAGAGTTGATAAAGGTACAAACGAAAAAAATGTTTATATATCACATTTTTAAATATATATTATTCTCCATTTTACTCTTTCTCTTAAACGGTTTAAGATAGGACATTGCGGTTTTCACCAGTGGATTCAGCACCTCATTTTACATAAAATAGGTTCAATGGGTCTACTCTCAAAAGTTGATAAAGGTACAAACGAATAAAATGGTTATATATCACATTTTTAAATATCTATTATTCTCCATTTTATTCGATGACCTAAACGGTCAAAGATAGGACATTGCGGTTTTTACCAGTGGATTCAGCACCTCATTTTACATAAAATTAGTCCTATAAGTCTACTCTGAAGAGTTGATAAAGGTACAAACGTATAAAATGGTTATATATCACATTTTTAAATATCTATTATTCTCCATTTTACTCGATCTCCTAAACGGTTAAAGATAGGACATTGCGGTTTTCACCAGTGGATTCTGCACCTCAGTTTACATAAAATAAGTCCTATAAGTCTACTCTCAAAAGTTGATAAAGGTACAAACGAATAAAATGGTTATATATCACATTTTTAAATATATATTATTCTCCATTTTACTCTTTCTCTTAAACGGTTAAAGATAGGACATTGCGGTTTTCACTAGTGGATTCAGCACCTTAATATACATAAAATAAGTCCTATAAGTCTACTCTCAAAAGTTAATAAAGGTACAAACGAATAAAATGTTTATATATCACATTTTTAAATATCTATTATCCTCCATTTCACTCGAACTCCTAAACGGTTAAAGATAGGACATTGCGGTTTTCACCAGTGGATTCAGCAATTCATTTTACATAAAATAAGTCCTATAAGTCTACTCTAAAGAGTTGATAAAGGTACAAATGAATAAAATTTTTATTTATCACAATTTAAATATCTATTATTCTCAATTTTACTCGATCTCCTAAACGGTTAAAGATAGGACATTGCGGTTTTCACCAGTGGATCCAGCACCTCATTTTACATAAAATAAGTCCTATAAGTCTACTCTCAAAAGTTGATAAAGGTACAAACGAATAAAATGTTTATATATCACATTTTTAAATATCTATTATTCTCCATTTTACTCGATCTCCTAAACGGTTAAAGGTAGGACATTGCGGTTTTCACCAGTAAATTGTGCGCCTCATTTTACTTAAACTAAGTCCTATAAGTCTACTCTAAAGAGTTGATAAAGGTACAAATGAATAAAATGGTTATATATCACATTTTTAAATATCTATTATTCTCCATTTTACTCGATCTCCTAAGCGGTTAAAGGTAGGACATTGCGGTTTTCACCAGTGGATTCTGCGCCACATTTTACTTAAACTAAGTCCTATAAGTCTACTCTAAAGAGTTGATAAAGATACAAACGAATAAAATGTTTACACATCACATTTTTAAATATCTATTATTTTCCATTTTACCCGATCTCCTAAACGGTTAAAGATAGGACATTGCGGTTTTCACCAGTGGATTCAGCAATTCATTTTACATAAAATAAGTCCTATAATTCTACTCTAAAGAGTTGATAAAGGTACAAAAGAATAAAATTTTTATATATCACAATTTAAATATCTATTATTCTCCATTTTACTCGATCTACTAAACGGTTAAAGATAGGACATTGCGGTTTTCACCAGTGGATTCAGCACCTCATTTTACATAAAATAAGTCTTATAAGTCTACTCTAAAGAGTTGATAAAGGTACAAACGAAAAAAATGTTTATATATCACATTTTTAAATACCTATTATTCTCCATTTTACTCGATCTCCTAAACAGTTAAAGATAGGACATTGCGGTTTTCACCAGTGGATTCAGCACCTCATTTTACATAAATTTTGTCCTATAAGTCTACTCTAAAGAGTTGATAAAGGTACAAAAGAATAAAATTTTTATATATTACAATTTAAATATCTATTATTCTCCATTTTACTCGATCTACTAAACGGTTAAAGATAGGACATTGCGGTTTTCACCAGCGGATTCAGCACCTCATTTTACATAAAATAGGTTCTATGGGTCTACTCTCAAAAGTTGATAAAGGTACAAACGAATAAAATGGTTATATATCACATTTTTAAATATCTATTATTCTCCATTTTATTCGATGACCTAAACGGTCAAAGATAGGACATTGCGGTTTTCACCAGTGGATTCAGCACCTCATTTTACATAAAATAAGTCCTATAAGTCTACTCTAAAGAGTTGATAAAGGTACAAACGAAAAAAATGTTTATATATCACATTTTTAAATATATATTATTCTCCATTTTACTCTTTCTCTTAAACGGTTTAAGATAGGACATTGCGGTTTTCACCAGTGGATTCAGCACCTCATTTTACATAAAATAGGTTCAATGGGTCTACTCTCAAAAGTTGATAAAGGTACAAACGAATAAAATGGTTATATATCACATTTTTAAATATCTATTATTCTCCATTTTATTCGATGACCTAAACGGTCAAAGATAGGACATTGCGGTTTTCACCAGTGGATTCAGCACCTCATTTTACATAAAATTAGTCCTATAAGTCTACTCTGAAGAGTTGATAAAGGTACAAACGAATAAAATGGTTATATATCACATTTTTAAATATATATTATTCTCCATTTTACTCTTTCTCTTAAACGGTTAAATATAGGACATTGCGGATTTTACCAGTGGATTCAGCACCTCATTTTACATAAAATAAGTGCTATAAGTCTACTCTTAAAAGTTGATAAAGGTACAAACGAATAAAATGTTTATTTATGACATTTTTAAATATCTATTATTCTCCATTTTACTCGATCTCCTAAACGGTCAAAGACAGGACATTGCGGTTTTTACCACTGGATTCAGCAGCTCATTTTACATAAAATAAGTCTTATAAGTCTACTCTTAAAAGTTGATAAAGGTCAAACGAATAAAAGGTTTATATATCACATTTTTAAATATCTATTATTCTCCATTTTACTCGATCTCCTAAACGGTTATAGATAGGACATTGCGGTTTTCACCAGTGGATTCAGCACCTCATTTTATATAAAATAAGCCTTATGTCTACTCTAATGAGTTGATAAAGGTACAAACGAAAAAAATGTTAATATATCGCATTTTTAAATATCTATTATTCTCGATTTTACTCGATCTCCTAAACGGTTAAAAAAAGACATTGCGGTTTTCACCAGTGGATTCAGCACCTCATTTTACGTAAAATAAGTCTTATGTCTACTCTAATGAGTTGATAAAGGTACAAACGAAAAAAATGTTAATATATCACATTTTTAAATATCTATTATTCTCCATTTTACTCGATCTCCTAAACGGTTAAAGATAGGACATTGCGGTTTTCACTAGTGGATTCAGCACCTCATTTTACATAAACTAAGTCTTATAATTCTACTCTAAAGAGTTGAAAAGGGACAAACGAAAAAAATGTTAAAATATCACATTTTTAAATATCTATTATTCTATATTTTACTCGATCTCCCAAACGGTTAAAGATAGGACATTGCGGTTTTCACCAGTGGATTCAGCACCTCATTTTACATAAAATAAGTCTTATAAGTCTACTCTCAAAAGTTGATAAAGGTACAAACGAATAAAAGGTTTATATATCACATTTTTAAATATCTAATATCCTCCATTTTACTCGATGTCCTAAACGGTTAATGATAGGACATTGCGGTTTTCACCAGTGGATTCAGCACCTCATTTAACATAAAATAAGTCTTATAAGTCTACTCTCAAAAGTTGAAAAAGGTACAAACGAATAAAAGGTTTATATATCACATTTTTAAATATCAAATATTCTCCATTTTACTCGATGTCCTAAACGATTAAAGATAGGACATTGCGGTTTTTACCAGTGGATTCAGCACCTCATTTTACATAAAATAAGTCTTATAAGTCTACTCTAAAGAGTTGATAAAGGTACAAACGAAAAAAATGTTAATATATCACATTTTTAAATATCTATTATTCTCCATTTTACTCGATCTCCTAAACGGTTAAATATAGGACATTGCGGTTTTCACCAGTGGATTCAGCACCTCATTTTACATAAAATAAGTTTTATAAGTCTACTCTAAAGAGTTGATAAAGGTACAAACGAAAACAATGTTTATATATCACATTTTTAAATATCTATTATTCTCCATTTTACTCGATCTCCTAAACGGTTAAAGATAGGACATTGCGGTTTTCACCAGTGGATTCAGCACCTCATTTTACATAAAATAAGTCTTATTAGTCTACTCTAAAGAGTTGATAAAGGTACAAACGAAAAAAATGTTAATATATCACATTTTTAAATATCTATTATTTTCTATTTTACTCTATCTCTTAAACGGTTAAAGATAGGACATTGCGGTTTTCACCAGTGGATTCAGCACCTTATTTTACATAAAATAAGTCTTATAAGTCTACTCTAAAGAGTTGATAAAGGTACAAACGAAAAAAATGTTAATATATCACATTTTTAAATATCTATTTTTCTCCATTTTACTCGATCTCCTAAACGGTTAAAGATAAGACATTGCGGTTTTCACCAGTGGATTCAGCACCTCATTTTACATAAAATAAGTCTTATAAGTCTACTCTAAATAGTTGAAAAAGGGACAAACGAAAAAAATGTTAATATATCACATTTTTAAATAACTATTATTCTCCATTTTACTCTATCTCCTAAACGGTTAAAGATAGGACATTGCGGTTTTCACCAGTTTATTCAGCACCTCATTTTACATAAAATAAGTCTTATGTCTACTCTAAAGAGTTGATAAAGGTACAAACGAATAAAATGGATATATATCACATTTTTAAATATCTATTATTTTCCATTTTACTCTTTCTCTTAAACGGTTAAAGATAGGACATTGCGGTTTTCACCAGTGGATTCAGCACCTCATTTTACATAAAATAAGTCTTATAAGTCTACTCTAAAGAGTTGATAAAGGTACAAACGAATAAAATGGTTATTTATCACATTTTTAAATATATATTATTCTCCATTTTACTCTTTCTCTTAAACGGTTAAAGATAGGATATTGCGGTTTTCACCAGTGGATTCAGCACCTTATTTTACATAAAATAAGTCCTATAAGTCTACTCTCAAAAGTTAATAAAGGTACAAACGAATAAAATGTTTATATATCACATTTTTAAATATCTATTATTCTCCATTTCACTCGAACTCCTAATTGGTTAAAGATAGGACATTGCGGTTTTCACCAGTGGATTCAGCACCTCATTTTACATAAAATAAGTCTTATAAGTCTACTCTCAAAAGTTGATAAAGGTACAAACGAATAAAAGGTTTATATATCACATTTTTAAATATCTAATATCTTCCATTTTACTCGATGTCCTAAACGGTTAATGATAGGACATTGCGGTTTTCACCAGTGGATTCTGCGCCTGATTTTACTTAAACTAAGTCCTATAAGTTTACTCTAAAGAGTTGATAAAGGTACAAACGAATAAAATGTTTATACATCACATTTTTAATAATCTATTATTTTCCATTTTACTCGATCTCCTAAACAGTTAAAGATAGGACATTGCGGTTTTCACCAGTGGATTTAGCACCTCATTTTACATAAAATAAGTCTTATGTCTACTCTAATGAGTTGATAAAGGTACAAACGAAAAAAATGTTAATATATCACATTTTTAAATATCTATTATTCTCCATTTTACTCGATCTCCTAAACGGTTAAAGATAGGACATTGCGGTTTTCACCAGTGGATTCAGCACCTCATTTTACATAAAATAAGTCTTATAAGTCTACTCTAAAGAGTTGATAAAGGTACAAACGAATAAAATGGTTATTTATCACATTTTTAAATATATATTATTCTCCATTTTACTCTTTCTCTTAAACGGTTAAAGATAGGATATTGCGGTTTTCACCAGTGGATTCAGCACCTTATTTTACATAAAATAAGTCCTATAAGTCTACTCTCAAAAGTTAATAATGGTACAAACGAACAAAATGTTTATATATCACATTTTTAAATATCTATTATTCTCCATTTCACTCGAACCCCTAATTGGTTAAAGATAGGACATTGCGGTTTTCACCAGTGGATTCAGCACCTCATTTTACATAAAATAAGTCTTATAAGTCTACTCTCAAAAGTTGATAAAGGTACAAACGAATAAATGGTTTATATATCACATTTTTAAATATCTATTATTCTCCATTTTACTCGAACTCCTAAACGGTTAAATATAGGACATTGCGGTTTTCACCAGTGGATTCAGCACCTCATTTTACATAAAATAATTTTATAAGTCTACTCTAAAAAGTTGATAAAGGTACAAACGAAAAAAATGTTAATATATCACATTTTTAAATATCTATTATTCTCCATTTTACTCGATCTCTTAAACGGTTAAAGATAGGACATTGCGGTTTTCACCAGTGGATCCAGCACCTCATTTTACATAAAATAAGTCCTATAAGTCTACTCTCAAAAGTTGATAAAGGTACAAACGAATAAAATGTTTATATATCACTTTTTTAAATATCTATTATTCTCCATTTTACTCTATCTCCTAAACGGTTAAAGGTAGGACATTGCGGTTTTCACCAGTGGATTCTGCGCCTCATTTTACTTAAACTAAGTCCTATAAGTCTACTCTAAAGAGTTGATAAAGGTACAAACGAATATAATGTTTATACATCACATTTTTAAATATCTATTATTTTCCATTTTACTCGATCTTCTAAACAGCTAAAGATAGGACATTGCGGCTTTCACCAGTGGATTCAGCACCTCATTTTACATAAATTTAGTCCTATAAGTCTACTCTAAAGTTGATAAAGGTACAAACGAATAAAAGGTTAATATATCACATTTTTAAATATCTAATATTCTCCCTTTTTACTCGATCACCTAAACGGTTATAGATAGGACATTGCGGTTTTCACCAGTGGATTTAGCACCTCATTTTACATAAAATAAGTCATATAAGTCTACTCTCAAAAGTTGATAAAGGTACAAACGAATAAAAGGTTAATATATCACATTTTTAAATATCTAATATTCTCCCTTTTTACTCGATCACCTAAACGGTTATAGATAGGACATTGCGGTTTTCACCAGTGGATTCAGCACCTCATTTTACATAAAATAAGTCTTATAAGTCTACTCTCAAAAGTTGATAAAGGTACAAACGAATAAAAGGTTAATATATCACATTTTTAAATATCTAATATTCTCCCTTTTTACTCGATCACCTAAACGGTTATAGATAGGACATTGCGGTTTTCACCAGTGGATTCAGCACCTCATTTTACATAAAATAAGTCATATAAGTCTACTCTCAAATGTTGATAAAGGTACAAACGAATAAAATTTTAATATATCACATTTTTAAATATCTAATATTCTCCCTTTTTACTCGATCACCTAAACGGTCAAAGATAGGACATTGCGGTTTTCACCAGTGGATTCAGCACCTCATTTTACATAAAATAAGTCTTATAAGTCTACTCTCAGAAGTTGATAAAGGTACAAACGAATAAAATGTTTATATATCACATTTTTAAATATCTATTATTCTCCATTTTACTCGATCTCCTAAACGGTTAAAGATAGGACATTGCGGTTTTCACCAGTGAATTCAGCACCTCATTTTACATAAAATAAGTCTTATAAGTCTACTCTCAAAAGTTGATAAAAGTACAAACGAATAAAATGTTTATATATCACGTTTTTAAATATCTATTATTCTCCATTTTACTCGATGTCCTAAACGGTTAAAGATAGGACATTGCGGATTTCACCAGTGGATTCAGCACCTCATTTTACATAAAATAAGTCTTATAAGTCTACTCTCAAAAGTTGATAAAGGTACAAACGAATAAAATGTTTATATATCACATTTTTAAATATTTATTATTCTCCATTTTACTCGATCTCCTAAACGGTTAAAGATAGGACATTGCTGTTTTCACCAGTGGATTCAGCACCTCATTTTACATGAAATAAGTCTCATAAGTCGACTCTCAAAAGTTGATAAAGGTACAAACAAATAAAAGATTTATATATCACATTTTTAAATATCTAATATTCTCCATTTTACTCGATGTCCTAAACGGTTAAAGATAGGACATTATTCTCCATTTTACTCGATGTCCTAAACGGTTAAAGATAGGACATTGCGGTTCTCACCAGTGGATTCAGCACCTTATTTTACATAAAATAATTCCTATAAGTCTACTCTAAAGAGTTGATAAAGGTACAAACGAATAAAATGGTTATATATCACATTTTTAAATATCTATTATTTTCCACTTTACTCTTTCTCTTAAAAGGTTAAAGATAGGACATTGCGGTTTTCACCAGTGGATTCAGCACCTTATTTTACATAAAATAAGTCCTATAAGTCTACTCTCAAAAGTTGATAAAAGTACAAACGAATAAAATGGTTATATATCACATTTTTAAATATCTATTATTCTCCATTTTACTCGATCTCCTAAACGGTTAAAGATAGGACATTGCGGTTTTCACCAGTGAATTCAGCACCTCATTTTACATAAAATAAGTCTTATAAGTCTACTCTCAAAAGTTGATAAAAGTACAAACGAATAAAATGGTTATATATCACATTTTTAAATATCTATTTTTCTCCATTTTACTCGATCTCCTAAACGGTTAAAGATAGGACATTGCGGTTTTTACCAGTGGATTCAGCACCTCATTTTACATAAAATAAGTCTTATAAGTCTACTCTAACGAGTTGATAAAGGTACAAACGAAAAAAATGTTAATATATCACATTTTTGAATATCTATTATTCTCCATTTTATTCGATGACCTAAACGGTCAAAGATAGGACATTGCGGTTTTCACCACTGGATTCAGCAGCTCATTTTACATAAAATAAGTCCTATAAGTCTACTCTCAAAAGTTGATAAAGGTACAAACGAATAAAATGGTTATATTTCACATTTTAAAATATCTATTATTCTCCATTTTATTCGATCACCTAAACGGTCAAAGATAGGACATTGCGCTTTTCACCAGTGGATTCAGCACATTATTTTACATAAAATAAGTCCTATAAGTCTACTCTAAAGAGTTGATAAAGGTACAAACGAATAAAATGTTTATATATCACATTTTTAAATATCTATTATTCTCCATTTTACTCGATGTCCTAAACGGTTAAAGATAGGATATTGCGGTTTTCACCAGTGGATTCAGCACCTCATTTTACATAAAATAAGTCTTATAAGTCTACTCTCAAAAGTTGATAAAGGTACAAACGAATAAAATGGTTATATTTCACATTTTAAAATATCTATTATTCTCCATTTTATTCGATCACCTAAACGGTCAAAGATAGGACATTGCGGTTTTCACCAGTGGATTTAGCACCTTATTTTACATAAAATAAGTCCTATAAGTCTACTCTAAAGAGTTGATAAAGGTACAAACGAATAAAATGTTCATATATCACATTTTTAAATATCTATTATTCTCCATTTTACTCGATGTCCTAATCGGTTAAAGATAGGACATTGCGGTTTTCACCAGTGGATTCAGCACCTCATTTTACATAAAATAAGTCTTATAAGTCTACTCTCAAAAGTTGATAAAGGTACAAACGAATAAAAGGTTTATATATCACATTTTTAAATATCTAATATTCTCCATTTTACTCGATGTCCTAAACGGTTAAAGATAGGACATTGCGGTTCTCACCAGTGGATTCAGCACCTCATTTTACATAAATTTAGTCCTATAAGTCTACTCTAAAGAGTTGATAAAGGTACAAACGAATAAAATGGTTATATATCACATTTTTAAATATATATTATTCTCCATTTTACTCTTTCTCTTAAACGGTTAAAGATAGGACATTGCGGTTTTCACCAGTGGATTCAGCACCTTAATTTACATAAAATAAGTCCTATAAGTCTACTCTCAAAAGTTAATAAAGGTACAAACGAATAAAATGTTTATATATCACATTTTTAAATATCTATTATTCTCCATTTCACTCGAACTCCTAAACGGTTAAAGATAGGACATTGCGGTTTTTACCAGTGGATTCAGCACCTCATTTTACATAAAATAAGTCTTATAAGTCTACTCTAAAGAGTTGATAAAGGTACAAACGAAAAAAATGTTAATATATCACATTTTTAAATATCTATTATTCTCCATTTTACTCGATCTCCTAAACGGTTAAAGATAGGACATTGCGGTTTTCACCAGTGGATTCAGCACCTCATTTTACATAAAATAAGTCTTATAAGTCTACTCTAAAGAGTTGATAAAGGTACAAACGAATAAAATGGTTATTTATCACATTTTTAAATATATATTATTCTCCATTTTACTCTTTCTCTTAAACGGTTAAAGATAGGATATTGCGGTTTTCACCAGTGGATTCAGCACCTTATTTTACATAAAATAAGTCCTATAAGTCTACTCTCAAAAGTTAATAATGGTACAAACGAACAAAATGTTTATATATCACATTTTTAAATATCTATTATTCTCCATTTCACTCGAACCCCTAATTGGTTAAAGATAGGACATTGCGGTTTTCACCAGTGGATTCAGCACCTCATTTTACATAAAATAAGTCTTATAAGTCTACTCTCAAAAGTTGATAAAGGTACAAACGAATAAATGGTTTATATATCACATTTTTAAATATCTATTATTCTCCATTTTACTCGAACTCCTAAACGGTTAAATATAGGACATTGCGGTTTTCACCAGTGGATTCAGCACCTCATTTTACATAAAATAATTTTATAAGTCTACTCTAAAGAGTTGATAAAGGTACAAACGAAAAAAATGTTAATATATCACATTTTTAAATATCTATTATTCTCCATTTTACTCGATCTCTTAAACGGTTAAAGATAGGACATTGCGGTTTTCACCAGTGGATTCTGCGCCTCATTTTACTTAAACTAAGTCCTATAAGTCTACTCTAAAGAGTTGATAAAGGTACAAACGAATATAATGTTTATACATCACATTTTTAAATATCTATTATTCTCCATTTTACTCGATCTCCTAAACGGTTAAAGATAAGACATTGCGGTTTTCACCAATGGATTCAGCACCTCATTTTACATAAAATAAGTCCTATAAGTCTACTCTCAAAAGTTGATAAAGGTACAAACGAATAAAATGTTTATATATCACATTTTTAAATATCTATTATTCTCGATTTTACTCGATCTCCTAAACGGTTAAAGATAAGACATTGCGGTTTTCACCAGTGGATTCAGCACCTCATTTTACATAAAATAAGTCTTATAAGTCTACTCTCAAAAGTTGATAAAGGTACAAACGAATAAATGGTTTATATATCACATTTTTAAATATCTATTATTCTCCATTTTACTCGAACTCCTAAACGGTTAAATATAGGACATTGCGGTTTTCACCAGTGGATTCAGCACCTCATTTTACATAAAATAATTTTATAAGTCTACTCTAAAGAGTTGATAAAGGTACAAACGAAAAAAATGTTAATATATCACATTTTTAAATATCTATTATTCTCCATTTTACTCGATCTCTTAAACGGTTAAAGATAGGACATTGCGGTTTTCACCAGTGGATCCAGCACCTCATTTTACATAAAATAAGTCCTATAAGTCTACTCTCAAAAGTTGATAAAGGTACAAACGAATAAAATGTTTATATATCACTTTTTTAAATATCTATTATTCTCCATTTTACTCTATCTCCTAAACGGTTAAAGGTAGGACATTGCGGTTTTCACCAGTGGATTCTGCGCCTCATTTTACTTAAACTAAGTCCTATAAGTCTACTCTAAAGAGTTGATAAAGGTACAAACGAATATAATGTTTATACATCACATTTTTAAATATCTATTATTTTCCATTTTACTCGATCTCCTAAACAGCTAAAGATAGGACATTGCGGCTTTCACCAGTGGATTCAGCACCTCATTTTACATAAATTTAGTCCTATAAGTCTACTCTAAAGAGTTGATAAAGGTACAAACGAATAAAAGGTTAATATATCACATTTTTAAATATCTAATATTCTCCCTTTTTACTCGATCACCTAAACGGTTATGGATAGGACATTGCGGTTTTCACCAGTGGATTTAGCACCTCATTTTACATAAAATAAGTCATATAAGTCTACTCTCAAAAGTTGATAAAGGTACAAACGAATAAAAGGTTAATATATCACATTTTTAAATATCTAATATTCTCCCTTTTTACTCGATCACCTAAACGGTCAAAGATAGGACATTGCGGTTTTCACCACTGGATTCAGCAGCTCATTTTACATAAAATAAGTCCTATAAGTCTACTCTCAAAAGTTGATAAAGGTACAAACGAATAAAATGGTTATATTTCATATTTTAAAATATCTATTATTCTCCATTTTATTCGATCACCTAAACGGTCAAAGATAGGACATTGCGGTTTTCACCAGTGGATTCAGCACATTATTTTACATAAAATAAGTCCTATAAGTCTACTCTAAAGAGTTGATAAAGGTACAAACGAATAAAATGTTTATATATCACATTTTTAAATATCTATTATTCTCCATTTTACTCGATGTCCTAAACGGTTAAAGATAGGATATTGCGGTTTTCACCAGTGGATTCAGCACCTCATTTTACATAAAATAAGTCTTATAAGTCTACTCTCAAAAGTTGATAAAGGTACAAACGAATAAAATGGTTATATTTCACATTTTTAAATATCTATTATTCTCCATTTTATTCGATCACCTAAACGGTCAAAGATAGGACATTGCGGTTTTCACCAGTGGATTTAGCACCTTATTTTACATAAAATAAGTCCTATAAGTCTACTCTAAAGAGTTGATAAAGGTACAAACGAATAAAATGTTTATATATCACATTTTTAAATATCTATTATTCTCCATTTTACTCGATGTCCTAATCGGTTAAAGATAGGACATTGCGGTTTTCACCAGTGGATTCAGCACCTCATTTTACATAAAATAAGTCTTATAAGTCTACTCTAAAGAGTTGATAAAGGTACAAACGGAAAAAATGTTAATATATCACATTTTTAAATATCTATTATTCTCTATTTTACTCTATCTCCTAAACGGTTTGAAGATAAGACATTGCGGTTTTCACCAGTTGATTCAGCACCTTATTTTACATAAAATAAGTCTTACAAGTCTTTTCTAAAGAGTTGATAAAGGTACAAACGAAAAAAATGTTAATATATCACATTTTTAAATATCAATTATTCTCCATTTTACTCGATCTCCTAAACGGTTAAAGATAAGACATTGCGGTTTTCACCAATGGATTCAGCACCTCATTTTACATAAAATAAGTCTTATGTCTACTCTGATGAGTTGATAAAGGTTCAAACGAAAAAAAGTTTTATATATCACATTTTTAAATATCTAATATTCTCCATTTTACTCTATCTCCTAAACGGTTAAAGATAAGACATTGCGGTTTTCACCAATGGATTCAGCACCTCATTTTACATAAAATAAGTCCTATAAGTCTACTCTCAAAAGTTGATAAAGGTACAAACGAATAAAATGTTTATATATCACATTTTTAAATATCTATTATTCTCGATTTTACTCGATCTCCTAAACGGTTAAAGATAAGACATTGCGGTTTTCACCAGTGGATTCAGCACCTCATTTTACGTAAAATAAGTCTTATGTCTACTCTAATGAGTTGATAAAGGTACAAACGAAAAAAATGTTAATACATCACATTTTTAAATATCTATTATTCTCGATTTTACTCGATCTCCTAAACGGTTAAAGATAAGACATTGCGGTTTTCACCAGTGGATTCAGCACCTCATTTTACGTAAAATAAGTCTTATGTCTACTCTAATGAGTTGATAAAGGTACAAACGAAAAAAATGTTAATACATCACATTTTTAAATATCTATTATTCTCCATTTTACTCGATCTCCTAAACGGTTAAAGATAGGACATTGCGGTTTTCACTAGTGGATTCAGCACCTCATTTTACATAAAATAAGTCTTATAATTCTACTCTAAAGAGTTGAAAAGGGACAAACGAAAAAAATGTTAATATATCACATTTTTAAATATCTATTATTCTATACTTTACTCGATCTCCTAAACGGTTAAAGATTGGACATTGCGGTTTTCACCAGTGGATTCAGCACCTCATTTTACAAAAAATAAGTCTTATAAGTCTACTCTCAAAAGTTGATAAAGGTACAAACGAATAAAAGGTTTATATATCACATTTTTAAGTATCTAATATTCTCCATTTTACTCGATGTCCTAAACGGTTAAAGATAGGACATTGCGGTTTTCACCAGTGGATTCAGCACCTCATTTTACATAAAATAAGTTTTATAAGTCTACTCTCAAAAGGTGATAAAGGTACAAACGAATAAAAGGTTTATATATCACATTTTTAAATATCTAATATTCTCCCTTTTTACTCGATCACCTAAACGGTTATAGATAGGACATTGCGGTTTTCACCAGTGGATTCAGCACCTCATTTTACATAAAATAAGTCTTATAAGCCTACTCTCAAAAGTTGATAAAGGTACAAACGAATAAAAGGTTTATATATCACATTTTTAAATATCTAATATTCCCCTTTTTACTCGATCACCTAAACGGTTATAGATAGGACATTGCGGTTTTCACCAGTGGATTCAGCACCTCATTTTACATAAAATAAGTCTTATAAGTCTACTCTCAAAAGTTGATAAAGGTACAAACGAATAAAATGTTTATATATCACATTTTTAAATATCTATTATTCTCCATTTTACTCGATCTCCTAAACGGTTAAAGATAAGACATTGCGGCTTTCACCAGTGGTTTCAGCACCTCATTTTACATAAAATAAGTCTTATAAGTCTACTCTAAAGAGTTGATAAAGGTACAAACGAATAAAATGGTTATATATCACATTTTTAAATATATATTATTCTCCATTTTACTCTTTCTCTAAAACGGTTAAAGATAGGACATTGCGGTTTTCACCAGTGGATTCAGCACCTCATTTTACATAAAATAAGTCTTATAAGTCTACTCTAAAGAGTTGATAAAGGTACAAAAGAATAAAATTTTTATATATCACAATTTAAATATCTATTATTCTCCATTTTACTCGATCTACTAAACGGTTAAAGATAGGACATTGCGGTTTTCACCAGTGGATTCAGCACCTCATTTTACATAAAATAAGTCTTATAAGTCTACTCTAAAGAGTTGATAAAGGTACAAACGAAAAAAATGTTTATATATCACATTTTTAAATACCTATTATTCTCCATTTTACTCGATCTCCTAAACAGTTAAAGATAGGACATTGCGGTTTTCACCAGTGGATTCAGCACCTCATTTTACATAAATTTTGTCCTATAAGTCTACTCTAAAGAGTTGATAAAGGTACAAAAGAATAAAATTTTTATATATCACAATTTAAATATCTATTATTCTCCATTTTACTCGATCTACTAAACGGTTAAAGATAGGACATTGCGGTTTTCACCAGCGGATTCAGCACCTCATTTTACATAAAATAGGTTCTATGGGTCTACTCTCAAAAGTTGATAAAGGTACAAACGAATAAAATGGTTATATATCACATTTTTAAATATCTATTATTCTCCATTTTATTCGATGACCTAAACGGTCAAAGATAGGACATTGCGGTTTTCACCAGTGGATTCAGCACCTCATTTTACATAAAATAAGTCCTATAAGTCTACTCTAAAGAGTTGATAAAGGTACAAACGAAAAAAATGTTTATATATCACATTTTTAAATATATATTATTCTCCATTTTACTCTTTCTCTTAAACGGTTTAAGATAGGACATTGCGGTTTTCACCAGTGGATTCAGCACCTCATTTTACATAAAATAGGTTCAATGGGTCTACTCTCAAAAGTTGATAAAGGTACAAACGAATAAAATGGTTATATATCACATTTTTAAATATCTATTATTCTCCATTTTATTCGATGACCTAAACGGTCAAAGATAGGACATTGCGGTTTTCACCAGTGGATTCAGCACCTCATTTTACATAAAATTAGTCCTATAAGTCTACTCTGAAGAGTTGATAAAGGTACAAACGAATAAAATGGTTATATATCACATTTTTAAATATATATTATTCTCCATTTTACTCTTTCTCTTAAACGGTTAAATATAGGACATTGCGGATTTTACCAGTGGATTCAGCACCTCATTTTACATTAAATAAGTGCTATAAGTCTACTCTTAAAAGTTGATAAAGGTACAAACGAATAAAATGTTTATTTATGACATTTTTAAATATCTATTATTCTCCATTTTACTCGATCTCCTAAACGGTCAAAGACAGGACATTGCGGTTTTTACCACTGGATTCAGCAGCTCATTTTACATAAAATAAGTCTTATAAGTCTACTCTTAAAAGTTGATAAAGGTCAAACGAATAAAAGGTTTATATATCACATTTTTAAATATCTATTATTCTCCATTTTACTCGATCTCCTAAACGGTTATAGATAGGACATTGCGGTTTTCACCAGTGGATTCAGCACCTCATTTTATATAAAATAAGCCTTATGTCTACTCTAATGAGTTGATAAAGGTACAAACGAAAAAAATGTTAATATATCGCATTTTTAAATATCTATTATTCTCGATTTTACTCGATCTCCTAAACGGTTAAAGATAAGACATTGCGGTTTTCACCAGTGGATTCAGCACCTCATTTTACGTAAAATAAGTCTTATGTCTACTCTAATGAGTTGATAAAGGTACAAACGAAAAAAATGTTAATATATCACATTTTTAAATATCTATTATTCTCCATTTTACTCGATCTCCTAAACGGTTAAAGATAGGACATTGCGGTTTTCACTAGTGGATTCAGCACCTCATTTTACATAAACTAAGTCTTATAATTCTACTCTAAAGAGTTGAAAAGGGACAAACGAAAAAAATGTTAAAATATCACATTTTTAAATATCTATTATTCTATATTTTACTCGATCTCCCAAACGGTTAAAGATAGGACATTGCGGTTTTCACCAGTGGATTCAGCACCTCATTTTACATAAAATAAGTCTTATAAGTCTACTCTCAAAAGTTGATAAAGGTACAAACGAATAAAAGGTTTATATATCACATTTTTAAATATCTAATATCCTCCATTTTACTCGATGTCCTAAACGGTTAATGATAGGACATTGCGGTTTTCACCAGTGGATTCAGCACCTCATTTAACATAAAATAAGTCTTATAAGTCTACTCTCAAAAGTTGAAAAAGGTACAAACGAATAAAAGGTTTATATATCACATTTTTAAATATCAAATATTCTCCATTTTACTCGATGTCCTAAACGATTAAAGATAGGACATTGCGGTTTTCACCAGTGGATTCAGCACCTCATTTTACATAAAATAAGTCTTATAAGTCTACTCTAAAGAGTTGATAAAGGTACAAACGAAAAAAATGTTAATATATCACATTTTTAAATATCTATTATTCTCCATTTTACTCGATCTCCTAAACGGTTAAATATAGGACATTGCGGTTTTCACCAGTGGATTCAGCACCTCATTTTACATAAAATAAGTTTTATAAGTCTACTCTAAAGAGTTGATAAAGGTACAAACGAAAACAATGTTTATATATCACATTTTTAAATATCTATTATTCTCCATTTTACTCGATCTCCTAAACGGTTAAAGATAGGACATTGCGGTTTTCACTAGTGGATTCAGCACCTCATTTTACATAAAATAAGTCTTATTAGTCTACTCTAAAGAGTTGATAAAGGTACAAACGAAAAAAATGTTAATATATCACATTTTTAAATATCTATTATTTTCTATTTTACTCTATCTCTTAAACGGTTAAAGATAGGACATTGCGGTTTTCACCAGTGGATTCAGCACCTTATTTTACATAAAATAAGTCTTATAAGTCTACTCTAAAGAGTTGATAAAGGTACAAACGAAAAAAATGTTAATATATCACATTTTTAAATATCTATTTTTCTCCATTTTACTCGATCTCCTAAACGGTTAAAGATAAGACATTGCGGTTTTCACCAGTGGATTCAGCACCTCATTTTACATAAAATAAGTCTTATAAGTCTACTCTAAATAGTTGAAAAAGGGACAAACGAAAAAAATGTTAATATATCACATTTTTAAATAACTATTATTCTCCATTTTACTCTATCTCCTAAACGGTTAAAGATAGGACATTGCGGTTTTCACCAGTTTATTCAGCACCTCATTTTACATAAAATAAGTCTTATGTCTACTCTAAAGAGTTGATAAAGGTACAAACGAATAAAATGGATATATATCACATTTTTAAATATCTATTATTTTCCATTTTACTCTTTCTCTTAAACGGTTAAAGATAGGACATTGCGGTTTTCACCAGTGGATTCAGCACCTCATTTTACATAAAATAAGTCTTATAAGTCTACTCTAAAGAGTTGATAAAGGTACAAACGAATAAAATGGTTATTTATCACATTTTTAAATATATATTATTCTCCATTTTACTCTTTCTCTTAAACGGTTAAAGATAGGATATTGCGGTTTTCACCAGTGGATTCAGCACCTTATTTTACATAAAATAAGTCCTATAAGTCTACTCTCAAAAGTTAATAAAGGTACAAACGAATAAAATGTTTATATATCACATTTTTAAATATCTATTATTCTCCATTTCACTCGAACTCCTAATTGGTTAAAGATAGGACATTGCGGTTTTCACCAGTGGATTCAGCACCTCATTTTACATAAAATAAGTCTTATAAGTCTACTCTCAAAAGTTGATAAAGGTACAAACGAATAAAAGGTTTATATATCACATTTTTAAATATCTAATATCTTCCATTTTACTCGATGTCCTAAACGGTTAATGATAGGACATTGCGGTTTTCACCAGTGGATTCAGCACCTCATTTAACATAAAATAAGTCTTATAAGTCTACTCTCAAAAGTTGATAAAGGTACAAACGAATAAAAGGTTTATATATCACATTTTTAAATATCAAATATTCTCCATTTTACTCGATGTCCTAAACGATTAAAGATAGGACATTGCGGTTTTCACCAGTGGATTCAGCACCTCATTTTACATAAAATAAGTCTTATAAGTCTACTCTAAAGAGTTGATAAAGGTACAAACGAAAAAAATGTTAATATATCACATTTTTAAATATCTATTATTCTCCATTTTACTCGATCTCCTAAACGGTTAAATATAGGACATTGCGGTTTTCACCAGTGGATTCAGCACCTCATTTTACATAAAATAAGTTTTATAAGTCTACTCTAAAGAGTTGATAAAGGTACAAACGAAAACAATGTTTATATATCACATTTTTAAATATCTATTATTCTCCATTTTACTCGATCCCATAAACGGTTAAAGGTAGGACATTGCGGTTTTCACCAGTGGATTCTGCGCCTGATTTTACTTAAACTAAGTCCTATAAGTTTACTCTAAAGAGTTGATAAAGGTACAAACGAATAAAATGTTTATACATCACATTTTTAATAATCTATTATTTTCCATTTTACTCGATCTCCTAAACAGTTAAAGATAGGACATTGCGGTTTTCACCAGTGGATTTAGCACCTCATTTTACATAAAATAAGTCTTATGTCTACTCTAATGAGTTGATAAAGGTACAAACGAAAAAAATGTTAATATATCACATTTTTAAATATCTATTATTCTCCATTTTACTCGATCTCCTAAACGGTTAAAGATAGGACATTGCGGTTTTCACCAGTGGATTCAGCACCTCATTTTACATAAAATAAGTCTTATAAGTCTACTCTAAAGAGTTGATAAAGGTACAAACGAATAAAATGGTTATTTATCACATTTTTAAATATATATTATTCTCCATTTTACTCTTTCTCTTAAACGGTTAAAGATAGGATATTGCGGTTTTCACCAGTGGATTCAGCACCTTATTTTACATAAAATAAGTCCTATAAGTCTACTCTCAAAAGTTAATAATGGTACAAACGAACAAAATGTTTATATATCACATTTTTAAATATCTATTATTCTCCATTTCACTCGAACCCCTAATTGGTTAAAGATAGGACATTGCGGTTTTCACCAGTGGATTCAGCACCTCATTTTACATAAAATAAGTCTTATAAGTCTACTCTCAAAAGTTGATAAAGGTACAAACGAATAAATGGTTTATATATCACATTTTTAAATATCTATTATTCTCCATTTTACTCGAACTCCTAAACGGTTAAATATAGGACATTGCGGTTTTCACCAGTGGATTCAGCACCTCATTTTACATAAAATAATTTTATAAGTCTACTCTAAAGAGTTGATAAAGGTACAAACGAAAAAAATGTTAATATATCACATTTTTAAATATCTATTATTCTCCATTTTACTCGATCTCTTAAACGGTTAAAGATAGGACATTGCGGTTTTCACCAGTGGATCCAGCACCTCATTTTACATAAAATAAGTCCTATAAGTCTACTCTCAAAAGTTGATAAAGGTACAAACGAATAAAATGTTTATATATCACTTTTTTAAATATCTATTATTCTCCATTTTACTCTATCTCCTAAACGGTTAAAGGTAGGACATTGCGGTTTTCACCAGTGGATTCTGCGCCTCATTTTACTTAAACTAAGTCCTATAAGTCTACTCTAAAGAGTTGATAAAGGTACAAACGAATATAATGTTTATACATCACATTTTTAAATATCTATTATTTTCCATTTTACTCGATCTTCTAAACAGCTAAAGATAGGACATTGCGGCTTTCACCAGTGGATTCAGCACCTCATTTTACATAAATTTAGTCCTATAAGTCTACTCTAAAGAGTTGATAAAGGTACAAACGAATAAAAGGTTAATATATCACATTTTTAAATATCTAATATTCTCCCTTTTTACTCGATCACCTAAACGGTTATAGATAGGACATTGCGGTTTTCACCAGTGGATTTAGCACCTCATTTTACATAAAATAAGTCATATAAGTCTACTCTCAAAAGTTGATAAAGGTACAAACGAATAAAAGGTTAATATATCACATTTTTAAATATCTAATATTCTCCCTTTTTACTCGATCACCTAAACGGTTATAGATAGGACATTGCGGTTTTCACCAGTGGATTCAGCACCTCATTTTACATAAAATAAGTCTTATAAGTCTACTCTCAAAAGTTGATAAAGGTACAAACGAATAAAAGGTTAATATATCACATTTTTAAATATCTAATATTCTCCCTTTTTACTCGATCACCTAAACGGTTATAGATAGGACATTGCGGTTTTCACCAGTGGATTCAGCACCTCATTTTACATAAAATAAGTCATATAAGTCTACTCTCAAATGTTGATAAAGGTACAAACGAATAAAATTTTAATATATCACATTTTTAAATATCTAATATTCTCCCTTTTTACTCGATCACCTAAACGGTCAAAGATAGGACATTGCGGTTTTCACCAGTGGATTCAGCACCTCATTTTACATAAAATAAGTCTTATAAGTCTACTCTCAGAAGTTGATAAAGGTACAAACGAATAAAATGTTTATATATCACATTTTTAAATATCTATTATTCTCCATTTTACTCGATCTCCTAAACGGTTAAAGATAGGACATTGCGGTTTTCACCAGTGAATTCAGCACCTCATTTTACATAAAATAAGTCTTATAAGTCTACTCTCAAAAGTTGATAAAAGTACAAACGAATAAAATGTTTATATATCACGTTTTTAAATATCTATTATTCTCCATTTTACTCGATGTCCTAAACGGTTAAAGATAGGACATTGCGGATTTCACCAGTGGATTCAGCACCTCATTTTACATAAAATAAGTCTTATAAGTCTACTCTCAAAAGTTGATAAAGGTACAAACGAATAAAATGTTTATATATCACATTTTTAAATATTTATTATTCTCCATTTTACTCGATCTCCTAAACGGTTAAAGATAGGACATTGCTGTTTTCACCAGTGGATTCAGCACCTCATTTTACATGAAATAAGTCTCATAAGTCGACTCTCAAAAGTTGATAAAGGTACAAACAAATAAAAGATTTATATATCACATTTTTAAATATCTAATATTCTCCATTTTACTCGATGTCCTAAACGGTTAAAGATAGGACATTATTCTCCATTTTACTCGATGTCCTAAACGGTTAAAGATAGGACATTGCGGTTCTCACCAGTGGATTCAGCACCTTATTTTACATAAAATAATTCCTATAAGTCTACTCTAAAGAGTTGATAAAGGTACAAACGAATAAAATGGTTATATATCACATTTTTAAATATCTATTATTTTCCACTTTACTCTTTCTCTTAAAAGGTTAAAGATAGGACATTGCGGTTTTCACCAGTGGATTCAGCACCTTATTTTACATAAAATAAGTCCTATAAGTCTACTCTCAAAAGTTGATAAAAGTACAAACGAATAAAATGGTTATATATCACATTTTTAAATATCTATTATTCTCCATTTTACTCGATCTCCTAAACGGTTAAAGATAGGACATTGCGGTTTTCACCAGTGAATTCAGCACCTCATTTTACATAAAATAAGTCTTATAAGTCTACTCTCAAAAGTTGATAAAAGTACAAACGAATAAAATGGTTATATATCACATTTTTAAATATCTATTTTTCTCCATTTTACTCGATCTCCTAAACGGTTAAAGATAGGACATTGCGGTTTTTACCAGTGGATTCAGCACCTCATTTTACATAAAATAAGTCTTATAAGTCTACTCTAACGAGTTGATAAAGGTACAAACGAAAAAAATGTTAATATATCACATTTTTGAATATCTATTATTCTCCATTTTATTCGATGACCTAAACGGTCAAAGATAGGACATTGCGGTTTTCACCACTGGATTCAGCAGCTCATTTTACATAAAATAAGTCCTATAAGTCTACTCTCAAAAGTTGATAAAGGTACAAACGAATAAAATGGTTATATTTCACATTTTAAAATATCTATTATTCTCCATTTTATTCGATCACCTAAACGGTCAAAGATAGGACATTGCGCTTTTCACCAGTGGATTCAGCACATTATTTTACATAAAATAAGTCCTATAAGTCTACTCTAAAGAGTTGATAAAGGTACAAACGAATAAAATGTTTATATATCACATTTTTAAATATCTATTATTCTCCATTTTACTCGATGTCCTAAACGGTTAAAGATAGGATATTGCGGTTTTCACCAGTGGATTCAGCACCTCATTTTACATAAAATAAGTCTTATAAGTCTACTCTCAAAAGTTGATAAAGGTACAAACGAATAAAATGGTTATATTTCACATTTTAAAATATCTATTATTCTCCATTTTATTCGATCACCTAAACGGTCAAAGATAGGACATTGCGGTTTTCACCAGTGGATTTAGCACCTTATTTTACATAAAATAAGTCCTATAAGTCTACTCTAAAGAGTTGATAAAGGTACAAACGAATAAAATGTTCATATATCACATTTTTAAATATCTATTATTCTCCATTTTACTCGATGTCCTAATCGGTTAAAGATAGGACATTGCGGTTTTCACCAGTGGATTCAGCACCTCATTTTACATAAAATAAGTCTTATAAGTCTACTCTCAAAAGTTGATAAAGGTACAAACGAATAAAAGGTTTATATATCACATTTTTAAATATCTAATATTCTCCATTTTACTCGATGTCCTAAACGGTTAAAGATAGGACATTGCGGTTCTCACCAGTGGATTCAGCACCTCATTTTACATAAATTTAGTCCTATAAGTCTACTCTAAAGAGTTGATAAAGGTACAAACGAATAAAATGGTTATATATCACATTTTTAAATATATATTATTCTCCATTTTACTCTTTCTCTTAAACGGTTAAAGATAGGACATTGCGGTTTTCACCAGTGGATTCAGCACCTTCATTTACATAAAATAAGTCCTATAAGTCTACTCTCAAAAGTTAATAAAGGTACAAACGAATAAAATGTTTATATATCACATTTTTAAATATCTATTATTCTCCATTTCACTCGAACCCCTAATTGGTTAAAGATAGGACATTGCGGTTTTCACCAGTGGATTCAGCACCTTAATTTACATAAAATAAGTCCTATAAGTCTACTCTCAAAAGTTAATAATGGTACAAACGAACAAAATGTTTATATATCACATTTTTAAATATCTATTATTCTCCATTTCACTCGAACCCCTAATTGGTTAAAGATAGGACATTGCGGTTTTCACCAGTGGATTCAGCACCTCATTTTACATAAAATAAGTCTTATAAGTCTACTCTCAAAAGTTGATAAAGGTACAAACGAATAAATGGTTTATATATCACATTTTTAAATATCTATTATTCTCCATTTTACTCGAACTCCTAAACGGTTAAATATAGGACATTGCGGTTTTCACCAGTGGATTCAGCACCTTATTTTACATAAAATAATTTTATAAGTCTACTCTAAAGAGTTGATAAAGGTACAAACGAAAAAAATGTTAATATATCACATTTTTAAATATCTATTATTCTCCATTTTACTCGATCTCTTAAACGGTTAAAGATAGGACATTGCGGTTTTCACCAGTGGATCCAGCACCTCATTTTACATAAAATAAGTCCTATAAGTCTACTCTCAAAAGTTGATAAAGGTACAAACGAATAAAATGTTTATATATCACTTTTTTAAATATCTATTATTCTCCATTTTACTCTATCTCCTAAACGGTTAAAGGTAGGACATTGCGGTTTTCACCAGTGGATTCTGCGCCTCATTTTACTTAAACTAAGTCCTATAAGTCTACTCTAAAGAGTTGATAAAGGTACAAACGAATATAATGTTTATACATCACATTTTTAAATATCTATTATTTTCCATTTTACTCGATCTCCTAAACAGCTAAAGATAGGACATTGCGGCTTTCACCAGTGGATTCAGCACCTCATTTTACATAAATTTAGTCCTATAAGTCTACTCTAAAGAGTTGATAAAGGTACAAACGAATAAAAGGTTAATATATCACATTTTTAAATATCTAATATTCTCCCTTTTTACTCGATCACCTAAACGGTTATGGATAGGACATTGCGGTTTTCACCAGTGGATTTAGCACCTCATTTTACATAAAATAAGTCATATAAGTCTACTCTCAAAAGTTGATAAAGGTACAAACGAATAAAAGGTTAATATATCACATTTTTAAATATCTAATATTCTCCCTTTTTACTCGATCACCTAAACGGTCAAAGATAGGACATTGCGGTTTTCACCACTGGATTCAGCAGCTCATTTTACATAAAATAAGTCCTATAAGTCTACTCTCAAAAGTTGATAAAGGTACAAACGAATAAAATGGTTATATTTCATATTTTAAAATATCTATTATTCTCCATTTTATTCGATCACCTAAACGGTCAAAGATAGGACATTGCGGTTTTCACCAGTGGATTCAGCACATTATTTTACATAAAATAAGTCCTATAAGTCTACTCTAAAGAGTTGATAAAGGTACAAACGAATAAAATGTTTATATATCACATTTTTAAATATCTATTATTCTCCATTTTACTCGATGTCCTAAACGGTTAAAGATAGGATATTGCGGTTTTCACCAGTGGATTCAGCACCTCATTTTACATAAAATAAGTCTTATAAGTCTACTCTCAAAAGTTGATAAAGGTACAAACGAATAAAATGGTTATATTTCACATTTTTAAATATCTATTATTCTCCATTTTATTCGATCACCTAAACGGTCAAAGATAGGACATTGCGGTTTTCACCAGTGGATTTAGCACCTTATTTTACATAAAATAAGTCCTATAAGTCTACTCTAAAGAGTTGATAAAGGTACAAACGAATAAAATGTTTATATATCACATTTTTAAATATCTATTATTCTCCATTTTACTCGATGTCCTAATCGGTTAAAGATAGGACATTGCGGTTTTCACCAGTGGATTCAGCACCTCATTTTACATAAAATAAGTCTTATAAGTCTACTCTAAAGAGTTGATAAAGGTACAAACGGAAAAAATGTTAATATATCACATTTTTAAATATCTATTATTCTCTATTTTACTCTATCTCCTAAACGGTTTGAAGATAAGACATTGCGGTTTTCACCAGTTGATTCAGCACCTTATTTTACATAAAATAAGTCTTACAAGTCTTTTCTAAAGAGTTGATAAAGGTACAAACGAAAAAAATGTTAATATATCACATTTTTAAATATCAATTATTCTCCATTTTACTCGATCTCCTAAACGGTTAAAGATAAGACATTGCGGTTTTCACCAATGGATTCAGCACCTCATTTTACATAAAATAAGTCTTATGTCTACTCTGATGAGTTGATAAAGGTTCAAACGAAAAAAAGTTTTATATATCACATTTTTAAATATCTAATATTCTCCATTTTACTCTATCTCCTAAACGGTTAAAGATAAGACATTGCGGTTTTCACCAATGGATTCAGCACCTCATTTTACATAAAATAAGTCCTATAAGTCTACTCTCAAAAGTTGATAAAGGTACAAACGAATAAAATGTTTATATATCACATTTTTAAATATCTATTATTCTCGATTTTACTCGATCTCCTAAACGGTTAAAGATAAGACATTGCGGTTTTCACCAGTGGATTCAGCACCTCATTTTACGTAAAATAAGTCTTATGTCTACTCTAATGAGTTGATAAAGGTACAAACGAAAAAAATGTTAATACATCACATTTTTAAATATCTATTATTCTCGATTTTACTCGATCTCCTAAACGGTTAAAGATAAGACATTGCGGTTTTCACCAGTGGATTCAGCACCTCATTTTACGTAAAATAAGTCTTATGTCTACTCTAATGAGTTGATAAAGGTACAAACGAAAAAAATGTTAATACATCACATTTTTAAATATCTATTATTCTCCATTTTACTCGATCTCCTAAACGGTTAAAGATAGGACATTGCGGTTTTCACTAGTGGATTCAGCACCTCATTTTACATAAAATAAGTCTTATAATTCTACTCTAAAGAGTTGAAAAGGGACAAACGAAAAAAATGTTAATATATCACATTTTTAAATATCTATTATTCTATACTTTACTCGATCTCCTAAACGGTTAAAGATAGGACATTGCGGTTTTCACCAGTGGATTCAGCACCTCATTTTACAAAAAATAAGTCTTATAAGTCTACTCTCAAAAGTTGATAAAGGTACAAACGAATAAAAGGTTTATATATCACATTTTTAAGTATCTAATATTCTCCATTTTACTCGATGTCCTAAACGGTTAAAGATAGGACATTGCGGTTTTCACCAGTGGATTCAGCACCTCATTTTACATAAAATAAGTTTTATAAGTCTACTCTCAAAAGGTGATAAAGGTACAAACGAATAAAAGGTTTATATATCACATTTTTAAATATCTAATATTCTCCCTTTTTACTCGATCACCTAAACGGTTATAGATAGGACATTGCGGTTTTCACCAGTGGATTCAGCACCTCATTTTACATAAAATAAGTCTTATAAGCCTACTCTCAAAAGTTGATAAAGGTACAAACGAATAAAAGGTTTATATATCACATTTTTAAATATCTAATATTCCCCTTTTTACTCGATCACCTAAACGGTTATAGATAGGACATTGCGGTTTTCACCAGTGGATTCAGCACCTCATTTTACATAAAATAAGTCTTATAAGTCTACTCTCAAAAGTTGATAAAGGTACAAACGAATAAAATGTTTATATATCACATTTTTAAATATCTATTATTCTCCATTTTACTCGATCTCCTAAACGGTTAAAGATAAGACATTGCGGCTTTCACCAGTGGTTTCAGCACCTCATTTTACATAAAATAAGTCTTATAAGTCTACTCTAAAGAGTTGATAAAGGTACAAACGAATAAAATGGTTATATATCACATTTTTAAATATATATTATTCTCCATTTTACTCTTTCTCTAAAACGGTTAAAGATAGGACATTGCGGTTTTCACCAGTGGATTCAGCACCTCATTTTACATAAAATAAGTCTTATAAGTCTACTCTAAAGAGTTGATAAAGGTACAAACGAAAAAAATGTTAATATATCACATTTTTAAATATCTATTATTCTCCATTTTAGTCGATCTCCTAAACGGTTAAAGATAAGACATTGCGGTTTTCACTAATGGATTCAGCACCTCATTTTGCATAAAATAAGTCTTATAAGTCTACTCTAAAGAGTTGAAAAAGGGACAAACGAAAAAAATTTTAATATATCACATTTTTAAATAACTATTATTCTCCATTTTACTCTATCTCCTAAACGGTTAAAGATATGACATTGCGGTTTTCACCAGTGGATTCAGCACCTCATTTTACATAAAATAAGTCTTATGTCTACTCTACTGAGTTGATAAAGGTTCAAACGAAAAAAATGTTAATATATCTCATTTTTAAATATCTATTATTCTCCATTTTACTCGATCTCCTAAACGGTTAAAGATAGGACATTGCGGTTTTCACCAGTGGATTCAGCACCTCATTTTACATAAAATAACTCTTATAAGTCTACTCTAAAGAGATGATAAAGGTACAAACGAAAAGATGTTAATATATCACATTTTTAAATATCAATTATTCTCCATTTTACTCGATCTCCTAAACGGTTAAAGATAGGACATTGCGGTTTTCACCAGTGGATTCAGCACCTCATTTTACATAAAATAAGTCTTATGAGCCTACTCTAAATAGTTGATAAACGTACAAACGAAAAAAAATGTTAATATATCACATTTTTAAATATCTATTATTCTCCATTTCACTCTATCTCCTAAACGGTTAAAGATAGGACATTGCGGTTTTTACCAGTAAATTTAGCACCTCATTTTACATTAAATAAGTTCTATAAGCCTACTCACAAAAGTTGATAAAGGTACAAACGAATAAAATGGTTATATATCACATTTTTAAATATCTGTTTTTCTCCATTTTACTCGATCTCCTAAACGGTTAAAGATAGGACATTGCGGTTTTTACCAGTGGATTCAGCACCTCATTTTACATAAAATAAGTCTTATAAGTCTACTCTAACGAGTTGATAAAGGTACAAACGAAAAAAATGTTAATATATCACATTTTTAAATATCTATTATTCTCCATTTCACTTTATCTCCTAAACGGTTAAAGATAGGACATTGCGGTTTTCACCAGTAAATTTAGCACCTCATTTTACATTAAATAAGTTCTATAAGCCTACTCACAAAAGTTGATAAAGGTACAAACGAATAAAATGGTTATATATCACATTTTTGAATATCTATTATTCTCCATTTTATTCGATGACCTAAACGGTCATAGATAGGACATTGCGGTTTTCACCACTGGATTCAGCAGCTCATTTTACATAAAATAAGTCCTATAAGTCTACTCTCAAAAGTTGATAAAGGTACAAACGAATAAAATGGTTATATTTCACATTTTAAAATATCTATTATTCTCCATTTTATTCGATCACCTAAACGGTCAAAGATAGGACATTGCGGTTTTCACCAGTGGATTCAGCACATTATTTTACATAAAATAAGTCCTATAAGTCTACTCTAAAGAGTTGATAAAGGTACAAACGAATAAAATGTTTATATATCACATTTTTAAATATCTATTATTCTCCATTTTACTCGATGTCCTAAACGGTTAAAGATAGGATATTGCGGTTTTCACCAGTGGATTCAGCACCTCATTTTACATAAAATAAGTCTTATAAGTCTACTCTCAAAAGTTGATAAAGGTACAAACGAATAAAAGGTTTATATATCACATTTTTAAATATCTAATATTCTCCATTATACTCGATGTCCTAAACGGATAAAGATAGGATATTGCGATTTTCACCAGTGGATTCAGCACCTTATTTTACATAAAATAAGTCCTATAAGTCTACTCTAAAGAGTTGATAAAGGTACAAACGAATAAAATGTTTATATATCACATTTTTAAATATCTATTATTCTCCATTTTACTCGATGCCCTAATCGGTTAAAGATAGGACATTGCGGTTTTCACCAGTGGATTCAGCACCTCATTTTACATAAAATAAGTCTTATAAGTCTACTCTAAAGAGTTGATAAAGGTACAAACGGAAAAAATGTTAATATATCACATTTTTAAATATCTATTATTCTCTATTTTACTCTATCTCCTAAACGGTTTGAAGATAGGACATTGCGGTTTTCACCAGTTGATTCAGCACCTTATTTTACATAAAATAAGTCTTACAAGTCTTTTCTAAAGAGTTGATAAAGGTACAAACGAATAAAATGTTTTTATATCACATTTTTAAATATCTATTATTCTCGATTTTACTCGATCTCCTAAACGGTTAAAGATAAGACATTGCGGTTTTCACCAATGGATTCAGCACCTCATTTTACATAAAATAAGTCCTATAAGTCTACTCTCAAAAGTTGATAAAGGTACAAACGAATAAAATGTTTATATATCACATTTTTAAATATCTATTATTCTCGATTTTACTCGATCTCCTAAACGGTTAAAGATAAGACATTGCGGTTTTCACCAGTGGATTCAGCACCTCATTTTACGTAAAATAAGTCTTATGTCTACTCTAATGAGTTGATAAAGGTACAAACGAAAAAAATGTTAATACATCACATTTTTAGATATCTATTATTCTCGATTTTACTCGATCTCCTAAACGGTTAAAGATAAGACATTGCGGTTTTCACCAGTGGATTCAGCACCTCATTTTACGTAAAATAAGTCTTATGTCTACTCTAATGAGTTGATAAAGGTACAAACGAAAAAAATGTTAATACATCACATTTTTAAATATCTATTATTCTCCATTTTACTCGATCTCCTAAACGGTTAAAGATAGGACATTGCGGTTTTCACTAGTGGATTCAGCACCTCATTTTACATAAAATAAGTCTTATAATTCTACTCTAAAGAGTTGAAAAGGGACAAACGAAAAAAATGTTAATATATCACATTTTTAAATATCTATTATTCTCCATTTTGGTCGATCTCCTAAACGGTTAAAGATAAGACATTGCGGTTTTCACTAATGGATTCAGCACCTCATTTTGCATAAAATAAGTCTTATAAGTCTACTCTAAAGAGTTGAAAAAGGGACAAACGAAAAAAATTTTAATATATCACATTTTTAAATAACTATTATTCTCCATTTTACTCTATCTCCTAAACGGTTAAAGATATGACATTGCGGTTTTCACCAGTGGATTCAGCACCTCATTTTATATAAAATAAGTCTTATGTCTACTCTACTGAGTTGATAAAGGTTCAAACGAAAAAAATGTTAATATATCACATTTTTAAATATCTATTATTCTCTATTTTACTCTATTTCCTAAACGGTTTGAAGATAGGACATTGCGGTTTTCACCAGTGGATTCAGCACCTCATTTTACATAAATTTAGACCTATAAGTCTACTCCAAAGAGTTGATAAAGGTACAAACCAATAAAATGGTAATATATCACATTTTTAAATACCTAATATTCTCCATTTTACTCGATCACCTAAACGGTCAAAGATAGAACATTGCGGATTTCACCAGTGGATTCAGCACCTCATTTTACATAAAATAAGTCTCATAAGTCTACTCTCAAAAGTTGATAAAGGTACAAACGAAAAAAATGTTAATATATCACATTTTTAAATATCTATTATTCTCCATTTTAGTCGATCTCCTAAACGGTTAAAGATAAGACATTGCGGTTTTCACTAATGGATTCAGCACCTCATTTTGCATAAAATAAGTCTTATAAGTCTACTCTAATGAGTTGAAAAAGGGACAAACGAAAAAAATTTTAATATATCACATTTTTAAATAACTATTATTCTCCATTTTACTCTATCTCCTAAACGGTTAAAGATATGACATTGCGGTTTTCACCAGTGGATTCAGCACCTCATTTTATATAAAATAAGTCTTATGTCTACTCTACTGAGTTGATAAAGGTTCAAACGAAAAAAATGTTAATATATCACATTTTTAAATATCTATTATTCTCCATTTTACTCGATCTCCTAAACGGTTAAAGATAGGACATTGCGGTTTTCACCAGTGGATTTAGCACCTCATTTTACATAAAATAAGTCTTATAAGTCTACTCTAAAGAGATGATAAAGGTACAAACGAAAAGATGTTAATATATCACATTTTTAAATATCAATTATTCTCCATTTTACTCGATCTCCTAAACGGTTAAAGATAGGACATTGCGGTTTTCACCAGTGGATTCAGCACCTCATTTTACATAAAATAAGTTTTATAAGTCTACTCGAAAGAGTTGATAAAGGTACAAACGAAAAAAATGTTAATATATCACATTTTTAAATATCTATTATTCTCCAGTTTACTCGATCTCCTAAACGGTTAAAGATAAGACATTGCGGTTTTCACCAGTGGATTCAGCACCTCATTTTACATCAAATAAGTCTTATAAGTCTACTCTCAAAAGTTGATATAGGTACAAACGAATAAAAGGTTTATATATCACATTTTTAAATATCTAATATTCTCCATTTTACTCGATCTCCTAAACGGTTAAAGATAGGACATTGCGGTTTTCACTAGTGGATTCAGCACCTCATTTTACAAAAAATAAGTCTTATAAGTCTACTCTCAAAAGTTGATAAAGGTACAAACGAATAAAAGGTTTATATATCACATTTTTAAGTATCTAATATTCTCCATTTTACTCGATGTCCTAAACGGTTAAAGATAGGACATTGCGGTTTTCACCAGTGGATTCAGCACCTCATTTTACATAAAATAAGTCTTATAAGTCTACTCTCAAAAGGTGATAAAGGTACAAACGAATAAAAGGTTTATATATCACATTTTTAAATATCTAATATTCTCCCTTTTTACTCGATCACCTAAACGGTTATAGATAGGACATTGCGGTTTTCACCAGTGGATTCAGCACCTCATTTTACATAAAATAAGTCTTATAAGTCTACTCTCAAAAGTTGATAAAGGTACAAACGAATAAAAGGTTTATATATCACATTTTTAAATATCTAATATTCCCCTTTTTACTCGATCACCTAAACGGTTATAGATAGGACATTGCGGTTTTCACCAGTGGATTCAGCACCTCATTTTACATAAAATAAGTCTTATAAGTCTACTCTCAAAAGTTGATAAAGGTACAAACGAATAAAATGTTTATATATCACATTTTTAAATATATATTACTCTCCATTTTACTCGATCTCCTAAACGGTTAAAGATAGGACATTGCGGTTTTCACCAGTGGATTCAGCACCTCATTTTACATAAAATAAGTCTTATAAGTCTACTCTAAAGAGTTGATAAAGGTACAAACGAATAAAATGGTTATATATCACATTTTTAAATATATATTATTCTCCATTTTACTCTTTCTCTTAAACGGTTAAAGATAGGACATTGCGGTTTTCACCAGTGGATTCAGCACCTCATTTTACATAAAATAAGTCTTATAAGTCTACTCTAAAGAGTTGATAAAGGTACAAACGAAAAAAATGTTAATATATCACATTTTTAAATATCTATTATTCTCCATTTTAGTCGATCTCCTAAACGGTTAAAGATAAGACATTGCGGTTTTCACCAATGGATTCAGCACCTCATTTTACATAAAATAAGTCTTATAAGTCTACTCTAAAGAGTTAAAAAAGGGACAAACGAAAAAAATTTTAATATATCACATTTTTAAATAACTATTATTCTCCATTTTACTCTATCTCCTAAACGGTTAAAGATATGACATTGCGGTTTTCACCAGTGGATTCAGCACCTCATTTTACACAAAATAAGTCTTATGTCTACTCTACTGAGTTGATAAAGGTTCAAACGAAAAAAATGTTAATATATCACATTTTTAAATATCTATTATTCTCCATTTTACTCGATCTCCTAAACGGTTAAAGATAGGACATTGCGGTTTTCACCAGTGGATTCAGCACCTCATTTTACATAAAATAAGTCTTATAAGTCTACTCTAAAGAGATGATAAAGGTACAAACGAAAAGATGTTAATATATCACATTTTTAAATATCAATTATTCTCCATTTTACTCGATCTCCTAAACGGTTAAAGATAGGACATTGCGGTTTTCACCAGTGGATTCAGCACCTCATTTTACATAAAATAAGTCTTATAAGTCTACTCGAAAAAGTTGATAAAGGTACAAACGAAAAAAATGTTAATATATCACATTTTTAAATATCTATTATTCTCCAGTTTACTCGATCTCCTAAACGGTTTAAGATAAGACATTGCGATTTTCACCAGTGGATTCAGCACCTCATTTTACATCAAATAAGTCTTATAAGTCTACTCTCAAAAGTTGATATAGGTACAAACGAATAAAATGGTTATATATCACATTTTTAAATATCTATTATTTTCCATTTTACTCGATGTCCTAAACGGTTAAAGATAGGACATTGCGGTTTTTACCAGTGGATTCAGCACCTTATTTTACATAAATTTAGACCTATAAGTCTACTCTAAAGAGTTGATAAAGGTACAAACCAATAAAATGGTTATATATCACATTTTTAAATACCTATTATTCTCCATTTTACTCGATCACCTAAACGGTCAAAGATAGAACATTGCGGTTTTCCCCAGTGGATTCAGCACCTTATTTTACATAAAATAAGTCTTATAAGTCTACTCTAAAGAGTTGATAAAGGTACAAACGAATAAAATGTTTATATATCACCTTTTTAAATATCTATTATTCTCCATTTTACTCGATCTCCTAAACAGTTAAAGATAGGACATTGCGGTTTTCACCAGTGGATTCAGCACCTTATTTTACATAAAATAAGTCCTATAAGTCTACTCTCAAAAGTTGATAAAGGTACAAACGAATAAAATGGTTATATATCACATTTCTAAATATCTATTATTCTCCATTTTACTCGATCACCTAAACGGTTAAAGATAGGACATTGCGGTTTTCACCAGTGGATTTAGCACCTCATTTTACATAAAATAAGTCTTATAAGTCTACTCTAAAGAGATGATAAAGGTACAAAAGAAAAGATGTTAATATATCACATTTTTAAATATCTATTATTCTCCAGTTTACTCGATCTCCTAAACGGTTAAAGATAAGACATTGCGGTTTTCACCAGTGGATTCAGCACCTCATTTTACATCAAATAAGTCTTATAAGTCTACTCTCAAAAGTTGATATAGGTACAAACGAATAAAAGGTTTATATATCACATTTTTAAATATCTAATATTCTCCATTTTACTCGATCTCCTAAACGGTTAAAGATAGGACATTGCGGTTTTCACTAGTGGATTCAGCACCTCATTTTACATAAAATAAGTCTTATAATTCTACTCTAAAGAGTTGAAAAGGGACAAACGAAAAAAATGTTAATATATCACATTTTTAAATATCTATTATTCTATATTTTACTCGATCTCCTAAACGGTTAAAGATAGGACATTGCGGTTTTCACCAGTGGATTCAGCACCTCATTTTACAAAAAATAAGTCTTATAAGTCTACTCTCAAAAGTTGATAAAGGTACAAACGAATAAAAGGTTTATATATCACATTTTTAAGTATCTAATATTCTCCATTTTACTCGATGTCCTAAACGGTTACAGATAGGACATTGCGGTTTTCACCAGTGGATTCAGCACCTCATTTTACATAAAATAAGTCTTATAAGTCTACTCTCAAAAGGTGATAAAGGTACAAACGAATAAAAGGTTTATATATCACATTTTTAAATATCTAATATTCTCCCTTTTTACTCGATCACCTAAACGGTTATAGATAGGACATTGCGGTTTTCACCAGTGGATTCAGCACCTCATTTTACATAAAATAAGTCTTATAAGTCTACTCTCAAAAGTTGATAAAGGTACAAACGAATAAAATGTTTATATATCACATTTTTAAATATCTATTACTCTCCATTTTACTCGATCTCCTAAACGGTTAAAGATAGGACATTGCGGTTTTCACCAGTGGATTCAGCACCTCATTTTACATAAAATAAGTCTTATAAGTCTACTCTAAAGAGTTGATAAAGGTACAAACGAATAAAATGGTTATATATCACATTTTTAAATATATATTATTCTCCATTTTACTCTTTCTCTTAAACGGTTAAAGATAGGACATTGCGGTTTTCACCAGTGGATTCAGCACCTCATTTTACATAAAATAAGTCTTATAAGTCTACTCTAAAGAGTTGATAAAGGTACAAACGAAAAAAATGTTAATATATCACATTTTTAAATATCTATTATTCTCCATTTTAGTCGATCTCCTAAACGGTTAAAGATAAGACATTGCGGTTTTCACCAATGGATTCAGCACCTCATTTTACATAAAATAAGTCTTATAAGTCTACTCTAAAGAGTTAAAAAAGGGACAAACGAAAAAAATTTTAATATATCACATTTTTAAATAACTATTATTCTCCATTTTACTCTATCTCCTAAACGGCTAAAGATATGACATTGCGGTTTTCACCAGTGGATTCAGCACCTCATTTTACACAAAATAAGTCTTATGTCTACTCTACTTAGTTGATAAAGGTTCAAACGAAAAAAATGTTAATATATCACATTTTTAAATATCTATTATTCTCCATTTTACTCGATCTCCTAAACGGTTAAAGATAAGACATTGCGGTTTTCACCAGTGGATTCAGCACCTCATTTTACATAAAATAAGTCTTATAAGTCTACTCTAAAGAGATGATAAAGGTACAAACGAAAAGATGTTAATATATCACATTTTTAAATATCAATTATTCTCCATTTTACTCGATCTCCTAAACGGTTAAAGATAGGACATTGCGGTTTTCTCCAGTGGATTCAGCACCTCATTTTACATAAAATAAGTCTTATAAGTCTACTCGAAAAAGTTGATAAAGGTACAAACGAAAAAAATGTTAATATATCACATTTTTAAATATCTATTATTCTCCAGTTTACTCGATCTCCTAAACGGTTTAAGATAAGACATTGCGGTTTTCACCAGTGGATTCAGCACCTCATTTTACATCAAATAAGTCTTATAAGTCTACTCTCAAAAGTTGATATAGGTACAAACGAATAAAATGGTTATATATCACATTTTTAAATATCTATTATTCTCCATTTTACTCGATGTCCTAAACGGTTAAAGATAGGACATTGCGGTTTTCACCAGTGGATTCAGCACCTTATTTTACATAAATTTAGACCTATAAGTCTACTCTAAAGAGTTGATAAAGGTACAAACCAATAAAATGGTTATATATCACATTTTTAAATACCTATTATTCTCCATTTTACTCGATCACCTAAACGGTCAAAGATAGAACATTGCGGTTTTCACCAGTGGATTCAGCACCTTATTTTACATAAAATAAGTCTTATAAGTCTACTCAAAAGAGTTGATAAAGGTACAAACGAATAAAATGTTTATATATCACCTTTTTAAATATCTATTATTCTCCATTTTACTCGATCTCCTAAACAGTTAAAGATAGGACATTGCGGTTTTCACCAGTGGATTCAGCACCTTATTTTACATAAAATAAGTCCTATAAGTCTACTCTCAAAAGTTGATAAAGGTACAAACGAATAAAATGGTTATATATCACATTTTTAAATATCTATTATTCTCTATTTTACTCGATCTCCTAAACAGTTAAAGATAGGACATTGCGGTTTTCACCAGTGGATTCAGCACCTCATTTTACATAAAACTAGTCCTATAAGTCTACTCTAAAGAGTTGATAAAGGTACAAACGAATAAAATGGATATATATCACATTTTTAAATACCTATTATTCTCTATTTTACTCGATCTCCTAAACAGTTAAAGATAGGACATTGCGGTTTTCACCAGTGGATTCAGCACCTCATTTTACATAAAACTAGTCCTATAAGTCTACTCTAAAGAGTTGATAAAGGTACAAACGAATAAAATGGATATATATCACATTTTTAAATACCTATTATTCTCCATTTTACTCTTTCTCTTAAACGGTTAAAGATAGGACATTGCGGTTTTCACCAGTGGATTCAGCACCTCATTTTACATAAAATAAGTCTTATAAGTCTACTCTAAAGAGTTGATAAAGGTACAAACGAAAAAAATGTTAATATATCACATTTTTAAATATCTATTATTCTCCATTTTAGTCGATCTCCTAAACGGTTAAAGATAAGACATTGCGGTTTTCACCAATGGATTCAGCACCTCATTTTACATAAAATAAGTCTTATAAGTCTACTCTAAAGAGTTAAAAAAGGGACAAACGAAAAAAATTTTAATATATCACATTTTTAAATAACTATTATTCTCCATTTTACTCTATCTCCTAAACGGCTAAAGATATGACATTGCGGTTTTCACCAGTGGATTCAGCACCTCATTTTACACAAAATAAGTCTTATGTCTACTCTACTTAGTTGATAAAGGTTCAAACGAAAAAAATGTTAATATATCACATTTTTAAATATCTATTATTCTCCATTTTACTCGATCTCCTAAACGGTTAAAGATAAGACATTGCGGTTTTCACCAGTGGATTCAGCACCTCATTTTACATAAAATAAGTCTTATAAGTCTACTCTAAAGAGATGATAAAGGTACAAACGAAAAGATGTTAATATATCACATTTTTAAATATCAATTATTCTCCATTTTACTCGATCTCCTAAACGGTTAAAGATAGGACATTGCGGTTTTCTCCAGTGGATTCAGCACCTCATTTTACATAAAATAAGTCTTATAAGTCTACTCGAAAAAGTTGATAAAGGTACAAACGAAAAAAATGTTAATATATCACATTTTTAAATATCTATTATTCTCCAGTTTACTCGATCTCCTAAACGGTTTAAGATAAGACATTGCGGTTTTCACCAGTGGATTCAGCACCTCATTTTACATCAAATAAGTCTTATAAGTCTACTCTCAAAAGTTGATATAGGTACAAACGAATAAAATGGTTATATATCACATTTTTAAATATCTATTATTCTCCATTTTACTCGATGTCCTAAACGGTTAAAGATAGGACATTGCGGTTTTCACCAGTGGATTCAGCACCTTATTTTACATAAATTTAGACCTATAAGTCTACTCTAAAGAGTTGATAAAGGTACAAACCAATAAAATGGTTATATATCACATTTTTAAATACCTATTATTCTCCATTTTACTCGATCACCTAAACGGTCAAAGATAGAACATTGCGGTTTTCACCAGTGGATTCAGCACCTTATTTTACATAAAATAAGTCTTATAAGTCTACTCAAAAGAGTTGATAAAGGTACAAACGAATAAAATGTTTATATATCACCTTTTTAAATATCTATTATTCTCCATTTTACTCGATCTCCTAAACAGTTAAAGATAGGACATTGCGGTTTTCACCAGTGGATTCAGCACCTTATTTTACATAAAATAAGTCCTATAAGTCTACTCTCAAAAGTTGATAAAGGTACAAACGAATAAAATGGTTATATATCACATTTTTAAATATCTATTATTCTCTATTTTACTCGATCTCCTAAACAGTTAAAGATAGGACATTGCGGTTTTCACCAGTGGATTCAGCACCTCATTTTACATAAAACTAGTCCTATAAGTCTACTCTAAAGAGTTGATAAAGGTACAAACGAATAAAATGGATATATATCACATTTTTAAATACCTATTATTCTCCATTTTACTCGATCACCTAAACGGTCAAAGATAGGACATTGCGGTTTTCACCAGTGGATTCAGCACCTTATTTTACATAAAATAAGTCCTATAAGTCTACTCTCAAAAGTTGATAAAGGTACAAACGAATAAAATGGTTATATATCACATTTTTAAATACCTATTATTCTCCATTTTACTCGATCACCTAAACGGTCAAAGATAGGACATTGCGGTTTTCACCAGTGGATTCAGCACCTCATTTTACATAAAACTAGTCCTATAAGTCTACTCTAAAGAGTTGATAAAGGTACAAACGAATAAAATGGATATATATCACATTTTTAAATACCTATTATTCTCCATTTTACTCGATCACCTAAACGGTCAAAGATAGGACATTGCGGTTTTCACCATTGGATTCAGCACCTTATTTTACATAAAATAAGTCCTATAAGTCTACTCTCAAAAGTTGATAAAGGTACAAACGAATAAAAGGTTTATATATCACATTTTTAAATATCTAATATTCTCCATTTTACTCGATCTCCTATACGGTTAAAGATAGGACATTGCGGTTTTTACCAGTAGATTCAGCACCTCAGTTTACATAAAATAAGTCTTATAAGTCTACTCTCAAAAGTTGATAAAGGTACAAACGAATAAAAGGTTTATATATCACATTTTTAAATATCTAATATTCTCCATTTTACTCGATCTCCTATACGGTTAAAGATAGGACATTGCGGTTTTTACCAGTAGATTCAGCACCTTATTTTACATAAAATAAGTCCTATAAGTCTACTCTCAAAAGTTGATAAAGGTACAAACGAATAAAAGGTTTATATATCACATTTTTAAATATCTAATATTTTCCATTTTACTCGATGTCCTAAACGGTTAAAGATAGGACATTGCAATTTTCACCAGTGGATTCAGCACCTTATTTTACATAAAATAAGTCATATAAGTCTACTCTAAAGAGTTGATAAAGGTACAAACGAATACAATGGTTATATATCACATTTTTAAATATCTATTATTCTCCATTTTACTCGATGTCCTAAACGGTTAAGGATAGGACATTGCGGTTTTCACCAGTGGATTCAGCACCTCATTTTACATAAATTTAGTCTTATAAGTCTACTCCAAAGAGTTGATAAAGGTACAAACCAATAAAATGGTAATATATCACATTTTTAAATACCTATTATTCTCCATTTTACTCGATCACCTAAACGGTCAAAGATAGAACATTACGGTTTTCACCAGTGGATTCAGCACCTTATTTTACATAAAATAAGTCCTATAAGTCTACTCTCAAAAGTTGATAAAGGTACAAACGAATAAAATGGTTATATATCACATTTTTAAATATCTATTATTCTCCATTTTACTCGATCTCCTAAACAGTTAAAGATAGGACATTGCGGTTTTCACCACTGGATTCAGCAGCTCATTTTACATAAAATAAGTCCTATAAGTCTACTCTCAAAAGTTGATAAAGGTACAAACGAATAAAATGGTTATATATCACATTTTTAAATACCTATTATTCTCCATTTTACTCGATCACCTAAACGGTCAAAGATTGGACATTGCGGTTTTCACCAGTGGATTCAGCACCTCATTTTACATAAAATTAGTCCTATAAGTCTTCTCTAAAGAGTTGATAAAGGTACAAACGAATAAAATGGATATATATCACATTTTTAAATACCTATTATTCTCCATTTTACTCGATCACCTAAACAATCAAAGATAAGACATTGCGGATTTCACCAGTGGATTCAGCACCTTATTTTACATAAAATAAGTCCTATAAGTCGATTCTCAAAAGTTGATAAAGGTACAAACGAATAAAATGTTTATATATCACGTTTTTAAATATCTATTATTCTCCATTTTACTCGATGTCCTAAACGGTTAAAGATAGGACATTGCGGATTTCACCAGTAAATTCAGCACCTCATTTTACATAAAATAAGTCTTATAAGTCTACTCTCAAAAGTTGATAAAGGTACAAACGAATAAAATGTTTATATATCACATTTTTAAATATTTATTATTCTCCATTTTACTCGATCTCCTAAACGGTTAAAGATAGGACATTGCGGTTTTCACCAGTGGATTCAGCACCTCATTTTACATAAAATAAGTCTCATAAGTCTACTCTCAAAAGTTGATAAAGGTACAAACAAATAAAAGATTTATATATCACATTTTTAAATATCTAATATTCTCCATTTTACTCGATGTCCTAAACGGTTAAAGATAGGACATTGCGGTTTTCACCAATGGATTCAGCACCTTATTTTACATAAAATAATTCCTATAAGTCTACTCTAAAGAGTTGATAAAGGTACAAACGAATAAAATGGTTATATATCACATTTTTAAATATCTATTATTTTCCACTTTACTCTATCTCTTAAACGGTTAAAGATAGGACATTGCGGTTTTCACCAGTGGATTCAGCACCTTATTTTACATAAATTTAGACCTATAAGTCTACTCTAAAGAGTTGATAAAGGTACAAACGAATAAAATGTTTATATATCACCTTTTTAAATATCTATTATTCTCCATTTTACTCGATCTCCTAAACAGTTAAAGATAGGACATTGCGGTTTTCACCACTGGATTCAGCAGCTCATTTTACATAAAATAAGTCCTATAAGTCTACTCTCAAAAGTTGATAAAGGTACAAACGAATAAAATGGTTATATATCACATTTTTAAATATCTATTATTCTCCATTTTACTCGATCTCCTAAACGGTTAAAGATAGGACATTGCGGTTTTTACCAGTAGATTCAGCACCTCATTTTACATAAAATAAGTCTTATAAGTCTACTCTCAAAAGTTGATAAAGGTACAAACGAATAGAAGGTTTATATATCACATTTTTAAATATCTATTATTCTCCATTTTACTCGATGTCCTAAACGGTTAAAGATAGGACATTGCGGCTTTCACCAGTGGTTTCAGCACCTCATTTTACATTAAATAAGTCCTATAAGTCGATTCTCAAAAGTTGATAAAGGTACAAACGAATAAAATGGTTATATATCACATTTTTAAATATATATTAATTTAAATTTTACTTTCTCTTAAACGGTTAAAGATAGGACATTGCGGTTTTCACCAGTGGATTCAGCACCTCATTTTACATAAAATAAGTCCTATAAGTCTACTCTCAAAAGTTAATAAAGGTACAAACGAATAAAATGTTTATATATCACATTTTTAAATATCAATTATTCTCCATTTTACTCGATCTCCTAAACAGTTAAAGATAGGACATTGTGGTTTTCACCAGTGGATTCAGCACCTCATTTTACATGAAATAAGTCTTATAAGTCTACTCTAAGGAGTTGATAAAGGTACAAACGAAAAAAATGCTAATATATCACATTTTTAAGTATCTATTATTCTCGATTTTACTCGATCTCCTAAACGGTTAAAGATTGCGGTTAGACATTGCGGTTTTCACCAGTGGATTCAGCACCTCATTTTACGTAAAATAAGTCTTTTGTCTACTCTAATGAGTTGATAAATGTACAAACGAAAAAAATGTTAATATATCACATTTTTAAATATCTATTATTCTCCATTTTACTCGATCTCCTAAACGGTTAAAGATAGGACATTGCGGTTTTCACTAGTGGATTCAGCACCTCATTTTACATAAAATAAGTCTTATAATTCTACTCTAAAGAGTTGAAAAGGGACAAACGAAAAAAATGTTAATATATCACATTTTTAAATATCTATTATTCTATATTTTACTCGATCTCCTAAACGGTTAAAGATAGGACATTGCGGTTTTCACCAGTAGATTCAGCACCTCATTTTACATAAAATAAGTCCTATAAGTCTACTCTCAAAAGTTAATAAAGGTACAAACGAATAAAATATTTATATATCACATTTTTAAATATCAATTATTCTTCATTTTACTCGATGTCCTAAACGGTTAAAGATAGGACATTGCGGTTTTCACCAGTGGATTCAGCACCTCATTTTACGTAAAATAAGTATTATGTCTACTCTAATGAGTTGATAAATGTACAAACGAAAAAAATGTTAATATATCACATTTTTAAATATCTATTATTCTATATTTTACTCGATCTCCTAAACGGTTAAAGATAGGACATTGCGGTTTTCACCAGTAGATTCAGCACCTCATTTTACATAAAATAAGTCCTATAAGTCTACTCTCAAAAGTTAATAAAGGTACAAACGAATAAAATATTTATATATCACATTTTTAAATATCAATTATTCTCCATTTTACTCGATGTCCTAAACGGTTAAATATAGGACATTGCGGTTTTCACTAGTGGATTCAACACCTCATTTTACATAAAATAATTTTATAAGTCTACTCTAAAGAGTTGATTAAGGTACAAACGAATAAAATGGTTATATATCACATTTTCAAATATATATTATTCTCCATTTTACTCTTTCTCTTAAACGGTTAAAGATAGGACATTGCGGTTTACACCAGTGGATTCAGCACCTCATTTTACATAAAATAAGTCTTATAAGTCTACTCTAAAGAGTTGATAAAGGTACAAACGTATATAATGGTTATATATCACATTTTTAAATATCAATTATTTTCCATTTTACTCGATCTCCTAAACAGCTAAAGACAGGACATTGCGGTTTTCACCAGTGGATTCAGCACCTCATTTTACGTAAAATAAGTCTTATGTCTACTCTAATGAGTTGATAAAGGTACAAACGAAAAAAATGTTAATATATCACATTTTTAAATATCTATTATTCTCGATTTTACTCGATCTCCTAAACGGTTAAAGATAAGACATTGCGGTTTTCACCAGTGGATTCAGCACCTCATTTTACGTAAAATAAGTCTTATGTCTACTCTAATGAGTTGATAAATGTACAAACGAAAAAAATGTTAATATATCACATTTTTAAATATCTATTATTCTATATTTTACTCGATCTCCTAAACGGTTAAAGATAGGACATTGCGGTTTTCACCAGTAGATTCAGCACCTCATTTTACATAAAATAAGTCCTATAAGTCTACTCTCAAAAGTTAATAAAGGTACAAACGAATAAAATATTTATATATCACATTTTTAAATATCTATTATTCTCCATTTTACTCGATCTCCTAAACGGTTAAATATAGGACATTGCGGTTTTCACTAGTGGATTTAGCACCTCATTTTACATAAAATAATTTTATAAGTCTACTCTAAAGAGTTGATAAAGGTACAAACGAATAAAATGGTTATATATTACATTTTTAAATATATATTATTCTCCATTTTACTCTTTCTCTTAAACGGTTAAAGATAGGACATTGCGGTTTACACCAGTGGATTCAGCACCTCATTTTACATAAAATAAGTCTTATAAGTCTACTCTAAAGAGTTGATAAAGGTACAAACGTATATAATGGTTATATATCACATTTTTAAATATCAATTATTTTCCATTTTACTCGATCTCCTAAACAGCTAAAGACAGGACATTGCGGTTTTCACCAGTGGATTCAGCACCTCATTTTACGTAAAATAAGTCTTATGTCTACTCTAATGAGTTGATAAAGGTACAAACGAAAAAAATGTTGATATATCACATTTTTAAATATCTATTATTCTCCATTTTACTCGATCTCCTAAACGGTTAAAGATAGGACATTGCGGTTTTCACTAGTGGATTCAGCACCTCATTTTACATAAAATAAGTCTTATAATTCTAATCTAAAGACTTGAAAAGGGACAAACGAAAAAAATGTTAATATATCATATTTTTAAATATCTATTATTCTATATTTTACTCGATCTCCTAAACGGTGAAAGATAGGACATTGCGGTTTTCACCAGTAGATTCAGCACCTCATTTTACAAAAAATAAGTCTTATAAGTCTACTCTCAAAAGTTGATAAAGGTACAAACGAATAAAAGGTTTATATATCACATTTTTAAGTATCTAATATTCTCCATTTTACTCGATGTCCTAAACGGTTAAAGATAGGACATTGCGGTTTTCACCAGTGGATTCAGCACCTCATTTTACATAAAATAAGTCTTATAAGTCTACTCTCAAAAGTTGATAAAGGTACAAACGAATAAAAGGTTAATATATCACATTTTTAAATATCTTATATTCTCCCTATTTACTCGATCACCTAAACGGTTATAGATAGGACATTGCGGTTTTCACCAGTGGATTCAGCACCTCATTTTACATAAAATAAGTCTTATAAGTCTACTCTAAAGAGTTGATAAAGGTACAAACGAAAAAAATGTTAATATATCACATTTTTAAATATCTATTATTCTCCATTTTACTCGATCTCCTAAATGGTTATAGATAGGACATTGCGGTTTTCACCAGTGGATTCAGCACCTCATTTTACATAAAATAAGTCTTATAAGTCTACTCTAAAGAGTTGATAAAGGTACAAACGAAAAAAATGTTAATATATCACATTTTTAAATATCTATTATTCTCCATTTTACTCGATCTCCTAAACGGTTATAGATAGGACATTGCGGTTTTCACCAGTGGATTCAGCACCTCATTTTACATAAAATAAGTCTTATAAGTCTACTCTAAAGTGTTGATAAAGGTACAAACGAATAAAATGTTTATATATCACATTTTTAAATATCAATTATTCTTCATTTTACTCGATGTCCTAAACGGTTAAAGATAGGACATTGCGGTTTTCACCAGTGGATTCAGCACCTCATTTTACATAAAATAAGTCTTATAAGTCTACTCTAAAGTGTTGATAAAGGGACAAACGAAAAAAATGTTAATATATCACATTTTTAAATATCTATTATTCTATATTTTACTCGATGTCCTAAACGGTTAAATATAGGACATTGCGGTTTTCACTAGTGGATTCAACACCTCATTTTACATAAAATAATTTTATAAGTCTACTCTAAAGAGTTGATAAAGGTACAAACGAATAAAATGGTTATATATCACATTTTTAAATATATATTATTCTCCATTTTACTCTTTCTCTTAAACGGTTAAAGATAGGACATTGCGGTTTTCACCAGTAGATTCAGCACCTCATTTTACATAAAATAAGTCCTAAAAGTCTACTCTCAAAAGTTAATAAAGGTACAAACGAATAAAATGTTTATATATCACATTTTTAAATATCAATTATTGTCCATTTTACTCGATGTCCTAAACGGTTAAAGATAGGACATTGCGGTTTTCATCAGTGGATTCAGCACCTCATTTTACATAAAATAAGTCTTATAAGTCTACTCTAAAGAGTTGATAAAGGTACAAACGTATATAATGGTTATATATCACATTTTTAAATATCAATTATTTTCCATTTTACTCGATCTCCTAAACAGCTAAAGACAGGACATTGCGGTTTTCACCAGTGGATTCAGCACCTCATTTTACGTAAAATAAGTCTTATGTCTACTCTAATGAGTTGATAAAGGTACAAACGAAAAAAATGTTAATATATCACATTTTTAAATATCTACTATTCTCCATTTTACTCGATCTCCTAAACGGTTAAAGATAGGACATTGCGGTTTTCACCAGTGGATTCAGCACCTCATTTTACGTAAAATAAGTCTTATGTCTACTCTAATGAGTTGATAAAGGTAGAAACGAATAAAATGTTTATATTTCACATTTTTAAATATCTATTATTCTCGATTTTACTCAATCTCCTAAACGGTTAAAGATAAGACGTTGCGGTTTTCACCAGTGGATTCAGCACCTCATTTTACATAAAATAAGTCTTATAAGTCTACTCTAAAGAGTTGATAAAGTTACAAACGAAAAAAATGTTAATATATCACATTTTTAAATATCTATTATTCTCGATTTTACTTAAACTCCTAAACGGTTAAAGATAAGACATTGCGGTTTTCACCAGTGGATTCAGCACCTCATTTAACGTAAAATAAGTCTTATGTCTACTCTAATGAGTTGATAAAGGTACAAACGAAAAAAATGTTAATATATCACATTTTTAAATATCTATTATTTTCCATTTTCCTCGATCTCCTAAACGGTTAAAGATAGGACATTGCGGATTTCACTAGTGGATTCAGCACCTCATTTTACATAAAATAAGTCTTATAATTCTACTCTAAAGAGTTGAAAAGGGACAAACGAAAAAAATGTTAATATATCACATTTTTAAATATCTATTATTCTATATTTTACTCGATCTCCTAAACGGTTAAAGATAGGACATTGCGGTTTTCACCAGTGGATTCAGCACCTCATTTTACAAAAAATAAGTCTTATAAGTCTACTCTCAAAAGTTGATAAAGGTACAAACGAATAAAAGGTTTATATATCACATTTTTAAGTATCTAATATTCTCCATTTTACTCGATGTCCTAAACGGTTAAAGATAGGACATTGCGGTTTTCACCAGTGTATTCAGCACCTCATTTTTCAAAAAATAAGTCTTATAAGTCTACTCTCAAAAGTTGATAAAGGTACAAACGAATAAAAGGTTTATATATCACATTTTTAAATACCTAATATTCCCCTTTTTACTCGATCACCTAAACGGTTATAGATAGGATATTGCGGTTCTCACCAGTGGATTCAGCACCTCACTTTACATAAAATAAGTCTTATAAGTCTACTCTCAAAAGTTGATAAAGGTACAAACGAATAAAATGTTTATATATCACATTTTTAAATATCTATTATTCTCCATTTTACTCGATCACCTAAACGGTTAAAGATAGGACATTGCGGTTTTCACCAGTGAATTCAGCACCTCATTTTACATAAAATAAGTCTTATAAGTCTACTCTCAAAAGTTGATAAAGGTACAAACGAATAAAAGGTTTATATATCACATTTTTAAGTATCTTATATTCTCCATTTTACTCGATGTCCTAAACGGTTAAAGATAGGACATTGCGGTTTTCACCAGTGGATTCAGCACCTCATTTTACATTAAATAAGTCTTATAAGTCTACTCTCAAAAGTTGATAAAGGTACAAACGCAAAAAATGCTAATATATCACATTTTTAAATATCTATTATTCTCGATTTTACTCGATCTCCTAGACGGTTAAAGATAAGACATTGCGGTTTTCACCAGTGGATTCAGCACCTCATTTTACGTAAAATAAGTCTTATGTCTACTCTAATGAGTTGATAAATGTACAAACGAAAAAAATGTTAATATATCACATTTTTAAATATCTATTATTCTCCATTTTACTCGATCTCCTAAACGGTTAAAGATAGGACATTGCGGTTTTCACTAGTGGATTCAGCACCACATTTTACATAAAATAAGTCTTATAATTCTACTCTAAAGAGTTGAAAAGGGACAAACGAAAAAAATGTTAATATATCACATTTTTAAATATCTATTATTTTATATTTTACTCGATCTCCTAAACGGTTAAAGATAGGACATTGCGGTTTTCACCAGTAGATTCAGCACCTCATTTTACATAAAATAAGTCCTATAAGTCTACTCTCAAAAGTTAATAAAGGTACAAACGAATAAAATGTTTATATATCACATTTTTAAATATCAATTATTCTTCATTTTACTCGATGTCCTAAACGGTTAAAGATAGGACATTGCGGTTTTCACCAGTGGATTCAGCACCTCATTTTACATAAAATAAGTCTTATAAGTCTACTCTAAAGAGTTGATAAAGGTACAAACGAAAAAAATGTTAATATATCACATTTTTAAATATCTATTATTCTCCATTTTACTCGATCTCCTAAACGGTTAAATATAGGACATTGCGGCTTTCACTAGTGGATTCAGCACCTCATTTTACATAAAATAATTTTATAAGTCTACTCTAAAGAGTTGATAAACGTACAAACGAATAAAATGGTTATATATCACATTTTTAAATATATATTATTCTCCATTTTACTCTTTCTCTTAAACGGTTAAAGATAGGACATTGCGGTTTTCACCAGTGGATTCAGCACCTCATTTTACATAAAATAAGTCTTAAAAGTCTACTCTAAAGAGTTGATAAAGGTACAAACGTATATAATGGTTATATATCACATTTTTAAATATCTATTATTTTCCATTTTACTCGATCTCCTAAACAGCTAAAGACAGGACATTGCGGTTTTCACCAGTGGATTCAGCACCTCATTTTACGTAAAATAAGTCTTATGTCTTCTCTAATGAGTTGATAAAGGTACAAACAAAAAAAATGTTATTATATCACATTTTTAAATATCTATTATTCTATATTTTACTCGATCTCCTAAACGGTGAAAGATAGGACATTGCGGTTTTCACCAGTAGATTCAGCACCTCATTTTACAAAAAATAAGTCTTATAAGTCTACTCTCAAAAGTTGATAAAGGTACAAACGAATAAAAGGTTTATATATCACATTTTTAAGTATCTAATATTCTCCATTTTACTCGATGTCCTAAACGGTTAAAGATAGGACATTGCGGTTTTCACCAGTGGATTCAGCACCTCATTTTACATAAAATAAGTCTTATAAGTCTACTCTCAAAAGTTGATAAAGGTACAAACGAATAAAAGGTTAATATATCACATTTTTAAATATCTTATATTCTCCCTTTTTACTCGATCACCTAAACGGTTATAGATAGGACATTGCGGTTTTCACCAGTGGATTCAGCACCTCATTTTACATAAAATAAGTCTTATAAGTCTACTCTAAAGAGTTGATAAAGGTACAAACGAAAAAAATGTTAATATATCACATTTTTAAATATCTATTATTCTCCATTTTACTCGATCTCCTAAATGGTTATAGATAGGACATTGCGGTTTTCACCAGTGGATTCAGCACCTCATTTTACATACAATAAGTCTTATAAGTCTACTCTAAAGTGTTGATAAAGGTACAAACGAATAAAATGTTTATATATCACATTTTTAAATATCAATTATTCTTCATTTTACTCGATGTCCTAAACGGTTAAAGATAGGACATTGCGGTTTTCACCAGTGGATTCAGCACCTCATTTTACATAAAATAAGTCTTATAAGTCTACTCTAAAGAGTTGATAAAGGTACAAACGAAAAAAATGTTAATATATCACATTTTTAAATATCTATTATTCTCCATTTTACTCGATCTCCTAAACGGTTAAAGATAGGACATTGCGGTTTTCACTAGTGGATTCAGCACCTCATTTTACATAAAATAAGTCTTATAATTCTACTCTAAAGAGTTGAAAAGGGACAAACGAAAAAAATGTTAATATATCACATTTTTAAATATCTATTATTCTATATTTTACTCGATCTCCTAAACGGTTAAAGATAGGACATTGCGGTTTTCACCAGTAGATTCAGCACCTCATTTTACATAAAATAAGTCCTATAAGTCTACTCTCAAAAGTTAATAAAGGTACAAACGAATAAAATGTTTATATATCACATTTTTAAATATCAATAATTCTCCATTTTACTCGATGTCCTAAACGGTTAAAGATAGGACATTGCGGTTTTCATCAGTGGATTCAGCACCTCATTTTACATAAAATAAGTCTTATAAGTCTACTCAAAAGAGTTGATAAAGGTACAAACGAAAAAAATGTTAATATATCACATTTTTAAATATCAATTATTCTCCATTTTACTCGATGTCCTAAACGGTTAAATATAGGACATTGCGGTTTTCACTAGTGGATTCAGCACCTCATTTTACATAAAATAATTTTATAAGTCTACTCTAAAGAGTTGATAAAGGTACAAACGAATAAAATGTTTATATATCACATTTTTAAATATCAATTATTCTCCATTTTACTCGATGTCCTAAACGGTTAAATATAGGACATTGCGGTTACCACTAGTGGATTCAGCACCTCATTTTACATAAAATAAGTCTTATAAGTCTACTCTAAAGAGTTGATAAAGGTACAAACGTATATAATGGTTATATATCACATTTTTAAATATCAATTATTATCCATTTTACTCGATCTCCTAAACAGCTAAAGACAGGACATTGCGGTTTTCACCAGTGGATTCAGCACCTCATTTTACGTAAAATAAGTCTTATGTCTACTCTAATGAGTTGATAAAGGTACAAACGAAAAAAATGTTGATATATCACATTTTTAAATATCTATTATTCTCGATTTTACTCGATCTCCTAAACGGTTAAAGATAAGACATTGCGGTTCTCACCAGTGGATTCAGCACCTCATTTTACGTAAAATAAGTCTTATGTCTACTCTAATGAGTTGATAAAGGTACAAACGAAAAAAATGTTAATATATCACATTTTTAAATATCTACTATTCTCCATTTTACTCGATCACCTAAACGGTTATAGATGGGACATTGCGGTTTTCACCAGTGGATTCAGCACCTCATTTTACATAAAATAAGTCTTATAAGTCTACTCTAAAGAGTTGATAAAGGTACAAACGAAAAAAATGTTAATATATCACATTTTTAAATATCTATTATTCTCCATTTTACTCGATCTCCTAAACGGTTATAGATAGGACATTGCGGTTTTCACCAGTGGATTCAGCACCTCATTTTACATAAAATAAGTCTTATAAGTCTACTCTAAAGAGTTGATAAAGGTACAAACGAAAAAAATGTTAATATATCACATTTTTAAATATCTATTATTCTCGATTTTACTCAAACTCCTAAACGGTTAAAGATAAGACATTGCGGTTTTCACCAGTGGATTCAGCACCTCATTTAACGTAAAATAAGTCTTATGTCTACTCTAATGAGTTGATAAAGGAACAAACGAAAAAAATGTTAATATATCACATTTTTAAATATCTATTATTCTCCATTTTCCTCGATCTCCTAAACGGTTAAAGATAGGACATTGCGGTTTTCACTAGTGGATTCAGCACCTCATTTTACATAAAATAAGTCTTATAATTCTACTCTAAAGAGTTGAAAAGGGACAAACGAAAAAAATTTTAATATATCACATTTTTAAATATCTATTATTCTATATTTTACTCGATCTCCTAAACGGTTAAAGATAGGACATTGCGGTTTTCACCAGTGGATTCAGCACCTCATTTTACAAAAAATAGGTCTTATAAGTCTACTCTCAAAAGTTGATAAAGGTACAAACGAATAAAAGGTTTATATATCACATTTTTAAGTATCTAATATTCTCCATTTTACTCGATGTCCTAAACGGTTAAAGATAGGACATTGCGGTTTTCACCAGTGTATTCAGCACCTCATTTTTCAAAAAATAAGTCTTATAAGTCTACTCTCAAAAGTTGATAAAGGTACAAACGAATAAAAGGTTTATATATCACATTTTTAAATACCTAATATTCCCCTTTTTACTCGATCACCTAAACGGTTATAGATAGGACATTGCGGTTTTCACCAGTGGATTCAGCACCTCATTTTACATAAAATAAGTCTTATAAGTCTACTCTCAAAAGTTGATAAAGGTACAAACGAATAAAATGTTTATATATCACATTTTTAAATATCTATTATTCTCCATTTTACTCGATCACCTAAACGGTTAAAGATAGGACATTGCGGTTTTCACCAGTGAATTCAGCACCTCATTTTACATAAAATAAGTCTTATAAGTCTACTCTCAAAAGTTGATAAAGGTACAAACGAATAAAAGGTTTATATATCACATTTTTAAGTATCTTATATTCTCCATTTTACTCGATGTCCTAAACGGTTAAAGATAGGACATTGCGGTTTTCACCAGTGGATTCAGCACCTCATTTTACATTAAATAAGTCTTATAAGTCTACTCTCAAAAGTTGATAAAGGTACAAACGAAAAAAATGCTAATATATCACATTTTTAAATATCTATTATTCTCCATTTTACTCGATCACCTAAACGGTTAAAGATAGGACATTGCGGTTTTCACCAGTGGATTCAGCACCTCATTTTACGTAAAATAAGTCTTATGTCTACTCTAATGAGTTGATAAATGTACAAACGAAAAAAATGTTAATATATCACATTTTTAAATATCTATTATTCTCCATTTTACTCGATCTCCTAAACGGTTAAAGATAGGACATTGCGGTTTTCACTAGTGGATTCAGCACCACATTTTACATAAAATAAGTCTTATAATTCTACTCTAAAGAGTTGAAAAGGGACAAACGAAAAAAATGTTAATATATCACATTTTTAAATATCAATTATTCTCCATTTTACTCGATCTCCTAAACGGTTAAATATAGGACATTGCGGTTTTCACTAGTGGATTCAGCACCTCATTTTACATAAAATAATTTTATAAGTCTACTCTAAAGAGTTGATAAAGGTACAAACGAATAAAATGTTTATATATCACATTTTTAAATATCAATTATTCTCCATTTTACTCGATGTCCTAAACGGTTAAATATAGGACATTGCGGTTATCACTAGTGGATTCAGCACCTCATTTTACATAAAATAAGTCTTATAAGTCTACTCTAAAGAGTTGATAAAGGTACAAACGTATATAATGGTTATATATCACATTTTTAAATATCAATTATTATCCATTTTACTCGATCTCCTAAACAGCTAAAGACAGGACATTGCGGTTTTCACCAGTGGATTCAGCACCTCATTTTACGTAAAATAAGTCTTATGTCTACTCTAATGAGTTGATAAAGGTACAAACGAAAAAAATGTTGATATATCACATTTTTAAATATCTATTATTCTCCATTTTACTCGATCTCCTAAACGGTTAAAGATAGGACATTGCGGTTTTCACTAGTGGATTCAGCACCTCATTTTACATAAAATAAGTCTTATAATTCTAATCTAAAGACTTGAAAAGGGACAAACGAAAAAAATGTTAATATATCATATTTTTAAATATCTATTATTCTATATTTTACTCGATCTCCTAAACGGTGAAAGATAGGACATTGCGGTTTTCACTAGTAGATTCAGCACCTCATTTTACAAAAAATAAGTCTTATAAGTCTACTCTCAAAAGTTGATAAAGGTACAAACGAATAAAAGGTTTATATATCACATTTTTAAGTATCTAATATTCTCCATTTTACTCGATGTCCTAAACGGTTAAAGATAGCACATTGCGGTTTTCACCAGTGGATTCAGCACCTCATTTTACATGAAATAATTTTATAAGTCTACTCTAAAGAGTTGATAAAGGTACAAACGAATGAAATGGTTATATATCACATTTTTAAATATATATTATTCTCCATTTTACTCTTTCTCTTAAACGGTTAAAGATAGGACATTGCGGTTTACACCAGTGGATTCAGCACCTCATTTTACATAAAATAAGTCTTATAAGTCTACTCTAAAGAGTTGATAAAGGTACAAACGTATATAATGGTTATATATCACATTTTTAAATATCAATTATTTTCCATTTTACTCGATCTCCTAAACAGCTAAAGACAGGACATTGCGGTTTTCACCAGTGGATTCAGCACCTCATTTTACGTAAAATAAGTCTTATGTCTACTCTAATGAGTTGATAAAGGTACAAACGTATATAATGGTTATATATCACATTTTTAAATATCTATTATTCTCCATTTTACTCTTTCTCTTAAACGGTTAAAGATAGGACATTGCGGTTTTCACCAGTGGATTCAGCACCTTATTTTACCTAAAATAAGTCCTATAAGTCTACTCTCAAGAGTTGATAGAGGTACAACCGAATAAAATGTATATATATCACATTTTTAAATATCTATTATTTTCCATTTTACTCGATGTCCTAAACGGTTAAAGATAGGACATTGCGGTTTTCACTAGTGGATTCAGCACCTTATTTTACATAAAATAAGTCCTATAAGTCTACTCTCAAAAGTTGATAAAGGTACAAACGAATAAAAGGTTTATATATCACATTTTTAAATATCTATTATTCTCCATTTTACTCGATGACCTAATCGGTTAAACATTGGACATAGCGGTTTTCACCAGTGGATTCAGCACCTTATTTTACATAAAATATGTCCTATAAGTCTACTCTAAGAGTTGATAAAGGTACAAACGAATAAAAGGTTTATATATCACATTTTCAAATATCTATTATTCTCCATTTTACTCGATCTCCTAAACCGTTAAAGATAGGACATTGCGGTTTTCATCAGTGGATTCAGCACCACATTTTACATTAAATAAGTCCAATAAGTCTACTCTCAAGTGTTGATAAAGGTACAAACGAATAAAATGTTTATATAACACATTTTTAAATATCTATTATTCTCCATTTTACTCGATCTCCTAAACGGTTTAAGATAGGACATTGCGGTTTTCATCAGTGGATTCAGCACCTCATTTTACATAATATAAGTCCCATAAGTCTACTCTCAAGAGTTGATAAACGTACAAACGAATAAAATGCTTATAGATCACATTTTTAAATATCTATTATTCTCCATTTTACTCGATCTCCTAAACGGTTAGAGATAGGACATTGCGGTTTTCACCTGTGGATTCAGCACCTCATTTATCATTAAATAAATTTTCTAAGTTAACTCTCAAGAGTTGATAAAGGTACAAACGAATAAAATGTTTATATATCACATTTTTAAATATCTATTATTTTCCATTTTACTCGATGTCCTAAACGGTTAAAGATAGGACATTGCGGTTTTCACTAGTGGATTCAGCACCTTATTTTACATAAAATAAGTCCTATAAGTCTACTCTCAAAAGTTGATAAAGGTACAAACGAATAAAAGGTTTATATATCACATTTTTAAATATCTATTATTCTCCATTTTACTCGATGTCCTAATCGGTTAAACATTGGACATGGCGGTTTTCACCAGTGGATTCAGCAACTCATTTTACATAAAATAAGTTCTATAAGTCTACTCTCAAAAGTTGATAGAGGTACAAACGAATATAATGGTTATATATCACATTTTTGAATATCTATTATTCTCCATTTTATTCGATGACCTAAACGGTCAAAGATAGGACATTGCGGTTTTCATCAGTGGATTCAGCACCTCATTTTACATAATATAGGTCCCATAAGTCTACTCTCAAGAGTTGATAAACGTACAAACGAATAAAATGCTTATATATCACATTTTTAAATATCTATTATTCTCCATTTTACTCGATCTCCTAAACGGTTAGAGATAGGACATTGCGGTTTTCGCCTGTGGATTCAGCACCTCATTTAACATTAAATAAATCTTCTAAGTTAACTCTCAAGAGTTGATAAAGGTACAAACGAATAAAATGTTTATATATCACATTTTTAAATATCTATTATTATCCATTTTACTCGATCTCCTTATTTTACATAAAATAATTCCTATAAGTCTACTCTAAAGAGTTAATAAAGGTACAAACGAATAAAATGTTTATATGTGACATTTTTAAATATCTATTATTCTCCATTTTATTCGATGACTTAAACGGTTAAAGATAGGACATTGCGGTTTTCACCAGTGGATTCAGCACCTCATTTTACATAAAATAAGTCTTATAAGTCTACTCTAAAGAGTTGATAAAGGTACAAACGAAAAAAATGTTAATATATCACATTTTTAAATATCTATTATTCTCGATTTTACTCAAACTCCTAAACGGTTAAAGATAAGACATTGCGGTTTTCACCAGTGGATTCAGCACCTCATTTAACGTAAAATAAGTCTTATGTCTACTCTAATGAGTTGATAAAGGTACAAACGAAAAAAATGTTAATATATCACATTTTTAAATATCTACTATTCTCCATTTTACTCGATCACCTAAACGGTTATAGATGGGACATTGCGGTTTTCACCAGTGGATTCAGCACCTCATTTTACATAAAATAAGTCTTATAAGTCTACTCTAAAGAGTTGATAAAGGTACAAACGAAAAAAATGTTAATATATCACATTTTTAAATATCTATTATTCTCCATTTTACTCGATCTCCTAAACGGTTATAGATAGGACATTGCGGTTTTCACCAGTGGATTCAGCACCTCATTTTACATAAAATAAGTCTTATAAGTCTACTCTAAAGAGTTGATAAAGGTACAAACGAAAAAAATGTTAATATATCACATTTTTAAATATCTATTATTCTCGATTTTACTCAAACTCCTAAACGGTTAAAGATAAGACATTGCGGTTTTCACCAGTGGATTCAGCACCTCATTTAACGTAAAATAAGTCTTATGTCTACTCTAATGAGTTGATAAAGGTACAAACGAATAAAAGGTTTATATATCACATTTTTAAGTATCTAATATTCTCCATTTTACTCGATGTCCTAAACGGTTAAAGATAGGACATTGCGGTTTTCACCAGTGTATTCAGCACCTCATTTTTCAAAAAATAAGTCTTATAAGTCTACTCTCAAAAGTTGATAAAGGTACAAACGAATAAAAGGTTTATATATCACATTTTTAAATACCTAATATTCCCCTTTTTACTCGATCACCTAAACGGTTATAGATAGGACATTGCGGTTTTCACCAGTGGATTCAGCACCTCATTTTACATAAAATAAGTCTTATAAGTCTACTCTCAAAAGTTGATAAAGGTACAAACGAATAAAATGTTTATATATCACATTTTTAAATATCTATTATTCTCCATTTTACTCGATCACCTAAACGGTTAAAGATAGGACATTGCGGTTTTCACCAGTGAATTCAGCACCTCATTTTACATAAAATAAGTCTTATAAGTCTACTCTCAAAAGTTGATAAAGGTACAAACGAATAAAAGGTTTATATATCACATTTTTAAGTATCTTATATTCTCCATTTTACTCGATGTCCTAAACGGTTAAAGATAGGACATTGCGGTTTTCACCAGTGGATTCAGCACCTCATTTTACATTAAATAAGTCTTATAAGTCTACTCTCAAAAGTTGATAAAGGTTCAAACGAAAAAAATGCTAATATATCACATTTTTAAATATCTATTATTCTCCATTTTACTCGATCACCTAAACGGTTAAAGATAGGACATTGCGGTTTTCACCAGTGGATTCAGCACCTCATTTTACGTAAAATAAGTCTTATGTCTACTCTAATGAGTTGATAAATGTACAAACGAAAAAAATGTTAATATATCACATTTTTAAATATCTATTATTCTCCATTTTACTCGATCTCCTAAACGGTTAAAGATAGGACATTGCGGTTTTCACTAGTGGATTCAGCACCACATTTTACATAAAATAAGTCTTATAATTCTACTCTAAAGAGTTGAAAAGGGACAAACGAAAAAAATGTTAATATATCACATTTTTAAATATCTATTATTTTATATTTTACTCGATCTCCTAAACGGTTAAAGATAGGACATTGCGGTTTTCACCAGTAGATTCAGCACCTCATTTTACATAAAATAAGTCCTATAAGTCTACTCTCAAAAGTTAATAAAGGTACAAACGAATAAAATATTTATATATCACATTTTTAAATATCAATTATTCTTCATTTTACTCGATGTCCTAAACGGTTAAAGATAGGACATGGCGGTTTTCACCAGTGGATTCAGCACCTCATTTTACATAAAATAAGTCTTATAAGTCTACTCTAAAGAGTTGATAAAGGTACAAACGAAAAAAATGTTAATATATCACATTTTTAAATATCAATTATTCTCCATTTTACTCGATCTCCTAAACGGATAAATATAGGACATTGCGGTTTTCACTAGTGGATTCAGCACCTCATTTTACATAAAATAATTTTATAAGTCTACTCTAAAGAGTTGATAAAGGTACATACGAATAAAATGTTTATATATCACATTTTTAAATATCAATTATTCTCCATTTTACTCGATGTCCTAAACGGTTAAATATAGGACATTGCGGTTATCACTAGTGGATTCAGCACCTCATTTTACATAAAATAAGTCTTATAAGTCTACTCTAAAGAGTTGATAGTCTACTCTAAAGAGTTGATAAAGGTACAAACGTATATAATGGTTATATATCACATTTTTAAATATCAATTATTATCCATTTTACTCGATCTCCTAAACAGCTAAAGACAGGACATTGCGGTTTTCACCAGTGGATTCAGCACCTCATTTTACGTAAAATAAGTCTTATGTCTACTCTAATGAGTTGATAAAGGTACAAACGAAAAAAATGTTGATATATCACATTTTTAAATATCTATTATTCTCCATTTTACTCGATCTCCTAAACGGTTAAAGATAGGACATTGCGGTTTTCACTAGTGGATTCAGCACCTCATTTTACATAAAATAAGTCTTATAATTCTAATCTAAAGACTTGAAAAGGGACAAACGAAAAAAATGTTAATATATCATATTTTTAAATATCTATTATTCTATATTTTACTCGATCTCCTAAACGGTGAAAGATAGGACATTGCGGTTTTCACCAGTAAATTCAGCACCTCATTTTACAAAAAATAAGTCTTATAAGTCTACTCTCAAAAGTTGATAAAGGTACAAACGAATAAAAGGTTTATATATCACATTTTTAAGTATCTAATATTCTCCATTTTACTCGATGTCCTAAACGGTTAAAGATAGCACATTGCGGTTTTCACCAGTGGATTCAGCACCTCATTTTACATAAAATAATTTTATAAGTCTACTCTAAAGAGTTGATAAAGGTACAAACGAATGAAATGGTTATATATCACATTTTTAAATATATATTATTCTCCATTTTACTCTTTCTCTTAAACGGTTAAAGATAGGACATTGCGGTTTACACCAGTGGATTCAGCACCTCATTTTACATAAAATAAGTCTTATAAGTCTACTCTAAAGAGTTGATAAAGGTACAAACGTATATAATGGTTATATATCACATTTTTAAATATCAATTATTTTCCATTTTACTCGATCTCCTAAACAGCTAAAGACAGGACATTGCGGTTTTCACCAGTGGATTCAGCACCTCATTTTACGTAAAATAAGTCTTATGTCTACTCTAATGAGTTGATAAAGGTACAAACGAAAAAAATGTTAATATATCACATTTTTAAATATCTATTATTCTCGATTTTACTCGATCTCCTAAACGGTTAAAGACAGGACATTGCGGTTTTCACCAGTGGATTCAGCACCTCATTTTACGTAAAATAAGTCTTATGTCTACTCTAATGAGTTGATAAAGGTACAAACGAAAAAAATGTTAATATATCACATTTTTAAATATCTATTATTCTCGATTTTACTCGATCTCCTAAACGGTTAAAGATAAGACATTGCGGTTCTCACCAGTGGATTCAGCACCTCATTTTACGTAAAATAAGTCTTATGTCTACTCTAATGAGTTGATAAAGGTACAAACGAAAAAAATGTTAATATATCACATTTTTAAATATCTATTATTCTCGATTTTACTCGATCTCCTAAACGGTTAAAGATAAGACATTGCGGTTCTCACCAGTGGATTCAGCACCTCATTTTACGTAAAATAAGTCTTATAAGTCTACTCTAAAGAGTTGATAAAGGTACAAACGTATATAATGGTTATATATCACATTTTTAAATATCAATTATTATCCATTTTACTCGATCTCCTAAACAGCTAAAGACAGGACATTGCGGTTTTCACCAGTGGATTCAGCACTTAATTTTACGTAAAATAAGTCTTATGTCTACTCTAATGAGTTGATAAAGGTACAAACGAAAAAAATGTTGATAAATCACATTTTTAAATATCTATTATTCTCGATTTTACTCGATCTCCTAAACGGTTAAAGATAAGACATTGCGGTTCTCACCAGTGGATTCAGCACCTCATTTTACGTAAAATAAGTCTTATGTCTACTCTAATGAGTTGATAAAGGTACAAACGAAAAAAATGTTAATATATCACATTTTTAAATATCTACTATTCTCCATTTTACTCGATCACCTAAACGGTTATAGATGGGACATTGCGGTTTTCACCAGTGGATTCAGCACCTCATTTTACATAAAATAAGTCTTATAAGTCTACTCTAAAGAGTTGATAAAGGTACAAACGAAAAAAATGTTAATATATCACATTTTTAAATATCTATTATTCTCCATTTTACTCGATCTCCTAAACGGTTATAGATAGGACATTGCGGTTTTCACCAGTGGATTCAGCACCTCATTTTACATAAAATAAGTCTTATAAGTCTACTCTAAAGAGTTGATAAAGGTACAAACGAAAAAAATGTTAATATATCACATTTTTAAATATCTATTATTCTCGATTTTACTCAAACTCCTAAACGGTTAAAGATAAGACATTGCGGTTTTCACCAGTGGATTCAGCACCTCATTTAACGTAAAATAAGTCTTATGTCTACTCTAATGAGTTGATAAAGGTACAAACGAAAAAAATGTTAATATATCACATTTTTAAATATCTATTATTCTCCATTTTCCTCGATCTCCTAAACGGTTAAAGATAGGACATTGCGGTTTTCACTAGTGGATTCAGCACCTCATTTTACATAAAATAAGTCTTATAATTCTACTCTAAAGAGTTGAAAAGGGACAAACGAAAAACATGTTAATATATCACATTTTTAAATATCTATTATTCTATATTTTACTCGATCTCCTAAACGGTTAAAGATAGGACATTGCGGTTTTCACCAGTGGATTCAGCACCTCATTTTACATAAAATAAGTCTTATAAGTCTACTCTAAAGAGTTGATAAAGGTACAAACGAAAAAAATGTTAATATATCACATTTTTAAATATCTATTATTCTCGATTTTACTCAAACTCCTAAACGGTTAAAGATAAGACATTGCGGTTTTCACCAGTGGATTCAGCACCTCATTTAACGTAAAATAAGTCTTATGTCTACTCTAATGAGTTGATAAAGGTACAAACGAAAAAAATGTTAATATATCACATTTTTAAATATCTATTATTCTCCATTTTCCTCGATCTCCTAAACGGTTAAAGATAGGACATTGCGGTTTTCACTAGTGGATTCAGCACCTCATTTTACATAAAATAAGTCTTATAATTCTACTCTAAAGAGTTGAAAAGGGACAAACGAAAAACATGTTAATATATCACATTTTTAAATATCTATTATTCTATATTTTACTCGATCTCCTAAACGGTTAAAGATAGGACATTGCGGTTTTCACCAGTGGATTCAGCACCTCATTTTACAAAAAATAGGTCTTATAAGTCTACTCTCAAAAGTTGATAAAGGTACAAACGAATAAAAGGTTTATATATCACATTTTTAAGTATCTAATATTCTCCATTTTACTCGATGTCCTAAACGGTTAAAGATAGGACATTGCGGTTTTCACCAGTGTATTCAGCACCTCATTTTTCAAAAAATAAGTCTTATAAGTCTACTTTCAAAAGTTGATAAAGGTACAAACGAATAAAAGGTTTATATATCACATTTTTAAATACCTAATATTCCCCTTTTTACTCGATCACCTAAACGGTTATAGATAGGACATTGCGGTTTTCACCAGTGGATTCAGCACCTCATTTTACATAAAATAAGTCTTATAAGTCTACTCTCAAAAGTTGATAAAGGTACAAACGAATAAAATGTTTATATATCACATTTTTAAATATCTATTATTCTCCATTTTACTCGATCACCTAAACGGTTAAAGATAGGACATTGCGGTTTTCACCAGTGAATTCAGCACCTCATTTTACATAAAATAAGTCTTATAAGTCTACTCTCAAAAGTTGATAAAGGTACAAACGAATAAAAGGTTTATATATCACATTTTTAAGTATCTTATATTCTCCATTTTACTCGATGTCCTAAACGGTTAAAGATAGGACATTGCGGTTTTCACCAGTGGATTCAGCACCTCATTTTACATTAAATAAGTCTTATAAGTCTACTCTCAAAAGTTGATAAAGGTACAAACGAAAAAAATGCTAATATATCACATTTTTAAATATCTATTATTCTCCATTTTACTCGATCACCTAAACGGTTAAAGATAGGACATTGCGGTTTTCACCAGTGGATTCAGCACCTCATTTTACGTAAAATAAGTCTTATGTCTACTCTAATGAGTTGATAAATGTACAAACGAAAAAAATGTTAATATATCACATTTTTAAATATCTATTATTCTCCATTTTACTCGATCTCCTAAACGGTTAAAGATAGGACATTGCGGTTTTCACTAGTGGATTCAGCACCACATTTTACATAAAATAAGTCTTATAATTCTACTCTAAAGAGTTGAAAAGGGAAAAACGAAAAAAATGTTAATATATCACATTTTTAAATATCTATTATTTTATATTTTACTCGATCTCCTAAACGGTTAAAGATAGGACATTGCGGTTTTCACCAGTAGATTCAGCACCTCATTTTACATAAAATAAGTCCTATAAGTCTACTCTCAAAAGTTAATAAAGGTACAAACGAATAAAATATTTATATATCACATTTTTAAATATCAATTATTCTTCATTTTACTCGATGTCCTAAACGGTTAAAGATAGGACATGGCGGTTTTCACCAGTGGATTCAGCACCTCATTTTACATAAAATAAGTCTTATAAGTCTACTCTAAAGAGTTGATAAAGGTACAAACGAAAAAAATGTTAATATATCACATTTTTAAATATCAATTATTCTCCATTTTACTCGATCTCCTAAACGGTTAAATATAGGACATTGCGGTTTTCACTAGTGGATTCAGCACCTCATTTTACATAAAATAATTTTATAAGTCTACTCTAAAGAGTTGATAAAGGTACATACGAATAAAATGTTTATATATCACATTTTTAAATATCAATTATTCTCCATTTTACTCGATGTCCTAAACGGTTAAATATAGGACATTGCGGTTATCACTAGTGGATTCAGCACCTCATTTTACATAAAATAAGTCTTATAAGTCTACTCTAAAGAGTTGATAAAGGTACAAACGTATATAATGGTTATATATCACATTTTTAAATATCAATTATTATCCATTTTACTCGATCTCCTAAACAGCTAAAGACAGGACATTGCGGTTTTCACCAGTGGATTCAGCACCTCATTTTACGTAAAATAAGTCTTATGTCTACTCTAATGAGTTGATAAAGGTACAAACGAAAAAAATGTTGATATATCACATTTTTAAATATCTATTATTCTCCATTTTACTCGATCTCCTAAACGGTTAAAGATAGGACATTGCGGTTTTTACTAGTGGATTCAGCACCTCATTTTACATAAAATAAGTCTTATAATTCTAATCTAAAGACTTGAAAAGGGACAAACGAAAAAAATGTTAATATATCATATTTTTAAATATCTATTATTCTATATTTTACTCGATCTCCTAAACGGTGAAAGATAGGACATTGCGGTTTTCACCAGTAAATTCAGCACCTCATTTTACAAAAAATAAGTCTTATAAGTCTACTCTCAAAAGTTGATAAAGGTACAAACGAATAAAAGGTTTATATATCACATTTTTAAGTATCTAATATTCTCCATTTTACTCGATGTCCTAAACGGTTAAAGATAGCACATTGCGGTTTTCACCAGTGGATTCAGCACCTCATTTTACATAAAATAATTTTATAAGTCTACTCTAAAGAGTTGATAAAGGTACAAACGAATGAAATGGTTATATATCACATTTTTAAATATATATTATTCTCCATTTTACTCTTTCTCTTAAACGGTTAAAGATAGGACATTGCGGTTTACACCAGTGGATTCAGCACCTCATTTTACATAAAATAAGTCTTATAAGTCTACTCTAAAGAGTTGATAAAGGTACAAACGTATATAATGGTTATATATCACATTTTTAAATATCAATTATTTTCCATTTTACTCGATCTCCTAAACAGCTAAAGACAGGACATTGCGGTTTTCACCAGTGGATTCAGCACCTCATTTTACGTAAAATAAGTCTTATGTCTACTCTAATGAGTTGATAAAGGTACAAACGAAAAAAATGTTAATATATCACATTTTTAAATATCTATTATTCTCGATTTTACTCGATCTCCTAAACGGTTAAAGACAGGACATTGCGGTTTTCACCAGTGGATTCAGCACCTCATTTTACGTAAAATAAGTCTTATGTCTACTCTAATGAGTTGATAAAGGTACAAACGGTTAAAGATAAGACATTGCGGTTCTCACCAGTGGATTCAGCACCTCATTTTACGTAAAATAAGTCTTATGTCTACTCTAATGAGTTGATAAAGGTACAAACGAAAAAAATGTTAATATATCACATTTTTAAATATCTATTATTCTCGATTTTACTCGATCTCCTAAACGGTTAAAGATAAGACATTGCGGTTCTCACCAGTGGATTCAGCACCTCATTTTACGTAAAATAAGTCTTATAAGTCTACTCTAAAGAGTTGATAAAGGTACAAACGTATATAATGGTTATATATCACATTTTTAAATATCAATTATTATCCATTTTACTCGATCTCCTAAACAGCTAAAGACAGGACATTGCGGTTTTCACCAGTGGATTCAGCACCTCATTTTACGTAAAATAAGTCTTATGTCTACTCTAATGAGTTGATAAAGGTACAAACGAAAAAAATGTTGATATATCACATTTTTAAATATCTATTATTCTCGATTTTACTCGATCTCCTAAACGGTTAAAGATAAGACATTGCGGTTCTCACCAGTGGATTCAGCACCTCATTTTACGTAAAATAAGTCTTATGTCTACTCTAATGAGTTGATAAAGGTACAAACGAAAAAAATGTTAATATATCACATTTTTAAATATCTACTATTCTCCATTTTACTCGATCACCTAAACGGTTATAGATGGGACATTGCGGTTTTCACCAGTGGATTCAGCACCTCATTTTACATAAAATAAGTCTTATAAGTCTACTCTAAAGAGTTGATAAAGGTACAAACGAAAAAAATGTTAATATATCACATTTTTAAATATCTATTATTCTCCATTTTACTCGATCTCCTAAACGGTTATAGATAGGACATTGCGGTTTTCACCAGTGGATTCAGCACCTCATTTTACATAAAATAAGTCTTATAAGTCTACTCTAAAGAGTTGATAAAGGTACAAACGAAAAAAATGTTAATATATCACATTTTTAAATATCTATTATTCTCGATTTTACTCAAACTCCTAAACGGTTAAAGATAAGACATTGCGGTTTTCACCAGTGGATTCAGCACCTCATTTAACGTAAAATAAGTCTTATGTCTACTCTAATGAGTTGATAAAGGTACAAACGAAAAAAATGTTAATATATCACATTTTTAAATATCTATTATTCTCCATTTTCCTCGATCTCCTAAACGGTTAAAGATAGGACATTGCGGTTTTCACTAGTGGATTCAGCACCTCATTTTACATAAAATAAGTCTTATAATTCTACTCTAAAGAGTTGAAAAGGGACAAACGAAAAAAATGTTAATATATCACATTTTTAAATATCTATTATTCTATATTTTACTCGATCTCCTAAACGGTTAAAGATAGGACATTGCGGTTTTCACCAGTGGATTCAGCACCTCATTTTACAAAAAATAGGTCTTATAAGTCTACTCTCAAATGTTGATAAAGGTACAAACGAATAAAAGGTTTATATATCACATTTTTAAATACCTAATATTCCCCTTTTTACTCGATCACCTAAACGGTTATAGATAGGACATTGCGGTTTTCAATAGTGGATTCAGCACCTCATTTTACATAAAATAAGTCTTATAAGTCTACTCTCAAAAGTTGATAAAGGTACAAACGAATAAAATGTTTATATATCACATTTTTAAATATCTATTATTCTCCATTTTACTCGATCACCTAAACGGTTAAAGATAGGACATTGCGGTTTTCACCAGTGAATTCAGCACCTCATTTTACATAAAATAAGTCTTATAAGTCTACTCTCAAAAGTTGATAAAGGTACAAACGAATAAAAGGTTTATATATCACATTTTTAAGTATCTTATATTCTCCATTTTACTCGATGTCCTAAACGGTTAAAGATAGGACATTGCGGTTTTCACCAGTGGATTCAGCACCTCATTTTACATTAAATAAGTCTTATAAGTCTACTCTCAAAAGTTGATAAAGGTACAAACGAAAAAAATGCTAATATATCACATTTTTAAATATCTATTATTCTCCATTTTACTCGATCACCTAAACGGTTAAAGATAGGACATTGCGGTTTTCACCAGTGGATTCAGCACCTCATTTTACGTAAAATAAGTCTTATGTCTACTCTAATGAGTTGATAAATGTACAAACGAAAAAAATGTTAATATATCACATTTTTAAATATCTATTATTCTCCATTTTACTCGATCTCCTAAACGGTTAAAGATAGGACATTGCGGTTTTCACTAGTGGATTCAGCACCACATTTTACATAAAATAAGTCTTATAATTCTACTCTAAAGAGTTGAAAAGGGACAAACGAAAAAAATGTTAATATATCACATTTTTAAATATCTATTATTTTATATTTTACTCGATCTCCTAAACGGTTAAAGATAGGACATTGCGGTTTTCACCAGTAGATTCAGCACCTCATTTTACATAAAATAAGTCATATAAGTCTACTCTCAAAAGTTAATAAAGGTACAAACGAATAAAATATTTATATATCACATTTTTAAATATCAATTATTCTTCATTTTACTCGATGTCCTAAACGGTTAAAGATAGGACATTGCGGTTTTCACCAGTGGATTCAGCACCTCATTTTACATTAAATAAGTCTTATAAGTCTACTCTCAAAAGTTGATAAAGGTACAAACGAAAAAAATGCTAATATATCACATTTTTAAATATCTATTATTCTCCATTTTACTCGATCACCTAAACGGTTAAAGATAGGACATTGCGGTTTTCACCAGTGGATTCAGCACCTCATTTTACGTAAAATAAGTCCTATGTCTACTCTAATGAGTTGATAAATGTACAAACGAAAAAAATGTTAATATATCACATTTTTAAATATCTATTATTCTCCATTTTACTCGATCTCCTAAACGGTTAAAGATAGGACATTGCGGTTTTCACTAGTGGATTCAGCACCACATTTTACATAAAATAAGTCTTATAATTCTACTCTAAAGAGTTGAAAAGGGACAAACGAAAAAAATGTTAATATATCACATTTTTAAATATCTATTATTTTATATTTTACTCGATCTCCTAAACGGTTAAAGATAGGACATTGCGGTTTTCACCAGTAGATTCAGCACCTCATTTTACATAAAATAAGTCCTATAAGTCTACTCTCAAAAGTTAATAAAGGTACAAACGAATAAAATATTTATATATCACATTTTTAAATATCAATTATTCTTCATTTTACTCGATGTCCTAAACGGTTAAAGATAGGACATGGCGGTTTTCACCAGTGGATTCAGCACCTCATTTTACATAAAATAAGTCTTATAAGTCTACTCTAAAGAGTTGATAAAGGGACAAACGAAAAAAATGTTAATATATCATATTTTTAAATATCTATTATTCTATATTTTACTCGATCTCCTAAACGGTGAAAGATAGGACATTGCGGTTTTCACCAGTAGATTCAGCACCTCATTTTACAAAAAATAAGTCTTATAAGTCTACTCTCAAAAGTTGATAAAGGTACAAACGAATAAAAGGTTTATATATCACATTTTTAAGTATCTAATATTCTCCATTTTACTCGATGTCCTAAACGGTTAAAGATAGCACATTGCGGTTTTCACCAGTGGATTCAGCACCTCATTTTACATAAAATAATTTTATAAGTCTACTCTAAAGAGTTGATAAAGGTACAAACGAATGAAATGGTTATATATCACATTTTTAAATATATATTATTCTCCATTTTACTCTTTCTCTTAAACGGTTAAAGATAGGACATTGCGGTTTACACCAGTGGATTCAGCACCTCATTTTACATAAAATAAGTCTTATAAGTCTACTCTAAAGAGTTGATAAAGGTACAAACGTATATAATGGTTATATATCACATTTTTAAATATCAATTATTTTCCATTTTACTCGATCTCCTAAACAGCTAAAGACAGGACATTGCGGTTTTCACCAGTGGATTCAGCACCTCATTTTACGTAAAATAAGTCTTATGTCTACTCTAATGAGTTGATAAAGGTACAAACGTATATAATGGTTATATATCACATTTTTAAATATCTATTATTCTCCATTTTACTCTTTCTCTTAAACGGTTAAAGATAGGACATTGCGGTTTTCACCAGTGGATTCAGCACCTTATTTTACCTAAAATAAGTCCTATAAGTCTACTCTCAAGAGTTGATAGAGGTACAACCGAATAAAATGTATATATATCACATTTTTAAATATCTATTATTTTCCATTTTACTCGATGTCCTAAACGGTTAAAGATAGGACATTGCGGTTTTCACTAGTGGATTCAGCACCTTATTTTACATAAAATAAGTCCTATAAGTCTACTCTCAAAAGTTGATAAAGGTACAAACGAATAAAAGGTTTATATATCACATTTTTAAATATCTATTATTCTCCATTTTACTCGATGACCTAATCGGTTAAACATTGGACATAGCGGTTTTTACCAGTGGATTCAGCACCTTATTTTACATAAAATATGTCCTATAAGTCTACTCTAAGAGTTGATAAAGGTACAAACGAATAAAAGGTTTATATATCACATTTTCAAATATCTATTATTCTCCATTTTACTCGATCTCCTAAACCGTTAAAGATAGGACATTGCGGTTTTCATCAGTGGATTCAGCACCACATTTTACATTAAATAAGTCCAATAAGTCTACTCTCAAGTGTTGATAAAGGTACAAACGAATAAAATGTTTATATAACACATTTTTAAATATCTATTATTCTCCATTTTACTCGATCTCCTAAACGGTTTAAGATAGGACATTGCGGTTTTCATCAGTGGATTCAGCACCTCATTTTACATAATATAAGTCCCATAAGTCTACTCTCAAGAGTTGATAAACGTACAAACGAATAAAATGCTTATAGATCACATTTTTAAATATCTATTATTCTCCATTTTACTCGATCTCCTAAACGGTTAGAGATAGGACATTGCGGTTTTCACCTGTGGATTCAGCACCTCATTTATCATTAAATAAATTTTCTAAGTTAACTCTCAAGAGTTGATAAAGGTACAAACGAATAAAATGTTTATATATCACATTTTTAAATATCTATTATTATCCATTTTACTCGATCTCCTAAACGGTTAAAGGTAGGACATTGCGGTTTTTACCAGTGGATTCAGCACCTTATTTTACATAAAATAAGTCCTACAAGTCTACTCTCAAGAGTTGATAGAGGTACAACCGAATAAAATGTATATATATCACATTTTTAAATATCTATTATTTTCCATTTTACTCGATGTCCTAAACGGTTAAAGATAGGACATTGCGGTTTTCACTAGTGGATTCAGCACCTTATTTTACATAAAATAAGTCCTATAAGTCTACTCTCAAAAGTTGATAAAGGTACAAACGAATAAAAGGTTTATATATCACATTTTTAAATATCTATTATTCTCCATTTTACTCGATGTCCTAATCGGTTAAACATTGGACATGGCGGTTTTCACCAGTGGATTCAGCAACTCATTTTACATAAAATAAGTTCTATAAGTCTACTCTCAAAAGTTGATAGAGGTACAAACGAATATAATGGTTATATATCACATTTTTGAATATCTATTATTCTCCATTTTATTCGATGACCTAAACGGTCAAAGATAGGACATTGCGGTTTTCATCAGTGGATTCAGCACCTCATTTTACATAATATAGGTCCCATAAGTCTACTCTCAAGAGTTGATAAACGTACAAACGAATAAAATGCTTATATATCACATTTTTAAATATCTATTATTCTCCATTTTACTCGATCTCCTAAACGGTTAGAGATAGGACATTGCGGTTTTCACCTGTGGATTCAGCACCTCATTTAACATTAAATAAATCTTCTAAGTTAACTCTCAAGAGTTGATAAAGGTACAAACGAATAAAATGTTTATATATCACATTTTTAAATATCTATTATTATCCATTTTACTCGATCTCCTAAACGGTTAAAGATAGGACATTGCGGTTTTTACCAGTGGATTCAGCACCTTATTTTACATAAAATAATTCCTATAAGTCTACTCTAAAGAGTTAATAAAGGTACAAACGAATAAAATGTTTATATGTGACATTTTTAAATATCTATTATTCTCCATTTTATTCGATGACCTAAACGGTTAAAGATAGGACATTGCGGTTTTCACCAGTGGATTCAGCACCTCATTTTACATAAAATAAGTCTTATAAGTCTACTCTCAAAAGTTGATAAAGGTACAAACGAATAAAAGGTTAATATATCACATTTTTAAATATCTTATATTCTCCCTTTTTACTCGATCACCTAAACGGTTATAGATAGGACATTGCGGTTCTCACCAGTGGATTCAGCACCTCACTTTACATAAAATAAGTCTTATAAGTCTACTCTCAAAAGTTGATAAAGGTACAAACGAATAAAATGTTTATATATCACATTTTTAAATATCTATTATTCTCCATTTTACTCGATCACCTAAACGGTTAAAGATAGGACATTGCGGTTTTCACCAGTGAATTCAGCACCTCATTTTACATAAAATAAGTCTTATAAGTCTACTCTCAAAAGTTGATAAAGGTACAAACGAATAAAAGGTTTATATATCACATTTTTAAGTATCTTATATTCTCCATTTTACTCGATGTCCTAAACGGTTAAAGATAGGACATTGCGGTTTTCACCAGTGGATTCAGCACCTCATTTTACATTAAATAAGTCTTATAAGTCTACTCTCAAAAGTTGATAAAGGTACAAACGCAAAAAATGCTAATATATCACATTTTTAAATATCTATTATTCTCGATTTTACTCGATCTCCTAGACGGTTAAAGATAAGACATTGCGGTTTTCACCAGTGGATTCAGCACCTCATTTTACGTAAAATAAGTCTTATGTCTACTCTAATGAGTTGATAAATGTACAAACGAAAAAAATGTTAATATATTACATTTTTAAATATCTATTATTCTCCATTTTACTCGATCTCCTAAACGGTTAAAGATAGGACATTGCGGTTTTCACCAGTGTATTCAGCACCTCATTTTTCAAAAAATAAGTCTTATAAGTCTACTCTCAAAAGTTGATAAAGGTACAAACGAAAAAAATGCTAATATATCACATTTTTAAATATTTATTATTCTCGATTTTACTCGATCTCCTAAACGGTTAATGATAAGACATTGCGGTTTTCACCAGTGGATTCAGCACCTCATTTTACGTAAAATAATTCTTATGTCTACTCTAATGAGTTGATAAATGTACAAACGAAAAAAATGTTAATATATCACATTTTTAAATATCTATTATTCTCCATTTTACTCGATCTCCTAAACGGTTAAAGATAGGACATTGCGGTTTTCACTAGTGCATTCAGCACCACATTTTACATAAAATAAGTCTTATAATTCTACTCTAAAGAGTTGAAAAGGGACAAACGAAAAAAATGTTAATATATCACATTTTAAAATATCTATTATTTTATATTTTACTCGATCTCCTAAACGGTTAAAGATAGGACATTGCGGTTTTCACCAGTAGATTCAGCACCTCATTTTACATAAAATAAGTCCTATAAGTCTACTCTCAAAAGTTAATAAAGGTACAAACGAATAAAATATTTATATATCACATTTTTAAATATCAATTATTCTTCATTTTACTCGATGTCCTAAACGGTTAAAGATAGGACATGGCGGTTTTCACCAGTGGATTCAGCACCTCATTTTACATAAAATAAGTCTTATAAGTCTACTCTAAAGAGTTGATAAAGGTACAAACGAAAAAAATGTTAATATATCACATTTTTAAATATCTATTATTCTCCATTTTACTCGATCTCCTAAACGGTTAAATATAGGACATTGCGGTTTTCACTAGTGGATTCAGCACCTCATTTTACATAAAATAATTTTATAAGTCTACTCTAAAGAGTTGATAAAGGTACAAACGAATAAAATGGTTATATATCACATTTTTAAATATATATTATTCTCCATTTTACTCTTTCTCTTAAACGGTTAAAGATAGGACATTGCGGTTTTCACCAGTGGATTCAGCACCTCATTTTACATAAAATAAGTCTTATAAGTCTACTCTAAAGAGTTGATAAAGGAACAAACGTATATAATGGTTATATATCACATTTTTAAATATCTATTATTTTCCATTTTACTCGATCTCCTAAACAGCTAAAGACAGGACATTGCGGTTTTCACCAGTGGATTCAGCACCTCATTTTACGTAAAATAAGTCTTATGTCTTCTCTAATGAGTTGATAAAGGTACAAACAAAAAAAAATGTTATTATATCACATTTTTAAATATCTATTATTCTCGATTTTACTCGATCTCCTAAACGGTTAAAGATAAGACATTGCGGTTCTCACCAGTGGATTCAGCACCTCATTTTACGTAAAATAAGTCTTATGTCTACTCTGATGAGTTGATAAAGGTACAAACGAAAAAAATGTTAATATATCACATTTTTAAATATCTATTATTCTCGATTTTACTCGATCTCCCAAACGGTTAAAGATAAGACATTGCGGTTTTCACCAGTGGATTCAGCACCTCATTTTACGTAAAATAAGTCTTATGTCTACTCTAATGAGTTGATAAATGTACAAACGAAAAAAATTTTAATATATCACATTTTTAAATATCTATTATTCTATATTTTACTCGATCTCCTAAACGGTTAAAGATAGGACATTGCGGTTTTCACCAGTAGATTCAGCACCTCATTTTACATAAAATAAGTCCTATAAGTCTACTCTCAAAAGTTAATAAAGGTACAAACGAATAAAATATTTATATATCACATTTTTAAATATCAATTATTCTCCATTTTACTCGATGTCCTAAACGGTTAAAGATAGGACATTGCGGTTTTCACCAGTGGATTCAGCACCTCATTTTACATAAAATAAGTCTTATAAGTCTACTCTAAAGAGTTGATAAAGGTACAAACGAAAAAAATGTTAATATATCACATTTTTAAATATCTATTATTCTCCATTTTACTCGATCTCCTAAACGGTTAAATATAGGACATTGCGGTTTTCACTAGTGGATTTAGCACCTCATTTTACATAAAATAATTTTATAAGTCTACTCTAAAGAGTTGATAAAGGTACAAACGAATAAAATGGTTATATATCACATTTTTAAATATATATTATTCTCCATTTTACTCTTTCTCTTAAACGGTTAAAGATAGGACATTGCGGTTTACACCAGTGGATTCAGCACCTCATTTTACATAAAATAAGTCTTATAAGTCTACTCTAAAGAGTTGATAAAGGTACAAACGTATATAATTGTTATATATCATATTTTTAAATATCAATTATTTTCCATTTTACTCGATCTCCTAAACAGCTAAAGACAGGACATTGCGGTTTTCACCAGTGGATTCAGCACCTCATTTTACGTAAAATAAGTCTTATGTCTACTCTAATGAGTTGATAAAGGTACAAACGAAAAAAATGTTGTTATATCACATTTTTAAATATCTATTATTCTCCATTTTACTCGATCTCCTAAACGGTTAAAGATAGGACATTGCGGTTTTCACTAGTGGATTCAGCACCTCATTTTACATAAAATAAGTCTTATAATTCTAATCTAAAGACTTGAAAAGGGACAAACGAAAAAAATGTTAATATATCACATTTTTAAATATCTATTATTCTATATTTTACTCGATCTCCTAAACGGTGAAAGATAGGACATTGCGGTTTTCACCAGTAGATTCAGCACCTCATTTTACAAAAAATAAGTCTTATAAGTCTACTCTCAAAAGTTGTTAAAGGTACAAACGAATAAAAGGTTTATATATCACATTTTTAAGTATCTAATATTCTCCATTTTACACGATGTCCTAAACGGTTAAAGATAGGACATTGCGGTTTTCACCAGTGGATTCAGCACCTCATTTTACATAAAATAAGTCTTATAAGTCTACTCTCAAAAGTTGATAAAGGTACAAACGAATAAAAGGTTAATATATCACATTTTTAAATATCTTATATTCTCCCTTTTTACTCGATCACCTAAACGGTTATAGATAGGACATTGCGGTTTTCACCAGTGGATTCAGCACCTCATTTTACATAAAATAAGTCTTATAAGTCTACTCTAAAGAGTTGATAAAGGTACAAACGAAAAAAATGTTAATATATCACATTTTTAAATATCTATTATTCTCCATTTTACTCGATCTCCTAAATGGTTATAGATAGGACATTGCGGTTTTCACCAGTGGATTCAGCACCTCATTTTACATAAAATAAGTCTTATAAGTCTACTCTAAAGAGTTGATAAAGGTACAAACGAAAAAAATGTTAATATATCACATTTTTAAATATCTATTATTCTCCATTTTACTCGATCTCCTAAACGGTTATAGATAGGACATTGCGGTTTTCACCAGTGGATTCAGCACCTCATTTTACATAAAATAAGTCTTATAAGTCTACTCTAAAGTGTTGATAAAGGTACAAACGAATAAAATGTTTATATATCACATTTTTAAATATCAATTATTCTTCATTTTACTCGATGTCCTAAACGATTAAAGATAGGACATTGCGGTTTTTACCAGTGGATTCAGCACCTCATTTTATATAAAATAAGTCTTATAAGTCTACTCTAAAGAGTTGATAAAGGTACAAACGAAAAAAATGTTAATATATCACATTTTTAAATATCTATTATTCTCCATTTTACTCGATCTCCTAAACGGTTAAAGATAGGACATTGCGGTTTTCACTAGTGGATTCAGCACCTCATTTTACATAAAATAAGTCTTATAATTCTACTCTAAAGAGTTAAAAAGGGACAAACGAAAAAAATGTTAATATATCACATTTTTAAATATCTATTATTCTATATTTTACTCGATGTCCTAAACGGTTAAAGATAGGACATTGCGGTTTTCATCAGTGGATTCAGCACCTCATTTTACATAAAATAAGTCTTATAAGTCTACTCTAAAGAGTTGATAAAGGTACAAACGAAAAAAATGTTAATATATCACATTTTTAAATATCAATTATTCTCCATTTTACTCGATGTCCTAATCGGTTAAATATAGGACATAGCGGTTTTCACTAGTGGATTCACCACCTCATTTTACATAAAATAATTTTATAAGTCTACTCTCAAAAATTGATAAAGGTACAAACGAATAAAAGGTTAATATATCACTTTTTTAAATATCTAATATTCTCCCTTTTTACTCGATCACCTAAACGGTTATAGATGGGACATTGCGGTTTTCACCAGTGGATTCAGCACCTCATTTTACATAAAATAAGTCTTATAAGTCTACTCTAAAGAGTTGATAAAGGTACAAACGAAAAAAATGTTAATATATCACATTTTTAAATATCTATTATTCTCCATTTTACTCGATCTCCTAAACGGTTATAGATAGGACATTGCGGTTTTCACCAGTGGATTCAGCACCTCATTTTACATAAAATAAGTCTTATAAGTCTACTCTAAAGAGTTGATAAAGGTACAAACGAAAAAAATGTTAATATATCACATTTTTAAATATCTATTATTTTCCATTTTACTCGATCTCCTAAACGGTTATAGATAGGACATTGCGGTTTTCACCAGTGGATTCAGCACCTCATTTTACATACAATAAGTCTTATAAGTCTACTCTAAAGTGTTGATAAAGGTACAAACGAATAAAATGTTTATATATCACATTTTTAAATATCAATTATTCTTCATTTTACTCGATGTCCTAAACGGTTAAAGATAGGACATTGCGGTTTTCACCAGTGGATTCAGCACCTCATTTTACATAAAATAAGTCTTATAAGTCTACTCTAAAGAGTTGATAAAGGTACAAACGTATATAATGGTTATATATCACATTTTTAAATATCTATTATTTTCCATTTTACTCGATCTCCTAAACAGCTAAAGACAGGACATTGCGGTTTTCACCAGTGGATTCAGCACCTCATTTTACGTAAAATAAGTCTTATGTCTACTCTAATGAGTTGATAAAGGTACAAACGAAAAAAATGTTAATATATCACATTTTTAAATATCTATTATTCTCGATTTTACTCGATCTCCTAAACGGTTAAAGATAAGACATTGCGGTTCTCACTAGTGGATTCAGCACCTCATTTTACATAAAATAAGTCTTATAATTCTAATCTAAAGACTTGAAAAGGGACAAACGAAAAAAATGTTAATATATCACATTTTTAAATATCTATTATTCTATATTTTACTCGATCTCCTAAACGGTGAAAGATAGGACATTGCGGTTTTCATCAGTAGATTCAGCACCTCATTTTACAAAAAATAAGTCTTATAAGTCTACTCTCAAAAGTTGATAAAGGTACAAACGAATAAAAGGTTTATATATCACATTTTTAAGTATCTAATATTCTCCATTTTACTCGATGTCCTAAACGGTTAAAGATAGGACATTGCGGTTTTCACCAGTGGATTCAGCACCTCATTTTACATAAAATAAGTCTTATAAGTCTACTCTCAAAAGTTGATAAAGGTACAAACGAATAAAAGGTTAATATATCACATTTTTAAATATCTTATATTCTCCCTTTTTACTCGATCACCTAAACGGTTATAGATAGGACATTGCGGTTTTCACCAGTGGATTCAGCACCTCATTTTACATAAAATAAGTCTTATAAGTCTACTCTAAAGAGTTGATAAAGGTACAAACGAAAAAAATGTTAATATATCACATTTTTAAATATCTATTATTCTCCATTTTACTCGATCTCCTAAATGGTTATAGATAGGACATTGCGGTTTTCACTAGTGGATTCAGCACCTCATTTTACATAAAATAAGTCTTATAATTCTACTCTAAAGAGTTGAAAAGGGACAAACGAAAAAAATGTTAATATATCACATTTTTAAATATCTATTATTCTATATTTTACTCGATCTCCTAAACGGTTAAAGATAGGACATTGCGGTTTTCACCAGTAGATTCAGCACCTCATTTTACATAAAATAAGTCCTATAAGTCTACTCTCAAAAGTTAATAAAGGTACAAACGAATAAAATGTTTATATATCACATTTTTAAATATCAATTATTCTCCATTTTACTCGATGTCCTAAACGGTTAAAGATAGGACATTGCGGTTTTCATCAGTGGATTCAGCACCTCATTTTACATAAAATAAGTCTTATAAGTCTACTCTAAAGAGTTGATAAAGGTACAAACGAAAAAAATGTTAATATATCACATTTTTAAATATCAATTATTCTCCATTTTACTCGATGTCCTAATCGGTTAAATATAGGACATAGCGGTTTTCACTAGTGGATTCACCACCTCATTTTACATAAAATAATTTTATAAGTCTACTCTAAAGAGTTGATAAAGGTACAAACGAATAAAATGGTTATATATCACATTTTTAAATATATATTATTCTCCATTTTACTCGATGTCCTAAACGGTTAAAGATAGGACATTGCGGTTTTCATCAGTGGATTCAGCACCTCATTTTACATAAAATAAGTCTTATAAGTCTACTCTAAAGAGTTGATAAAGGTACAAACGAAAAAAATGTTAATATATCACATTTTTAAATATCAATTATTCTCCATTTTACTCGATGTCCTAAACGGTTAAATATAGGACATTGCGGTTTTCACTAGTGGATTCAGCACCTCATTTTACATAAAATAATTTTATAAGTCTACTCTAAAGAGTTGATAAAGGTACAAACGAATAAAATGGTTATATATCACATTTTTAAATATATATTATTCTCCATTTTACTCTTTCTCTTAAACGGTTAAAGATAGGACATTGCGGTTTTCACCAGTAGATTCAGCACCTCATTTTACATAAAATAAGTCCCATAAGTCTACTCTCAAAAGTTAATAAAGGTACAAACGAATAAAATGTTTATATATCACATTTTTAAATATCAATTATTCTCCATTTTACTCGATGTCCTAAACGGTTAAAGATAGGACATTGCGGTTTTCATCAGTGGATTCAGCACCTCATTTTACATAAAATAAGTCTTATAAGTCTACTCTAAAGAGTTGATAAAGGTACAAACGAAAAAAATGTTAATATATCACATTTTTAAATATCAATTATTCTCCATTTTACTCGATGTCCTAATCGGTTAAATATAGGACATAGCGGTTTTCACTAGTGGATTCACCACCCCATTTTACATAAAATAATTTTATAAGTCTACTCTAAAGAGTTGATAAAGGTACAAACGAATAAAATGGTTATATATCACATTTTTAAATATATATTATTCTCCATTTTACTCTTTCTCTTAAACGGTTAAAGATAGGACATTGCGGTTTACACCAGTGGATTCAGCACCTCATTTTACATAAAATAAGTCTTATAAGTCTACTCTAAAGAGTTGATAAAGGTACAAACGTATATAATGGTTATATATCACATTTTTAAATATCAATTATTTTCCATTTTACTCGATCTCCTAAACAGCTAAAGACAGGACATTGCGGTTTTCACCAGTGGATTCAGCACCTCATTTTACGTAAAATAAGTCTTATGTCTACTCTAATGAGTTGATAAAGGTACAAACGAAAAAAATGTTAATATATCACATTTTTAAATATCTATTATTCTCGATTTTACTCGATCTCCTAAACGGTTAAAGATAAGACATTGCGGTTCTCACCAGTGGATTCAGCACCTCATTTTACGTAAAATAAGTCTTATGTCTACTCTAATGAGTTGATAAAGGTACAAACGAAAAAAATGTTAATATATCACATTTTTAAATATCTACTATTCTCCATTTTACTCGATCTCCTAAACGGTTAAAGATAGGACATTGCGGTTTTCACTAGTGGATTCAGCACCTCATTTTACATAAAATAAGTCTTATAATTCTAATCTAAAGAGTTGAAAAGGGACAAACGAAAAAAATATTAATATATCACATTTTTAAATATCTATTATTCTATATTTTACTCGATCTCCTAAACGGTGAAAGATAGGACATTGCGGTTTTCACCAGTAGATTCAGCACCTCATTTTACAAAAAATAAGTCTTATAAGTCTACTCTCAAAAGTTGTTAAAGGTACAAACGAATAAAAGGTTTATATATCACATTTTTAAGTATCTAATATTCTCCATTTTACACGATGTCCTAAACGGTTAAAGATAGGACATTGCGGTTTTCACCAGTGGATTCAGCACCTCATTTTACATAAAATAAGTCTTATAAGTCTACTCTCAAAAGTTGATAAAGGTACAAACGAATAAAAGGTTAATATATCACATTTTTAAATATCTTATATTCTCCCTTTTTACTCGATCACCTAAACGGTTATAGATAGGACATTGCGGTTTTCACCAGTGGATTCAGCACCTCATTTTACATAAAATAAGTCTTATAAGTCTACTCTAAAGAGTTGATAAAGGTACAAACGAAAAAAATGTTAATATATCACATTTTTAAATATCTATTATTCTCCATTTTACTCGATCTCCTAAATGGTTATAGATAGGACATTGCGGTTTTCACCAGTGGATTCAGCACCTCATTTTACATAAAATAAGTCTTATAAGTCTACTCTAAAGAGTTGATAAAGGTACAAACGAAAAAAATGTTAATATATCACATTTTTAAATATCTATTATTTTCCATTTTACTCGATCTCCTAAACGGTTATAGATAGGACATTGCGGTTTTCACCAGTGGATTCAGCACCTCATTTTACATACAATAAGTCTTATAAGTCTACTCTAAAGTGTTGATAAAGGTACAAACGAATAAAATGTTTATATATCACATTTTTAAATATCAATTATTCTTCATTTTACTCGATGTCCTAAACGGTTAAAGATAGGACATTGCGGTTTTCACCAGTGGATTCAGCACCTCATTTTACATAAAATAAGTCTTATAAGTCTACTCTAAAGAGTTGATAAAGGTACAAACGTATATAATGGTTATATATCACATTTTTAAATATCTATTATTTTCCATTTTACTCGATCTCCTAAACAGCTAAAGACAGGACATTGCGGTTTTCACCAGTAGATTCAGCACCTCATTTTACAAAAAATAAGTCTTATAAGTCTACTCTCAAAAGTTGTTAAAGGTACAAACGAATAAAAGGTTTATATATCACATTTTTAAGTATCTAATATTCTCCATTTTACACGATGTCCTAAACGGTTAAAGATAGGACATTGCGGTTTTCACCAGTGGATTCAGCACCTCATTTTACATAAAATAAGTCTTATAAGTCTACTCTCAAAAGTTGATAAAGGTACAAACGAATAAAAGGTTAATATATCACATTTTTAAATATCTTATATTCTCCCTTTTTACTCGATCACCTAAACGGTTATAGATAGGACATTGCGGTTTTCACCAGTGGATTCAGCACCTCATTTTACATAAAATAAGTCTTATAAGTCTACTCTAAAGAGTTGATAAAGGTACAAACGAAAAAAATGTTAATATATCACATTTTTAAATATCTATTATTCTCCATTTTACTCGATCTCCTAAATGGTTATAGATAGGACATTGCGGTTTTCACCAGTGGATTCAGCACCTCATTTTACATAAAATAAGTCTTATAAGTCTACTCTAAAGAGTTGATAAAGGTACAAACGAAAAAAATGTTAATATATCACATTTTTAAATATCTATTATTCTCCATTTTACTCGATCTCCTAAACGGTTATAGATAGGACATTGCGGTTTTCACCAGTGGATTCAGCACCTCATTTTACATAAAATAAGTCTTATAAGTCTATTCTAAAGTGTTGATAAAGGTACAAACGAATAAAATGTTTATATATCACATTTTTAAATATCAATTATTCTTCATTTTACTCGATGTCCTAAACGATTAAAGATAGGACATTGCGGTTTTTACCAGTGGATTCAGCACCTCATTTTATATAAAATAAGTCTTATAAGTCTACTCTAAAGAGTTGATAAAGGTACAAACGAAAAAAATGTTAATATATCACATTTTTAAATATCTATTATTCTCCATTTTACTCGATCTCCTAAACGGTTAAAGATAGGACATTGCGGTTTTCACTAGTGGATTCAGCACCTCATTTTACATAAAATAAGTCTTATAATTCTACTCTAAAGAGTTAAAAAGGGACAAACGAAAAAAATGTTAATATATCACATTTTTAAATATCTATTATTCTATATTTTACTCGATCTCCTAAACGGTTAAAGATAGGACATTGCGGTTTTCACCAGTAGATTCAGCACCTCATTTTACATAAAATAAGTCCTATAAGTCTACTCTCAAAAGTTAATAAAGGTACAAACAAATAAAATGTTTATATATCACATTTTTAAATATCAATCATTCTCCATTTTACTCGATGTCCTAAACGGTTAAAGATAGGACATTGCGGTTTTCATCAGTGGATTCAGCACCTCATTTTACATAAAATAAGTCTTATAAGTCTACTCTAAAGAGTTGATAAAGGTACAAACGAAAAAAATGTTAATATATCACATTTTTAAATATCAATTATTCTCCATTTTACTCGATGTCCTAAACGGTTAAATATAGGACATTGCGGTTTTCACTAGTGGATTCAGCACCTCATTTTACATAAAATAATTTTATAAGTCTACTCTAAAGAGTTGATAAAGGTACAAACGAATAAAATGGTTATATATCACATTTTTAAATATATATTATTCTCCATTTTACTCTTTCTCTTAAACGGTTAAAGATAGGACATTGCGGTTTTCACCAGTAGATTCAGCACCTCATTTTACATAAAATAAGTCCCATAAGTCTACTCTCAAAAGTTAATAAAGGTACAAACGAATAAAATGTTTATATATCACATTTTTAAATATCAATTATTCTCCATTTTACTCGATGTCATAAACGGTTAAAGATAGGACATTGCGGTTTTCATCAGTGGATTCAGCACCTCATTTTACATAAAATAAGTCTTATAAGTCTACTCTAAAGAGTTGATAAAGGTACAAACGAAAAAAATGTTAATATATCACATTTTTAAATATCAATTATTCTCCATTTTACTCGATGTCCTAATCGGTTAAATATAGGACATAGCGGTTTTCACTAGTGGATTCACCACCTCATTTTACATAAAATAATTTTATAAGTCTACTCTCAAAAATTGATAAAGGTACAAACGAATAAAAGGTTAATATATCACTTTTTTAAATATCTAATATTCTCCCTTTTTACTCGATCACCTAAACGGTTATAGATGGGACATTGCGGTTTTCACCAGTGGATTCAGCACCTCATTTTACATAAAATAAGTCTTATAAGTCTACTCTAAAGAGTTGATAAAGGTACAAACGAAAAAAATGTTAATATATCACATTTTTAAATATCTATTATTCTCCATTTTACTTGATCTCCTAAACGGTTATAGATAGGACATTGCGGTTTTCACCAGTGGATTCAGCACCTCATTTTACATAAAATAAGTCTTATAAGTCTACTCTAAAGAGTTGATAAAGGTACAAACGAAAAAAATGTTAATATATCACATTTTTAAATATCTATTATTTTCCATTTTACTCGATCTCCTAAACGGTTATAGATAGGACATTGCGGTTTTCACCAGTGGATTCAGCACCTCATTTTACATACAATAAGTCTTATAAGTCTACTCTAAAGTGTTGATAAAGGTACAAACGAATAAAATGTTTATATATCACATTTTTAAATATCAATTATTCTTCATTTTACTCGATGTCCTAAACGGTTAAAGATAGGACATTGCGGTTTTCACCAGTGGATTCAGCACCTCATTTTACATAAAATAAGTCTTATAAGTCTACTCTAAAGAGTTGATAAAGGTACAAACGTATATAATGGTTATATATCACATTTTTAAATATCTATTATTTTCCATTTTACTCGATCTCCTAAACAGCTAAAGACAGGACATTGCGGTTTTCACCAGTGGATTCAGCACCTCATTTTACGTAAAATAAGTCTTATGTCTACTCTAATGAGTTGATAAAGGTACAAACGAAAAAAATGTTAATATATCACATTTTTAAATATCTATTATTCTCGATTTTACTCGATCTCCTAAACGGTTAAAGATAAGACATTGCGGTTCTCACTAGTGGATTCAGCACCTCATTTTACATAAAATAAGTCTTATAATTCTAATCTAAAGACTTGAAAAGGGACAAACGAAAAAAATGTTAATATATCACATTTTTAAATATCTATTATTCTATATTTTACTCGATCTCCTAAACGGTGAAAGATAGGACATTGCGGTTTTCACCAGTAGATTCAGCACCTCATTTTACAAAAAATAAGTCTTATAAGTCTACTCTCAAAAGTTGATAAAGGTACAAACGAATAAAAGGTTTATATATCACATTTTTAAGTATCTAATATTCTCCATTTTACTCGATGTCCTAAACGGTTAAAGATAGGACATTGCGGTTTTCACCAGTGGATTCAGCACCTCATTTTACATAAAATAAGTCTTATAAGTCTACTCTCAAAAGTTGATAAAGGTACAAACGAATAAAAGGTTAATATATCACATTTTTAAATATCTTATATTCTCCCTTTTTACTCGATCACCTAAACGGTTATAGATAGGACATTGCGGTTTTCACCAGTGGATTCAGCACCTCATTTTACATAAAATAAGTCTTATAAGTCTACTCTAAAGAGTTGATAAAGGTACAAACGAAAAAAATGTTAATATATCACATTTTTAAATATCTATTATTCTCCATTTTACTCGATCTCCTAAATGGTTATAGATAGGACATTGCGGTTTTCACTAGTGGATTCAGCACCTCATTTTACATAAAATAAGTCTTATAATTCTACTCTAAAGAGTTGAAAAGGGACAAACGAAAAAAATGTTAATATATCACATTTTTAAATATCTATTATTCTATATTTTACTCGATCTCCTAAACGGTTAAAGATAGGACATTGCGGTTTTCACCAGTAGATTCAGCACCTCATTTTACATAAAATAAGTCCTATAAGTCTACTCTCAAAAGTTAATAAAGGTACAAACGAATAAAATGTTTATATATCACATTTTTAAATATCAATTATTCTCCATTTTACTCGATGTCCTAAACGGTTAAAGATAGGACATTGCGGTTTTCATCAGTGGATTCAGCACCTCATTTTACATAAAATAAGTCTTATAAGTCTACTCTAAAGAGTTGATAAAGGTACAAACGAAAAAAATGTTAATATATCACATTTTTAAATATCAATTATTCTCCATTTTACTCGATGTCCTAATCGGTTAAATATAGGACATAGCGGTTTTCACTAGTGGATTCACCACCTCATTTTACATAAAATAATTTTATAAGTCTACTCTAAAGAGTTGATAAAGGTACAAACGAATAAAATGGTTATATATCACATTTTTAAATATATATTATTCTCCATTTTACTCGATGTCCTAAACGGTTAAAGATAGGACATTGCGGTTTTCATCAGTGGATTCAGCACCTCATTTTACATAAAATAAGTCTTATAAGTCTACTCTAAAGAGTTGATAAAGGTACAAACGAAAAAAATGTTAATATATCACATTTTTAAATATCAATTATTCTCCATTTTACTCGATGTCCTAAACGGTTAAATATAGGACATTGCGGTTTTCACTAGTGGATTCAGCACCTTATTTTACATAAAATAATTTTATAAGTCTACTCTAAAGAGTTGATAAAGGTACAAACGAATAAAATGGTTATATATCACATTTTTAAATATATATTATTCTCCATTTTACTCTTTCTCTTAAACGGTTAAAGATAGGACATTGCGGTTTTCACCAGTAGATTCAGCACCTCATTTTACATAAAATAAGTCCCATAAGTCTACTCTCAAAAGTTAATAAAGGTACAAACGAATAAAATGTTTATATATCACATTTTTAAATATCAATTATTCTCCATTTTACTCGATGTCCTAAACGGTTAAAGATAAGACATTGCGGTTTTCATCAGTGGATTCAGCACCTCATTTTACAAAAAATAAGTCTTATAAGTCTACTCTCAAAAGTTGATAAAGGTACAAACGAATAAAAGGTTTATATATCACATTTTTAAGTATCTAATATTCTCCATTTTACTCGATGTCCTAAACGGTTAAAGATAGGACATTGCGGTTTTCACCAGTGGATTCAGCACCTCATTTTACATAAAATAAGTCTTATAAGTCTACTCTCAAAAATTGATAAAGGTACAAACGAATAAAAGGTTAATATATCACATTTTTAAATATCTAATATTCTCCCTTTTTACTCGATCACCTAAACGGTTAAAGATGGGACATTGCGGTTTTCACCAGTGGATTCAGCACCTCATTTTACATAAAATAAGTCTTATAAGTCTACTCTAAAGAGTTGATAAAGGTACAAACGAAAAAAATGTTAATATATCACATTTTTAAATATCTATTATTCTCCATTTTACTCGATCTCCTAAACGGTTATAGATAGGACATTGCGGTTTTCACCAGTGGATTCAGCACCTCATTTTACATAAAAGAAGTCTTATAAGTCTACTCTAAAGAGTTGATAAAGGTACAAACGAAAAAAATGTTAATATATCACATTTTTAAATATCTATTATTTTCCATTTTACTCGATCTCCTAAACGGTTATAGATAGGACATTGCGGTTTTCACCAGTGGATTCAGCACCTCATTTTACATACAATAAGTCTTATAAGTCTACTCTAAAGTGTTGATAAAGGTACAAACGAATAAAATGTTTATATATCACATTTTTAAATATCAATTATTCTTCATTTTACTCGATGTCCTAAACGGTTAAAGATAGGACATTGCGGTTTTCACCAGTGGATTCAGCACCTCATTTTACATAAAATAAGTCTTATAAGTCTACTCTAAAGAGTTGATAAAGGTACAAACGTATATAATGGTTATATATCACATTTTTAAATATCTATTATTTTCCATTTTACTCGATCTCCTAAACGGTTATAGATAGGACAATGCGGTTTTCACCAGTGGATTCAGCACCTCATTTTACGTAAAATAAGTCTTACGTCTACTCTAATGAGTTGATAAAAGTACAAACGAAAAAAATGTTAATATATCACATTTTTAAATATCTATTATTCTCGATTTTACTCGATCTCCTAAACGGTTAAAGATAAGACATTGCGGTTCTCACCAGTGGATTCAGCACCTCATTTTACGTAAAATAAGTCTTATGTCTACTCTAATGAGTTGATAAAGGTACAAACGAAAAAAATGTTAATATATCACATTTTTAAATATCTATTATTCTCCAATTTACTCGATCTCCTAAACGGTTAAAGATAGGACATTGCGGTTTTCACTAGTGGATTCAGCACCTCATTTTACATAAAATAAGTCTTATAATTCTACTCTAAAGAGTTGAAAAGGGACAAACGAAAAAAATGTTAATATATCATATTTTTAAATATCTATTATTCTATATTTTACTCGATCTCCTAAACGGTTAAAGATAGGACATTGCGGTTTTCACCAGTGGATTCAGCACCTCATTTTACAAAAAATAAGTCTTATAAGTCTACTCTCAAAAGGTGATAAAGGTACAAACGAATAAAAGGTTTATATATCACATTTTTAAATATCTAATATTCTCCCTTTTTACTCGATCACCTAAACGGTTATAGATAGGACATTGCGGTTTTCACCAGTGGATTCAGCACCTCATTTTACATAAAATAAGTCTTATAAGTCTACTCTCAAAAGTTGATAAAGGTACAAACGAATAAAATGTTTATATTTCACATTTTTAAATATCTATTATTCTCGATTTTACTCAATCTCCTAAACGGTTAAAGATAAGACGTTGCGGTTTTCACCAGTGGATTCAGCACCTCATTTTACATAAAATAAGTCTTATAAGTCTACTCTAAAGAGTTGATAAAGGTACAAACGAAAAAAATGTTAATATATCACATTTTTAAATATCTATTATTCTCGATTTTACTCAAACTCCTAAACGGTTAAAGATAAGACATTGCGGTTTTCACCAGTGGATTCAGCACCTCATTTAACGTAAAATAAGTCTTATGTCTACTCTAATGAGTTGATAAAGGTACAAACGAATAAAAGGTTTATATATCACATTTTTAAGTATCAAATATTCTCCATTTTACTCGATGTCCTAAACGGTTAAAGATGGGACAATGCGGTTTTCACCAGTGGATTCAGCACCTCATTTTACATAAAATAAGTCCTATAAGTCTACTCTAAAGAGTTGATAAAGTTACAAACGAAAAAAAATGTTTATATATCACATTTTTATATATCTATTATTCTCCATTTTACTCGATCTCCTAAACAGTTAAAGATAGGATATTGCGGTTTTCACCAGTGGATTCAGCACCTTATTTTACATAAAATATGTCTTATAAGTCTACTCTAAAGAGTTGATAAATGTACAAACGAATAAAATGGTTATATATCACATTTTTATATACATATTATTCTCCATTTTACTCGATCACCTAAACGGTCAAAGATAGGACATTGCGGTTTTCACCATTGGATTCAGCACGTCATTCTACATAAAATAAGTCTTATAAGTCTACTCTCAAATGTTGATAAAGGTAAAAGCGAATAAAAGGATTATATATCACATTTTTTAATATCTAATATTCTCCATTTTACTCGATCTCCTAAACGGTTAAAGATAGGCCATTGCGGTTTTTACCAGTGGATTCAGCACCTCATTTTACATAAAATAAGTCCTATAAGTCTACTCTCAAAAGTTGATAAAGGTACAAACGAATAAAATGTTTATATTTCACATTTTTAAATATCTATTATTCTCGATTTTACTCGATCTCCTAAACGGTTAAAGATGAGACATTGCGGTTTTCACCAGTATATTCAGCACCTCATTTTACATAAAATAAGTCTTATAAGTCTACTCTAAAGAGTTGATAAAGGTACAAACGAAAAAAATGTTAATATATCATATTTTTAAATATCTATTATTCTCGATTTTACTCGAACTCCTAAACGGTTAAAGATAAGACATTGCGGTTTTCACCAGTGGATTCAGCACCTCATTTAACGTAAAATAAGTCTTATGTCTACTCTAATGAGTTGATAAAGTTACAAACGAAAAAAATGTTAATATATCACATTTTTAAATATCTATTATTCTCGATTTTACTCGATCTCCTAAACGGTTAAAGATAAGACATTGCGGTTTTCACCAGTATATTCAGCACCTCATTTTACATAAAATAAGTCTTATAAGTCTACTCTAAAGAGTTGATAAAGGTACAAACGAAAAAAATGTTAATATATCACATTTTTAAATATCAATTATTCTCCATTTTACTCGATGTCCTAATCGGTTAAATATAGGACATAGCGGTTTTCACTAGTGGATTCACCACCCCATTTTACATAAAATAATTTTATAAGTCTACTCTAAAGAGTTGATAAAGGTACAAACGAATAAAATGGTTATATATCACATTTTTAAATATATATTATTCTCCATTTTACTCTTTCTCTTAAACGGTTAAAGATAGGACATTGCGGTTTACACCAGTGGATTCAGCACCTCATTTTACATAAAATAAGTCTTATAAGTCTACTCTAAAGAGTTGATAAAGGTACAAACGTATATAATGGTTATATATCACATTTTTAAATATCAATTATTTTCCATTTTACTCGATCTCCTAAACAGCTAAAGACAGGACATTGCGGTTTTCACCAGTGGATTCAGCACCTCATTTAACGTAAAATAAGTCTTATGTCTACTCTAATGAGTTGATAAAGGTACAAACGAATAAAAGGTTTATATATCACATTTTTAAGTATCAAATATTCTCCATTTTACTCGATGTCCTAAACGGTTAAAGATGGGACAATGCGGTTTTCACCAGTGGATTCAGCACCTCATTTTACATAAAATAAGTCCTATAAGTCTACTCTAAAGAGTTGATAAAGTTACAAACGAAAAAAAATGTTTATATATCACATTTTTATATATCTATTATTCTCCATTTTACTCGATCTCCTAAACAGTTAAAGATAGGATATTGCGGTTTTCACCAGTGGATTCAGCACCTTATTTTACATAAAATATGTCTTATAAGTCTACTCTAAAGAGTTGATAAATGTACAAACGAATAAAATGGTTATATATCACATTTTTATATACATATTATTCTCCATTTTACTCGATCACCTAAACGGTCAAAGATAGGACATTGCGGTTTTCACCATTGGATTCAGCACGTCATTCTACATAAAATAAGTCTTATAAGTCTACTCTCAAATGTTGATAAAGGTAAAAGCGAATAAAAGGATTATATATCACATTTTTTAATATCTAATATTCTCCATTTTACTCGATCTCCTAAACGGTTAAAGATAGGCCATTGCGGTTTTTACCAGTGGATTCAGCACCTCATTTTACATAAAATAAGTCCTATAAGTCTACTCTCAAAAGTTGATAAAGGTACAAACGAATAAAATGTTTATATTTCACATTTTTAAATATCTATTATTCTCGATTTTACTCGATCTCCTAAACGGTTAAAGATGAGACATTGCGGTTTTCACCAGTATATTCAGCACCTCATTTTACATAAAATAAGTCTTATAAGTCTACTCTAAAGAGTTGATAAAGGTACAAACGAAAAAAATGTTAATATATCATATTTTTAAATATCTATTATTCTCGATTTTACTCGAACTCCTAAACGGTTAAAGATAAGACATTGCGGTTTTCACCAGTGGATTCAGCACCTCATTTAACGTAAAATAAGTCTTATGTCTACTCTAATGAGTTGATAAAGTTACAAACGAAAAAAATGTTAATATATCACATTTTTAAATATCTATTATTCTCGATTTTACTCGATCTCCTAAACGGTTAAAGATAAGACATTGCGGTTTTCACCAGTATATTCAGCACCTCATTTTACATAAAATAAGTCTTATAAGTCTACTCTAAAGAGTTGATAAAGGTACAAACGAAAAAAATGTTAATATATCACATTTTTAAATATCAATTATTCTCCATTTTACTCGATGTCCTAATCGGTTAAATATAGGACATAGCGGTTTTCACTAGTGGATTCACCACCCCATTTTACATAAAATAATTTTATAAGTCTACTCTAAAGAGTTGATAAAGGTACAAACGAATAAAATGGTTATATATCACATTTTTAAATATATATTATTCTCCATTTTACTCTTTCTCTTAAACGGTTAAAGATAGGACATTGCGGTTTACACCAGTGGATTCAGCACCTCATTTTACATAAAATAAGTCTTATAAGTCTACTCTAAAGAGTTGATAAAGGTACAAACGTATATAATGGTTATATATCACATTTTTAAATATCAATTATTTTCCATTTTACTCGATCTCCTAAACAGCTAAAGACAGGACATTGCGGTTTTCACCAGTGGATTCAGCACCTCATTTTACGTAAAATAAGTCTTATGTCTACTCTAATGAGTTGATAAAGGTACAAACGAAAAAAATGTTAATATATCACATTTTTAAATATCTATTATTCTCGATTTTACTCGATCTCCTAAACGGTTAAAGATAAGACATTGCGGTTCTCACCAGTGGATTCAGCACCTCATTTTACGTAAAATAAGTCTTATGTCTACTCTAATGAGTTGATAAAGGTACAAACGAAAAAAATGTTAATATATCACATTTTTAAATATCTACTATTCTCCATTTTACTCGATCTCCTAAACGGTTAAAGATAGGACATTGCGGTTTTCACTAGTGGATTCAGCACCTCATTTTACATAAAATAAGTCTTATAATTCTAATCTAAAGAGTTGAAAAGGGACAAACGAAAAAAATGTTAATATATCACATTTTTAAATATCTATTATTCTATATTTTACTCGATCTTCTAAACGGTGAAAGATAGGACATTGCGGTTTACACCAGTAGATTCAGCACCTCATTTTACAAAAAATAAGTCTTATAAGTCTACTCTCAAAAGTTGATAAAGGTACAAACGAATAAAAGGTTTATATATCACATTTTTAAGTATCTAATATTCTCCATTTTACTCGATGTCCTAAACGGTTAAAGATAGGACATTGCGGTTTTCACCAGTGGATTCAGCACCTCATTTTACATAAAATAAGTCTTATAAGTCTACTCTCAAAAATTGATAAAGGTACAAACGAATAAAAGGTTAATATATCACATTTTTAAATATCTAATATTCTCCCTTTTTACTCGATCACCTAAACGGTTAAAGATGGGACATTGCGGTTTTCACCAGTGGATTCAGCACCTCATTTTACATAAAATAAGTCTTATAAGTCTACTCTAAAGAGTTGATAAAGGTACAAACGAAAAAAATGTTAATATATCACATTTTTAAATATCTATTATTCTCCATTTTACTCGATCTCCTAAACGGTTATAGATAGGACATTGCGGTTTTCACCAGTGGATTCAGCACCTCATTTTACATAAAATAAGTCTTATAAGTCTACTCTAAAGAGTTGATAAAGGTACAAACGAAAAAAATGTTAATATATCACATTTTTAAATATCTATTATTTTCCATTTTACTCGATCTCCTAAACGGTTATAGATAGGACATTGCGGTTTTCACCAGTGGATTCAGCACCTCATTTTACATACAATAAGTCTTATAAGTCTACTCTAAAGTGTTGATAAAGGTACAAACGAATAAAATGTTTATATATCACATTTTTAAATATCAATTATTCTTCATTTTACTCGATGTCCTAAACGGTTAAAGATAGGACATTGCGGTTTTCACCAGTGGATTCAGCACCTCATTTTACATAAAATAAGTCTTATAAGTCTACTCTAAAGAGTTGATAAAGGTACAAACGTATATAATGGTTATATATCACATTTTTAAATATCTATTATTTTCCATTTTACTCGATCTCCTAAACGGTTATAGATAGGACAATGCGGTTTTCACCAGTGGATTCAGCACCTCATTTTACGTAAAATAAGTCTTACGTCTACTCTAATGAGTTGATAAAAGTACAAACGAAAAAAATGTTAATATATCACATTTTTAAATATCTATTATTCTCGATTTTACTCGATCTCCTAAACGGTTAAAGATAAGACATTGCGGTTCTCACCAGTGGATTCAGCACCTCATTTTACGTAAAATAAGTCTTATGTCTACTCTAATGAGTTGATAAAGGTACAAACGAAAAAAATGTTAATATATCACATTTTTAAATATCTATTATTCTCCAATTTACTCGATCTCCTAAACGGTTAAAGATAGGACATTGCGGTTTTCACTAGTGGATTCAGCACCTCATTTTACATAAAATAAGTCTTATAATTCTACTCTAAAGAGTTGAAAAGGGACAAACGAAAAAAATGTTAATATATCATATTTTTAAATATCTATTATTCTATATTTTACTCGATCTCCTAAACGGTTAAAGATAGGACATTGCGGTTTTCACCAGTGGATTCAGCACCTCATTTTACAAAAAATAAGTCTTATAAGTCTACTCTCAAAAGGTGATAAAGGTACAAACGAATAAAAGGTTTATATATCACATTTTTAAATATCTAATATTCTCCCTTTTTACTCGATCACCTAAACGGTTATAGATAGGACATTGCGGTTTTCACCAGTGGATTCAGCACCTCATTTTACATAAAATAAGTCATATAAGTCTACTCTCAAAAGTTGATAAAGGTACAAACGAATAAAATGTTTATATTTCACATTTTTAAATATCTATTATTCTCGATTTTACTCAATCTCCTAAACGGTTAAAGATAAGACGTTGCGGTTTTCACCAGTGGATTCAGCACCTCATTTAACGTAAAATAAGTCTTATGTCTACTCTAATGAGTTGATAAAGGTACAAACGAATAAAAGGTTTATATATCACATTTTTAAGTATCAAATATTCTCCATTTTACTCGATGTCCTAAACGGTTAAAGATGGGACAATGCGGTTTTCACCAGTGGATTCAGCACCTCATTTTACATAAAATAAGTCCTATAAGTCTACTCTAAAGAGTTGATAAAGTTACAAACGAAAAAAAATGTTTATATATCACATTTTTATATATCTATTATTCTCCATTTTACTCGATCTCCTAAACAGTTAAAGATAGGATATTGCGGTTTTCACCAGTGGATTCAGCACCTTATTTTACATAAAATATGTCTTATAAGTCTACTCTAAAGAGTTGATAAATGTACAAACGAATAAAATGGTTATATATCACATTTTTATATACATATTATTCTCCATTTTACTCGATCACCTAAACGGTCAAAGATAGGACATTGCGGTTTTCACCATTGGATTCAGCACGTCATTCTACATAAAATAAGTCTTATAAGTCTACTCTCAAATGTTGATAAAGGTAAAAGCGAATAAAAGGATTATATATCACATTTTTTAATATCTAATATTCTCCATTTTACTCGATCTCCTAAACGGTTAAAGATAGGCCATTGCGGTTTTTACCAGTGGATTCAGCACCTTATTTTACATAAAATAAGTCCTATAAGTCTACTCTCAAAAGTTGATAAAGGTACAAACGAATAAAATGTTTATATTTCACATTTTTAAATATCTATTATTCTCGATTTTACTCGATCTCCTAAACGGTTAAAGATGAGACATTGCGGTTTTCACCAGTATATTCAGCACCTCATTTTACATAAAATAAGTCTTATAAGTCTACTCTAAAGAGTTGATAAAGGTACAAACGAAAAAAATGTTAATATATCATATTTTTAAATATCTATTATTCTCGATTTTACTCGAACTCCTAAACGGTTAAAGATAAGACATTGCGGTTTTCACCAGTGGATTCAGCACCTCATTTAACGTAAAATAAGTCTTATGTCTACTCTAATGAGTTGATAAAGTTACAAACGAAAAAAATGTTAATATATCACATTTTTAAATATCTATTATTCTCGATTTTACTCGATCTCCTAAACGGTTAAAGATAAGACATTGCGGTTTTCACCAGTATATTCAGCACCTCATTTTACATAAAATAAGTCTTATAAGTCTACTCTAAAGAGTTGATAAAGGTACAAACGAAAAAAATGTTAATATATCACATTTTTAAATATCTATTATTCTCGATTTTACTCGAACTCCTAAACGGTTAAAGATAAGACATTGCGGTTTTCACCAGTGGATTCAGCACCTCATTTAACGTAAAATAAGTCTTATGTCTACTCTAATGAGTTGATAAAGGTACAAACGAAAAAAATGTTAATATATCACATTTTTAAATATCTATTATTCTCCATTTTCCTCGATCTCCTAAACGGTTAAAGATAGGACATTGAGGTTTTCACTAGTGGATTCAGCACCTCATTTTACATAAAATAAGTCTTATAATTCTACTCTAAAGAGTTGAAAAGGGACAAACGAAAAAAATGTTGATATATCACATTTTCAAATATCTATTATTCTATATTTTACTCGATCTCCTAAACGGTTAAAGATAATATATTGCGGTTTTCACCAGTGGATTCAGCACCTCATTTTACATAAAATAAGTCTTATAAGTCTACTCTCAAAAGTTGATAAAGGTACAAACGAATAAAAGGTTTATATATCACATTTTTAAATATCTAATATTCCCCTTTTTACTCGATCACCTAAACGGTTATAGATAGGACATTGCAGTTTTCACCAGTGGATTCAGCACCTCATTTTACATAAAATAAGTCTTATAAGTCTACTCTCAAAAGTTGATAAAGGTACAAACGAATAAAATGTTTATATATCACATTTTTAAATATCTATTATTCTCCATTTTACTCGATCACCTAAACGGTTAAAGATAGGACATTCCGTTTTTCACCAGTAAATTCAGCACCTCATTTTACATAAAATAAGTCTTATAAGTCTACTCTCAAAAGTTGATAAAGGTACAAACGAATAAAAGGTTTATATATCACATTTTTAAATATCTAATATTCTCCATTTTACTCGATGTCCTAAACTGTTAAAGATAGGACATTGCTGTTTTCACCAGTAGATTCAGCACCTCATTTTACATAAAATAAGTCGTATAAGTCTACTCTAAAGAGTTGATAAAGGTACAAACGAATAAAATGGTTATATATCACATTTTTAAATATATATTATTCTCCATTTTACTCTTTCTCTTAAACGGTTAAAGATAGGACATTGCGGTTTTCACCAGTGGATTCAGCACCTCATTTTACATAAAATAAGTCTTATAAGTCTACTCTAAAGAGTTGATAAAGGTACAAACGTATAAAATGGTTATATATCACATTTTTAAATATCTATTATTTTCCATTTTACTCGATCTCCTAAACAGCTAAAGATAGGACATTGCGGTTTTCACCAGTGGATTCAGCACCTCATTTTACATAAAATAAGTCTTATAAGTCTACTCTAAAGAGTTGATAAAGGTACAAACGAAAAAAATGTTAATATATCACATTTTTAAATATCTATTATTCTCCATTTTACTCGATCTCCTAAACAGTTAAAGATAGGATATTGCGGTTTTCACCATTGGATTCAGCACGTCATTTTACATAAAATAAGTCTTATAAGTCTACTCTCAAATGTTGATAAAGGTAAAAACGAATAAAAGGTTTATATATCACATTTTTTAATATCTAATATTCTCCATTTTACTCGATCTCCTAAACGGTTAAAGATAGGCCATTGCGGTTTTCACCAGTGGATTCAGCACCTCATTTTACATAAAATAAGTCCTATAAGTCTACTCTCAAAAGTTGATAAAGGTACAAACGAATAAAATGTTTATATTTCACATTTTTAAATATCTATTATTCTCGATTTTACTCGATCTCCTAAACGGTTAAAGATAAGACATTGCGGTTTTCACCAGTATATTCAGCACCTCATTTTACATAAAATAAGTCTTATAAGTCTACTCTAAAGAGTTGATAAAGGTACAAACGAAAAAAATGTTAATATATCATATTTTTAAATATCTATTATTCTCGATTTTACTCGAACTCCTAAACGGTTAAAGATAAGACATTGCGGTTTTCACCAGTGGATTCAGCACCTCATTTAACGTAAAATAAGTCTTATGTCTACTCTAATGAGTTGATAAAGGTACAAACGAAAAAAATGTTAATATATCACATTTTTAAATATCTATTATTCTCGATTTTACTCGATCTCCTAAACGGTTAAAGATAAGACATTGCGGTTTTCACCAGTATATTCAGCACCTCATTTTACATAAAATAAGTCTTATAAGTCTACTCAAAAGAGTTGATAAAGGTACAAACGAAAAAAATGTTAATATATCACATTTTTAAATATCTATTATTCTCGATTTTACTCGAACTCCTAAACGGTTAAAGATAAGACATTGCGGTTTTCACCAGTGGATTCAGCACCTCATTTAACGTAAAATAAGTCTTATGTCTACTCTAATGAGTTGATAAAGGTACAAACGAAAAAAATGTTAATATATCACATTTTTAAATATCTATTATTCTCCATTTTCCTCGATCTCCTAAACGGTTAAAGATAGGACATTGCGGATTTCACTAGTGGATTCAGCACCTCATTTTACATAAAATAAGTCTTATAATTCTACTCCAAAGAGTTGAAAAGGGACAAACGAAAAAAATGTTAATATATCACATTTTCAAATATCTATTATTCTATATTTTACTCGATCTCCTAAACGGTTAAAGATAGGACATTGCGGTTTTCACCAGTGGATTCAGCACCTCATTTTACATAAAATAAGTCTTATAAGTCTACTCTCAAAAGTTGATAAAGGTACAAACGAATAAAAGGTTTATATATCACATTTTTAAATATCTAATATTCCCCTTTTTACTCGATCACCTAAACGGTTATAGATAGGACATTGCAGTTTTCACCAGTGGATTCAGCACCTCATTTTACATAAAATAAGTCTTATAAGTCTACTCTCAAAAGTTGATAAAGGTACAAACGAATAAAATGTTTATATATCACATTTTTAAATATCTATTATTCTCCATTTTACTCGATCACCTAAACTGTTAAAGATAGGACATTCCGTTTTTCACCAGAGAATTCAGCACCTCATTTTACATAAAATAAGTCTTATAAGTCAACTCTCAAAAGTTGATAAAGGTACAAACGAATAAAAGGTTTATATATCACATTTTTAAATATCTATTATTCTCCATTTTACTCGATCTCCTAAACGGTTAAAGATAGGACATTGCGGTTTTCACTAGTGGATTCAGCACCTCATTTTCATAAAATAAGTCTTATGTCTACTCTAATGAGTTGATAAAAGTTCAAACGAAAATAAGGTTTATATATCACATTTTTAAATATCTAATATTCTCCATTTTACTCTATCTTCTAAACGGTTAAAGATAAGACATTGCGGTTTTCACTAATGGATTCAGCACCTCATTTTACATAAAATAAGTCCTATAAGTCTACTCTCAAAAGTTGATAAAGGTACAAACGAATAAAATGTTTATATATCACATTTTTAAATATCTAATATTCTCCATTTTACTCGATCTCCTAAACGGTTAAAGATAGGACATTGCGGTTTTCACTAGTGGATTCAGCACCTCATTTTCATAAAATAAGTCTTATGTCTACTCTAATGAGTTGATAAAAGTTCAAACGAAAATAAGGTTTATATATCACATTTTTAAATATCTAATATTCTCCATTTTACTCTATCTTCTAAACGGTTAAAGATAAGACATTGCGGTTTTCACTAATGGATTCAGCACCTCATTTTACATAAAATAAGTCCTATAAGTCTACTCTCAAAAGTTGATAAAGGTACAAACGAATAAAATGTTTATATATCACATTTTTAAATATCAATTATTCTCTATTTTACTCGATCTCCTAAACGGTTTAAGATAGGACATTGTGGTTTTCACCAGTGGATTCAGCACCTCATTTTAAGTAAAATAAGTCTTATGTCTTCTCTAATAAGTTGATAAAGGTACAAACGAAAAAAATGTTAATATATCACATTTTTAAATATCTATTATTCTCCATTTTACTCGATCTCCTAAACGGTTAAAGATAGGACATTGCGGTTTTCACTAGTGGATTCAGCACCTCATTTTCATAAAATAAGTCTTATAATTCTACTCTATAGAGTTGAAAAGGTACAAACGAATAAAATGTTTATATATCACATTTTTAAATATCTATTATTCTCCATTTTAGTCGATCTCCTAAACGGTTAAAGATAGGACATTGCGGTTTTCACCAGTGAATTCAGCACCTCATTTTACATAAAATAAGTCTTATAAGTCTACTCTCAAAAGTTGATAAAGGTACAAACGAATAAAAGGTTTATATATCACATTTTTAAATATCTAATATTCTCCATTTTACTCGATCTCCTAAACGGTTAAAGATAAGACATTGCGGTTTTCACCAATGGATTCAGCACCTCATTTTACATAAAATAAGTCTTATAAGTCTACTCTAAAGAGTTGAAAAAGGGACAAACGAAAAAAATTTTAATATATCACATTTTTAAATAACTATTATTCTCCATTTTACTCTATCTCCTAAACGGTTAAAGATATGACATTGCGGTTTTCACCAGTGGATTCAGCACCTCATTTTACATAAAATAAGTCTTATGTCTACTCTAATGAGTTGATAAAGGTTCAAACGAAAAAAATGTTAATATATAACATTTTTAAATATCTATTATTTTCCATTTTACTCGATCTCCTAAACGGTTAAAGATAAGACATTGCGGTTTTCACCAGTGGATTCAGCACCTCATTTTACATAAAATAAGTCTTATAAGTCTACTCTAAAGAGATGATAAAGGTACAAACGAAAAGATGTTAATATATCACATTTTTAAATATCTATTATTCTCCATTTTACTCGATCTCCTAAACGGTTAAAGATAGGACATTGCGGTTTTCACCAGTGGATTCAGCACCTCATTTTACATAAAATAAGTCTTATAAGTCCACTCGAAAGAGTTGATAAAGGTACAAACGAAAAAAATGTTAATATATCATATTTTTAAATATCTATTATTCTCGATTTTACTCGAACTCCTAAACGGTTAAAGATAAGACATTGCGGTTTTCACCAGTGGATTCAGCACCTCATTTAACGTAAAATAAGTCTTATGTCTACTCTAATGAGTTGATAAAGGTACAAACGAAAAAAATGTTAATATATCACATTTTTAAATATCTATTATTCTCGATTTTACTCGATCTCCTAAACGGTTAAAGATAAGACATTGCGGTTTTCACCAGTATATTCAGCACCTCATTTTACATAAAATAAGTCTTATAAGTCTACTCAAAAGAGTTGATAAAGGTACAAACGAAAAAAATGTTAATATATCACATTTTTAAATATCTATTATTCTCGATTTTACTCGAACTCCTAAACGGTTAAAGATAAGACATTGCGGTTTTCACCAGTGGATTCAGCACCTCATTTAACGTAAAATAAGTCTTATGTCTACTCTAATGAGTTGATAAAGGTACAAACGAAAAAAATGTTAATATATCACATTTTTAAATATCTATTATTCTCCATTTTCCTCGATCTCCTAAACGGTTAAAGATAGGACATTGCGGATTTCACTAGTGGATTCAGCACCTCATTTTACATAAAATAAGTCTTATAATTCTACTCCAAAGAGTTGAAAAGGGACAAACGAAAAAAATGTTAATATATCACATTTTCAAATATCTATTATTCTATATTTTACTCGATCTCCTAAACGGTTAAAGATAGGACATTGCGGTTTTCACCAGTGGATTCAGCACCTCATTTTACATAAAATAAGTCTTATAAGTCTACTCTCAAAAGTTGATAAAGGTACAAACGAATAAAAGGTTTATATATCACATTTTTAAATATCTAATATTCCCCTTTTTACTCGATCACCTAAACGGTTATAGATAGGACATTGCAGTTTTCACCAGTGGATTCAGCACCTCATTTTACATAAAATAAGTCTTATAAGTCTACTCTCAAAAGTTGATAAAGGTACAAACGAATAAAATGTTTGTATATCACATTTTTAAATATCTATTATTCTCCATTTTACTCGATCACCTAAACGGTTAAAGATAGGACATTCCGTTTTTCACCAGTGAATTCAGCACCTCATTTTACATAAAATAAGTCTTATAAGTCTACTCTCAAAAGTTGATAAAGGTACAAACGAATGAAAGGTTTATATATCACATTTTTAAATATCTAATATTCTCCATTTTACTCGATGTCCTAAACGGTTAAAGATAGGACATTGCGGTTTTCACCAGTAGATTCAGCACCTCATTTTACATAAAATAAGTCGTATAAGTCTACTCTAAAGAGTTGATAAAGGTACAAACGAATAAAATGGTTATATATCACATTTTTAAATATATATTATTCTCCATTTTACTCTTTCTCTTAAACGGTTAAAGATAGGACATTGCGGTTTTCACCAGTGGATTCAGCACCTCATTTTACATAAAATAAGTCTTATAAGTCTACTCTAAAGAGTTGATAAAGGTACAAACGTATAAAATGGTTATATATCACATTTTTAAATATCTATTATTTTCCATTTTACTCGATCTCCTAAACAGCTAAAGATAGGACATTGCGGTTTTCACCTGTGGATTCAGCACCTCATTTTACATAAAATAAGTCTTATAAGTCTACTTTAAAGAGTTGATAAAGGTACAAACGAAAAAAATGTTAATATATCACATTTTTAAATATCTTATATTCTCCCTTTTTACTCGATCACCTAAACGGTTATAGATAGGACATTGCGGTTTTCACCAGTGGATTCAGCACCTCATTTTACATAAAATAAGTCTTATAAGTCTACTCTAAAGTGTTGATAAAGGTACAAACGAATAAAATGTTTATGTATCACATTTTTAAATATCAATTATTCTTCATTTTACTCGATGTCCTAAACGATTAAAGATAGGACATTGCGGTTTTTACCAGTGGATTCAGCACCTCATTTTATATAAAATAAGTCTTATAAGTCTACTCTAAAGAGTTGATAAAGGTACAAACGAAAAAAATGTTAATATATCACATTTTTAAATATCTATTATTCTCCATTTTACTCGATCTCCTAAACGGTTAAAGATAGGACATTGCGGTTTTCACTAGTGGATTCAGCACCTCATTTTACATAAAATAAGTCTTATAATTCTACTCTAAAGAGTTAAAAAGGGACAAACGAAAAAAATGTTAATATATCACATTTTTAAATATCTATTATTCTATATTTTACTCGATCTCCTAAACGGTTAAAGATAGGACATTGCGGTTTTCACCAGTAGATTCAGCACCTCATTTTACATAAAATAAGTCCTATAAGTCTACTCTCAAAAGTTAATAAAGGTACAAACAAATAAAATGTTTATATATCACATTTTTAAATATCAATCATTCTCCATTTTACTCGATGTCCTAAACGGTTAAAGATAGGACATTGCGGTTTTCATCAGTGGATTCAGCACCTCATTTTACATAAAATAAGTCTTATAAGTCTACTCTAAAGAGTTGATAAAGGTACAAACGAAAAAAATGTTAATATATCACATTTTTAAATATCAATTATTCTCCATTTTACTCGATGTCCTAAACGGTTAAATATAGGACATTGCGGTTTTCACTAGTGGATTCAGCACCTCATTTTACATAAAATAATTTTATAAGTCTACTCTAAAGAGTTGATAAAGGTACAAACGAATAAAATGGTTATATATCACATTTTTAAATATATATTATTCTCCATTTTACTCTTTCTCTTAAACGGTTAAAGATAGGACATTGCGGTTTTCACCAGTAGATTCAGCACCTCATTTTACATAAAATAAGTCCCATAAGTCTACTCTCAAAAGTTAATAAAGGTACAAACGAATAAAATGTTTATATATCACATTTTTAAATATCAATTATTCTCCATTTTAGTCGATCTCCTAAACGGTTAAAGATAGGACATTGCGGTTTTCACCAGTGAATTCAGCACCTCATTTTACATAAAATAAGTCTTATAAGTCTACTCTCAAAAGTTGATAAAGGTACAAACGAATAAAAGGTTTATATATCACATTTTTAAATATCTAATATTCTCCATTTTACTCGATCTCCTAAACGGTTAAAGATAAGACATTGCGGTTTTCACCAATGGATTCAGCACCTCATTTTACATAAAATAAGTCTTATAAGTCTACTCTAAAGAGTTGAAAAAGGGACAAACGAAAAAAATTTTAATATATCACATTTTTAAATAACTATTATTCTCCATTTTACTCTATCTCCTAAACGGTTAAAGATATGACATTGCGGTTTTCACCAGTGGATTCAGCACCTCATTTTACATAAAATAAGTCTTATGTCTACTCTAATGAGTTGATAAAGGTTCAAACGAAAAAAATGTTAATATATAACATTTTTAAATATCTATTATTTTCCATTTTACTCGATCTCCTAAACGGTTAAAGATAAGACATTGCGGTTTTCACCAGTGGATTCAGCACCTCATTTTACATAAAATAAGTCTTATAAGTCTACTCTAAAGAGATGATAAAGGTACAAACGAAAAGATGTTAATATATCACATTTTTAAATATCTATTATTCTCCATTTTACTCGATCTCCTAAACGGTTAAAGATAGGACATTGCGGTTTTCACCAGTGGATTCAGCACCTCATTTTACATAAAATAAGTCTTATAAGTCCACTCGAAAGAGTTGATAAAGGTACAAACGAAAAAAATGTTAATATATCATATTTTTAAATATCTATTATTCTCGATTTTACTCGAACTCCTAAACGGTTAAAGATAAGACATTGCGGTTTTCACCAGTGGATTCAGCACCTCATTTAACGTAAAATAAGTCTTATGTCTACTCTAATGAGTTGATAAAGGTACAAACGAAAAAAATGTTAATATATCACATTTTTAAATATCTATTATTCTCGATTTTACTCGATCTCCTAAACGGTTAAAGATAAGACATTGCGGTTTTCACCAGTATATTCAGCACCTCATTTTACATAAAATAAGTCTTATAAGTCTACTCAAAAGAGTTGATAAAGGTACAAACGAAAAAAATGTTAATATATCACATTTTTAAATATCTATTATTCTCGATTTTACTCGAACTCCTAAACGGTTAAAGATAAGACATTGCGGTTTTCACCAGTGGATTCAGCACCTCATTTAACGTAAAATAAGTCTTATGTCTACTCTAATGAGTTGATAAAGGTACAAACGAAAAAAATGTTAATATATCACATTTTTAAATATCTATTATTCTCCATTTTCCTCGATCTCCTAAACGGTTAAAGATAGGACATTGCGGATTTCACTAGTGGATTCAGCACCTCATTTTACATAAAATAAGTCTTATAATTCTACTCCAAAGAGTTGAAAAGGGACAAACGAAAAAAATGTTAATATATCACATTTTCAAATATCTATTATTCTATATTTTACTCGATCTCCTAAACGGTTAAAGATAGGACATTGCGGTTTTCACCAGTGGATTCAGCACCTCATTTTACATAAAATAAGTCTTATAAGTCTACTCTCAAAAGTTGATAAAGGTACAAACGAATAAAAGGTTTATATATCACATTTTTAAATATCTAATATTCCCCTTTTTACTCGATCACCTAAACGGTTATAGATAGGACATTGCAGTTTTCACCAGTGGATTCAGCACCTCATTTTACATAAAATAAGTCTTATAAGTCTACTCTCAAAAGTTGATAAAGGTACAAACGAATAAAATGTTTGTATATCACATTTTTAAATATCTATTATTCTCCATTTTACTCGATCACCTAAACGGTTAAAGATAGGACATTCCGTTTTTCACCAGTGAATTCAGCACCTCATTTTACATAAAATAAGTCTTATAAGTCTACTCTCAAAAGTTGATAAAGGTACAAACGAATGAAAGGTTTATATATCACATTTTTAAATATCTAATATTCTCCATTTTACTCGATGTCCTAAACGGTTAAAGATAGGACATTGCGGTTTTCACCAGTAGATTCAGCACCTCATTTTACATAAAATAAGTCGTATAAGTCTACTCTAAAGAGTTGATAAAGGTACAAACGAATAAAATGGTTATATATCACATTTTTAAATATATATTATTCTCCATTTTACTCTTTCTCTTAAACGGTTAAAGATAGGACATTGCGGTTTTCACCAGTGGATTCAGCACCTCATTTTACATAAAATAAGTCTTATAAGTCTACTCTAAAGAGTTGATAAAGGTACAAACGTATAAAATGGTTATATATCACATTTTTAAATATCTATTATTTTCCATTTTACTCGATCTCCTAAACAGCTAAAGATAGGACATTGCGGTTTTCACCTGTGGATTCAGCACCTCATTTTACATAAAATAAGTCTTATAAGTCTACTTTAAAGAGTTGATAAAGGTACAAACGAAAAAAATGTTAATATATCACATTTTTAAATATCTTATATTCTCCCTTTTTACTCGATCACCTAAACGGTTATAGATAGGACATTGCGGTTTTCACCAGTGGATTCAGCACCTCATTTTACATAAAATAAGTCTTATAAGTCTACTCTAAAGTGTTGATAAAGGTACAAACGAATAAAATGTTTATGTATCACATTTTTAAATATCAATTATTCTTCATTTTACTCGATGTCCTAAACGATTAAAGATAGGACATTGCGGTTTTTACCAGTGGATTCAGCACCTCATTTTATATAAAATAAGTCTTATAAGTCTACTCTAAAGAGTTGATAAAGGTACAAACGAAAAAAATGTTAATATATCACATTTTTAAATATCTATTATTCTCCATTTTACTCGATCTCCTAAACGGTTAAAGATAGGACATTGCGGTTTTCACTAGTGGATTCAGCACCTCATTTTACATAAAATAAGTCTTATAATTCTACTCTAAAGAGTTAAAAAGGGACAAACGAAAAAAATGTTAATATATCACATTTTTAAATATCTATTATTCTATATTTTACTCGATCTCCTAAACGGTTAAAGATAGGACATTGCGGTTTTCACCAGTAGATTCAGCACCTCATTTTACATAAAATAAGTCCTATAAGTCTACTCTCAAAAGTTAATAAAGGTACAAACAAATAAAATGTTTATATATCACATTTTTAAATATCAATCATTCTCCATTTTACTCGATGTCCTAAACGGTTAAAGATAGGACATTGCGGTTTTCATCAGTGGATTCAGCACCTCATTTTACATAAAATAAGTCTTATAAGTCTACTCTAAAGAGTTGATAAAGGTACAAACGAAAAAAATGTTAATATATCACATTTTTAAATATCAATTATTCTCCATTTTACTCGATGTCCTAAACGGTTAAATATAGGACATTGCGGTTTTCACTAGTGGATTCAGCACCTCATTTTACATAAAATAATTTTATAAGTCTACTCTAAAGAGTTGATAAAGGTACAAACGAATAAAATGGTTATATATCACATTTTTAAATATATATTATTCTCCATTTTACTCTTTCTCTTAAACGGTTAAAGATAGGACATTGCGGTTTTCACCAGTAGATTCAGCACCTCATTTTACATAAAATAAGTCCCATAAGTCTACTCTCAAAAGTTAATAAAGGTACAAACGAATAAAATGTTTATATATCACATTTTTAAATATCAATTATTCTCCATTTTACTCGATGTCATAAACGGTTAAAGATAGGACATTGCGGTTTTCATCAGTGGATTCAGCACCTCATTTTACATAAAATAAGTCTTATAAGTCTACTCTAAAGAGTTGATAAAGGTACAAACGAAAAAAATGTTAATATATCACATTTTTAAATATCAATTATTCTCCATTTTACTCGATGTCCTAATCGGTTAAATATAGGACATAGCGGTTTTCACTAGTGGATTCACCACCTCATTTTACATAAAATAATTTTATAAGTCTACTCTCAAAAATTGATAAAGGTACAAACGAATAAAAGGTTAATATATCACTTTTTTAAATATCTAATATTCTCCCTTTTTACTCGATCACCTAAACGGTTATAGATGGGACATTGCGGTTTTCACCAGTGGATTCAGCACCTCATTTTACATAAAATAAGTCTTATAAGTCTACTCTAAAGAGTTGATAAAGGTACAAACGAAAAAAATGTTAATATATCACATTTTTAAATATCTATTATTCTCCATTTTACTCGATCTCCTAAACGGTTATAGATAGGACATTGCGGTTTTCACCAGTGGATTCAGCACCTCATTTTACATAAAATAAGTCTTATAAGTCTACTCTAAAGAGTTGATAAAGGTACAAACGAAAAAATGTTAATATATCACATTTTTAAATATCTATTATTTTCCATTTTACTCGATCTCCTAAACGGTTATAGATAGGACATTGCGGTTTTCACCAGTGGATTCAGCACCTCATTTAACGTAAAATAAGTCTTATGTCTACTCTAATGAGTTGATAAAGGTACAAACGAAAAAAATGTTAATATATCACATTTTTAAATATCTATTATTCTCGATTTTACTCGATCTCCTAAACGGTTAAAGATAAGACATTGCGGTTTTCACCAGTATATTCAGCACCTCATTTTACATAAAATAAGTCTTATAAGTCTACTCAAAAGAGTTGATAAAGGTACAAACGAAAAAAATGTTAATATATCACATTTTTAAATATCTATTATTCTCGATTTTACTCGAACTCCTAAACGGTTAAAGATAAGACATTGCGGTTTTCACCAGTGGATTCAGCACCTCATTTAACGTAAAATAAGTCTTATGTCTACTCTAATGAGTTGATAAAGGTACAAACGAAAAAAATGTTAATATATCACATTTTTAAATATCTATTATTCTCCATTTTCCTCGATCTCCTAAACGGTTAAAGATAGGACATTGCGGATTTCACTAGTGGATTCAGCACCTCATTTTACATAAAATAAGTCTTATAATTCTACTCCAAAGAGTTGAAAAGGGACAAACGAAAAAAATGTTAATATATCACATTTTCAAATATCTATTATTCTATATTTTACTCGATCTCCTAAACGGTTAAAGATAGGACATTGCGGTTTTCACCAGTGGATTCAGCACCTCATTTTACATAAAATAAGTCTTATAAGTCTACTCTCAAAAGTTGATAAAGGTACAAACGAATAAAAGGTTTATATATCACATTTTTAAATATCTAATATTCCCCTTTTTACTCGATCACCTAAACGGTTATAGATAGGACATTGCAGTTTTCACCAGTGGATTCAGCACCTCATTTTACATAAAATAAGTCTTATAAGTCTACTCTCAAAAGTTGATAAAGGTACAAACGAATAAAATGTTTGTATATCACATTTTTAAATATCTATTATTCTCCATTTTACTCGATCACCTAAACGGTTAAAGATAGGACATTCCGTTTTTCACCAGTGAATTCAGCACCTCATTTTACATAAAATAAGTCTTATAAGTCTACTCTCAAAAGTTGATAAAGGTACAAACGAATGAAAGGTTTATATATCACATTTTTAAATATCTAATATTCTCCATTTTACTCGATGTCCTAAACGGTTAAAGATAGGACATTGCGGTTTTCACCAGTAGATTCAGCACCTCATTTTACATAAAATAAGTCGTATAAGTCTACTCTAAAGAGTTGATAAAGGTACAAACGAATAAAATGGTTATATATCACATTTTTAAATATATATTATTCTCCATTTTACTCTTTCTCTTAAACGGTTAAAGATAGGACATTGCGGTTTTCACCAGTGGATTCAGCACCTCATTTTACATAAAATAAGTCTTATAAGTCTACTCTAAAGAGTTGATAAAGGTACAAACGTATAAAATGGTTATATATCACATTTTTAAATATCTATTATTTTCCATTTTACTCGATCTCCTAAACAGCTAAAGATAGGACATTGCGGTTTTCACCTGTGGATTCAGCACCTCATTTTACATAAAATAAGTCTTATAAGTCTACTTTAAAGAGTTGATAAAGGTACAAACGAAAAAAATGTTAATATATCACATTTTTAAATATCTTATATTCTCCCTTTTTACTCGATCACCTAAACGGTTATAGATAGGACATTGCGGTTTTCACCAGTGGATTCAGCACCTCATTTTACATAAAATAAGTCTTATAAGTCTACTCTAAAGTGTTGATAAAGGTACAAACGAATAAAATGTTTATGTATCACATTTTTAAATATCAATTATTCTTCATTTTACTCGATGTCCTAAACGATTAAAGATAGGACATTGCGGTTTTTACCAGTGGATTCAGCACCTCATTTTATATAAAATAAGTCTTATAAGTCTACTCTAAAGAGTTGATAAAGGTACAAACGAAAAAAATGTTAATATATCACATTTTTAAATATCTATTATTCTCCATTTTACTCGATCTCCTAAACGGTTAAAGATAGGACATTGCGGTTTTCACTAGTGGATTCAGCACCTCATTTTACATAAAATAAGTCTTATAATTCTACTCTAAAGAGTTAAAAAGGGACAAACGAAAAAAATGTTAATATATCACATTTTTAAATATCTATTATTCTATATTTTACTCGATCTCCTAAACGGTTAAAGATAGGACATTGCGGTTTTCACCAGTAGATTCAGCACCTCATTTTACATAAAATAAGTCCTATAAGTCTACTCTCAAAAGTTAATAAAGGTACAAACAAATAAAATGTTTATATATCACATTTTTAAATATCAATCATTCTCCATTTTACTCGATGTCCTAAACGGTTAAAGATAGGACATTGCGGTTTTCATCAGTGGATTCAGCACCTCATTTTACATAAAATAAGTCTTATAAGTCTACTCTAAAGAGTTGATAAAGGTACAAACGAAAAAAATGTTAATATATCACATTTTTAAATATCAATTATTCTCCATTTTACTCGATGTCCTAAACGGTTAAATATAGGACATTGCGGTTTTCACTAGTGGATTCAGCACCTCATTTTACATAAAATAATTTTATAAGTCTACTCTAAAGAGTTGATAAAGGTACAAACGAATAAAATGGTTATATATCACATTTTTAAATATATATTATTCTCCATTTTACTCTTTCTCTTAAACGGTTAAAGATAGGACATTGCGGTTTTCACCAGTAGATTCAGCACCTCATTTTACATAAAATAAGTCCCATAAGTCTACTCTCAAAAGTTAATAAAGGTACAAACGAATAAAATGTTTATATATCACATTTTTAAATATCAATTATTCTCCATTTTACTCGATGTCATAAACGGTTAAAGATAGGACATTGCGGTTTTCATCAGTGGATTCAGCACCTCATTTTACATAAAATAAGTCTTATAAGTCTACTCTAAAGAGTTGATAAAGGTACAAACGAAAAAAATGTTAATATATCACATTTTTAAATATCAATTATTCTCCATTTTACTCGATGTCCTAATCGGTTAAATATAGGACATAGCGGTTTTCACTAGTGGATTCACCACCTCATTTTACATAAAATAATTTTATAAGTCTACTCTCAAAAATTGATAAAGGTACAAACGAATAAAAGGTTAATATATCACTTTTTTAAATATCTAATATTCTCCCTTTTTACTCGATCACCTAAACGGTTATAGATGGGACATTGCGGTTTTCACCAGTGGATTCAGCACCTCATTTTACATAAAATAAGTCTTATAAGTCTACTCTAAAGAGTTGATAAAGGTACAAACGAAAAAAATGTTAATATATCACATTTTTAAATATCTATTATTCTCCATTTTACTCGATCTCCTAAACGGTTATAGATAGGACATTGCGGTTTTCACCAGTGGATTCAGCACCTCATTTTACATAAAATAAGTCTTATAAGTCTACTCTAAAGAGTTGATAAAGGTACAAACGAAAAAAATGTTAATATATCACATTTTTAAATATCTATTATTTTCCATTTTACTCGATCTCCTAAACGGTTATAGATAGGACATTGCGGTTTTCACCAGTGGATTCAGCACCTCATTTTACATACAATAAGTCTTATAAGTCTACTCTAAAGTGTTGATAAAGGTACAAACGAATAAAATGTTTATATATCACATTTTTAAATATCAATTATTCTTCATTTTACTCGATGTCCTAAACGGTTAAAGATAGGACATTGCGGTTTTCACCAGTGGATTCAGCACCTCATTTTACATAAAATAAGTCTTATAAGTCTACTCTAAAGAGTTGATAAAGGTACAAACGTATATAATGGTTATATATCACATTTTTAAATATCTATTATTTTCCATTTTACTCGATCTCCTAAACAGCTAAAGACAGGACATTGCGGTTTTCACCAGTGGATTCAGCACCTCATTTTACGTAAAATAAGTCTTATGTCTACTCTAATGAGTTGATAAAGGTACAAACGAAAAAAATGTTAATATATCACATTTTTAAATATCTATTATTCTCGATTTTACTCGATCTCCTAAACGGTTAAAGATAAGACATTGCGGTTCTCACTAGTGGATTCAGCACCTCATTTTACATAAAATAAGTCTTATAATTCTAATCTAAAGACTTGAAAAGGGACAAACGAAAAAAATGTTAATATATCACATTTTTAAATATCTATTATTCTATATTTTACTCGATCTCCTAAACGGTGAAAGATAGGACATTGCGGTTTTCACCAGTAGATTCAGCACCTCATTTTACAAAAAATAAGTCTTATAAGTCTACTCTCAAAAGTTGATAAAGGTACAAACGAATAAAAGGTTTATATATCACATTTTTAAGTATCTAATATTCTCCATTTTACTCGATGTCCTAAACGGTTAAAGATAGGACATTGCGGTTTTCACCAGTGGATTCAGCACCTCATTTTACATAAAATAAGTCTTATAAGTCTACTCTCAAAAGTTGATAAAGGTACAAACGAATAAAAGGTTAATATATCACATTTTTAAATATCTTATATTCTCCCTTTTTACCCGATCACCTAAACGGTTATAGATAGGACATTGCGGTTTTCACCAGTGGATTCAGCACCTCATTTTACATAAAATAAGTCTTATAAGTCTACTCTAAAGAGTTGATAAAGGTACAAACGAAAAAAATGTTAATGTATCACATTTTTAAATATCTATTATTCTCCATTTTACTCGATCTCCTAAATGGTTATAGATAGGACATTGCGGTTTTCACTAGTGGATTCAGCACCTCATTTTACATAAAATAAGTCTTATAATTCTACTCTAAAGAGTTGAAAAGGGACAAACGAAAAAAATGTTAATATATCACATTTTTAAATATCTATTATTCTATATTTTACTCGATCTCCTAAACGGTTAAAGATAGGACATTGCGGTTTTCACCAGTAGATTCAGCACCTCATTTTACATAAAATAAGTCCTATAAGTCTACTCTCAAAAGTTAATAAAGGTACAAACGAATAAAATGTTTATATATCACATTTTTAAATATCAATTATTCTCCATTTTACTCGATGTCCTAAACGGTTAAAGATAGGACATTGCGGTTTTCATCAGTGGATTCAGCACCTCATTTTACATAAAATAAGTCTTATAAGTCTACTCTAAAAAGTTGATAAAGGTACAAACGAAAAAAATGTTAATATATCACATTTTTAAATATCAATTATTCTCCATTTTACTCGATGTCCTAATCGGTTAAATATAGGACATAGCGGTTTTCACTAGTGGATTCACCACCACATTTTACATAAAATAATTTTATAAGTCTACTCTAAAGAGTTGATAAAGGTACAAACGAATAAAATGGTTATATATCACATTTTTAAATATATATTATTCTCCAATTTACTCGATCTCCTAAACGGTTAAAGATAGGACATTGCGGTTTTCACTAGTGGATTCAGCACCTCATTTTACATAAAATAAGTCTTATAATTCTAATCTAAAGAGTTGAAAAGGGACAAACGAAAAAAATGTTAATATATCACATTTTTAAATATCTATTATTCTATATTTTACTCGATCTTCTAAACGGTGAAAGATAGGACATTGCGGTTTTCACTAGTGGATTCAGCACCTCATTTTACATAAAATAAGTCTTATAATTCTAATCTAAAGAGTTGAAAAGGGACAAACGAAAAAAATGTTAATATATCACATTTTTAAATATCTATTATTCTATATTTTACTCGATCTTCTAAACGGTGAAAGATAGGACATTGCGGTTTACACCAGTAGATTCAGCACCTCATTTTACAAAAAATAAGTCTTATAAGTCTACTCTCAAAAGTTGATAAAGGTACAAACGAATAAAAGGTTTATATATCACATTTTTAAGTATCTAATATTCTCCATTTTACTCGATGTCCTAAACGGTTAAAGATAGGACATTGCGGTTTTCACCAGTGGATTCAGCACCTCATTTTACATAAAATAAGTCTTATAAGTCTACTCTCAAAAATTGATAAAGGTACAAACGAATAAAAGGTTAATATATCACATTTTTAAATATCTAATATTCTCCCTTTTTACTCGATCACCTAAACGGTTAAAGATGGGACATTGCGGTTTTCACCAGTGGATTCAGCACCTCATTTTACATAAAATAAGTCTTATAAGTCTACTCTAAAGAGTTGATAAAGGTACAAACGAAAAAAATATTAATATATCACATTTTTAAATATCTATTATTCTCCATTTTACTCGATCTCCTAAACGGTTATAGATAGGACATTGCGGTTTTCACCAGTGGATTCAGCACCTCATTTTACATAAAATAAGTCTTATAAGTCTACTCTAAAGAGTTGATAAAGGTACAAACGAAAAAAATGTTAATATATCACATTTTTAAATATCTATTATTTTCCATTTTACTCGATCTCCTAAACGGTTATAGATAGGACATTGCGGTTTTCACCAGTGGATTCAGCACCTCATTTTACATACAATAAGTCTTATAAGTCTACTCTAAAGTGTTGATAAAGGTACAAACGAATAAAATGTTTATATATCACATTTTTAAATATCAATTATTCTTCATTTTACTCGATGTCCTAAACGGTTAAAGATAGGACATTGCGGTTTTCACCAGTGGATTCAGCACCTCATTTTACATAAAATAAGTCTTATAAGTCTACTCTAAAGAGTTGATAAAGGTACAAACGTATATAATGGTTATATATCACATTTTTAAATATCTATTATTTTCCATTTTACTCGATCTCCTAAACGGTTATAGATAGGACATTGCGGTTTTCACCAGTGGATTCAGCACCTCATTTTACGTAAAATAAGTCTTACGTCTACTCTAATGAGTTGATAAAAGTACAAACGAAAAAAATGTTAATATATCACATTTTTAAATATCTATTATTCTCGATTTTACTCGATCTCCTAAACGGTTAAAGATAAGACATTGCGGTTCTCACCAGTGGATTCAGCACCTCATTTTACGTAAAATAAGTCTTATGTCTACTCTAATGAGTTGATAAAGGTACAAACGAAAAAAATGTTAATATATCACATTTTTAAATATCTATTATTCTCCAATTTACTCGATCTCCTAAACGGTTAAAGATAGGACATTGCGGTTTTCACTAGTGGATTCAGCACCTCATTTTACATAAAATAAGTCTTATAATTCTACTCTAAAGAGTTGAAAAGGGACAAACGAAAAAAATGTTAATATATCATATTTTTAAATATCTATTATTCTATATTTTACTCGATCTCCTAAACGGTTAAAGATAGGACATTGCGGTTTTCACCAGTGGATTCAGCACCTCATTTTACAAAAAATAAGTCTTATAAGTCTACTCTCAAAAGGTGATAAAGGTACAAACGAATAAAAGGTTTATATATCACATTTTTAAATATCTAATATTCTCCCTTTTTACTCGATCACCTAAACGGTTATAGATAGGACATTGCGGTTTTCACCAGTGGATTCAGCACCTCATTTTACATAAAATAAGTCTTATAAGTCTACTCTCAAAAGTTGATAAAGGTACAAACGAATAAAATGTTTATATTTCACATTTTTAAATATCTATTATTCTCGATTTTACTCAATCTCCTAAACGGTTAAAGATAAGACGTTGCGGTTTTCACCAGTGGATTCAGCACCTCATTTTACATAAAATAAGTCTTATAAGTCTACTCTAAAGAGTTGATAAAGGTACAAACGAAAAAAATGTTAATATATCACATTTTTAAATATCTATTATTCTCGATTTTACTCAAACTCCTAAACGGTTAAAGATAAGACATTGCGGTTTTCACCAGTGGATTCAGCACCTCATTTAACGTAAAATAAGTCTTATGTCTACTCTAATGAGTTGATAAAGGTACAAACGAATAAAAGGTTTATATATCACATTTTTAAGTATCTAATATTCTCCATTTTACTCGATGTCCTAAACGGTTAAAGATGGGACAATGCGGTTTTCACCAGTGGATTCAGCACCTCATTTTACATAAAATAAGTCCTATAAGTCTACTCTAAAGAGTTGATAAAGTTACAAACGAAAAAAAATGTTTATATATCACATTTTTATATATCTATTATTCTCCATTTTACTCGATCTCCTAAACAGTTAAAGATAGGATATTGCGGTTTTCACCAGTGGATTCAGCACCTCATTTTACATAAAATAAGTCCTATAAGTCTACTCTCAAAAGTTGATAAAGGTACAAACGAATAAAATGTTTATATTTCACATTTTTAAATATCTATTATTCTCGATTTTACTCGATCTCCTAAACGGTTAAAGATGAGACATTGCGGTTTTCACCAGTATATTCAGCACCTCATTTTACATAAAATAAGTCTTATAAGTCTACTCTAAAGAGTTGATAAAGGTACAAACGAAAAAAATGTTAATATATCATATTTTTAAATATCTATTATTCTCGATTTTACTCGAACTCCTAAACGGTTAAAGATAAGACATTGCGGTTTTCACCAGTGGATTCAGCACCTCATTTAACGTAAAATAAGTCTTATGTCTACTCTAATGAGTTGATAAAGGTACAAACGAAAAAAATGTTAATATATCACATTTTTAAATATCTATTATTCTCGATTTTACTCGATCTCCTAAACGGTTAAAGATAAGACATTGCGGTTTTCACCAGTATATTCAGCACCTCATTTTACATAAAATAAGTCTTATAAGTCTACTCTAAAGAGTTGATAAAGGTACAAACGAAAAAAATGTTAATATATCACATTTTTAAATATCTATTATTCTCGATTTTACTCGAACTCCTAAACGGTTAAAGATAAGACATTGCGGTTTTCACCAGTGGATTCAGCACCTCATTTAACGTAAAATAAGTCTTATGTCTACTCTAATGAGTTGATAAAGGTACAAACGAAAAAAATGTTAATATATCACATTTTTAAATATCTATTATTCTCCATTTTCCTCGATCTCCTAAACGGTTAAAGATAGGACATTGAGGTTTTCACTAGTGGATTCAGCACCTCATTTTACATAAAATAAGTCTTTTAATTCTACTCTAAAGAGTTGAAAAGGGACAAACGAAAAAAATGTTGATATATCACATTTTCAAATATCTATTATTCTATATTTTACTCGATCTCCTAAACGGTTAAAGATAGGACATTGCGGTTTTCACCAGTGGATTCAGCACCTCATTTTACATAAAATAAGTCTTATAAGTCTACTCTCAAAAGTTGATAAAGGTACAAACGAATAAAAGGTTTATATATCACATTTTTAAATATCTAATATTCCCCTTTTTACTCGATCACCTAAACGGTTATAGATAGGACATTGCAGTTTTAACCAGTGGATTCAGCACCTCATTTTACATAAAATAAGTCTTATAAGTCTACTCTCAAAAGTTGATAAAGGTACAAACGAATAAAATGTTTATATATCACATTTTTAAATATCTATTATTCTCCATTTTACTCGATCACCTAAACGGTTAAAGATAGGACATTCCGTTTTTCACCAGTAAATTCAGCACCTCATTTTACATAAAATAAGTCTTATAAGTCTACTCTCAAAAGTTGATAAAGGTACAAACGAATAAAAGGTTTATATATCACATTTTTAAATATCTAATATTCTCCATTTTACTCGATGTCCTAAACTGTTAAAGATAGGACATTGCTGTTTTCACCAGTAGATTCAGCACCTCATTTTACATAAAATAAGTCGTATAAGTCTACTCTAAAGAGTTGATAAAGGTACAAACGAATAAAATGGTTATATATCACATTTTTAAATATATATTATTCTCCATTTTACTCTTTCTCTTAAACGGTTAAAGATAGGACATTGCGGTTTTCACCGGTGGATTCAGCACCTCATTTTACATAAAATAAGTCTTATAAGTCTACTCTAAAGAGTTGATAAAGGTACAAACGTATAAAATGGTTATATATCACATTTTTAAATATCTATTATTTTCCATTTTACTCGATCTCCTAAACAGCTAAAGATAGGACATTGCGGTTTTCACCAGTGGATTCAGCACCTCATTTTACATAAAATAAGTCTTATAAGTCTACTCTAAAGAGTTGATAAAGGTACAAACGAAAAAAATGTTAATATATCACATTTTTAAATATCTATTATTCTCCATTTTACTCGATCTCCTAAACAGTTAAAGATAGGATATTGCGGTTTTCACCAGTGGATTCAGCACCTTATTTTACATAAAATATGTCTTATAAGTCTACTCTAAAGAGTTGATAAATGTACAAACGAATAAAATGGTTATATATCACATTTTTATATACATATTATTCTCCATTTTACTCGATCACCTAAACGGTCAAAGATAGGACATTGCGGTTTTCACCATTGGATTCAGCACGTCATTTTACATAAAATAAGTCTTATAAGTCTACTCTCAAATGTTGATAAAGGTAAAAACGAATAAAAGGTTTATATATCACATTTTTTAATATCTAATATTCTCCATTTTACTCGATCTCCTAAACGGTTAAAGATAGGCCATTGCGGTTTCCACCAGTGGATTCAGCACCTCATTTTACATAAAATAAGTCCTATAAGTCTACTTTCAAAAGTTGATAAAGGTACAAACGAATAAAATGTTTATATTTCACATTTTTAAATATCTATTATTCTCGATTTTACTCGATCTCCTAAACGGTTAAAGATAAGACATTGCGGTTTTCACCAGTATATTCAGCACCTCATTTTACATAAAATAAGTCTTATAAGTCTACTCTAAAGAGTTGATAAAGGTACAAACGAAAAAAATGTTAATATATCATATTTTTAAATATCTATTATTCTCGATTTTACTCGAACTCCTAAACGGTTAAAGATAAGACATTGCGGTTTTCACCAGTGGATTCAGCACCTCATTTAACGTAAAATAAGTCTTATGTCTACTCTAATGAGTTGATAAAGGTACAAACGAAAAAAATGTTAATATATCACATTTTTAAATATCTATTATTCTCGATTTTACTCGATCTCCTAAACGGTTAAAGATAAGACATTGCGGTTTTCACCAGTATATTCAGCACCTCATTTTACATAAAATAAGTCTTATAAGTCTACTCAAAAGAGTTGATAAAGGTACAAACCAAAAAAATGTTAATATATCACATTTTTAAATATCTATTATTCTCGATTTTACTCGAACTCCTAAACGGTTAAAGATAAGACATTGCGGTTTTCACCAGTGGATTCAGCACCTCATTTAACGTAAAATAAGTCTTATGTCTACTCTAATGAGTTGATAAAGGTACAAACGAAAAAAATGTTAATATATCACATTTTTAAATATCTATTATTCTCCATTTTCCTCGATCTCCTAAACGGTTAAAGATAGGACATTGCGGATTTCACTAGTGGATTCAGCACCTCATTTTACATAAAATAAGTCTTATAATTCTACTCCAAAGAGTTGAAAAGGGACAAACGAAAAAAATGTTAATATATCACATTTTCAAATATCTATTATTTTATATTTTACTCGATCTCCTAAACGGTTAAAGATAGGACATTGCGGTTTTCACCAGTGGATTCAGCACCTCATTTTACATAAAATAAGTCTTATAAGTCTACTCTCAAAAGTTGATAAAGGTACAAACGAATAAAAGGTTTATATATCACATTTTTAAATATCTAATATTCCCCTTTTTACTCGATCACCTAAACGGTTATAGATAGGACATTGCAGTTTTCACCAGTGGATTCAGCACCTCATTTTACATAAAATAAGTCTTATAAGTCTACTCTCAAAAGTTGATAAAGGTACAAACGAATAAAATGTTTATATATCACATTTTTAAATATCTATTATTCTCCATTTTACTCGATCACCTAAACGGTTAAAGATAGGACATTCCGTTTTTCACCAGAGAATTCAGCACCTCATTTTATATAAAATAAGTCTTATAAGTCAACTCTCAAAAGTTGATAAAGGTACAAACGAATAAAAGGTTTATATATCACATTTTTAAATATCTAATATTCTCCATTTTACTCGATGTCCTAAACGGTTAAAGATAGGACATTGCGGTTTTCACCAGTAGATTCAGCACCTCATTTTACATAAAATAAGTCGTATAAGTCTACTCTAAAGAGTTGATAAAGGTACAAACGAATAAAATGGTTATATATCACATTTTTAAATATATATTATTCTCCATTTTACTCTTTCTCTTAAACGGTTAAAGATAGGACATTGCGGTTTTCACCAGTGGATTCAGCACCTCATTTTGCATAAAATAAGTCTTATAAGTCTACTCTAAAGAGTTGATAAAGGTACAAACGTATAAAATGGTTATATATCACATTTTTAAATATCTATTATTTTCCATTTTACTCGATCTCCTAAACAGCTAAAGATAGGACATTGCGGTTTTCACCTGTGGATTCAGCACCTCATTTTACATAAAATAAGTCTTATAAGTCTACTTTAAAGAGTTGATAAAGGTACAAACGAAAAAAATGTTAATATATCACATTTTTAAATATCTATTATTCTCCATTTTACTCGATCTCCTAAACGGTTAAAGATAGGACATTGCGGTTTTCACCAGTGGATTCAGCACCTCATTTTACATAAAATAAGTCTTATAAGTCTACTCTAAAGAGTTGATAAAGGTACAAACGGAAAAAATGTTAATTTATCACATTTTTAAATATCTATTATTCTCTATTTTACTCTATCTCCTAAACGGTTAAAGATAGGACATTGCGGTTTTCACCAGTGGATTCAGCACCTTATTTTACATAAAATAAGTCTTACAAGTCTTTTCTAAAGAGTTGATAAAGGTACAAACGAAAAAAATGTTAATATATCACATTTTTAAATATCTATTATTCTCCATTTTACTCGATCTCCTAAACGGTTAAAGATAAGACATTGCGGTTTTCACCAATGGATTCAGCATCTCATTTTACATAAAACAAGTCTTATGTCTACTCTAATGAGTTGATAAAAGTTCAAACGAAAATAAGGTTTATATATCACATTTTTAAATATCTAATATTCTCCATTTTACTCTATCTTCTAAACGGTTAAAGATAAGACATTGCGGTTTTCACTAATGGATTCAGCACCTCATTTTACATAAAATAAGTCCTATAAGTCTACTCTCAAAAGTTGATAAAGGTACAAACGAATAAAATGTTTATATATCACATTTTTAAATATCAATTATTCTCTATTTTACTCGATCTCCTAAACGGTTTAAGATAGGACATTGTGGTTTTCACCAGTGGATTCAGCACCTCATTTTAAGTAAAATAAGTCTTATGTCTTCTCTAATAAGTTGATAAAGGTACAAACGAAAAAAATGTTAATATATCACATTTTTAAATATCTATTATTCTCCATTTTACTCGATCTCCTAAACGGTTAAAGATAGGACATTGCGGTTTTCACTAGTGGATTCAGCACCTCATTTTCATAAAATAAGTCTTATAATTCTACTCTATAGAGTTGAAAAGGTACAAACGAATAAAATGTTTATATATCACATTTTTAAATATCTATTATTCTCCATTTTAGTCGATCTCCTAAACGGTTAAAGATAGGACATTGCGGTTTTCACCAGTGAATTCAGCACCTCATTTTACATAAAATAAGTCTTATAAGTCTACTCTCAAAAGTTGATAAAGGTACAAACGAATAAAAGGTTTATATATCACATTTTTAAATATCTAATATTCTCCATTTTACTCGATCTCCTAAACGGTTAAAGATAAGACATTGCGGTTTTCACCAATGGATTCAGCACCTCATTTTACATAAAATAAGTCTTATAAGTCTACTCTAAAGAGTTGAAAAAGGGACAAACGAAAAAAATTTTAATATATCACATTTTTAAATAACTATTATTCTCCATTTTACTCTATCTCCTAAACGGTTAAAGATATGACATTGCGGTTTTCACCAGTGGATTCAGCACCTCATTTTACATAAAATAAGTCTTATGGCTACTCTAATGAGTTGATAAATGTTCAAACGAAAAAAATGTTAATATATAACATTTTTAAATATCTATTATTTTCCATTTTACTCGATCTCCTAAACGGTTAAAGATAAGACATTGCGGTTTTCACCAGTGGATTCGGCTCCTCATTTTACATAAAATAAGTCTTATGTCTACTCTAATGAGTTGATAAAGGTTCAAACGAAAAAAATGTTAATATATAACATTTTTAAATAACTATTATTCTCCATTTTACTCTATCTCCTAAACGGTTAAAGATATGACATTGCGGTTTTCACCAGTGGATTCAGCACCTCATTTTACATAAAATAAGTCTTATGTCTACTCTAATGAGTTGATAAAGGTTCAAACGAAAAAAATGTTAATATATAACATTTTTAAATATCTATTATTTTCCATTTTACTCGATCTCCTAAACGGTTAAAGATAAGACATTGCGGTTTTCACCAGTGGATTCAGCACCTCATTTTACATAAAATAAGTCTTATAAGTCTACTCTAAAGAGATGATAAAGGTACAAACGAATAAAAGGTTTATATATCACATTTTTTAATATCTAATATTCTCCATTTTACTCGATCTCCTAAACGGTTAAAGATAGGCCATTGCGGTTTTCACCAGTGGATTCAGCACCTCATTTTACATAAAATAAGTCCTATAAGTCTACTCTCAAAAGTTGATAAAGGTACAAACGAATAAAATGTTTATATTTCACATTTTTAAATATCTATTATTCTCGATTTTACTCGATCTCCTAAACGGTTAAAGATAAGACATTGCGGTTTTCACCAGTATATTCAGCACCTCATTTTACATAAAATAAGTCTTATAAGTCTACTCTAAAGAGTTGATAAAGGTACAAACGAAAAAAATGTTAATATATCATATTTTTAAATATCTATTATTCTCGATTTTACTCGAACTCCTAAACGGTTAAAGATAAGACATTGCGGTTTTCACCAGTGGATTCAGCACCTCATTTAACGTAAAATAAGTCTTATGTCTACTCTAATGAGTTGATAAAGGTACAAACGAAAAAAATGTTAATATATCACATTTTTAAATATCTATTATTCTCGATTTTACTCGATCTCCTAAACGGTTAAAGATAAGACATTGCGGTTTTCACCAGTATATTCAGCACCTCATTTTACATAAAATAAGTCTTATAAGTCTACTCAAAAGAGTTGATAAAGGTACAAACGAAAAAAATGTTAATATATCACATTTTTAGATATCTATTATTCTCGATTTTACTCGAACTCCTAAACGGTTAAAGATAAGACATTGCGGTTTTCACCAGTGGATTCAGCACCTCATTTAACGTAAAATAAGTCTTATGTCTACTCTAATGAGTTGATAAAGGTACAAACGAAAAAAATGTTAATATATCACATTTTTAAATATCTATTATTCTCCATTTTCCTCGATCTCCTAAACGGTTAAAGATAGGACATTGCGAATTTCACTAGTGGATTCAGCACCTCATTTTACATAAAATAAGTCTTATAATTCTACTCCAAAGAGTTGAAAAGGGACAAACGAAAAAAATGTTAATATATCACATTTTCAAATATCTATTATTCTATATTTTACTCGATCTCCTAAACGGTTAAAGATAGGACATTGCGGTTTTCACCAGTGGATTCAGCACCTCATTTTACATAAAATAAGTCTTATAAGTCTACTCTCAAAAGTTGATAAAGGTACAAACGAATAAAAGGTTTATATATCACATTTTTAAATATCTAATATTCCCCTTTTTACTCGATCACCTAAACGGTTATAGATAGGACATTGCAGTTTTCACCAGTGGATTCAGCACCTCATTTTACATAAAATAAGTCTTATAAGTCTACTCTCAAAAGTTGATAAAGGTACTAACGAATAAAATGTTTATATATCACATTTTTAAATATCTATTATTCTCCATTTTACTCGATCACCTAAACGGTTAAAGATAGGACATTCCGTTTTTCACCAGTGAATCCAGCACCTCATTTTACATAAAATAAGTCTTATAAGTCTACTCTCAAAAGTTGATAAAGGTACAAACGAATAAAAGGTTTATATATCACATTTTTAAATATCTAATATTCTCCATTTTACTCGATGTCCTAAACGGTTAAAGATAGGACATTGCGGTTTTCACCAGTAGATTCAGCACCTCATTTTACATAAAATAAGTCGTATAAGTCTACTCTAAAGAGTTGATAAAGGTACAAACGAATAAAATGGTTATATATCACATTTTTAAATATATATTATTCTCCATTTTACTCTTTCTCTTAAACGGTTAAAGATAGGACATTGCGGTTTTCACCAGTGGATTCAGCACCTCATTTTACATAAAATAAGTCTTACAAGTCTACTCTAAAGAGTTGATAAAGGTACAAACGTATAAAATGGTTATATATCACATTTTTAAATATCTATTATTTTCCATTTTACTCGATCTCCTAAACAGCTAAAGATAGGACATTGCGGTTTTCACCTGTGGATTCAGCACCTCATTTTACATAAAATAAGTCTTATAAGTCTACTTTAAAGAGTTGATAAAGGTACAAACGAAAAAAATGTTAATATATCACATTTTTAAATATCTATTATTCTCCATTTTACTCGATCTCCTAAACGGTTAAAGATAGGACATTGCGGTTTTCACCAGTGGATTCAGCACCTTATTTTACATAAAATAAGTCTTACAAGTCTTTTCTAAAGAGTTGATAAAGGTACAAACGAAAAAAATGTTAATATATCACATTTTTAAATATCTATTATTCTCCATTTTACTCGATCTCCTAAACGGTTAAAGATAGGACATTGCGGTTTTCACTAGTGGATTCAGCACCTCATTTTCATAAAATAAGTCATATAATTCTACTCTAAAGAGTTGAAAAGGTACAAACGAATAAAATGTTTATATATCACATTTTTAAATATCTATTATTCTCCATTTTACTCGATCTCCTAAACGGTTAAAGATAGGACATTGCGGTTTTCACCAGTGAATTCAGCACCTCATTTTACATAAAATAAGTCTTATAAGTCTACTCTCAAAAGTTGATAAAGGTACAAACGAATAAAAGGTTTATATATCACATTTTTAAATATCAATTATTCTCTATTTTACTCGATCTCCTAAACGGTTTAAGATAGGACATTGTGGTTTTCACCAGTGGATTCAGCACCTCATTTTAAGTAAAATAAGTCTTATGTCTTCTCTAATAAGTTGATAAAGGTACAAACGAAAAAAATGTTAATATATCACATTTTTAAATATCTATTATTCTCCATTTTACTCGATCTCCTAAACGGTTAAAGATAGGACATTGCGGTTTTCACTAGTGGATTCAGCACCTCATTTTCATAAAATAAGTCATATAATTCTACTCTAAAGAGTTGAAAAGGTACAAACGAATAAAATGTTTATATATCACATTTTTAAATATCTATTATTCTCCATTTTACTCGATCTCCTAAACGGTTAAAGATAGGACATTGCGGTTTTCACCAGTGAATTCAGCACCTCATTTTACATAAAATAAGTCTTATAAGTCTACTCTCAAAAGTTGATAAAGGTACAAACGAATAAAAGGTTTATATATCACATTTTTAAATATCTAATATTCTCCATTTTACTCGATCTCCTAAACGGTTAAAGATAAGACATTGCGGTTTTCACCAATGGATTCAGCACCTCATTTTACATAAAATAAGTCTTATAAGTCTACTCTAAAGAGTTGAAAAAGGGACAAACGAAAAAAATTTTAATATATCACATTTTTAAATAACTATTATTCTCCATTTTACTCTATCTCCTAAACGGTTAAAGATATGACATTGCGGTTTTCACCAGTGGATTCAGCACCTCATTTTACATAAAATAAGTCTTATGTCTACTCTAATGAGTTGATAAAGGTTCAAACGAAAAAAATGTTAATATATAACATTTTTAAATATCTATTATTTTCCATTTTACTCGATCTCCTAAACGGTTAAAGATAAGACATTGCGGTTTTCACCAGTGGATTCAGCACCTCATTTTACATAAAATAAATCTTATAAGTCTACTCTAAAGAGATGATAAAGGTACAAACGAAAAGATGTTAATATATCACATTTTTAAATATCTATTATTCTCCATTTTACTCGATCTCCTAAACGGTTAAAGATAGGACATTGCGGTTTTCACCAGTGGATTCAGCACCTCATTTTACATAAAATAAGTCTTATAAGTCCACTCGAAAGAGTTGATAAAGGTACAAACGAAAACAATGTTAATATATCACATTTTTAAATATCTATTATTCTCTATTTCACTCTATCTCCTAAACGGTTAAAGATAGGATATTGCGGTTTTCACCAGAGGATTCAGCACAACATTTTACATAAAATAAGTCTTATAAGTCTACTCTCAAAAGTTGATATAGGTACAAACGATTAAAAGGTTTATATATCACATTTTTAAATATCTAATATTCTCCATTTTACTCGATGTCCTAAACGGTTAAAGATAGGACATTGCGGTTTTCACCAGTAGATTCAGCACCTCATTTTACATCAAATAAGTCTTATAAGTCTACTCTCAAAAGTTGATATAGGTACAAACGATTAAAAGGTTTATATATCACATTTTTAAATATCTAATATTCTCCATTTTACTCGATGTCCTAAACGGTTAAAGATAGGACATTGCGGTTTTCACCAGTGGATTCAGCACCTCATTTTACATAAAATAAGTCTTATAAGTCTACTCTCAAAAGTTAATATAGGTACAAACGATTAAAAGGTTTATATATCACATTTTTAAATATCTAATATTCTCCATTTTACTCGATGTCCTAAACGGTTAAAGATAGGACATTGCGGTTTTCACCAGTGGATTCAGCACCTCATTTTACATAAATTTAGTCCTATAAGTCTACTCTAAAGAGTTGATAAAGATACAAACGAAAAAAATGTTAATATATCACATTTTTAAATATCTATTATTTTCCAATTTACTCGATCTCCTAAACGGTTAAAGATAAGACATTGCGGTTTTCACCAGTGGATTCAGCACCTCATTTTACATCAAATAAGTCTTATAAGTCTACTCTCAAAAGTTGATATAGGTACAAACGATTAAAAGGTTTATATATCACATTTTTAAATATCTAATATTTTCCATTTTACTCGATGTCCTAAACGGTTAAAGATAGGACATTGCGGTTTTCACCAGTGGATTCAGCACCTCATTTTACATAAATTTAGTCCTATAAGTCTACTCTAAAGAGTTGATAAAGATACAAACGAAAAAAATGTTAATATATCACATTTTTAAATATATATTATTCTCCATTTTACTCTTTCTCTTAAACGGTTAAAGAGAGGACATTGCGGTTTTTACCAGTGGATTCAGCACCTCATTTTACATAAAATAAGTCCTATAAGTCTACTCTCAAAAGTTGATATAGGTACAAACGATTAAAAGGTTTATATATCACATTTTTAAATATCTAATATTCTCCATTTTACTCGATGTCCTAAACGGTTAAAGATAGGACATTGCGGTTTTCACCAGTGGATTCAGCACCTCATTTTACATAAATTTAGTCTTATAAGTCTACTCTAAAGAGTTGATAAAGGTACAAACGAAAAAAATGTTAATATATCACATTTTTAAATATCTATTATTCTCCATTTTACTCGATCTCCTAAACGGTTAAAGGTAGGACATTGCGGTTTTCACCAGTGGATTCAGCACCTCATTTTACATAAAATAAGTCTTATAAGTCTACTCTCAAAAGTTGATAAAGGTACAAACGAATAAAATGTTTATATATCACATTTTTAAATATTTAATATTCTCCATTTTACTCGATGTCCTAAACGGTTAAAGATAGGACATTGCGGTTTTCACCAGTGGATTCAGCACCTCATTTTACATAAAATAAGTCTTATAAGTCTACTCTCAAAAGTTGATATAGGTACAAACGAATAAAAGGTTTATATATCACATTTTTAAATATCAAATATTCTTCATTTTACTCGAAGTCCTAAACGGTTAAAGATAGGACATTGCGGTTTTCACCAGTGGATTCAGCACCTCATTTTACATAAATTTAGTCCTATAAGTCTACTCTAAAGAGTTGATAAAGGTACAAACGAATAAAATGGTTATATATCACATTATTAAATATATATATTTTTCCATTTTACTCTTTCTCTTAAACGGTTAAAGAGAGGACATTGCGGTTTTCACCAGTGGATTCAGCACCTCATTTTACATAAAATAAGTCCTATAAGTCTACTCTCAAAAGTTGATAAAGGTACAAACGTATAAAATGGTTTTATTTCTCATTTTAAAATATCTATTATTCTCCATTTTATTCGATCAACTAAACGGTCAAAGATAGGACATTGCAGTTTTCACCAGTGGATTCAGCACCTTATATTACATAAAATAAGTCCTATAAGTCTTCTCTAAAGAGTTGATAAAGGTACAAACGAATAAAATGTTTATATATCACATTTTTAAATATTTATTGTTCTCCATTTTACTCGATCTCCTAAACAGTTAAAGATAGGACATTGCAGTTTTTACCAGTGGATTCAGCACCTCATTTTACATAAATTTAGTCCTATAAGTCTACTCTAAAGAGTTGATTAAGGTACAAACGAATAAAATGGTTATATATCACATTATTAAATATATATATTTTTCCATTTTACTCTTTCTCTTAAACGGTTAAAGAGAGGACATTGCGGTTTTTACCAGTGGATTCAGCACCTCATTTTACATAAAATAAGTCCTATAAGTCTACTCTCAAAAGTTGATGAAGGTACAAACGAATAAAATGTATATATATCACATTTTTAAATATCTAATATTCTCCATTTTACTCGATGTCCTAAACGGTTAAAGATAGGACATTGCGGTTTTCACCAGTGGATTCAGCACCTCATTTTACATAAATTTAGTCCTATTAGTCTACTCTAAAGAGTTGATAAAGATACAAACGAAAAAAATGTTAATATATCACATTTTTAAATATCTATTATTTTCCAATTTACTCGATCTCCTAAACGGTTAAAGATAAGACATTGCGGTTTTCACCAGTGGATTCAGCACCTCATTTTACATCAAATAAGTCTTATAAGTCTACTCTCAAAAGTTGATATAGGTACAAACGATTAAAAGGTTTATATATCACATTTTTAAATATCTAATATTTTCCATTTTACTCGATGTCCTAAACGGTTAAAGATAGGACATTGCGGTTTTCACCAGTGGATTCAGCACCTCATTTTACATAAATTTAGTCCTATAAGTCTACTCTAAAGAGTTGATAAAGATACAAACGAAAAAATGTTAATATATCACATTTTTAAATATATATTATTCTCCATTTTACTCTTTCTCTTAAACGGTTAAAGAGAGGACATTGCGGTTTTTACCAGTGGATTCAGCACCTCATTTTACATAAAATAAGTCCTATAAGTCTACTCTCAAAAGTTGATATAGGTACAAACGATTAAAAGGTTTATATATCACATTTTTAAATATGTAATATTCTCCATTTTACTCGATGTCCTAAACGGTTAAAGATAGGACATTGCGGTTTTCACCAGTGGATTCAGCACCTCATTTTACATAAATTTAGTCTTATAAGTCTACTCTAAAGAGTTGATAAAGGTACAAACGAAAAAAATGTTAATATATCACATTTTTAAATATCTATTATTCTCCATTTTACTCGATCTCCTAAACGGTTAAAGGTAGGACATTGCGGTTTTCACCAGTGGATTCAGCACCTCATTTTACATAAAATAAGTCTTATAAGTCTACTCTCAAAAGTTGATAAAGGTACAAACGAATAAAATGTTTATATATCACATTTTTAAATATTTAATATTCTCCATTTTACTCGATGTCCTAAACGGTTAAAGATAGGACATTGCGGTTTTCACCAGTGGATTCAGCACCTCATTTTACATAAATTTAGTCCTATAAGTCTACTCTAAAGAGTTGATTAAGGTACAAACGAATAAAATGGTTATATATCACATTATTAAATATATATATTTTTCCATTTTACTCTTTCTCTTAAACGGTTAAAGAGAGGACATTGCGGTTTTTACCAGTGGATTCAGCACCTCATTTTACATAAAATAAGTCCTATAAGTCTACTCTCAAAAGTTGATGAAGGTACAAACGAATAAAATGTATATATATCACATTTTTAAATATTTAATATTCTCCATTTTACTCGATGTCCTAAACGGTTAAAGATAGGACATTGCGGTTTTCACCAGTGGATACAGCACCTCATTTTACATAAAATAAGTCTTATAAGTCTACTCTCAAAAGTTGATAAAGGTACAGACGAATAAAATGTTTATATATCACATTTTTAAATATTTAATATTCTCCATTTTACTCGATGTCCTAAACGGTTAAAGATAGGACATTGCGGTTTTCACCAGTGGATTCAGCACCTCATTTTACATAAAATAAGTCTTATAAGTCTACTCTCAAAAGTTGATATAGGTACAAACGAATAAAAGGTTTATATATCACATTTTTAAATATCTAATATTCTTCATTTTACTCGAAGTCCTAAACGGTTAAAGATAGGACATTGCGGTTTTCACCAGTGGATTCAGCACCTCATTTTACATAAATTTAGTCCTATAAGCCTACTCTAAAGAGTTGATAAAGATACAAACGAAAAAAATGTTAATATATCACATTTTTAAATATATATTATTCTCCATTTTACTCGATCTCCTAAACGGTTAAAGATAGGACATTGCGGTTTTTACCAGTAAATTCAGCACCTCATTTTACATAAATTTAGTCTTATAAGTCTACTCTAAAGAGTTGATAAAGGTACAAACGAATAAAATGGTTATATATCACATTTTTAAATATTTAATATTCTCCATTTTACTCGATGTCCTAAACGGTTAAAGTAGAAGGAAATGGTCATTACTGCTGTAAATCCAACCCCTAGCGCCAACCCCTACCCCTATAAAAAAACAGCCCCTATAAAAAAGTTTCCCCTGTTGAAGATCTACCCCTGTGTAAAAAAAAATTCGCCAAAAAGGCTGTTATTTTTGAAAATAAAGTTTAAGCAATCTGTAATAGATGGCGTTATTAGTTAAATACTGAAAATAATATTTGCAAAGGTTAAATGAATATCAATTAATATGACACGTGTAGGTATAGGAAATGCACTTGCAATTATAAAAAAATACCGTTATTCAGATGTTAAATGAATATCAAATTAAATGATGCTCACTACACGTGTGCATTCGTCATCTTATTTACGTATGTATAGACAATTGTGAGAATTTACATGTATTAGATGACGACACATTACATAACTGTGGCACGGAATATTAAGTGTCGACATCCGATCCTCACCTTGAAAGCGAAAGTTGTTCTCTAATTATTGTTTTCGCAAAAAAAGGGGCCCACAAAAAAACAATAGCTAAAATAATTTATTTTATTTTATTCAAATAAATATCAATAAAAATGGTTTAATTTAACACGTAAACAAGTTATTATAATAAATTTGCATTTTTAATACAATGCTGGTTGTACAGTTTTTACAATTATTTATAAAGTGATATCCACAATTTCCTATTTCCTCGTTACTAAAATCATATCCTTCGATATTGAGAACTGTTGGGCATAAAAATACAAATTGTCGTAGATATAGTCCCTTTTCTCTGGTGGTGACAAATATTTTATCCATACTTTCTAATTCGCTTTTTAGAATTCCCACAAAATACTTGTAGTCAAAGTAGTCTTTTCTGTGTTTATCATTACAATTCCAATTAAGGCCGCATATTTCTCTAGTGCAATCACGTATCTGTGTTTTAATTTGATTATTTAAATATTCAAATTTTATATCCGGTTCAAATAAATAATGTTTTATGTATTTTTTATCGCAGGAAACACAACCACATTCACAAGACTTTAAAATAGTTAATTCCTTAAGAAAATAGGTATTATTTATATTGAAACCCAAAACATCTACAAAAGCGATCTTGGATTTATCGTTTTTTTTTACAATGTTCATCGTTTACAATTACATAGATCTGACTAATTTTGTTAGAGGCGAATATGAATATATATGGTCTGATAAAATTAAGGCATATGCGGTTGTATTTTGTGGGGCATTTTCCTTCAATGAAAATTGTATGCGCAGATCTAAAAGTGAGGAGTTTGAATTTAACAATTCTTTCTGGCGTGATATGTCAAACACGACAAAGGGACAAATTGTTTTAAATAATTTTTTATCCACCATAGGCTGGTTTTGTTTATCATAATAAGAACGTTGGAAATTCGCAAACATCTCATATATGATGGAATAATTGTTATGCTCATAATCCACATGTAAATTGTCATATGGGAAACAATCCGAATTTATAAATAATTTAATATTTGTCAATTTGCAATGATCAAATGTGCTCATATTTTTTCTTAAATTATTCTTTTTATCAATAGACAAACAGAATATTACATATCTGGGCTTTTCTAATTGGGTAGAAGATTTCACTACCCAATCAAAATCTTTTGATATTTGTAATTCCGGAATTGTGTATAGATTCCATTGACGTGAGAAAATAGATAATTCTCTGCCACTGTCTATTACTTGTAAAAGTTTTAATTTACTGTAGTCTGATAATTCAACAATGGAAACTCTCCAAACAATTTTTTTAATGTTTAATGTTACAGGCTCCGGTCCTACATCATACATGGCATTTAAATTAGTGTTGCTTCTAATTAAAACTAATTCTTGTTTCATGAAAACAATAACTTTCTTGAAATCCTCCGCAAATCCTAATAATGTTCTCAAAGGTACACACACCGAAAAATGCCCATCATTTAGATGATAATAACAAGTATCATCTACGTTCCAGCCCGCATTTGAAAGGATGGCCGACTCGGCACTTGAAAATGATAGCAAACCTTTGACCGTAGATACTATTCCGGGCGTATGACATGACTCAATAATTTTTCCATTTAATTCATACCTAATTTCTTCAAACAAAAAAGGCACAAAATTGTTTACTAATTTGGCGGTTAATGAGGGCCTTTGATCCCTATTTTGAAGAACTGTTCCCTCTAAATATATATATGAATCGCTGGGCAAAGTTAAAATTTCCGACTGGGGTACAGTTATTCTAATTTCATCGTTGACGTTAAAAGTATTCGTAGCATAAGGGTAATATGAATGTTTTTCTAATCTACTTATGGAATTATCAAAGAGGGGTGTTTCCAATACATTTAAGCTATCGTCCATTATTTTTTAAAATAGTTAATCCTAAGGATTGTAAAAATTTTTTATTTGATTTTGTTAAACCTTTGCCTTTAAAAGATTTTGCAGTACTACACGAATTTAATAAATTATTCCTATTTATATATGATTTATTGTATTTAATAACCATTGTTATAAGAATCAACTATAAATTCTGTTTATTATGAGACAATATACAAATTTGTACTGAGCAAATAAAATCGTTTATTGTCTATACATAGTGCACAATTTTAATATGAATATCGCTGATTTTTTCTACGCAAATGTAATCTTGCAGAGACCTTTTCTCCTCGTAAATTTATTAAATCCCCATTTTGGTCGACTATTTTTAATTCGATAAAATGTATTTTTTTAGTGTTTAGAGGAAAATATATAACGTTGTCCTGAACAATGGTTTCTCGAAAGCCGAATGGATTACTAAAAGTAAAATTGTAAATAGAGTGGCTCTCCTTCCCATTATGATAATTCCCATGTGCAATATTACATTCGACACTCATCACATTAATTCTAAATATGTCAATGATTTTCTGTGATATTGTTTTAACATTTGAAGGAATAACAATTTTTCCAAATCCCAACATTTTCCCGATTGAGCTTTTTTCGCTTAAATCTACAATATAGTTACAAAAAATTTCCGACTTTAAAGTTGTTGTATTTGCCACTAAATCGAATTGAATTTTTCTAGTAAGATTTTTATTTAAATCTTCAATTTTTTTATCAATGAATTTTTTTAGTTCATCAAATTCGTAGGCCCCCTCGGGTATAATTATATTATTGTTACCAATTTTTATCGAATTACAAGTGTCTCTATATTCGGGACAAAATTGTACGTTTCAAAGTTTACTAAGCCGATTTCATAATCGTCGCCATTCAGATCAATGGGTGGGTCGAAATAGGATGTTAAAATTGTCGTATTTCCGCTGAGTGTAAAAGTAGTCATTTTACTATATATTATTATATAAAAATCTTATGCATAAATGTCCACAATTATATTTATTTAAATTTTGAAAATTATTATAATTATATTTAATCGTTACTGGTCCTGAACTATTTAAATAATCTACTAATATATATGGTGGTGGAAGATTACCGAAGGAATCGAAATATAATACAGAGTTACCATTTTTTATATAGGAAACCCAATGAGTTCCATCCCCACTACTCTTATCTAAATTGACTATACCACACTCCACCGTTTTTCTAACAACGGGTGGTAAACTATTTAACATAAATATGCCTCTAAAGTAGGGGATTTTTAATTTTTTAACATAATTTTGTATTTCAATATTTGTTAATGCATGTCATGGCAATATCAATGGAATTTTTTTTTAAATACAACACCATATCCCTTTTTATATGGTTTTAAATATAATCCCCTTCCAATCGCAATTGAATCTAGCTTCTTGTTAAGTTTCTTTTTCTCCTCTAAACTTTCTTTAGCTGCATTTGCTCTTTTTATTGATGAAACAATGTTTGCAACACTACCGCCCAAAGATCCTAGTAAAGAAGCTGCGCTTAATATAGGCAATAGTGCCCCTATAAATCCCCCCGTTTTCGGAATGGGTATAATTCTAGACGGTTTCTTTTTACCTTTTCTATTTTTATTTGCATTTAAAGCAATCGCTACAGCATCTTCAAGGCTATTCGGTTTTTGATTTTTCAAAGCTATTTTTGCTCTTTTGACAGCCTGATTGAAAGTAATACCCTTACCAATAATTTTTTTAATCCCTGACCTTAATCTTTTCTTTACACCTTTTCTTCTGATGCCTCTACCTATTGTTTTATTCATTCGAAATTTTTGATGGTGACCAAAACCCAACATAGTTTTACCTTTCATTGCACCAGCCACTAATAATGAAGCGAATTTTTCTTTTAAATTCGAATCTTTTGCTTTAAACCGATCCAATGCTTGTTTAGCCAAAATTTTATCAGCCCTATGTCTATCAGTCAAATCTTTATTTTTCCAATAGAAAATATCGTGCTCCTTGCAAAAATTGTCCAATTTATTTATTGGTTGGCTATTTCGAGCAAGTCTATCCTCAAGTTGAGTATTGGGGCCGCAATAATTATAATTAAAAATGTGCCACTCTTTTTTTTTCAATTTGTCGAGTATACCGCTCCCGAACATGTAATAAAGTTTACTAAATAAATTTAAAAGTTTTTTTATTTATATACATATATTGTTACAATGTTTAATAATCGTTATTATTTTAAATATATATAGTAATAACATATTAAAAACACAATAGATAAAAAATATAAAACAGTTGACAGTATAAAACCAATTTTCTAATTTAATGCACAGACAGTGTCGCAATTTGAATTTTTATCATCTACTTTACATTCATTTATAATAATTTTATGCCAATCATCTGATTCAATCATGGAGCCGTTCATTTGAAAAAATTTTAGTTTATAATTCAAAACTGATATGTTTTTATTGATGTTTATAGACGTTTCGTAGATTCTTCCATTGCTTAGCAGTCTACCATTATACAACAATAAATCATTATTTCTACTAGTTTGTTCCATTCGAATCCACGATGATGGATAAAGATCGTTTTTTGTCCCATTATAATCGAGACATATTAATGCGTCAATTGTGTTCTGTGGTACGGCCGTGTAAAATGTTGAATTTAATGTTGCCGTTAAAAATAATAAACCAGCTGCATGAAAAGCCATTGCAAATGAATACTACTCTAATACTACTAAACTAAATCCTTTTTATCTATCCACCCCCTCTTATTAACTCCCAAAAATTTCACATACAGTTTTCTACCATTCTGTTTTTTTCTTAATATTTTCTCTACAAGGTAAATATCATGATATTTTGTTAGTTGTAATTCTTGTTCATAAAATCCACATTTAATAATTTCACCGTCTTCGTCTTGAAGAATATAAGTTGTTGGGTCGGTTAATTTCACAGAATAAATTTTAAAAATTTCGTTAGACCATGATGGTCTATAACCCTTAGAAAATAATTCGCGGTATTTACTTATTCTAACATAATCTCCAACTTTAAAACGATTATTTGTTGTTGCGTATTTAATTCTATTATACACTGTTGATAACAGTTTCCCTTCTGTTTTTTTAGTTACATCAATTGGTTTCATTTTTATAGTTGAATGAATAGTATTGTTATATTTGTGAATTATCCCATCCAAAATATCATGCCATTTGTAATTTCCACGATAGCTAAACTCAACCCATATTAATTTTTTTATTGTTCGAATAACCCGCTCCACTATTGAGGCTTTCTTAGTACTATAAGTTGAGTAATGATTTATTGAATGTTTATTCATTAAATTTTTAAATTGTTGATTATAGAATTCTTTTCCAAAATCGGATTGTATATTTTTGGGAATATTATCAGGTTCAATAATTGAGGCTAATGCTGAAACAATATCTTTTGCGGATTTTGTTTTAACACCTCGCGCCCATACATATTTACTAAACGTATCAATAACCACCAATATATAATTTAGTCCTTTATTAATTTTCGAATGTGGTCTCATTTCAATTAAATCAATTTGATAAAGATCTCGAATGCCCCTCATGATCACCTGTCTCCTTGTAAAATTTTTACGGGCCGGTTTGTGAATTTCCAAGACAACGTCTCTTTTAACATCTTGTATTATATTTTTTTTATTGTTCATTCTGTTTTAGCTATTATTATTATAAATAATATTATGCAATGACTTTAGCCTCACGCAATTCCTCAAATATCGATTCTATTTCGTTCTCGATTATGCCGTTGTTCCCACTTTGTTTACTTGCAATTAATAATTTTAATCTGTCAACTAATTCATTTACATCATTAAAATAGACATATTGGGGTCTATTAGTATTATATGACATAATTGCTTGAGATTTATCGTTTATTATATTATTTAGCGAAATACTTTTGCTTTTTATTCCCCCACCTTTTTTCTCACGTAAATGTGGAGGACGTAACCGATGAGCAATTCCACTCACACTAGAGATTCTAGGCATCGATGGGCGTGGGAAATTCTTATCGAATTCTGCGGTGGCGATCGAAGTCATTATTGGCTTAATAGTATTTACATATTTTTCACCTCGATTTCCACTAACTTGTTCATTCGCTTGAAAATTTCTTTTATTTGCATTAGTCAGGAGTATTAACTCTGCAAAGGCTTCCCTATCTTTGTTTGTAATCAATGCATTTTTAGGTTTTGTTTTAAATATCAATTCATATAAACCTTCCGTTAAATCAAAAATTTTATCTTTGACTATAATATCTTTACCTTTAAAAGTCATAACACTATCACCGAAAGTGAGTTTTTCTAAAACTCTGTCATGTCGAACGTAATGAGTATCATATTCGTTTTTGACATCTTTTATTCTTTCCATCAAATAATGTCTAGGTAATTCGTGATCAAATTGTTCGAAATATTCATCAAGCCCTCCTTGCGTCATTTGTTCCAGCTCGGGTGATTTAAGTACCGTGTCGGGTGATGTCTGCAGTTGTGGTTCATCGTAAATATAACTTTCATCATCGGGGATGTGCTCAAATGTTTTTTCCATTGTTTGGTCTAAGAATGATGTTTCCTTTAATATATTTTTCGAAGGCTCTGATGAATGTGTTGATGGTGACACCACAGATATGTTAGCGATGTCGGCGAGGGGGCCTTTCCTATCTAACGACTCCGCTTGAGTTGTCCTCATCATAGATGACCTTCGTCTCGGTTTGGTCGGTGCATCGAATACCGCGTCGTCGTGCTCATCGTTTATAGTTGTAGTATCTAAATTATTTGTGCTGTCGTTTGGCTCGTCAATGTAAAGCGTTCGAAAATCGCTAGGTCTAAATTTATAGGAGCGATCTTTCTTGATATTATATTCGTCAGCATATGTGTCGCTTTCTTTCTTGACAGCATCCTCTAATTTTATTGTTTTAGGATCAAATGACTCCTTTAAAATTTTCTTAAGAGGCTGATATTTTGATTCTAAAAAAGTTTCAGCATCCTGTCGTTGAGATTTAATTAAATCAAATTTTCGTTTTACACTTTTACGAGCTTTAATTAGCTTTTTTGTTAATTTTTTATCCATATTTATGAATAAAACGATACAATCACTAAAGCGGAAAATTAAATAATAACAGTACTGCAAAACAACTTATCTATTTATAACCGTCGTTTTTTTTTATTATATTTGTATATAATTGTCAAAACCCCTTCTATACCGTCCATTATTTAAATCGTTTTCCTTTGAAATAACTAAAAAATCATATTTATCTTGCCAACAAAAATGACATATATTTAAAAATTGCTTAAAAGACATGTCTGTATTTACATGATCATTGAATATATGTTCAAGACTTCTTCGATCACAAGGAAATATTATTAAAAAGTTGGCATTCTCTCTTAATAGGTGTTTACACGTGTGTGCATAACTCTGTGTTAAATATATGCAATCAATTAATTTATGGCGTCCCATAGAAAAATATTGTTTAATAAGGCTTTGATTTTCACACACAATATCGTCAAATATAAAAACAGAGTTTTGTTTCGCTTCAAGAGGCTTAATTATTTCGTCATGTTCTGAATATTTATAATATCCCATACCTTTGATTGATTCTATTAATTTCGCCAAATATCTGTACAGTGGTTGAAAGAGGGTTTTTGAAAAAATATACACATTTTCAAATTTTAATCCATTTTCATGTTCTAATAGATTAATAACAAGGTTTGACTTTCCGCAACCGCTCTTCCCCACCACAATCATTTTAACTTGTTCTGTTGGAAATAAACTAGAATGACGAGTACTGTTATTGGTCAACTCAAGAACATTGTGTTTCTGAATGGAAAGTGTAATTGGTTGTTTTTTAACATGCATAGTGTACAAATTGATTTAAAATGAATTTTTAAATAATACAATTGTGTTATATATGGTTATTCAATATCTTTTATATTTTATTTGAAATAAGTACATTTATTAGTTCATGTATATTATGTAAAATACATATGTGTATACTTATTCACTAACAAATTTTAATTTCAAATACCCGTCTTCCTCATCGGGATTTTCAACAATAAATGAAATATGCTGCTCCAGAATGTTTTTATTCAATGTGTTTGTTTGATTTCCAAGTTTTTGGGCATATCTCTTGGGAAACAAAACGTCGGTGTTGTCATCTAATGTAACCACCAAGGTGTTACCAAATTTCATTTTTTGCGATCGAAATGCTAAAATTCAAATTTTTTTTAGCTCTAAATGTATGTGTAGTTACGAAAACATTATAGATGTCTTACCGGTAATTGTGTATTTTTTCCCAATTTCCAGATCACTTAGTTTTATCCATGATTTTTCAACACCGTTTAACAAATCGACAAGATTGTTGTTGCTTGCCATGATGATTAAGACCAAATGGTATATGTGTATTATATGTTGTTGTTGTTAATGTAAGAAACACCAAAACCTACTGTAATTCAAAGAAGAAAATGCTAGAATATATATACCCCACTAATTATTCTAATAGTTATTACTCACCGAGTTATCCACGTGGTACCCCCAAGGTAAAGTGTCAATTTTATTGTCCAATAAATATCGTTTATCGTCTTGTGCACATAGTGCAATTTTAGATCTTGTTATTGTATAAATTTTATGTTTTTTCGATCTAATATGTTTTTCATTAACATTAATACTTTGATCATTAAATAGAGCCTTTAAATAATCATCGAAAGTAATTGTCTTTACACTTTGGGCTTTAATACCCTTGATTTTTTTATGTTCTCCATATTCTCCATCAATTTTATAACTATACATTTTGCTTCTTAGGGATACGAAATGAGTCATAATCTTCCCATTTAATTCGTCCTTCAGTTTTCCAGGAATTTTTTTTGTTATTGGAATATTGAACAGGTTATTTTTGTCATACGATGATGTATCAAATAAATGAATATTTTTCTTCATTTCTTCATAAATATCAATATGTTTTATCTCATAAATAAGGCTATCAGTATCGGTGTATAATAATTTTGCCAAATCCCCGTAATTTTCTCGAACGAAGTTATAATGAAAATTATATAGTGTTTCCTTTGCAATATCTAATATTGCAAAACCAACATAAATAGGCTTATCTAATTTAACTTCAAGTTTGTTCAATTCTGTTGCAACAAAATTTTCAGAAAATATTGTAGAGCGTTTAAAATGCGGCATTGCAATATACCTATGACACCCGAAATGTCCCTCCCAAGACGTTGCCAATTTTATGTCCCTATACTTTCTAACAGACTGTATTGATTTGCCGTATAAACAGTTGGTACAGTTTTTATAATAATTCTTTTCAAAAGTGCTATTCGCATTCCGTCTTAACTCGCTATTTAATTCAATAAATTCTTTCATCCATCTTGATTGATTGAATTTTATAACTCTATGAATATTAGTAACTCTTAGATTGTTTTCTAAACATTGTCTTAAATATGCATGATGAATTACATACTTTTTCTTTGAATAAAGACTTGTTATTAACTTTTTCTCTTTTCCGTTTGGGGGAATTGCGTGTTCGGGACAAAAAGGTAAATCTTTGTGTTTATCAAACATTTGTTGTGGCGTCTCTATGTCCACTTCGAAAATATATCCATGTGGTGAATCCTCATCTGGTAACTCTTTTAGATTTATTAACGTTGGGTCCACCCCTTGAAATCCTCCGTATGGTAGCGGTTTTGTCATTACATATCCGTATAAATTAACAAAATCACCATAAAATAAATATGTAGATTCAATTTCGGGATTATAATTTTGCATATATTTGTTGTTTGCCTCTGAATATTTACAATTACTTTGAACTAATCCCCCTCGTAAACTTTTCTCAATCATGTTATACATATCGGTATCAACAATGAGTTCTAATTGAATTTTCGTATATTTGAGCATTGCGTCAAAGGAAAATGAGGCGTTTGTCAAATAGTGTACGGGGTCTAATCCATATGTTTTTAAGCTTGTTTTTCTATAATTTTCAAACACATCGGCTAACAATAAGGTATCGGTTTTTAGATATAAATCCATATATTCCCCCAAATTTTTTATTTTCATTTTATTCCACACATTTAATGCGTGATTATATTCATCGTCGCTAATATTCTTATCATATAATTGAGAATAGAATAATTCAATTCTGGGCAATACGGTGTCATCAAGTTTGTCAATATTGTCTATGTAGTCATAACAAAATACTCCCTTTTTACAAACTAATTTAAATTCATCCTCGTTCTGTACAAAAGACTTTGTAATAATTTTTCTCTCATTTTCCAAATTTTTTGATAGGTTGTCCAAGCTTTCAGGCAAAAATTTGAAGGAATCTAAAAATCTTAGGGAAATGCTACTATTCATTACATATTTTTGAAATGATATGTATTTCTCAGTTGAACTTGGAATTAGTGTGACGCCGCCTTTATCATATTCCGCTAATTCTTGAATAAAAAAGTGTGTATCATAATTGGAACTATTGTGAATAATGTTTGGTAAATATTTTTGTTTTTTATATTTTAGGTTACACAATTGATGTGAGGGACCATTGTATTCTCCATTGAAATGGTTATGATCTTTTACTTTAACCTCATTTTCTTTAATAGCTTCCTTACAAATGTGACATATATTACAATGCTTAAATTCGTATTCTTGATGTGTTGTTAAAAATAAAGCTTTGGGCGTTTTAACTATTTTATCGATTTCATAGGACAATGCCGCCATTTCTTTAACAAACCAGCGGGGACAATCAAATCCTCTATATAATTTAAATCTGGATAGGTTCTCGTCATATGAACATTTAAAATAAAAGGCCACACTATAGGGGCGGTGATTTTGTAAAATGTCTTCCTCTACAATATTTTTCTCCAATATACTCTCAAAGTCTGCATAAACTACAAAAGGTTGTAATTGTTGAAATTGGAAATTTTTAAATTTGAGTGTAGAATTATTTTCATCGGGTAAAGTGGTTTTACAATCATTATATTGAGAACATATTTCTATGTGTTGTTGATATTTAGAATTATTTAAAAAACAATTTAAACAAATGTCGCAAACATGTATTTTAGATCGTTTACTACTGAATCTTTGATTAGATATTAAACGAGAAAGGTCTTTTATTAAACAAAAATGATATACTTTCTTTGATTTATTGGGAAAATTGTAATCATAATCGACTTTTTTTGTTAAGGCTAAGAGGTGTATTGTTTTGTTTAAGACCGAATTATTTCTTGATATAATAATCGGGTATACCTTCTTTTTTTTATACATGTATACATTTATTCGAAGGTTATTTTTTTTTCAAATTTTGGTATTTGATCAAATGTAAAGGGGAAGGTAAAATCTTTATAGTTTAAATATTTTAATTTATGTTTATAGGAGGAAACTCTATTGGCATTATTCGTGTTGGGAAATTTTGCTGCTAAAATACTATATAAAAAACATAGAGAGTCGTTATTATGAACATTTATGATGGCTTTTTTTCTTTTTAAAAAGTTACTTAATTCAATATAAGTAGATTGTCCTAAACAAATGGGTTCATATTTATTAATATTTACCTTTAAACCAATTATACTTTCTATCGCCCTTCCGCTCTCATTTTGTTGAAAATCGTCGAGATTATTTAAAATTTTTGTTGCAATAGTTTGATATATAGTTTTGAAATCCGAATTTTTATCAATTAGATGATTTTCTACCATAAATGATTTTACCTCTTGTTTTCCGGTACTAGGCAGTACAAATTTGCCCAAAAAGACAAAGTTCACTTTCACCGGAGTTTTTTTTAATATTTTCTTAATTTTAATTTGAACACTGCGATACGCCTTATTTAGAAATAATTTTGGGTCTTTATATGATATATTTATTACCATTCCGGTTAACATTCTACTTTTAAAAATAGATTTAAGGTCTTTCCATATTAGTCTTCCATTACTTTTTGATACATCGCCTCCACCCTTTTTTTCAATGAAAATATTCTTCAATGTCTCAAGTTGTTCCTTTAATATCCCTAGGTTTGTTTCAATTTTACTTGCATTTTCGGTGCTTTTGATGTATTCACTTGAATTCACTTTTAAAAATCGGTTTATTAAATTTATCACACATTGAACTTTTTTTATGTATTTCTCACATTCTTCTTTAATTCTTATAAGAGGAATAATTTGAAATATCAACTTTATAGTTTGTGAACTTAACTCGCTTATCGTATTCATTTTTATTTCTGTAAAGATTTAGATCTTAACATCACATTATATAGGTGTATATTGGATATATATATACGTACGAGCCTATTTGTCAGCAATAGGGGGGTTTTCGAATTAAACAAAGACAGTTGTTTATATCATATTTTATTTTATATTTGTTTTCAATATGTAGGTATAATATAATATGAATTTAATAAGTTCATAATAGTTGATATAACATATTCCCATTATTTTATTATTTTCCACTTGAGCCATAATTTAAAGCTTTTCTCAAAATATTTGGTAGCACTTCTGTAGGTGTTATAGATGTCTTCAATTGAGCGGTTGGTAAAATGACAATTTGAGCGAATCTTTGTCCTTCCGTCAATGTACAATCTGAATCTGCAATGAACACACTGCTGAGTTCTCCATTGTATGTTGGGTCTACCAATCCGCTTCTCAAAACACCTAACAAATTAGTTGAAGATCTGGCAATTATTATTCCGCAGTAATTTAAAGGAATTACAACTCTTTCTTTATAAAAAATCAAAATTTTGTCATTTTTTTTACATATATATTTTTCTTTTACTTTTAAGTCATATCCGCTATCGCACACATAATTTTTAAATAATTTGACATTCGAAAATATTTGAGGAAGGTATAAGAATTTTGCGGTATTGTAAATTTGATTAATGGATGACTCGATATTCCTATGATCGACAGTCACAGTAGGAAGTTTAAAATATTTTGCAAAACACTCAAACATAATGTGTTGTTTTTCAATATATTCAATGGTTAATATGTCAAGACCATTATTAAGTTTGATCATCATGTTCAAAATAAGCTCGTAATTTTCTTTCATAGGTAGAATTATTAAAATTTTTGATTTTTTATCGTCTAACAGACCCAATTCCGCCATTTGAGAAAAAATTGTGTCAATTTGTAATTCGTGTTGGTTAAAACCGGCAAATAAATTATGAATCATATAGTATATAATGACAGCAAAGGAGGATCGATCGAATATACCAGCTTGAGTTCTATTTTTTTGCGAATACATTAGATATGCCAGTGTAGTTATTGGATTTAATGGATGAAGGAAGTCGTGCCTTTCTGTGTCTTCATCATAGTCTACTAAAGAATATGTTTAGATGATAATAAAATCAATCAAATAAAAATCTGTTTAACTTACCAAAATTTACCGGATATTCTCTTGCTAGTTGTTTTAAAACAGTAGTTTTAAAACAGCAACAAACACCATCAACAAATAATTGGGCGCTCATATTTCGGATTTATTGGCTTAGAAACAGCAATTTCAAACTGCAGAATACGTGTGCAGTTGTTACCTATATATATATATTGCCCTAAAATTATGTTTTTTATTCAAAACAATACATACTTTGTAACTTGTTTCTATTATGTCATTATTGAAGACACGTGCATTAAAAATTAGTCGATTGAATGCTAATATTTATTATACATATTTATATTTTCATGAATATTTAATTTCTTTGTGAGATCATTTAATTTACGGTGCAATTTACAAATACTAAGCGTAAACAGTTTACGTTGTTTTAAATTATGACATATATATATATATATATATAATTGGGTGGCCTTTCTTTAGTACCTCAGTTTTGAATATTTTTTTTGTGATCAAGATGTATTTTGTAGATATTCAAGGTTTTGAATATAAAAAGACACATCCGTTTTATATAAAAGAAATCTCAATTATAACAGACAATGACGAACTTATTCATCAATTTGTCAAAATGCCAATAAAAAACTATGATTTGTCCGACAAAGAACGAGCCCATAATTTTTTTTTGACAAAAACATTACATGGAATAGAGTGGAACACCAAAAATCCCGAAATTAATTTTGAAGATATTGGATCATTTCTGGCGACGCACATCCCAAGTGATAAAATTATTTATGTGAAAGGATTAGTCAAAAAGACCATATTGAGTGATTACGTAAAAAATATTATAATTAATTTAGAAGATATTAACTGTCCATCTTTAAATAGTCTTAAAAATGGTAATATAAATTTATTCCACTGTGGAAAACATTTATTTAATAATTTAAATTGTTCAATGCAAAATGTTAAATTATGTAAAAATTGGTTCTCAAATATAAACAAATAAAATCAGATTATTTACTTAAATATAGATTTTTATTTATCTCAATTCATTTTTAACATGACGCTCGACAAGTTCGGACGGCATATAGTAAGGAAATATCTTAATGATCATAGAAAATCACTCCCCAATAAACAAAATGTGTCAACAACTTCTAATATAGCTCAACAAATTGACAGCCTAATAACGAAAAAACTTGATTTACTAAGATATGAATTCGAACAGAAATTGCAATCATTAAGTCCTGCCGGCAATCTTTTGAGCCAAATTCAAAAATTAGAATCTGATTTTAATAATAAATTAGCTTCGGAATTCACTAAAAACTCCACGAAAACTTCTTTAATATCAAATGAAATAAATAGTTTAAAACAAGATTTTGAAAAAAAATTACGCTCTTTTGAGGGGCATTTTATTATAAACTTAAATATTGGTCCAAATAAGGAGCCTGTAACAAATTTTCTTAGATTAAGCACGGGCGGTTACAAATATATAATACATATTGCTGAGTGTGAATTATTATTGGTGAAAATTAGTGAAGATATTAATAAATTTCATATTTATGTTAATGGAGTACATGTACCTTCTATTATTGGAAAAAAATTGAAAAAAAATGATATAATTAATATAAAAGACGCAACAAATACTGTGAAGAATACGGTTCGTGTAATTTTTTTTGTAAAGTACCCAGTTTATGTGTAGTGAAATTAATTCATAAATAAAAACAATCTGCTTTATTATTTACAAATAAATTATCTTCTTGAAAAACATTTGCATTTTTTTCAAATTAACATATTGCAATTACCTATACCAACACGTGTACAAATATTATTGATAATCTGTGTAACTTTCCGTGAGATTTAGAATTAATTAAATATTACATATTCTTGAAACAACAAAAGGATTTGTTTTTCAATTTGAAAATTGTATTTCCCTACACGTGTACATGCATTATTAATATAATAGAAAATTTATTGGATGCACTTTGTGATCAATTAAACATGCACACTCTCATAAAACAACAAAGGTAATTGTTTTCAATTATTAAATTGCTATTACTTACACGTCTGGAAATATTTGTGTAGAGATGGAAATTAAATATTCAGAAATCAATCTTATATATAGCGAGAGTTGGCGTTTTAAAAATAGTACAATTTGCTAATCCTACTATAAAAAAAAAAACATGTCGGTTTTCCCTTCAACCGTTAAAGTCGTGTATGCCGGTCCGGATGTGTCCGTGTTCGAAGTTGATTTCACGGAAGAGTTAAATGAGCACGAAGAATTAAATGCCCGCGAAAAAATTAAAGACGCGATAAACAATTATCGGCGTGAATGTTTTCGTTGTGGCGAATCTTTCTTCGTGTGCGGTTGGAATAGCGGTTTCCAACTGACCTCTTCTGTCGTGGTGAGGGAAGAGCCTGCGAACAGGACCTTCACCAAAATTGAAGTCAGCTTCCGGTGGAAATTAAGTCTCTTTGAGGAGGGGTGCGTGCAAGACCGCATAAAAGAACGTTTAAATAGCAGAGAAAAAGACTGCCCCTGCGGCAAAAGATTACGAATCTTTTATTGGGATTCGGGATTCGGCATGCACTCCCTGGTGTGTCCGGCCGCCAGAGAAGTCGAGGAACAGCAGCGACGGGAAGAAGAAGAGCGGCGGTTGGAGGAGGAACGGGAACGAGAGAGACAGGAGTGGGAAGGGGCAGATGATGATGTAAGTACATTTATATTGATAATTAAAACATCTTCTTATGTTAATTTTTTTATTTCTATTTCAGATCGAAGGGGCAGCAGCAGATCGTCGCAATTTAGAGGAGGCGTGACGGGAAACAGCTGATGTAAGTACATTTATATTGATAATTTAAACATTTTCTAATCTTAATTTTTTATTTCTGTTTCAGATCGAAGGGGCAGCAGACTGAATCAAAAATTATGGATATAGGAATATTATTTGTATAGTAGATAGGTATTAAATATATTTAAATTGTATATAAATATGTATAAATGTATAAATATAAAATTGTATGTAAATAAATGTAAAAAAAATTATATGTAATTAATAAATTATTATATTATAACTTTTTGTTTTGTTTTTGTTTTTTTTCTACACTTGGAAGGAAATAGATAATTCGACTGAGACCAAGTTGCACCCGAATTAAAAGGGTCAATCGACAATCATTGGGAAGACTCGTATTAGTTCGCTAATTTGCTTTGAAAAATATGCTGTGATTGGTTGTTACATTCGGTTTTGAAATATTCACATATAATCAGCTGTAGCAAAGGTCGGCCTTATTTGTTCTAAAACGATAGTCTTCTCTCTAACAGAATATTGTCTCTCTCTCACACTCTTTGGTTTTATTGTTCATAATAAAGTGGTGCCAATTTTGTTGCACCCCAATTTAATTCGCTAGGTCAATGGATGGCTGCTTCCCACTTGAAAGGTGCCGAGACAGAATGTCGACGATATCGAGCAGACCACCCGGTCAGAACGATTAGTCTGTGTTTGTCATTAGTTACCCAAATTGTAATTTGTTTATTTTAAATATATATTTATTGTTAATCGATTTGTGTATACTTTCTGTTACACCCCGAGGTACCACAACCCCCCTTGTTCTTGCAGGACACAGGTATATAAGAGGGCTAGAGATGAAAGAAGACCAGTCTTTAAAAATCAATAGATTAGTCTTTTTAATTGTAAAAAGAACGGGTGAAAAATGGCAGAAAGCGTTGATGCTTGGTTAAGTGAATTTAGTCAGTTCGATTTTGATCAAATTCGCAATTACATAGTGACGTCTGAGAATTACATTTATTCGAATCTAAACGATCCTGATACGCCAGTTTCAGATTTGTTAAACGAAATTTTTGTTCCATGGCGAATCTTTCGTGTTGGTATATTCACCTCTTTAAATAGTGAAACTATAAAAACATGTTTTAATAACAAATTATTGTGTGATAAGCTAGTGGCCAATTTAACGTATTATTTTGAAAATAAAGAAAATATTGAATTCAAAGATTTGGTGAAATTTGTCTCAAATCCAAATGAATTTCAAATGGATGAGGAGAGTGTTTCACGTCTTGAACAAATGAACCCACAACATTTATTATATTACTGCTTAATCTTTTGTTCCGATTCATTGGATGAGACAAATTTTAAAAGAATATGTGAAAATTTGAATATTAACAACATATTCGCCAATTATTACACTATGAAGCACTTCTTAGAAAAATTGTATTGTGATGCAATTTTCTATACAAATATTCCACTATTAAAAAAATTAATGGCATACGATAATTCATTCATTTTCAATGTATGTGAGAATGATTATCACAAAGGAATATTTATGTTTTTGATAAACACAATCGATGGAAAAATGAAAGAGGGAAGAGATGAACCGAATTCGAATTTGGAACAAGTTTCGCTACATATTGAAGATTACAAAGACACTTTAAATTTTGTTAAAACAAATCTTATGTATGTTATTTATTAGATAATATTTATTTATAGTATATGTGTATTTTTATTATACATTTAATTACAAACATAATGTGATTCATTAACATCAAAAGTAAAATTTTGTTTTGATTAAAGTTCATTGAAGCAATAGAAAAGTGTTTCTTTAGACGAAAACAATAATTAGAGAACAACTTTCGCTTTCAAGGTGAGGATCGGATGCCGACACTTAATATTCCGTGCCACAGTTATGTAATGTGTCGTCATCTAATACATGTAAATTCTCACAATTGTCTATACATACGTAAATAAGATGACGAATGCACACGTGTAGTGAGCATCATTTAATTTGATATTCATTTAACATCTGAATAACGGTATTTTTTTATAATTGCAAGTGCATTTCCTATACCTACACGTGTCATATTAATTGATATTCATTTAACCTTTGCAAATATTATTTTCAGTATTTAACTAATAACGCCATCTATTACAGATTGCTTAAACTTTATTTTCAAAAATAACAGCCTTTTTGGCGAATTTTTTTTTACACAGGGGTAGATCTTCAACAGGGGAAACTTTTTTATAGGGGCTGTTTTTTTATAGGGGTAGGGATTGGCGCTAGGGGTTGGATTTACAGCAGTAATGACCATTTCCTTCTACTAACCTTTTATTCGTTTGTACCTTTATCAACTTTTGAGAGTAGACTTATAAGACTTATTTTATGTAAAATGAGGTGCTGAATCCACTGGTGAAAACCGCAATGTCCTATCTTTAACCGTTTAGGACATCGGGTAAAATGGAGGATAATAGATATTTAAAAATGTGATATATAAACATTTTATTCGTTTGTACCTTTATCAACTTTTGAGAGTAGGCTTATAGAACTTATTTTATGTAAAATGAGGTGCTGAATCCACTGGTGAAAACCGCAATGTCCTATCTTTAACCGATTAGGACATCGAGTAAAATGGAGAATAATAGATATTCAAAAATGTGATATATAACCATTTTATTCGTTTGTACCTTTATCAACTTTTGAGAGTAGGCTTATAGAACTTATTTTATGTAAAATGAGATGCTGAATCCACTGGTGAAAACCGCAAGGTCCTATCTTTAACCGATTAGGACATCGAGTAAAATGGAGAATAATAGATATTTAAAAATGTGATATATAAACCTTTTATTCGTTTGTACCTTTATCAACTTTTGAGAGTAGACTTATAGGACTTATAGTATGTAAATTAAGCTGCTTAATCCACTGGTGAAAACCGCAATGTCCTATCTTTAACCGTTTAGGACATCGAGTAAAATAGAGAATAATAGATATTTAAAAATGTGATATATAAACCTTTTATTTGTTTGTAACTTTATCAACTTTTGAGAGTAGACTTATAGGACTTATTTTATGTAAAATGAGCTGCTGAATCCAGTGGTGAAAACCGCAATGTCCTATCTTTAACTGTTTAGGAGATCGAGTAAAATGGAGAATTATAGATATATAAAAATTGAGATATATAACCATTATATTCGTTTGTACCTTTATCAACTTTTGAGAGTAGACTTATAGGAATTATTTTATGTAAAATGAGGTGCTGAATCCACTGGTGAAAACTGCAATGTCCTATCTTTAACCGTTTAGGAGATCGAGTAAAATGGAGAATAATAGATATTTAAAAATGTGATATATTAACATTTTTTTCGTTTGTACCTTTATCAACTCTTTAGAGTAGACTTATAAGACTTATTTTATGTAAAATGAGGTGCTGAATCCACTGGTGAAAACCGCAATGTCCTATCTTTAACCGTTTAGGAGATCGAGTAAAATGGAGAATAATAGATAATTAAATATGTGATATATTAACATTTTTTTCGTTTGTACCTTTATCAACTCTTTAGAGTTGGCTTATAAGACTTATTTTATGTAAAATGAGGTGCTGAATTCACTGGTGAAAACCGCAATGTCCTATCTTTAACCGTTTAGGAGATCGAGTAAAATGGAGAATAATAGATATTTAAAAATGTGATATATAAACATTTTATTCGTTTGTACCTTTATCAACTTTTGAGAGTAGACTTATAGGACTTATAGTATGTAAATTAAGCTGTTTAATCCACTGGTGAAAACCGCAATGTCCTATCTTTAACCGTTTAGGACATCGAGTAAAATAGAGAATAATAGATATTTAAAAATGTGATATATAAACCTTTTATTCGTTTGTACCTTTATCAACTTTTGAGAGTAGACTTATAGGACTTGATTTATGTAAAATAAGGTGCTGAATCCACTGGTGAAAACCGCAATGTCCTATCTTTGACCGTTTAGGTGATCGAGTAAAATGGAGAATAATAGGTATTTAAAAATGTGATATATATCCATTTTATTCGTTTGTACCTTTATCAACTCTTTAGAGTAGACTTATAGGACTAAATTTATGTAAAATGAGGTGCTGAATCCACTGGTGAAAACCGCAATGTCCTATCTTTGACCGTTTAGGTGATCGAGTAAAATGGAGAATAATAGGTATTTAAAAATGTGATATATAACCATTTTATTCGTTTGTACCTTTATCAACTTTTGAGAGTAGACTAATAGGACTTATTTTATGTAAAATAAGGTGCTGAATCCACTGGTGAAAACCGCAATGTCCTATCTTTAACCGTTTAAGAGAAAGAGTAAAGTGGAAAATAATAGATATTTAAAAATGTGATATATAACCATTTTATTCGTTTGTACCTTTACCAACTCTTTAGAGTAGACTTATAGGAATTATTTTATGTAAAATGAGGTGCTGAATCCACTGGTGAAAACCGCAATGTCCTATCTTTAACAGTTTAGGAGATCGAGTAAAATGGAGAATAATAGATATTTAAAAATGTGATATATAAACATTTTATTCGTTTGTACCTTTATCAACTTTTGAGAGTATACTTATAAGACTTATTTTATGTAAAATGAGGTGCTGAATCCACTGGTAAAATCTGCAATGTCCTATCTTTAACCGTTTAGGACATCGAGTAAAATGGAGAATAATAGATATTTAAAAATGTGATATATAAACCTTTTATTCGTTTGTACCTTTATCAACTTTTGAGAGTAGACTTATAAGACTTATTTTATGTAAAATGAGGTGCTGAATCTACTGGTGAAAACCGCAATGTCCTATCTTTAACCGTTTAGGAGATCGAGTAAAATGGAGAATATTAGATATTTAAAAATGTGATATATAAACCTTTTATTCGTTTGTACCTATATCAACTTTTGAGAGTAGACTAATAGGACTTATTTTATGTAAAATGAGCTGCTGAATCCAGTGGTGAAAACCGCAATGTCCTATCTTTAACTGTTTAGGAGATCGAGTAAAATGGAGAATAATAGATATTTAAAAATGTGATATATAACCATTATATTCGTTTGTACCTTTATCAACTTTTGAGAGTAGACTTATAATAAGTCCTATAAGTCTACTCTAAAGAGTTGATAAAGTTACAAACGAAAAAAAATGTTTATATATCACATTTTTATATATCTATTATTCTCCATTTTACTCGATCTCCTAAACAGTTAAAGATAGGATATTGCGGTTTTCACCAGTGGATTCAGCACCTCATTTTACATAAATTTAGTCCTATAAGTCTACTCTAAAGTGTTGATTAAGGTACAAACGAATAAAATGGTTATATATCATATTTTTAAATATCTATTATTCTCCATTTTACTCGATGTCCTAAACGGTTAAAGATAGGACATTGCGGTTTTCACCAGTGGATTCAGCACCTCATTTTACATAAAATTAGTCCTATAAGTCTACTCTAAAGAGTTGATAAAGGTACAAACGAATAAAAGGTTTATATATCACATTTTTAAAGATCTAATATTCTCCATTTTACTCGATCTCCTAAACAGTTAAAGATAGGACATTGCGGTTTTTACCAGTAGATTCAGCACCTCATTTTACATAAAATAAATATTATAAGTCTACTCTCAAAAGTTGATAAAGGTACAAACGAATAAAAGGTTTATATATCACATTTTTAAATATCTATTATTCTCCATTTTACTCGATGTCCTAAACGGTTAAAGATAGGACATTGCGGTTTTCACCAGTGGTTTCAGCACCTCATTTTACATTAAATAAGTCCTATAAGTCGATTCTCAAAAGATGATAAAGGTACAAACGAATAAAATGTTTATATATCACGTTTTTAAATATCTATTACTCTCCATTTTACTCGATGTCCTAAACGGTTAAAGATAGGACATTGCGGATTTCACCAGTGGATTCAGCACCTCATTTTACATAAAATAAGTCTTATAAGTCTACTCTTAAAAGTCGATAAAGGTAAAAACGAATAAAAGGTTTATATATCACATTTTTAAATATCTAATATTCTCCATTTTACTCGATCTCCTAAACGGTTAAAGATAAGACATTGCGGTTTTCACCAGTGGATTTAGCACCTCATTTTACATAAAATAAGTCTTATAAGTCTACTCTAAAGAGATGATAAAGGTACAAACGAAAAGATGTTAATATATCACATTTTTAAATATCTATTATTCTCCATTTTACTCGATCTCCTAAACGGTTAAAGATAGGACATTGCGGTTTTCACCAGTGGATTCAGCACCTCATTTTACGTAAAATAAGTCTTATAAGTCCACTCGAAAGAGTTGATAAAGGTACAAACGAAAAAAATGTTAATATATCACATTTTTAAATATCTATTATTCTCCATTTTACTCGATCTCCTAAACGGTTAAAGATAGGACATTGCGGTTTTCACCAGTGGATTCAGCACCTCATTTTACATAAAATAAGTCTTATAAGTCTACTCTAAAGAGTTGATAAAGGTACAAACGAAAAAAATGTTAATATATCACATTTTTAAATATCTATTATTCTCCATATTACTCGATCTCCTAAACAGTTAAAGATTGGACATTGTGGTTTTCACCACTGGATTCAGCAGCTCATTTTACATAAAATAAGTCCTATAAGTCTACTCTCAAAAGTTGATAAAGGTACAAACGTATAAAATGGTTTTATTTCTCATTTTAAAATATCTATTATTCTCCATTTTATTCGATCACCTAAACGGTCAAAGAAAGGACATTGCGGTTTTCACCAGTGGATTCAGCACCTTATATTACATAAAATAAGTCCTATAAGTCTACTCTCAAAAGTTGATAAAGGTACAGACGAATAAAATGTTTATATATCACATTTTTAAATATTTAATATTCTCCATTTTACTCGATGTCCTAAACGGTTAAAGATAGGACATTGCAGTTTTCACCAGTGGATTTAGCACCTCATTTTACATAAAATAAATCTTATAAGTCTACTCTCAAAAGTTGATAAAGGTACAAACGAATAAAATGGTTATATATCATATTTTTAAATATCTATTATTCTCCATTTTACTCGATCTCCTAAACGGTTAAAGATAGGACATTGCGGTTTTCACCAGTGGATTCAGCACCTTATTTTACATAAAATAAGTCATATAAGTCTACTCTAAAGAGTTGATAAAGGTACAAACGAATACAATGTTTATATATCACCTTTTTAAATATCTATTATTCTCCATTTACTCTATCTCCTAAACAGTTAAAGATAGGACATTGCGGTTTTCACCAGTGGATTCAGCACCTCATTTTACATAAATTTAGTCCTATAAGTCTACTCTAAAGTGTTGATTAAGGTACAAACGAATAAAATGGTTATATATCATATTTTTAAATATCTATTATTCTCCATTTTACTCGATGTCCTAAACGGTTAAAGATAGGACATTGCGGTTTTCACCAGTGGATTCAGCACCTCATTTTACATAAAATTAGTCCTATAAGTCTACTCTAAAGAGTTGATAAAGGTACAAACGAATAAAAGGTTTATATATCACATTTTTAAAGATCTAATATTCTCCATTTTACTCGATCTCCTAAACAGTAAAAGATAGGACATTGCGGTTTTTACCAGTAGATTCAGCACCTCATTTTACATAAAATAAATATTATAAGTCTACTCTCAAAAGTTGATAAAGGTACAAACGAATAAAAGGTTTATATATCACATTTTTAAATATCTATTATTCTCCATTTTACTCGATGTCCTAAACGGTTAAAGATAGGACATTGCGGTTTTCACCAGTGGTTTCAGCACCTCATTTTACATTAAATAAGTCCTATAAGTCGATTCTCAAAAGTTGATAAAGGTACAAACGAATAAAATGTTTATATATCACGTTTTTAAATATCTATTACTCTCCATTTTACTCGATGTCCTAAACGGTTAAAGATAGGACATTGCGGATTTCACCAGTGGATTCAGCACCTCATTTTACATAAAATAAGTCTTATAAGTCTATTCTTAAAAGTCGATAAAGGTAAAAACGAATAAAAGGTTTATATATCACATTTTTAAATATCTAATATTCTCCATTTTACTCGATCTCCTAAACGGTTAAAGATAGGACATTGCGGTTTTCACCAGTGGATTCAGCACCTCATTTTACATAAAATAAGTTCTATAAGTCTACTCTCAAAAGTTGATAAAGGTACAAACGAATAAAATGGTTATATATCACATTTTTAAATATCTATTATTCTCCATTTTACTCGATCTCCTAAACGGTTAAAGATAAGACATTGCGGTTTTCACCAGTGGATTTAGCACCTCATTTTACATAAAATAAGTCTTATAAGTCTACTTTAAAGAGATGATAAAGGTACAAACGAAAAGATGTTAATATATCACATTTTTAAATATCTATTATTCTCCATTTTACTCGATCTCCTAAACGGTTAAAGATAGGACATTGCGGTTTTCACCAGTGGATTCAGCACCTCATTTTACATAAAATAAGTCTTATAAGTCCACTCGAAAGAGTTGATAAAGGTACAAACGAAAAAAATGTTAATATATCACATTTTTAAATATCTATTATTCTCCATTTTACTCGATCTCCTAAACGGTTAAAGATAGGACATTGCGGTTTTCACCAGTGGATTCAGCACCTCATTTTACATAAAATAAGTCTTATAAGTCTACTCTAAAGAGTTGATAAAGGTACAAACGAAAAAAATGTTAATATATCATATTTTTAAATATCTATTATTCTCCATATTACTCGATCTCCTAAACAGTTAAAGATAGGACATTGCGGTTTTCACCACTGGATTCAGCAGCTCATTTTACATAAAATAAGTCCTATAAGTCTACTCTCAAAAGTTGATAAAGGTACAAACGTATAAAATGGTTTTATTTCTCATTTTAAAATATCTATTATTCTCCATTTTATTCGATCACCTAAACGGTCAAAGATAGGACATTGCGGTTTTCACCAGTGGATTCAGCACCTTATATTACATAAAATAAGTCCTATAAGTCTTCTCTAAAGAGTTGATAAAGGTACAAACGAAAAAAATGTTAATATATCACATTTTTAAATATCTATTATTCTCCATTTTACTCGATCTCCTAAACAGTTAAAGATAGGACATTGCGGTTTTTACCAGTGGATTCAGCACCTCATTTTACATAAATTTAGTCCTATAAGTCTACTCTAAAGAGTTGATAAAGGTACAAACGAATAAAATGGTTATATATCACATTATTAAATATATATATTTTCCATTTTACTCTTTCTCTTAAACGGTTAAAGAGAGGACATTGCGGTTTTTACCAGTGGATTCAGCACCTCATTTTACATAAAATAAGTCCTATAAGTCTACTCTCAAAAGTTGATGAAGGTACAAACGAATAAAATGTTTATATATCACATTTTTAAATATTTAATATTCTACATTTTACTCGATGTCCTAAACGGTTAAAGATAGGACATTGCGGTTTTCACCAGTGGATTCAGCACCTCATTTTACATAAAATAAGTCTTATAAGTCTACTCTCAAAAGTTGATAAAGGTACAGACGAATAAAATGTTTATATATCACATTTTTAAATATTTAATATTCTCCATTTTACTCGATGTCCTAAACGGTTAAAGATAGGACATTGCAGTTTTCACCAGTGGATTTAGCACCTCATTTTACATAAAATAAGTCTTATAAGTCTACTCTCAAAAGTTGATAAAGGTACAAACGAATAAAATGTTTATATATCACATTTTTAAATATTTAATATTCTCCATTTTACTCGATGTCCTAAACGGTTAAAGATAGGACATTGCGGTTTTCACCAGTGGATTCAGCACCTCATTTTACATAAAATAAGTCTTATAAGTCTACTCTCAAAAGTTGATATAGGTACAAACGAATAAAAGGTTTATATATCACATTTTTAAATATCTAATATTCTTCATTTTACTCGAAGTCCTAAACGGTTAAAGATAGGACATTGCGGTTTTCACCAGTGGATTCAGCACCTCATTTTACATAAAATAAGTCTTATAAGTCTACTCTAAAGAGTTGATAAAGGTACAAACGAAAAAAATTTTAATATATCACATTTTTAAATATCTATTATTCTCCATTTTACTCGATCTCCTAAACGGTTAAAGGTAGGACATTGCGGTTTTCACCAGTGGATTCAGTACCTCATTTTACATAAAATAAGTCCTATAAGTCTACTCTCAAAAGTTGATAAAGGTACAAACGAATAAAATGGTTATATATCACATTTTTAAATACCTATTATTCTCCATTTTACTCGATCACCTAAACGGTCAAAGATAGAACATTGCGGTTTTCACCAGTGGATTCAGCACCTTATTTTACATAAAATAAGTCATATAAGTCTACTCTAAAGAGTTGATAAAGGTACAAACGAATACAATGTTTATATATCACCTTTTTAAATATCTATTATTCTCCATTTACTCGATCTCCTAAACAGTTAAAGATAGGACATTGCGGTTTTCAACAGTGGATTCAGCACCTCATTTTACATAAATTTAGTCCTATAAGTCTACTCTAAAGTGTTGATTAAGGTACAAACGCATAAAATGGTTATATATCATATTTTTAAATATCTATTATTCTCCATTTTACTCGATGTCCTAAACGGTTAAAGATAGGACATTGCGGTTTTCACCAGTGGATTCAGCACCTCATTTTACATAAATTTAGTCTTATAAGTCTACTCTAAAGAGTTGATAAAGGTACAAACGAATAAAATGGTTATATATCACATTTTTAAATATCTATTATTCTCCATTTTACTCGATCTCCTAAACAGTTAAAGATAGGACATTGCGGTTTTCACCAGTGGATTCAGCACCTTATTTTACATAAAATAAGTCCTATAAGTCTACTCTCAAAAGTTGATAAAGGTACAAACGAATAAAATGGTTATATATCACATTTTTAAATATCTATTATTCTCCATTTTACTCGATCTCCTAAACAGTTAAAGATAGGACATTGCGGTTTTCACCACTGGATTCAGCAGCTCATTTTACATAAAATAAGTCCTATAAGTCTACTCTCAAAAGTTGATAAAGGTACAAACGAATAAAATGGTTATATATCACATTTTTAAATATCTATTATTCTCCATTTTACTCGATCTCCTAAACAGTTAAAGATAGGACATTGCGGTTTTCACCACTGGATTCAGCAGCTCATTTTACATAAAATAAGTCCTATAAGTCTACTCTCAAAAGTTGATAAAGGTACAAACGAATAAAAGGTTTATATATCACATTTTTAAATATCTAATATTCTCCATTTTACTCGATCCCCTAACCGGTTAAAGATAGGACATTGCGGTTTTTACCAGTAGATTCAGCACCTCATTTTACATAAAATAAATATTATAAGTCTACTCTCAAAAGTTGATAAAGGTACAAACGAATAAAAGGTTTATATATCACATTTTTAAATATCTATTATTCTCCATTTTACTCGATGTCCTAAACGGTTAAAGATAGGACATTGCGGTTTTCACCAGTGGATTCAGCACCTTATTTTACATAAAATAAGTCCTATAAGTCTACTCTCAAAAGTTGATAAAGGTACAAACGAATAAAATGGTTATATATCACATTTTTAAATATCTATTATTCTCCAATTTACTCGATCTCCTAAACAGTTAAAGATAGGACATTGCGGTTTTCACCACTGGATTCAGCAGCTCATTTTACATAAAATAAGTCCTATAAGTCTACTCTCAAAAGTTGATAAAGGTACAAACGAATAAAATGGTTATATATCACATTTTTAAATACCTATTATTCTCCATTTTACTCGATCACCTAAACGGTCAAAGATAGGACATTGCGGTTTTCACCAGTGGATTCAGCACCTCATTTTACATAAAATTAGTCCTATAAGTCTACTCTAAAGAGTTGATAAAGGTACAAACGAATAAAATGGTTATATATCACATTTTTAAATATCTATTATTCTCCATTTTACTCGATCTCCTAAACAGTTAAAGATAGGACATTGCGGTTTTCACCACTGGATTCAGCAGCTCATTTTACATAAAATAAGTCCTATAAGTCTACTCTCAAAAGTTGATAAAGGTACAAACGAATAAAAGGTTTATATATCACATTTTTAAATATCTAATATTCTCCATTTTACTCGATCTCCTAAACGGTTAAAGATAGGACATTGCGGTTTTTACCAGTAGATTCAGCACCTCATTTTACATTAAATAAATATTATAAGTCTACTCTCAAAAGTTGATAAAGGTACAAACGAATAAAAGGTTTATATATCACATTTTTAAATATCTATTATTCTCCATTTTACTCGATGTCCTAAACGGTTAAAGATAGGACATTGCGGTTTTCACCAGTGGTTTGAGCACCTCATTTTACATTAAATAAGTCCTATAAGTCGATTCTCAAAAGTTGATAAAGGTACAAACGAATAAAATGTTTATATATCACGTTTTTAAATATCTATTACTCTCCATTTTACTCGATGTCCTAAACGGTTAAAGATAGGACATTGCGGATTTCACCAGTGGATTCAGCACCTCATTTTACATAAAATAAGTCTTATAAGTCTACTCTTAAAAGTCGATAAAGGTACAAACGAATAAAAGGTTTATATATCACATTTTTAAATATCTATTATTCTCCATTTTACTCGATGTCCTAAACGGTTAAAGATAGGACATTGCGGTTTTCACCAGTGGATTCAGCACCTTATTTTACATAAAATAAGTCCTATAAGTCTACTCTCAAAAGTTGATAAAGGTACAAACGAATAAAATGGTTATATATCACATTTTTAAATATCTATTATTCTCCATTTTACTCGATCTCCTAAACAGTTAAAGATAGGACATTGCGGTTTTCACCACTGGATTCAGCAGCTCATTTTACATAAAATAAGTCCTATAAGTCTACTCTCAAAAGTTGATAAAGGTACAAACGAATAAAATGGTTATATATCACATTTTTAAATACCTATTATTCTCCATTTTACTCGATCACCTAAACGGTCAAAGATAGGACATTGCGGTTTTCACCAGTGGAGTCAGCACCTCATTTTACATAAAATTAGTCCTATAAGTCTACTCTAAAGAGTTGATAAAGGTACAAACGAATAAAATGGTTATATATCACATTTTTAAATATCTATTACTCTCCATTTTACTCGATCTCCTAAACAGTTAAAGATAGGACATTGCGGTTTTCACCACTGGATTCAGCAGCTCATTTTACATTAAATAAGTCCTATAAGTCGATTCTCAAAAGTTGATAAAGGTACAAACGAATAAAATGTTTATATATCACGTTTTTAAATATCTATTACTCTCCATTTTACTCGATGTCCTAAACGGTTAAAGATAGGACATTGCGGATTTCACCAGTGGATTCAGCACCTCATTTTACATTAAATAAGTCTTATAAGTCTACTCTTAAAAGTCGATAAAGGTAAAAACGAATAAAAGGTTTATATATCACATTTTTAAATATCTAATATTCTCCATTTTACTCGATCTCCTAAACGGTTAAAGATAGGACATTGCGGTTTTCACCAGTGGATTCAGCACCTCATTTTACATAAAATAAGTTCTATAAGTCTACTCCCAAAAGTTGATAAAGGTACAAACGAATAAAATGGTTATATATCACATTTTTAAATACCTATTATTCTCCATTTTACTCGATCACCAAAACCGTCAAAGATAGAACATTGCGGTTTTCACCAGTGGATTCAGCACCTTATTTTACATAAAATAAGTCATATAAGTCTACTCTAAAGAGTTGATAAAGGTACAAACGAATACAATGTTTATATATCACCTTTTTAAATATCTATTATTCTCCATTTACTTGATCTCCTAAACGGTTAAAGATAAGACATTGCGGTTTTCACCAGTGGATTCAGCACCTCATTTTACATAAAATAAGTCTTATAAGTCTACTCTCAAAAGTTGACATAGGTACAAACGAATAAAAGGTTTATATATCACATTTTTAATTATCTAATATTCTTCATTTTACTCGATCTCCTAAACGGTTAAAGATAAGACATTGCGGTTTTCACCAGTGGATTCAGCACCTCATTTTACATAAAATTAGTCCTATAAGTCTACTCTAAAGAGTTGATAAAGGTACAAACGAATAAAATGGTTATATATCACATTTTTAAATATCTATTATTCTCCATTTTACTCGATGTCCTAAACGGTTAAAGATAGGACATTGCGGTTTTCACCAGTGGATTCAGCACCTTATTTTACATAAAATAAGTCTTATAAGTCTACTCTCAAAAGTTGACATAGGTACAAACGAATAAAAGGTTTATATATCACATTTTTAATTATCTAATATTCTTCATTTTACTCGATCTCCTAAACGGTTAAAGATAAGACATTGCGGTTTTCACCAGTGGATTCAGCACCTCATTTTACATAAAATAAGTCTTATAAGTCTACTCTCAAAAGTTGATATAGGTACAAACAAATAAAAGGTTTATATATCACATTTTTAATTATCTAATATTCTTCATTTTACTCGAAGTCCTAAACGGTTAAAGATAGGACATTGCGGTTTTCACCAGTGGATTCAGCACCTCATTTTACATAAAATAAGTCTTATAAGTCTACTCTAAAGAGTTGATAAAGGTACAAACGAAAAAAATGTTAATATATCACATTTTTAAATATCTATTATTCTCCATTTTACTCGATCTCCTAAACGGTTAAAGGTAGGACATTGCGGTTTTCACCAGTGGAATCAGCACCTCATTTTACATAAAATAAGTCTTATAAGTCTACTCTCAAAAGTTGATAAAGGTACAAACGAGTAAAATGTTTATATATCACATTTTTAAATATTTAATATTCTCCATTTTACTCGATGTCCTAAACGGTTAAAGATAGGACATTGCGGTTTTCACCAGTGGATTCAGCACCTCATTTTACATAAAATAAGTCATATAAGTCTACTCTCAAAAGTTGATAAAGGTACAGACGAATAAAATGTTTATATATCACATTTTTAAATATATAATATTCTCCATTTTACTCGATGTCCTAAACGGTTAAAGATAGGACATTGCGGTTTTCACCAGTGGATTAAGCACCTCATTTTACATAAAATAAGTCTTATAAGTCTACTCTCAAAAGTTGATAAAGGTACAAACGAATAAAATGTTTATATATCACATTTTTAAATATTTAATATTCTCCACTTTACTCGATGTCCTAAACGGTTAAAGATAGGACATTGCGGTTTTCACCAGTGGATTCAGCACCTCATTTTACATAAAATAAGTTTTATAAGTCTACTCTAAAGAGTTGATAAAGGTACAAACGAAAAAAATGTTAATATATCACATTTTTAAATATCTATTATTCTCCATATTACTCGATCTCCTAAACAGTTAAAGATAGAACATTGCGGTTTTCACCACTGGATTCAGCAGCTCATTTTACATAAAATAAGTCCTATAAGTCTACTCTCAAAAGTTGATAAAGGTACAAACGTATAAAATGGTTTTATTTCTCATTTTAAAATATCTATTATTCTCCATTTTATTCGATCACCTAAACGGTCAAAGATAGGACATTGCGGTTTTCACCAGTGGATTCAGCACCTTATATTACATAAAATAAGTCCTCTAAGTCTTCTCTAAAGAGTTGATAAAGGTACAAACGAATAAAATGTTTATATATCACATTTTTAAATATCTATTGTTCTCCATTTTACTCGATCTCCTAAACAGTTAAAGATAGGACATAGCGGTTTTTACCAGTGGATTCAGCACCTCATTTTACATAAATTTAGTCCTATAAGTCTACTCTAAAGAGTTGATAAAGGTACAAACGAATAAAATGGTTATATATCACATTATTAAATATATATATTTTTCAATTTTACTCTTTCTCTTAAACGGTTAAAGAGAGGACATTGCGGCTTTTACCAGTGGATTCAGCACCTCATTTTACATAAAATAAGTCCTATAAGTCTACTCTCAAAAGTTGATGAAGGTACAAACGAATAAAATGTTTATATATCACATTTTTAAATATTTAATATTCTCCATTTTACTCGATGTCCTAAACGGTTAAAGATAGGACATTGCGGTTTTCACCAGTGGATTCAGCACCTCATTTTACATAAAATAAGTCTTATAAGTCTACTCTCAAAAGTTGATAAAGGTACAGACGAATAAAATGTTTATATATCACATTTTTAAATATTTAATATTCTCCATTTTACTCGATGTCCTAAACGGTTAAAGATAGGACATTGCAGTTTTCACCAGTGGATTTAGCACCTCATTTTACATAAAATAAGTCTTATAAGTCTACTCTCAAAAGTTGATAAAGGTACAAACGAATAAAATGTTTATATATCACATTTTTAAATATTTAATATTCTCCATTTTACTCGATGTCCTAAACGGTTAAAGATAGGACATTGCGGTTTTCACCAGTGGATTCAGCACCTTATTTTACATAAAATAAGTCTTATAAGTCTACTCTCAAAAGTTGATATAGGTACAAACGAATAAAAGGTTTATATATCACATTTTTAAATATCTAATATTCTTCATTTTACTCGAAGTCCTAAACGGTTAAAGATAGGACATTGCGGTTTTCACCACTGGATTCAGCAGCTCATTTTACATAAAATAAGTCCTATAAGTCTACTCCTAAAAGTTGATAAAGGTACAAACGAATAAAATGGTTATATATCACATTTTTAAATACCTATTATTCTCCATTTTACTCGATCACCTAAACGGTCAAAGATAGGACATTGCGGTTTTCACCAGTGGATTCAGCACCTCATTTTACATAAAATTAGTCCTATAAGTCTACTCTAAAGAGTTGATAAAGGTACAAACGAATAAAATGGTTATATATCACATTTTTAAATATCTATTATTCTCCATTTTACTCGATGTCCTAAACGGTTAAAGATAGGACATTGCGGTTTTCACCAGTGGTTTCAGCACCTCATTTTACATTAAATAAGTCCTATAAGTCGACTCTCAAAAGTTGATAAAGGTACAAACGAATAAAATGTTTATATATCACATTTTTAAATATCTATTGTTCTCCATTTTACTCGATCTCCTAAACAGTTAAAGATATGACATTGCGGTTTTTACCAGTGGATTCAGCACCTCATTTTACATAAATTTAGTCCTATAAGTCTACTCTAAAGTGTTGATAAAGGTACAAACGAATAAAATGGTTATATATCACATTATTAAATATATATATTTTTCCATTTTACTCTTTCTCTTAAACGGTTAAAGAGAGGACATTGCGGTTTTTACCAGTGGATTCAGCACCTCATTTTACATAAAATAAGTCCTATAAGTCTACTCTCAAAAGTTGATGAAGGTACAGACGAATAAAATGTTTATATATCACATTTTTAAATATTTAATATTCTCCATTTTACTCGATGTCCTAAACGGTTAAAGATAGGACATTGCAGTTTTCACCAGTGGATTTAGCACCTCATTTTACATAAAATAAGTCTTATAAGTCTTCTCTAAAGAGTTGATAAAGGTACAAACGAATAAAATGTTTATATATCACATTTTTAAATATCTATTGTTCTCCATTTTACTCGATCTCCTAAACAGTTAAAGATAGGACATTGCGGTTTTTACCAGTGGATTCAGCACCTCATTTTACATAAATTTAGTCCTATAAGTCTACTCTAAAGAGTTGATAAAGGTACAAACGAATAAAATGTTTATATATCACATTTTTAAATATTTTATATTCTCCATTTTACTCGATGTCCTAAACGGTTAAAGATAGGACATTGCGGTTTTCACCAGTGGATTCAGCACCTCATTTTACATAAAATAAGTCTTATAAGTCTACTCTCAAAAGTTGATAAAGGTACAGACGAATAAAATGTTTATATATCACATTTTTAAATATTTAATATTCTCCATTTTACTCGATGTTCTAAACGGTTAAAGATAGGACATTGCAGTTTTTACCAGTGGATTTAGCACCTCATTTTACATAAAATAAGTCTTATAAGTCTACTCTAAAGAGTTGATAAAGGTACAAACGAAAAAAATGTTAATATATCACATTTTTAAATATCTCTTATTCTCCATTTTACTCGATCTCCTAAACGGTTAAAGGTAGGACATTGCGGTTTTCACCAGTGGATTCAGCACCTCATTTTACATAAAATAAGTCTTATAAGTCTACTCTCAAAAGTTGATAAAGGTACAAACGAATAAAATGTTTATATATCACATTTTTAAATATTTAATATTCTCCATTTTACTCGATGTCCTAAACGGTTAAAGATAGGACATTGCGGTTTTCACCAGTGGATTCAGCACCTCATTTTACATAAAATAAGTCTAATAAGTCTATTCTCAAAAGTTGATAAAGGTACAGACGAATAAAATGTTTATATATCACATTTTTAAATATTTAATATTCTCCATTTTACTCGATGTCCTAAACGGTTAAAGATAGGACATTGCGGTTTTCACCAGTGGATTAAGCACCTCATTTTACATAAAATAAGTTTTATAAGTCTACTCTAAAGAGTTGATAAAGGTACAAACGAAAAAAATGTTAATATATAACATTTTTAAATATCTATTATTCTCCATATTACTCGATCTCCTAAACAGTTAAAGATAGGACATTGCGGTTTTCACCACTGGATTCAGCAGCTCATTTTACATAAAATAAGTCCTATAAGTCTACTCTCAAAAGTTGATAAAGGTACAAACGTATAAAATGGTTTTATTTCTCATTTTAAAATATCTATTATTTTCCATTTTATTCGATCACCTAAACGGTCAAAGATAGGACATTGCGGTTTTCACCAGTGGATTCAGCACCTTATATTACATAAAATAAGTCCTCTAAGTCTTCTCTAAAGAGTTGATAAAGGTACAAACGAATAAAATGTTTATATATCACATTTTTAAATATCTATTGTTCTCCATTTTACTCGATCTCCTAAACAGTTAAAGATAGGACATTGCGGTTTTTACCAGTGGATTCAGCACCTCATTTTACATAAATTTAGTCCTATAAGTCTACTCTAAAGAGTTGATAAAGGTACAAACGAATAAAATGGTTATATATCACATTATTAAATATATATATTTTTCCATTTTACTCTTTCTCTTAAACGGTTAAAGAGAGGACATTGCGGTTTTTACCAGTGGATTCAGCACCTCATTTTACATAAAATAAGTCATATAAGTCTACTCTCAAAAGTTGATAAAGGTACAGACGAATAAAATGTTTATATATCACATTTTTAAATATTTAATATTTTCCATTTTACTCGATGTCCTAAACGGTTAAAGATAGGACATTGCGGTTTTCACCAGTGGATTAAGCACCTCATTTTACATAAAATAAGTCTTATAAGTCTACTCTCAAAAGTTGATAAAGGTACAAACGAATAAAATGTTTATATATCACATTTTTAAATATTTAATATTCTCCATTTTACTCGATGTCCTAAACGGTTAAAGATAGGACATTGCGGTTTTCACCAGTAAATTCAGCACCTCATTTTACATAAAATAAGTCTTATAAGTCTACTCTCAAAAGTTGATATAGGTACAAACGAATAAAAGGTTTATATATCACATTTTTAAATATCTAATATTCTTCATTTTACTCGAAGTCCTAAACGGTTAAAGATAGGACATTGCGGTTTTCACCACTGGATTCAGCAGCTCATTTTACATAAAATAAGTCCTATAAGTCTACTCCTAAAAGTTGATAAAGGTACAAACGAATAAAATGTTTATATATCACATTTTTAAATACCTATTATTCTCCATTTTACTCGATCACCTAAACGGTCAAAGATAGGACATTGCGGTTTTCACCAGTGGATTCAGCACCTCATTTTACATAAAATTAGTCCTATAAGTCTACTCTAAAGAGTTGATAAAGGTACAAACGAATAAAATGGTTATATATCACATTTTTAAATATCTATTATTCTCCATTTTACTCGATGTCCTAAACGGTTAAAGATAGGACATTGCGGTTTTCACCAGTGGTTTCAGCACCTCATTTTACATTAAATAAGTCCTATAAGTCGACTCTCAAAAGTTGATAAAGGTACAAACGAATAAAATGTTTATATATCACATTTTTAAATATCTATTGTTCTCCATTTTACTCGATCTCCTAAACAGTTAAAGATATGACATTGCGGTTTTTACCAGTGGATTCAGCACCTCATTTTACATAAATTTAGTCCTATAAGTCTACTCTAAAGTGTTGATAAAGGTACAAACGAATAAAATGGTTATATATCACATTATTAAATATATATATTTTTCCATTTTACTCTTTCTCTTAAACGGTTAAAGAGAGGACATTGCGGTTTTTACCAGTGGATTCAGCACCTCATTTTACATAAAATAAGTCCTATAAGTCTACTCTCAAAAGTTGATGAAGGTACAGACGAATAAAATGTTTATATATCACATTTTTAAATATTTAATATTCTCCATTTTACTCGATGTCCTAAACGGTTAAAGATAGGACATTGCAGTTTTCACCAGTGGATTTAGCACCTCATTTTACATAAAATAAGTCTTATAAGTCTTCTCTAAAGAGTTGATAAAGGTACAAACGAATAAAATGTTTATATATCACATTTTTAAATATCTATTGTTCTCCATTTTACTCGATCTCCTAAACAGTTAAAGATAGGACATTGCGGTTTTTACCAGTGGATTCAGCACCTCATTTTACATAAATTTAGTCCTATAAGTCTACTCTAAAGAGTTGATAAAGGTACAAACGAATAAAATGTTTATATATCACATTTTTAAATATTTTATATTCTCCATTTTACTCGATGTCCTAAACGGTTAAAGATAGGACATTGCGGTTTTCACCAGTGGATTCAGCACCTCATTTTACATAAAATAAGTCTTATAAGTCTACTCTCAAAAGTTGATAAAGGTACAGACGAATAAAATGTTTATATATCACATTTTTAAATATTTAATATTCTCCATTTTACTCGATGTTCTAAACGGTTAAAGATAGGACATTGCAGTTTTTACCAGTGGATTTAGCACCTCATTTTACATAAAATAAGTCTTATAAGTCTACTCTAAAGAGTTGATAAAGGTACAAACGAAAAAAATGTTAATATATCACATTTTTAAATATCTCTTATTCTCCATTTTACTCGATCTCCTAAACGGTTAAAGGTAGGACATTGCGGTTTTCACCAGTGGATTCAGCACCTCATTTTACATAAAATAAGTCTTATAAGTCTACTCTCAAAAGTTGATAAAGGTACAAACGAATAAAATGTTTATATATCACATTTTTAAATATTTAATATTCTCCATTTTACTCGATGTCCTAAACGGTTAAAGATAGGACATTGCGGTTTTCACCAGTGGATTCAGCACCTCATTTTACATAAAATAAGTCTAATAAGTCTATTCTCAAAAGTTGATAAAGGTACAGACGAATAAAATGTTTATATATCACATTTTTAATTATTTAATATTCTCCATTTTACTCGATGTCCTAAACGGTTAAAGATAGGACATTGCGGTTTTCACCAGTGGATTAAGCACCTCATTTTACATAAAATAAGTCTTATAAGTCTACTCTCAAAAGTTGATAAAGGTACAAACGAATAAAATGTTTATATATCACATTTTTAAATATTTAATATTCTCCATTTTACTCGATGTCCTAAACGGTTAAAGATAGGACATTGCGGTTTTTACCAGTGGATTCAGCACCTCATTTTACATAAAATAAGTCTTATAAGTCTACTCTCAAAAGTTGATATAGGTACAAACGAATAAAAGGTTTATATATCACATTTTTAAATATCTAATATTCTCCATTTTACTCGATGCCCTAAACAGTTAAAGATAGGACATTGCGGTTTTCACCAGTGGATTCAGCACCTCATTTTACATAAAATAAGTTTTATAAGTCTACTCTAAAGAGTTGATAAAGGTACAAACGAAAAAAATGTTAATATATAACATTTTTAAATATCTATTATTCTCCATATTACTCGATCTCCTAAACAGTTAAAGATAGGACATTGCGGTTTTCACCACTGGATTCAGCAGCTCATTTTACATAAAATAAGTCCTATAAGTCTACTCTCAAAAGTTGATAAAGGTACAAACGTATAAAATGGTTTTATTTCTCATTTTAAAATATCTATTATTTTCCATTTTATTCGATCACCTAAACGGTCAAAGATAGGACATTGCGGTTTTCACCAGTGGATTCAGCACCTTATATTACATAAAATAAGTCCTCTAAGTCTTCTCTAAAGAGTTGATAAAGGTACAAACGAATAAAATGTTTATATATCACATTTTTAAATATCTATTGTTCTCCATTTTACTCGATCTCCTAAACAGTTAAAGATAGGACATTGCGGTTTTTACCAGTGGATTCAGCACCTCATTTTACATAAATTTAGTCCTATAAGTCTACTCTAAAGAGTTGATAAAGGTACAAACGAATAAAATGGTTATATATCACATTATTAAATATATATATTTTTCCATTTTACTCTTTCTCTTAAACGGTTAAAGAGAGGACATTGCGGTTTTTACCAGTGGATTCAGCACCTCATTTTACATAAAATAAGTCATATAAGTCTACTCTCAAAAGTTGATAAAGGTACAGACGAATAAAATGTTTATATATCACATTTTTAAATATTTAATATTCTCCATTTTACTCGATGTCCTAAACGGTTAAAGATAGGACATTGCGGTTTTCACCAGTGGATTAAGCACCTCATTTTACATAAAATAAGTCTTATAAGTCTACTCTCAAAAGTTGATAAAGGTACAAACGAATAAAATGTTTATATATCACATTTTTAAATATTTAATATTCTCCATTTTACTCGATGTCCTAAACGGTTAAAGATAGGACATTGCGGTTTTCACCAGTGGATTCAGCACCTCATTTTACATAAAATAAGTCATATAAGTCTACTCTCAAAAGTTGATAAAGGTACAGACGAATAAAATGTTTATATATCACATTTTTAAATATTTAATATTCTCCATTTTACTCGATGTCCTAAACGGTTAAAGATAGGACATTGCGGTTTTCACCAGTGGATTAAGTACCTCATTTTACATAAAATAAGTCTTATAAGTCTACTCTCAAAAGTTGATAAAGGTACAAACGAATAAAATGTTTATATATCACATTTTTAAATATTTAATATTCTCCATTTTACTCGATGTCCTAAACGGTTAAAGATAGGACATTGCGGTTTTCACCAGTGGATTCAGCACCTCATTTTACATAAAATAAGTTTTATAAGTCTACTCTCAAAAGTTGATATAGGTACAAACGAATAAATGGTTCATATATCACATTTTTAAATATCTAATATTCTCCATTTTACTCGATGTCCTAAACGGTTAAAGATAGGACATTGCGGTTTTCACCAGTGGATTCAGCACCTCATTTTACATAAAATAAGTCTTATAAGTCTACTCTAAAGAGTTGATAAAGGTACAAACGAAAAAAAATGTTAATATATCACATTTTTAAATATCTATTATTCTCCATATTACTCGATCTCCTAAACAATTAAAGATAGGACAATTCGGTTTTCACCACTGGATTCAGCAGCTCATTTTACATAAAATAAGTCCTATAAGTCTACTCTCAAAAGTTGATAAAGGTACAAACGTATAAAATGGTTTTATTTCTCATTTTAAAATATCTATTATTCTCCATTTTATTCGATCACCTAAACGGTCAAAGATAGGACATTGCGGTTTTCACCAGTGGATTCAGCACCTTATATTATATAAAATAAGTCCTATAAGTCTTCTCTAAAGAGTTGATAAAGGTACAAACGAATAAAATGTTTATATATCACATTTTTAAATATCTATTGTTCTCCATTTTACTCGATCTCCTAAACAGTTAAAGATATGACATTGCGGTTTTTACCAGTGGATTCAGCACCTCATTTTACATAAATTTAGTCCTATAAGTCTACTCTAAAGTGTTGATAAAGGTACAAACGAATAAAATGGTTATATATCACATTATTAAATATATATATTTTTCCATTTTACTCTTTCTCTTAAACGGTTAAAGAGAGGACATTGCGGTTTTTACCAGTGGATTCAGCACATCATTTTACATAAAATAAGTCTTATAAGTCTTCTCTAAAGAGTTGATAAAGGTACAAACGAATAAAATGTTTATATATCACATTTTTAAATATCTATTGTTCTCCATTTTACTCGATCTCCTAAACAGTTAAAGATAGGACATTGTGGTTTTTACCAGTGGATTCAGCACCTCATTTTACATAAATTTAGTCCTATAAGTCTACTCTAAAGAGTTGATAAAGGTACAAACGAATAAAATGTTTATATATCACATTTTTAAATATTTTATATTCTCCATTTTACTCGATGTCCTAAACGGTTAAAGATAGGACATTGCGGTTTTCACCAGTGGATTCAGCACCTCATTTTACATAAAATAAGTCTTATAAGTCTACTCTCAAAAGTTGATAAAGGTACAGACGAATAAAATGTTTATATATCACATTTTTAAATATTTAATATTCTCCATTTTACTCGATGTCCTAAACGGTTAAAGATAGGACATTGCAGTTTTTACCAGTGGATTTAGCACCTCATTTTACATAAAATAAGTCTTATAAGTCTACTCTAAAGAGTTGATAAAGGTACAAACGAAAAAAATGTTAATATATCACATTTTTAAATATCTCTTATTCTCCATTTTACTCGATCTCCTAAACGGTTAAAGGTAGGACATTGCGGTTTTCACCAGTGGATTCAGCACCTCATTTTACATAAAATAAGTCTTATAAGTCTACTCTCAAAAGTTGATAAAGGTACAAACGAATAAAATGTTTATATATCACATTTTTAAATATTTAATATTCTCCATTTTACTCGATGTCCTAAACGGTTAAAGATAGGACATTGCGGTTTTCACCAGTGGATTCAGCACCTCATTTTACATAAAATAAGTCTAATAAGTCTATTCTCAAAAGTTGATAAAGGTACAGACGAATAAAATGTTTATATATCACATTTTTAAATATTTAATATTCTCCATTTTACTCGATGTCCTAAACGGTTAAAGATAGGACATTGCGGTTTTCACCAGTGGATTAAGCACCTCATTTTACATAAAATAAGTCTTATAAGTCTACTCTCAAAAGTTGATAAAGGTACAAACGAATAAAATGTTTATATATCACATTTTTAAATATTTAATATTCTCCATTTTACTCGATGTCCTAAACGGTTAAAGATAGGACATTGCGGTTTTCACCAGTGGATTCAGCACCTCATTTTACATAAAATAAGTCTTATAAGTCTACTCTCAAAAGTTGATATAGGTACAAACGAATAAAAGGTTTATATATCACATTTTTAAATATCTAATATTCTCCATTTTACTCGATGCCCTAAACAGTTAAAGATAGGACATTGCGGTTTTCACCAGTGGATTCAGCACCTCATTTTACATAAAATAAGTTTTATAAGTCTACTCTAAAGAGTTGATAAAGGTACAAACGAAAAAAATGTTAATATATAACATTTTTAAATATCTATTATTCTCCATATTACTCGATCTCCTAAACAGTTAAAGATAGGACATTGCGGTTTTCACCACTGGATTCAGCAGCTCATTTTACATAAAATAAGTCCTATAAGTCTACTCTCAAAAGTTGATAAAGGTACAAACGTATAAAATGGTTTTATTTCTCATTTTAAAATATCTATTATTCTCCATTTTATTCGATCACCTAAACGGTCAAAGATAGGACATTGCGGTTTTCACCAGTGGATTCAGCACCTTATATTATATAAAATAAGTCCTATAAGTCTTCTCTAAAGAGTTGATAAAGGTACAAACGAATAAAATGTTTATATATCACATTTTTAAATATCTATTGTTCTCCATTTTACTCGATCTCCTAAACAGTTAAAGATATGACATTGCGGTTTTTACCAGTGGATTCAGCACCTCATTTTACATAAATTTAGTCCTATAAGTCTACTCTAAAGTGTTGATAAAGGTACAAACGAATAAAATGGTTATATATCACATTATTAAATATATATATTTTTCCATTTTACTCTTTCTCTTAAACGGTTAAAGAGAGGACATTGCGGTTTTTACCAGTGGATTCAGCACCTCATTTTACATAAAATAAGTCTTATAAGTCTTCTCTAAAGAGTTGATAAAGGTACAAACGAATAAAATGTTTATATATCACATTTTTAAATATCTATTGTTCTCCATTTTACTCGATCTCCTAAACAGTTAAAGATAGGACATTGTGGTTTTTACCAGTGGATTCAGCACCTCATTTTACATAAATTTAGTCCTATAAGTCTACTCTAAAGAGTTGATAAAGGTACAAACGAATAAAATGTTTATATATCACATTTTTCAATATTTTATATTCTCCATTTTACTCGATGTCCTAAACGGTTAAAGATAGGACATTGCGGTTTTCACCAGTGGATTCAGCACCTCATTTTACATAAAATAAGTCTTATAAGTCTACTCTCAAAAGTTGATAAAGGTACAGACGAATAAAATGTTTATATATCACATTTTTAAATATTTAATATTCTCCATTTTACTCGATGTCCTAAACGGTTAAAGATAGGACATTGCAGTTTTTACCAGTGGATTTAGCACCTCATTTTACATAAAATAAGTCTTATAAGTCTACTCTAAAGAGTTGATAAAGGTACAAACGAAAAAAATGTTAATATATCACATTTTTAAATATCTCTTATTCTCCATTTTACTCGATCTCCTAAACGGTTAAAGGTAGGACATTGCGGTTTTCACCAGTGGATTCAGCACCTCATTTTACATAAAATAAGTCTTATAAGTCTACTCTCAAAAGTTGATAAAGGTACAAACGAATAAAATGTTTATATATCACATTTTTAAATATTTAATATTCTCCATTTTACTCGATGTCCTAAACGGTTAAAGATAGGACATTGCGGTTTTCACCAGTGGATTCAGCACCTCATTTTACATAAAATAAGTCTAATAAGTCTATTCTCAAAAGTTGATAAAGGTACAGACGAATAAAATGTTTATATATCACATTTTTAAATATTTAATATTCTCCATTTTACTCGATGTCCTAAACGGTTAAAGATAGGACATTGCGGTTTTCACCAGTGGATTAAGCACCTCATTTTACATAAAATAAGTCTTATAAGTCTACTCTCAAAAGTTGATAAAGGTACAAACGAATAAAATGTTTATATATCACATTTTTAAATATTTAATATTCTCCATTTTACTCGATGTCCTAAACGGTTAAAGATAGGACATTGCGGTTTTCACCAGTGGATTCAGCACCTCATTTTACATAAAATAAGTCTTATAAGTCTACTCTCAAAAGTTGATATAGGTACAAACGAATAAAAGGTTTATATATCACATTTTTAAATATCTAATATTCTCCATTTTACTCGATGCCCTAAACAGTTAAAGATAGGACATTGCGGTTTTCACCAGTGGATTCAGCACCTCATTTTACATAAAATAAGTTTTATAAGTCTACTCTAAAGAGTTGATAAAGGTACAAACGAAAAAAATGTTAATATATAACATTTTTAAATATCTATTATTCTCCATATTACTCGATCTCCTAAACAGTTAAAGATAGGACATTGCGGTTTTCACCACTGGATTCAGCAGCTCATTTTACATAAAATAAGTCCTATAAGTCTACTCTCAAAAGTTGATAAAGGTACAAACGTATAAAATGGTTTTATTTCTCATTTTAAAATATCTATTATTTTCCATTTTATTCGATCACCTAAACGGTCAAAGATAGGACATTGCGGTTTTCACCAGTGGATTCAGCACCTTATATTACATAAAATAAGTCCTCTAAGTCTTCTCTAAAGAGTTGATAAAGGTACAAACGAATAAAATGTTTATATATCACATTTTTAAATATCTATTGTTCTCCATTTTACTCGATCTCCTAAACAGTTAAAGATAGGACATTGCGGTTTTTACCAGTGGATTCAGCACCTCATTTTACATAAATTTAGTCCTATAAGTCTACTCTAAAGAGTTGATAAAGGTACAAACGAATAAAATGGTTATATATCACATTATTAAATATATATATTTTTCCATTTTACTCTTTCTCTTAAACGGTTAAAGAGAGGACATTGCGGTTTTTACCAGTGGATTCAGCACCTCATTTTACATAAAATAAGTCATATAAGTCTACTCTCAAAAGTTGATAAAGGTACAGACGAATAAAATGTTTATATATCACATTTTTAAATATTTAATATTCTCCATTTTACTCGATGTCCTAAACGGTTAAAGATAGGACATTGCGGTTTTCACCAGTGGATTAAGCACCTCATTTTACATAAAATAAGTCTTATAAGTCTACTCTCAAAAGTTGATAAAGGTACAAACGAATAAAATGTTTATATATCACATTTTTAAATATTTAATATTCTCCATTTTACTCGATGTCCTAAACGGTTAAAGATAGGACATTGCGGTTTTCACCAGTGGATTCAGCACCTCATTTTACATAAAATAAGTCATATAAGTCTACTCTCAAAAGTTGATAAAGGTACAGACGAATAAAATGTTTATATATCACATTTTTAAATATTTAATATTCTCCATTTTACTCGATGTCCTAAACGGTTAAAGATAGGACATTGCGGTTTTCACCAGTGGATTAAGCACCTCATTTTACATAAAATAAGTCTTATAAGTCTACTCTCAAAAGTTGATAAAGGTACAAACGAATAAAATGTTTATATATCACATTTTTAAATATTTAATATTCTCCATTTTACTCGATGTCCTAAACGGTTAAAGATAGGACATTGCGGTTTTCACCAGTGGATTCAGCACCTCATTTTACATAAAATAAGTTTTATAAGTCTACTCTCAAAAGTTGATATAGGTACAAACGAATAAATGGTTCATATATCACATTTTTAAATATCTAATATTCTCCATTTTACTCGATGTCCTAAACGGTTAAAGATAGGACATTGCGGTTTTCACCAGTGGATTCAGCACCTCATTTTACATAAAATAAGTCTTATAAGTCTACTCTAAAGAGTTGATAAAGGTACAAACGAAAAAAAATGTTAATATATCACATTTTTAAATATCTATTATTCTCCATATTACTCGATCTCCTAAACAATTAAAGATAGGACAATTCGGTTTTCACCACTGGATTCAGCAGCTCATTTTACATAAAATAAGTCCTATAAGTCTACTCTCAAAAGTTGATAAAGGTACAAACGTATAAAATGGTTTTATTTCTCATTTTAAAATATCTATTATTCTCCATTTTATTCGATCACCTAAACGGTCAAAGATAGGACATTGCGGTTTTCACCAGTGGATTCAGCACCTTATATTATATAAAATAAGTCCTATAAGTCTTCTCTAAAGAGTTGATAAAGGTACAAACGAATAAAATGTTTATATATCACATTTTTAAATATCTATTGTTCTCCATTTTACTCGATCTCCTAAACAGTTAAAGATATGACATTGCGGTTTTTACCAGTGGATTCAGCACCTCATTTTACATAAATTTAGTCCTATAAGTCTACTCTAAAGTGTTGATAAAGGTACAAACGAATAAAATGGTTATATATCACATTATTAAATATATATATTTTTCCATTTTACTCTTTCTCTTAAACGGTTAAAGAGAGGACATTGCGGTTTTTACCAGTGGATTCAGCACGTCATTTTACATAAAATAAGTCTTATTATTCTACTCTCAAAAGTTGATATAGGTACAAACGAAAAAAATGTTAATATATCACATTTTTTTAAATATCTCTTATTCTCCATTTTACTCGATCTCCTAAACGGTTAAAGATAGGACATTGCGGTTTTTACCAGTGGATTCAGCACGTCATTTTACATAAAATAAGTCTTATTATTCTACTCTCAAAAGTTGATATAGGTACAAACGAAAAAAATGTTAATATATCACATTTTTTTAAATATCTCTTATTCTCCATTTTACTCGATCTCCTAAACGGTTAAAGATAGGACATTGCGGTTTTTACCAGTGGATTCAGCACGTCATTTTACATAAAATAAGTCTTATTATTCTACTCTCAAAAGTTGATATAGGTACAAACGAAAAAAATGTTAATATATCACATTTTTTTAAATATCTCTTATTCTCCATTTTACTCGATCTCCTAAACGGTTAAAGATAGGACATTGCGGTTTTCACCAGTGGATTCAGCACCTTATTTTACATAAAATAAGTCATATAAGTCTACTCTCAAAAGTTGATAAAGGTACAAACGAATAAAATGGTTATATATCACATTTTTAAATACCTATTATTCTCCATTTTACTCGATCACCTAAACGGTCAAAGATAGGACATTGCGGTTTTCACCAGTGGATTCAGCACCTCATTTTACATAAATTTAGTCCTATAAGTCTACTCTAAAGTGTTGATAAAGGTACAAACGAATAAAATGGTTATATATCACATTTTTAAATATCTATTATTCTCCATTTTACTCGATGTCCTAAACGGTTAAAGATAGGACATTGCGGTTTTCACCAGTGGTTTCAGCACCTCATTTTACATTAAATAAGTCCTATAAGTCGATTCTCAAAAGTTGATAAAGGTACAAACGAATAAAAGGTTTATATATCACATTTTTAAATATCTATTATTCTCCATTTTACTCGATGTCCTAAACGGTTAAAGATAGGACATTGCGGATTTCACCAGTGGATTCAGCACCTCATTTTACATAAAATAAGTTCTATTAGTCTACTCTCAAAAGTTGATAAAGGTACAAACGAATAAAATGGTTATATATCACATTTTTAAATATCTATTATTCTCCATTTTACTCGATCACCTAAACGGTCAAAGATAGGACATTGCGGTTTTCACCAGTGGATTCAGCACGTCATTTTACATAAAATAAGTCTTATTATTCTACTCTCAAAAGTTGATATAGGTACAAACGAATAAAAGGTTTATATATCACATTTTTAAATATCTAATATTCTCCATTTTACTCAATGTCCTAAACGGTTAAAGATAGGACAATGCGGTTTTCACCAGTGGATTCAGCACCTCATTTTACATAAAATAAGTCCTATAAGTCTACTCTAAAGAGTTGATAAAGTTACAAACGAAAAAAAATGTTTATATATCACATTTTTATATATCTATTATTCTTCATTTTACTCGATCTCCTAAACAGTTAAAGATAGGATATTGCGGTTTTTACCAGTGGATTCAGCACCTTATTTTACATAAAATATGTCTTATAAGTCTACTCTAAAGAGTTGATAAATGTACAAACGAATAAAATGGTTATATATCACATTTTTAAATACATATTATTCTCCATTTTACTCGATCACCTAAACGGTCAAAGATAGGACATTGCGGTTTTCACCATTGGATTCAGCACCTCATTTTACATAAAATAAGTCTTATAAGTCTACTCTCAAATGTTGATAAAGGTAAAAACGAATAAAAGGTTTATATATCACATTTTTTAATATCTAATATTCTCCATTTTACTGGATCTCCTAAACGGTTAAAGATAGGCCATTGCGGTTTTCACCAGTGGATTCAGCACCTCATTTTACATAAAATAAGTCCTATAAGTCTACTCTCAAAAGTTGATAAAGGTACAAACGAATAAAATGGTTATATATCACATTTTTAAATACCTATTATTCTCCATTTTACTCGATCACCTAAACGGTCAAAGATAGAACATTGCGGTTTTCACCAGTGGATTCAGCACCTTATTTTACATAAAATAAGTCATATAAGTCTACTCTAAAGAGTTGATAAAGGTACAAACGAATACAATGTTTATATATCACCTTTTTAAATATCTATTATTCTCCATTTACTCGATCACCTAAACGGTCAAAGATAGGACATTGCGGTTTTCACCAGTGGATTCAGCACCTTATTTTACATAAAATAAGTCATATAAGTCTACTCTCAAAAGTTGATAAAGGTACAAACGAATAAAATGGTTATATATCACATTTTTAAATACCTATTATTCTCCATTTTACTCGATCACCTAAACGGTCAAAGATAGGACATTGCGGTTTTCACCAGTGGATTCAGCACCTCATTTTACATAAATTTAGTCCTATAAGTCTACTCTAAAGTGTTGATAAAGGTACAAACGAATAAAATGGTTATATATCACATTTTTAAATATCTATTATTCTCCATTTTACTCGATGTCCTAAACGGTTAAAGATAGGACAATGCGGTTTTCACCAGTAAATTCAGCACCTCATTTTACATAAATTTAGTCTTATAAGTCTACTCTAAAGAGATGATAAAGGTACAAACGAATAAAATGGTTATATATCACATTTTTAAATATCTATTATTCTCCATTTTACTCGATGTCCTAAACGGTTAAAGATAGGACATTGCGGTTTTCACCAGTGGTTTCAGCACCTCATTTTACATTAAATAAGTCCTATAAGTCGATTCTCAAAAGTTGATAAAGGTACAAACGAATAAAAGGTTTATATATCACATTTTTAAATATCTATTATTCTCCATTTTACTCGATGTCCTAAACGGTTAAAGATAGGACATTGCGGATTTCACCAGTGGATTCAGCACCTCATTTTACATAAAATAAGTTCTATTAGTCTACTCTCAAAAGTTGATAAAGGTACAAACGAATAAAATGGTTATATATCACATTTTTAAATATCTATTATTCTCCATTTTACTCGATCACCTAAACGGTTAAAGATAAGACATTGCGGTTTTCACCAGTGGATTCAGCACCTCATTTTACATAAAATTAGTCCTATAAGTCTACTCGAAAGAGTTGATAAAGGTACAAACGAATAAAATGGATATATATCACATTTTTAAATACCTATTATTCTCCATTTTACTCGATCACCTAAACGGTCACAGATAGGACATTGCGGATTTCACCAGTGGATTCAGCACATTATTTTACATAAAATAAGTCTTATAAGTCTACTCTAAAGAGTTGATAAAGGTACAAACGAATAAAATGTTTATATATCACCTTTTTAAATATCTATTATTCTCCATTTTACTCGATCTCCTAAACAGTTAAAGATAGGACATTGCGGTTTTCACCAGTGGATTCAGCACCTTATTTTACATAAAATAAGTCCTATAAGTCTACTCTCAAAAGTTGATAAAGGTACAAACGAATAAAATGGATATATTTCACATTTTTAAATACCTATTATTCTCCATTTTACTCGATCACCTAAACGGTCACAGATAGGACATTGCGGATTTCACCAGTGGATTCAGCACCTTATTTTACATAAAATAAGTCCTATAAGTCGATTCTCAAAAGTTGATAAAGGTACAAACGAATAAAATGTTTATATATCACGTTTTTAAATATCAATTATTCTCCATTTTACTCGATGTCCTAAACGGTTAAAGATAGGACATTGCGGATTTCACCAGTGGATTCAGCACCTCATTTTACATAAAATAAGTCTCATAAGTCTACTCTCAAAAGTTGATAATGGTACAAACGAATAAAAGATTTATATATCACATTTTTAAATAACTAATATTCTCCATTTTACTCGATGTCCTAAACGGATAAAGATAGGACATTGCGGTTTTCACCAGTGGATTCAGCACCTCATTTTACATTAAATAAGTCCTATAAGTCGATTCTCAAAAGTTGATAAAGGTACAAACGAATAAAAGGTTTATATATCACATTTTTAAATATCTATTATTCTCCATTTTACTCGATGTCCTAAACGGTTAAAGATAGGACATTGCGGATTTCACCAGTGGATTCAGCACCTCATTTTACATAAAATAAGTTCTATTAGTCTACTCTCAAAAGTTGATAAAGGTACAAACGAATAAAATGGTTATATATCACATTTTTAAATATCTATTATTCTCCATTTTACTCGATCACCTAAACGGTCAAAGATAGGACATTGCGGTTTTCACCAGTGGATTCAGCACCTCATTTTACATAAAATAAGTCTTATTATTCTACTCTCAAAAGTTGATATAGGTACAAACGAATAAAAGGTTTATATATCACATTTTTAAATATCTAATATTCTCCATTTTACTCAATGTCCTAAACGGTTAAAGATAGGACAATGCGGTTTTCACCAGTGGATTCAGCACCTCATTTTACATAAAATAAGTCCTATAAGTCTACTCTAAAGAGTTGATAAAGTTACAAACGAAAAAAAATGTTTATATATCACATTTTTATATATCTATTATTCTTCATTTTACTCGATCTCCTAAACAGTTAAAGATAGGATATTGCGGTTTTTACCAGTGGATTCAGCACCTTATTTTACATAAAATATGTCTTATAAGTCTACTCTAAAGAGTTGATAAATGTACAAACGAATAAAATGGTTATATATCACATTTTTAAATACATATTATTCTCCATTTTACTCGATCACCTAAACGGTCAAAGATAGGACATTGCGGTTTTCACCATTGGATTCAGCACCTCATTTTACATAAAATAAGTCTTATAAGTCTACTCTCAAATGTTGATAAAGGTAAAAACGAATAAAAGGTTTATATATCACATTTTTTAATATCTAATATTCTCCATTTTACTCGATCTCCTAAACGGTTAAAGATAGGCCATTGCGGTTTTCACCAGTGGATTCAGCACCTCATTTTACATAAAATAAGTCCTATAAGTCTACTCTCAAAAGTTGATAAAGGTACAAACGAATAAAATGGTTATATATCACATTTTTAAATACCTATTATTCTCCATTTTACTCGATCACCTAAACGGTCAAAGATAGAACATTGCGGTTTTCACCAGTGGATTCAGCACCTTATTTTACATAAAATAAGTCATATAAGTCTACTCTAAAGAGTTGATAAAGGTACAAACGAATACAATGTTTATATATCACCTTTTTAAATATCTATTATTCTCCATTTACTCGATCTCCTAAACAGTTAAAGATAGGACATTGCGGTTTTCACCAGTGGATTCAGCACCTTATTTTACATAAAATAAGTCATATAAGTCTACTCTCAAAAGTTGATAAAGGTACAAACGAATAAAATGGTTATATATCACATTTTTAAATACCTATTATTCTCCATTTTACTCGATCACCTAAACGGTCAAAGATAGGACATTGCGGTTTTCACCAGTGGATTCAGCACCTCATTTTACATAAATTTAGTCCTATAAGTCTACTCTAAAGTGTTGATAAAGGTACAAACGAATAAAATGGTTATATATCACATTTTTAAATATCTATTATTCTCCATTTTACTCGATGTCCTAAACGGTTAAAGATAGGACATTGCGGTTTTCACCAGTGGTTTCAGCACCTCATTTTACATTAAATAAGTCCTATAAGTCGATTCTCAAAAGTTGATAAAGGTACAAACGAATAAAAGGTTTATATATCACATTTTTAAATATCTATTATTCTCCATTTTACTCGATGTCCTAAACGGTTAAAGATAGGACATTGCGGATTTCACCAGTGGATTCAGCACCTCATTTTACATAAAATAAGTTCTATTAGTCTACTCTCAAAAGTTGATAAAGGTACAAACGAATAAAATGGTTATATATCACATTTTTAAATATCTATTATTCTCCATTTTACTCGATCACCTAAACGGTCAAAGATAAGACATTGCGGTTTTCACCAGTGGATTCAGCACCTCATTTTACATAAAATTAGTCCTATAAGTCTACTCGAAAGAGTTGATAAAGGTACAAACGAATAAAATGGATATATATCACATTTTTAAATACCTATTATTCTCCATTTTACTCGATCACCTAAACGGTCACAGATAGGACATTGCGGATTTCACCAGTGGATTCAGCACATTATTTTACATAAAATAAGTCTTATAAGTCTACTCTAAAGAGTTGATAAAGGTACAAACGAATAAAATGTTTATATATCACCTTTTTAAATATCTATTATTCTCCATTTTACTCGATCTCCTAAACAGTTAAAGATAGGACATTGCGGTTTTCACCAGTGGATTCAGCACCTTATTTTACATAAAATAAGTCCTATAAGTCTACTCTCAAAAGTTGATAAAGGTACAAACGAATAAAATGGATATATTTCACATTTTTAAATACCTATTATTCTCCATTTTACTCGATCACCTAAACGGTCACAGATAGGACATTGCGGATTTCACCAGTGGATTCAGCACCTTATTTTACATAAAATAAGTCCTATAAGTCGATTCTCAAAAGTTGATAAAGGTACAAACGAATAAAAGATTTATATATCACATTTTTAAATATCTAATATTCTCCATTTTACTCGATCTCCTAAACGGTTAAAGATAGGACATTGCGGTTTTCACCAGTGGATTCAGCACCTCATTTTACATAAAATAAGTCCTATAAGTCTACTCTCAAAAGTTGATAAAGGTACAAACGAATAAAATGGTTATATATCACATTTTTAAATACCTATTATTCTCCATTTTACTCGATCAACTAAACGGTCAAAGATAGAACATTGCGGTTTTCACCAGTGGATTCAGCACCTTATTTTACATAAAATAAGTCATATAAGTCTACTCTAAAGAGTTGATAAAGATACAAACGAATACAATGTTTATATATCATCTTTTTAAATATCTATTATTCTCCATTTACTCGATCTCCTAAACAGTTAAAGATAGGACATTGCGGTTTTCACCAGTGGATTCAGCACCTCATTTTACATAAATTTAGTCCTATAAGTCTACTCTAAAGTGTTGATAAAGGTACAAACGAATAAAATGGTTATATATCACATTTTTAAATATCTAATATTCTCCATTTTACTCGATGTCCTAAACGGTTAAAGATAGGACATTGCGGTTTTCACCAGTGGATTCAGCACCTCATTTTACATAAATAAGTCCTATAAGTCTACTCTCAAAAGTTGATAAAGGTACAAACGAATAAAATGGTTATATATCACATTTTTAAATACCTATTATTCTCCATTTTACTCGATCACCTAAACGGTCAAAGATAGAACATTGCGGTTTTCACCAGTGGATTCAGCACCTCATTTTACATAAAATAAGTCCTATAAGTCTACTCTCAAAAGTTGATAAAGGTACAAACGAATAAAATGGTTATATATCACATTTTTAAATACCTATTATTCTCCATTTTACTCGATCAACTAAACGGTCAAAGATAGAACATTGCGGTTTTCACCAGTGGATTCAGCACCTTATTTTACATAAAATAAGTCATATAAGTCTACTCTAAAGAGTTGATAAAGATACAAACGAATACAATGTTTATATATCATCTTTTTAAATATCTATTATTCTCCATTTACTCGATCTCCTAAACAGTTAAAGATAGGACATTGCGGTTTTCACCAGTGGATTCAGCACCTCATTTTACATAAATTTAGTCCTATAAGTCTACTCTAAAGAGTTGATAAAGGTACAAACGAATAAAATGGTTATATATCACATTTTTAAACATCTATTATTCTCCATTTTACTCGATGTCTTAACGGTTAAAGATAGGACATTGCGGTTTTCACCAGTGGATTCAGCACCTCATTTTACATAAATTTAGACCTATAAGTCTACTCTCAAAAGTTGATAAAGATACAAACGAATAAAATGGTTATATATCACATTTTTAAATATCTAATATTCTCCATTTTACTCGATCTCCTAAACGGTTAAAGATAGGACATTGCGGTTTTTACCAGTAGATTCAGCACCTCATTTTACATAAAATAAGTCTTATAAGTCAACTCTCAAAAGTTGATAAAGGTACAAACGAACAAAAGGTTTATATATCACATTTTTAAATATCTATTATTCTCCATTTTACTCGATCTCCTAAACAGCTAAAGACAGGACATTGCGGTTTTCAGCAGTGGATTCAGCACCTCATTTTACGTAAAATAAGTCTTATGTCTACTCTAATGAGTTGATAAAGGTACAAACGAAAAAAATGTTAATATATCACATTTTTAAATATCTATTATTTTCGATTTTACTCGATCTCCTAAACGGTTAAAGATAAGACATTGCGGTTCCCACCAGTGGATTCAGCACCTCATTTTACGTAAAATAAGTCTTATGTCTACTCTAATGAGTTGATAAAGGTACAAACGAAAAAAATGTTAATATATCACATTTTTAAATATCTATTATTCTCCATTTTACTCGATCTCCTAAACGGTTAAAGATAGGTCATTGCGGTTTTCACTAGTGGATTCAGCACCTCATTTTACATAAAAAAAGTCTTATAATTCTAATCTAAAGAGTTGAAAAGGGACAAACGAAAAAAATGTTAATATATCACATTTTTAAATATCTATTATTCTATATTTTACTCGATCTCCTAAACGGTGAAAGATAGGACATTGCGGTTTTCACCAGTAGATTCAGCACCTTATTTTACATAAAATAAGTCTTATAAGTCTACTCTAAAGAGTTGATAAAGGTACAAACGAATAAAATGTTTATATATCACCTTTTTAAATATCTATTATTCTCCATTTTACTCGATCTCCTAAACAGTTAAAGATAGGACATTGCGGTTTTCACCAGTGGATTCAGCACCTTATTTTACATAAAATAAGTCCTATAAGTCTACTCTCAAAAGTTGATAAAGGTACAAACGAATAAAATGGATATATTTCACATTTTTAAATACCTATTATTCTCCATTTTACTCGATCACCTAAACGGTCACAGATAGGACATTGCGGATTTCACCAGTGGATTCAGCACCTTATTTTACATAAAATAAGTCCTATAAGTCGATTCTCAAAAGTTGATAAAGGTACAAACGAATAAAATGTTTATATATCACGTTTTTAAATATCAATTATTCTCCATTTTACTCGATGTCCTAAACGGTTAAAGATAGGACATTGCGGATTTCACCAGTGGATTCAGCACCTCATTTTACATAAAATAAGTCTCATAAGTCTACTCTCAAAAGTTGATAAAGGTACAAACGAATAAAAGATTTATATATCACATTTTTAAATATCTAATATTCTCCATTTTACTCGATGTCCTAAACGGATAAAGATAGGACATTGCGGTTTTCACCAGTGGATTCAGCACCTTATTTTACATAAAATAAGTCTCTTAAGTCTACTCTCAAAAGTTGATAAAGGTACAAACGAATAAAAGGTTTATATATCACATTTTTAAATATCTAATATTCTCCATTTTACTCGATCTCCTAAACGGTTAAAGATAGGACATTGCGGTTTTCACCAGTGGATTCAGCACCTCATTTTACATAAAATAAGTCTTATAAGTCTACTCTCAAAAGTTGATAAAGGTACAGACGAATAAAATGTTTATATATCACATTTTTAAATATTTAATATTCTCCATTTTACTCGATGTCCTAAACGGTTAAAGATAGGACATTGCAGTTTTCACCAGTGGATTTAGCACCTCATTTTACATAAAATAAGTCTTATTATTCTACTCTCAAAAGTTGATAAAGGTACAAACGAATAAAATGTTTATATATCACATTTTTAAATATTTAATATTCTCCATTTTACTCGATGTCCTAAACGGTTAAAGATAGGACATTGCGGTTTTCACCAGTGGATTCAGCACCTCATTTTACATAAAATAAGTCTTATAAGTCTACTCTCAAAAGTTGATATAGGTACAAACGAATAAAAGGTTTATATATCACATTTTTAAATATCTAATATTCTTCATTTTACTCGAAGTCCTAAACGGTTAAAGATAGGACATTGCGGTTTTCACCAGTGGATTCAGCACCTCATTTTACATAAAATAAGTCTTATAAGTCTACTCTCAAAAGTTGATATAGGTACAAACGAATAAAAGGTTTATATATCACATTTTTAAATATCTAATATTCTCCATATTACTCGATCTCCTAAACAGTTAAAGATAGGACATTGCGGTTTTCACCACTGGATTCAGCAGCTCATTTTACATAAAATAAGTCCTATAAGTCTACTCTCAAATGTTGATAAAGGTACAAACGTATAAAATGGTTTTATTTCTCATTTTAAAATATCAATTATTCTCCATTTTATTCGATCACCTAAACGGTCAAAGATAGGACATTGCGGATTTCACCAGTGGATTCAGCACCTTATATTACATAAAATAAGTCCTATAAGTCTTCTCTAAAGAGTTGATAAAGGTACAAACGAATAAAATGTTTATATATCACATTTTTAAATATCTATTGTTCTCCATTTTACTCGATCTCCTAAACAGTTAAAGATAGGACATTGCGGTTTTTACCAGTGGATTCAGCACCTCATTTTACATAAATTTAGTCCTATAAGTCTACTCTCAAAAGTTGATGAAGGTACAAACGAATAAAATGTTTATATATCACATTTTTAAATATTTAATATTCTCCATTTTACTCGATGTCCTAAACGGTTAAAGATAGGACATTGCGGTTTTCACCAGTGGATTCAGCACCTCATTTTACATAAAATAAGTCTTATAAGTCTACTCTCAAAAGTTGATAAAGGTACAGACGAATAAAATGTTTATATATCACATTTTTAAATATTTAATATTCTCCATTTTACTCGATGTCCTAAACGGTTAAAGATAGGACATTGCAGTTTTCACCAGTGGATTTAGCACCTCATTTTACATAAAATAAGTCTTATTATTTTACTCTCAAAAGTTGATAAAGGTACAAACGAATAAAATGTTTATATATCACATTTTTAAATATTTAATATTCTCCATTTTACTCGATGTCCTAAACGGTTAAAGATAGGACATTGCGGTTTTCACCAGTGGATTCAGCACCTCATTTTACATAAAATAAGTCTTATAAGTCTACTCTCAAAAGTTGATATAGGTACAAACGAATAAAAGGTTTATATATCACATTTTTAAATATCTAATATTCTTCATTTTACTCGAAGTCCTAAACGGTTAAAGATAGGACATTGCGGTTTTCACCAGTGGAATCAGCACCTCATTTTACATAAAATAAGTCTTATAAGTCTACTCTAAAGAGTTGATAAAGGTACAAACGAAAAAAATGTTAATATATCACAATTTTAAATATCTATTATTCTCCATTTTACTCGATCTCCTAAACGGTTAAAGGTAGGACATTGCGGTTTTCACCAGTGGATTCAGCACCTCATTTTACATAAAATAAGTCTTATAAGTCTACTCTTTAAAGTTGATAAAGGTACAAACGAATAAAATGTTTATATATCACATTTTTAAATATTTAATATTCTCCATTTTACTCGATGTCCTAAACGGTTAAAGATAGGACATTGCGGTTTTCACCAGTGGATTCAGCACCTTATTTTACATAAAATAAGTCCTATGAGTCTACTCTCAAAAGTTGATAAAGGTACAAACGAATAAAATGGATATATTTCACATTTTTAAATACCTATTATTCTCCATTTTACTCGATCACCTAAACGGTCACAGATAGGACATTGCGGATTTCACCAGTGGATTCAGCACCTTATTTTACATAAAATAAGTCCTATAAGTCGATTCTCAAAAGTTGATAAAGGTACAAACGAATAAAATGTTTATATATCACGTTTTTAAATATCAATTATTCTCCATTTTACTCGATGTCCTAAACGGTTAAAGATAGGACATTGCGGATTTCACCAGTGGATTCAGCACCTCATTTTACATAAAATAAGTCTCATAAGTCTACTCTCAAAAGTTGATAATGGTACAAACGAATAAAAGATTTATATATCACATTTTTAAATATCTAATATTCTCCATTTTACTCGATGTCCTAAACGGATAAAGATAGGACATTGCGGTTTTCACCAGTGGATTAAGCACCTTATTTTACTTAAAATAAGTCTCTTGTCTACTCTCAAAAGTTGATAAAGGTACAAACGAATAAAAGATTTATATATCACATTTTTAAATATCTAATATTCTCCATTTTACTCGATCTCCTAAACGGTTAAAGATTGGACATTGCGGTTTTCACCGGTGGATTCAGCACCCCATTTTACATAAAATAAGTCTCATAAGTCTACTCTCAAAAGTTGATAAAGGTACAAACGAATAAAAGATTTATATATCACATTTTTAAATATCTAATATTCTCCAATTTACTCGATCTCCTAAACGGTTAAAGATAGGACATTGCGGTTTTCACCAGTGGATTCAGCACCTCATTTTACATAAAATAAGTCCTATAAGTCTACTCTCAAAAGTTGATAAAGGTACAAACGAATAAAATGGTTATATATCACATTTTTAAATACCTATTATTCTCCATTTTACTCGATCAACTAAACGGTCAAAGATAGAACATTGCGGTTTTCACCAGTGGATTCAGCACCTTATTTTACATAAAATAAGTCATATAAGTCTACTCTAAAGAGTTGATAAAGATACAAACGAATACAATGTTTATATATCACCTTTTTAAATATCTATTATTCTCCATTTACTCGATCTCCTAAACAGTTAAAGATAGGACATTGCGGTTTTCACCAGTGGATTCAGCACCTCATTTTACATAAATTTAGTCCTATAAGTCTACTCTAAAGTGTTGATAAAGGTACAAACGAATAAAATGGTTATATATCACATTTTTAAATATCTAATATTCTCCATTTTACTCGATGTCCTAAACGGTTAAAGATAGGACATTGCGGTTTTCACCAGTGGATTCAGCACCTCATTTTACATAAATAAGTCCTATAAGTCTACTCTCAAAAGTTGATAAAGGTACAAACGAATAAAATGGTTATATATCACATTTTTAAATACCTATTATTCTCCATTTTACTCGATCACCTAAACGGTCAAAGATAGAACATTGCGGTTTTCACCAGTGGATTCAGCACCTTATTTTACATAAAATAAGTCTTATAAGTCTACTCTCAAAAGTTGATAAAGGTACAGACGAATAAAATGTTTATATATCACATTTTTAAATATCTAATATTCTCCATTTTACTCGATGTCGTAAACGGTTAAAGATAGGACATTGCGGTTTTCACCAGTGGATTCAGCACCTCATTTTACATAAAATAAGTCTTATAAGTCTACTCTCAAAAGTTGATAAAGGTACAGACGAATAAAATGTTTATATATCACATTTTTAAATATTTAATATTCTCCATTTTACTCGATGTCCTAAACGGTTAAAGATAGGACATTGCAGTTTTCACCAGTGGATTTAGCACCTCATTTTACATAAAATAAGTCTTATTATTTTACTCTCAAAAGTTGATAAAGGTACAAACGAATAAAATGTTTATATATCACATTTTTAAATATTTAATATTCTCCATTTTACTCGATGTCCTAAACGGTTAAAGATAGGACATTGCGGTTTTCACCAGTGGATTCAGCACCTCATTTTACATAAAATAAGTCTTATAAGTCTACTCTCAAAAGTTGATATAGGTACAAACGAATAAAAGGTTTATATATCACATTTTTAAATATCTATTATTCTCCATTTTACTCGATCTCCTAAACAGCTAAAGACAGGACATTGCGGTTTTCAGCAGTGGATTCAGCACCTCATTTTACGTAAAATAAGTCTTATGTCTACTCTAATGAGTTGATAAAGGTACAAACGAAAAAAATGTTAATATATCACATTTTTAAATATCTATTATTTTCGATTTTACTCGATCTCCTAAACGGTTAAAGATAAGACATTGCGGTTCCCACCAGTGGATTCAGCACCTCATTTTACGTAAAATAAGTCTTATGTCTACTCTAATGAGTTGATAAAGGTACAAACGAAAAAAATGTTAATATATCACATTTTTAAATATCTATTATTCTCCATTTTACTCGATCTCCTAAACGGTTAAAGATAGGTCATTGCGGTTTTCACTAGTGGATTCAGCACCTCATTTTACATAAAAAAAGTCTTATAATTCTAATCTAAAGAGTTGAAAAGGGACAAACGAAAAAAATGTTAATATATCACATTTTTAAATATCTATTATTCTATATGTTACTCGATCTCCTAAACGGTGAAAGATAGGACATTGCGGTTTTCACCAGTAGACTCAGCACCTTATTTTACATAAAATAAGTCTTATAAGTCTACTCGAAAGAGTTGATAAAGGTACAAACGAATAAAATGTTTATATATCACCTTTTTAAATATCTATTATTCTCCATTTTACTCGATCTCCTAAACAGTTAAAGATAGGACATTGCGGTTTTCACCAGTGGATTCAGCACCTTATTTTACATAAAATAAGTCCTATAAGTCTACTCTCAAAAGTTGATAAAGGTACAAACGAATAAAATGGATATATTTCACATTTTTAAATACCTATTATTCTCCATTTTACTCGATCACCTAAACGGTCACAGATAGGACATTGCGGATTTCACCAGTGGATTCAGCACCTTATTTTACATAAAATAAGTCCTATAAGTCGATTCTCAAAAGTTGATAAAGGTACAAACGAATAAAATGTTTATATATCACGTTTTTAAATATCAATTATTCTCCATTTTACTCGATGTCCTAAACGGTTAAAGTTAGGACATTGCGGATTTCACCAGTGGATTCAGCACCTCATTTTACATAAAATAAGTCTCATAAGTCTACTCTCAAAAGTTGATAAAGGTACAAACGAATAAAAGATTTATATATCACATTTTTAAATATCTAATATTCTCCATTTTACTCGATGTCCTAAACGGATAAAGATAGGACATTGCGGTTTTCACCAGTGGATTCAGCACCTTATTTTACATAAAATAAGTCTCTTAAGTCTACTCTCAAAAGTTGATAAAGGTACAAACGAATAAAAGATTTATATATCACATTTTTAAATATCTAATATTCTCCATTTTACTCGATCTCCTAAACGGTTAAAGAAAGGACATTGCGGTTTTCACCAGTGGATTCAGCACCTCATTTTACATAAAATAAGTCTCATAAGTCTACTCTCAAAAGTTGATAAAGGTACAAACGAATAAAAGATTTATATATCACATTTTTAAATATCTAATATTCTCCATTTTACTCGATCTCCTAAACGGTTAAAGATAGGACATTGCGGTTTTCACCAGTGGATTCAGCACCTCATTTTACATAAAATAAGTCTTATAAGTCTACTCTCAAAAGTTGATAAAGGTACAGACGAATAAAATATTTATATATCACATTTTTAAATATTTAATATTCTCCATTTTACTCGATGTCCTAAACGGTTAAAGATAGGACATTGCAGTTTTCACCAGTGGATTTAGCACCTCATTTTACATAAAATAAGTCTTATTATTCTACTCTCAAAAATTGATAAAGGTACAAACGAATAAAATGTTTATATATCACATTTTTAAATATTTAATATTCTCCATTTTACTCGATGTCCTAAACGGTTAAAGATAGGACATTGCGGTTTTCACCAGTGGATTCAGCACCTCATTTTACATAAAATAAGTCTTATAAGTCTACTCTCAAAAGTTGATATAGGTACAAACGAATAAAAGGTTTATATATCACATTTTTAAATATCTAATATTCTTCATTTTACTCGAAGTCCTAAACGGTTAAAGATAGGACATTGCGGTTTTCACCAGTGGATTCAGCACCTCATTTTACATAAAATAAGTCTTATAAGTCTACTCTCAAAAGTTGATATAGGTACAAACGAATAAAAGGTTTATATATCACATTTTTAAATATCTAATATTCTCCATATTACTCGATCTCCTAAACAGTTAAAGATAGGACATTGCGGTTTTCACCACTGGATTCAGCAGCTCATTTTACATAAAATAAGTCCTATAAGTCTACTCTCAAAAGTTGATAAAGGTACAAACGTATAAAATGGTTTTATTTCTCATTTTAAAATATCAATTATTCTCCATTTTATTCGATCACCTAAACGGTCAAAGATAGGACATTGCGGATTTCACCAGTGGATTCAGCACCTTATATTACATAAAATAAGTCCTATAAGTCTTCTCTAAAGAGTTGATAAAGGTACAAACGAATAAAATGTTTATATATCACATTTTTAAATATCTATTGTTATCCATTTTACTCGATCTCCTAAACAGTTAAAGATAGGACATTGCGGTTTTTACCAGTGGATTCAGCACCTCATTTTACATAAATTTAGTCCTATAAGTCTACTCTCAAAAGTTGATGAAGGTACAAACGAATAAAATGTTTATATATCACATTTTTAAATATTTAATATTCTCCATTTTACTCGATGTCCTAAACGGTTAAAGATAGGACATTGCGGTTTTCACCAGTGGATTCAGCACCTCATTTTACATAAAATAAGTCTTATAAGTCTACTCTCAAAAGTTGATAAAGGTACAGACGAATAAAATGTTTATATATCACATTTTTAAATATTTAATATTCTCCATTTTACTCGATGTCCTAAACGGTTAAAGATAGGACATTGCAGTTTTCACCAGTGGATTTAGCACCTCATTTTACATAAAATAAGTCTTATTATTTTACTCTCAAAAGTTGATAAAGGTACAAACGAATAAAATGTTTATATATCACATTTTTAAATATTTAATATTCTCCATTTTACTCGATGTCCTAAACGGTTAAAGATAGAACATTGCGGTTTTCACCAGTGGATTCAGCACCTCATTTTACATAAAATAAGTCTTATAAGTCTACTCTCAAAAGTTGATATAGGTACAAACGAATAAAAGGTTTATATATCACATTTTTAAATATCTAATATTCTTCATTTTACTCGAAGTCCTAAACGGTTAAAGATAGGACATTGCGGTTTTCACCAGTGGAATCAGCACCTCATTTTACTTAAAATAAGTCTTATAAGTCTACTCTAAAGAGTTGATAAAGGTACAAACGAAAAAAATGTTAATATATCACATTTTTAAATATCTATTATTCTCCATTTTACTCGATCTCCTAAACGGTTAAAGGTAGGACATTGCGGTTTTCACCAGTGGATTCAGCACCTCATTTTACATAAAATAAGTCTTATAAGTCTACTCTTTAAAGTTGATAAAGGTACAAACGAATAAAATGTTTATATATCACATTTTTAAATATTTAATATTCTCCATTTTACTCGATGTCCTAAACGGTTAAAGATAGGACATTGCGGTTTTCACCAGTGGATTCAGCACCTCATTTAACATAAAATAAGTCTTATAAGTCTACTCTCAAAAGTTGATATAGGTACAAACGAATAAAAGGTTTAAATATCACATTTTTAAATATCTAATATTCTCCATTTTACTCTATGTCCTAAACGGTTAAAGATAGGACAATGCGGTTTTCACCAGTGGATTCAGCACCTCATTTTACATAAAATAAGTCCTATAAGTCTACTCTAAAGAGTTGATAAAGTTACAAACGAAAAAAAATGTTTATATATCACATTTTTATATATCTATTATTCTTCATTTTACTCGGTCTCCTAAACAGTTAAAGATAGGATATTGCGGTTTTCACCAGTGGATTCAGCACCTTATTTTACATAAAATATGTCTTATAAGTCTACTCTAAAGAGTTGATAAATGTACAAACGAATAAAATGGTTATATATCACATTTTTAAATACATATTATTCTCCGTTTTACTCGATCACTTAAACGGTCAAAGATAGGACATTGCGGTTTTCACCATTGGATTCAGCACCTCATTTTACATAAAATAAGTCTTATAAGTCTACTCTCAAATGTTGATAAAGGTAAAAACGAATAAAAGGTTTATATATCACATTTTTTAATATCTAATATTCTCCATTTTACTCGATCTCCTAAACGGTTAAAGATAGGCCATTGCGGTTTTCACCAGTGGATTCAGCACCTCATTTTACATAAAATAAGTCCTATAAGTCTACTCTCAAAAGTTGATAAAGGTACAAACGAATAAAATGGTTATATATCACATTTTTAAATACCTATTATTCTCCATTTTACTCGATCACCTAAACGGTCAAAGATAGAACATTGCGGTTTTCACCAGTGGATTCAGCACCTTATTTTACATAAAATAAGTCATATAAGTCTACTCTAAAGAGTTGATAAAGGTACAAACGAATACAATGTTTATATATCACCTTTTTAAATATCTATTATTCTCCATTTACTCGATCTCCTAAACAGTTAAAGATAGGACATTGCGGTTTTCACCAGTGGATTCAGCACCTTATTTTACATAAAATAAGTCATATAAGTCTACTCTCAAAAGTTGATAAAGGTACAAACGAATAAAATGGTTATATATCACATTTTTAAATACCTATTATTCTCCATTTTACTCGATCACCTAAACGGTCAAAGATAGGACATTGCGGTTTTCACCAGTGGATTCAGCACCTCATTTTACATAAATTTAGTCCTTTAAGTCTACTCTAAAGTGTTGATAAAGGTACAAACGAATAAAATTGTTATATATCACATTTTTAAATATCTATTATTCTCCATTTTACTCGATGTCCTAAACGGTTAAAGATAGGACATTGCGGTTTTCACCAGTGGTTTCAGCACCTCATTTTACATTAAATAAGTCCTATAAGTCGATTTTTAAAAGTTGATAAAGGTACAAACGAATAAAAGGTTTATATATCACATTTTTAAATATCTATTATTCTCCATTTTACTCGATGTCCTAAACGGTTAAAGATAGGACATTGCGGATTTCACCAGTGGATTCAGCACCTCATTTTACATAAAATAAGTTCTATTAGTCTACTCTCAAAAGTTGATAAAGGTACAAACGAATAAAATGGTTATATATCACATTTTTAAATATCTATTATTCTCCATTTTACTCGATCACCTAAACGGTCAAAGATAAGACATTGCGGTTTTCACCAGTGGATTCAGCACCTCATTTTACATAAATTTAGACCTATAAGTCTACTCTCAAAAGTTGATAAAGATACAAACGAATAAAATGGTTATATATCACATTTTTAAATATCTAATATTCTCCATTTTACTCGATCTCCTAAACGGTTAAAGATAGGACATTGCGGTTTTTACCAGTAGATTCAGCACCTCATTTTACATAAAATAAGTCTTATAAGCCTACTCTCAAAAGTTGATAAAGGTACAAACGAACAAAAGGTTTATATATCACATTTTTAAATATCTATTATTCTCCATTTTACTCGATCTCCTAAACAGCTAAAGACAGGACATTGCGGTTTTCACCAGTGGATTCAGCACCTCATTTTACGTAAAATAAGTCTTATGTCTACTCTAATGAGTTGATAAAGGTACAAACGAAAAAAATGTTAATATATCACATTTTTAAATATCTATTATTTTCGATTTTACTCGATCTCCTAAACGGTTAAAGATAAGACATTGCGGTTCTCACCAGTGGATTCAGCACCTCATTTTACGTAAAATAAGTCTTATGTCTACTCTAATGAGTTGATAAAGGTACAAACGAAAAAAATGTTAATATATCACATTTTTAAATATCTATTATTCTCCATTTTACTCGATCTCCTAAACGGTTAAAGATAGGTCATTGCGGTTTTCACTAGTGGATTCAGCACCTCATTTTACATAAAAAAAGTCTTATAATTCTAATCTAAAGAGTTGAAAAGGGACAAACGAAAAAAATGTTAATATATCACATTTTTAAATATCTATTATTCTATATTTTACTCGATCTCCTAAACGGTGAAAGATAGGACATTGCGGTTTTCACCAGTAGATTCAGCACCTTATTTTACATAAAATAAGTCTTATAAGTCTACTCTAAAGAGTTGATAAAGGTACAAACGAATAAAATGTTTATATATCACCTTTTTAAATATCTATTATTCTCCATTTTACTCGATCTCCTAAACGGTTAAAGGTAGGACATTGCGGTTTTCACCAGTGGATTCAGCACCTCATTTTACATAAAATAAGTCTTATAAGTCTACTCTTTAAAGTTGATAAAGGTACAAACGAATAAAATGTTTATATATCACATTTTTAAATATTTAATATTCTCCATTTTACTCGATGTCCTAAACGGTTAAAGATAGGACATTGCGGTTTTCACCAGTGGATTCAGCACCTCATTTAACATAATATAAGTCTTATAAGTCTACTCTCAAAAGTTGATATAGGTACAAACGAATAAAAGGTTTAAATATCACATTTTTAAATATCTAATATTCTCCATTTTACTCTATGTCCTAAACGGTTAAAGATAGGACAATGCGGTTTTCACCAGTGGATTCAGCACCTCATTTTACATAAAATAAGTCCTATAAGTCTACTCTAAAGAGTTGATAAAGTTACAAACGAAAAAAAATGTTTATATATCACATTTTTATATATCTATTATTCTTCATTTTACTCGGTCTCCTAAACAGTTAAAGATAGGATATTGCGGTTTTCACCAGTGGATTCAGCACCTTATTTTACATAAAATATGTCTTATAAGTCTACTCTAAAGAGTTGATAAATGTACAAACGAATAAAATGGTTATATATCACATTTTTAAATACATATTATTCTCCGTTTTACTCGATCACTTAAACGGTCAAAGATAGGACATTGCGGTTTTCACCATTGGATTCAGCACCTCATTTTACATAAAATAAGTCTTATAAGTCTACTCTCAAATGTTGATAAAGGTAAAAACGAATAAAAGGTTTATATATCACATTTTTTAATATCTAATATTCTCCATTTTACTCGATCTCCTAAACGGTTAAAGATAGGCCATTGCGGTTTTCACCAGTGGATTCAGCACCTCATTTTACATAAAATAAGTCCTATAAGTCTACTCTCAAAAGTTGATAAAGGTACAAACGAATAAAATGGTTATATATCACATTTTTAAATACCTATTATTCTCCATTTTACTCGATCACCTAAACGGTCAAAGATAGAACATTGCGGTTTTCACCAGTGGATTCAGCACCTTATTTTACATAAAATAAGTCATATAAGTCTACTCTAAAGAGTTGATAAAGGTACAAACGAATACAATGTTTATATATCACCTTTTTAAATATCTATTATTCTCCATTTACTCGATCTCCTAAACAGTTAAAGATAGGACATTGCGGTTTTCACCAGTGGATTCAGCACCTTATTTTACATAAAATAAGTCATATAAGTCTACTCTCAAAAGTTGATAAAGGTACAAACGAATAAAATGGTTATATATCACATTTTTAAATACCTATTATTCTCCATTTTACTCGATCACCTAAACGGTCAAAGATAGGACATTGCGGTTTTCACCAGTGGATTCAGCACCTCATTTTACATAAATTTAGTCCTTTAAGTCTACTCTAAAGTGTTGATAAAGGTACAAACGAATAAAATGGTTATATATCACATTTTTAAATATCTATTATTCTCCATTTTACTCGATGTCCTAAACGGTTAAAGATAGGACATTGCGGTTTTCACCAGTGGTTTCAGCACCTCATTTTACATTAAATAAGTCCTATAAGTCGATTCTTAAAAGTTGATAAAGGTACAAACGAATAAAAGGTTTATATATCACATTTTTAAATATCTATTATTCTCCATTTTACTCGATGTCCTAAACGGTTAAAGATAGGACATTGCGGATTTCACCAGTGGATTCAGCACCTCATTTTACATAAAATAAGTTCTATTTGTCTACTCTCAAAAGTTGATAAAGGTACAAACGAATAAAATGGTTATATATCACATTTTTAAATATCTATTATTCTCCATTTTACTCGATCACCTAAACGGTCAAAGATAGGACATTGCGGTTTTCACCAGTGGATTCAGCACCTCATTTTACATAAATTTAGACCTATAAGTCTACTCTCAAAAGTTGATAAAGATACAAACGAATAAAATGGTTATATATCACATTTTTAAATATCTAATATTCTCCATTTTACTCGATCTCCTAAACGGTTAAAGATAGGACATTGCGATTTTTACCAGTAGATTCAGCACCTCATTTTACATAAAATAAGTCTTATAAGCCTACTCTCAAAAGTTGATAAAGGTACAAACGAACAAAAGGTTTATATATCACATTTTTAAATATCTATTATTCTCCATTTTACTCGATCTCCTAAACAGCTAAAGACAGGACATTGCGGTTTTCACCAGTGGATTCAGCACCTCATTTTACGTAAAATAAGTCTTATGTCTACTCTAATGAGTTGATAAAGGTACAAACGAAAAAAATGTTAATATATCACATTTTTAAATATCTATTATTTTCGATTTTACTCGATCTCCTAAACGGTTAAAGATAAGACATTGCGGTTCTCACCAGTGGATTCAGCACCTCATTTTACGTAAAATAAGTCTTATGTCTACTCTAATGAGTTGATAAAGGTACAAACGAAAAAAATGTTAATATATCACATTTTTAAATATCTATTATTCTCCATTTTACTCGATCTCCTAAACGGTTAAAGATAGGTCATTGCGGTTTTCACTAGTGGATTCAGCACCTCATTTTACATAAAAAAAGTCTTATAATTCTAATCTAAAGAGTTGAAAAGGGACAAACGAAAAAAATGTTAATATATCACATTTTTAAATATCTATTATTCTATATTTTACTCGATCTCCTAAACGGTAAAAGATAGGACATTGCGGTTTTCACCAGTAGATTCAGCACCTTATTTTACATAAAATAAGTCTTATAAGTCTACTCTAAAGAGTTGATAAAGGTACAAACGAATAAAATGTTTATATATCACCTTTTTAAATATCTATTATTCTCCATTTTACTCGATCTCCTAAACAGTTAAAGATAGGACATTGCGGTTTTCACCAGTGGATTCAGCACCTTATTTTACATAAAATAAGTCCTATAAGTCTACTCTCAAAAGTTGATAAAGGTACAAACGAATAAAATGGATATATTTCACATTTTTAAATACCTATTATTCTCCATTTTACTCGATCACCTAAACGGTCACAGATAGGACATTGCGGATTTCACCAGTGGATTCAGCACCTTATTTTACATAAAATAAGTCCTATAAGTCGATTCTCAAAAGTTGATAAAGGTACAAACGAATAAAATGTTTATATATCACGTTTTTAAATATCAATTATTCTCCATTTTACTCGATGTCCTAAACGGTTAAAGATAGGACATTGCGGATTTCACCAGTGGATTCAGCACCTCATTTTACATAAAATAAGTCTCATAAGTCTACTCTCAAAAGTTGATAAAGGTACAAACGAATAAAAGATTTATATATCACATTTTTAAATATCTAATATTCTCCATTTTACTCGATGTCCTAAACGGATAAAGATAGGACATTGCGCTTTTCACCAGTGGATTCAGCACCTTATTTTACATAAAATAAGTCTCTTAAGTCTACTCTCAAAAGTTGATAAAGGTACAAACGAATAAAAGATTTATATATCACATTTTTAAATATCTAATATTCTCCATTTTACTCGATCTCCTAAACGGTTAAAGATAGGACATTGCGGTTTTCACCAGTGGATTCAGCACCTCATTTAACATAAAATAAGTCTCATAAGTCTACTCTCAAAAGTTGATAAAGGTACAAACGAATAAAAGATTTATATATCACATTTTTAAATATCTAATATTCTCCATTTTACTCGATCTCCTAAACGGTTAAAGATAGGACATTGCGGTTTTCACAAGTGGATTCAGCACCTCATTTTACATAAAATAAGTCCTATAAGTCTACTCTCAAAAGTTGATAAAGGTACAAACGAATGAAATGGTTATATATTACATTTTTAAATACCTATTATTCTCCATTTTACTCGATCAACTAAACGGTCAAAGATAGAACATTGCGGTTTTCACCAGTGGATTCAGCACCTTATTTTACATAAAATAAGTCATATAAGTCTACTCTAAAGAGTTGATAAAGATACAAACGAATACAATGTTTATATATCACCTTTTTAAATATCTATTATTCTCCATTTACTCGATCTCCTAAACAGTTAAAGATAGGACATTGCGGTTTTCACCAGTGGATTCAGCACCTCATTTTACATAAATATAGTCCTATAAGTCTACTCTAAAGTGTTGATAAAGGTACAAACAAATAAAATGGTTATATATCACATTTTTAAATATCTAATATTCTCCATTTTACTCGATGTCCTAAACGGTTAAAGATAGGACATTGCGGTTTTCACCAGTGGATTCAGCACCTCATTTTACATAAATAAGTCCTATAAGTCTACTCTCAAAAGTTGATAAAGGTACAAACGAATAAAATGGTTATATATCACATTTTTAAATACCTATTATTCTCCATTTTACTCGATCACCTAAACGGTCAAAGATAGAACATTGCGGTTTTCACCAGTGGATTCAGCACCTTATTTTACATAAAATTAGTCATATAAGTCTACTCTAAAGAGTTGATAAAGGTACAAACGAATAAAATGGTTATATATCACATTTTTAAATATCTAATATTCTCCATTTTACTCGATCTCCTAAACGGTTAAAGATAGGACATTGCGGTTTTTACCAGTAGATTCAGCACCTCATTTTACATAAAATAAGTCTTATAAGTCTAATCTCAAAAGTTGATAAAGGTACAAACGAACAAAAGGTTTATATATCACATTTTTAAATATCTATTATTCTCCATTTTACTCGATCTCCTAAACAGCTAAAGACAGGACATTGCGGTTTTCACCAGTGGATTCAGCACCTCATTTTACGTAAAATAAGTCTTATGTCTACTCTAATGAGTTGATAAAGGTACAAACGAAAAAAATGTTAATGTATCACATTTTTAAATATCTATTATTCTCGATTTTACTCGATCTCCTAAACGGTTAAAGATAAGACATTGCGGTTCTCACCAGTGGATTCAGCACCTCATTTTACGTAAAATAAGTCTTATGTCTACTCTAATGAGTTGATAAAGGTACAAACGAAAAAAATGTTAATATATCACATTTTTAAATATCTATTATTCTCCATTTTACTCGATCTCCTAAACGGTTAAAGATAGGTCATTGCGGTTTTCACTAGTGGATTCAGCACCTCATTTTACATAAAATAAGTCTTATAATTCTAATCAAAAGAGTTGAAAAGGGACAAACGAAAAAAATGTTAATATATCACATTTTTAAATATCTATTATTCTATATTTTACTCGATCTCCTAAACGGTGAAAGATAGGACATTGCGGTTTTCACCAGTAGATTCAGCACCTTATTTTACATAAAGTAAGTCTTATAAGTCTACTCTAAAGAGTTGATAAAGGTACAAACGAATAAAATGTTTATATATCACCTTTTTAAATATCTATTATTCTCCATTTTACTCGATCTCCTAAACAGTTAAAGATAGGACATTGCGGTTTTCACCAGTGGATTCAGCACCTTATTTTACATAAAATAAGTCCTATAAGTCTACTCTCAAAAGTTGATAAAGGTACAAACGAACAAAAGGTTTATATATCACATTTTTAAATATCTATTATTCTCCATTTTACTCGATCTCCTAAACAGCTAAAGACAGGACATTGCGGTTTTCATCAGTGGATTCAGCACCTCATTTTACGTAAAATAAGTCTTATGTCTACTCTAATGAGTTGATAAAGGTACAAACGAAAAAAATGTTAATGTATCACATTTTTAAATATCTATTATTCTCGATTTTACTCGATCTCCTAAACGGTTAAAGATAAGACATTGCGGTTCTCACCAGTGGATTCAGCACCTCATTTTACGTAAAATAAGTCTTATGTCTACTCTAATGAGTTGATAAAGGTACAAACGAAAAAAATGTTAATATATCACATTTTTAAATATCTAATATTCTCCATTTTACTCGATCTCCTAAACGGTTAAAGATAGGACATTGCGGTTTTCACCAGTGGATTCAGCACCTCATTTTACATAAAATAAGTCTCATAAGTCTACTCTCAAAAGTTGATAAAGGTACAAACGAATAAAAGATTTATATATCACATTTTTAAATATCTAATATTCTCCATTTTACTCGATCTCCTAAACGGTTAAAGATAGGACATTGCGGTTTTCACCAGTGGATTCAGCACCTCATTTTACATAAATAAGTCCTATAAGTCTACTCTCAAAAGTTGATAAAGGTACAAACGAATGAAATGGTTATATATTACATTTTTAAATACCTATTATTCTCCATTTTACTCGATCAACTAAACGGTCAAAGATAGAACATTGCGGTTTTCACCAGTGGATTCAGCACCTTATTTTACATAAAATAAGTCATATAAGTCTACTCTAAAGAGTTGATAAAGATACAAACGAATACAATGTTTATATATCACCTTTTTAAATATCTATTATTCTCCATTTACTCGATCTCCTAAACAGTTAAAGATAGGACATTGCGGTTTTCACCAGTGGATTCAGCACCTCATTTTACATAAATATAGTCCTATAAGTCTACTCTAAAGTGTTGATAAAGGTACAAACGAATAAAATGGTTATATATCACATTTTTAAATATCTAATATTCTCCATTTTACTCGATGTCCTAAACGGTTAAAGATAGGACATTGCGGTTTTCACCAGTGGATTCAGCACCTCATTTTACATAAATAAGTCCTATAAGTCTACTCTCAAAAGTTGATAAAGGTACAAACGAATAAAATGGTTATATATCACATTTTTAAATACCTATTATTCTCCATTTTACTCGATCACCTAAACGGTCAAAGATAGAACATTGCGGTTTTCACCAGTGGATTCAGCACCTTATTTTACATAAAATTAGTCATATAAGTCTACTCTAAAGAGTTGATAAAGGTACAAACGAATAAAATGATTATATATCACATTTTTAAACATCTATTATTCTCCATTTTACTCGATGTCTTAACGGTTAAAGATAGGACATTGCGGTTTTCACCAGTGGATTCAGCACCTCATTTTACATAAATTTAGACCTATAAGTCTACTCTCAAAAGTTGATAAAGATACAAACGAATAAAATGGTTATATATCACATTTTTAAATATCTAATATTCTCCATTTTACTCGATCTCCTAAACGGTTAAAGATAGGACATTGCGGTTTTTACCAGTAGATTCAGCACCTCATTTTACATAAAATAATTCTTATAAGTCTAATCTCAAAAGTTGATAAAGGTACAAACGAACAAAAGGTTTATATATCACATTTTTAAATATCTATTATTCTCCATTTTACTCGATCTCCTAAACAGCTAAAGACAGGACATTGCGGTTTTCACCAGTGGATTCAGCACCTCATTTTACGTAAAATAAGTCTTATGTCTACTCTAATGAGTTGATAAAGGTACAAACGAAAAAAATGTTAATGTATCACATTTTTAAATATCTATTATTCTCGATTTTACTCGATCTCCTAAACGGTTAAAGATAAGACATTGCGGTTCTCACCAGTGGATTCAGCACCTCATTTTACGTAAAATAAGTCTTATGTCTACTCTAATGAGTTGATAAAGGTACAAACGAAAAAAATGTTAATATATCACATTTTTAAATATCTATTATTCTCCATTTTACTCGATCTCCTAAACGGTTAAAGATAGGTCATTGCGGTTTTCACTAGTGGATTCAGCACCTCATTTTACATAAAATAAGTCTTATAATTCTAATCTAAAGAGTTGAAAAGGGACAAACGAATAAAATGTTAATATATCACATTTTTAAATATCTATTATTCTAAATTTTACTCGATCTCCTAAACGGTGAAAGATAGGACATTGCGGTTTTCACCAGTAGATTCAGCACCTTATTTTACATAAAATAAGTCTTATAAGTCTACTCTAAAGAGTTGATAAAGGTACAAACGAATAAAATGTTTATATATCACCTTTTTAAATATCTATTATTCTCCATTTTACTCGATCTCCTAAACAGTTAAAGATAGGACATTGCGGTTTCCACCAGTGGATTCAGCACCTTATTTTACATAAAATAAGTCCTATAAGTCTACTCTCAAAAGTTGATAAAGGTACAAACGAATAAAATGGTTATTTATCACATTTTTAAATATCTATTATTCTCCATTTTACTCGATCACCTAAACGGTCAAAGATAGGACATTGCGGTTTTCACCAGTGGATTCAGCACCTCATTTTACATAAAATTAGTCCTATAAGTCTACTCTAAAGAGTTGATAAAGGTACAAACGAATAAAATGGATAAATATCACATTTTTAAATACCTATTATTCTCCATTTTACTCGATCACCTAAACGGTCACAGATAGGACATTGCGGATTTCACCAGTGGATTCAGCACCTTATTTTACATAAAATAAGTCCTATAAGTCGATTCTCAAAAGTTGATAAAGGTACAAACGAATAAAATGTTTATATATCACGTTTTTAAATATCAATTATTCTCCATTTTACTCGATGTCCTAAACGGTTAAAGATAGGACATTGCGGATTTCACCAGTGGATTCAGCACCTCATTTTACATAAAATAAGTCTCATAAGTCTACTCTCAAAAGTTGATAAAGGTACAAACGAATAAAAGATTTATATATCACATTTTTAAATATCTAATATTCTCCATTTTACTCGATGTCCTAAACGGTTAAAGATAGGACATTGCGGTTTTCACCAGTGGATTCAGCACCTTATTTTACATAAAATAAGTCTCTTAAGTCTACTCTCAAAAGTTGATAAAGGTACAAACGAATAAAAGATTTATATATCACATTTTTAAATATCTATTATTCTCCATTTACTCGATCTCCTAAACAGTTAAAGATAGGACATTGCGGTTTTCACCAGTAAATACAGCACCTCATTTTACATAAATTTAGTCCTATAAGTCTACTCTCAAAAGTTGATAAAGGTACAAACGAATAAAAGATTTATTTACCACATTTTTAAATATCTAATATTCTCCATTTTACTCGATCTCCTAAACGGTTAAAGATAAGACAATGCGGTTTTCACCAGTGGATTCAGCACCTCATTTTACATAAAATAAGTCCTATGAGTCTACTCTCAAAAGTTGATAAAGGTACAAACGAATAAAATGGTTATATATCACATTTTTAAATACCTATTATTCTCCATTTTACTCGATCACCTAAACGGTCAAAGATAGAACATTGCGGTTTTCACCAGTGGATTCAGCACCTTATTTTACATAAAATAAGTCATATAAGTCTACTCTAAAGAGTTGATAAAGATACAAACGAATACAATGTTTATATATCACCTTTTTAAATATCTATTATTCTCCATTTACTCGATCTCCTCAACAGTTAAAGATAGGACATTGCGGTTTTCACCAGTGGATTCAGCACCTCATTTTACATAAATTTAGTCCTATAAGTCTACTCTAAAGTGTTGATAAAGGTGCAAACGAATAAAATGGTTATATATCACATTTTTAAATATCTAATATTCTCCATTTTACTCGATGTCCTAAACGGTTAAAGATAGGACATTGCGGTTTTCACCAGTGGATTCAGCACCTCATTTTACATAAATAAGTCCTATAAGTCTACTCTCAAAAGTTGATAAAGGTACAAACGAATAAAATGGTTATATATCACATTTTTAAATACCTATTATTCTCCATTTTACTCGATCACCTAAACGGTCAAAGATAGAACATTGCGGTTTTCACCAGTGGATTCAGCACCTTATTTTACATAAAATTAGTCATATAAGTCTACTCTAAAGAGTTGATAAAGGTACAAACGAATAAAATGGTTATATATCACATTTTTTAACATCTATTATTCTCCATTTTACTCGATGTCTTAACGGTTAAAGATAGGACATTGCGGTTTTCACCAGTGGATTCAGCACCTCATTTTACATAAATTTAGACCTATAAGTCTACTCTCAAAAGTTGATAAAGATACAAACGAATAAAATGGTTATATATCACATTTTTAAATATCTAATATTCTCCATTTTACTCGATCTCCTAAACGGTTAAAGATAGGACATTGCGGTTTTTACCAGTAGATTCAGCACCTCATTTTACATAAAATAAGTCTTATAAGTCTACTCTCAAAAGTTGATAAAGGTACAAACGAAAAAAATGTTAATGTATCACATTTTTAAATATCTATTATTCTCGATTTTACTCGATCTCCTAAACGGTTAAAGATAAGACATTGCGGTTCTCACCAGTGGATTCAGCACCTCATTTTACGTAAAATAAGTCTTATGTCTACTCTAATGAGTTGATAAAGGTACAAACGAAAAAAATGTTAATATATCACATTTTTAAATATCAATTATTCTCCATTTTACTCGATCTCCTAAACGGTTAAAGATAGGTCATTGCGGTTTTCACTAGTGGATTCAGCACCTCATTTTACATAAAATAAGTCTTATAATTCTAATCTAAAGAGTTGAAAAGGGGCAAACGAAAAAAATGTTAATATATCACATTTTTAAATATCTATTATTCTATATTTTACTCGATCTCCTAAACGGTGAAAGATAGGACATTGCGGTTTTCACCAGTAAATTCAGCACCTTATTTTACATAAAATAAGTCTTATAAGTCTACTCTAAAGAGTTGATAAAGGTACAAACGAATAAAATGTTTATATATCACCTTTTTAAATATCTGTTATTCTCCATTTTACTCGATCTCCTAAACAGTTAAAGATAGGACATTGCGGTTTTCACCAGTGGATTCAGCACCTTATTTTACATAAAATAAGTCCTATAAGTCTACTCTCAAAAGTTGATAAAGGTACAAACGAATAAAATGGTTATATATCACATTTTTAAATATCTATTATTCTCCATTTTACTCGATCACCTAATCGGTCAAAGATAGGACATTGCGGTTTTCACCAGTGGATTCAGCACCTCATTTTACATAAAATTAGTCCTATAAGTCTACTCTAAAGAGTTGATAAAGGTACAAACGAATAAAATGGATATATATCACATTTTTAAATACCTATTATTCTCCATTTTACTCGATCACCTAAACGGTCACAGATAGGACATTGCGGATTTCACCAGTGGATTCAGCACCTCATTTTACATAAAATAAGTCTCATAAGTCTACTCTCAAAAGTTGATAAAGGTACAAACGAATAAAAGATTTATATATCACATTTTTAAATATCTAATATTTTCCATTTTACTCGATCTCCTAAACGGTTAAAGATAGGACATTGCGGTTTTCACCAGTGGATTCAGCACCTCATTTTACATAAAATAAGTCTCATAAGTCTACTCTCAAAAGTTGATAAATTAACAAACGAATAAAAGATTTATTTACCACATTTTTAAATATCTAATATTCTCCATTTTACTCGATCTCCTAAACGGTTAAAGATAGGACATTGCGGTTTTCACCAGTGGATTCAGCACCTCATTTTACATAAAATAAGTCCTATAAGTCTACTCTCAAAAGTTGATAAAGGTACAAACGAATAAAATGGTTATATATCACATTTTTAAATACCTATTATTCTCCAATTTACTCGATCACCTAAACGGTCAAAGATAGAACATTGCGGTTTTCACCAGTGGATTCAGCACCTTATTTTACATAAAATAAGTCATATAAGTCTACTCTAAAGAGTTGATAAAGATACAAACGAATACAATGTTTATATATCACCTTTTTAAATATCTATTATTCTCCATTTACTCGATCTCCTAAACAGTTAAAGAGAGGACATTGCGGTTTTCACCAGTGGATTCAGCACCTCATTTTACATAAATTTAGTCCTATAAGTCTACTCTAAAGTGTTGATAAAGGTACAAACGAATAAAATGGTTATATATCACATTTTTAAATATCTAATATTCTCCATTTTACTCGATGTCCTAAACGGTTAAAGATAGGACATTGCGGTTTTCACCAGTAAATTCAGCACCTCATTTTACATAAATTTAGTCTTATAAGTCTACTCTAAAGAGTTGATAAAGGTACAAACGAATAAAATGGTTATATATCACATTTTTAAATATCTATTATTCTCCATTTTACTCGATGTCCTAAACGGTTAAAGATAGGACATTGCGGTTTTCACCAGTGGTTTCAGCACCTCATTTTACATAAAATATGTCATATAAGTCTACTCTAAAGAGTTGATAAAGGTACAAACGAATAAAATGGATATATATCACATTTTTAAATATCTATTATTCTCCATTTTACTCGATGTCCTAAACGGTTAAAGATAGGACATTGCGGTTTTCACCAGTGGATTCAGCACCTCATTTTACATAAATTTAGACCTATAAGTCTACTCTCAAAAGTTGATAAAGATACAAACGAATAAAATGGTTATATATCACATTTTTAAATATCTAATATTCTCCATTTTACTCGATCTCCTAAACGGTTAAAGATAGGACATTGCGGTTTTTACCAGTAGATTCAGCACCTCATTTTACATAAAATAAGTCTTATAAGTCTACTCTCAAAAGTTGATAAAGGTACAAACGAATAAAAGGTTTATATATCACATTTTTAAATATCTATTATTCTCCATTTTACTCGATCTCCTAAACAGCTAAAGACAGGACATTGCGGTTTTCACCAGTGGATTCAGCACCTCATTTTACGTAAAATAAGTTTTATGTCTACTCTAATGAGTTGATATAGGTACAAACGAAAAAAATGTTAATATATCACATTTTTAAATATCAATTATTCTCCATTTTACTCGATCTCCTAAACGGTTAAAGATAGGTCATTGCGGTTTTCACTAGTGGATTCAGCACCTCATTTTACATAAAATAAGTCTTATAATTCTAATCTAAAGAGTTGAAAAGGGACAAACGAAAAAAATGTTAATATATCACATTTTTAAATATCTATTATTCTATATTTTACTCGATCTCCTAAACGGTGAAAGATAGGACATTGCGGTTTTCACCAGTAGATTCAGCACCTCATTTTACAAAAAATAAGTCTTATAAGTCTATTCTCAAAAGTTGATAAAGGTACAAACGAATAAAAGGTTTATATATCACATTTTTAAGTATCTAATATTCTCCATTTTACTCGATGTCCTAAACGGTTAAAGATAGGACATTGCGGTTTTCACCAGTGGATTCAGCACCTCATTTTACATAAAATAAGTCTTATAAGTCTACTCTCAAAAGTTGATAAAGGTACAAACGAAAAAAAGGTTAATATATCACATTTTTAAATATCTAATATTCTCCCTTTTTACTCGATCACCTAAACGGTTATAGATAGGACATTGCGGTTTTCACCAGTGGATTCAGCACCTCATTTTACATAAAATAAGTCTTATAAGTCTACTCTAAAGAGTTGATAAAGGTACAAACGAATAAAATGTTTATATATCACATTTTTAAATATCAATTATTCTCCATTTTACTCGATGTCCTAAACGGTTAAAGATAGGACATTGCGGTTTTCACCAGTGGTTTCAGCACCTCATTTTACATAAAATAAGTCTTATAAGTCTACTCTAAAGAGTTGATAAAGGTACAAACGAAAAAAATGTTAATATATCACATTTTTAAATATCTATTATTCTCCATTTTACTCGATCTCCTAAACGGTTAAATATAGGACATTGCGGTTTTCACTAGTGGATTCAGCACCTCATTTTACATAAAATAATTTTATAAGTCTACTCTAAAGAGTTGATAAAGGTACAAACGAATAAAATGGTTATATATCACATTTTTAAATATATATTATTCTCCATTTTACTCTTTCTCTTAAACGGTTAAAGATAGGACATTGCGGTTTTCACCAGTGGATTCAGCACCTCATTTTAAATAAAATAAGTCTTATAAGTCTACTCTAAAGAGTTGATAAAGGTACAAACGTTTATAATGGTTATATATCACATTTTTAAATATCTATTATTTTCCATTTTACTCGATCTCCTAAACAGCTAAAGACAGGACATTGCGGTTTTCACCAGTGGATTCAGCACCTCATTTTACGTAAAATAAGTCTTATGTCTACTTTAATGAGTTGATAAAGGTACAAACGAAAAAAATGTTAATATATCACATTTTTAAATATCTATTATTCTCCATTTTACTCGATCTCCTAAACAGCTAAAGACAGGACATTGCGGTTTTCACCAGTGGATTCAGCACCTCATTTTACGTAAAATAAGTTTTATGTCTACTCTAATGAGTTGATAAAGGTACAAACGAAAAAAATGTTAATATATCACATTTTTAAATATCAATTATTCTCCATTTTACTCGATCTCCTAAACGGTTAAAGATAGGTCATTGCGGTTTTCACTAGTGGATTCAGCACCTCATTTTACATAAAATAAGTCTTATAATTCTAATCTAAAGAGTTGAAAAGGGACAAACGAAAAAAATGTTAATATATCACATTTTTAAATATCTATTATTCTATATTTTACTCGATCTCCTAAACGGTGAAAGATAGGACATTGCGGTTTTCACCAGTAGATTCAGCACCTCATTTTACAAAAAATAAGTCTTATAAGTCTATTCTCAAAAGTTGATAAAGGTACAAACGAATAAAAGGTTTATATATCACATTTTTAAGTATCTAATATTCTCCATTTTACTCGATGTCCTAAACGGTTAAAGATAGGACATTGCGGTTTTCACCAGTGGATTCAGCACCTCATTTTACATAAAATAAGTCTTATAAGTCTACTCTCAAAAGTTGATAAAGGTACAAACGAAAAAAAGGTTAATATATCACATTTTTAAATATCTAATATTCTCCCTTTTTACTCGATCACCTAAACGGTTATAGATAGGACATTGCGGTTTTCACCAGTGGATTCAGCACCTCATTTTACATAAAATAAGTCTTATAAGTCTACTCTAAAGAGTTGATAAAGGTACAAACGAATAAAATGTTTATATATCACATTTTTAAATATCAATTATTCTCCATTTTACTCGATGTCCTAAACGGTTAAAGATAGGACATTGCGGTTTTCACCAGTGGTTTCAGCACCTCATTTTACATAAAATAAGTCTTATAAGTCTACTCTAAAGAGTTGATAAAGGTACAAACGAAAAAAATGTTAATATATCACATTTTTAAATATCTATTATTCTCCATTTTACTCGATCTCCTAAACGGTTAAATATAGGACATTGCGGTTTTCACTAGTGGATTCAGCACCTCATTTTACATAAAATAATTTTATAAGTCTACTCTAAAGAGTTGATAAAGGTACAAACGAATAAAATGGTTATATATCACATTTTTAAATATATATTATTCTCCATTTTACTCTTTCTCTTAAACGGTTAAAGATAGGACATTGCGGTTTTCACCAGTGGATTCAGCACCTCATTTTAAATAAAATAAGTCTTATAAGTCTACTCTAAAGAGTTGATAAAGGTACAAACGTTTATAATGGTTATATATCACATTTTTAAATATCTATTATTTTCCATTTTACTCGATCTCCTAAACAGCTAAAGACAGGACATTGCGGTTTTCACCAGTGGATTCAGCACCTCATTTTACGTAAAATAAGTCTTATGTCTACTTTAATGAGTTGATAAAGGTACAAACGAAAAAAATGTTAATATATCACATTTTTAAATATCTATTATTCTCGATTTTACTCGATCTCCTAAACGGCTAAAGATAAGACATTGCTGTTCTCACCAGTGGATTCAGCACCTCATTTTACGTAAAATAAGTCTTATGTCTACTCTAATGAGTTGATAAAGGTACAAACGAAAAAAATGTTAATATATCACATTTTTAAATATCTAATATTCTCCATTTTACTCGATCTCCTAAACGGTTATAGATAGGACATTGCGGTTTTTACCAGTGGATTTAGCACCTCATTTTACATAAAATAAGTCTCATAAGTCTACTCTCAAAAGTTGATAAAGGTACAAACGAATAAAAGATTTATATATCACATTTTTAAATATCAATTATTCTCCATTTTACTCGATGTCCTAAACGGTTAAAGATAGGACATTGCGGTTTTCACCAGTGGATTCAGCACCTCATTTTACATAAAATAAGTCTCATAAGTCTACTCTCAAAAGTTGATAAAGGTACAAACGAATAAAAGATTTATATATCACATTTTTAAATATCTAATATTCTCCATTTTACTCGATCTCCTAAACGGTTAAAGATAGGACATTGCGGTTTTCACCAGTGGATTCAGCACCTCATTTTACATAAAATAAGTCTCATAAGTCTACTCTCAAAAGTTGATAAAGGTACAAACGAATAAAAGATTTATTTACCACATTTTTAAATATCTAATATTCTCCATTTTACTCGATCTCCTAAACGGTTAAAGATAGGACATTGCGGTTTTCACCAGTGGATTCAGCACCTCATTTTACATAAAATAAGTCCTATAAGTCTACTCTCAAAAGTTGATAAAGGTACAAACGAATAAAATGGTTATATATCACATTTTTAAATACCTATTATTCTCCATTTTACTCGATCACCTAAACGGTCAAAAATAGAACATTGCGGTTTTCACCAGTGGATTCAGCACCTTATTTTACATAAAATAAGTCATATAAGTCTACTCTAAAGAGTTGATAAAGATACAAACGAATACAATGTTTATATATCACCTTTTTAAATATCTATTATTCTCCATTTACTCGATCTCCTAAACAGTTAAAGAGAGGACATTGCGGTTTTCACCAGTGGATTCAGCACCTCATTTTACATAAATTTAGTCCTATAAGTCTACTCTAAAGTGTTGATAAAGGTACAAACGAATAAAATGGTTATATATCACATTTTTAAATATCTAATATTCTCCATTTTACTCGATGTCCTAAACGGTTAAAGATAGGACATTGCGGTTTTCACCAGTAAATTCAGCACCTCATTTTACATAAATTTAGTCTTATAAGTCTACTCTAAAGAGTTGATAAAGGTACAAACGAATAAAATGGTTATATATCACATTTTTAAATATCTATTATTCTCCATTTTACTCGATGTCCTAAACGGTTAAAGATAGGACATTGCGGTTTTCACCAGTGGTTTCAGCACCTCATTTTACATAAAATATGTCATATAAGTCTACTCTAAAGAGTTGATAAAGGTACAAACGAATAAAATGGATATATATCACATTTTTAAATATCTATTATTCTCCATTTTACTCGATGTCCTAAACGGTTAAAGATAGGACATTGCGGTTTTCACCAGTGGATTCAGCACCTCATTTTACATAAATTTAGACCTATAAGTCTACTCTCAAAAGTTGATAAAGATACAAACGAATAAAATGGTTATATATCACATTTTTAAATATCTAATATTCTCCATTTTACTCGATCTCCTAAACGGTTAAAGATAGGACATTGCGGTTTTTACCAGTAGATTCAGCACCTCATTTTACATAAAATAAGTCTTATAAGTCTACTCTCAAAAGTTGATAAAGGTACAAACGAATAAAAGGTTTATATATCACATTTTTAAATATCTATTATTCTCCATTTTACTCGATCTCCTAAACAGCTAAAGACAGGACATTGCGGTTTTCACCAGTGGATTCAGCACCTCATTTTACGTAAAATAAGTCTTATGTCTACTCTAATGAGTTGATAAAGGTACAAACGAAAAAAATGTTAATATATCACATTTTTAAATATCTATTATTCTCGATTTTACTCGATCTCCTAAACGGTTAAAGATAAGACATTGCGGTTCTCACCAGTGGATTCAGCACCTCATTTTACGTAAAATAAGTCTTATGTCTACTCTAATGAGTTGATAAAGGTACAAACGAAAAAAATGTTAATATATCACATTTTTAAATATCAATTATTCTCCATTTTACTCGATCTCCTAAACGGTTAAAGATAGGTCATTGCGGTTTTCACTAGTGGATTCAGCACCTCATTTTACATAAAATAAGTCTTATAATTCTAATCTAAAGAGTTGAAAGGGACAAACGAAAAAAATGTTAATATATCACATTTTTAAATATCTATTATTCTATATTTTACTCGATCTCCTAAACGGTGAAAGATAGGACATTGCGGTTTTCACCAGTAGATTCAGCACCTCATTTTACAAAAAATAAGTCTTATAAGTCTATTCTCAAAAGTTGATAAAGGTACAAACGAATAAAAGGTTTATATATCACATTTTTAAGTATCTAATATTCTCCATTTTACTCGATGTCCTAAACGGTTAAAGATAGGACATTGCGGTTTTCACCAGTGGATTCAGCACCTCATTTTACATAAAATAAGTCTTATAAGTCTACTCTCAAAAGTTGATAAAGGTACAAACGAAAAAAAGGTTAATATATCACATTTTTAAATATCTAATATTCTCCCTTTTTACTCGATCACCTAAACGGTTATAGATAGGACATTGCGGTTTTCACCAGTGGATTCAGCACCTCATTTTACATAAAATAAGTTTTATAAGTCTACTCTAAAGAGTTGATAAAGGTACAAACGAATAAAATGTTTATATATCACATTTTTAAATATCAATTATTCTCCATTTTACTCGATGTCCTAAACGGTTAAAGATAGGACATTGCGGTTTTCACCAGTGGTTTCAGCACCTCATTTTACATAAAATAAGTCTTATAAGTCTACTCTAAAGAGTTGATAAAGGTACAAACGAAAAAAATGTTAATATATCACATTTTTAAATATCTATTATTCTCCATTTTACTCGATCTCCTAAACGGTTAAATATAGGACATTGCGGTTTTCACTAGTGGATTCAGCACCTCATTTTACATAAAATAATTTTATAAGTCTACTCTAAAGAGTTGATAAAGGTACAAACGAATAAAATGGTTATATATCACATTTTTAAATATATATTATTCTCCATTTTACTCTTTCTCTTAAACGGTTAAAGCTAGGACATTGCGGTTTTCACCAGTGGATTCAGCACCTCATTTTAAATAAAATAAGTCTTATAAGTCTACTCTAAAGAGTTGATAAAGGTACAAACGTTTATAATGGTTATATATCACATTTTTAAATATCTATTATTTTCCATTTTACTCGATCTCCTAAACAGCTAAAGACAGGACATTGCGGTTTTCACCAGTGGATTCAGCACCTCATTTTACGTAAAATAAGTCTTATGTCTACTTTAATGAGTTGATAAAGGTACAAACGAAAAAAATGTTAATATATCACATTTTTAAATATCTATTATTCTCGATTTTACTCGATCTCCTAAACGGCTAAAGATAAGACATTGCTGTTCTCACCAGTGGATTCAGCACCTCATTTTACGTAAAATAAGTCTTATGTCTACTCTAATGAGTTGATAAAGGTACAAACGAAAAAAATGTTAATATATCACATTTTTAAATATCTAATATTCTCCATTTTACTCGATCTCCTAAACGGTTATAGATAGGACATTGCGGTTTTCACCAGTGGATTTAGCACCTCATTTTACATAAAATAAGTCTCATAAGTCTACTCTCAAAAGTTGATAAAGGTACAAACGAATAAAAGATTTATATATCACATTTTTAAATATCAATTATTCTCCATTTTACTCGATGTCCTAAACGGTTAAAGATAGGACATTGCGGTTTTCACCAGTGGATTCAGCACCTCATTTTACATAAAATAAGTCTCATAAGTCTACTCTCAAAAGTTGATAAAGGTACAAACGAATAAAAGATTTATATATCACATTTTTAAATATCTAATATTCTCTATTTTACTCGATCTCCTAAACGGTTAAAGATAGGACATTGCGGTTTTCACCAGTGGATTCAGCACCTCATTTTACATAAAATAAGTCTCATAAGTCTACTCTCAAAAGTTGATAAAGGTACAAACGAATAAAAGATTTATTTACCACATTTTTAAATATCTAATATTCTCCATTTTACTCGATCTCCTAAACGGTTAAAGATAGGACATTGCGGTTTTCACCAGTGGATTCAGCACCTCATTTTACATAAAATAAGTCCTATAAGTCTACTCTCAAAAGTTGATAAAGGTACAAACGAATAAAATGGTTATATATCACATTTTTAAATACCTATTATTCTCCATTTTACTCGATCACCTAAACGGTCAAAGATAGAACATTGCGGTTTTCACCAGTGGATTCAGCACCTTATTTTACATAAAATAAGTCATATAAGTCTACTCTAAAGAGTTGATAAAGATACAAACGAATACAATGTTTATATATCACCTTTTTAAATATCTATTATTCTCCATTTACTCGATCTCCTAAACAGTTAAAGATTGGACATTGCGGTTTTCACCAGTGGATTCAGCACCTCATTTTACATAAATTTAGTCCTATAAGTCTACTCTAAAGTGTTGATAAAGGTACAAACGAATAAAATGGTTATATATCACATTTTTAAATATCTAATATTCTCCATTTTACTCGATGTCCTAAACGGTTAAAGATAGGACATTGCGGTTTTCACCAGTAAATTCAGCACCTCATTTTACATAAATTTAGTCTTATAAGTCTACTCTAAAGAGTTGATAAAGGTACAAACGAATAAAATGGTTATATATCACATTTTTAAATATCTATTATTCTCCATTTTACTCGATGTCCTAAACGGTGAAAGATAGGACATTGCGGTTTTCACCAGTGGTTTCAGCACCTCATTTTACATAAAATATGTCCTATAAGTCTACTCTAAAGAGTTGATAAAGTTACAAACGAAAAAAAATGTTTATATATCACATTTTTATATATCTATTATTCTTCATTTTACTCGATCACCTAAACGGTCAAAGATAGGACATTGCGGTTTTCACCATTGGATTCAGCACATCATTTTACATAAAATAAGTCTTATAAGTCTACTCTCAAAAGTTGATAAAGGTAAAAACGAATAAAAGGTTTATATATCACATTTTTAAATATCTAATATTCTCCATTTTACTCGATCTCCTAAACGGTTAAAGATAGGACATTGCGGTTTTCACCAGTGGATTCAGCACCTCATTTTACATAAATAAGTCCTATAAGTCTACTCTCAAAAGTTGATAAAGGTACAAACGAATAAAATGGTTATATATCACATTTTTAAATACCTATTATTCTCCATTTTACTCGATCACCTAAACGGTCAAAGATAGAACATTGCGGTTTTCACCAGTGGATTCACCACCTTATTTTACATAAAATTAGTCATATAAGTCTACTCTAAAGAGTTGATAAAGGTACAAACGAATAAAATGGTTATATATCACATTTTTAAATATCTATTATTCTCCATTTTACTCGATGTCCTAAACAGTTAAAGATAGGACATTGCGGTTTTCACCAGTGGATTCAGCACCTCATTTTACATAAATTTAGACCTATAAGTCTACTCTCAAAAGTTGATAAAGATACAAACGAATAAAATGGTTATATATCACATTTTTAAATATCTAATATTCTCCATTTTACTCGATCTCCTAAACGGTTAAAGATAGGACATTGCGGTTTTTACCAGTAGATTCAGCACCTCATTTTACATAAAATAAGTCTTATAAGTCTACTCTCAAAAGTTGATAAAGGTACAAACGAATAAAAGGTTTATATATCACATTTTTAAATATCTATTATTCTCCATTTTACTCGATCTCCTAAACAGCTAAAGACAGGACATTGCGGTTTTCACCAGTGGATTCAGCACCTCATTTTACGTAAAATAAGTCTTATGTCTACTCTAATGAGTTGATAAAGGTACAAACGAAAAAAATGTTAATATATCACATTTTTAAATATCTATTATTCTCGATTTTACTCGATCTCCTAAACGGTTAAAGATAAGACATTGCGGTTCTCACCAGTGGATTCAGCACCTCATTTTACGTAAAATAAGTATTATGTCTACTCTAATGAGTTGATAAAGGTACAAACGAAAAAAATGTTAATATATCACATTTTTAAATATCAATTATTCTCCATTTTACTCGATCTCCTAAACGGTTAAAGATAGGTCATTGCGGTTTTCACTAGTGGATTCAGCACCTCATTTTACATAAAATAAGTCTTATAATTCTAATCTAAAGAGTTGAAAAGGGACAAACGAAAAAAATGTTAATATATCACATTTTTAAATATCTATTATTCTATATTTTACTCGATCTCCTAAACGGTGAAAGATAGGACATTGCGGTTTTCACCAGTAGATTCAGCACCTCATTTTACAAAAAATAAGTCTTATAAGTCTACTCTCAAAAGTTGATAAAGGTACAAACGAATAAAAGGTTTATATATCACATTTTTAAGTATCTAATATTCTCCATTTTACTCGATGTCCTAAACGGTTAAAGATAGGACATTGCGGTTTTCACCAGTGGATTCAGCACCTCATTTTACATAAAATAAGTCTTATAAGTCTACTCTCAAAAGTTGATAAAGGTACAAACGAAAAAAAGGTTAATATATCACATTTTTAAATATCTAATATTCTCCCTTTTTACTCGATCACCTAAACGGTTATAGATAGGACATTGCGGTTTTCACCAGTGGATTCAGCACCTCATTTTACATAAAATAAGTCTTATAAGTCTACTCTAAAGAGTTGATAAAGGTACAAACGAATAAAATGTTTATATATCACATTTTTAAATATCAATTATTCTCCATTTTACTCGATGTCCTAAACGGTTAAAGATAGGACATTGCGGTTTTCACCAGTGGTTTCAGCACCTCATTTTACATAAAATAAGTCTTATAAGTCTACTCTAAAGAGTTGATAAAGGTACAAACGAAAAAAATGTTAATATATCACATTTTTAAATATCTATTATTCTCCATTTTACTCGATCTCCTAAACGGTTAAATATAGGACATTGCGGTTTTCACTAGTGGATTCAGCACCTCATTTTACATAAAATAATTTTATAAGTCTACTCTAAAGAGTTGATAAAGGTACAAACGAATAAAATGGTTATATATCACATTTTTAAATATATATTATTCTCCATTTTACTCTTTCTCTTAAACGGTTAAAGATAGGACATTGCGGTTTTCACCAGTGGATTCAGCACCTCAATTTAAATAAAATAAGTCTTATAAGTCTACTCTAAAGAGTTGATAAAGGTACAAACGTTTATAATGGTTATATATCACATTTTTAAATATCTATTATTTTCCATTTTACTCGATCTCCTAAACAGCTAAAGACAGGACATTGCGGTTTTCACCAGTGGATTCAGCACCTCATTTTACGTAAAATAAGTCTTATGTCTACTTTAATGAGTTGATAAAGGTACAAACGAAAAAAATGTTAATATATCACATTTTTAAATATCTATTATTCTCGATTTTACTCGATCTCCTAAACGGCTAAAGATAAGACATTGCTGTTCTCACCAGTGGATTCAGCACCTCATTTTACGTAAAATAAGTCTTATGTCTACTCTAATGAGTTGATAAAGGTACAAACGAAAAAAATGTTAATATATCACATTTTTAAATATCTAATATTCTCCATTTTACTCGATCTCCTAAACGGTTAAAGATAGGACATTGCGGTTTTCACCAGTGGATTTAGCACCTCATTTTACATAAAATAAGTCTCATAAGTCTACTCTCAAAAGTTGATAAAGGTACAAACGAATAAAAGATTTATATATCACATTTTTAAATATCTAATATTCTCCATTTTACCCGATGTCCTAAACGGTTAAAGATAGGACATTGCGGTTTTCACCAGTGGATTCAGCACCTTATTTTACATAAAATAAGTCTCTTAAGTCTACTCTCAAAAGTTGATAAAGGTACAAACGAATAAAAGATTTATATATCACATTTTTAAATATCTAATATTCTCCATTTTACTCGATCTCCTAAACGGTTAAAGATAGGACATTGCGGTTTTCACCAGTGGATTCAGCACCTCATTTTACATAAAATAAGTCATATAAGTCTACTCTCAAAAGTTGATAAAGGTACAAACGAATAAAATGGTTATATATCACATTTTTAAATACCTATTATTCTTTATTTTACTCGATCACCTAAACGGTCAAAGATAGAACATTGCGGTTTTCACCAGTGGATTCAGCACCTTATTTTACATAAAATAAGTCATATAAGTCTACTCTAAAGAGTTGATAAAGATACAAACGAATACAATGTTTATATATCACCTTTTTAAATATCTATTATTCTCCATTTACTCGATCTCCTAAACAGTTAAAGATAGGACATTGCGGTTTTCACCAGTGGATTCAGCACCTCATTTTACATAAATTTAGTCCTATAAGTCTACTCTAAAGTGTTGATAAAGGTACAAACGAATAAAATGGTTATATACCACATTTTTAAATATCTAATATTCTCCATTTTACTCGATGTCCTAAACGGTTAAAGATAGGACATTGCGGTTTTCACCAGTAAATTCAGCCCCTCATTTTACATAGATTTAGTCTTATAAGTCTACTCTAAAGAGTTGATAAAGGTACAAACGAATAAAATGGTTTGTATATATATATTTTTTAAATATCTATTATTCTCCATTTTACTCGATGTCCTAAACGGTTAAAGATAGGACATTGCGGTTTTCACCAGTGGTTTCAGCACCTCATTTTACATAGAATAAGTCTTATAAGTCTACTCTCAAAAGTTGATATAGGTACAAACGAATAAAAGGTTTATATATCACATTTTTAAATATCTAATATTCTCCACTTTACTCGATGTCCTAAACGGTCAAAGATAGGACATTGCGGTTTTCACCATTGGATTCAGCACATCATTTTACATAAAATGAGTATTATAAGTCTACTCTCAAAAGTTGATAAAGGTAAAAACGAATAAAAGGTTTATATATCACATTTTTAAATATCTAATATTCTCCATTTTACTCGATCTCCTAAACGGTTAAAGATAGGACATTGCGGTTTTCACCAGTGGATTCAGCACCTCATTTTACATAAATAAGTCCTATAAGTCTACTCTCAAAAGTTGATAAAGGTATAAACGAAAAAAATGTTAATATATCACATTTTTAAATATCAATTATTCTCCATTTTACTCGATCTCCTAAACGGTTAAAGATAGGTCATTGCGGTTTTCACTAGTGGATTTAGCACCTCATTTTACATAAAATAAGTCTTATAATTCTAATCTAAAGAGTTGAAAAGGGACAAACGAAAAAAATGTTAATATATCACATTTTTAAATATCTATTATTCTATATTTTACTCGATCTCCTAAACGGTGAAAGATAGGACATTGCGGTTTTCACCAGTAGATTCAGCACCTCATTTTACAAAAAATAAGTGTTATAAGTCTACTCTCAAAAGTTGATAAAGGTACAAACGAATAAAAGGTTTATATATCACATTTTTAAGTATCTAATATTCTCCATTTTACTCGATGTCCTAAACGGTTAAAGATTGGACATTGCGGTTTTCACCAGTGGATTCAGCACCTCATTTTACATAAAATAAGTCTTATAAGTCTACTCTCAAAAGTTGATAAAGGTACAAACGAAAAAAAGGTTAATATATCACATTTTTAAATATCTAATATTCTCCCTTTTTACTCGATCACCTAAACGGTTATAGATAGGACATTGCGGTTTTCACCAGTGGATTCAGCACCTCATTTTACATAAAATAAGTCTTATAAGTCTACTCTAAAGAGTTGATAAAGGTACAAACGAATAAAATGTTTATATATCACATTTTTAAATATCAATTATTCTCCATTTTACTCGATCTCCTAAACGGTTAAAGATAGGACATTGCGGTTTTTACCAGTAGATTCAGCACCTCATTTTACATAAAATAAGTCTTATAAGTCTACTCTCAAAAGTTGATAAAGGTACAAACGAATAAAAGGTTTATATATCACATTTTTAAATATCTATTATTCTCCATTTTACTCGATCTCCTAAACAGCTAAAGACAGGACATTGCGGTTTTCACCAGTGGATTCAGCACCTCATTTTACGTAAAATAAGTCTTATGTCTACTCTAATGAGTTGATAAAGGTACAAACGAAAAAAATGTTAATATATCACATTTTTAAATATCTATTATTCTCGATTTTACTCGATCTCCTAAACGGTTAAAGATAAGACATTGCGGTTCTCACCAGTGGATTCAGCACCTCATTTTACGTAAAATAAGTCTTATGTCTACTCTAATGAGTTGATAAAGGTACAAACGAAAAAAATGTTAATATATCACATTTTTAAATATCAATTATTCTCCATTTTACTCGATCTCCTAAACGGTTAAAGATAGGTCATTGCGGTTTTCACTAGTGGATTCAGCACCTCATTTTACATAAAATAAGTCTTATAATTCTAATCTAAAGAGTTGAAAAGGGACAAACGAAAAAAATGTTAATATATCACATTTTTAAATATCTATTATTCTATATTTTACTCGATCTCCTAAACGGTGAAAGATAGGACATTGCGGTTTTCACCAGTAGATTCAGCACCTCATTTTACAAAAAATAAGTCTTATAAGTCTACTCTCAAAAGTTGATAAAGGTACAAACGAATAAAAGGTTTATATATCACATTTTTAAGTATCTAATATTCTCCATTTTACTCGATGTCCTAAACGGTTAAAGATAGGACATTGCGGTTTTCACCAGTGGATTCAGCACCTCATTTTACATAAAATAAGTCTTATAAGTCTACTCTCAAAAGTTGATAAAGGTACAAACGAAAAAAAGGTTAATATATCACATTTTTAAATATCTAATATTCTCCCTTTTTACTCGATCACCTAAACGGTTATAGATAGGACATTGCGGTTTTCACCAGTGGATTCAGCACCTCATTTTACATAAAATAAGTCTTATAAGTCTACTCTAAAGAGTTGATAAAGGTACAAACGAATAAAATGTTTATATATCACATTTTTAAATATCAATTATTCTCCATTTTACTCGATGTCCTAAACGGTTAAAGATAGGACATTGCGGTTTTCACCAGTGGTTTCAGCACCTCATTTTACATAAAATAAGTCTTATAAGTCTACTCTAAAGAGTTGATAAAGGTACAAACGAAAAAAATGTTAATATATCACATTTTTAAATATCTATTATTCTCCATTTTACTCGATCTCCTAAACGGTTAAATATAGGACATTGCGGTTTTCACTAGTGGATTCAGCACCTCATTTTACATAAAATAATTTTATAAGTCTACTCTAAAGAGTTGATAAAGGTACAAACGAATAAAATGGTTATATATCACATTTTTAAATATATATTATTCTCCATTTTACTCTTTCTCTTAAACGGTTAAAGATAGGACATTGCGGTTTTCACCAGTGGATTCAGCACCTCAATTTAAATAAAATAAGTCTTATAAGTCTACTCTAAAGAGTTGATAAAGGTACAAACGTTTATAATGGTTATATATCACATTTTTAAATATCTATTATTTTCCATTTTACTCGATCTCCTAAACAGCTAAAGACAGGACATTGCGGTTTTCACCAGTGGATTCAGCACCTCATTTTACGTAAAATAAGTCTTATGTCTACTTTAATGAGTTGATAAAGGTACAAACGAAAAAAATGTTAATATATCACATTTTTAAATATCTATTATTCTCGATTTTACTCGATCTCCTAAACGGCTAAAGATAAGACATTGCTGTTCTCACCAGTGGATTCAGCACCTCATTTTACGTAAAATAAGTCTTATGTCTACTCTAATGAGTTGATAAAGGTACAAACGAAAAAAATGTTAATATATCACATTTTTAAATATCTAATATTCTCCATTTTACTCGATCTCCTAAACGGTTAAAGATAGGACATTGCGGTTTTCACCAGTGGATTTAGCACCTCATTTTACATAAAATAAGTCTTATAAGTCTACTCTCAAAAGTTGATAAAGGTACAAACGAAAAAAAGGTTAATATATCACATTTTTAAATATCTAATATTCTCCCTTTTTACTCGATCACCTAAACGGTTATAGATAGGACATTGCGGTTTTCACCAGTGGATTCAGCACCTCATTTTACATAAAATAAGTCTTATAAGTCTACTCTAAAGAGTTGATAAAGGTACAAACGAATAAAATGTTTATATATCACATTTTTAAATATCAATTATTCTCCATTTTACTCGATGTCCTAAACGGTTAAAGATAGGACATTGCGGTTTTCACCAGTGGTTTCAGCACCTCATTTTACATAAAATAAGTCTTATAAGTCTACTCTAAAGAGTTGATAAAGGTACAAACGAAAAAAATGTTAATATATCACATTTTTAAATATCTATTATTCTCCATTTTACTCGATCTCCTAAACGGTTAAATATAGGACATTGCGGTTTTCACTAGTGGATTCAGCACCTCATTTTACATAAAATAATTTTATAAGTCTACTCTAAAGAGTTGATAAAGGTACAAACGAATAAAATGGTTATATATCACATTTTTAAATATATATTATTCTCCATTTTACTCTTTCTCTTAAACGGTTAAAGATAGGACATTGCGGTTTTCACCAGTGGATTCAGCACCTCAATTTAAATAAAATAAGTCTTATAAGTCTACTCTAAAGAGTTGATAAAGGTACAAACGTTTATAATGGTTATATATCACATTTTTAAATATCTATTATTTTCCATTTTACTCGATCTCCTAAACAGCTAAAGACAGGACATTGCGGTTTTCACCAGTGGATTCAGCACCTCATTTTACGTAAAATAAGTCTTATGTCTACTTTAATGAGTTGATAAAGGTACAAACGAAAAAAATGTTAATATATCACATTTTTAAATATCTATTATTCTCGATTTTACTCGATCTCCTAAACGGCTAAAGATAAGACATTGCTGTTCTCACCAGTGGATTCAGCACCTCATTTTACGTAAAATAAGTCTTATGTCTACTCTAATGAGTTGATAAAGGTACAAACGAAAAAAATGTTAATATATCACATTTTTAAATATCTAATATTCTCCATTTTACTCGATCTCCTAAACGGTTAAAGATAGGACATTGCGGTTTTCACCAGTGGATTTACCACCTCATTTTACATAAAATAAGTCTCATAAGTCTACTCTCAAAAGTTGATAAAGGTACAAACGAATAAAAGATTTATATATCACATTTTTAAATATCTAATATTCTCCATTTTACCCGATGTCCTAAACGGTTAAAGATAGGACATTGCGGTTTTCACCAGTGGATTCAGCACCTTATTTTACATAAAATAAGTCTCTTAAGTCTACTCTCAAAAGTTGATAAAGGTACAAACGAATAAAAGATTTATATATCACATTTTTAAATATCTAATATTCTCCATTTTACTCGATCTCCTAAACGGTTAAAGATAGGACATTGCGGTTTTCACCAGTGGATTCAGCACCTCATTTTACATAAAATAAGTCATATAAGTCTACTCTCAAAAGTTGATAAAGGTACAAACGAATAAAATGGTTATATATCACATTTTTAAATACCTATTATTCTCCATTTTACTCGATCACCTAAACGGTCAAAGATAGAACATTGCGGTTTTCACCAGTGGATTCAGCACCTTATTTTACATAAAATAAGTCATATAAGTCTACTCTAAAGAGTTGATAAAGATACAAACGAATACAATGTTTATATATCACCTTTTTAAATATCTATTATTCTCCATTTACTCGATCTCCTAAACAGTTAAAGATAGGACATTGCGGTTTTCACCAGTGGATTCAGCACCTCATTTTACATAAATTTAGTCCTATAAGTCTACTCTAAAGTGTTGATAAAGGTACAAACGAATAAAATGGTTATATACCACATTTTTAAATATCTAATATTCTCCATTTTACTCGATGTCCTAAACGGTTAAAGATAGGACATTGCGGTTTTCACCAGTAAATTCAGCCCCTCATTTTACATAGATTTAGTCTTATAAGTCTACTCTAAAGAGTTGATAAAGGTACAAACGAATAAAATGGTTTGTATATATATATTTTTTAAATATCTATTATTCTCCATTTTACTCGATGTCCTAAACGGTTAAAGATAGGACATTGCGGTTTTCACCAGTGGTTTCAGCACCTCATTTTACATAGAATAAGTCTTATAAGTCTACTCTCAAAAGTTGATATAGGTACAAACGAATAAAAGGTTTATATATCACATTTTTAAATATCTAATATTCTCCACTTTACTCGATGTCCTAAACGGTCAAAGATAGGACATTGCGGTTTTCACCATTGGATTCAGCACATCATTTTACATAAAATGAGTATTATAAGTCTACTCTCAAAAGTTGATAAAGGTAAAAACGAATAAAAGGTTTATATATCACATTTTTAAATATCTAATATTCTCCATTTTACTCGATCTCCTAAACGGTTAAAGATAGGACATTGCGGTTTTCACCAGTGGATTCAGCACCTCATTTTACATAAATAAGTCCTATAAGTCTACTCTCAAAAGGTGATAAAGGTACAAACGAATAAAAGGTTTATATATCACAATTTTAAATATCTATTATTCTATATTTTACTCGATCTCCTAAACGGTCAAAGATAGGACATTGCGGTTTTCACCAGTGGATTCAGCACCTCATTTTACAAAAAATAAGTCTTATAAGTCTACTCTCAAAAGTTGATAAAGGTACAAACGAATAAAAGGTTTATAAATCACACTTTTAAGTATCTAATATTCTCCATTTTACTCGATGTCCTAAACGGTTAAAGATAGGACATTGCGGTTTTCACCAGTGGATTCAGCACCTCATTTTACATAAAATAAGTCTTATAAGTCTACTCTCAAAAGGTGATAAAGGTACAAACGAATAAAAGGTTTATATATCACATTTTTAAATATCTATTATTCTCGATTTTACTCGATCTCCTAAACGGTTAAAGATAAGACATTGCGGTTTTCACCAGTGGATTCAGCACCTCATTTTACATAAAATAAGTCTTATAAGTCTACTCTAAAGGGTTGATAAAGGTACAAACGAAAAAAATGTTAATATATCACATTTTTAAATATCTATTATTCTCGATTTTACTCGAACTCCTAAACGGTTAAAGATAAGACATTGCGGTTTTCACCAGTGGATTCAGCACCTCATTTAACGTAAAATAAGTCTTATGTCTACTCTAATGAGTTGATAAAGGTACAAACGAAAAAAATGTTAATATATCACATTTTTAAATATCTATTATTCTCCATTTTCCTCGATCTCCTAAACGGTTAAAGATAGGACATTGCGGTTTTAACTAGTGGATTCAGCACCTCATTTTACATAAAATAAGTCTTATAATTCTACTCTAAAGAGTTGAAAAGGGACAAACGAAAAAAATGTTAAAATATCACATTTTTAAATATCTATTATTCTATATTTTACCCGATCTCCTAAACGGTTAAAGATAGGACATTGCGGTTTTCACCAGTGGATTCAGCACCTCATTTTACAAAAAATAAGTCTTATAAGTCTACTCTCAAAAGTTGATAAAGGTACAAACGAATAAAAGGTTTATATATCACATTTTTAAGAATCTAATATTCTCCATTTTACTCGATGTCCTAAACGGTTAAAGATAGGACATTGCGGTTTTCACCAGTGGATTCAGCACCCCATTTTACATAAAATTAATCTTATAAGTCTACTCTCAAAAGGTGATAAAGGTACAAACGAATAAAAGGTTTATATATCACATTTTTAAATATCTAATATTCTCCCTTTTTACTCGATCACCTAAACGGTTATAGATAGGACATTGCGGTTTTCACCAGTGGATTCAGCACCTCATTTTACAAAAAATAAGTCTTATAAGTCTACTCTCAAAAGTTGATAAAGGTACAAACGAATAAAAGGTTTATATATCACACTTTTAAGTATCTAATATTCTCCATTTTACTCGATGTCCTAAACGGTTAAAGATAGGACATTGCGGTTTTCACCAGTGGATTCAGCACCTCATTTTACATAAAATAAGTCTTATAAGTCTACTCTCAAAAGGTGATAAAGGTACAAACGAATAAAAGGTTTATATATCACATTTTTAAATATCTATTATTCTCGATTTTACTCGATCTCCTAAACGGTTAAAGATAAGACATTGCGGTTTTCACCAGTGGATTCAGCACCTCATTTTACATAAAATAAGTCTTATAAGTCTACTCTAAAGGGTTGATAAAGGTACAAACGAAAAAAATGTTAATATATCACATTTTTAAATATCTATTATTCTCGATTTTACCCGAACTCCTAAACGGTTAAAGATAAGACATTGCTGTTTTCACCAGTGGATTCAGCACCTCATTTAACGTAAAATAAGTCTTATAAGTCTACTCTCAAAAGTTGATAAAGGTACAAACGAATAAAAGGTTTATATATCACATTTTTAAATATCTATTATTCTCCATTTTACTCGATCTCCTAAACAGCTAAAGACAGGACATTGCGCTTTTCACCAGTGGATTCAGCACATCATTTTACGTAAAATAAGTCTTATGTCTACTCTAATGAGTTGATAAAGGTACAAACGAAAAAAATGTTAATATATCACATTTTTAAATATCTATTATTCTCGATTTTACTCGATCTCCTAAACGGTTAAAGATAAGACATTGCGGTTCTCACCAGTGGATTCAGCACCTCATTTTACGTAAAATAAGTCTTATGTCTACTCTAATGAGTTGATAAAGGTACAAACGAAAAAAATGTTAATATATCACATTTTTAAATATCTATTATTCTCCATTTTACTCGATCTCCTAAACGGTTAAAGATAGGTCATTGCGGTTTTCGCTAGTGGATTCAGCACCTCATTTTACATAAAATAAGTCTTATAATTCTAATCTAAAGAGTTGAAAAGGGACAAACGAAAAAAATGTTAATATATCACATTTTTAAATATCTATTATTCTATATTTTACTCGATCTCCTAAACGGTGAAAGATAGGACATTGTGGTTTTCACCAGTGGATTCAGCACCTCATTTTACATAAAATAAGTCTTATAAGTCTACTCTAAAGAGTTGATAAAGATACAAACGAATAAAATGTTTATATATCACATTTTTAAATATCAATTATTCTCCATTTTACTCGATGTCCTAAACGGTTAAAGATAGAACATTGCGGTTTTCACCAGTGGTTTCAGCACCTCATTTTACATAAAATAAGTCTTATAAGTCTACTCTAAAGAGTTGATAAAGGTACAAACGAAAAAAATGTTAATATATCACATTTTTAAATATCTATTATTCTCGATTTTACTCGATCTCCTAAACGGCTAAAGATAAGACATTGCTGTTCTCACCAGTGGATTCAGCACCTCATTTTACGTAAAATAAGTCTTATGTCTACTCTAATGAGTTGATAAAGGTACAAACGAAAAAAATGTTAATATATCACATTTTTAAATATCTATTATTTTCCATTTTACTCGATCTCCTAAACGGTTAAAGATAGGACATTGCGGTTTTCACTAGTGGATTCAGCACCTCATTTTACATAAAATAAGTCTTATAATTCTACTCTAAAGAGTTGAAAAGGGACAAACGAAAAAAATGTTAATATATCACATTTTTAAATATCTATTATTCTATATTTTACTCGATCTCCTAAACGGTCAAAGATAGGACATTGCGGTTTTCACCAGTGGATTCAGCACCTCATTTTACAAAAAATAAGTCTTATAAGTCTACTCTCAAAAGTTGATAAAGGTACAAACGAATAAAAGGTTTATATATCACACTTTTAAGTATCTAATATTCTCCATTTTACTCGATGTCCTAAACGGTTAAAGATAGGACATTGCGGTTTTCACCAGTGGATTCAGCACCTTATTTTACATAAAATAAGTCTTATAAGTCTACTCTCAAAAGGTGATAAAGGTACAAACGAATAAAAGGTTTATATATCACATTTTTAAATATCTATTATTCTCGATTTTACTCGATCTCCTAAACGGTTAAAGATAAGACATTGCGGTTTTCACCAGTGGATTCAGCACCCCATTTTACATAAAATTAATCTTATAAGTCTACTCTCAAAAGGTGATAAAGGTACAAACGAATAAAAGGTTTATATATCACATTTTTAAATATCTAATATTCTCCCTTTTTACTCGATCACCTAAACGGTTTTAGATAGGACATTGCGGTTTTCACCAGTGGATTCAGCACCTCATTTTACAAAAAATAAGTCTTATAAGTCTACTCTCAAAAGTTGATAAAGGTACAAACGAATAAAAGGTTTATATATCACACTTTTAAGTATCTAATATTCTCCATTTTACTCGATGACCTAAACGGTTAAAGATAGGACATTGCGGTTTTCACCAGTGGATTCAGCACCTCATTTTACATAAAATAAGTCTTATAAGTCTACTCTCAAAAGGTGATAAAGGTACAAACGAATAAAAGGTTTATATATCACATTTTTAAATATCTATTATTCTCGATTTTACTCGATCTCCTAAACGGTTAAAGATAAGACATTGCGGTTTTCACCAGTGGATTCAGCACCTCATTTTACATAAAATAAGTCTTATAAGTCTACTCTAAAGGGTTGATAAAGGTACAAACGAAAAAAATGTTAATATATCACATTTTTAAATATCTATTATTCTCGATTTTACCCGAACTCCTAAACGGTTAAAGATAAGACATTGCGGTTTTCACCAGTGGATTCAGCACCTCATTTAACGTAAAATAAGTCTTATGTCTACTCTAATGAGTTGATAAAGGTACAAACGAAAAAAATGTTAATATATCACATTTTTAAATATCTATTATTCTCCATTTTCCTCGATCTCCTAAACGGTTAAAGATAGGACATTGCGGTTTTCACTAGTGGATTCAGCACCTCATTTTACATAAAATAAGTCTTATAATTCTACTCTAAAGAGTTGAAAAGGGACAAACAAAAAAATGTTAATATATCACATTTTTAAATATCTATTATTCTATATTTTACTCGATCTCCTAAACGGTTAAAGATAGGACATTGCGGTTTTCACCAGTGGATTCAGCACCTCATTTTACAAAAAATAAGTCTTATAAGTCTACTCTCAAAAGTTGATAAAGGTACAAACGAATAAAAGGTTTATATATCACATTTTTAAATATCTATTATTCTCCATTTTACTCGATCTCCTAAACAGCTAAAGACAGGACATTGCGCTTTTCACCAGTGGATTCAGCACATCATTTTACGTAAAATAAGTCTTATGTCTACTCTAATGAGTTGATAAAGGTACAAACGAAAAAAATGTTAATATATCACATTTTTAAATATCTATTATTCTCGATTTTACTCGATCTCCTAAACGGTTAAAGATAAGACATTGCGGTTCTCACCAGTGGATTCAGCACCTCATTTTACGTAAAATAAGTCTTATGTCTACTCTAATGAGTTGATAAAGGTACAAACGAAAAAAATGTTAATATATCACATTTTTAAATATCTATTATTCTCCATTTTACTCGATCTCCTAAACGGTTAAAGATAGGTCATTGCGGTTTTCACTAGTGGATTTAGCACCTCATTTTACATAAAATAAGTCTTATAATTCTAATCTAAAGAGTTGAAAAGGGACAAACGAAAAAAATGTTAATATATCACATTTTTAAATATCTATTATTCTATATTTTACTCGATCTCCTAAACGGTGAAAGATAGGACATTGCGGTTTTCACCAGTGGATTCAGCACCTCATTTTACATAAAATAAGTCTTATAAGTCTACTCTAAAGAGTTGATAAAGATACAAACGAATAAAATGTTTATATATCACATTTTTAAATATCAATTATTCTCCATTTTACTCGATGTCCTAAACGGTTAAAGATAGAACATTGCGGTTTTCACCAGTGGTTTCAGCACCTCATTTTACATAAAATAAGTCTTATAAGTCTACTCTAAAGAGTTGATAAAGGTACAAACGAAAAAAATGTTAATATATCACATTTTTAAATATCTATTATTCTCGATTTTACTCGATCTCCTAAACGGCTAAAGATAAGACATTGCTGTTCTCACCAGTGGATTCAGCACCTCATTTTACGTAAAATAAGTCTTATGTCTACTCTAATGAGTTGATAAAGGTACAAACGAAAAAAATGTTAATATATCACATTTTTAAATATCTATTATTTTCCATTTTACTCGATCTCCTAAACGGTTAAAGATAGGACATTGCGGTTTTCACTAGTGGATTCAGCACCTCATTTTACAAAAAATAAGTCTTATAAGTCTACTCTCAAAAGTTGATAAAGGTACAAACGAATAAAAGGTTTATATATCACACTTTTAAGTATCTAATATTCTCCATTTTACTCGATGACCTAAACGGTTAAAGATAGGACATTGCGGTTTTCACCAGTGGATTCAGCACCTCATTTTACATAAAATAAGTCTTATAAGTCTACTCTCAAAAGGTGATAAAGGTACAAACGAATAAAAGGTTTATATATCACATTTTTAAATATCTATTATTCTCGATTTTACTCGATCTCCTAAACGGTTAAAGATAAGACATTGCGGTTTTCACCAGTGGATTCAGCACCTCATTTTACATCAAATAAGTCTTTTAAGCCAACTCTAAAGAGTTGATAAAGGTACAAACGAAAAAAATGTTAATATATCACATTTTTTATATCTATTATTCTCCACTTTACTCGATGTCCTAAACGGTTAAAGATAGGACATTGCGGATTTCACCAGTGGATTCAGCACCTCATTTTACATAAAATAAGTCTTATAAGTCTACTCTCAAAAGTTGATAAAGGTACAAACGAATAAAATATTTATATATCACATTTTTAAATATCTATTATTCTCCATTTTACTCGATCTCCTAAACGGTTAAAGATAGGACATTACGGTTTTCACCAGTGGATTCAGCACCTCATTTTACATAAAATAAGTCTGATAAGTCTACTCTAACGAGTTGATAAAGGTACAAACCAAAAAAATGTTAATATATCACATTTTTTATATCTATTATTCTCCACTTTACTCGATCTCCTAAACGGTTAAAGATAGGACATTGCGGTTTTTACCAGTGGATTCAGCACCTCATTTTACATAAAATAAGTCTGATAAGTCTACTCTAACGAGTTGATAAAGGTACAAACGAAAAAAATGTTAATATATCACATTTTTAAATATCTATTATTTTCATTTCACTCTATCTCCTAAACGAATAAAGATAGGACATTGCGGTTTTCACCAGTGGATTCAGCACCTCATTTTACATAAAATAAGTCTTATAAGTCTACTCTAAAGAGTTGATAAAGGTACAAACGAAAAAAATGTTAATATATCACATTTTTAAATATCTATTATTCTCCATTTTACTCGATCTCCTAAACGGTTAAAGATAGGACATTGCGGTTTTCACCAGTGGATTCAGCACCTCATTTTACATAAAATAAGTCTGATAAGTCTACTCTAACGAGTTGATAAAGGTACAAACCAAAAAAATGTTAATATATCACATTTTTTATATCTATTATTCTCCACTTTACTCGATCTCCTAAACGGTTAAAGATAGGACATTGCGGTTTTTACCAGTGGATTCAGCACCTCATTTTACATAAAATAAGTCCTGTAAGTCTACTCTCAAAAGTTGATAAAGGTACAAACGAATAAAATGGTTATATATCACATTTTTAAATATCTATTATTCTCCATTTTACTCGATGTCCTAAACGGTTAAAGATAGGACATTGCGGATTTCACCAGTGGATTCAGCACATCATTTTAGATAAAATAAGTCTTATAAGTCTACTCTCAAAAGTTAATAAAGTTACAAACGAAAAAAATGTTTATATATCACATTTTTAAATATCTATTATTTTCCATTTTACTCGATCTCTTAAACGGTTAAAGATAGGACATTGCAGTTTTCACCAGTGGGTTCAGCACCTCATTTTACATAAAATAAATCCAATAAGTCTACTCTAAAGAGTTGATAAAGTTGCAAACGAATAAAATGTTTATATATGACATTTTTAAATATCTATTATTCTCCATTTTACTCGATCTCCTAAACGGTTAAAGATAGGACATTGCAGTTTTCACCAGTGGATTCAGCACCTCATTTTACATAAAATATGTCCTATAAGTCTACTCTAAAGAGTTGATAAAGGTACAAACGAAAAAAATGTTTATATATCACATTTTTAAATATCTATTATTTTCCATTTTACTCGATCTCTTAAACGGTTAAAGATAGGACATTGCAGTTTTCACCAGTGGATTCAGCACCTCATTTTACATAAAATAAATCCAATAAGTCTACTCTAAAGAGTTGATAAAGTTGCAAACGAATAAAATGTTTATATATGACATTTTTAAATATCTATTATTCTCCATATTACTCGATCTCCAAAACGGTTAAAGATAGGACATTGCAGTTTTCACCAGTGGATTCAGCACCTCATTTTACATAAAATATGTCCTATAAGTCTACTCTAAAGAGTTGATAAAGGTACAAACGAAAAAAATGTTGATATATCACATTTTTAAATATCTAATATTTTCCATTTTATTCGATCACCTAAATGGTCAAAGATAGGACATTGCGGTTTTTACCACTGGATTCAGCAGCTCATTTTACATAAAAAAGTCCTATAAGTCTACTCTAAAGAGTTGATAAAGGTACAAACGAAAAAAATGTTTATATATCACATTTTTAAATATCTATTATTTTCCATTTTATTCGATCACCTAAACGGTCAAAGATAGGACATTGCGGTTTTTACCACTGGATTCAGCAGCTCATTTTACATAAAAAAGTCCTATAAGTCTACTCTAAAGAGTTGATAAAGGTTCAAACGAAAAAACTGTTTATATATCACATTTTTAAATATCTATTATTTTTTTTCACTTTACTCGATCTGCTAAACAGTTAAAGATAGGACATTGCGGTTTTCACCAGTGGATTTAGCACCTCATTTTAAGTAAAATAAGTCCTATAAGTCTACTCTCAAGTGTTGATAAAGGTACAACCGAATAAAACGTTTATATATGACATTTTCAAATATCTATTATTCTCCATTTTACTCGATCTCCTAAACGGTTAAAGATAGGACATTGCGGTTTTTACCAACGGATTAAGCACCTTGTTTTACATATATTAAGTCCTATAAGTCTACTTTTAAGAGTTCATAAAGGTACAAACGAATAAAATGTTTATATATCACATTTTCAAATATCTATTATTCTCCATTTTACTCGATCTCCTAAATGGTTAAAGATAGGACATTGCGTTTTTCACCAGTAAATTAAGCACCTCATTTTACATAAAATAAGTCCTATAAGTCTACTCTCAAGTGTTGATAAAGGTACAAACGAATAAAATGTTTATATAACACATTTTTAAATATCTATTATTCTCCATTTTTCTCGATCTCCTAAATGGTTAAAGATAGGACATTGCGGTTTTCACCAGTGAATTCAGCACCTTATTTTCCATAAAATAAGTCTTATAATTTTACTCTAAAGAGTTGATAAAGGTACAAACGAAAAAAATGTTTATATATCACATTTTTAAATATCTATTATTTTCCATTTTACTCGATCTCTTAAACGGTTAAAGATAGGACATTGCAGTTTTCACCAGTGGGTTCAGCACCTCATTTTACATAAAATAAATCCAATAAGTCTACACTAAAGAGTTGATAAAGTTGCAAACGAATAAAATGTTTATATATGACATTTTTAAATATCTATTATTCTCCATTTTACTCGATCTCCTAAACGGTTAAAGATAGGACATTGCAGTTTTCACCAGTGGATTCAGCACCTCATTTTACATAAAATATGTCCTATAAGTCTACTCTAAAGAGTTGATAAAGGTACAAACGAAAAAAATGTTTATATATCACATTTTTAAATATCTATTATTTTCCATTTTATTCGATCACCTAAACGGTCAAAGATAGGACATTGCGGTTTTTACCACTGGATTCAGCAGCTCATTTTACATAAAAAAGTCCTATAAGTCTACTCTAAAGAGTTGATAAAGGTACAAACGAATAAAATGTTTTTATATCACAATTTTAAATATCTATTAATCTCCGTTTTACTCGATCACCAAAACGGTTTAAAATTGGACATTGCGGTTTTCACCATTGGATTCAGCACCTCATTTTACATAAAATAAGTCCTATAAGTCTACTCTCAAGAGTTGATAAAGGTACAACCGAATAAAATGTTTATATATGACATTTTTAAATATCTATTATTCTCCATTTTATTCGATCTCCTAAATCGTTAAGGATAGGACATTGCGGTTATCACCAGTGGATTCTGCACCTCATTTTACATAAAATAAGTCCTATAAGTCTACTCTAAAAAGTTGATAAAGATACAAACGAATAAAATGGTTATATATCACATTTTTAAATATATATTTTTCTCCGTTTTACTCTTTCTCTTAAACTGTTAAAGATAGGACATTGCGGTTTTCACCAGTGGATTTAGCACCTCATTTCACATAAAATAAGTCCTATAAGTCTACTCCCAAAAGTTGATAAAGGTACAAACAAATAAAATGTTTATATATCACATTTTTAAATATCTATTATTCTCCATTTTACTCGATCTCCTAAACGGTTAAAGATAGGATATTGCGGTTTTCACCAGTGGATTCAGCACCTTAATTTACATAAAATAAGTCCTATAAGTCTACTCTAAAGAGTTGATAAAGGTACAAACGAATAAAATGGTTATATATCACATTATTAAATAACTATTATTCTCCATTTTACTCGATCACCAAAACGGTTAAAGATAGGACACTGCGGTTTTCGCCATTAAATTCAGCACCTCATATTACATAAAATAAGTCCTATAAGTCTACTCTCAAGAGTTGATAAAGGTTCAACCGAATAAAATGTTTATATATGACATTTTTAAATATCTATTATTCTACATTTTACTCGATCTTCTAAACGGTTAAGGATAGGACATTGCGGTTTTCTCCAGTGGATTCAGCACCTTAATTTTCATAAAATAAGTCCTATAAGTCTACTCTCAAAAGTTGATAAAGGTACAAACAAATAAAATGTTTATATATCATATTATTAAATATCTATTATTCTCCATTTTACTCGATCTCCTAAACGGTTGAAGATAGGACATTGCGGTTTTCACCAGTGGATTCAGCACCTCATTTTAAATAAAATAAGTTCTATAAGTCTACTCTCAAGTGTTGATAAAGGTACAAACGAATAAAATGTTTATATAACACATTTTTAAATATCTATTATTCTCCATTTTACTCGATCTCCTAAATGGTTAAAGATAGGACATTGCGGTTTTCACCAGTGAATTCAGCACCTCATTTTCCATAAAATAAGTCTTATAATTTTACTCTAAAGAGTTGATAAAGGTACAAACGAAAAAAATGTTTATATATCACATTTTTAAATATCTATTATTTTCCATTTTACTCGATCTCTTAAACGGTTAAAGATAGGACATTGCAGTTTTCACCAGTGGGTTCAGCACCTCATTTTACATAAAATAAATCCAATAAGTCTACTCTAAAGAGTTGATAAAGTTGCAAACGAATAAAATGTTTATATATGACATTTTTAAATATCTATTATTCTCCATTTTACTCGATCTCCTAAACGGTTAAAGATAGGACATTGCAGTTTTCACCAGTGGATTCAGCACCTCATTTTACATAAAATATGTCCTATAAGTCTACTCTAAAGAGTTGATAAAGGTACAAACGAAAAAAATGTTTATATATCACATTTTTAAATATCTATTATTTTCCATTTTACTCGATCTCTTAAACGGTTAAAGATAGGACATTGCAGTTTTCACCAGTGGATTCAGCACCTCATTTTACATAAAATAAATCCAATAAGTCTACTCTAAAGAGTTGATAAAGTTGCAAACGAATAAAATGTTTATATATGACATTTTTAAATATCTATTATTCTCCATATTACTCGATCTCCAAAACGGTTAAAGATAGGACATTGCAGTTTTCACCAGTGGATTCAGCACCTCATTTTACATAAAATATGTCCTATAAGTCTACTCTAAAGAGTTGATAAAGGTACAAACGAAAAAAATGTTGATATATCACATTTTTAAATATCTAATATTTTCCATTTTATTCGATCACCTAAATGGTCAAAGATAGGACATTGCGGTTTTTACCACTGGATTCAGCAGCTCATTTTACATAAAAAAGTCCTATAAGTCTACTCTAAAGAGTTGATAAAGGTACAAACGAAAAAAATGTTTATATATCACATTTTTAAATATCTATTATTTTCCATTTTACTCGATCTTCTAAACGGTTAAAGATAGGACATTGCGGTTTTTACCAACGGATTAAGCACCTTGTTTTACATATATTAAGTCCTATAAGTCTACTTTTAAGAGTTCATAAAGGTACAAACGAATAAAATGTTTATATATCACATTTTCAAATATCTATTATTCTCCATTTTACTCGATCTCCTAAATGGTTAAAGATAGGACATTGCGTTTTTCACCAGTAAATTAAGCACCTCATTTTACATAAAATAAGTCCTATAAGTCTACTCTCAAGTGTTGATAAAGGTACAAACGAATAAAATGTTTATATAACACATTTTTAAATATCTATTATTCTCCATTTTACTCGATCTCCTAAATGGTTAAAGATAGGACATTGCGGTTTTCACCAGTGAATTCAGCACCTTATTTTCCATAAAATAAGTCTTATAATTTTACTCTAAAGAGTTGATAAAGGTACAAACGAAAAAAATGTTTATATATCACATTTTTAAATATCTATTATTTTCCATTTTACTCGATCTCTTAAACGGTTAAAGATAGGACATTGCAGTTTTCACCAGTGGGTTCAGCACCTCATTTTACATAAAATAAATCCAATAAGTCTACACTAAAGAGTTGATAAAGTTGCAAACGAATAAAATGTTTATATATGACATTTTTAAATATCTATTATTCTCCATTTTACTCGATCTCCTAAACGGTTAAAGATAGGACATTGCAGTTTTCACCAGTGGATTCAGCACCTCATTTTACATAAAATATGTCCTATAAGTCTACTCTAAAGAGTTGATAAAGGTACAAACGAAAAAAATGTTTATATATCACATTTTTAAATATCTATTATTTTCCATTTTATTCGATCACCTAAACGGTCAAAGATAGGACATTGCGGTTTTTACCACTGGATTCAGCAGCTCATTTTACATAAAAAAGTCCTATAAGTCTACTCTAAAGAGTTGATAAAGGTACAAACGAATAAAATGTTTTTATATCACAATTTTAAATATCTATTAATCTCCGTTTTACTCGATCACCAAAACGGTTTAAAATTGGACATTGCGGTTTTCACCATTGGATTCAGCACCTCATTTTACATAAAATAAGTCCTATAAGTCTACTCTCAAGAGTTGATAAAGGTACAACCGAATAAAATGTTTATATATGACATTTTTAAATATCTATTATTCTCCATTTTATTCGATCTCCTAAATCGTTAAGGATAGGACATTGCGGTTATCACCAGTGGATTCTGCACCTCATTTTACATAAAATAAGTCCTATAAGTCTACTCTAAAAAGTTGATAAAGATACAAACGAATAAAATGGTTATATATCACATTTTTAAATATATATTTTTCTCCGTTTTACTCTTTCTCTTAAACTGTTAAAGATAGGACATTGCGGTTTTCACCAGTGGATTTAGCACCTCATTTCACATAAAATAAGTCCTATAAGTCTACTCCCAAAAGTTGATAAAGGTACAAACAAATAAAATGTTTATATATCACATTTTTAAATATCTATTATTCTCCATTTTACTCGATCTCCTAAACGGTTAAAGATAGGATATTGCGGTTTTCACCAGTGGATTCAGCACCTTAATTTACATAAAATAAGTCCTATAAGTCTACTCTAAAGAGTTGATAAAGGTACAAACGAATAAAATGGTTATATATCACATTATTAAATAACTATTATTCTCCATTTTACTCGATCACCAAAACGGTTAAAGATAGGACACTGCGGTTTTCGCCATTGGATTCAGCACCTCATATTACATAAAATAAGTCCTATAAGTCTACTCTCAAGAGTTGATAAAGGTTCAACCGAATAAAATGTTTATATATGACATTTTTAAATATCTATTATTCTACATTTTACTCGATCTTCTAAACGGTTAAGGATAGGACATTGCGGTTTTCTCCAGTGGATTCAGCACCTTAATTTTCATAAAATAAGTCCTATAAGTCTACTCTCAAAAGTTGATAAAGGTACAAACAAATAAAATGTTTATATATCATATTATTAAATATCTATTATTCTCCATTTTACTCGATCTCCTAAACGGTTGAAGATAGGACATTGCGGTTTTCACCAGTGGATTCAGCACCTCATTTTAAATAAAATAAGTTCTATAAGTCTACTCTCAAGAGTTGATAAAGGTACAAACGAATAAAATGTTTACATAACACATTTTTAAATATCTATTACTCTCCATTTTACTCGATCTCCTAAACGGTTAAAGATAGGACATTGCGGTTTTCATCAGTGGATTTAGCACCTCATTTTACATTAAATAAGTCCTTTAAGTCTACTCTCAAGAGTTGATAATGGTACAAACGAATAAAATGTTTATGTATCACATTTTTAATTATCTATTATTTTCCATTTTACTCGATCTCCTAAACGGTTAAAGATAGGACATTGCGGTGTTCACCAGTGGATTAAGCACATCGTTTTACATATAATAAGTCCTATAAGTCTACTCTAAAGAGTTAATAAAGGTACAAACGAAAAAAATGTTTATATATCACATTTTTAAATATCTAATATTTTCCATTTTACTCGATCTCCTAAACGGTTAAAGATAGGACATTGCGGTTTTCACTAGTGGATTCAGCACCTCATTTTACATAAAATAAGTCCTATAAGTCTACTCTCAAGAGTTGATAAAGGTACAACCGAATAAAATGTTTATATATGACATTTTCAAATATCTATTATTCTCCATTTTACTCGATCTCTTAAACGGTTAAAGATAGGACATTGCGGTTTTCACCAGTGGATTCAGCACCTCATTTTAAATAAAATAAGTCCTACAAGTCTACTCTCAAGAGTTGATAAAGGTACAAACGAATAAAATGTTTATATATCACATTTTTAAATATCTATTATTCTCAATTTTACTCAATCTCCTAAACGGTTAAAGATAGGACATTGCGGTTTTCACCAGTAAATTAAGCACCTCGTTTTACATATAATAAGTTCTATAAGTCTACTTTCAAGAGTTGATAAAGGTACAAACGAATAAAATGTTTATATACAACTTTTTTAAATATCTATTATATTCCATTTTACTCGATCTCCTAAACGGTTAAAGATAGGACATTGCGGTTTTCACCAGTGGATTCAGCACCTCATTTTACATAAAATAAGTTTTATAAGTCGACTTTCAAGAGTTGATAAAGGTACAAACGAATAAAATGTTTATATATCACAAGCGAATAAAATGTTTATATATCACATTTTCAAATATCTATTATTCTCCATTTTAGTCGATCTCCTAAATGGTTAAAGACAGGACATTGCGGTTTTCACCAGTAAATTCAGCACCTCATTTTACATAATACAAGTCCTATAAGTCTACTCTCAAGAGTTGATAAAAGTACTAACGGATAAAATGTTTATATATGACATTTTTAAATATCTATTACTCTCCATTTTACTCGATCTCCTAAACGGTTAAAGATAGGACATTGCGGTTTTTACCAGTGGATTTAGCACCTCATTTTACATAAAATAAGTCCTATAAGTCTACTCTCAAGAGTTGATAAAGGTACAAACGAATAAAATGTTTATATATGACATTTTTAAATATCTATTATTCTCCATTTTACTCGATCTCCTAAACGGTTAAAGATAGGACATTGCGGTTTTTACCAACGGATTAAGCACCTCGTTTTACATATATTAAGTCCTAAAAGTCTACTTTCAAGAGTTGATAAAGGTACAAACGAATAAAATGTTTATATATGACATTTTTAAATATCTATTATTCTCCATTTTACTCGATCTCCTAAACGGTTAAAGATAGGACATTGCGGTTTTCACTAGTGGATTCAGCACCTCATTTTACATAAAATAAGTCCTATAAGTCTACTCTCAAGAGTTGATAAAGGTACAACCGAATAAAATGTTTATATATGACATTTTCAAATATCTATTATTCTCCATTTTACTCGATCTCTTAAACGGTTAAAGATAGGACATTGCGGTTTTCACCAGTGGATTCAGCACCTCATTTTAAATAAAATAAGTCCTACAAGTCTACTCTCAAGAGTTGATAAAGGTACAAACGAATAAAATGTTTATATATCACATTTTTAAATATCTATTATTCTCAATTTTACTCAATCTCCTAAACGGTTAAAGATAGGACATTGCGGTTTTCACCAGTAAATTAAGCACCTCGTTTTACATATAATAAGTTCTATAAGTCTACTTTCAAGAGTTGATAAAGGTACAAACGAATAAAATGTTTATATACAACTTTTTTAAATATCTATTATATTCCATTTTACTCGATCTCCTAAACGGTTAAAGATAGGACATTGCGGTTTTCACCAGTGGATTCAGCACCTCATTTTACATAAAATAAGTTTTATAAGTTGACTTTCAAGAGTTGATAAAGGTACAAACGAATAAAATGTTTATATATCACATTTTCAAATATCTATTATTCTCCATTTTACTCGATCTCCTAAACCGTTAAAGATAGGACATTGCGGTTTTCATCAGTGGAATCAGCACCTCATTTTACATGAAATAAGTCCTATAAATCTACTCTAAAGAGTTGATAATTTTACAAACGGATAAAATGTTTATGTATCACATTTTTAAATATCTATTATTCTCCATTTTACTCGATCTCCTAAACGGTTAAAGATAGGACATTGCGGTTTTCATCAGTGGATTTAGCACCTCATTTTACATTAAATAAGTCCTTTAAGTCTACTCTCAAGAGTTGATAAAGGTACAAACGAATAAAATGTTTATGTATCACATTTTTAAATATCTAATATTTTCCATTTTACTCGATCTCCTAACTGGTTAAAGATAGGACATTGCGGTTTTCACTAGTGGATTCAGCACCTCATTTTACATAAAATAAGTCCTATAAGTCTACTCTCAAGAGTTGATAAAGGTACAACCGAATAAAATGTTTATATATGACATTTTCAAATATCTATTATTCTCCATTTTACTCGATCTCCTAAATGGTTAAAGACAGGACATTGCGGTTTTCACCAGTAAATTCAGCACCTCATTTTACATAATACAAGTCCTATAAGTCTACTCTCAAGAGTTGATAAAAGTACTAACGGATAAAATGTTTATATATGACATTTTTAAATATCTATTACTCTCCATTTTACTCGATCTCCTAAACGGTTAAAGATAGGACATTGCGGTTTTTACCAGTGGATTTAGCACCTCATTTTACATAAAATAAGTCCTATAAGTCTACTCTCAAGAGTTGATAAAGGTACAAACGAATAAAATGTTTATATATGACATTTTTAAATATCTATTATTCTCCATTTTACTCGATCTCCTAAACGGTTAAAGATAGGACATTGCGGTTTTTACCAACGGATTAAGCACCTCGTTTTACATATGTTAAGTCCTATAAGTCTACTTTCAAGAGTTCATAAAGGTACAAACGAATAAAATGTTTATATATCACATTTTTAAATATCTATTATTCTCAATTTTACTCGATCTCCTAAACGGTTAAAGATAGGACATTGCGGTTTTCACCAGTGGATTTAGCACCTCGTTTTACATATAATAAGTTCTATAAGTCTACTTTCAAGAGTTGATAAAGGTACAAACGAATAAAATGTTTATATACAACATTTTTAAATATCTATTATATTCCATTTCACTCGATCTCCTAAACGGTTAAAGATAGGACATTGCGGTTTTCACCAGTGGATTCAGCACCTCATTTTACATAAAATAAGTCCTATAAGTCGACTTTCAAGAGTTGATAAAGGTACAAACGAATAAAATGTTTATATATAACATTTTTAAATATCTATTATTTTCCATTTTACTCGATCTCCTAAACGGATAAAGATAGGACATTGCGGTTTTTACCAGTGGATTCAGCACCTCATTTTACATCAAATAAGTCCTATAAGTCGACTTTCAAGTGTTGATAAAGGTACAAACGAATAAAATGTTTATATATCACATTTTCAAATATCTATTATTCTTTATTTTACTCGATCTCCTAAACGGTCAAAGATAGGACATTGTGGTTTTTACCAGTGGCTTCAGCACCTCATTTTACATAAAATAAGTCCTATAAGTCGACTATCAAGAGTTGATAAAGGTACAAACGAATTAAATGTTTATATATCACATTTTCAAATATCTATTATTCTCCATTTTACTCGATCTTCTAAACGGTTAGAGATAGGACATTGCGGTTTTCACCAGTGGATTCAGCACCTCATTTTACATAAAATAAGTCCTATAAGTCTACTCTAAAGAGTTAATAAAGGTACAAACGAAAAAAATGTTTATATATCACATTTTTAAATATCTATTAATTTCCATTTTACTCGATCTCCTAAACGGTTTAAGATAGGACATTGCGGTTTTTACCAGTAAATTCAGCACCTCATTTTACATAAAATAGGTCCTATAAGTCTACTCTCAAGAGTTGATAAAGGTACAAACGCATAAAATGTTTATATACCACATTTTAAAATATTTATTATTCTCCATTTTACTCGATCTCCTAAACGGTTAAAGATAGGACTTTGCAGTTTTCACCAAGGGATTCAGCACCTCATTTTACATAAAATAAGTCCTATAAGTCTACTCTCAAGAGTTGATGAAGGTACAAACTAATAAAATGTTTATATATCACATTTTTAAATATCTATAATTCTCCATTTTACTCGATCTCCTAAACGGTTAAAGATTGGACATTGCGGTTTTCACCAGTGGATTAAGCACCTCCTTTTACCTATAATAAGTTCTTTATGTCTACTTTCAAGAGTTGATAAAGGTACAAACGAATAAAATGTTTATATATCACATTTTTAAATATCTATTATTCTCAATTTTACTCAATCTCCTAAACGGTTAAAGATAGGACATTGCGGTTTTCACCAGTAAATTAAGCACCTCGTTTTACATATAATAAGTTCTATAAGTCTACTTTCAAGAGTTGATAAAGGTACAAACGAATAAAATGTTTATATACAACTTTTTTAAATATCTATTATATTCCATTTTACTCGATCTCCTAAACGGTTAAAGATAGGACATTGCGGTTTTCACCAGTGGATTCAGCACCTCATTTTACATAAAATAAGTTTTATAAGTTGACTTTCAAGAGTTGATAAAGGTACAAACGAATAAAATGTTTATATATCACATTTTCAAATATCTATTATTCTCCATTTTACTCGATCTCCTAAACCGTTAAAGATAGGACATTGCGGTTTTCATCAGTGGAATCAGCACCTCATTTTACATGAAATAAGTCCTATAAATCTACTCTAAAGAGTTGATAATTTTACAAACGGATAAAATGTTTATGTATCACATTTTTAAATATCTATTATTCTCCATTTTACTCGATCTCCTAAACGGTTAAAGATAGGACATTGCGGTTTTCATCAGTGGATTTAGCACCTCATTTTACATTAAATAAGTCCTTTAAGTCTACTCTCAAGAGTTGATAAAGGTACAAACGAATAAAATGTTTATGTATCACATTTTTAAATATCTAATATTTTCCATTTTACTCGATCTCCTAACTGGTTAAAGATAGGACATTGCGGTTTTCACTAGTGGATTCAGCACCTCATTTTACATAAAATAAGTCCTATAAGTCTACTCTCAAGAGTTGATAAAGGTACAACCGAATAAAATGTTTATATATGACATTTTCAAATATCTATTATTCTCCATTTTACTCGATCTCCTAAATGGTTAAAGACAGGACATTGCGGTTTTCACCAGTAAATTCAGCACCTCATTTTACATAATACAAGTCCTATAAGTCTACTCTCAAGAGTTGATAAAAGTACTAACGGATAAAATGTTTATATATGACATTTTTAAATATCTATTACTCTCCATTTTACTCGATCTCCTAAACGGTTAAAGATAGGACATTGCGGTTTTTACCAGTGGATTTAGCACCTCATTTTACATAAAATAAGTCCTATAAGTCTACTCTCAAGAGTTGATAAAGGTACAAACGAATAAAATGTTTATATATGACATTTTTAAATATCTATTATTCTCCATTTTACTCGATCTCCTAAACGGTTAAAGATAGGACATTGCGGTTTTTACCAACGGATTAAGCACCTCGTTTTACATATGTTAAGTCCTATAAGTCTACTTTCAAGAGTTCATAAAGGTACAAACGAATAAAATGTTTATATATCACATTTTTAAATATCTATTATTCTCAATTTTACTCGATCTCCTAAACGGTTAAAGATAGGACATTGCGGTTTTCACCAGTGGCTTCAGCACCTCATTTTACATAAAATAAGTCCTATAAGTCGACTATCAAGAGTTGATAAAGGTACAAACGAATTAAATGTTTATATATCACATTTTCAAATATCTATTATTCTCCATTTTACTCGATCTTCTAAACGGTTAGAGATAGGACATTGCGGTTTTCACCAGTGGATTCAGCACCTCATTTTACAGAAAATAAGTCCTATAAGTCTACTCTAAAGAGTTAATAAAGGTACAAACGAAAAAAATGTTTATATATCACATTTTTAAATATCTATTAATTTCCATTTTACTCGATCTCCTAAACGGTTAAAGATAGGACATTGCGGTTTTTACCAGTAAATTCAGCACCTCATTTTACATAAAATAGGTCCTATAAGTCTACTCTCAAGAGTTGATAAAGGTACAAACGCATAAAATGTTTATATACCACATTTTAAAATATTTATTATTCTCCATTTTACTCGATCTCCTAAACGGTTAAAGATAGGACTTTGCAGTTTTCACCAAGGGATTCAGCACCTCATTTTACATAAAATAAGTCCTATAAGTCTACTCTCAAGAGTTGATGAAGGTACAAACTAATAAAATGTTTATATATCACATTTTTAAATATCTATAATTCTCCATTTTACTCGATCTCCTAAACGGTTAAAGATTGGACATTGCGGTTTTCACCAGTGGATTAAGCACCTCCTTTTACCTATAATAAGTTCTTTATGTCTACTTTCAAGAGTTGATAAAGGTACAAACGAATAAAATGTTTATATATAACATTTTTAAATATCTATTATATTCCATTTTACTCGATCTCTTAAACGGTTAAAGATAGGACATTGCGGTTTTCACCAGTGGATTCAGCACCTCAGTTTACATAAAATAAGTCCTATAAGTCGACTTTCAAGAGTTGATGAAGGTACAAACGAATAAAATGTTTATATATCACATTTTTAAATATCTATTATTCTCAATTTTACTCGATCTCCTAAACGATTAAAGATAGGACATTGCGGTTTTCACCAGTGGATTAAGCACTTCGTTTTACATATAATAAGTTCTATAAGTCTACTTTCAAGAGTTGATAAAGGTACAAACGAATAAAATGTTTATATATAACATTTTTAAATATCTATTACATTCCATTTTACTCGATCTCCTAAACGGTTGAAGATAGGACATTGCGGTTTTCACCAGTGGATTCAGCACCTCATTTTACATAAAATAAGTCCTATAAGTCGACTTTCAAGAGTTGATAAAGGTACAAACGAATAAAATGTTTTATATCACATTTTTAAATATCTATTATTCTCCATTTTAACGATCTCCTAAACCGTTAAAGATAGGACATTGCGGTTTTCATCAGTGGAATCAGCACCTCATTTTACATAAAATAAGTCCTATAAATCTACTCTAAAGAGTTGATAAATTTACAAACGAATAAAATGTTTATGCATCACATTTTTAAATATCTATTATTCTCCATTTTACTCGATCTCCTAAACGGTTAAAGATAGGACATTGCGGTTTTCACCAGTGGATTCAGCACCTCATTTTACATAAAATAAGTCCTATAAGTCGACTTTCAAGAGTTGATAAAGGTACAAACGAATAAAATGTTTATATATAACATTTTTAAATATCTATTATTTTCCATTTTACTCGATCTCCTAAACGGATAAAGATAGGACATTGCGGTTTTTACCAGTGGATTCAGCACCTCATTTTACATCAAATAAGTCCTATAAGTCGACTTTCAAGTGTTGATAAAGGTACAAACGAATAAAATGTTTATATATCACATTTTCAAATATCTATTATTCTTTATTTTACTCGATCTCCTAAACGGTCAAAGATAGGACATTGTGGTTTTTACCAGTGGCTTCAGCACCTCATTTTACATAAAATAAGTCCTATAAGTCGACTATCAAGAGTTGATAAAGGTACAAACGAATTAAATGTTTATATATCACATTTTCAAATATCTATTATTCTCCATTTTACTCGATCTTCTAAACGGTTAAAGATAGGACTTTGCAGTTTTCACCAAGGGATTCAGCACCTCATTTTACATAAAATAAGTCCTATAAGTCTACTCTCAAGAGTTGATGAAGGTACAAACTAATAAAATGTTTATATATCACATTTTTAAATATCTATAATTCTCCATTTTACTCGATCTCCTAAACGGTTAAAGATTGGACATTGCGGTTTTCACCAGTGGATTAAGCACCTCCTTTTACCTATAATAAGTTCTTTATGTCTACTTTCAAGAGTTGATAAAGGTACAAACGAATAAAATGTTTATATATAACATTTTTAAATATCTATTATATTCCATTTTACTCGATCTCTTAAACGGTTAAAGATAGGACATTGCGGTTTTCACCAGTGGATTCAGCACCTCAGTTTACATAAAATAAGTCCTATAAGTCGACTTTCAAGAGTTGATGAAGGTACAAACGAATAAAATGTTTATATATCACATTTTTAAATATCTATTATTCTCAATTTTACTCGATCTCCTAAACGATTAAAGATAGGACATTGCGGTTTTCACCAGTGGATTAAGCACTTCGTTTTACATATAATAAGTTCTATAAGTCTACTTTCAAGAGTTGATAAAGGTACAAACGAATAAAATGTTTATATATAACATTTTTAAATATCTATTACATTCCATTTTACTCGATCTCCTAAACGGTTGAAGATAGGACATTGCGGTTTTCACCAGTGGATTCAGCACCTCATTTTACATAAAATAAGTCCTATAAGTCGACTTTCAAGAGTTGATAAAGGTACAAACGAATAAAATGTTTTATATCACATTTTTAAATATCTATTATTCTCCATTTTAACGATCTCCTAAACCGTTAAAGATAGGACATTGCGGTTTTCATCAGTGGAATCAGCACCTCATTTTACATAAAATAAGTCCTATAAATCTACTCTAAAGAGTTGATAAATTTACAAACGAATAAAATGTTTATGCATCACATTTTTAAATATCTATTATTCTCCATTTTACTCGATCTCCTAAACGGTTAAAGATAGGACATTGCGGTTTTCATCAGAGGATTTAGCACCTCATTTTACATTAAATAAGTCCTTTAAGTCTACTCTCAAGAGTTGATAAAGGTACAAACGAATAAAATGTTTATGTATCACATTTTTAAATATATAATATTTTCCATTTTACTCGATCTCCTAAACGGTTAAAGATAGGACATTGCGGTTTTCACCAGTGGATTCAGCACCTCATTTTAAATAAAATAAGTCCTACAAGTCTACTCTCAAGAGTTGATAAAGGTACAAACGAATAAAATGTTTATATATCACAAGCGAATAAAATGTTTATATATCACATTTTCAAATAACTATTATTTTCCATTTTACTCGATCTCCTAAACGGTTAGAGATAGGACATTGCGGCTTTCACCAGTGGATTCAGCACCTCATTTTACATAAAATAAGTCCTATAAGTCTACTCTAAAGAGTTAATAAAGGTACAAACGAAAAAAATGTTTATATATCACATTTTTAAATATCTATTATTCTCCATTTTACTCGATCTCCTAAACGGTTAAAGATAGGACATTGCGGTTTTTACCAGTAAATTCAGCACCTCATTTTACATAAAATAAGTCCTATAAGTCTACTCTCAAGAGTTGATAAAGGTACAAACGCATAAAATGTTTATATATCACATTTTCAAATATCTATTATTTTCCATTTTACTCGATCTCCTAAACCGTTAAAGATAGGACATTGCGGTTTTCATCAGTGGAATCAGCACCTCATTTTACCTATAATAAGTTCTATAAGTCTACTTTCAAGAGTTGATAAAGGTAAAAACGAATAAAATGTTTATATATCACAAACGAATAAAATGTTTATATATCACATTTTTAAATATTTATTATTCTCCATTTTACTCGATCTCCTAAACGATTAAAGATAGGACTTTGCGGTTTTCACCAGGGGATTAAGCACCTCATTTTACATTAAATAAGTCCTATAAGTCTACTTTCAAGAGTTGATGAAGGTACAAACTAATAAAATGTTTATATATCACATTTTTAAATATCTATAATTCTCCATTTTACTCGATCTCCTAATCGGTTAAAGATTGGACATTGCGGTTTTCACCAGTGGATTAAGCACCTCGTTTTACCTATAATAAGTTCTATAAGTCTACTTTCAAGAGTTGATAAAGGTAAAAACGAATAAAATGTTTATATATCACAAACGAATAAAATGTTTATATATCACATTTTCAAATATCTAGTATTCTTTATTTTACTCGATCTCCTAAACGGTTAAAGATAGGACATTGTGGTTTTTACCAGTGGCTTCAGCACCTCATTTTACATAAAATAAGTCCTATAAGTCGACTTTCAAGAGTTGATAAAGGTACAAACGAATAAAATGTTTATATATCACATTTTCAAATATCTATTATTTTCCATTTTACTCGATCTCCTAAACCGTTAAAGATAGGACATTGCGGTTTTCATCAGTGGAATCAGCACCTCATTTTACATAAAATAAGTCCTATAAATCTACTCTAAAGAGTTGATAAATTTACAAACGAATAAAATGTTTATGTATCACATTTTTAAATATCTATTATTCTCCATTTTACTCGATCTCCTAAACGGTTAAAGATAGGACATTGCGGTTTTCATCAGAGGATTTAGCACCTCATTTTACATTAAATAAGTCCTTTAAGTCTACTCTCAAGAGTTGATAAAAGTACAAACGGATGAAATGTTTATATACCACATTTTAAAATATTTATTATTCTCCATTTTACTCGATCTCCTAAACGATTAAAGATAGGACTTTGCGGTTTTCACCAGGGGATTCAGCACCTCATTTTACATAAAATAAGTCCTATAAGTCTACTCTCAAGAGTTGATGAAGGTACAAACTAATAAAATGTTTATATATCACATTTTTAAATATCTATTATTCTCCATTTTACTCGATCTCCTAAACGATTAAAGATAGGACATTGCGGTTTTTACCAGTAAATTCAGCACCTCATTTTACATAAAATAAGTCCTATAAGTCTACTCTCAAGAGTTGATGAAGGTACAAACTAATAAAATGTTTATATATCACATTTTTAAATATCTATAATTCTCCATTTTACTCGATCTCCTAAACGGTTAAAGATAGGACATTGCGGTTTTTACCAACGGATTAAGCACCTCGTTTTACATATATTAAGTCCTATAAGTCTACTTTCAAGAGTTCATAAAGGTACAGACGAATAAAATGTTTATATATCACATTTTCAAATATCTATTATTCTCCATTTTACTCGATCTCCTAAATGGTTAAAGACAGGACATTGCGAATTTCACCAGTAAATTCAGCACCTCATTTTACATAATACAAGTCCTATAAGTCTACTCTCAAGAGTTGATAAAAGTACTAACGGATAAAATGTTTATATATGACATTTTTAAATATCTATTACTCTCCATTTTACTCGATCTCCTAAACGGTTAAAGATAGGACATTGCAGTTTCCACCAGTGGATTTAGCACCTCATTTTACATAAAATAAGTCCTATAAGTCTACTCTCAAGAGTTGATAAAGGTACAAACGAATAAAATGTTTATATATGACATTTTTAAATATCTATTATTCTCCATTTTACTCGATCTCCTAAACGGTTAAAGATAGGACATTGCGGTTTTTACCAACGGATTAAGCACCTCGTTTTACATATATTAAGTCCTATAAGTCTACTTTCAAGAGTTCATAAAGGTACAAACGAATAAAATGTTTATATATCACATTTTTAAATATCTATTATTCTCAATTTTACTCGATTTCCTAAACGGTTAAAGATAGGACATTGCGGTTTTCACCAGTGGATTAAGCACCTCGTTTTACATAAAATAAGTCCTATAAGTCGACTTTCAAGAATTGATAAAGGTACAAACGAATAAAATGTTTATGTATCACAAGCGAATAAAATGTTTATATATCACATTTTCAAATATCTATAATTCTCCATTTTACTCGATCTCCTAAATGGTTAAAGACAGGACATAGCGTTTTTCACCAGTAAATTCAGCACCTCATTTTACATAAAATAAGTCCTATAAGTCTACTCTAAAGAGTTAATAAAGGTACAAACGAAAAAAATGTTTATATATCCCATTTTTAAATATCTAATATTTTCCATTTTACTCGATCTCCTAAACGGTTAAAGATTGGACATTGCGGTTTTCACCAGTGGATTCAGCACCTCATTTTAAATAAAATAAGTCCTACAAGTCTACTCTCAAGAGTTGATAAAGGTACAAACGAATAAAATGTTTATATATCTCATTTTTAAATATCTATTATTCTCCATTTTACTCGATCACCAAAACGGTAAAAGATAGGACACTGCGGTTTTCGCCATTGGATTCAGCACCTCATTTTAAATAAAATAAGTCCTACAAGTCTACTCTCAAGAGTTGATAAAGGTACAAACGAATAAAATGTTTATATATAAATTTTTAAATATCTATTATTTTCCATTTTACTCGATCTCCTAAACCGATAAAGATAGGACATTGCGGTTTTCACCGGTAAATTCAGCACCACGTTTTACATAAAATAAGTCCTATAAGTCTACTCTCAAGTGTTGATAAAGGTACAAACGAATAAAATGTTTATATAACACATTTTTAAATATCCATTATTTTCCATTTTACTCGATCTCCTAAATGGTTTAAGATAGGACATTGCGGTTTTCATTAGTGGATTCAGCACCTCATTTTACATTAAATAAGTTTTATAAGTCTACTCTAAAAAGTTGATAAAGGTACAAACGAAAAAAATGTTAATATATCACATTTTTAAATATCGATTATTGTCCATTTTACTCGATCTCCTAAACGGTTAAAGATAGGACATTGCGGTGTTCACCAGTGGATTAAGCACTTCGTTTTACATATAATAAGTCCTATAAGTCTACTCTAAAGAGTTAATAATGGTTTAAACGAAAAAAAGGTTTATATATCACATTTTTAAATATCTAATATTTTCCATTTTACTCGATCTCCTAACTGGTTAAAGATAGGACATTGCGATTTTCACTAATGGATTAAGCACCTCGTTTTACATATAATAAGTTCTATAAGTCTACTTTCAAGAGTTGATAAAGGTACAAACGAATAAAATGTTTATATATAACATTTTTAAATATCTATTATATTCCATTTTACTCGATCTCCTAAACGGTTAAAGATAGGACATTGCGGTTTTTACCAGTGGATTCAGCACCTCATTTTACATAAAATAAGTCCTATAAGTCGACTTTCAAGAGTTGATAAAGGTACAAACGAATAAAATGTTTATAATTCACATTTTCAAATATCTATTATTCTCCATGTTACTCGATCTTCTAAACGGTTAGAGATAGGACATTGCGGTTTTCACCAGTGGATTCAGCACCTCATTTTACATAAAATAAGTCCTATAAGTCTACTCTAAAGAGTTAATAAAGGTACAAACGAAAAAAATGTTTATATATCACATTTTTAAATATCTATTAATTTCCATTTTACTCGATCTCCTAAACGGTTAAAGATAGGACATTGCGGTTTTTACCAGTAAATTCAGCACCTCATTTTACATAAAATAAGTCCTATAAGTCTACTCTCAAGAGTTGATAAAGGTACAAACGCATAAAATGTTTATATACCAAATTTTAAAATATTTATTATTCTCCATTTTACTCGATCTCCTAAACGGTTAAAGATAGGATTTTGCAGTTTTCACCAGGGGATTCAGCACCTCATTTTACATAAAATAAGTCCTATAAGTCTACTCTCAAGAGTTGATGAAGGTACAAACTAATAAAATGTTTATATATCACATTTTTAAATATCCATAATTCTCCATTTTACTCGATCTCCTAAACGGTTAAAGATTGGACATTGCGGTTTATACCAGTGGATTAAGCACCTCGTTTTACATAAAATAAGTCCTATAAGTCTACTCTCAAGAGTTGATAAAGGTACAAACGCATAAAATGTTTATATACCACATTTTAAAATATTTATTATTCTCCATTTTACTCGATCTCCTAAACGATTAAAGATTGGACTTTGCGGTTTTCACCAGGGGATTCAGAACCTCATTTTACATAAAATAAGTCCTATAAGTCTACTCTCAAGAGTTGATGAAGGTACAAACTAATAAAATGTTTATATATCACATTTTTAAATATCTATAATTCTCCATTTTACTCGATCTCCTAATCGGTTAAAGATTGGACATTGCGGTTTTCACCAGTGGATTAAGCACCTCGTTTTACCTATAATAAGTTCTATAAGTCTACTTTCAAGAGTTGATAAAGGTACAAACGAATAAAATGTTTATATATCACATTTTCAAATATCTATTATTCTTTATTTTACTCAATCTCCTAAACGGTTAAAGATAGGACATTGTGGTTTTTACCAGTGGCTTCAACACCTCATTTTACATAAAATAAGTCCTATAAGTCGACTTTCAAGAGTTGATAAAGGTACAAACGAATAAAATGTTTATATATCACATTTTCAAATATCTATTATTTTCCATTTTACTCGATCTCCTAAACCGTTAAAGATAGGACATTGCGGTTTTTATCAGTGGAATCAGCACCTCATTTTACATAAAATAAGTCCTATAAATCTACTCTAAAGAGTTGATAAATTTACAAACGAATAAAATGTTTATGTATCACATTTTTAAATATCTATTATTCTCCATTTTACTCGATCTCCTAAACGGTTAAAGATAGGACATTGCGGTGTTCACCAGTGGATTAAGCACCTCGTTTTACATTTAATAAGTCCTATAAGTCTACTCTAAAGAGTTAATAAAGGTTTAAACGAAAAAAATGTTTATATATCACATTTTTAAATATCTAATATTTTCCATTTTACTCGATCTCCTAAACGGTTAAAGATAGGACATGGCGGTTTTCACCAGTGGATTCAGCACCTCATTTTAAATAAAATAAGTCCTACAAGTCTACTCTCAAGAGTTGATAAAGGTACAAACGAATAAAATGTTTATATATCACATTTTTAAATATCAATTATTCTCCATTTTACTCGATCTCCTAAACGGTTGAAGATAGGACATTGCGGTTTTCACCAGTGGATTAAGCACCTCGTTTTACATATAATAAGTTCTATAAGTCTACTTTCAAGAGTTGATAAAGGTACAAACGAATAAAATGTTTATATATAACATTTTTAAATATCTATTATTTTCCATTTTACTCGATCTCCTGAACGGTTAAAGATAGGACATTGCGGTTTTTACCTGTGGATTCAGCACCTCATTTTACATAAAATAAGTCCTATAAGTCGACTTTCAAGAGTTGATAAAGGTACAAACATATAAAATGTTTATATATCACAAACGAATAAAATGTTTATATACCACATTTTCAAATATCTATTATTCTTTATTTTACTCGATCTCCTAAACGGTTAAAGATAGGACATTGTGGTTTTTACCAGTGGCTTCAACACCTCATTTTACATAAAATAAGTCCTATAATTCGACTTTCAAGAGTTGATAAAGGTACAAACGAATAAAATGTTTATATATCACAAGCGAATGAAATGTTTATATATCACATTTTCAAATATCTATTATTTTCCATTTTACTCGATCTCCTAAACCGTTAAAGATAGGACATTGCGGTTTTCATCAGTGGAATCAGCACCTCATTTTACATAAAATAAGTCCTATAAATCTACTCTAAAGAGTTGATAAATTTACAAACGAATAAAATGTTTATGTATCACATTTTTAAATATCTATTATTCTCCATTTTACTCGATCACCTAAACGGTTAAAGATAGGACATTGCGGTGTTCACCAGTGGATTAAGCACCTCGTTTTACATATAATAAGTCCTATAAGTCTACTCTAAAGAGTTAATAAAGGTTTAAACGAAAAAAATGTTTATATATCACATTTTTAAATATCTAATATTTTCCATTTTACTCGATCTCCTAAACGGTTAAAGATAGGACATAGCGGTTTTCACCAGTGGATTCAGCACGTCATTTTAAATAAAATAAGTCCTACAAGTCTACTCTCAAGAGTTGATAAAGGTACAAACGAATAAAATGTTTATATATCACATTTTTAAATATCAATTATTCTCCATTTTACTCGATCTCCTAAACGGTTTAAGATAGGACATTGCGGTTTTCACCAGTGGATTAAGCACCTCGTTTTACAAATAATAAGTTCTATAAGTCTACTTTCAAGAGTTGATAAAGGTACAAACGAATAAAATGTTTATATATAACATTTTTAAATATCTATTATTTTCCATTTTACTCGATCTCCTAAACGGTTAAAGATAGGACATTGCGGTTTTTACCTGTGGATTCAGCACCTCATTTTACATAAAATAAGTCCTATAAGTCGACTTTCAAGTGTTGATAAAGGTACAAACGAATAAAATGTTTATATATCACATTTTCAAATATCTATTATTCTCCATTTTACTCGATCTCTTAAACCGTTAAAGATAGGACATTGCGGTTTTCATCAGTGGATTCAGCACCTTATTTTACATATTATAAGTCCCATAAGTCTACTCTCAAGAGTTGATAAACGTACAAACGAATAAAATGCTTATATATCACATTTTTAAATTTTTATTATTCTCCATTTTACTTGATCTCCTAAACCGTTAAAGATAGGACATTGCGGTTTTCATCAGTGGAATCAGCACCTCATTTTACATTACATAAGTCCAATAAGTCTACTCTCAAGTGTTGATAAAGGTGCAAACGAATAAAATGTTTATATAACACATTTTTAAATATCTATTATTCTCCATTTTACTCGATCTCCTAAATGGTTAAAGATAGGACAATGCGGTTTTCATCAGTGGATTCAGCACCTTATTTTACATATTATAAGTCCCATAGGTCTACTCTCAAGAGTTGATAAACGTACAAACGAATAAAATGCTTATATATCACATTTTTAAATATCTATTATTCTCCATTTTACTCGATCTCCTAAACGGTTGGAGATAGGACATTGCGGTTTTCACCAGTGGATTCAGCACCTCATTTTACATAAAATAAGTCCTATAAGTCTACTCTAAAGAGTTAATAAAGGTACAAAAAAAAAAATGTTTATATATCACATTTTTAAATATCTATTATTTTCCATTTTACTCGATCTCCTAAACGGTTAAAGATAGGACATTGCGGTTTTTACCAGTAAATTCAGCACCTCATTTTACATAAAATAAGTTCTATAAGTCTACTCTCAAGAGTTGATAATGGTACAAACGCATAATATGTTGATATACCACATTTTAAAATATTTATTATTCTCCATTTTACTCGATCTCCTAAACGGTTAAAGATAGGACTTTGCGGTTTTCACCAGGGGATTCAGCACCTCATTTTACATAAAATAAGTCCTAGAAGTCAACTCTCAAGAGTTGATAAAGGTACAAACGAATAATATGTTTATATATCACATTCTTAAATATCTATTATTCTCCATTTTACTCGATCACCAAAACGGTTAAAGATAGGACATTGCGGTTTTCACCATTGGATTAAGCACCTCATTTTACATAAAATAAGTCCTATAAGTCTACTTTCAAGAGTTGATAAAGGTACAAACGAATAAAATGTTTATATATAACATTTTTAAATATCTATTATTTTCCATTTTACTCGATCTCCTAAACGGTTAAAGATAGGACATTGCGGTTTTTACCTGTGGATTCAGCACCTCATTTTACATAAATTAAGTCCTATAAGTCGACTTTCAAGTGTTGATAAAGGTACAAACGAATAAAATGTTTATATATCACAAGCGAATAAAATGTTTATATACCACATTTTCAAATATCTATTATTCTTTATTTTACTCGATCTCCTAAACGGTTAAAGATAGGACAATGTGGTTTTAACCAGTGGAATCAGCACCTCATTTTACATTACATAAGTCCAATAAGTCTACTCTTAAGTGTTGATAAAGGTGCAAACGAATAAAATGTTTATATAACACATTTTTAAATATCTATTATTCTCCATTTTACTCGATCTCCTAAATGGTTAAAGATAGGACATTGCGGTTTTTATCAGTGGATTCAGCACCTTATTTTACATATTATAAGTCCCATAGGTCTACTCTCAAGAGTTGATAAACGTACAAACGAATAAAATGCTTATACATCACATTTTTAAATATCTATTATTCTCCATTTTACTCGATCTCCTAAACGGTTAGAGATAGGACATTGCGGTTTTCACCAGTGGATTCAGCACCTCATTTTACATAAAATAAGTCCTATAAGTCGACTTTCAAGAGTTGATAAAGGTACAAACATATAAAATGTTTATATATCACAAACGAATAAATTGTTTATATACCACATTTTCAAATACCTATTATTCTTTATTTTACTCGATCTCCTAAACGGTTAAAGATAGGACATTGTGGTTTTTACCAGTGGCTTCAGCACCTCATTTTACATAAAATAAGTCCTATAAGTCAACTATCAAGAGTTGATAAAGGTACAAACGCATAAAATGTTTATATACCACATTTTAAAATATTTATTATTCTCCATTTTACTCGATCTCCTAAATGGTTAAAGATAGGACATTGCGGTTTTCACCAGTGGATTCAGCACCTCATTTTTCATAAAATAAGTCCTATAAGTCTACTCTTAAAAGTTGATAAAGGTACAAACGAATAAAATGTTTATATATAACATTTTTAAATATCTATTATTTTCCATTTTACTCGATCTATTAAACGGTTAAAGATAGGACATTGCGGTTTTCACCAGTGGATTCAGCACCTCATTTTACATAAAATAAGTCCTATAAGTCGACTTTCAAGAGTTGATAAAGGTACAAACGAATAAAATGTTTATATATCACATTTTCAAATATCTATTATTCTCCATTTTACTCGATCTCCTAAACCGTTAAAGATAGGACATTGCGGTTTTCATCAGTGGAATCAGCACCTCATTTTACATTAAATAAGTTCAATAAGTCTACTCTCAAGTGTTGATAAAGGTACAAACGAATAAAATGTTTATATATCACATTTTTAAATATCTATTATTCTCCATTTTACTCGATCTCCTAAACGATTAAAGATAGGACATTGCGGTTTTTACTAGTAAATTCAGCACCTCATTTTACATAAAATAAGTCCTATAAGTCAACTATCAAGAGTTGATAAAGGTACAAACGCATAAAATGTTTATATACCACATTTTAAAATATTTATTATTCTCCATTTTACTCGATCTCCTAAACGATTAAAGATAGGACTTTGCGGTTTTCACCAGGGGATTCAGCACCTCATTTTACATAAAATAAGTCCTATAAGTCTACTCTCAAGAGTTGATGAAGGTACAAACTAATAAAATGTTTATATATCACATTTTTAAATATCTATAATTCTCCATTTTACTCGATCTCCTAAACGGTTAAAGATAGGACATTGCGGTTTTTACCAACGGATTAAGCACCTCGTTTTACATATATTAAGTCCTATAAGTCTACTTTCAAGAGTTCATAAAGGTACAAACGAATAAAATGTTTATATATCACATTTTCAAATATCTATTATTCTCCATTTTACTCGATCTCCTAAATGGTTAAAGACAGGACATTGCGAATTTCACCAGTAAATTCAGCACCTCATTTTACATAATACAAGTCCTATAAGTCTACTCTCAAGAGTTGATAAAAGTACTAACGGATAAAATGTTTATATATGACATTTTTAAATATCTATTACTCTCCATTTTACTCTATCTCCTAAACGGTTAAAGATAGGACATTGCGGTTTTCACCAGTGGATTTAGCACCTCATTTTACATAAAATAAGTCCTATAAGTCTACTCTCAAGAGTTGATAAAGGTACAAACGAATAAAATGTTTATATATGACATTTTTAAATATCTATTATTCTCCATTTTACTCGATCTCCTAAACGGTTAAAGATAGGACATTGCGGTTTTTACCAACGGATTAAGCACCTCGTTTTACATATATTAAGTCCTATAAGTCTACTTTCAAGAGTTCATAAAGGTACAAACGAATAAAATGTTTATATATCACATTTTTAAATATCTATTATTCTCAATTTTACTCGATTTCCTAAACGGTTAAAGATAGGACATTGCGGTTTTCACCAGTGGATTAAGCACCTCGTTTTACATAAAATAAGTCCTATAAGTCGACTTTCAAGAATTGATAAAGGTACAAACGAATAAAATGTTTATGTATCACAAGCGAATAAAATGTTTATATATCACATTTTCAAATATCTATAATTCTCCATTTTACTCGATCTCCTAAATGGTTAAAGACAGGACATAGCGTTTTTCACCAGTAAATTCAGCACCTCATTTTACATAAAATAAGTCCTATAAGTCTACTCTAAAGAGTTAATAAAGGTACAAACGAAAAAAATGTTTATATATCCCATTTTTAAATATCTAATATTTTCCATTTTACTCGATCTCCTAAACGGTTAAAGATTGGACATTGCGGTTTTCACCAGTGGATTCAGCACCTCATTTTAAATAAAATAAGTCCTACAAGTCTACTCTCAAGAGTTGATAAAGGTACAAACGAATAAAATGTTTATATATCACATTTTTAAATATCTATTATTCTCCATTTTACTCGATCACCAAAACGGTAAAAGATAGGACACTGCGGTTTTCGCCATTGGATTCAGCACCTCATTTTACATAAAATAAGTCCTATAAGTCTACTCTCAAGAGTTGATAAAGGTACAACCGAATAAAATGTTTATATATGACATTTTTAAATACCTATTATTCTCCATTTTACTCGATCACCAAAACGGTAAAAGATAGGACACTGCGGTTTTCGCCATTGGATTCAGCACCTCATTTTAAATAAAATAAGTCCTACAAGTCTACTCTCAAGAGTTGATAAAGGTACAAACGAATAAAATGTTTATATATAAATTTTTAAATATCTATTATTTTCCATTTTACTCGATCTCCTAAACCGATAAAGATAGGACATTGCGGTTTTCACCGGTAAATTCAGCACCACGTTTTACATAAAATAAGTCCTATAAGTCTACTCTCAAGTGTTGATAAAGGTACAAACGAATAAAATGTTTATATAACACATTTTTAAATATCCATTATTTTCCATTTTACTCGATCTCCTAAATGGTTTAAGATAGGACATTGCGGTTTTCATTAGTGGATTCAGCACCTCATTTTACATTAAATAAGTTTTATAAGTCTACTCTAAAGAGTTGATAAAGGTACAAACGAAAAAAATGTTAATATATCACATTTTTAAATATCGATTATTGTCCATTTTACTCGATCTCCTAAACGGTTAAAGATAGGACATTGCGGTTTTCACCAGTGGATTCAGCAACTCATTTTTCATAAAATAAGTCCTATAAGTCTACTCTCAAAAGTTGATAAAGGTACAAACGAATAAAATGTTTATATATCACATTTTTAAATATCTATTATTTTCCATTTTACTCGATCTCCTAAACGGTTAAAGATAGGACATTGCGGTTTTCACCAGTGGATTCAGCACCTCATTTTTCATCAAATAAGTCCTATAAGTCGACTTTCAAGAGTTGATAAAGGTACAAACGAATAAAATGTGTATATATCACATTTTCAAATATCTATTATTCTCCATTTTACTCGATCTCCTAAACCGTTAAAGATAGGACATTGCGGTTTTCATCAGTGGAATCAGCACCTCATTTTACATAAAATAAGTCCAATAAGTCTACTCTCAAGTGTTGATAAAGGTCCAAACGAATAAAATGTTTATATAACACATTTTTAAATATCTATTACTCTCTATTTTACTCGATCTCCTAAACGGTTAAAGATAGGACATTGCGGTTTTCATCAGTGGATTTAGCACCTCATTATACATTAAATAAGTCCTTTAAGTCTACTCTCAAGAGTTGATAATGGTACAAACGAATAAAATGTTTATGTATCACATTTTTAAATATCTATTATTCTCCATTTTACTCGATCTCCTAAACGGTTAAAGATAGGACATTGCGGTGTTCACCAGTGGATTAAGCACTTCGTTTTACATATAATAAGTCCTATAACTCTACTCTAAAGAGTTAATAAAGGTACAAACGAAAAAAATGTTTATATATCACATTTTTAAATATCTAATATTTTCCATTTTACTCGATCTCCTAAACGGTTAAAGATAGGACATTGCGGTTTTTACCAGTGGCTTCAGCACCTCATTTTACATAAAATAAGTCCTATAAGTCGACTTTCAAGAGTTGATAAAGGTTCAAACGAATAAAATGTTTATATATCACATATTCAATTATCTATTATTCTCCAATTTACTCGATCTCCTAAACCGTTAAAGATAGGACATTGCTGTTTTCATCAGTGGAATCAGCTCCTCATTTTACATAAAATAAGTCCTATAAATCTACTCTAAAGAGTTGATAAATTTACAAACGAGTAAAATGTTTATGTATCACATTTTTAAATATCTATTATTCTCCATTTTACTCGATCTCCTAAACGGTTAAAGATAGGACATTGCGGTTTTCATCAGAGGATTTAGCACCTCATTTTACATTAAATAAGTCCTTTAAGTCTACTCTCAAGAGTTGATAAAGGTACAAACGAATAAAATGTTTATGTATCACATTTTTAAATATCTATTATTCTCCATTTTACTCGATCTCCTAAACGGTTAAAGATAGGACATTGCGGTGTTCACCAGTGGATTAAGCACCTCGTTTTACATATAATAAGTCCTATAAGTCTACTCTAAAGAGTTAATAATGGTTTAAACGAAAAAAAGGTTTATATATCACATTTTTAAATATCTAATATTTTCCATTTTACTCGATCTCCTAACTGGTTAAAGATAGGACATTGCGATTTTCACTAATGGATTAAGCACCTCGTTTTACATATAATAAGTTCTATAAGTCTACTTTCAAGAGTTGATAAAGGTACAAACGAATAAAATGTTTATATATAACATTTTTAAATATCTATTATATTCCATTTTACTCGATCTCCTAAACGGTTAAAGATAGGACATTGCGGTTTTTACCAGTGGATTCAGCACCTCATTTTACATAAAATAAGTCCTATAAGTCGACTTTCAAGAGTTGATAAAGGTACAAACGAATAAAATGTTTATAATTCACATTTTCAAATATCTATTATTCTTTATTTTACTCGATCTCCTAAACGGTCAAAGATAGGACATTGCGGTTTTCACCAGTGGATTCAGCACCTCATTTTACATAAAATAAGTCCTATAAGTCGACTTTCAAGAGTTGATAAAGGTACAAACGAATAAAATGTTTATATATCACATTTTCAAATATCTATTATTCTCCATGTTACTCGATCTTCTAAACGGTTAGAGATAGGACATTGCGGTTTTCACCAGTGGATTCAGCACCTCATTTTACATAAAATAAGTCCTATAAGTCTACTCTAAAGAGTTAATAAAGGTACAAACGAATAAAATGTTTATATATCACATTTTTAAATATCTATTATTTTCCATTTTACTCGATCTCCTAAACGGTTAAAGATAGGACATTGCGGTTTTCACCAGTGGATTCAGCACCTCATTTTTCATCAAATAAGTCCTATAAGTCGACTTTCAAGAGTTGATAAAGGTACAAACGAATAAAATGTGTATATATCACATTTTCAAATATCTATTATTCTCCATTTTACTCGATCTCCTAAACCGTTAAAGATAGGACATTGCGGTTTTCATCAGTGGAATCAGCACCTCATTTTACATAAAATAAGTCCAATAAGTCTACTCTCAAGTGTTGATAAAGGTCCAAACGAATAAAATGTTTATATAACACATTTTTAAATATCTATTACTCTCTATTTTACTCGATCTCCTAAACGGTTAAAGATAGGACATTGCGGTTTTCATCAGTGGATTTAGCACCTCATTATACATTAAATAAGTCCTTTAAGTCTACTCTCAAGAGTTGATAATGGTACAAACGAATAAAATGTTTATGTATCACATTTTTAAATATCTATTATTCTCCATTTTACTCGATCTCCTAAACGGTTAAAGATAGGACATTGCGGTTTTCACCAGTGGATTCAGCACCTCATTTTTCATCAAATAAGTCCTATAAGTCGACTTTCAAGAGTTGATAAAGGTACAAACGAATAAAATGTGTATATATCACATTTTCAAATATCTATTATTCTCCATTTTACTCGATCTCCTAAACCGTTAAAGATAGGACATTGCGGTTTTCATCAGTGGAATCAGCACCTCATTTTACATAAAATAAGTCCAATAAGTCTACTCTCAAGTGTTGATAAAGGTCCAAACGAATAAAATGTTTATATAACACATTTTTAAATATCTATTACTCTCTATTTTACTCGATCTCCTAAACGGTTAAAGATAGGACATTGCGGTTTTCATCAGTGGATTTAGCACCTCATTATACATTAAATAAGTCCTTTAAGTCTACTCTCAAGAGTTGATAATGGTACAAACGAATAAAATGTTTATGTATCACATTTTTAAATATCTATTATTCTCCATTTTACTCGATCTCCTAAACGGTTAAAGATAGGACATTGCGGTGTTCACCAGTGGATTAAGCACTTCGTTTTACATATAATAAGTCCTATAACTCTACTCTAAAGAGTTAATAAAGGTACAAACGAAAAAAATGTTTATATATCACATTTTTAAATATCTAATATTTTCCATTTTACTCGATCTCCTAAACGGTTAAAGATAGGACATTGCGGTTTTTACCAGTGGCTTCAGCACCTCATTTTACATAAAATAAGTCCTATAAGTCGACTTTCAAGAGTTGATAAAGGTTCAAACGAATAAAATGTTTATATATCACATATTCAATTATCTATTATTCTCCAATTTACTCGATCTCCTAAACCGTTAAAGATAGGACATTGCTGTTTTCATCAGTGGAATCAGCACCTCATTTTACATAAAATAAGTCCTATAAATCTACTCTAAAGAGTTGATAAATTTACAAACGAGTAAAATGTTTATGTATCACATTTTTAAATATCTATTATTCTCCATTTTACTCGATCTCCTAAACGGTTAAAGATAGGACATTGCGGTTTTCATCAGAGGATTTAGCACCTCATTTTACATTAAATAAGTCCTTTAAGTCTACTCTCAAGAGTTGATAAAGGTACAAACGAATAAAATGTTTATGTATCACATTTTTAAATATCTATTATTCTCCATTTTACTCGATCTCCTAAACGGTTAAAGATAGGACATTGCGGTGTTCACCAGTGGATTAAGCACCTCGTTTTACATATAATAAGTCCTATAAGTCTACTCTAAAGAGTTAATAATGGTTTAAACGAAAAAAAGGTTTATATATCACATTTTTAAATATCTAATATTTTCCATTTTACTCGATCTCCTAACTGGTTAAAGATAGGACATTGCGATTTTCACTAATGGATTAAGCACCTCGTTTTACATATAATAAGTTCTATAAGTCTACTTTCAAGAGTTGATAAAGGTACAAACGAATAAAATGTTTATATATAACATTTTTAAATATCTATTATATTCCATTTTACTCGATCTCCTAAACGGTTAAAGATAGGACATTGCGGTTTTTACCAGTGGATTCAGCACCTCATTTTACATAAAATAAGTCCTATAAGTCGACTTTCAAGAGTTGATAAAGGTACAAACGAATAAAATGTTTATAATTCACATTTTCAAATATCTATTATTCTTTATTTTACTCGATCTCCTAAACGGTCAAAGATAGGACATTGCGGTTTTCACCAGTGGATTCAGCACCTCATTTTACATAAAATAAGTCCTATAAGTCGACTTTCAAGAGTTGATAAAGGTACAAACGAATAAAATGTTTATATATCACATTTTCAAATATCTATTATTCTCCATGTTACTCGATCTTCTAAACGGTTAGAGATAGGACATTGCGGTTTTCACCAGTGGATTCAGCACCTCATTTTACATAAAATAAGTCCTATAAGTCTACTCTAAAGAGTTAATAAAGGTACAAACGAAAAAAATGTTTATATATCACATTTTTAAATATCTATTAATTTCCATTTTACTCGATCTCCTAAACGGTTAAAGATAGGACATTGCGGTTTTTACCAGTAAATTCAGCACCTCATTTTACATAAAATAAGTCCTATAAGTCTACTCTCAAGAGTTGATAAAGGTACAAACGCATAAAATGTTTATATACCAAATTTTAAAATATTTATTATTCTCCATTTTACTCGATCTCCTAAACGGTTAAAGATAGGATTTTGCAGTTTTCACCAGGGGATTCAGCACCTCATTTTACATAAAATAAGTCCTATAAGTCTACTCTCAAGAGTTGATGAAGGTACAAACTAATAAAATGTTTATATATCACATTTTTAAATATCCATAATTCTCCATTTTACTCGATCTCCTAAACGGTTAAAGATTGGACATTGCGGTTTATACCAGTGGATTAAGCACCTCGTTTTACATAAAATAAGTCCTATAAGTCTACTCTCAAGAGTTGATAAAGGTACAAACGCATAAAATGTTTATATACCACATTTTAAAATATTTATTATTCTCCATTTTACTCGATCTCCTAAACGATTAAAGATTGGACTTTGCGGTTTTCACCAGGGGATTCAGAACCTCATTTTACATAAAATAAGTCCTATAAGTCTACTCTCAAGAGTTGATGAAGGTACAAACTAATAAAATGTTTATATATCACATTTTTAAATATCTATAATTCTCCATTTTACTCGATCTCCTAATCGGTTAAAGATTGGACATTGCGGTTTTCACCAGTGGATTAAGCACCTCGTTTTACCTATAATAAGTTCTATAAGTCTACTTTCAAGAGTTGATAAAGGTACAAACGAATAAAATGTTTATATATCACATTTTCAAATATCTATTATTCTTTATTTTACTCAATCTCCTAAACGGTTAAAGATAGGACATTGTGGTTTTTACCAGTGGCTTCAGCACCTCATTTTACATAAAATAAGTCCTATAAGTCGACTTTCAAGAGTTGATAAAGGTACAAACGAATAAAATGTTTATATATCACATTTTCAAATATCTATTATTTTCCATTTTACTCGATCTCCTAAACCGTTAAAGATAGGACATTGCGGTTTTTATCAGTGGAATCAGCACCTCATTTTACATAAAATAAGTCCTATAAATCTACTCTAAAGAGTTGATAAATTTACAAACGAATAAAATGTTTATGTATCACATTTTTAAATATCTATTATTCTCCATTTTACTCGATCTCCTAAACGGTTAAAGATAGGACATTGCGGTGTTCACCAGTGGATTAAGCACCTCGTTTTACATATAATAAGTCCTATAAGTCTACTCTAAAGAGTTAATAAAGGTTTAAACGAAAAAAATGTTTATATATCACATTTTTAAATATCTAATATTTTCCATTTTACTCGATCTCCTAAACGGTTAAAGATAGGACATGGCGGTTTTCACCAGTGGATTCAGCACCTCATTTTAAATAAAATAAGTCCTACAAGTCTACTCTCAAGAGTTGATAAAGGTACAAACGAATAAAATGTTTATATATCACATTTTTAAATATCAATTATTCTCCATTTTACTCGATCTCCTAAACGGTTGAAGATAGGACATTGCGGTTTTCACCAGTGGATTCAGCACCTCGTTTTACATATAATAAGTTCTATAAGTCTACTTTCAAGAGTTGATAAAGGTACAAACGAATAAAATGTTTATATATAACATTTTTAAATATCTATTATTTTCCATTTTACTCGATCTCCTAAACGGTTAAAGATAGGACATTGCGGTTTTTACCTGTGGATTCAGCACCTCATTTTACATAAAATAAGTCCTATAAGTCGACTTTCAAGAGTTGATAAAGGTACAAACATATAAAATGTTTATATATCACAAACGAATAAAATGTTTATATACCACATTTTCAAATATCTATTATTCTTTATTTTACTCGATCTCCTAAACGGTTAAAGATAGGACATTGTGGTTTTTACCAGTGGCTTCAACACCTCATTTTACATAAAATAAGTCCTATAATTCGACTTTCAAGAGTTGATAAAGGTACAAACGAATAAAATGTTTATATATCACAAGCGAATGAAATGTTTATATATCACATTTTCAAATATCTATTATTTTCCATTTTACTCGATCTCCTAAACCGTTAAAGATAGGACATTGCGGTTTTCATCAGTGGAATCAGCACCTCATTTTACATAAAATAAGTCCTATAAATCTACTCTAAAGAGTTGATAAATTTACAAACGAATAAAATGTTTATGTATCACATTTTTAAATATCTATTATTCTCCATTTTACTCGATCACCTAAACGGTTAAAGATAGGACATTGCGGTTTTCATCAGAGGATTTAGCACCTCATTTTACATTAAATAAGTCCATTATGTCTACTCTCAAGAGTTGATAAAAGTACAAACGAATAAAATGTTTATGTATCACATTTTTAAATATCTATTATTCTCCATTTTACTCGATCTCCTAAACGGTTAAAGATAGGACATTGCGGTGTTCACCAGTGGATTAAGCACCTCGTTTTACATATAATAAGTCCTATAAGTCTACTCTAAAGAGTTAATAAAGGTTTAAACGAAAAAAATGTTTATATATCACATTTTTAAATATCTAATATTTTCCATTTTACTCGATCTCCTAAACGGTTAAAGATAGGACATAGCGGTTTTCACCAGTGGATTCAGCACGTCATTTTAAATAAAATAAGTCCTACAAGTCTACTCTCAAGAGTTGATAAAGGTACAAACGAATAAAATGTTTATATATCACATTTTTAAATATCAATTATTCTCCATTTTACTCGATCTCCTAAACGGTTTAAGATAGGACATTGCGGTTTTCACCAGTGGATTAAGCACCTCGTTTTACAAATAATAAGTTCTATAAGTCTACTTTCAAGAGTTGATAAAGGTACAAACGAATAAAATGTTTATATATAACATTTTTAAATATCTATTATTTTCCATTTTACTCGATCTCCTAAACGGTTAAAGATAGGACATTGCGGTTTTTACCTGTGGATTCAGCACCTCATTTTACATAAAATAAGTCCTATAAGTCGACTTTCAAGTGTTGATAAAGGTACAAACGAATAAAATGTTTATATATCACATTTTCAAATATCTATTATTCTCCATTTTACTCGATCTCTTAAACCGTTAAAGATAGGACATTGCGGTTTTCATCAGTGGATTCAGCACCTTATTTTACATATTATAAGTCCCATAAGTCTACTCTCAAGAGTTGATAAACGTACAAACGAATAAAATGCTTATATATCACATTTTTAAATTTTTATTATTCTCCATTTTACTTGATCTCCTAAACCGTTAAAGATAGGACATTGCGGTTTTCATCAGTGGAATCAGCACCTCATTTTACATTACATAAGTCCAATAAGTCTACTCTCAAGTGTTGATAAAGGTGCAAACGAATAAAATGTTTATATAACACATTTTTAAATATCTATTATTCTCCATTTTACTCGATCTCCTAAATGGTTAAAGATAGGACAATGCGGTTTTCATCAGTGGATTCAGCACCTTATTTTACATATTATAAGTCCCATAGGTCTACTCTCAAGAGTTGATAAACGTACAAACGAATAAAATGCTTATATATCACATTTTTAAATATCTATTATTCTCCATTTTACTCGATCTCCTAAACGGTTGGAGATAGGACATTGCGGTTTTCACCAGTGGATTCAGCACCTCATTTTACATAAAATAAGTCCTATAAGTCTACTCTAAAGAGTTAATAAAGGTACAAACAAAAAAAATGTTTATATATCACATTTTTAAATATCTATTATTTTCCATTTTACTCGATCTCCTAAACGGTTAAAGATAGGACATTGCGGTTTTTACCAGTAAATTCAGCACCTCATTTTACATAAAATAAGTTCTATAAGTCTACTCTCAAGAGTTGATAATGGTACAAACGCATAATATGTTGATATACCACATTTTAAAATATTTATTATTCTCCATTTTACTCGATCTCCTAAACGGTTAAAGATAGGACTTTGCGGTTTTCACCAGGGGATTCAGCACCTCATTTTACATAAAATAAGTCCTAGAAGTCAACTCTCAAGAGTTGATAAAGGTACAAACGAATAATATGTCTATATATCACATTCTTAAATATCTATTATTCTCCATTTTACTCGATCACCAAAACGGTTAAAGATAGGACATTGCGGTTTTCACCATTGGATTAAGCACCTCATTTTACATAAAATAAGTCCTATAAGTCTACTTTCAAGAGTTGATAAAGGTACAAACGAATAAAATGTTTATATATAACATTTTTAAATATCTATTATTTTCCATTTTACTCGATCTCCTAAACGGTTAAAGATAGGACATTGCGGTTTTTACCTGTGGATTCAGCACCTCATTTTACATAAAATAAGTCCTATAAGTCGACTTTCAAGTGTTGATAAAGGTACAAACGAATAAAATGTTTATATATCACAAGCGAATAAAATGTTTATATACCACATTTTCAAATATCTATTATTCTTTATTTTACTCGATCTCCTAAACGGTTAAAGATAGGACAATGTGGTTTTAACCAGTGGAATCAGCACCTCATTTTACATTACATAAGTCCAATAAGTCTACTCTTAAGTGTTGATAAAGGTGCAAACGAATAAAATGTTTATATAACACATTTTTAAATATCTATTATTCTCCATTTTACTCGATCTCCTAAATGGTTAAAGATAGGACATTGCGGTTTTTATCAGTGGATTCAGCACCTTATTTTACATATTATAAGTCCCATAGGTCTACTCTCAAGAGTTGATAAACGTACAAACGAATAAAATGCTTATACATCACATTTTTAAATATCTATTATTCTCCATTTTACTCGATCTCCTAAACGGTTAGAGATAGGACATTGCGGTTTTCACCAGTGGATTCAACACCTCATTTTACATAAAATAAGTCCTATAAGTCGACTTTCAAGAGTTGATAAAGGTACAAACATATAAAATGTTTATATATCACAAACGAATAAATTGTTTATATACCACATTTTCAAATATCTATTATTCTTTATTTTACTCGATCTCCTAAACGGTTAAAGATAGGACATTGTGGTTTTTACCAGTGGCTTCAGCACCTCATTTTACATAAAATAAGTCCTATAAGTCGACTTTCAAGAGTTGATAAAGGTATAAACGAATAAAATGTTTATATATCACAAGCGAATGAAATGTTTATATATCAATTTTTCAAATATCTATTATTTTCCATTTTACTCGATCTCCTAGACCGTTCAAGATAGGACATTGCGGTTTTCATCAGTGGAATCAGCACCTCATTTTACATAAAATAAGTCCTATAAATCTACTCTAAAGAGTTGATAAATTTACAAACGAATAAAATGTTTATGTATCACATTTTTAAATATCTATTATTTTCCATTTTACTCGATCACCTAAACGGTTAATGATAGGACATTGCGGTTTTCATCAGAGGATTTAGCACCTCATTTTACAATAAATAAGTCCTTTATGTCTACTCTCAAGAGTTGATAAAAGTACAAACGAATAAAATGTTTATGTATCACATTTTTAAATATCTATTATTCTCCATTTTACTCGATCTCCTAAACGGTTAAAGATAGGACATTGCGGTGTTCACCAGTGGATTAAGCACCTCGTTTTACATATAATAAGTCCTATAAGTCTACTCTAAAGAGTTAATAAAGGTTTAAACGAAAAAAATGTTTATATATCACATTTTTTTATATCTAATATTTTCCATTTTACTCGATCTCCTAAACGGTTAAAGATAGGACATAGCGGTTTTCACCAGTGGATTCAGCACGTCATTTTAAATAAAATAAGTCCTACAAGTCTACTCTCAAGAGTTGATAAAGGTACAAACGAATAAAATGTTTATATATCACATTTTTAAATATCAATTATTCTCCATTTTACTTGATCTCCTAAACGGTTTAAGATAGGACATTGCGGTTTTCACCAGTGGATTAAGCACCTCGCTTTACATATAATAAGTTCTATAAGTCTACTTTCAAGAGTTGATAAAGGTACAAACGAATAAAATGTTTATATATAACATTTTTAAATATCTATTATTTTCCATTTTACTCGATCTCCTAAACGGTTAAAGATAGGACATTGCGGTTTTTACCTGTGGATTCAGCACTTCATTTTACATAAAATAAGTCCTATAAGTCGACTTTCAAGTGTTGATAAAGGTACAAACGAATAAAATGTTTATATATCACATTTTCAAATATCTATTATTCTCCATTTTACTCGATCTCTTAAACCGTTAAAGATAGGACATTGCGGTTTTCATCAGTGGATTCAGCACCTTATTTTACATATTATAAGTCCCATAAGTCTACTTTCAAGAGTTGATAAACGTACAAACGAATAAAATGCTTATATAACACATTTTTAAATATCTATTATTCTCCATTTTACTCGATCTCCTAAATGGTTAAAGATAGGACATTGCGGTTTTCATCAGTGGATTCAGCACCTTATTTTACATATTATAAGTCCCATAGGTCTACTCTCAAGAGTTGATAAACGTACAAACGAATAAAATGCTTATATATCACATTTTTAAATATCTATTATTCTCCATTTTACTCGATCTCCTAAACGGTTGGAGATAGGACATTGCGGTTTTTACCAGTAAATTCCGCACCTCATTTTACATAAAATAAGTTCTATAAGTCTACTCTCAAGAGTTGATAATGGTACAAACGCATAATATGTTGATATACCACATTTTAAAATATTTATTATTCTCCATTTTACTCGATCTCCTAAACGGTTAAAGATAGGACTTTGCGGATTTCACCAGGGGATTCAGCACCTCATTTTACATAAAATAAGTCCTAGAAGTCAACTCTCAAGAGTTGATAAAGGTACAAACGAAAAAAATGTTTATATATCACATTTTTAAATATCTATTATTTTCCATTTTACTCGATCTCCTAAATGGTTAAAGATAGGACATTGCGGTTTTCACCAGTGGATTCAGCACCTCATTTTTCATAAAATAAGTCCTATAAGTCTACTCTTAAAAGTTGATAAAGGTACAAACGAATAAAATGTTTATATATAACATTTTTAAATATCTATTATTTTCCATTTTACTCGATCTATTAAACGGTTAAAGATAGGACATTGCGGTTTTCACCAGTGGATTCAGCACCTCATTTTACATAAAATAAGTCCTATAAGTCGACTTTCAAGAGTTGATAAAGGTACAAACGAATAAAATGTTTATATATCACATTTTCAAATATCTATTATTCTCCATTTTACTCGATCTCCTAAACCGTTAAAGATAGGACATTGCGGTTTTCACCAGTGGATTTAGCACCTCATTTTACATAAAATAAGTCCTATAAGTCTACTCTCAAGAGTTGATAAAGGTACAAACGAATAAAATGTTTATATATGACATTTTTAAATATCTATTATTCTCCATTTTACTCGATCTCCTAAACGGTTAAAGATAGGACATTGCGGTTTTTACCAACGGATTAAGCACCTCGTTTTACATATATTAAGTCCTATAAGTCTACTTTCAAGAGTTCATAAAGGTACAAACGAATAAAATGTTTATATATCACATTTTTAAATATCTATTATTCTCAATTTTACTCGATTTCCTAAACGGTTAAAGATAGGACATTGCGGTTTTCACCAGTGGATTAAGCACCTCGTTTTACATAAAATAAGTCCTATAAGTCGACTTTCAAGAATTGATAAAGGTACAAACGAATAAAATGTTTATGTATCACAAGCGAATAAAATGTTTATATATCACATTTTCAAATATCTATAATTCTCCATTTTACTCGATCTCCTAAATGGTTAAAGACAGGACATAGCGTTTTTCACCAGTAAATTCAGCACCTCATTTTACATAAAATAAGTCCTATAAGTCTACTCTAAAGAGTTAATAAAGGTACAAACGAAAAAAATGTTTATATATCCCATTTTTAAATATCTAATATTTTCCATTTTACTCGATCTCCTAAACGGTTAAAGATTGGACATTGCGGTTTTCACCAGTGGATTCAGCACCTCATTTTAAATAAAATAAGTCCTACAAGTCTACTCTCAAGAGTTGATAAAGGTACAAACGAATAAAATGTTTATATATCACATTTTTAAATATCTATTATTCTCCATTTTACTCGATCACCAAAACGGTAAAAGATAGGACACTGCGGTTTTCGCCATTGGATTCAGCACCTCATTTTACATAAAATAAGTCCTATAAGTCTACTCTCAAGAGTTGATAAAGGTACAAACGAATAAAATGTTTATATATGACATTTTTAAATATCTATTATTCTCCATTTTACTCGATCTCCTAAACGGTTAAAGATAGGACATTGCGGTTTTCACCAGTGGATTAAGCACCTCGTTTTACATAAAATAAGTCCTATAAGTCGACTTTCAAGAATTGATAAAGGTACAAACGAATAAAATGTTTATGTATCACAAGCGAATAAAATGTTTATATATCACATTTTCAAATATCTATAATTCTCCATTTTACTCGATCTCCTAAATGGTTAAAGACAGGACATAGCGTTTTTCACCAGTAAATTCAGCACCTCATTTTACATAAAATAAGTCCTATAAGTCTACTCTAAAGAGTTAATAAAGGTACAAACGAAAAAAATGTTTATATATCCCATTTTTAAATATCTAATATTTTCCATTTTACTCGATCTCCTAAACGGTTAAAGATTGGACATTGCGGTTTTCACCAGTGGATTCAGCACCTCATTTTAAATAAAATAAGTCCTACAAGTCTACTCTCAAGAGTTGATAAAGGTACAAACGAATAAAATGTTTATATATCACATTTTTAAATATCTATTATTCTCCATTTTACTCGATCACCAAAACGGTAAAAGATAGGACACTGCGGTTTTCGCCATTGGATTCAGCACCTCATTTTACATAAAATAAGTCCTATAAGTCTACTCTCAAGAGTTGATAAAGGTACAACCGAATAAAATGTTTATATATGACATTTTTAAATACCTATTATTCTCCATTTTACTCGATCACCAAAACGGTAAAAGATAGGACACTGCGGTTTTCGCCATTGGATTCAGCACCTCATTTTAAATAAAATAAGTCCTACAAGTCTACTCTCAAGAGTTGATAAAGGTACAAACGAATAAAATGTTTATATATAAATTTTTAAATATCTATTATTTTCCATTTTACTCGATCTCCTAAACCGATAAAGATAGGACATTGCGGTTTTCACCGGTAAATTCAGCACCACGTTTTACATAAAATAAGTCCTATAAGTCTACTCTCAAGTGTTGATAAAGGTACAAACGAATAAAATGTTTATATAACACATTTTTAAATATCCATTATTTTCCATTTTACTCGATCTCCTAAATGGTTTAAGATAGGACATTGCGGTTTTCATTAGTGGATTCAGCACCTCATTTTACATTAAATAAGTTTTATAAGTCTACTCTAAAGAGTTGATAAAGGTACAAACGAAAAAAATGTTAATATATCACATTTTTAAATATCGATTATTGTCCATTTTACTCGATCTCCTAAACGGTTAAAGATAGGACATTGCGGTTTTCACCAGTGGATTCAGCAACTCATTTTTCATAAAATAAGTCCTATAAGTCTACTCTCAAAAGTTGATAAAGGTACAAACGAATAAAATGTTTATATATCACATTTTTAAATATCTATTATTTTCCATTTTACTCGATCTCCTAAACGGTTAAAGATAGGACATTGCGGTTTTCACCAGTGGATTCAGCACCTCATTTTTCATCAAATAAGTCCTATAAGTCGACTTTCAAGAGTTGATAAAGGTACAAACGAATAAAATGTGTATATATCACATTTTCAAATATCTATTATTCTCCATTTTACTCGATCTCCTAAATGGTTTAAGATAGGACATTGCGGTTTTCATTAGTGGATTCAGCACCTCATTTTACATTAAATAAGTTTTATAAGTCTACTCTAAAGAGTTGATAAAGGTACAAACGAAAAAAATGTTAATATATCACATTTTTAAATATCGATTATTGTCCATTTTACTCGATCTCCTAAACGGTTAAAGATAGGACATTGCGGTTTTTACCAGTGGATTCAGCAACTCATTTTTCATAAAATAAGTCCTATAAGTCTACTCTCAAAAGTTGATAAAGGTACAAACGAATAAAATGTTTATATATCACCTTTTTAAATATCTATTATTGTCCATTTTACTCGATCTCCTAAACGGTTAAAGATAGGACTTTGCGGTTTTCACCAGGGGATTCAGCACCTCATTTTACATAAAATAAGTCCTAGAAGTCAACTCTCAAGAGTTGATAAAGGTACAAACGAATAATATGTCTATATATCACATTCTTAAATATCTATTATTCTCCATTTTACTCGATCACCAAAACGGTTAAAGATAGGACATTGCGGTTTTCACCATTGGATTAAGCACCTCATTTTACATAAAATAAGTCCTATAAGTCTACTTTCAAGAGTTGATAAAGGTACAAACGAATAAAATGTTTATATATAACATTTTTAAATATCTATTATTTTCCATTTTACTCGATCTCCTAAACGGTTAAAGATAGGACATTGCGGTTTTTACCTGTGGATTCAGCACCTCATTTTACATAAATTAAGTCCTATAAGTCGACTTTCAAGTGTTGATAAAGGTACAAACGAATAAAATGTTTATATATCACAAGCGAATAAAATGTTTATATACCACATTTTCAAATATCTATTATTCTTTATTTTACTCGATCTCCTAAACGGTTAAAGATAGGACAATGTGGTTTTAACCAGTGGAATCAGCACCTCATTTTACATTACATAAGTCCAATAAGTCTACTCTTAAGTGTTGATAAAGGTGCAAACGAATAAAATGTTTATATAACACATTTTTAAATATCTATTATTCTCCATTTTACTCGATCTCCTAAATGGTTAAAGATAGGACATTGCGGTTTTTATCAGTGGATTCAGCACCTTATTTTACATATTATAAGTCCCATAGGTCTATTCTCAAGAGTTGATAAACGTACAAACGAATAAAATGTTTATATATCACATTTTTAAATATCTATTATTCTCCATTTTACTCGATCACCAAAACGGTAAAAGATAGGACACTGCGGTTTTCGCCATTGGATTCAGCACCTCATTTTACATAAAATAAGTCCTATAAGTCTACTCTCAAGAGTTGATAAAGGTACAAACGAATAAAATGTTTATATATGACATTTTTAAATATCTATTATTCTCCATTTTACTCGATCTCCTAAACGGTTAAAGATAGGACATTGCGGTTTTTACCAACGGATTAAGCACCTCGTTTTACATATATTAAGTCCTATAAGTCTACTTTCAAGAGTTCATAAAGGTACAAACGAATAAAATGTTTATATATCACATTTTTAAATATCTATTATTCTCAATTTTACTCGATTTCCTAAACGGTTAAAGATAGGACATTGCGGTTTTCACCAGTGGATTAAGCACCTCGTTTTACATAAAATAAGTCCTATAAGTCGACTTTCAAGAATTGATAAAGGTACAAACGAATAAAATGTTTATGTATCACAAGCGAATAAAATGTTTATATATCACATTTTCAAATATCTATAATTCTCCATTTTACTCGATCTCCTAAATGGTTAAAGACAGGACATAGCGTTTTTCACCAGTAAATTCAGCACCTCATTTTACATAAAATAAGTCCTATAAGTCTACTCTAAAGAGTTAATAAAGGTACAAACGAAAAAAATGTTTATATATCCCATTTTTAAATATCTAATATTTTCCATTTTACTCGATCTCCTAAACGGTTAAAGATTGGACATTGCGGTTTTCACCAGTGGATTCAGCACCTCATTTTAAATAAAATAAGTCCTACAAGTCTACTCTCAAGAGTTGATAAAGGTACAAACGAATAAAATGTTTATATATCACATTTTTAAATATCTATTATTCTCCATTTTACTCGATCACCAAAACGGTAAAAGATAGGACACTGCGGTTTTCGCCATTGGATTCAGCACCTCATTTTACATAAAATAAGTCCTATAAGTCTACTCTCAAGAGTTGATAAAGGTACAACCGAATAAAATGTTTATATATGACATTTTTAAATACCTATTATTCTCCATTTTACTCGATCACCAAAACGGTAAAAGATAGGACACTGCGGTTTTCGCCATTGGATTCAGCACCTCATTTTAAATAAAATAAGTCCTACAAGTCTACTCTCAAGAGTTGATAAAGGTACAAACGAATAAAATGTTTATATATAAATTTTTAAATATCTATTATTTTCCATTTTACTCGATCTCCTAAACCGATAAAGATAGGACATTGCGGTTTTCACCGGTAAATTCAGCACCACGTTTTACATAAAATAAGTCCTATAAGTCTACTCTCAAGTGTTGATAAAGGTACAAACGAATAAAATGTTTATATAACACATTTTTAAATATCCATTATTTTCCATTTTACTCGATCTCCTAAATGGTTTAAGATAGGACATTGCGGTTTTCATTAGTGGATTCAGCACCTCATTTTACATTAAATAAGTTTTATAAGTCTACTCTAAAGAGTTGATAAAGGTACAAACGAAAAAAATGTTAATATATCACATTTTTAAATATCGATTATTGTCCATTTTACTCGATCTCCTAAACGGTTAAAGATAGGACATTGCGGTTTTCACCAGTGGATTCAGCAACTCATTTTTCATAAAATAAGTCCTATAAGTCTACTCTCAAAAGTTGATAAAGGTACAAACGAATAAAATGTTTATATATCACATTTTTAAATATCTATTATTTTCCATTTTACTCGATCTCCTAAACGGTTAAAGATAGGACATTGCGGTTTTCACCAGTGGATTCAGCACCTCATTTTTCATCAAATAAGTCCTATAAGTCGACTTTCAAGAGTTGATAAAGGTACAAACGAATAAAATGTGTATATATCACATTTTCAAATATCTATTATTCTCCATTTTACTCGATCTCCTAAATGGTTTAAGATAGGACATTGCGGTTTTCATTAGTGGATTCAGCACCTCATTTTACATTAAATAAGTTTTATAAGTCTACTCTAAAGAGTTGATAAAGGTACAAACGAAAAAAATGTTAATATATCACATTTTTAAATATCGATTATTGTCCATTTTACTCGATCTCCTAAACGGTTAAAGATAGGACATTGCGGTTTTTACCAGTGGATTCAGCAACTCATTTTTCATAAAATAAGTCCTATAAGTCTACTCTCAAAAGTTGATAAAGGTACAAACGAATAAAATGTTTATATATCACATTTTTAAATATCTATTATTGTCCATTTTACTCGATCTCCTAAACGGTTAAAGATAGGACTTTGCGGTTTTCACCAGGGGATTCAGCACCTCATTTTTCATAAAATAAGTCCTATAAGTCTACTCTCAAAAGTTGATAAAGGTACAAACGAATAAAATGTTTATATATCACATTTTTAAATATCTATTATTCTCCATTTTACTCGATCTCCTAAACGGTTAAAGATAGGACATTGCGGTTTTTACCAACGGATTAAGCACCTCGTTTTACATATATTAAGTCCTATAAGTCTACTTTCAAGAGTTCATAAAGGTACAAACGAATAAAATGTTTATATATCACATTTTTAAATATCTATTATTCTCAATTTTACTCGATTTCCTAAACGGTTAAAGATAGGACATTGCGGTTTTCACCAGTGGATTAAGCACCTCGTTTTACATAAAATAAGTCCTATAAGTCGACTTTCAAGAATTGATAAAGGTACAAACGAATAAAATGTTTATGTATCACAAGCGAATAAAATGTTTATATATCACATTTTCAAATATCTATAATTCTCCATTTTACTCGATCTCCTAAATGGTTAAAGACAGGACATAGCGTTTTTCACCAGTAAATTCAGCACCTCATTTTACATAAAATAAGTCCTATAAGTCTACTCTAAAGAGTTAATAAAGGTACAAACGAAAAAAATGTTTATATATCCCATTTTTAAATATCTAATATTTTCCATTTTACTCGATCTCCTAAACGGTTAAAGATTGGACATTGCGGTTTTCACCAGTGGATTCAGCACCTCATTTTAAATAAAATAAGTCCTACAAGTCTACTCTCAAGAGTTGATAAAGGTACAAACGAATAAAATGTTTATATATCACATTTTTAAATATCTATTATTCTCCATTTTACTCGATCACCAAAACGGTAAAAGATAGGACACTGCGGTTTTCGCCATTGGATTCAGCACCTCATTTTACATAAAATAAGTCCTATAAGTCTACTCTCAAGAGTTGATAAAGGTACAACCGAATAAAATGTTTATATATGACATTTTTAAATACCTATTATTCTCCATTTTACTCGATCACCAAAACGGTAAAAGATAGGACACTGCGGTTTTCGCCATTGGATTCAGCACCTCATTTTAAATAAAATAAGTCCTACAAGTCTACTCTCAAGAGTTGATAAAGGTACAAACGAATAAAATGTTTATATATAAATTTTTAAATATCTATTATTTTCCATTTTACTCGATCTCCTAAACCGATAAAGATAGGACATTGCGGTTTTCACCGGTAAATTCAGCACCACGTTTTACATAAAATAAGTCCTATAAGTCTACTCTCAAGTGTTGATAAAGGTACAAACGAATAAAATGTTTATATAACACATTTTTAAATATCCATTATTTTCCATTTTACTCGATCTCCTAAATGGTTTAAGATAGGACATTGCGGTTTTCATTAGTGGATTCAGCACCTCATTTTACATTAAATAAGTTTTATAAGTCTACTCTAAAGAGTTGATAAAGGTACAAACGAAAAAAATGTTAATATATCACATTTTTAAATATCGATTATTGTCCATTTTACTCGATCTCCTAAACGGTTAAAGATAGGACATTGCGGTTTTCACCAGTGGATTCAGCAACTCATTTTTCATAAAATAAGTCCTATAAGTCTACTCTCAAAAGTTGATAAAGGTACAAACGAATAAAATGTTTATATATCACATTTTTAAATATCTATTATTTTCCATTTTACTCGATCTCCTAAACGGTTAAAGATAGGACATTGCGGTTTTCACCAGTGGATTCAGCACCTCATTTTTCATCAAATAAGTCCTATAAGTCGACTTTCAAGAGTTGATAAAGGTACAAACGAATAAAATGTGTATATATCACATTTTCAAATATCTATTATTCTCCATTTTACTCGATCTCCTAAATGGTTTAAGATAGGACATTGCGGTTTTCATTAGTGGATTCAGCACCTCATTTTACATTAAATAAGTTTTATAAGTCTACTCTAAAGAGTTGATAAAGGTACAAACGAAAAAAATGTTAATATATCACATTTTTAAATATCGATTATTGTCCATTTTACTCGATCTCCTAAACGGTTAAAGATAGGACATTGCGGTTTTTACCAGTGGATTCAGCAACTCATTTTTCATAAAATAAGTCCTATAAGTCTACTCTCAAAAGTTGATAAAGGTACAAACGAATAAAATGTTTATATATCACATTTTTAAATATCTATTATTGTCCATTTTACTCGATCTCCTAAACGGTTAAAGATAGGACTTTGCGGTTTTCACCAGGGGATTCAGCACCTCATTTTTCATCAAATAAGTCCTATAAGTCGACTTTCAAGAGTTGATAAAGGTACAAACGAATAAAATGTTTATATATAACATTTTTAAATATCTATTATTTTCCATTTTACTCGATCTCCTAAACGGTTAAAGATAGGACATTGCGGTTTTTACCTGTGGATTCAGCACCTCATTTTACATAAATTAAGTCCTATAAGTCGACTTTCAAGTGTTGATAAAGGTACAAACGAATAAAATGTTTATATATCACAAGCGAATAAAATGTTTATATACCACATTTTCAAATATCTATTATTCTTTATTTTACTCGATCTCCTAAACGGTTAAAGATAGGACAATGTGGTTTTAACCAGTGGAATCAGCACCTCATTTTACATTACATAAGTCCAATAAGTCTACTCTTAAGTGTTGATAAAGGTGCAAACGAATAAAATGTTTATATAACACATTTTTAAATATCTATTATTCTCCATTTTACTCGATCTCCTAAATGGTTAAAGATAGGACATTGCGGTTTTTATCAGTGGATTCAGCACCTTATTTTACATATTATAAGTCCCATAGGTCTACTCTCAAGAGTTGATAAACGTACAAACGAATAAAATGCTTATACATCACATTTTTAAATATCTATTATTCTCCATTTTACTCGATCTCCTAAACGGTTAGAGATAGGACATTGCGGTTTTCACCAGTGGATTCCGCACCTCATTTTACATAAAATAAGTCCTATAAGTCGACTTTCAAGAGTTGATAAAGGTACAAACATATAAAATGTTTATATATCACAAACGAATAAATTGTTTATATACCACATTTTCAAATATCTATTATTTTTATTTTACTCGATCTCCTAAACGGTTAAAGATAGGACATTGTGGTTTTTACCAGTGGCTTCAGCACCTCATTTTACATAAAATAAGTCCTATAAGTCGACTTTCAAGAGTTGATAAAGGTATAAACGAATAAAATGTTTATATATCACAAGCGAATGAAATGTTTATATATCAATTTTTCAAATATCTATTATTTTCCATTTTACTCGATCTCCTAGACCGTTCAAGATAGGACATTGCGGTTTTCATCAGTGGAATCAGCACCTCATTTTACATAAAATAAGTCCTATAAATCTACTCTAAAGAGTTGATAAATTTACAAACGAATAAAATGTTAATGTATCACATTTTTAAATATCTATTATTTTCCATTTTACTCGATCACCTAAACGGTTAATGATAGGACATTGCGGTTTTCATCAGAGGATTTAGCACCTCATTTTACATTAAATAAGTCCTTTATGTCTACTCTCAAGAGTTGATAAAAGTACAAACGAATAAAATGTTTATGTATCACATTTTTAAATATCTATTATTCTCCATTTTACTCGATCTCCTAAACGGTTAAAGATAGGACATTGCGGTGTTCACCAGTGGATTAAGCACCTCGTTTTACATATAATAAGTCCTATAAGTCTACTCTAAAGAGTTAATAAAGGTTTAAACGAAAAAAATGTTTATATATCACATTTTTTTATATCTAATATTTTCCATTTTACTCGATCTCCTAAACGGTTAAAGATAGGACATAGCGGTTTTCACCAGTGGATTCAGCACGTCATTTTAAATAAAATAAGTCCTACAAGTCTACTCTCAAGAGTTGATAAAGGTACAAACGAATAAAATGTTTATATATCACATTTTTAAATATCAATTATTCTCCATTTTACTTGATCTCCTAAACGGTTTAAGATAGGACATTGCGGTTTTCACCAGTGGATTAAGCACCTCGCTTTACATATAATAAGTTCTATAAGTCTACTTTCAAGAGTTGATAAAGGTACAAACGAATAAAATGTTTATATATAACATTTTTAAATATCTATTATTTTCCATTTTACTCGATCTCCTAAACGGTTAAAGATAGGACATTGCGGTTTTTACCTGTGGATTCAGCACTTCATTTTACATAAAATAAGTCCTATAAGTCGACTTTCAAGTGTTGATAAAGGTACAAACGAATAAAATGTTTATATATCACATTTTCAAATATCTATTATTCTCCATTTTACTCGATCTCTTAAACCGTTAAAGATAGGACATTGCGGTTTTCATCAGTGGATTCAGCACCTTATTTTACATATTATAAGTCCCATAAGTCTACTTTCAAGAGTTGATAAACGTACAAACGAATAAAATGCTTATATAACACATTTTTAAATATCTATTATTCTCCATTTTACTCGATCTCCTAAATGGTTAAAGATAGGACATTGCGGTTTTCATCAGTGGATTCAGCACCTTATTTTACATATTATAAGTCCCATAGGTCTACTCTCAAGAGTTGATAAACGTACAAACGAATAAAATGCTTATATATCACATTTTTAAATATCTATTATTCTCCATTTTACTCGATCTCCTAAACGGTTGGAGATAGGACATTGCGGTTTTTACCAGTAAATTCCGCACCTCATTTTACATAAAATAAGTTCTATAAGTCTACTCTCAAGAGTTGATAAAGGTACAAACGAAAAAAATGTTTATATATCACATTTTTAAATATCTATTATTTTCCATTTTACTCGATCTCCTAAATGGTTAAAGATAGGACACTGCGGTTTTCACCAGTGGATTCAGCACCTCATTTTTCATAAAATAAGTCCTATAAGTCTACTCTTAAAAGTTGATAAAGGTACAAACGAATAAAATGTTTATATATAACATTTTTAAATATCTATTATTTTCCATTTTACTCGATCTATTAAACGGTTAAAGATAGGACATTGCGGTTTTCACCAGTGGATTCAGCACCTCATTTTACATAAAATAAGTCCTATAAGTCGACTTTCAAGAGTTGATAAAGGTACAAACGAATAAAATGTTTATATATCACATTTTCAAATATCTATTATTCTCCATTTTACTCGATCTCCTAAACCGTTAAAGATAGGACATTGCGGTTTTCACCAGTGGATTTAGCACCTCATTTTACATAAAATAAGTCCTATAAGTCTACTCTCAAGAGTTGATAAAGGTACAAACGAATAAAATGTTTATATATGACATTTTTAAATATCTATTATTCTCCATTTTACTCGATCTCCTAAACGGTTAAAGATAGGACATTGCGATTTTTACCAACGGATTAAGCACCTCGTTTTACATATATTAAGTCCTATAAGTCTACTTTCAAGAGTTCATAAAGGTACAAACGAATAAAATGTTTATATATCACATTTTTAAATATCTATTATTCTCAATTTTACTCGATTTCCTAAACGGTTAAAGATAGGACATTGCGGTTTTCACCAGTGGATTAAGCACCTCGTTTTACATAAAATAAGTCCTATAAGTCGACTTTCAAGAATTGATAAAGGTACAAACGAATAAAATGTTTATGTATCACAAGCGAATAAAATGTTTATATATCACATTTTCAAATATCTATAATTCTCCATTTTACTCGATCTCCTAAATGGTTAAAGACAGGACATAGCGTTTTTCACCAGTAAATTCAGCACCTCATTTTACATAAAATAAGTCCTATAAGTCTACTCTAAAGAGTTAATAAAGGTACAAACGAAAAAAATGTTTATATATCCCATTTTTAAATATCTAATATTTTCCATTTTACTCGATCTCCTAAACGGTTAAAGATTGGACATTGCGGTTTTCACCAGTGGATTCAGCACCTCATTTTAAATAAAATAAGTCCTACAAGTCTACTCTCAAGAGTTGATAAAGGTACAAACGAATAAAATGTTTATATATCACCTTTTTAAATATCTATTATTCTCCATTTTACTCGATCACCAAAACGGTAAAAGATAGGACACTGCGGTTTTCGCCATTGGATTCAGCACCTCATTTTACATAAAATAAGTCCTATAAGTCTACTCTCAAGAGTTGATAAAGGTACAACCGAATAAAATGTTTATATATGACATTTTTAAATACCTATTATTCTCCATTTTACTCGATCACCAAAACGGTAAAAGATAGGACACTGCGGTTTTCGCCATTGGATTCAGCACCTCATTTTAAATAAAATAAGTCCTACAAGTCTACTCTCAAGAGTTGATAAAGGTACAAACGAATAAAATGTTTATATATAAATTTTTAAATATCTATTATTTTCCATTTTACTCGATCTCCTAAACCGATAAAGATAGGACATTGCGGTTTTCACCGGTAAATTCAGCACCACGTTTTACATAAAATAAGTCCTATAAGTCTACTCTCAAGTGTTGATAAAGGTACAAACGAATAAAATGTTTATATAACACATTTTTAAATATCCATTATTTTCCATTTTACTCGATCTCCTAAATGGTTTAAGATAGGACATTGCGGTTTTCATTAGTGGATTCAGCACCTCATTTTACATTAAATAAGTTTTATAAGTCTACTCTAAAGAGTTGATAAAGGTACAAACGAAAAAAATGTTAATATATCACATTTTTAAATATCGATTATTGTCCATTTTACTCGATCTCCTAAACGGTTAAAGATAGGACATTGCGGTTTTCACCAGTGGATTCAGCAACTCATTTTTCATAAAATAAGTCCTATAAGTCTACTCTCAAAAGTTGATAAAGGTACAAACGAATAAAATGTTTATATATCACATTTTTAAATATCTATTATTTTCCATTTTACTCGATCTCCTAAACGGTTAAAGATAGGACATTGCGGTTTTCACCAGTGGATTCAGCACCTCATTTTTCATCAAATAAGTCCTATAAGTCGACTTTCAAGAGTTGATAAAGGTACAAACGAATAAAATGTGTATATATCACATTTTCAAATATCTATTATTCTCCATTTTACTCGATCTCCTAAACCGTTAAAGATAGGACATTGCGGTTTTCATCAGTGGAATCAGTACCTCATTTTACATAAAATAAGTCCAATAAGTCTACTCTCAAGTGTTGATAAAGGTCCAAACGAATAAAATGTTTATATAACACATTTTTAAATATCTATTACTCTCTATTTTACTCGATCTCCTAAACGGTTAAAGATAGGACATTGCGGTTTTCATCAGTGGATTTAGCACCTCATTATACATTAAATAAGTCCTTTAAGTCTACTCTCAAGAGTTGATAATGGTACAAACGAATAAAATGTTTATGTATCACATTTTTAAATATCTATTATTCTCCATTTTACTCGATCTCCTAAACGGTTAAAGATAGGACATTGCGGTGTTCACCAGTGGATTAAGCACTTCGTTTTACATATAATAAGTCCTATAACTCTACTCTAAAGAGTTAATAAAGGTACAAACGAAAAAAATGTTTATATATCACATTTTTAAATATCTAATATTTTCCATTTTACTCGATCTCCTAAACGGTTAAAGATAGGACATTGCGGTTTTTACCAGTGGCTTCAGCACCTCATTTTACATAAAATAAGTCCTATAAGTCGACTTTCAAGAGTTGATAAAGGTTCAAACGAATAAAATGTTTATATATCACATATTCAATTATCTATTATTCTCCAATTTACTCGATCTCCTAAACCGTTAAAGATAGGACATTGCTGTTTTCATCAGTGGAATCAGCACCTCATTTTACATAAAATAAGTCCTATAAATCTACTCTAAAGAGTTGATAAATTTACAAACGAGTAAAATGTTTATGTATCACATTTTTAAATATCTATTATTCTCCATTTTACTCGATCTCCTAAACGGTTAAAGATAGGACATTGCGGTTTTCATCAGAGGATTTAGCACCTCATTTTACATTAAATAAGTCCTTTAAGTCTACTCTCAAGAGTTGATAAAGGTACAAACGAATAAAATGTTTATGTATCACATTTTTAAATATCTATTATTCTCCATTTTCTCGATCTCCTAAACGGTTAAAGATAGGACATTGCGGTGTTCACCAGTGGATTAAGCACCTCGTTTTACATATAATAAGTCCTATAAGTCTACTCTAAAGAGTTAATAATGGTTTAAACGAAAAAAAGGTTTATATATCACATTTTTAAATATCTAATATTTTCCATTTTACTCGATCTCCTAACTGGTTAAAGATAGGACATTGCGATTTTCACTAATGGATTAAGCACCTCGTTTTACATATAATAAGTTCTATAAGTCTACTTTCAAGAGTTGATAAAGGTACAAACGAATAAAATGTTTATATATAACATTTTTAAATATCTATTATATTCCATTTTACTCGATCTCCTAAACGGTTAAAGATAGGACATTGCGGTTTTTACCAGTGGATTCAGCACCTCATTTTACATAAAATAAGTCCTATAAGTCGACTTTCAAGAGTTGATAAAGGTTCAAACGAATAAAATGTTTATAATTCACATTTTCAAATATCTATTATTCTTTATTTTACTCGATCTCCTAAACGGTCAAAGATAGGACATTGCGGTTTTCACCAGTGGATTCAGCACCTCATTTTACATAAAATAAGTCCTATAAGTCGACTTTCAAGAGTTGATAAAGGTACAAACGAATAAAATGTTTATATATCACATTTTCAAATATCTATTATTCTCCATGTTACTCGATCTTCTAAACGGTTAGAGATAGGACATTGCGGTTTTCACAAGTGGATTCAGCACCTCATTTTTCATCAAATAAGTCCTATAAGTCGACTTTCAAGAGTTGATAAAGGTACAAACGAATAAAATGTGTATATATCACATTTTCAAATATCTATTATTCTCCATTTTACTCGATCTCCTAAACCGTTAAAGATAGGACATTGCGGTTTTCATCAGTGGAATCAGTACCTCATTTTACATAAAATAAGTCCAATAAGTCTACTCTCAAGTGTTGATAAAGGTCCAAACGAATAAAATGTTTATATAACACATTTTTAAATATCTATTACTCTCTATTTTACTCGATCTCCTAAACGGTTAAAGATAGGACATTGCGGTTTTCATCAGTGGATTTAGCACCTCATTATACATTAAATAAGTCCTTTAAGTCTACTCTCAAGAGTTGATAATGGTACAAACGAATAAAATGTTTATGTATCACATTTTTAAATATCTATTATTCTCCATTTTACTCGATCTCCTAAACGGTTAAAGATAGGACATTGCGGTGTTCACCAGTGGATTAAGCACTTCGTTTTACATATAATAAGTCCTATAACTCTACTCTAAAGAGTTAATAAAGGTACAAACGAAAAAAATGTTTATATATCACATTTTTAAATATCTAATATTTTCCATTTTACTCGATCTCCTAAACGGTTAAAGATAGGACATTGCGGTTTTTACCAGTGGCTTCAGCACCTCATTTTACATAAAATAAGTCCTATAAGTCGACTTTCAAGAGTTGATAAAGGTTCAAACGAATAAAATGTTTATATATCACATATTCAATTATCTATTATTCTCCAATTTACTCGATCTCCTAAACCGTTAAAGATAGGACATTGCTGTTTTCATCAGTGGAATCAGCACCTCATTTTACATAAAATAAGTCCTATAAATCTACTCTAAAGAGTTGATAAATTTACAAACGAGTAAAATGTTTATGTATCACATTTTTAAATATCTATTATTCTCCATTTTACTCGATCTCCTAAACGGTTAAAGATAGGACATTGCGGTTTTCATCAGAGGATTTAGCACCTCATTTTACATTAAATAAGTCCTTTAAGTCTACTCTCAAGAGTTGATAAAGGTACAAACGAATAAAATGTTTATGTATCACATTTTTAAATATCTATTATTCTCCATTTTCTCGATCTCCTAAACGGTTAAAGATAGGACATTGCGGTGTTCACCAGTGGATTAAGCACCTCGTTTTACATATAATAAGTCCTATAAGTCTACTCTAAAGAGTTAATAATGGTTTAAACGGAAAAAAGGTTTATATATCACATTTTTAAATATCTAATATTTTCCATTTTACTCGATCTCCTAACTGGTTAAAGATAGGACATTGCGATTTTCACTAATGGATTAAGCACCTCGTTTTACATATAATAAGTTCTATAAGTCTACTTTCAAGAGTTGATAAAGGTACAAACGAATAAAATGTTTATATATAACATTTTTAAATATCTATTATATTCCATTTTACTCGATCTCCTAAACGGTTAAAGATAGGACATTGCGGTTTTTACCAGTGGATTCAGCACCTCATTTTACATAAAATAAGTCCTATAAGTCGACTTTCAAGAGTTGATAAAGGTACAAACGAATAAAATGTTTATAATTCACATTTTCAAATATCTATTATTCTTTATTTTACTCGATCTCCTAAACGGTCAAAGATAGGACATTGCGGTTTTCACCAGTGGATTCAGCACCTCATTTTACATAAAATAAGTCCTATAAGTCGACTTTCAAGAGTTGATAAAGGTACAAACGAATAAAATGTTTATATATCACATTTTCAAATATCTATTATTCTCCATGTTACTCGATCTTCTAAACGGTTAGAGATAGGACATTGCGGTTTTCACAAGTGGATTCAGCACCTCATTTTACATAAAATAAGTCATATAAGTCTACTCTAAAGAGTTAATAAAGGTACAAACGAAAAAAATGTTTATATATCACATTTTTAAATATCTATTAATTTCCATTTTACTCGATCTCCTAAACGGTTAAAGATAGGACATTGCGGTTTTTACCAGTAAATTCAGCACCTCATTTTACATAAAATAAGTCCTATAAGTCTACTCTCAAGAGTTGATAAAGGTACAAACGCATAAAATGTTTATATACCAAATTTTAAAATATTTATTATTCTCCATTTTACTCGATCTCCTAAACGGTTAAAGATAGGATTTTGCAGTTTTCACCAGGGGATTCAGCACCTCATTTTACATAAAATAAGTCCTATAAGTCTACTCTCAAGAGTTGATGAAGGTACAAACTAATAAAATGTTTATATATCACATTTTTAAATATCCATAATTCTCCATTTTACTCGATCTCCTAAACGGTTAAAGATTGGACATTGCGGTTTATACCAGTGGATTAAGCACCTCGTTTTACATAAAATAAGTCCTATAAGTCTACTCTCAAGAGTTGATAAAGGTACAAACGCATAAAATGTTTATATACCACATTTTAAAATATTTATTATTCTCCATTTTACTCGATCTCCTAAACGATTAAAGATTGGACTTTGCGGTTTTCACCAGGGGATTCAGAACCTCATTTTACATAAAATAAGTCCTATAAGTCTACTCTCAAGAGTTGATGAAGGTACAAACTAATAAAATGTTTATATATCACATTTTTAAATATCTATAATTCTCCATTTTACTCGATCTCCTAATCGGTTAAAGATTGGACATTGCGGTTTTCACCAGTGGATTAAGCACCTCGTTTTACCTATAATAAGTTCTATAAGTCTACTTTCAAGAGTTGATAAAGGTACAAACGAATAAAATGTTTATATATCACATTTTCAAATATCTATTATTCTTTATTTTACTCAATCTCCTAAACGGTTAAAGATAGGACATTGTGGTTTTTACCAGTGGCTTCAGCACCTCATTTTACATAAAATAAGTCCTATAAGTCGACTTTCAAGAGTTGATAAAGGTACAAACGAATAAAATGTTTATATATCACATTTTCAAATATCTATTATTTTCCATTTTACTCGATCTCCTAAACCGTTAAAGATAGGACATTGCGGTTTTTATCAGTGGAATCAGCACCTCATTTTACATAAAATAAGTCCTATAAATCTACTCTAAAGAGTTGATAAATTTACAAACGAATAAAATGTTTATGTATCACATTTTTAAATATCTATTATTCTCCATTTTACTCGATCTCCTAAACGGTTAAAGATAGGACATTGCGGTGTTCACCAGTGGATTAAGCACCTCGTTTTACATATAATAAGTCCTATAAGTCTACTCTAAAGAGTTAATAAAGGTTTAAACGAAAAAAATGTTTATATATCACATTTTTAAATATCTAATATTTTCCATTTTACTCGATCTCCTAAACGGTTAAAGATAGGACATAGCGGTTTTCACCAGTGGATTCAGCACGTCATTTTAAATAAAATAAGTCCTACAAGTCTACTCTCAAGAGTTGATAAAGGTACAAACGAATAAAATGTTTATATATCACATTTTTAAATATCAATTATTCTCCATTTTACTCGATCTCCTAAACGGTTTAAGATAGGACATTGCGGTTTTCACCAGTGGATTAAGCACCTCGTTTTACAAATAATAAGTTCTATAAGTCTACTTTCAAGAGTTGATAAAGGTACAAACGAATAAAATGTTTATATATAACATTTTTAAATATCTATTATTTTCCATTTTACTCGATCTCCTAAACGGTTAAAGATAGGACATTGCGGTTTTTACCTGTGGATTCAGCACCTCATTTTACATAAAATAAGTCCTATAAGTCGACTTTCAAGTGTTGATAAAGGTACAAACGAATAAAATGTTTATATATCACATTTTCAAATATCTATTATTCTCCATTTTACTCGATCTCTTAAACCGTTAAAGATAGGACATTGCGGTTTTCATCAGTGGATTCAGCACCTTATTTTACATATTATAAGTCCCATAAGTCTACTCTCAAGAGTTGATAAACGTACAAACGAATAAAATGCTTATATATCACATTTTTAAATTTTTATTATTCTCCATTTTACTTGATCTCCTAAACCGTTAAAGATAGGACATTGCGGTTATCATCAGTGGAATCAGCACCTCATTTTACATTACATAAGTCCAATAAGTCTACTCTCAAGTGTTGATAAAGGTGCAAACGAATAAAATGTTTATATAACACATTTTTAAATATCTATTATTCTCCATTTTACTCGATCTCCTAAATGGTTAAAGATAGGACAATGCGGTTTTCATCAGTGGATTCAGCACCTTATTTTACATATTATAAGTCCCATAGGTCTACTCTCAAGAGTTGATAAACGTACAAACGAATAAAATGCTTATATATCACATTTTTAAATATCTATTATTCTCCATTTTACTCGATCTCTTAAACGGTTGGAGATAGGACATTGCGGTTTTCACCAGTGGATTCAGCACCTCATTTTACATAAAATAAGTCCTATAAGTCTACTCTAAAGAGTTAATAAAGGTACAAACAAAAAAAATGTTTATATATCACATTTTTAAATATCTATTATTTTCCATTTTACTCGATCTCCTAATCGGTTAAAGATAGGACATTGCGGTTTTTACCAGTAAATTCAGCACCTCATTTTACATAAAATAAGTTCTATAAGTCTACTCTCAAGAGTTGATAATGGTACAAACGCATAATATGTTGATATACCACATTTTAAAATATTTATTATTCTCCATTTTACTCGATCTCCTAAACGGTTAAAGATAGGACTTTGCGGTTTTCACCAGGGGATTCAGCACCTCATTTTACATAAAATAAGTCCTAGAAGTCAACTCTCAAGAGTTGATAAAGGTACAAACATATAAAATGTTTATATATCACAAACGAATAAAATGTTTATATACCACATTTTCAAATATCTATTATTCTTTATTTTACTCGATCTCCTAAACGGTTAAAGATAGGACATTGTGGTTTTTACCAGTGGCTTCAACACCTCATTTTACATAAAATAAGTCCTATAATTCGACTTTCAAGAGTTGATAAAGGTACAAACGAATAAAATGTTTATATATCACAAGCGAATGAAATGTTTATATATCACATTTTCAAATATCTATTATTTTCCATTTTACTCGATCTCCTAAACCGTTAAAGATAGGACATTGCGGTTTTTACCTGTGGATTCAGCACCTCATTTTACATAAAATAAGTCCTATAAGTCGACTTTCAAGAGTTGATAAAGGTACAAACATATAAAATGTTTATATATCACAAACGAATAAAATGTTTATATACCACATTTTCAACTATCTATTATTCTTTATTTTACTCGATCTCCTAAACGGTTAAAGATAGGACATTGTGGTTTTTACCAGTGGCTTCAACACCTCATTTTACATAAAATAAGTCCTATAATTCGACTTTCAAGAGTTGATAAAGGTACAAACGAATAAAATGTTTATATATCACAAGCGAATGAAATGTTTATATATCACATTTTCAAATATCTATTATTTTCCATTTTACTCGATCTCCTAAACCGTTAAAGATAGGACATTGCGGTTTTCATCAGTGGAATCAGCACCTCATTTTACATAAAATAAGTCCTATAAATCTACTCTAAAGAGTTGATAAATTTACAAACGAATAAAATGTTTATGTATCACATTTTTAAATATCTATTATTCTCCATTTTACTCGATCACCTAAACGGTTAAAGATAGGACATTGCGGTTTTCATCAGAGGATTTAGCACCTCATTTTACATTAAATAAGTCCATTATGTCTACTCTCAAGAGTTGATAAAAGTACAAACGAATAAAATGTTTATGTATCACATTTTTAAATATCTATTATTCTCCATTTTACTCGATCTCCTAAACGGTTAAAGATAGGACATTGCGGTGTTCACCAGTGGATTAAGCACCTCGTTTTACATATAATAAGTCCTATAAGTCTACTCTAAAGAGTTAATAAAGGTTTAAACGAAAAAAATGTTTATATATCACATTTTTAAATATCTAATATTTTCCATTTTACTCGATCTCCTAAACGGTTAAAGATAGGACATAGCGGTTTTCACCAGTGGATTCAGCACGTCATTTTAAATAAAATAAGTCCTACAAGTCTACTCTCAAGAGTTGATAAAGGTACAAACGAATAAAATGTTTATATATCACATTTTTAAATATCAATTATTCTCCATTTTACTCGATCTCCTAAACGGTTTAAGATAGGACATTGCGGTTTTCACCAGTGGATTAAGCACCTCGTTTTACAAATAATAAGTTCTATAAGTCTACTTTCAAGAGTTGATAAAGGTACAAACGAATAAAATGTTTATATATAACATTTTTAAATATCTATTATTTTCCATTTTACTCGATCTCCTAAACGGTTAAAGATAGGACATTGCGGTTTTTACCTGTGGATTCAGCACCTCATTTTACATAAAATAAGTCCTATAAGTCGACTTTCAAGTGTTGATAAAGGTACAAACGAATAAAATGTTTATATATCACATTTTCAAATATCTATTATTCTCCATTTTACTCGATCTCTTAAACCGTTAAAGATAGGACATTGCGGTTTTCATCAGTGGATTCAGCACCTTATTTTACATATTATAAGTCCCATAAGTCTACTCTCAAGAGTTGATAAACGTACAAACGAATAAAATGCTTATATATCACATTTTTAAATTTTTATTATTCTCCATTTTACTTGATCTCCTAAACCGTTAAAGATAGGACATTGCGGTTTTCATCAGTGGAATCAGCACCTCATTTTACATTACATAAGTCCAATAAGTCTACTCTCAAGTGTTGATAAAGGTGCAAACGAATAAAATGTTTATATAACACATTTTTAAATATCTATTATTCTCCATTTTACTCGATCTCCTAAATGGTTAAAGATAGGACAATGCGGTTTTCATCAGTGGATTCAGCACCTTATTTTACATATTATAAGTCCCATAGGTCTACTCTCAAGAGTTGATAAACGTACAAACGAATAAAATGCTTATATATCACATTTTTAAATATCTATTATTCTCCATTTTACTCGATCTCTTAAACGGTTGGAGATAGGACATTGCGGTTTTCACCAGTGGATTCAGCACCTCATTTTACATAAAATAAGTCCTATAAGTCTACTCTAAAGAGTTAATAAAGGTACAAACAAAAAAAATGTTTATATATCACATTTTTAAATATCTATTATTTTCCATTTTACTCGATCTCCTAATCGGTTAAAGATAGGACATTGCGGTTTTTACCAGTAAATTCAGCACCTCATTTTACATAAAATAAGTTCTATAAGTCTACTCTCAAGAGTTGATAATGGTACAAACGCATAATATGTTGATATACCACATTTTAAAATATTTATTATTCTCCATTTTACTCGATCTCCTAAACGGTTAAAGATAGGACTTTGCGGTTTTCACCAGGGGATTCAGCACCTCATTTTACATAAAATAAGTCCTAGAAGTCAACTCTCAAGAGTTGATAAAGGTACAAACGAATAATATGTTTATATATCACATTCTTAAATATCTATTATTCTCCATTTTACTCGATCACCAAAACGGTTAAAGATAGGACATTGCGGTTTTCACCATTGGATTAAGCACCTCATTTTACATAAAATAAGTCCTATAAGTCTACTTTCAAGAGTTGATAAAGGTACAAACGAATAAAATGTTTATATATAACATTTTTAAATATCTATTATTTTCCATTTTACTCGATCTCCTAAACGGTTAAAGATAGGACATTGCGGTTTTTACCTGTGGATTCAGCACCTCATTTTACATAAATTAAGTCCTATAAGTCGACTTTCAAGTGTTGATAAAGGTACAAACGAATAAAATGTTTATATATCACAAGCGAATAAAATGTTTATATACCACATTTTCAAATATCTATTATTCTTTATTTTACTCGATCTCCTAAACGGTTAAAGAAAGGACAATGTGGTTTTAACCAGTGGAATCAGCACCTCATTTTACATTACATAAGTCCAATAAGTCTACTCTTAAGTGTTGATAAAGGTGCAAACGAATAAAATGTTTATATAACACATTTTTAAATATCTATTATTCTCCATTTTACTCGATCTCCTAAATGGTTAAAGATAGGACATTGCGGTTTTTATCAGTGGATTCAGCACCTTATTTTACATATTATAAGTCCCATAGGTCTACTCTCAAGAGTTGATAAACGTACAAACGAATAAAATGCTTATACATCACATTTTTAAATATCTATTATTCTCCATTTTACTCGATCTATTAAACGGTTAGAGATAGGACATTGCGGTTTTCACCAGTGGATTCAGCACCTCATTTTACATAAAATAAGTCCTATAAGTCGACTTTCAAGAGTTGATAAAGGTACAAACATATAAAATGTTTATATATCACAAACGAATAAATTGTTTATATACCACATTTTCAAATATCTATTATTCTTTATTTTACTCGATCTCCTAAACGGTTAAAGATAGGACATTGTGGTTTTTACCAGTGGCTTCAGCACCTCATTTTACATAAAATAAGTCCTATAAGTCGACTTTCAAGAGTTGATAAAGGTATAAACGAATAAAATGTTTATATATCACAAGCGAATGAAATGTTTATATATCAATTTTTCAAATATCTATTATTTTCCATTTTACTCGATCTCCTAGACCGTTCAAGATAGGACATTGCGGTTTTCATCAGTGGAATCAGCACCTCATTTTACATAAAATAAGTCCTATAAATCTACTCTAAAGAGTTGATAAATTTACAAACGAATAAAATGTTTATGTATCACATTTTTAAATATCTATTATTTTCCATTTTACTCGATCACCTAAACGGTTAATGATAGGACATTGCGGTTTTCATCAGAGGATTAAGCACCTCGCTTTACATATAATAAGTTCTATAAGTCTACTTTCAAGAGTTGATAAAGGTACAAACGAATAAAATGTTTATATATAACATTTTTAAATATCTATTATTTTCCATTTTACTCGATCACCTAAACGGTTTAAGATAGGACATTGCGGTTTTCACCAGTGGATTAAGCACCTCGCTTTACATATAATAAGTTCTATAAGTCTACTTTCAAGAGTTGATAAAGGTACAAACGAATAAAATGTTTATATATAACATTTTTAAATATCTATTATTTTCCATTTTACTCGATCTCCTAAACGGTTAAAGATAGGACATTGCGGTTTTTACCTGTGGATTCAGCACTTCATTTTACATAAAATAAGTCCTATAAGTCGACTTTCAAGTGTTGATAAAGGTACAAACGAATAAAATGTTTATATATCACATTTTCAAATATCTATTATTCTCCATTTTACTCGATCTCTTAAACCGTTAAAGATAGGACATTGCGGTTTTCATCAGTGGAATCAGCACCTCATTTTACATTAAATAAGTTCAATAAGTCTACTCTCAAGTGTTGATAAAGGTACAAACGAATAAAATGTTTATATAACACATTTTTAAATATCTATTATTCTCCATTTTACTCGATCTCCTAAATAATTAAAGATAGGACATTGCGGTTTTCATCAGTGGATTCAGCACCTTATTTTACATATTATAAGTCCCATAATTCTACTCTCAAGAGTTGATAAACGTAGAAACGAATAAAATGCTTATATATCACATTTTTAAATATCTATTATTCTCCATTTTACTCGATCTCCTAAATGGTTAAAGATAGGACATTGCGGTTTTCATCAATGGATTCAGCACCTCATTTTACATAAAATAAGTCCTATAAGTCTCCTCTCAAGTGTTGATAAAGGTCCAAACGAATAAAATGTTTATATAACACATTTTTAAATAACTATTACTCTCCATTTTACTCGATCTCCTAAACGGTTAAAGATAGGACATTGCGGTTTTCATCAGTGGATTTAGCACCTCATTTTACATTAAATAAGTCCTTTAAGTCTACTCTCAAGAGTTGATAAAGGTACAAACGAATAAAATGTTTATGTATCACATTTTTAAATATCTATTATTATCCATTTTACTCGATTTCCTAAACGGTTAAAGATAGGACATAGCGGTGTTCACCTGTGGATTAAGCACCTCGTTTTACATATAATAAGTCCTATAAGTCTACTCTAAAGAGTTAATAAAAGTACAAACGAAAAAAATGTTTATATATCACATTTTTAAATATCTAATATTTTCCATTTTACTCGATCTCCTAAACGGTTAAAGATAGGACATTGCGGTTTTCACCAGTGGATTCAGCACCTCATTTTAAATAAAATAAGTCCTACAAGTCTACTCTCAAGAGTTGATAAAGGTACAAACGAATAAAATGTTTATATATCACATTTTTAAATATCTATTAATCTCCATTTTACTCGATCTGCTAAACGGTTAAAGATAGGACATTGCGGTTTTCACCAGTGGATTAAGCACCTCGTTTTACATATAATAAGTTCTATAAGTCTACTCTCAAGAGTTGATAAAGGTACAAACGAATAAAATGTTTATGTATCACATTTTTAAATATCTATTATTCTCCATTTTACTCGATCTCCTAAACGGTTGAAGATAGGACATTGCGGTGTTCACCAGTAATTTAAGCACCTCGTTTTACATATAATAAGTACTATAAGTCAACTCCAAAGAGTTGATAAAGGTACAAACGAATAAAATGTTTATATATCACATTTTTAAATATCTATTAATCTCCATTTTACTCGATCTGCTAAACGGTTAAAGATAGGACATTGCGGTTTTCACCAGTGGATTCAGCACCTCATTTTACATAAAATAAGTCCTATAAGTCGACTTTCAAGAGTTGATAAAGGTACAAACGAATAAAATGTTTATATATCACATTTTCAAACATCTATTAATCTTTATTTTACTCGATCTCCTAAACGGTTAACAATAGGACATTGCGGTTTTCATCAGTAGAATCAGCACCTCATTTTACATAAAATAAGTCCTATAAATCTACTCTAAAGGGTTGATAAAGGTACAAACGAATAAAATGTTTATGTATCACATTTTTAAATATCTATTATTTTCCATTTTACTGAATCTCCTAAACGGTTAAAGATAGGAGATTGGGGTTTTCATCAGAGGATTAAGCACCTCATTTTACATATAATAAGTCCTATAAGTCTACTCTAAAGAGTTAATAAAGGTACAAACGAAAAAAATGTTTATATATCACATTTTTAAATATCTAATATTTTCCATTTTACTCGATCTCCTAAACGGTTAAAGATAGGACATTGCGGTTTTCACCAGTGGATTCAGCACCTCATTTTAAATAAAATAAGTCCTACAAGTCTACACTCAAGAGTTGATAAAGGTACAAACGAATAAAATGTTTATATATCACATTTTTAAATATCTATTATTTTCCATTTTACTCGATCTCCTAAATGGTTAAAGATAGGACATTGCGGTTTTTACCAGTGGCTTTAGCACCTCATTTTACATAAAATAAGTCCTATAGGTCGACTTTCAAGAGTTGATAAAGGTACAAGCGAATAAAATGTTTATATATCACATTTTCAAATATCTATTATTCTCCATTTTACTCGATCTCCTAAACCGTTAAAGATAGGACATTGCGGTTTTCATTAGTGGAATCAGCACCTCATTTTACATTAAATAAGTCCAATAAGTCTACTCTCAAGTGTTGATAAAGGTGCAAACGAATAAAATGTTTATATAACACATTTTTAAATATCTATTATTTTCCATTTTACTCGATCTCCTAAACGGTTAAAGATAGGACATTGCGCTTTTCACCAGTGGATTCAGCACGTCATTTTACATAAAATAAGTCCTATAAGTCGACTTTCAAGAGTTGATAAAGGTACAAACGAATAAAATGTTTATATATCACATTTTCAAATATCTATTAATTTTTATTTTACTCGATCTCCTAAACGGTTAAAGATAGGACATTGTGGTTTTTACCAGTGGCTTCAGCACCTCATTTTACATAAAATAAGTCCTATAAGTCGACTTTCAAGATTTGATAAAGGTACAAACGAATAAAATGTTTATATATCACATTTTCAAATATCTATTATTCTCCATTTTACTCGATCTCCTAAACCGTTAAAGATAGGACATTGCGGTTTTCATCAGTGGAATCAGCACCTCATTTTACATAAAATAAGTCCTATAAGTCTACTCTTAAAAGTTGATAAAGGTACAAACGAATAAAATGTTTATATATAACATTTTTAAATATCTATTATTTTCCATTTTACTCGATCTATTAAACAATTAAAGATAGGACATTGCGGTTTTCACCAGTGGATTCAGCACCTCATTTTACATAAAATAAGTCCTGTAAGTCGACTTTCAAGAGTTGATAAAGGTACAAACGAATAAAATGTTTATATATCACATTTTCAAATATCTATTATTCTCCATTTTACTCGATCTCCTAAACCGTTAAAGATAGGACATTGCGGTTTTTATCAGTGGAATCAGCACCTCATTTTACATTAAATAAGTTCAATAAGTCTACTCTCAAGTGTTGATAAAGGTACAAACGAATAAAATGTTTATATAACACATTTTTAAATATCTATTATTCTCCATTTTACTCGATCTCCTAAATAATTAAAGATAGGACATTGCGGTTTTCATCAGTGGATTCAGCACCTTATTTTACATATTATAAGTCCCATAAGTCTACTCTCAAGAGTTGATAAACGTACAAACGAATAAAATGCTTATATATCACATTTTTAAATATCTATTATTCTCCATTTTACTCGATCTCCTAAATGGTTAAAGATAGGACATTGCGGTTTTCATCAATGGATTCAGCACCTCATTTTACATAAAATAAGTCCTATAAGTCTCCTCTCAAATGTTGATAAAGGTCCAAACGAATAAAATGTTTATATATCACATTTTTAAATAACTATTACTCTCCATTTTACTCGATCTCCTAAACGGTTAAAGATAGGACATTGCGGTTTTCATCAGTGGATTTAGCACCTCATTTTACATTAAATAAGTCCTTTAAGTCTACTCTCAAAAGTTGATAAAGGTACTAACGGATAAAATGTTTATATATGACATTTTTAAATATCTATTACTCTCCATTTTACTTGATCTCCTAAACGGTTAAAGATAGGACATTGCGGTTTCCACCAGTGGATTCAGAACCTCATTTTACATAAAATAAGTCCTATAAATCTACTCTCAAGAATTGATAAAGGTACAAACGAAAAAAATGTTTATATATCACATTTTTAAATATCAATTATTCTTCATTTTACTCGATCTCCTAAACAGTTAAAGATATGACATTGCGGTTTTCACCAGTGAATTCAGCACCTCATTTTACATAAAATAATTCCTAGAAGTCAACTCTCAAGAGTTGATAAAGGTACAAACGAATAAAATGTTTATATATAAATTTTTAAATATCTATTATTTTCCATTTTACTCGATCTCCTAAACCGATAAAGATAGGACATTGCGGTTTTCACCAGTAAATTCAGCACCACATTTTACATAAAACAAGTCTTATAAGTCTACTCTCAAGTGTTGATAAAGGTACAAACGAATAAAATGTTTATATAACACATTTTTAAATATCCATTATTTTCCATTTTACTCGATCTCCTAAACGGTTAAAGATAGGACATTGCGGTTTTCACCAGTGGATTCAGCACCACATTTTACATAAAATAAGTCCTATAAGTCGACATTCAAGAGTTGATAAAGGTACAAACGAATAAAATGTTTATATATCACATTTTTAAATATCTATTACTCTTCATTTTACTCGATCTCCTAAACCGTTAAAGATAGGACATTGCGGTTTTCATTAGTGGAATCAGCACCTCATTTTACATTAAATAAGTCCAATAAGTCTACTCTCAAGTGTTGATAAAGGTGCAAACGAATAAAATGTTTATATAACACATTTTTAAATATCTATTATTTTCCATTTTACTCGATCTCCTAAACGGTTAAAGATAGGACATTGCGCTTTTCACCAGTGGATTCAGCACGTCATTTTACATAAAATAAGTCCTATAAGTCGACTTTCAAGAGTTGATAAAAGTACAAACGAATAAAATGTTTATATATCACATTTTCAAATATCTATTAATTTTTATTTTACTCGATCTCCTAAACGGTTAAAGATAGGACATTGTGGTTTTTACCAGTGGCTTCAGCACCTCATTTTACATAAAATAAGTCCTATAAGTCGACTTTCAAGATTTGATAAAGGTACAAACGAATAAAATGTTTATATATCACATTTTCAAATATCTATTATTCTCCATTTTACTCGATCTCCTAAACCGTTAAAGATAGGACATTGCGGTTTTCATCAGTGGAATCAGCACCTCATTTTACATAAAATAAGTCCTATAAGTCTACTCTTAAAAGTTGATAAAGGTACAAACGAATAAAATGTTTATATATAACATTTTTAAATATCTATTATTTTCCATTTTACTCGATCTATTAAACAATTAAAGATAGGACATTGCGGTTTTCACCAGTGGATTCAGCACCTCATTTTACATAAAATAAGTCCTGTAAGTCGACTTTCAAGAGTTGATAAAGGTACAAACGAATAAAATGTTTATATATCACATTTTCAAATATCTATTATTCTCCATTTTACTCGATCTCCTAAACCGTTAAAGATAGGACATTGCGGTTTTTATCAGTGGAATCAGCACCTCATTTTACATTAAATAAGTTCAATAAGTCTACTCTCAAGTGTTGATAAAGGTACAAACGAATAAAATGTTTATATAACACATTTTTAAATATCTATTATTCTCCATTTTACTCGATCTCCTAAATAATTAAAGATAGGACATTGCGGTTTTCATCAGTGGATTCAGCACCTTATTTTACATATTATAAGTCCCATAAGTCTACTCTCAAGAGTTGATAAACGTACAAACGAATAAAATGCTTATATATCACATTTTTAAATATCTATTATTCTCCATTTTACTCGATCTCCTAAATGGTTAAAGATAGGACATTGCGGTTTTCATCAATGGATTCAGCACCTCATTTTACATAAAATAAGTCCTATAAGTCTCCTCTCAAATGTTGATAAAGGTCCAAACGAATAAAATGTTTATATATCACATTTTTAAATAACTATTACTCTCCATTTTACTCGATCTCCTAAACGGTTAAAGATAGGACATTGCGGTTTTCATCAGTGGATTTAGCACCTCATTTTACATTAAATAAGTCCTTTAAGTCTACTCTCAAAAGTTGATAAAGGTACTAACGGATAAAATGTTTATATATGACATTTTTAAATATCTATTACTCTCCATTTTACTTGATCTCCTAAACGGTTAAAGATAGGACATTGCGGTTTCCACCAGTGGATTCAGAACCTCATTTTACATAAAATAAGTCCTATAAATCTACTCTCAAGAATTGATAAAGGTACAAACGAAAAAAATGTTTATATATCACATTTTTAAATATCAATTATTCTTCATTTTACTCGATCTCCTAAACAGTTAAAGATATGACATTGCGGTTTTCACCAGTGAATTCAGCACCTCATTTTACATAAAATAATTCCTAGAAGTCAACTCTCAAGAGTTGATAAAGGTACAAACGAATAAAATGTTTATATATAAATTTTTAAATATCTATTATTTTCCATTTTACTCGATCTCCTAAACCGATAAAGATAGGACATTGCGGTTTTCACCAGTAAATTCAGCACCACATTTTACATAAAACAAGTCTTATAAGTCTACTCTCAAGTGTTGATAAAGGTACAAACGAATAAAATGTTTATATAACACATTTTTAAATATCCATTATTTTCCATTTTACTCGATCTCCTACATGGTTAAAGATAGGACATTGCGGTTTTCATCAGTGGATTCAGCACCTCATTTTACATTAAATAAGTTTTATGAGTCTACTCTAAAGAGTTGATAAAGGTACAAACGAAAAAAAATGTTAATATATCACATTTTTAAATATCTATTATTCTCCATTTTACTCGATCTCCTAAACGGTTAAAGATAGGACATTGCGGTTTTCACCAGTGGATTCAGCACCACATTTTACATAAAATAAGTCCTATAAGTCGACATTCAAGAGTTGATAAAGGTACAAACGAATAAAATGTTTATATATCACATTGTTAAATATCTATTACTCTTCATTTTACTCGATCTCCTAAACGGTTAAAGATAGGACATTGCGGTTTTCACCAGTAAATTCAGCACCTCATTTTACATAAAATAAGTCCTATAAGTCTACTCTAAATAGTTGATAAAGGTACAAACGATTAAAATGTTTATATATCACACTTTTAAATATCTATTATTCTCCATTTTATCCGATCTCCTAAACGGTTAAATATAGGACATTGCGGTTTGAACCAGTGGATTCAGCACCATATTTTACATAAAATAAGTCCTATAAGTCTACTCTAAATAGTTGATAAAGGTACAAACGAATAAAAAGTTTATATTTCACATTTTTAAATATCTATTATTCTCCATTTTACTCGATCTCCTAAACGGTTAAATATAGGACATTGCGGTTTGAACCAGTGTATTCAGCACCTTATTTTACATAAAATAAGTTCTATAAGTCTACTCTAAATAGTTGATAAAAGTACAAACGAATAAAATGTTTATATATCACATTTTTATATATCTATTATTCTCCATTTTACTCGATCTCCTAAACAGTTAAATATAGGACATTGCGGTTTTCAACAGTGGATTAAGCACCTCATTTTACATAAAACAAGTCCTATAAGTCTACTCTCAAGAGTCATAAAGGTACAAACGAACAAAATGTTTACATATCACTTTTTTAAATATCTATTATTCTCCATTTTACTCGATCTCCTAAACGGTTAAAGATAGGACATTGCGGTTTTCACCAGTGGATTTAGCACCTCATTTTACATAAAATAAGTCCTATAAATCTACTCTCAAAAGTCATAAAGGTACAAACGAATAAATTGTTTATATATCACATTTTTAAATATCTATTATCCACCAGTTTACTCGATCTCCTAAACGGTTAAAGATAGGACATTGTGGTTTTCACCAGTGGATTCAGCACCTCATTTTACATAAAATAAGTTCTATAAGTCTACTCTCAAGAGTTGATAAAGGTACAAACGGATAAAATGTTTATATATCACATTTTCAAATATCTATGATTCTCCATTTTACTCGATCTCTTAAACAGTTAAAGATAGGACATTGCGGTTTTCCCCAGTGGATTCAGTCCCTCATTTTACATAAAATAAGTCCTATAAGTCTACTCTCAAGAGTCATAAAGGTACAAACGAATAAAATGTTTATATATCACATTTTTAAATATCTATTATTTTCCATTTTACTCGATCTCCTAAACGGTTAAAGATTGGACATTGCGGTTTTTACCAGAGAATTCAGCACCTCATTTTACATAATTTAAGTCCTATAAGTCTACTCTTAAAAGTTGATAAAGGTACAAACGAATAAAATGTTTATATATAACATTTTTAAATATCTATTATTTTCCATTTTACTCGATCTATTAAACAATTAAAGATAGGACATTGCGGTTTTCACCAGTGGATTCAGCACCTCATTTTACATAAAATAAGTCCTGTAAGTCGACTTTCAAGAGTTGATAAAGGTACAAACGAATAAAATGTTTATATATCACATTTTCAAATATCTATTATTCTCCATTTTACTCGATCTCCTAAACCGTTAAAGATAGGACATTGCGGTTTTTATCAGTGGAATCAGCACCTCATTTTACATTAAATAAGTTCAATAAGTCTACTCTCAAGTGTTGATAAAGGTACAAACGAATAAAATGTTTATATAACACATTTTTAAATATCTATTATTCTCCATTTTACTCGATCTCCTAAATAATTAAAGATAGGACATTGCGGTTTTCATCAGTGGATTCAGCACCTTATTTTACATATTATAAGTCCCATAAGTCTACTCTCAAGAGTTGATAAACGTACAAACGAATAAAATGCTTATATATCACATTTTTAAATATCTATTATTCTCCATTTTACTCGATCTCCTAAATGGTTAAAGATAGGACATTGCGGTTTTCATCAATGGATTCAGCACCTCATTTTACATAAAATAAGTCCTATAAGTCTCCTCTCAAGTGTTGATAAAGGTCCAAACGAATAAAATGTTTATATAACACATTTTTAAATAACTATTACTCTCCATTTTACTCGATCTCCTAAACGGTTAAAGATAGGACATTGCGGTTTTCATCAGTGGATTTAGCACCTCATTTTACATTAAATAAGTCCTTTAAGTCTACTCTCAAAAGTTGATAAAGGTACTAACGGATAAAATGTTTATATATGACATTTTTAAATATCTATTACTCTCCATTTTACTTGATCTCCTAAACGGTTAAAGATAGGACATTGCGGTTTCCACCAGTGGATTCAGAACCTCATTTTACATAAAATAAGTCCTATAAATCTACTCTCAAGAATTGATAAAGGTACAAACGAAAAAAATGTTTATATATCACATTTTTAAATATCAATTATTCTTCATTTTACTCGATCTCCTAAACAGTTAAAGATGTGACATTGCGGTTTTCACCAGTGAATTCAGCACCTCATTTTACATAAAATAATTCCTAGAAGTCAACTCTCAAGAGTTGATAAAGGTACAAACGAATAAAATGTTTATATATAAATTTTTAAATATCTATTATTTTCCATTTTACTCGATCTCCTAAACCGATAAAGATAGGACATTGCGGTTTTCACCAGTAAATTCAGCACCACATTTTACATAAAACAAGTCTTATAAGTCTACTCTCAAGTGTTGATAAAGGTACAAACGAATAAAATGTTTATATAACACATTTTTAAATATCCATTATTTTCCATTTTACTCGATCTCCTAAATGGTTAAAGATAGGACATTGCGGTTTTCATCAGTGGATTCAGCACCTCATTTTACATTAAATAAGTTTTATGAGTCTACTCTAAAGAGTTGATAAAGGTACAAACGAAAAAAAATGTTAATATATCACATTTTTAAATATCTATTATTCTCCATTTTACTCGATCTCCTAAACGGTTAAAGATAGGACATTGCGGTTTTCACCAGTGGATTCAGCACCACATTTTACATAAAATAAGTCCTATAAGTCGACTTTCAAGAGTTGATAAAGGTACAAACGAAAAAAATGTTTATATATCACATTTTTAAATATCAATTATTCTTCATTTTACTCGATCTCCTAAACAGTTAAAGATATGACATTGCGGTTTTCACCAGTGAATTCAGCACCTCATTTTACATAAAATAATTCCTAGAAGTCAACTCTCAAAAGTTGATAAAGGTACAAACGAATAAAATGTTTATATATAAATTTTTAAATATCTATTATTTTCCATTTTACTCGATCTCCTAAACCGATAAAGATAGGACATTGCGGTTTTCACCAGTAAATTCAGCACCACATTTTACATAAAACAAGTCTTATAAGTCTACTCTCAAGTGTTGATAAAGGTACAAACGAATAAAATGTTTATATAACACATTTTTAAATATCCATTATTTTCCATTTTACTCGATCTCCTAAATGGTTAAAGATAGGACATTGCGGTTTTCATCAGTGGATTCAGCACCTCATTTTACATTAAATAAGTTTTATGAGTCAACTCTAAAGAGTTGATAAAGGTACAAACGAAAAAAAATGTTAATATATCACATTTTTAAATATCTATTATTCTCCATTTTACTCGATCTCCTAAACGGTTAAAGATAGGACATTGCGGTTTTCACCAGTGGATTCAGCACCTCATTTTACATAAAATAAGTCCTATAAGTCTACTCTAAATAGTTGATAAAGGTACAAACGAATAAAAAGTTTATATTTCACATTTTTAAATATCTATTATTCTCCATTTTACTCGATCTCCTAAACGGTTAAATATAGGACATTGCGGTTTGAACCAGTGTATTCAGCACCTTATTTTACATAAAATAAGTTCTATAAGTCTACTCTAAATAGTTGATAAAAGTACAAACGAATAAAATGTTTATATATCACATTTTTATATATCTATTATTCTCCATTTTACTCGATCTCCTAAACAGTTAAATATAGGACATTGCGGTTTTCAACAGTGGATTCAGAACCTCATTTTACATAAAATAAGTCCTATAAATCTACTCTCAAGAATTGATAAAGGTACAAACGAAAAAAATGTTTATATATCACATTTTTAAATATCAATTATTCTTCATTTTACTCGATCTCCTAAACAGTTAAAGATATGACATTGCGGTTTTCACCAGTGAATTCAGCACCTCATTTTACATAAAATAATTCCTAGAAGTCAACTCTCAAGAGTTGATAAAGGTACAAACGAATAAAATGTTTATATATAAATTTTTAAATATCTATTATTTTCCATTTTACTCGATCTCCTAAACCGATAAAGATAGGACATTGCGGTTTTCACCAGTAAATTCAGCACCACATTTTACATAAAACAAGTCTTATAAGTCTACTCTCAAGTGTTGATAAAGGTACAAACGAATAAAATGTTTATATAACACATTTTTAAATATCCATTATTTTCCATTTTACTCGATCTCCTACATGGTTAAAGATAGGACATTGCGGTTTTCATCAGTGGATTCAGCACCTCATTTTACATTAAATAAGTTTTATGAGTCTACTCTAAAGAGTTGATAAAGGTACAAACGAAAAAAAATGTTAATATATCACATTTTTAAATATCTATTATTCTCCATTTTACTCGATCTCCTAAACGGTTAAAGATAGGACATTGCGGTTTTCACCAGTGGATTCAGCACCACATTTTACATAAAATAAGTCCTATAAGTCGACATTCAAGAGTTGATAAAGGTACAAACGAATAAAATGTTTATATATCACATTTTTAAATATCTATTACTCTTCATTTTACTCGATCTCCTAAACGGTTAAAGATAGGACATTGCGGTTTTCACCAGTAAATTCAGCACCTCATTTTACATAAAATAAGTCCTATAAGTCTACTCTAAATAGTTGATAAAGGTACAAACGATTAAAATGTTTATATATCACACTTTTAAATATCTATTATTCTCCATTTTATCCGATCTCCTAAACGGTTAAATATAGGACATTGCGGTTTGAACCAGTGGATTCAGCACCATATTTTACATAAAATAAGTCCTATAAGTCTACTCTAAATAGTTGATAAAGGTACAAACGAATAAAAAGTTTATATTTCACATTTTTAAATATCTATTATTCTCCATTTTACTCGATCTCCTAAACGGTTAAATATAGGACATTGCGGTTTGAACCAGTGTATTCAGCACCTTATTTTACATAAAATAAGTTCTATAAGTCTACTCTAAATAGTTGATAAAAGTACAAACGAATAAAATGTTTATATATCACATTTTTATATATCTATTATTCTCCATTTTACTCGATCTCCTAAACAGTTAAATATAGGACATTGCGGTTTTCAACAGTAGATTAAGCACCTCATTTTACATAAAACAAGTCCTATAAGTCTACTCTCAAGAGTCATAAAGGTACAAACGAACAAAATGTTTACATATCACTTTTTTAAATATCTATTATTCTCCATTTTACTCGATCTCCTAAACGGTTAAAGATAGGACATTGCGGTTTTCACCAGTGGATTTAGCACCTCATTTTACATAAAATAAGTCCTATAAATCTACTCTCAAAAGTCATAAAGGTACAAACGAATAAATTGTTTATATATCACATTTTTAAATATCTATTATCCACCAGTTTACTCGATCTCCTAAACGGTTAAAGATAGGACATTGTGGTTTTCACCAGTGGATTCAGCACCTCATTTTACATAAAATAAGTTCTATAAGTCTACTCTCAAGAGTTGATAAAGGTACAAACGGATAAAATGTTTATATATCACATTTTCAAATATCTATGATTCTCCATTTTACTCGATCTCTTAAACAGTTAAAGATAGGACATTGCGGTTTTCCCCAGTGGATTCAGTCCCTCATTTTACATAAAATAAGTCCTATAAGTCTACTCTCAAGAGTCATAAAGGTACAAACGAATAAAATGTTTATATATCACATTTTTAAATATCTATTATTTTCCATTTTACTCGATCTCCTAAACGGTTAAAGATTGGACATTGCGGTTTTTACCAGAGAATTCAGCACCTCATTTTACATAATTTAAGTCCTATAAGTCTACTCTTAAAAGTTGATAAAGGTACAAACGAATAAAATGTTTATATATAACATTTTTAAATATCTATTATTTTCCATTTTACTCGATCTATTAAACAATTAAAGATAGGACATTGCGGTTTTCACCAGTGGATTCAGCACCTCATTTTACATAAAATAAGTCCTGTAAGTCGACTTTCAAGAGTTGATAAAGGTACAAACGAATAAAATGTTTATATATCACATTTTCAAATATCTATTATTCTCCATTTTACTCGATCTCCTAAACCGTTAAAGATAGGACATTGCGGTTTTTATCAGTGGAATCAGCACCTCATTTTACATTAAATAAGTTCAATAAGTCTACTCTCAAGTGTTGATAAAGGTACAAACGAATAAAATGTTTATATAACACATTTTTAAATATCTATTATTCTCCATTTTACTCGATCTCCTAAATAATTAAAGATAGGACATTGCGGTTTTCATCAGTGGATTCAGCACCTTATTTTACATATTATAAGTCCCATAAGTCTACTCTCAAGAGTTGATAAACGTACAAACGAATAAAATGCTTATATATCACATTTTTAAATATCTATTATTCTCCATTTTACTCGATCTCCTAAATGGTTAAAGATAGGACATTGCGGTTTTCATCAGTGGATTCAGCACCTTATTTTACATATTATAAGTCCCATAAGTCTACTCTCAAGAGTTGATAAAGGTCCAAACGAATAAAATGTTTATATAACACATTTTTAAATAACTATTACTCTCCATTTTACTCGATCTCCTAAACGGTTAAAGATAGGACATTGCGGTTTTCATCAGTGGATTTAGCACCTCATTTTACATTAAATAAGTCCTTTAAGTCTACTCTCAAAAGTTGATAAAGGTACTAACGGATAAAATGTTTATATATGACATTTTTAAATATCTATTACTCTCCATTTTACTTGATCTCCTAAACGGTTAAAGATAGGACATTGCGGTTTCCACCAGTGGATTCAGAACCTCATTTTACATAAAATAAGTCCTATAAATCTACTCTCAAGAATTGATAAAGGTACAAACGAAAAAAATGTTTATATATCACATTTTTAAATATCAATTATTCTTCATTTTACTCGATCTCCTAAACAGTTAAAGATATGACATTGCGGTTTTCACCAGTGAATTCAGCACCTCATTTTACATAAAATAATTCCTAGAAGTCAACTCTCAAGAGTTGATAAAGGTACAAACGAATAAAATGTTTATATATAAATTTTTAAATATCTATTATTTTCCATTTTACTCGATCTCCTAAACCGATAAAGATAGGACATTGCGGTTTTCACCAGTAAATTCAGCACCACATTTTACATAAAACAAGTCTTATAAGTCTACTCTCAAGTGTTGATAAAGGTACAAACGAATAAAATGTTTATATAACACATTTTTAAATATCCATTATTTTCCATTTTACTCGATCTCCTAAATGGTTAAAGATAGGACATTGCGGTTTTCATCAGTGGATTCAGCACCTCATTTTACATTAAATAAGTTTTATGAGTCTACTCTAAAGAGTTGATAAAGGTACAAACGAAAAAAAATGTTAATATATCACATTTTTAAATATCTATTATTCTCCATTTTACTCGATCTCCTAAACGGTTAAAGATAGGACATTGCGGTTTTCACCAGTGGATTCAGCACCACATTTTACATAAAATAAGTCCTATAAGTCGACTTTCAAGAGTTGATAAAGGTACAAACGAAAAAAATGTTTATATATCACATTTTTAAATATCAATTATTCTTCATTTTACTCGATCTCCTAAACAGTTAAAGATATGACATTGCGGTTTTCACCAGTGGATTCAGCACCTCATTTTACATAAAATAAGTCCTATAAGTCTACTCTAAATAGTTGATAAAGGTACAAACGATTAAAATGTTTATATATCACACTTTTAAATATCTATTATTCTCCATTTTATCCGATCTCCTAAACGGTTAAATATAGGACATTGCGGTTTGAACCAGTGGATTCAGCACCATATTTTACATAAAATAAGTCCTATAAGTCTACTCTAAATAGTTGATAAAGGTACAAACGAATAAAAAGTTTATATTTCACATTTTTAAATATCTATTATTCTCCATTTTACTCGATCTCCTAAACGGTTAAATATAGGACATTGCGGTTTGAACCAGTGTATTCAGCACCTTATTTTACATAAAATAAGTTCTATAAGTCTACTCTAAATAGTTGATAAAAGTACAAACGAATAAAATGTTTATATATCACATTTTTATATATCTATTATTCTCCATTTTACTCGATCTCCTAAACAGTTAAATATAGGACATTGCGGTTTTCAACAGTGGATTAAGCACCTCATTTTACATAAAACAAGTCCTATAAGTCTACTCTCAAGAGTCATAAAGGTACAAACGAATAAAATGTTTACATATCACTTTTTTAAATATCTATTATTCTCCATTTTACTCGATCTCCTAAACGGTTAAAGATAGGACATTGCGGTTTTCACCAGTGGATTTAGCACCTCATTTTACATAAAATAAGTCCTATAAATCTACTCTCAAAAGTCATAAAGGTACAAACGAATAAATTGTTTATATATCACATTTTTAAATATCTATTATCCACCAGTTTACTCGATCTCCTAAACGGTTAAAGATAGGACATTGTGGTTTTCACCAGTGGATTCAGCACCTCATTTTACATAAAATAAGTTCTATAAGTCTACTCTCAAGAGTTGATAAAGGTACAAACGGATAAAATGTTTATATATCACATTTTCAAATATCTATGATTCTCCATTTACTCGATCTCTTAAACAGTTAAAGATAGGACATTGCGGTTTTCCCCAGTGGATTCAGTCCCTCATTTTACATAAAATAAGTCCTATAAGTCTACTCTCAAGAGTCATAAAGGTACAAACGAATAAAATGTTTATATATCACATTTTTAAATATCTATTATTTTCCATTTTACTCGATCTCCTAAACGGTTAAAGATTGGACATTGCGGTTTTTACCAGAGAATTCAGCACCTCATTTTACATAATTTAAGTCCTATAAGTCTACTCTTAAAAGTTGATAAAGGTACAAACGAATAAAATGTTTATATATAACATTTTTAAATATCTATTATTTTCCATTTTACTCGATCTATTAAACAATTAAAGATAGGACATTGCGGTTTTCACCAGTGGATTCAGCACCTCATTTTACATAAAATAAGTCCTGTAAGTCGACTTTCAAGAGTTGATAAAGGTACAAACGAATAAAATGTTTATATATCACATTTTCAAATATCTATTATTCTCCATTTTACTCGATCTCCTAAACCGTTTAAGATAGGACATTGCGGTTTTTATCAGTGGAATCAGCACCTCATTTTACATTAAATAAGTTCAATAAGTCTACTCTCAAGTGTTGATAAAGGTACAAACGAATAAAATGTTTATATAACACATTTTTAAATATCTATTATTCTCCATTTTACTCGATCTCCTAAATAATTAAAGATAGGACATTGCGGTTTTCATCAGTGGATTCAGCACCTTATTTTACATATTATAAGTCCCATAAGTCTACTCTCAAGAGTTGATAAACGTACAAACGAATAAAATGCTTATATATCACATTTTTAAATATCTATTATTCTCCATTTTACTCGATCTCCTAAATGGTTAAAGATAGGACATTGCGGTTTTCATCAGTGGATTCAGCACCTTATTTTACATATTATAAGTCCCATAAGTCTACTCTCAAGAGTTGATAAAGGTCCAAACGAATAAAATGTTTATATAACACATTTTTAAATAACTATTACTCTCCATTTTACTCGATCTCCTAAACGGTTAAAGATAGGACATTGCGGTTTTCATCAGTGGATTTAGCACCTCATTTTACATTAAATAAGTCCTTTAAGTCTACTCTCAAAAGTTGATAAAGGTACTAACGGATAAAATGTTTATATATGACATTTTTAAATATCTATTACTCTCCATTTTACTTGATCTCCTAAACGGTTAAAGATAGGACATTGCGGTTTCCACCAGTGGATTCAGAACCTCATTTTACATAAAATAAGTCCTATAAATCTACTCTCAAGAATTGATAAAGGTACAAACGAAAAAAATGTTTATATATCACATTTTTAAATATCAATTATTCTTCATTTTACTCGATCTCCTAAACAGTTAAAGATATGACATTGCGGTTTTCACCAGTGAATTCAGCACCTCATTTTACATAAAATAATTCCTAGAAGTCAACTCTCAAGAGTTGATAAAGATACAAACGAATAAAATGTTTATATATACATTTTTAAATATCTATTATTTTCCATTTTACTCGATCTCCTAAACCGATAAAGATAGGACATTGCGGTTTTCACCAGTAAATTCAGCACCACATTTTACATAAAACAAGTCTTATAAGTCTACTCTCAAGTGTTGATAAAGGTACAAACGAATAAAATGTTTATATAACACATTTTTAAATATCCATTATTTTCCATTTTACTCGATCTCCTAAATGGTTAAAGATAGGACATTGCGGTTTTCATCAGTGGATTCAGCACCTCATTTTACATTAAATAAGTTTTATGAGTCTACTCTAAAGAGTTGATAAAGGTACAAACGAAAAAAAATGTTAATATATCACATTTTTAAATATCTATTATTCTCCATTTTACTCGATCTCCTAAACGGTTAAAGATAGGACATTGCGGTTTTCACCAGTGGATTCAGCACCACATTTTACATAAAATAAGTCCTATAAGTCGACTTTCAAGAGTTGATAAAGGTACAAACGAAAAAAATGTTTATATATCACATTTTTAAATATCAATTATTCTTCATTTTACTCGATCTCCTAAACAGTTAAAGATATGACATTGCGGTTTTCACCAGTGGATTCAGCACCTCATTTTACATAAAATAAGTCCTATAAGTCTACTCTAAATAGTTGATAAAGGTACAAACGATTAAAATGTTTATATATCACACTTTTAAATATCTATTATTCTCCATTTTATCCGATCTCCTAAACGGTTAAATATAGGACATTGCGGTTTGAACCAGTGGATTCAGCACCATATTTTACATAAAATAAGTCCTATAAGTCTACTCTAAATAGTTGATAAAGGTACAAACGAATAAAAAGTTTATATTTCACATTTTTAAATATCTATTATTCTCCATTTTACTCGATCTCCTAAACGGTTAAATATAGGACATTGCGGTTTGAACCAGTGTATTCAGCACCTTATTTTACATAAAATAAGTTCTATAAGTCTACTCTAAATAGTTGATAAAAGTACAAACGAATAAAATGTTTATATATCACATTTTTATATATCTATTATTCTCCATTTTACTCGATCTCCTAAACAGTTAAATATAGGACATTGCGGTTTTCAACAGTGGATTAAGCACCTCATTTTACATAAAACAAGTCCTATAAGTCTACTCTCAAGAGTCATAAAGGTACAAACGAATAAAATGTTTACATATCACTTTTTTAAATATCTATTATTCTCCATTTTACTCGATCTCCTAAACGGTTAAAGATAGGACATTGCGGTTTTCACCAGTGGATTTAGCACCTCATTTTACATAAAATAAGTCCTATAAATCTACTCTCAAAAGTCATAAAGGTACAAACGAATAAATTGTTTATATATCACATTTTTAAATATCTATTATCCACCAGTTTACTCGATCTCCTAAACGGTTAAAGATAGGACATTGTGGTTTTCACCAGTGGATTCAGCACCTCATTTTACATAAAATAAGTTCTATAAGTCTACTCTCAAGAGTTGATAAAGGTACAAACGGATAAAATGTTTATATATCACATTTTCAAATATCTATGATTCTCCATTTTACTCGATCTCTTAAACAGTTAAAGATAGGACATTGCGGTTTTCCCCAGTGGATTCAGTCCCTCATTTTACATAAAATAAGTCCTATAAGTCTACTCTCAAGAGTCATAAAGGTACAAACGAATAAAATGTTTATATATCACATTTTTAAATATCTATTATTTTCCATTTTACTCGATCTCCTAAACGGTTAAAGATTGGACATTGCGGTTTTTACCAGAGAATTCAGCACCTCATTTTACATAATTTAAGTCCTATAAGTCTACTCTCAAGAGTTGATAAAGGTACAAACGAATAAAATGTTTATATATCACATTTTTAAATATCTATTATTCACCATTTTACTCGATCTCCTAACCGGTTAAATATAGGACATTGCGGTTTTCAACAGTGGATTAAGCACCTCATTTTACATAAAACAAGTCCTATAAGTCTACTCTCAAGAGTCATAAAGGTACAAACGAACAAAATGTTTACATATCACTTTTTTAAATATCTATTATTCTCCATTTTACTCGATCTCCTAAACGGTTAAAGATAGGACATTGCGGTTTTCACCAGTGGATTTAGCACCTCATTTTACATAAAATAAGTCCTATAAATCTACTCTCAAAAGTCATAAAGGTACAAACGAATAAATTGTTTATATATCACATTTTTAAATATCTATTATCCACCAGTTTACTCGATCTCCTAAACGGTTAAAGATAGGACATTGTGGCTTTCACCAGTGGATTCAGCACCTCATTTTACATAAAATAAGTTCTATAAGTCTACTCTCAAGAGTTGATAAAGGTACAAACGGATAAAATGTTTATATATCACATTTTCAAATATCTATGATTCTCCATTTTACTCGATCTCTTAAACAGTTAAAGATAGGACATTGCGGTTTTCCCCAGTGGATTCAGTCCCTCATTTTACATAAAATAAGTCCTATAAGTCTACTCTCAAGAGTCATAAAGGTACAAACGAATAAAATGTTTATATATCACATTTTTAAATATCTATTATTTTCCATTTTACTCGATCTCCTAAACGGTTAAAGATTTGACATTGCGGTTTTTACCAGAGAATTCAGCACCTCATTTTACATAATTTAAGTCCTATAAGTCTACTCTTAAAAGTTGATAAAGGTACAAACGAATAAAATGTTTATATATAACATTTTTAAATATCTATTATTTTCCATTTTACTCGATCTATTAAACAATTAAAGATAGGACATTGCGGTTTTCACCAGTGGATTCAGCACCTCATTTTACATAAAATAAGTCCTGTAAGTCGACTTTCAAGAGTTGATAAAGGTACAAACGAATAAAATGTTTATATATCACATTTTCAAATATCTATTATTCTCCATTTTACTCGATCTCCTAAACCGTTAAAGATAGGACATTGCGGTTTTTATCAGTGGAATCAGCACCTCATTTTACATTAAATAAGTTCAATAAGTCTACTCTCAAGTGTTGATAAAGGTACAAACGAATAAAATGTTTATATAACACATTTTTAAATATCTATTATTCTCCATTTTACTCGATCTCCTAAATAATTAAAGATAGGACATTGCGGTTTTCATCAGTGGATTCAGCACCTTATTTTACATATTATAAGTCCCATAAGTCTACTCTCAAGAGTTGATAAACGTACAAACGAATAAAATGCTTATATATCACATTTTTAAATATCTATTATTCTCCATTTTACTCGATCTCCTAAATGGTTAAAGATAGGACATTGCGGTTTTCATCAATGGATTCAGCACCTCATTTTACATAAAATAAGTCCTATAAGTCTCCTCTCAAGTGTTGATAAAGGTCCAAACGAATAAAATGTTTATATAACACATTTTTAAATAACTATTACTCTCCATTTTACTCGATCTCCTAAACGGTTAAAGATAGGACATTGCGGTTTTCATCAGTGGATTTAGCACCTCATTTTACATTAAATAAGTCCTTTAAGTCTACTCTCAAAAGTTGATAAAGGTACTAACGAAAAAAATGTTTATATATCACATTTTTAAATATCAATTATTCTTCATTTTACTCGATCTCCTAAACAGTTAAAGATATGACATTGCGGTTTTCACCAGTGAATTCAGCACCTCATTTTACATAAAATAATTCCTAGAAGTCAACTCTCAAGAGTTGATAAAGGTACAAACGAATAAAATGTTTATATATAAATTTTTAAATATCTATTATTTTCCATTTTACTCGATCTCCTAAACCGATAAAGATAGGACATTGCGGTTTTCACCAGTAAATTCAGCACCACATTTTACATAAAACAAGTCTTATAAGTCTACTCTCAAGTGTTGATAAAGGTACAAACGAATAAAATGTTTATATAACACATTTTTAAATATCCATTATTTTCCATTTTACTCGATCTCCTAAATGGTTAAAGATAGGACATTGCGGTTTTCATCAGTGGATTCAGCACCTCATTTTACATTAAATAAGTTTTATGAGTCTACTCTAAAGAGTTGATAAAGGTACAAACGAAAAAAAATGTTAATATATCACATTTTTAAATATCTATTATTCTCCATTTTACTCGATCTCCTAAACGGTTAAAGATAGGACATTGCGGTTTTCACCAGTGGATTCAGCACCACATTTTACATAAAATAAGTCCTATAAGTCGACTTTCAAGAGTTGATAAAGGTACAAACGAAAAAAATGTTTATATATCACATTTTTAAATATCAATTATTCTTCATTTTACTCGATCTCCTAAACAGTTAAAGATATGACATTGCGGTTTTCACCAGTGAATTCAGCACCTCATTTTACATAAAATAATTCCTAGAAGTCAACTCTCAAAAGTTGATAAAGGTACAAACGAATAAAATGTTTATATATAAATTTTTAAATATCTATTATTTTCCATTTTACTCGATCTCCTAAACCGATAAAGATAGGACATTGCGGTTTTCACCAGTAAATTCAGCACCACATTTTACATAAAACAAGTCTTATAAGTCTACTCTCAAGTGTTGATAAAGGTACAAACGAATAAAATGTTTATATAACACATTTTTAAATATCCATTATTTTCCATTTTACTCGATCTCCTAAATGGTTAAAGATAGGACATTGCGGTTTTCACCAGTGGATTCAGCACCTCATTTTACATAAAATAAGTCCTATAAGTCTACTCTAAATAGTTGATAAAGGTACAAACGATTAAAATGTTTATATATCACACTTTTAAATATCTATTATTCTCCATTTTATCCGATCTCCTAAACGGTTAAATATAGGACATTGCGGTTTGAACCAGTGGATTCAGCACCATATTTTACATAAAATAAGTCCTATAAGTCTACTCTAAATAGTTGATAAAGGTACAAACGAATAAAAAGTTTATATTTCACATTTTTAAATATCTATTATTCTCCATTTTACTCGATCTCCTAAACGGTTAAATATAGGACATTGCGGTTTGAACCAGTGTATTCAGCACCTTATTTTACATAAAATAAGTTCTATAAGTCTACTCTAAATAGTTGATAAAAGTACAAACGAATAAAATGTTTATATATCACATTTTTATATATCTATTATTCTCCATTTTACTCGATCTCCTAAACAGTTAAATATAGGACATTGCGGTTTTCAACAGTGGATTAAGCACCTCATTTTACATAAAACAAGTCCTATAAGTCTACTCTCAAGAGTCATAAAGGTACAAACGAATAAAATGTTTACATATCACTTTTTTAAATATCTATTATTCTCCATTTTACTAGATCTCCTAAACGGTTAAAGATAGGACATTGCGGTTTTCACCAGTGGATTTAGCACCTCATTTTACATAAAATAAGTCCTATAAATCTACTCTCAAAAGTCATAAAGGTACAAACGAATAAATTGTTTATATATCACATTTTTAAATATCTATTATCCACCAGTTTACTCGATCTCCTAAACGGTTAAAGATAGGACATTGTGGTTTTCACCAGTGGATTCAGCACCTCATTTTACATAAAATAAGTTCTATAAGTCTACTCTCAAGAGTTGATAAAGGTACAAACGGATAAAATGTTTATATATCACATTTTCAAATATCTATGATTCTCCATTTTACTCGATCTCTTAAACAGTTAAAGATAGGACATTGCGGTTTTCCCCAGTGGATTCAGTCCCTCATTTTACATAAAATAAGTCCTATAAGTCTACTCTCAAGAGTCATAAAGGTACAAACGAATAAAATGTTTATATATCACATTTTTAAATATCTATTATTTTCCATTTTACTCGATCTCCTAAACGGTTAAAGATAGGACATTGCGGTTTTCATCAGTGGATTCAGCACCTCATTTTACATTAAATAAGTTTTATGAGTCTACTCTAAAGAGTTGATAAAGGTACAAACGAAAAAAAATGTTAATATATCACATTTTTAAATATCTATTATTCTCCATTTTACTCGATCTCCTAAACGGTTAAAGATAGGACATTGCGGTTTTCACCAGTGGATTCAGCACCTCATTTTACATAAAACAAGTCTTATAAGTCTACTCTCAAGTGTTGATAAAGGTACAAACGAATAAAATGTTTATATAACACATTTTTAAATATCCATTATTTTCCATTTTACTCGATCTCCTAAATGGTTAAAGATAGGACATTGCGGTTTTCATCAGTGGATTCAGCACCTCATTTTACATTAAATAAGTTTTATGAGTCTACTCTAAAGAGTTGATAAAGGTACAAACGAAAAAAAATGTTAATATATCACATTTTTAAATATCTATTATTCTCCATTTTACTCGATCTCCTAAACGGTTAAAGATAGGACATTGCGGTTTTCACCAGTGGATTCAGCACCTCATTTTACATAAAATAAGTCCTATAAGTCTACTCTAAATAGTTGATAAAGGTACAAACGATTAAAATGTTTATATATCACACTTTTAAATATCTATTATTCTCCATTTTATCCGATCTCCTAAACGGTTAAATATAGGACATTGCGGTTTGAACCAGTGGATTCAGCACCATATTTTACATAAAATAAGTCCTATAAGTCTACTCTAAATAGTTGATAAAGGTACAAACGAATAAAAAGTTTATATTTCACATTTTTAAATATCTATTATTCTCCATTTTACTCGATCTCCTAAACGGTTAAATATAGGACATTGCGGTTTGAACCAGTGTATTCAGCACCTTATTTTACATAAAATAAGTTCTATAAGTCTACTCTAAATAGTTGATAAAAGTACAAACGAATAAAATGTTTATATATCACATTTTTATATATCTATTATTCTCCATTTTACTCGATCTCCTAAACAGTTAAATATAGGACATTGCGGTTTTCAACAGTGGATTAAGCACCTCATTTTACATAAAACAAGTCCTATAAGTCTACTCTCAAGAGTCATAAAGGTACAAACGAATAAAATGTTTACATATCACTTTTTTAAATATCTATTATTCTCCATTTTACTAGATCTCCTAAACGGTTAAAGATAGGACATTGCGGTTTTCACCAGTGGATTTAGCACCTCATTTTACATAAAATAAGTCCTATAAATCTACTCTCAAAAGTCATAAAGGTACAAACGAATAAATTGTTTATATATCACATTTTTAAATATCTATTATCCACCAGTTTACTCGATCTCCTAAACGGTTAAAGATAGGACATTGTGGTTTTCACCAGTGGATTCAGCACCTCATTTTACATAAAATAAGTTCTATAAGTCTACTCTCAAGAGTTGATAAAGGTACAAACGGATAAAATGTTTATATATCACATTTTCAAATATCTATGATTCTCCATTTTACTCGATCTCTTAAACAGTTAAAGATAGGACATTGCGGTTTTCCCCAGTGGATTCAGTCCCTCATTTTACATAAAATAAGTCCTATAAGTCTACTCTCAAGAGTCATAAAGGTACAAACGAATAAAATGTTTATATATCACATTTTTAAATATCTATTATTTTCCATTTTACTCGATCTCCTAAACGGTTAAAGATAGGACATTGCGGTTTTCATCAGTGGATTCAGCACCTCATTTTACATTAAATAAGTTTTATGAGTCTACTCTAAAGAGTTGATAAAGGTACAAACGAAAAAAAATGTTAATATATCACATTTTTAAATATCTATTATTCTCCATTTTACTCGATCTCCTAAACGGTTAAAGATAGGACATTGCGGTTTTCACCAGTGGATTCAGCACCTCATTTTACATAAAATAAGTCCTATAAGTCTACTCTAAATAGTTGATAAAGGTACAAACGATTAAAATGTTTATATATCACACTTTTAAATATCTATTATTCTCCATTTTATCCGATCTCCTAAACGGTTAAATATAGGACATTGCGGTTTGAACCAGTGGATTCAGCACCATATTTTACATAAAATAAGTCCTATAAGTCTACTCTAAATAGTTGATAAAGGTACAAACGAATAAAAAGTTTATATTTCACATTTTTAAATATCTATTATTCTCCATTTTACTCGATCTCCTAAACGGTTAAATATAGGACATTGCGGTTTGAACCAGTGTATTCAGCACCTTATTTTACATAAAATAAGTTCTATAAGTCTACTCTAAATAGTTGATAAAAGTACAAACGAATAAAATGTTTATATATCACATTTTTATATATCTATTATTCTCCATTTTACTCGATCTCCTAAACAGTTAAATATAGGACATTGCGGTTTTCAACAGTGGATTAAGCACCTCATTTTACATAAAACAAGTCCTATAAGTCTACTCTCAAGAGTCATAAAGGTACAAACGAATAAAATGTTTACATATCACTTTTTTAAATATCTATTATTCTCCATTTTACTAGATCTCCTAAACGGTTAAAGATAGGACATTGCGGTTTTCACCAGTGGATTTAGCACCTCATTTTACATAAAATAAGTCCTATAAATCTACTCTCAAAAGTCATAAAGGTACAAACGAATAAATTGTTTATATATCACATTTTTAAATATCTATTATCCACCAGTTTACTCGATCTCCTAAACGGTTAAAGATAGGACATTGTGGTTTTCACCAGTGGATTCAGCACCTCATTTTACATAAAATAAGTTCTATAAGTCTATTCTCAAGAGTTGATAAAGGTACAAACGGATAAAATGTTTATATATCACATTTTCAAATATCTATGATTCTCCATTTTACTCGATCTCTTAAACAGTTAAAGATAGGACATTGCGGTTTTCCCCAGTGGATTCAGTCCCTCATTTTACATAAAATAAGTCCTATAAGTCTACTCTCAAGAGTCATAAAGGTACAAACGAATAAAATGTTTATATATCACATTTTTAAATATCTATTATTTTCCATTTTACTCGATCTCCTAAACGGTTAAAGATTGGACATTGCGGTTTTCATCAATGGATTCAGCACCTCATTTTACATAAAATAAGTCCTATAAGTCTCCTCTCAAGTGTTGATAAAGGTCCAAACGAATAAAATGTTTATATAACACATTTTTAAATAACTATTACTCTCCATTTTACTCGATCTCCTAAACGGTTAAAGATAGGACATTGCGGTTTTCATCAGTGGATTTAGCACCTCATTTTACATTAAATAAGTCCTTTAAGTCTACTCTCAAAAGTTGATAAAGGTACTAACGGATAAAATGTTTATATATGACATTTTTAAATATCTATTACTCTCCATTTTACTTGATCTCCTAAACGGTTAAAGATAGGACATTGCGGTTTCCACCAGTGGATTCAGAACCTCATTTTACATAAAATAAGTCCTATAAATCTACTCTCAAGAATTGATAAAGGTACAAACGAAAAAAATGTTTATATATCACATTTTTAAATATCAATTATTCTTCATTTTACTCGATCTCCTAAACAGTTAAAGATATGACATTGCGGTTTTCACCAGTGAATTCAGCACCTCATTTTACATAAAATAATTCCTAGAAGTCAACTCTCAAGAGTTGATAAAGGTACAAACGAATAAAATGTTTATATATAAATTTTTAAATATCTATTATTTTCCATTTTACTCGATCTCCTAAACCGATAAAGATAGGACATTGCGGTTTTCACCAGTAAATTCAGCACCACATTTTACATAAAACAAGTCTTATAAGTCTACTCTCAAGTGTTGATAAAGGTACAAACGAATAAAATGTTTATATAACACATTTTTAAATATCCATTATTTTCCATTTTACTCGATCTCCTAAATGGTTAAAGATAGGACATTGCGGTTTTCATCAGTGGATTCAGCACCTCATTTTACATTAAATAAGTTTTATGAGTCTACTCTAAAGAGTTGATAAAGGTACAAACGAAAAAAAATGTTAATATATCACATTTTTAAATATCTATTATTCTCCATTTTACTCGATCTCCTAAACGGTTAAAGATAGGACATTGCGGTTTTCACCAGTGGATTCAGCACCACATTTTACATAAAATAAGTCCTATAAGTCGACTTTCAAGAGTTGATAAAGGTACAAACGAAAAAAATGTTTATATATCACATTTTTAAATATCAATTATTCTTCATTTTACTCGATCTCCTAACCAGTTAAAGATATGACATTGCGGTTTTCACCAGTGAATTCAGCACCTCATTTTACATAAAATAATTCCTAGAAGTCAACTCTCAAAAGTTGATAAAGGTACAAACGAATAAAATGTTTATATATAAATTTTTAAATATCTATTATTTTCCATTTTACTCGATCTCCTAAACCGATAAAGATAGGACATTGCGGTTTTCACCAGTAAATTCAGCACCACATTTTACATAAAACAAGTCTTATAAGTCTACTCTCAAGTGTTGATAAAGGTACAAACGAATAAAATGTTTATATAACACATTTTTAAATATCCATTATTTTCCATTTTACTCGATCTCCTAAATGGTTAAAGATAGGACATTGCGGTTTTCATCAGTGGATTCAGCACCTCATTTTACATTAAATAAGTTTTATGAGTCTACTCTAAAGAGTTGATAAAGGTACAAACGAAAAAAAATGTTAATATATCACATTTTTAAATATCTATTATTCTCCATTTTACTCGATCTCCTAAACGGTTAAAGATAGGACATTGCGGTTTTCACCAGTGGATTCAGCACCTCATTTTACATAAAATAAGTCCTATAAGTCTACTCTAAATAGTTGATAAAGGTACAAACGATTAAAATGTTTATATATCACACTTTTAAATATCTATTATTCTCCATTTTATCCGATCTCCTAAACGGTTAAATATAGGACATTGCGGTTTGAACCAGTGGATTCAGCACCATATTTTACATAAAATAAGTCCTATAAGTCTACTCTAAATAGTTGATAAAGGTACAAACGAATAAAAAGTTTATATTTCACATTTTTTAATATCTATTATTCTCCATTTTACTCGATCTCCTAAACGGTTAAATATAGGACATTGCGGTTTGAACCAGTGTATTCAGCACCTTATTTTACATAAAATAAGTTCTATAAGTCTACTCTAAATAGTTGATAAAAGTACAAACGAATAAAATGTTTATATATCACATTTTTATATATCTATTATTCTCCATTTTACTCGATCTCCTAAACAGTTAAATATAGGACATTGCGGTTTTCAACAGTGGATTAAGCACCTCATTTTACATAAAATAAGTCCTATAAATCTACTCTCAAAAGTCATAAAGGTACAAACGAATAAATTGTTTATATATCACATTTTTAAATATCTATTATCCACCAGTTTACTCGATCTCCTAAACGGTTAAAGATAGGACATTGCGGTTTTCAACAGTGGATTAAGCACCTCATTTTACATAAAACAAGTCCTATAAGTCTACTCTCAAGAGTCATAAAGGTACAAACGAATAAAATGTTTACATATCACTTTTTTAAATATTTATTATTCTCCATTTTACTAGATCTCCTAAACGGTTAAAGATAGGACATTGCGGTTTTCACCAGTGGATTTAGCACCTCATTTTACATAAAATAAGTCCTATAAATCTACTCTCAAAAGTCATAAAGGTACAAACGAATAAATTGTTTATATATCACATTTTTAAATATCTATTATCCACCAGTTTACTCGATCTCCTAAACGGTTAAAGATAGGACATTGTGGTTTTCACCAGTGGATTCAGCACCTCATTTTACATAAAATAAGTTCTATAAGTCTACTCTCAAGAGTTGATAAAGGTACAAACGGATAAAATGTTTATATATCACATTTTCAAATATCTATGATTCTCCATTTTACTCGATCTCTTAAACAGTTAAAGATAGGACATTGCGGTTTTCCCCAGTGGATTCAGTCCCTCATTTTACATAAAATAAGTCCTATAAGTCTACTCTCAAGAGTCATAAAGGTACAAACGAATAAAATGTTTATATATCACATTTTTAAATATCTATTATTTTCCATTTTACTCGATCTCCTAAACGGTTAAAGATTGGACATTGCGGTTTTTACCAGAGAATTCAGCACCTCATTTTACATAATTTAAGTCCTATAAGTCTACTCTCAAGAGTTGATAAAGGTACAAACGAATAAAATGTTTATATATCACATTTTTAAATATCTATTATTCACCATTTTACTCGATCTCCTAACCGGTTAAAGATAGGACATTGCGGTTTTCACCAAAAAATTCAGCACCTCATTTTACATAAAATAAGTCCTATAGGTCTAGTCTTAAGAGTTGATAAAGGTACAAACAAGTAAAATGTTTATATATCACATTTTTAAATATCTATTATTTTCCATTTTACTCGATCTCCTAAACGGTTAAAAATAGGACATTGCCGTTTTCACCAGTGGATTCAGCACTTTATTTTACATAAAATAAGTCCTATAAGTCTACTCTAAATAGTTGATAAAGGTACAAACGAATAAAAGGTTTATATATTATATTTTTAAATATCTATTATTCTCCATTTTACTCGATCTCCTAAACGGTTAAATATAGGATATTGCGGTTTTCACCAGTGGATTTAGCACCTCATTTTACATAAAATAAGTCTTATGAGTCTACTCTTAAGAGTTGATAAAGGTACAAACGAATAAAATGTTTATATATCCCATTTTTATGTACCTATTATTCTCCATTTTACTCGATCTCCTAAACAATTAAATATAGGACATTGCGGTTTTTATCAGTGGATTTAGCACCTCATTTTACATAAAATAAGTCCTATAAGTCTACTCTCAAGAGTCATAAAGGTACAAACGAATAAAATGTTTATATATCACATTTTTAAATATCTATTATTCTCCATTTTACTCGATCTCCTAAACGGTTAAAGATAGGACATTGCGGTTTTCACCAGCGGATTTAGCACCTTATTTTACAAAAAATAAGTCCTATAAGTCTACTCTCAAGAGAAAATAAAGGTACAAACGAATAAAATATTTATATATCACATTTTTAAATATCTATTATTCACCATTTTACTCGATCTCCTAAACGGTTAAAGATAGGACATTGCGGTTTTCACCAGTGGATTCAGCACCTCATTTTACATAAAATAAGTTCTATAAGTCTACTCTCAAGAGTCATAAAGGTACAAACGAATAAATTGTTTATATATCACATTTTTAAATATCTATTATTTACCATTTTACTCGATCTCCTAAACGGTTAAAGATAGGACATTGTGGTTTTCACCAGTGGATTCAGCACCTCACTTTACATAAAATAAGTCCTATAAGTCTACTCTTAAGAGTTGATAAAGGTACAAACGAATAAAATGTTTATATATCACATTTTTAAATATTTATTATTCACCATTTTACTCGATCTCCTAAACGGTTAAATATAGGACATTGCGGTTTTCACCAGTGGATTTAGCACCTCATTTTACATAAAATAAGTCCTATAAGTCTACTCTCAAGAGTCATAAAGGTACAAACGAATAAATTGTTTATATATCACATTTTTAAATATCTATTATTTACCATTTTACTTGATCTCCTAAACGGTTAAAGATAGGACATTGTGGTTTTTACCAGTGGATTCAGCACCTCATTTTACATAAAATAAGTCCTATAAGTCTACTCTCAAGAGTTGATAAAGGTACAAACAAATAAAATGTTTATATATCACATTTTTAAACATCTATTATTCACCATTTTACTCGATCTCCTAAACGGTTAAAGATAGGACATTGCGGTTTTCAAAAATGGATTCAGCACCTCATTTTACATAAAATAAGTCCTATAAGTCTACTCTCAAGAGTCATAAAGGTACAAACGAATAAATTGTTTTTATATCACATTTTTATATCTATTATTCTCCATTTTACTCGATCTCCTAAACAGTTAAATATAGGACATTGCGGTTTTTATCAGTGGATTTAGCACCTCATTTTACATAAAATAAGTCCTATAAGTCTACTCTCAAGTGTCATAAAGGTACAAACGAATAAAATGTTTATATTTCACATTTTAAATATCTATTATTCTCCATTTTACTCGATCTCCTAAACGGTTAAAGATAGGACATTGCGGTTTTCACCAGCGGATTTAGCACCTTATTTTACAAAAAATAAGTCCTATATGTCTACTCTCAAGAGATAATAAAGGTACAAACGAATAAAATATTTATATATCACATTTTTAAATATCTATTATTCACCATTTTACTCGATCTCCTAAACGGTTAAAGATAGGACATTGCGGTTTTCACCAGTGGATTCAGCACCTCATTTTTCATAAAATAAGTTCTATAAGTCTACTCTCAAGAGTTGATAAAGGAACAAACGGAAAAAATGTTTGTATATCACATTTTTAAATATCTATTATTCACCATTTTACTCGATCTCCTTAACGGTTAAAGATAGGACATTGCGGTTTTCACCAGTGGATTCAGCACCTCATTTTACATAAAATAAGTTCTATAAGTCTACTCTCAAGAGTTGATAAAGGAACAAACGGAAAAAATGTTTGTATATCACATTTTTAAATATCTATTATTCACCATTTTACTCGATCTCCTAAACGGTTAAAGATAGGACATTGCGGTTTTCACCAGTGGATTAAGCACCTCATTTTACATAAAATAAGTTCTATAAGTCTACTCTCAAGAGTTGATAAAGGAACAAACGGATAAAATGTTTATATATCACATTTTTAAATATCTATTATTTTCCATTTTCCTCGATCTCCTAAACGGTTATACATAGGACATTGCGGTTTTCACCAGTGGATTTAGCACCTCATTTTACATAAAATAAGTCCTATAAGTCTACTCTCAAGAGTCATAAAGGTACAAGCGAATAAATTGTTTATATATCACATTTTTAAATATCTATTATTCACCATTATTCACCATTTTACTCGATCTCCTAAACGGTTAAATATAGGACATTGCGGTTTTCACCAGTAAATTCAGCACCTCATTTTACATAAAATAAGTCCTATAAGTCGACTTTCAAGAGTTGATAAAGGTACAAACTAATAAAATGTTTATATATCACATTTTTAAATATCTATTATTCTCCATTTTACTCGCTCTCCTAAACGGTTAAATATAGGACATTGCGGTTTGAACCAGTAGATTCAGCACCATAATTTACATAAAATAAGTCCTATAAGTCAACTCTAAATAGTTGATAAAAGTACAAACGAATAAAATGTTTATATATCACATTTTTATATATCTATTATTAACCATTTTACTCGATCTCCTAAACGGTTAAAGATAGGACATTGCGGTTTTCACCAGTGGATTCAGCACCTCATTTTACATAAAATAAGTCTTATGAGTCTACTCTTAAGAGTTGATAAAGGTACAAACGAATAAAATGTTGATATATCCCATTTTTATATATCTATTATTCTCCATTTTACTCGCTCTCCTAAACGGTTAAATATAGGACATTGCGGTTTGAACCAGTAGATTCAGCACCATAATTTACATAAAATAAGTCCTATAAGTCAACTCTAAATAGTTGATAAAAGTACAAACGAATAAAATGTTTATATATCACATTTTTATATATCTATTATTAACCATTTTACTCGATCTCCTAAACGGTTAAAGATAGGACATTGCGGTTTTCACCAGTGGATTCAGCACCTCATTTTACATAAAATAAGTTTTATAAGTCTACTCTCAAGAGTTGATAAAGGTACAAACGGATAAAAAGTTTATATATCACATTTTTAAATATCTATTATTTTCCATTTTACTCGATCTCCTAAACGGTTAAAGATTGGACATTGCGGTTTTTACCAGAGAATTCAGCACCTCATTTTACATAATTTAAGTCCTATAAGTCTACTCTCAAGAGTTGATAAAGGTACAAACGAATAAAATGTTTATATATCACATTTTTAAATATCTATTATTCACCATTTTACTCGATCTCCTAAGCGGTTAAAGATAGGACATTGCGGTTTTCACCAAAAAATTCAGCACCTCATTTTACATAAAATAAGTCCTATAGGTCTAGTCTTAAGAGTTGATAAAGGTACAAACAAGTAATATGTTTATATATCACATTTTTAAATATCTATTATTTTCCATTTTACTCGATCTCCTAAACGGTTAAAAATAGGACATTGCCGTTTTCACCAGGGGATTCAGCACTTTATTTTACATAAAATAAGTCCTATAAGTCTACTCTAAATAGTTGATAAAGGTACAAACGAATAAAATGTTTATATATTATATTTTTAAATATCTATTATTCTCCATTTTACTCGATCTCCTAAATGGTTAAAGATAGGACAATGCGGTTTTCATCAGTGGATTCAGCACCTTATTTTACATATTATAAGTCCCATAGGTCTACTCTCAAGAGTTGATAAACGTACAAACGAATAAAATGCTTATATATCACATTTTTAAATATCTATTATTCTCCATTTTACTCGATCTCCTAAACGGTTGGAGATAGGACATTGCGGTTTTCACCAGTGGATTCAGCACCTCATTTTACATAAAATAAGTCCTATAAGTCTACTCTAAAGAGTTAATAAAGGTACAAAAAAAAAAATGTTTATATATCACATTTTTAAATATCTATTATTTTCCATTTTACTCGATCTCCTAAACGGTTAAAGATAGGACATTGCGGTTTTTACCAGTAAATTCAGCACCTCATTTTACATAAAATAAGTTCTATAAGTCTACTCTCAAGAGTTGATAATGGTACAAACGCATAATATGTTGATATACCACATTTTAAAATATTTATTATTCTCCATTTTACTCGATCTCCTAAACGGTTAAAGATAGGACTTTGCGGTTTTCACCAGGGGATTCAGCACCTCATTTTACATAAAATAAGTCCTAGAAGTCAACTCTCAAGAGTTGATAAAGGTACAAACGAATAATATGTTTATATATCACATTCTTAAATATCTATTATTCTCCATTTTACTCGATCACCAAAACGGTTAAAGATAGGACATTGCGGTTTTCACCATTGGATTAAGCACCTCATTTTACATAAAATAAGTCCTATAAGTCTACTTTCAAGAGTTGATAAAGGTACAAACGAATAAAATGTTTATATATCACATTTTTATATATCTATTATTAACCATTTTACTCGATCTCCTAAACGGTTAAAGATAGGACATTGCGGTTTTCACCAGTGGATTTAGCACCTCATTTTACATAAAATAAGTCTTATGAGTCTACTCTTAAGAGTTGATAAAGGTACAAACGAATAAAATGTTGATATATCCCATTTTTATATATCTATTATTCTCCATTTTACTCGATCTCCTAAACAGTTAAATATAGGACATTGCGGTTTTTATCAGTGGATTTAGCGCCTCATTTTACATAAAATAAGTCCTATAAGTCTACTCTCAAGAGTCATAAAGGTACAAACGAATAAAATGTTTATATATCACATTTTTAAATATCTATTATTCTCCATTTTACTCGATCTCCTAAACGGTTAAAGATAGGACATTGCGGTTTTCACCAGCGGATTTAGCACCTGATTTTACAAAAAATAAGTCCTATTAGTCTACTCTCAAGAGATAATAAAGGTACAAACGAATAAAATATTTATATATCACATTTTTAAATATCTATTATTCAAAATTTTACTCGATCTCCTAAACGGTTAAAGATAGGACATTGCGGTTTTTACCAGTGAATTCAGCACCTCATTTTACGTAAAATAAGTTCTATAAGTCTACTCTCAAGAGTTGATAAAGGAACAAACGGATAAAATGTTTATATATCACATTTTTAAATATCTATTATTTTCAATTTTCCTCGATCTCCTAAACGGTTATAGATATTACATTGCGGTTTTTACCAGAGAATTCAGCACCTCATTTTACATAATTTAAGTCCTATAAGTCTACTCTCAAGAGTTGATGAAGGTACAAACGAATAAAATGTTTATATATCACATTTTTAAATATCAATTATTCTTCATTTTACTCGATCTCCTAAACGGTTAAAGATAGGACATTGCGATTTTCACCAGTAAATTCAGCACCTCATTTTACATAAAATAAGTCCTATAAGTCAACTCTAAATAGTTGATAAAAGTACAAACGAATAAAATGTTTATATATCACATTTTTATATATCTATTATTAACCATTTTACTCGATCTCCTAAACGGTTAAAGATAGGACATTGCGGTTTTCACCAGTGGATTCAGCACCTCATTTTACATAAAATAAGTTTTATAAGTCTACTCTCAAGAGTTGATAAAGGTACAAACGGATAAAAAGTTTATATATCACATTTTTAAATATCTATTATTTTCCATTTTACTCGATCTCCTAAACGGTTAAAGATTGGACATTGCGGTTTTTACCAGAGAATTCAGCACCTCATTTTACATAATTTAAGTCCTATAAGTCTACTCTCAAGAGTTGATAAAGGTACAAACGAATAAAATGTTTATATATCACATTTTTAAATATCTATTATTCACCATTTTACTCGATCTCCTAACCGGTTAAAGATAGGACATTGCGGTTTTCACCAAAAAATTCAGCACCTCATTTTACATAAAATAAGTCCTATAGGTCTAGTCTTAAGAGTTGATAAAGGTACAAACAAGTAAAATGTTTATATATCACATTTTTAAATATCTATTATTTTCCATTTTACTCGATCTCCTAAACGGTTAAAAATAGGACATTGCCGTTTTCACCAGTGGATTCAGCACTTTATTTTACATAAAATAAGTCCTATAAGTCTACTCTAAATAGTTGATAAAGGTACAAACGAATAAAATGTTTATATATTATATTTTTAAATATCTATTATTCTCCATTTTACTCGATCTCCTAAACGGTTAAATATAGGATATTGCGGTTTTCACCAGTGGATTTAGCACCTCATTTTACATAAAATAAGTCTTATGAGTCTACTCTTAAGAGTTGATAAAGGTACAAACGAATAAAATGTTTATATATCCCATTTTTATATATCTATTATTCTCCATTTTACCCGATCTCCTAAACAGTTAAATATAGGACATTGCGGTTTTTATCAGTGGATTTAGCACCTCATTTTACATAAAATAAGTCCTATAAGTCTACTCTCAAGAGTCATAAAGGTACAAACGAATAAAATGTTTATATATCACATTTTTAAACATCTATTATTCACCATTTTACTCGATCTCCTAAACGGTTAAAGATAGGACATTGCGGTTTTTAAAAATGGATTCAGCACCTCATTTTACATAAAATAAGTCCTATAAGTCTACTCTCAAGAGTCATAAAGGTACAAACGAATAAATTGTTTATATATCACATTTTTATATCTATTATTCTCCATTTTACTCGATCTCCTAAACAGTTAAATATAGGACATTGCGGTTTTTATCAGTGGATTTAGCACCTCATTTTACATAAAATAAGTCCTATAAGTCTACTCTCAAGTGTCATAAAGGTACGAACGAATAAAATGTTTATATTTCACATTTTAAATATCTATTATTCTTTATTTTACTCGATCTCCTAAACGGTTAAAGATAGGACATTGCGGTTTTCACCAGCGGATTTAGCACCTTATTTTACAAAAAATAAGTCCTATATGTCTACTCTCAAGAGATAATAAAGGTACAAACGAATAAAATATTTATATATCACATTTTTAAATATCTATTATTCACCATTTTACTCGATCTCCTAAACGGTTAAAGATAGGACATTGCGGTTTTCACCAGTGGATTCAGCACCTCATTTTACATAAAATAAGTTCTATAAGTCTACTCTCAAGAGTTGATAAAGGAACAAACGGAAAAAGTGTTTGTATATCACATTTTTAAATATCTATTATTCACCATTTTACTCGATCTCCTAAACGGTTAAAGATAGGACATTGCGGTTTTCACCAGTGGATTCAGCACCTCATTTTACATAAAATAAGTTCTATAAGTCTACCCTCAAGAGTTGATAAAGGAACAAACGGAAAAAATGTTTGTATATCACATTTTTAAATATCTATTATTCACCATTTTACTCGATCTCCTAAACGGTTAAAGATAGGACATTGCGGTTTTCACCAGTGGATTTAGCACCTCATTTTACATAAAATAAGTTCTATAAGTCTACTCTCAAGAGTTGATAAAGGAACAAACGGATAAAATGTTTATATATCACATTTTTAAATAACTATTATTTTCCATTTTCCTCGATCTCCTAAACGGTTATACATAGGACATTGCGGTTTTCACCAGTAGATTTAGCACCTCATTTTACATAAAATAAGTCCTATAAGTCTACTCTCAAGAGTCATAAAGGTACAAGCGAATAAATTGTTTATATATCACATTTTTAAATATCTATTATTCACCATTATTCACCATTTTACTCGATCTTTTAAACGGTTAAATATAGGACATTGCGGTTTTCACCAGTAAATTCAGCACCTCATTTTACATAAAATAAGTCCTTTAAGTCTACTCTAAATAGTTGATAAAGGTACAAACGGATAAAATGTTTATATATCACATTTTTAAATATCTATTATTCTCCATTTTACTCGATCTCCTAAACGGTTAAAGATAGGACATTGCGGTTTTCACCAGCGGATTTAGCACCTTATTTTACAAAAAATAAGTCCTATAAGTCTACTCTCAAGAGATAATAAAGGTACAAACGAATAAAATATTTATATATCACATTTTTAAATATCTATTATTCACCATTTTACTCGATCTCCTAAACGGTTAAAGATGGGACATTGCGGTTTTCACCAGTGGATTCAGCACCTCATTTTACATAAAACAAGTTCTATAAGTCTACTCTCAAGAGTTGATAAAGGAACAAACGGATAAAATGTTTATATATCACATTTTTAAATATCTATTATTTTCCATTTTCCTCGATCTCCTAAACGGTTATAGATATTACATTGCGGTTTTCACCAGTGGATTCAGCACCTCACTTTACATAAAATAAGTCCTATAAGTCTACTCTTAAGAGTTGATAAAGGTACAAACGAATAAAATGTTTATATATCACATTTTTAAATATTTATTATTCACCATTTTACTCGATCTCCTAAACGGTTAAATATAGGACATTGCGGTTTTCAAAAATGGATTCAGCACCTCATTTTACATAAAATAAGTCCTATAAGTCTACTCTCAAGAGTCATAAAGGTACAAACGAATAAATTGTTTATATATCACATTTTTATATCTATTATTCTCCATTTTACTCGATCTCCTAAACAGTTAAATATAGGACATTGCGGTTTTTATCAGTGGATTTAGCACCTCATTTTACATAAAATAAGTCCTATAAGTCTACTCTCAAGAGTCATAAAGGTACAAACGAATAAAATGTTTATATATCACATTTTTAAACATCTATTATTCACCATTTTACTCGATCTCCTAAACGGTTAAAGATAGGACATTGCGGTTTTCAAAAATGGATTCAGCACCTCATTTTACATAAAATAAGTCCTATAAGTCTACTCTCAAGAGTCATAAAGGTACAAACGAATAAATTGTTTATATATCACATTTTTATATCTATTATTCTCCATTTTACTCGATCTCCTAAACAGTTAAATATAGGACATTGCGGTTTTTATCAGTGGATTTAGCACCTCATTTTACATAAAATAAGTCCTATAAGTCTACTCTCAAGTGTCATAAAGGTACGAACGAATAAAATGTTTATATTTCACATTTTAAATATCTATTATTCTCCATTTTACTCGATCTCCTAAACGGTTAAAGATAGGACATTGCGGTTTTCACCAGCGGATTTAGCACCTTATTTTACAAAAAATAACTCCTATATGTCTACTCTCAAGAGATAATAAAGGTACAAACGAATAAAATATTTATATATCACATTTTTAAATATCTATTATTCACCATTTTACTCGATCTCCTAAACGGTTAAAGATAGGACATTGCGGTTTTCACCAGTGGATTCAGCACCTCATTTTACATAAAATAAGTTCTATAAGTCTACTCTCAAGAGTTGATAAAGGAACAAACGGAAAAAGTGTTTGTATATCACATTTTTAAATATCTATTATTCACCATTATACTCGATCTCCTAAACGGTTAAAGATAGGACATTGCGGTTTTCACCAGTGGATTCAGCACCTCATTTTACATATAATAAGTTCTATAAGTCTACCCTCAAGAGTTGATAAAGGAACAAACGGAAAAAATGTTTGTATATCACATTTTTAAATATCTATTATTCACCATTTTACTCGATCTCCTAAACGGTTAAAGATAGGACATTGCGGTTTTCACCAGTGGATTTAGCACCTCATTTTACATAAAATAAGTTCTATAAGTCTACTCTCAAGAGTTGATAAAGGAACAAACGGATAAAATGTTTATATATCACATTTTTAAATATCTATTATTTTCCATTTTCCTCGATCTCCTAAACGGTTATACATAGGACATTGCGGTTTTCACCAGTAGATTTAGCACCTCATTTTACATAAAATAAGTCCTATAAGTCTACTCTCAAGAGTCATAAAGGTACAAGCGAATAAATTGTTTATATATCACATTTTTAAATATCTATTATTCACCATTATTCACCATTTTACTCGATCTTTTAAACGGTTAAATATAGGACATTGCGGTTTTCACCAGTAAATTCAGCACCTCATTTTACATAAAATAAGTCCTATAAGTCTACTCTAAATAGTTGATAAAGGTACAAACGGATAAAATGTTTATATATCACATTTTTAAATATCTATTATTCTCCATTTTACTCGATCTCCTAAACGGTTAAAGATAGGACATTGCGGTTTTCACCAGCGGATTTAGCACCTTATTTTACAAAAAATAAGTCCTATAAGTCTACTCTCAAGAGATAATAAAGGTACAAACGAATAAAATATTTATATATCACATATTTAAATATCTATTATTCACCATTTTACTCGATCTCCTAAACGGTTAAAGATGGGACATTGCGGTTTTCACCAGTGGATTCAGCACCTCATTTTACATAAAACAAGTTCTATAAGTCTACTCTCAAGAGTTGATAAAGGAACAAACGGATAAAATGTTTATATATCACATTTTGAAATATCTATTATTTTCCATTTTCCTCGATCTCCTAAACGGTTATAGATATTACATTGCGGTTTTCACCAGTGGATTCAGCACCTCACTTTACATAAAATAAGTCCTATAAGTCTACTCTTAAGAGTTGATAAAGGTACAAACGAATAAAATGTTTATATATCACATTTTTAAATATTTATTATTCACCATTTTACTCGATCTCCTAAACGGTTAAATATAGGACATTGCGGTTTTCACCAGTGGATTTAGCACCTCATTTTACATAAAATAAGTCCTATAAGTCTACTCTCAAGAGTCATAAAGGTACAAACGAGTAAATTGTTTATATATCACATTTTTAAATATCTATTATTTACCATTTTACTCGATCTCCTAAACGGTTAAAGATAGGACATTGTGGTTTTTACCAGTGGATTCAGCACCTCATTTTACATAAAATAAGTCCTATAAGTCTACTCTCAAGAGTTGATAAAGGTACAAACGAATAAAATGTTTATATATCACATTTTTAAACATCTATTATTCACCATTTTACTCGATCTCCTAAACGGTTAAAGATAGGACATTGCGGTTTTCAAAAATGGATTCAGCACCTCATTTTACATAAAATAAGTCCTATAAGTCTACTCTCAAGAGTCATAAAGGTACAAACAAATAAATTGTTTATATATCACATTTTTATATCTATTATTCTCCATTTTACTCGATCTCCTAAACAGTTAAATATAGGACATTGCGGTTTTTATCAGTGGATTTAGCACCTCATTTTACATAAAATAAGTCCTATAAGTCTACTCTCAAGTGTCATAAAGGTACGAACGAATAAAATGTTTATATTTCACATTTTAAATATCTATTATTCTCCATATTACTGGATCTCCTAAACGGTTAAAGATAGGACATTGCGGTTTTCACCAGCGGATTTAGCACCTTATTTTACAAAAAATAAGTCCTATATGTCTACTCTCAAGAGATAATAAAGGTACAAACGAATAAAATATTTATATATCACATTTTTAAATATCTATTATTCACCATTTTACTCGATCTCCTAAACGGTTAAAGATAGGACATTGCGGTTTTCACCAGTGGATTCAGCACCTCATTTTACATAAAATAAGTTCTATAAGTCTACTCTCAAGAGTTGATAAAGGAACAAACGGAAAAAGTGTTTGTATATCACATTTTTAAATATCTATTATTCACCATTTTACTCGATCTCCTAAACGGTTAAAGATAGGACATTGCGGTTTTCACCAGTGGATTCAGCACCTCATTTTACATAAAATAAGTTCTATAAGTCTACCCTCAAGAGTTGATAAAGGAACAAACGGAAAAAATGTTTGTATATCACATTTTTAAATATCTATTATTCACCATTTTACTCGATCTCCTAAACGGTTAAAGATAGGACATTGCGGTTTTCACCAGTGGATTTAGCACCTCATTTTACATAAAATAAGTTCTATAAGTCTACTCTCAAGAGTTGATAAAGGAACAAACGGATAAAATGTTTATATATCACATTTTTAAATATCTATTATTTTCCATTTTCCTCGATCTCCTAAACGGTTATACATAGGACATTGCGGTTTCCACCAGTGGATTTAGCACCTCATTTTACATAAAATAAGTCCTATAAGTCTACTCTCAAGAGTCATAAAGGTACAAGCGAATAAATTGTTTATATATCACATTTTTAAATATCTATTATTCACCATTATTCACCATTTTACTCGATCTCCTAAACGGTTAAAGATAGGACATTGCGGTTTTCACCAGTGGATTTAGCACCTCATTTTACATAAAATAAGTTCTATAAGTCTACTCTCAAGAGTTGATAAAGGAACAAACGGATAAAATGTTTATATATCACATTTTTAAATATCTATTATTTTCCATTTTCCTCGATCTCCTAAACGGTTATACATAGGACATTGCGGTTTTGACCAGTAGATTTAGCACCTCATTTTACATAAAATAAGTCCTATAAGTCTACTCTCAAGAGTCATAAAGGTACAAGCGAATAAATTGTTTATATATCACATTTTTAAATATCTATTATTCACCATTATTCACCATTTTACTCGATCTTTTAAACGGTTAAATATAGGACATTGCGGTTTTCACCAGTGGATTTAGCACCTCATTTTACATAAAATAAGTTCTATAAGTCTACTCTCAATAGTTGATAAAGGTACAAACGAATAAAAGGTTTATATATCACATTTTTAAATATCTAATATTCTCCATTTTACTCGATGTCCTAAACGGTTAAAGATAGGACATTGCGGTTTTTACCAGTAAATTTAGCACCTCATTTTACATAAAATAAGTCTTATAAGTCTACTCTCAATAGTTGATAAATGTACAAATGAATAAAAGGTTTTTATATCACATTTTTAAATATCTAATATTCTCCATTTTACTCGATCTCCTAAACGGTTAAAGATAGGACATTGCGGTTTTCACCAGTGGATTCAGCACCTTATTTTACATTAAATAAGTCCTATAAGTCTACTCTCAAAAGTTGATAAAGGTACAACCGAATAAAATGTTTATATATCACATTTTTAAATATCTATTATTCTCCATTTTACTCGATGTCCTAAACGGTTAAAGATAGGACATTGCGGTTTTCACCAGTGGATTCAGCACCTCATTTTACATAAAATAAGTTCTATAAGTCTACTCTCAAAAGTTGATAAGGGTACAAACGAATAAAATGTTTATATATCACCTTTTTAAATATCTATTATTATCCATTTCACTCTATCTCCTAAACGGTTAAAGATAGGACATTGCGGTTTTCACCAGTGAATTCAGCACCTCATTTTACATAAACTAAGTCTTATAAGTCTACTCTCAAAAGTTGATAATGATACTAACGAATAAAAGGTTTATATATCACATTTTTAAATATCTAATATTCTCCATTTTACTCGATGTCCTAAACGGTTAAAGATAGGACATTGCGGTTTTCACCAGTGGATTCAGCACCTTATTTTACATAAAATAAGTCCTATAAGTCTACTCTAAAGAGTTGATAAAGGTACAAACGAAAAAAATGTTTATATATCACATTTTTAAATATCTAATATTCTCCATTTTACTCGATGTCCTAAACGGTTAAAGATAGGACATTGCGGTTTTCACCAGTGGATTCAGCACCTCATTTAACATAAAATAAGTTCTATAAGTCTACTCTCAAAAGTTGATAAAGGTACAACCGAATAAAATGTTTATATATCACATTTTTAAATATCTATTATTCTCCATTTTACTCGATGTCCTAAACGGTTAAAGATAGGACATTGCGGTTTTCACCAGTGGATTCAGCACCTCATTTAACATAAAATAAGTTCTATAAGTCTACTCTCAAAAGTTGATAAAGGTACAACCGAATAAAATGTTTATATATCACATTTTTATATATCTATTATTCTCCATTTTACTCGATGTCCTAAACGGTTAAAGATAGGACATTGCGGTTTTCACCAGTGGATTCAGCACCTCATTTTACATAAAATAAGTTCTATAAGTCTACTCTCAAAAGTTGATAAGGGTACAAACGAATAAAATGTTTATATATCACCTTTTTAAATATCTATTATTATCCATTTTACTCGATCTCCTAAACGGTTAAAGATTGGACATTGCGGTTTTCACCAGTGAATTCAGCACCTCATTTTACATAAACTAAGTCTTATAAGTCTACTCTCAAAAGTTGATAATGATACTAACGAATAAAAGGTTTATATATCACATTTTTAAATATCTAATATTCTCCATTTTACTCGATGTCCTAAACGGTTAAAGATAGGACATTGCGGTTTTCACCAGTGGATTCAGCACCTTATTTTACATAAAATAAGTCCTATAAGTCTACTCTAAAGAGTTGATAAAGGTACAAACGAAAAAAATGTTTATATATCACATTTTTAAATATCTAATATTCTCCATTTTACTCGATGTCCTAAACGGTTAAAGATAGGACATTGCGGTTTTCACCAGTGGATTCAGCACCTCATTTTACATAAAATAAGTCTTATAAGTCTACTCTCAAAAGTTGATAAAGGTACAAACGAATAAAAGGTTTATATATCACATTTTTAAATATCTAATATTCTCCATTTTACTCGATGTCCTAAACGGTTAAAGATAGGACATTGTGGTTTTCACCAGTGGATTCAGCACCTCATTTTACATAAAATAAGTCTTATAAGCCTACTCTAAAGAGTTGATAAGGGTACAAACGAAAAAAATGTTAATATATCACATTTTTAAATATCTATTATTCTCCATTTTAGTCGATCTCCTAAACGGTTAAAGATAGGACATTATGGTTTTTACCAGTGGATTCAGCACCTCATTTTACATAAAATAAGTCTTATAAGTGTTCTCTAACGAGCTGATAAAGGTACAAACGAAAAAAAGGTTAATATATCACATTTTTAAATATCTATTATTCTCCATTTCACTCTATCTCCTAAACGGTTAAAGATAGGACATTGCGGTTTTCACCAGTGGATTCAGCACCTCATTTAACATAAAATAAGTTCTATAAGTCTACTCTCAAAAGTTGATAAAGGTACAACCGAATAAAATGTTTATATATCACATTTTTAAATATCTATTATTCTCCATTTCACTCTATCTCCTAAACGGTAAAGATTGGATATTGCGGTTTTCACCAGTGGATTCAGCACCTCATTTTACATAAAATAAGTTCTATAAGTCTACTCTCAAAAGTTGATAAAGGTACAAACGAATAAAATGTTTAAATATCACATTTTTAAATATCTATTATTCTCCATTTTACTCGATGTCCTAAACGGTTAAAGATAGGACATTGCGGTTTTCACCAGTGGATTCAGCACCTCATTTTTCATAAAATAAGTTTTATAAGTCTACTCTCAAAAGTTGATAAAGGTACAAACGAATAAAATGTTTATATATCACCTTTTTAAATATCTATTATTATCCATTTCACTCTATCTCCTAAACGGTTAAAGATATTACATTGCGGTTTTCACCAGTGGATTCAGCACCTCATTTTACACAAACTAAGTCTTATAAGTCTACTCTCAAAAGTTGATAATGGTACTAACGAATAAAAGGTTTATATATCACATTTTTAAATATCTAATATTCTCCATTTTACTCGATGTCCTAAACTGTTAAAGATAGGACATTGCGGTTTTCACCAGTGGATTCAGCACCTTATTTTACATAAAATAGGTCCTATAAGTCTACTTCTAAAGAGTTGATAAAGGTACAAACGAAAAAAATGTTTATATATCACATTTTTAAATATCTAATATTCTCCATTTTACTCGATGTCCTAAACGGTTAAAGATTGGACATTGCGGTTTTCACCAGTGGATTCAGCACCTCATTTTACATAAAATAAGTCTTATAAGTCTACTCTCAAAAGTTGATAAAGGTACAAACGAATAAAAGGTTTATATATCACATTTTTAAATATCTAATATTCTCCATTTTACTCGATGTCCTAAACGGTTAAAGATAGGACATTGCGGTTTTCACCAGTGGATTCAGCACCTCATTTTACTTAAACTAAGTCCTATAAGTCTACTCTAAAGAGTTGATAAAGGTACAAACGAATAAAATGTTTATATATCACATTTTTAAATATCTATTATTCTCCATTTTACTCGATCACCTAAACGGTCAAAGATTGGACATTGCGGTTTTCACCAGTGGATTCAGCACCTCATTTTACATAAATTTAGTCCTATAAGTCTACTCTAAAGAGTTGATTATGGTACAAACGGATAAAATGGTTATATATCACATTTTTAAATACCTATTATTCTCCATTTTACTCGATCACCTAAACGGTCAAAGATAGGACATTGCGGTTTTCACCAGTGGATTCAGCACCTCATTTTACATAAATTTAGTCCTATAAGTCTACTCTAAAGAGTTGATTATGGTACAAACGAATAAAATGTTTATATATCACCTTTTTAAATATCTATTATTATCCATTTCACTCTATCTCCTAAACGGTTGAAGATAGGACATTGCGGTTTTCACCAGTGAATTCAGCACCTCATTTTACATAAACTAAGTCTTATAAGTCTACTCTCAAAAGTTGATAATGGTACTAACGAATAAAAGGTTTATATATCACATTTTCAAATATCTAATATTCTTTATTTTACTCGATGTCCTAAACGGTTAAAGATAGGACATTCCGGTTTTCACCAGTGGATTCAGCACCTCATTTTACATAAAATAAGTCTTATAAGTCTACTCTCAAAAGTTGATAAAGGTACAAACGAATAAAAGGTTTATATATCACATTTTTAAATATCTAATATTCTCCATTTTACTCGATGTCCTAAACGGTTAAAGATAGGACATTGTGGTTTTCACCAGTGGATTCAGCACCTCATTTTACATAAAATAAGTCTTATAAGCCTACTCTAAAGAGTTGATAAGGGTACAAACGAAAAAAATGTTAATATATCACATTTTTAAATATCTATTATTCTCCATTTTACTCGATCTCCTAAACGGTTAAAGATAGGACATTATGGTTTTTACCAGTGGATTCAGCACCTCATTTTACATAAAATAAGTCTTATAAGTCTTCTCTAACGAGCTGATAAAGGTACAAACGAAAAAAAGGTTAATATATCACATTTTTAAATATCTATTATTCTCCATTTCACTCTATCTCCTAAACGGTTAAAGATAGGACATTGCGGTTTTCACCAGTGGATTCAGCACCTCATTTAACATAAAATAAGTTCTATAAGTCTACTCTCAAAAGTTGATAAAGGTACAACCGGATAAAATGTTTATATATCACATTTTTAAATATCTATTATTCTCCATTTCACTCTATCTCCTAAACGGTAAAGATTGGACATTGCGGTTTTCACCAGTGGATTCAGCACCTCATTTTACATAAAATAAGTTTTATAAGTCTACTCTCAAAAGTTGATAAAGGTACAAACGAATAAAAGGTTTATATATCACATTTTTAAATATCTAATATTCTCCATTTTACTCGATGTCCTAAACGGTTAAAGATAGGACATTGTGGTTTTCACCAGTGGATTCAGCACCTCATTTTACATAAAATAAGTCTTATAAGCCTACTCTAAAGAGTTGATAAGGGTACAAACGAAAAAAATGTTAATATATCACATTTTTAAATATCTATTATTCTCCATTTTACTCGATCTCCTAAACGGTTAAAGATAGGACATTATGGTTTTTACCAGTGGATTCAGCACCTCATTTTACATAAAATAAGTCTTATAAGTCTTCTCTAACGAGCTGATAAAGGTACAAACGAAAAAAAGGTTAATATATCACATTTTTAAATATCTATTATTCTCCATTTCACTCTATCTCCTAAACGGTTAAAGATAGGACATTGCGGTTTTCACCAGTGGATTCAGCACCTCATTTAACATAAAATAAGTTCTATAAGTCTACTCTCAAAAGTTGATAAAGGTACAACCGAATAAAATGTTTATATATCACATTTTTAAATATCTATTATTCTCCATTTCACTCTATCTCCTAAACGGTAAAGATTGGACATTGCGGTTTTCACCAGTGGATTCAGCACCTCATTTTACATAAAATAAGTTCTATAAGTCTACTCTCAAAAGTTGATAAAGGTACAAACGAATAAAATGTTTAAATATCACATTTTTAAATATCTATTATTCTCCATTTTACTCGATGTCCTAAACGGTTAAAGATAGGACATTGCGGTTTTCACCAGTGGATTCAGCACCTCATTTTACATAAAATAAGTTCTATAAGTCTACTCTCAAAAGTTGATAAAGGTACAAACGAATAAAATGTTTATATATCACCTTTTTAAATATCTATTATTATTCATTTTACTCGATCACCTAAACGGTCAAAGATAGGACATTGCGGTTTTCACCAGTGGATTCAGCACCTCATTTTACATAAAATAAGTCTTATAAGTCTACTCTCAAAAGTTGATAAAGGTACAAACGAATAAAAGGTTTATATATCACATTTTTAAATATCTAATATTCTCCATTTTACTCGATGTCCTAAACGGTTAAAGATAGGACATTGCGGTTTTCACCAGTGGATTCAGCACCTCATTTTACATAAAATAAGTCTTATAAGCCTACTCTAAAAGTTGATAAGGGTACAAACGAGAAAAATGTTAATATATCACATTTTTAAATATCTATTATTCTCCATTTTACTCGATCTCCTAAACGGTTAAAGATAGGACATTGCGGTTTTTACCAGTGGATTCAGCACCTCATTTTACATAAAATAAGTCTTATAAGTCTTCTCTAACGAGCTGATAAAGGTACAAACGAAAAAAAGGTTAATATATCACATTTTTAAATATCTATTATTCTCCATTTCACTCTATCTCCTAAACGGTTAAAGATAGGACATTGCGGTTTTCACCAGTGGATTCAGCACCTCATTTAACATAAAATAAGTTCTATAAGTCTACTCTCAAAAGTTGATAAAGGTACAACCGAATAAAATGTTTATATATCACATTTTTAAATATCTATTATTCTCCATTTTACTCGATCTCCTAAACGGTTAAAGATAGGACATTGCGGTTTTTACCAGTGGATTCAGCACCTCATTTTACATAAAATAAGTCTTATAAGTCTTCTCTAACGAGCTGATAAAGGTACAAACGAAAAAAAGGTTAATATATCACATTTTTAAATATCTATTATTCTCCATTTCACTCTATCTCCTAAACGGTTAAAGATAGGACATTGCGGTTTTCACCAGTGGATTCAGCACCTCATTTAACATAAAATAAGTTCTATAAGTCTACTCTCAAAAGTTGATAAAGGTACAACCGAATAAAATGTTTATATATCACATTTTTAAATATCTATTATTCTCCATTTCACTCTATCTCCTAAACGGTTAAAGATAGGACATTGCGGTTTTCACCAGTGGATTCAGCACCTCATTTAACATAAAATAAGTTCTATAAGTCTACTCTCAAAAGTTGATAAAGGTTCAACCGAATAAAATGTTTATATATCACATTTTTAAATATCTATTATTCTCCATTTTACTCGATGTCCTAAACGGTTAAAGATAGGACATTGCGGTTTTCACCAGTGGATTCAGCACCTCATTTTACTTAAACTAAGTCCTATAAGTCTACTCTAAAGAGTTGATAAAGGTACAAACGAATAAAATGTTTATATATCACATTTTTAAATATCTATTATTCTCCATTTTACTCGATCACCTAAACGGTCAAAGATAGGACATTGCGGTTTTCACCAGTGGATTCAGCACCTCATTTTACATAAATTTAGTCCTATAAGTCTACTCTAAAGAGTTGATTATGGTACAAACGGATAAAATGGTTATATATCACATTTTTAAATACCTATTATTCTCCATTTTACTCGATCACCTAAACGGTCAAAGATAGGACATTGCGGTTTTCACCAGTGGATTCAGCACCTCATTTTACATAAATTTAGTCCTATAAGTCTACTCTAAAGAGTTGATTATGGTACAAACGGATAAAATGGTTATATATCACATTTTTAAATATCTATTATTCTCCATTTTACTCGATGTCCTAAACGGTTAAAGATAGGACATTGCGGTTTTCACCAGTGGATTCAGCACCTCATTTTACATAAAATAAGTTCTATAAGTCTACTCTCAAAAGTTGATAAAGGTACAAACGAATAAAATGTTTATATATCACATTTTTAAATATCTATTATTCTCCATTTTACTCGATGTCCTAAACGGTTAAAGATAGGACATTGCGGTTTTCACCAGTGGATTCAGCACCTCATTTTACATAAAATAAGTTCTATAAGTCTACTCTCAAAAGTTGATAAGGGTACAAACGAATAAAATGTTTATATATCACATTTTTAAATATCTAATATTCTCCATTTTACTCGATGTCCTAAACGGTTAAAGATAGGACATTGCGGTTTTCACCAGTGGATTCAGCACCTCATTTTACATAAAATAAGTCTTATAAGTCTACTCTCAAAAGTTGATAAAGGTACAAACGAATTAAAGGTTTATATATCACATTTTTAAATATCTAATATTCTCCATTTTACTCGATGTCCTAAACGGTTAAAGATAGGACATTGCGGTTTTCACCAGTGGATTCAGCACCTCATTTTACATAAAATAAGTCTTATAAGCCTACTCTAAAGAGTTGATAAGGGTACAAACGAAAAAAATGTTAATATATCACATTTTTAAATATCTATTATTCTCCATTTTACTCGATCTCCTAAACGGTTAAAGATAGGACATTGCGGTTTTTACCAGTGGATTCAGCACCTCATTTTACATAAAATAAGTCTTATAAGTCTTCTCTAACGAGCTGATAAAGGTACAAACGAAAAAAAGGTTAATATATCACATTTTTAAATATCTATGATTCTCCATTTCACTCTATCTCCTAAACGGTTAAAGATAGGACATTGCGGTTTTCACCAGTGGATTCAGCACCTCATTTAACATAAAATAAGTTCTATAAGTCTACTCTCAAAAGTTGATAAAGGTACAACCGAATAAAATGTTTATATATCACATTTTTAAATATCTATTATTCTCCATTTCACTCTATCTCCTAAACGGTTAAAGATAGGACATTGCGGTTTTCACCAGTGGATTCAGCACCTCATTTAACATAAAATAAGTTCTATAAGTCTACTCTCAAAAGTTGATAAAGGTTCAACCGAATAAAATGTTTATATATCACATTTTTAAATATCTATTATTCTCCATTTTACTCGATGTCCTAAACGGTTAAAGATAGGACATTGCGGTTTTCACCAGTGGATTCAGCACCTCATTTTACTTAAACTAAGTCCTATAAGTCTACTCTTAAGAGTTGATAAAGGTACAAACGAATAAAATGTTTATATATCACATTTTTAAATATCTATTATTCTCCATTTTACTCGATCACCTAAACGGTCAAAGATAGGACATTGCGGTTTTCAAAAGTGGATTCAGCACCTCATTTTACAAAAATTTAGTCCTATAAGTCTACTCTAAAGAGTTGATTATGGTACAAACGGTTAAAATGGTTATATATCACATTTTTAAATACCTATTATTCTCCATTTTACTCGATCACCTAAACGGTCAAAGATAGGACATTGCGGTTTTCACCAGTGGATTCAGCACCTCATTTTACATAAATTTAGTCCTATAAGTCTACTCTAAAGAGTTGATTATGGTACAAACGGATAAAATGGTTATATATCACATTTTTAAATACCTATTATTCTCCATTTTACTCGATCACCTAAACGGTCAAAGATAGGACATTGCGGTTTTCACCAGTGGATTCAGCACCTCATTTTACTTAAACTAAAACCTATAAGTCTACTCTAAAGAGTTGATAAAGGTACAAACGAATAAAATGTTTATATATCACATTTTTAAATATCTATTATTCTCCATTTTACTCGATCACCTAAACGGTCAAAGATAGGACATTGCGGTTGTCACCAGTGGATTCAGCACCTTATTTTACATAAAATTAGTTCTATAAAACTACTCTAAAGGGTTGATAAAGGTACAAACGAATAAAATGTTTATATATCACATTTTTAAATATCTATTATTCTATATTTTACTCGATCTTCTAAACAGTTGAAGATAGGACATTGCGGTTTTCACTAGTGGATTCAGCACCTCATTTTACATAAATTTAGTCCTATAAGTCTACTCTATAGAGTTGATAAAGGTACAAACGAATAAAATGGTTATATATCACATTTTTAAATATATATTATTCTCCATTTTACTCTTTCTCTTATTCGGTTAAAAATAGGACATTGCGGTTTTCACCAGTGGATTCGGCACCTCATTTTACATAAAATAAGTCCCATACGTCTACTCTAAAGAGTTGATAAAGGTACAAACGAAATAAAATTTTATATATCACATTTTTAAATATCTATTATTCTTCATTTTACTCGATCTCCTAAATGGTTTAAGATAGGACATTGCGGTTTTCGCCAGTGGATTCAGCACCTCATTTTACTTAAACTAAGTCCTATAAGTCTACTCTAAAGAGTTGATAAAGGTACAAACGAATAAAATGTTTATATATCACATTTTTAAATATCTATTATTCTCCATTTTACTCGATCACCTAAACGGTCAAAGATAGGACATTGCGGTTTTCACCAGTGGATTCAGCACCTCATTTTACATAAATTTAGTCCTATGAGTCTACTCTAAAGAGTTGATTATGGTACAAACGTATAAAATGGTTATATATCACATTTTTAAATACCTATTATTCTCCATTTTACTCGATCACCTAAACGGTCAAAGATAGGACATTGCGGTTTTCACCAGTGGATTCAGCACCTCATTTTACATAAAATAAGTCTTATAAGTCTACTATCAAAAGTTGATAAAGGTACAAGCGAATAAAAGGTTTATATATCACATTTTTAAATATCTAATATTCTCCATTTTACTCGATGTCCTAAACGGTTAAAGATATTACATTGCGGTTTTCACCAGTGGATTCAGCACCTCATTTTACATAAAATAAGTCTTATAAGTCTACTCTCAATAGTTGATGAAGGTACAAACGAATAAAAGGTTTATATATCACATTTTTAAATATCTAATATTCTCCATTTTACTCGATGTCCTTAACGGTTAAAGATAGGACATTGCGGTTTTCACCAGTGGATTCTGCACCTCAATTTACATAAAATAAGTCTTATAAGTCTACTCTCAATAGTTGATAAAGGTACAAACGAATAAAAGGTTTATATATCACATTTTTAAATATCTAATATTCTCCATTTTACTCGATGTCCTAAACGGTTAAAGATAGGACATTGCGGTTTTTACCAGTAAATTTAGCACCTCATTTTACATAAAATAAGTCTTATAAGTCTACTCTCAATAGTTGATAAAGGTACAAATGAATAAAAGGTTTTTATATCACATTTTTAAATATCTAATATTCTCCATTTTACTCGATCTCCTAAACGGTTAAAGATAGGACATTGCGGTTTTCACCAGTGGATTCAGCACCTTATTTTACATTAAATAAGTCCTATAAGTCTACTCTCAAAAGTTGATAAAGGTACAACCGAATAAAATGTTTATATATCACATTTTTAAATATCTATTATTCTCCATTTTACTCGATGTCCTAAACGGTTAAAGATAGGACATTGCGGTTTTCACCAGTGGATTCAGCACCTCATTTTACATAAATTTAGTCCTATAAGTCTACTCTAAAGAGTTGATAAAGGTACAAACGGATAAAATGTTTATATATCACCTTTTTGAATATCTACTATTCTCCATTTTACTCGATCTCCTAAACAGTTAAAGATAGGACATTGCGGTTTTCACCAGTGGATTCAGCACCTTATTTTACATTAAATAAGTCCTATAAGTCTACTCTCAAAAGTTGATAAAGGTACAACCGAATAAAATGTTTATATATCACATTTTTAAATACCTATTATTCTCCATTTTACTCGATTACCTAAACGGTGAAAGATAGGACATTGCGGTTTTCACCAGTGGATTCAGCACCTTATTTTACATAAAATAAGTCTTATAAGTCTACTCTCAAAAGTTGATAAAGGTACAACCGAATAAAATGTTTATATATCACATTTTTAAATATCTATTATTCTCCATTTTACTCGATGTCCTAAACGGTTAAAGATAGGACATTGCGGTTTTCACCAGTGGATTCAGCACCTCATTTAACATAAAATAAGTTCTATAAGTCTACTCTCAAAAGTTGATAAAGGTACAACCGAATAAAATGTTTATATATCACATTTTTAAATATCTATTATTCTCCATTTTACTCGATGTCCTAAACGGTTAAAGATAGGACATTGCGGTTTTCACCAGTGGATTCAGCACCTCATTTTACATAAAATAAGTTCTATAAGTCTACTCTCAAAAGTTGATAAGGGTACAAACGAATAAAATGTTTATATATCACCTTTTTAAATATCTATTATTATCCATTTCACTCTATCTCCTAAACGGTTAAAGATAGGACATTGCGGTTTTCACCAGTGAATTCAGCACCTCATTTTACATAAACTAAGTCTTATAAGTCTACTCTCAAAAGTTGATAATGGTATTAACGAATAAAAGGTTTATATATCACATTTTTAAATATCTAATATTCTTCATTTTACTCGATGTCCTAAACGGTTAAAGATAGGACATTGCGGTTTTCACCAGTGGATTCAGCACCTTATTTTACATTAAATAAGTCCTATAAGTCTACTCTCAAAAGTTGATAAAGGTACAACCGAATAAAATGTTTATATATCACATTTTTAAATATCTATTATTCTCCATTTTACTCGATGTCCTAAACGGTTAAAGATAGGACATTGCGGTTTTCACCAGTGGATTCAGCACCTCATTTTACATAAATTTAGTCCTATAAGTCTACTCTAAAGAGTTGATAAAGGTACAAACGGATAAAATGTTTATATATCACCTTTTTGAATATCTACTATTCTCCATTTTACTCGATCTCCTAAACAGTTAAAGATAGGACATTGCGGTTTTCACCAGTGGATTCAGCACCTTATTTTACATTAAATAAGTCCTATAAGTCTACTCTCAAAAGTTGATAAAGGTACAACCGAATAAAATGTTTATATATCACATTTTTAAATATCTATTATTCTCCATTTTACTCGATGTCCTAAACGGTTAAAGATAGGACATTGCGGTTTTCAAAAGTGGATTCAGCACCTCATTTTACAAAAATTTAGTCCTATAAGTCTACTCTATAGAGTTGATTATGGTACAAACGGTTAAAATGGTTATATATCACATTTTTAAATACCTATTATTCTCCATTTTACTCGATCACCTAAACGGTCAAAGATAGGACATTGCGGTTTTCACCAGTGGATTCAGCACCTTATTTTACATAAAATTAGTTCTATAAAACTACTCTAAAGGGTTGATAAAGGTACAAACGAATAAAATGTTTATATATCACATTTTTAAATATCTATTATTCTATATTTTACTCGATCTTCTAAACAGTTAAAGATAGGACATTGCGGTTTTCACTAGTGGATTCAGCACCTCATTTTACATAAATTTAGTCCTATAAGTCTACTCTATAGAGTTGATAAAGGTACAAACGAATAAAATGGTTATATATCACATTTTTAAATATATATTATTCTCCATTTTACTCTTTCTCTTATTCGGTTAAAAATAGGACATTGCGGTTTTCACCAGTGGATTCAGCACCTTATTTTACATTAAATAAGTCCTATAAGTCTACTCTCAAAAGTTGATAAAGGTACAACCGAATAAAATGTTTATATATCACATTTTTAAATACCTATTATTCTCCATTTTACTCGATTACCTAAACGGTGAAAGATAGGACATTGCGGTTTTCACCAGTGGATTCAGCACCTTATTTTACATAAAATAAGTCTTATAAGTCTACTCTCAAAAGTTGATAAAGGTACAACCGAATAAAATGTTTATATATCACATTTTTAAATATCTATTATTCTCCATTTTACTCGATGTCCTAAACGGTTAAAGATAGGACATTGCGGTTTTCACCAGTGGATTCAGCACCTCATTTAACATAAAATAAGTTCTATAAGTCTACTCTCAAAAGTTGATAAAGGTACAACCGAATAAAATGTTTATATATCACATTTTTAAATATCTATTATTCTCCATTTTACTCGATGTCCTAAACGGTTAAAGATAGGACATTGCGGTTTTCACCAGTGGATTCAGCACCTCATTTTACATAAAATAAGTTCTATAAGTCTACTCTCAAAAGTTGATAAGGGTACAAACGAATAAAATGTTTATATATCACCTTTTTAAATATCTATTATTATCCATTTCACTCTATCTCCTAAACGGTTAAAGATAGGACATTGCGGTTTTCACCAGTGAATTCAGCACCTCATTTTACATAAACTAAGTCTTATAAGTCTACTCTCAAAAGTTGATAATGGTATTAACGAATAAAAGGTTTATATATCACATTTTTAAATATCTAATATTCTTCATTTTACTCGATGTCCTAAACGGTTAAAGATAGGACATTGCGGTTTTCACCAGTGGATTCAGCACCTTATTTTACATTAAATAAGTCCTATAAGTCTACTCTCAAAAGTTGATAAAGGTACAACCGAATAAAATGTTTATATATCACATTTTTAAATATCTATTATTCTCCATTTTACTCGATGTCCTAAACGGTTAAAGATAGGACATTGCGGTTTTCACCAGTGGATTCAGCACCTCATTTTACATAAATTTAGTCCTATAAGTCTACTCTAAAGAGTTGATAAAGGTACAAACGGATAAAATGTTTATATATCACCTTTTTGAATATCTACTATTCTCCATTTTACTCGATCTCCTAAACAGTTAAAGATAGGACATTGCGGTTTTCACCAGTGGATTCAGCACCTTATTTTACATTAAATAAGTCCTATAAGTCTACTCTCAAAAGTTGATAAAGGTACAACCGAATAAAATGTTTATATATCACATTTTTAAATATCTATTATTCTCCATTTTACTCGATGTCCTAAACGGTTAAAGATAGGACATTGCGGTTTTCAAAAGTGGATTCAGCACCTCATTTTACAAAAATTTAGTCCTATAAGTCTACTCTAAAGAGTTGATTATGGTACAAACGGTTAAAATGGTTATATATCACATTTTTAAATACCTATTATTCTCCATTTTACTCGATCACCTAAACGGTCAAAGATAGGACATTGCGGTTTTCACCAGTGGATTCAGCACCTTATTTTACATAAAATTAGTTCTATAAAACTACTCTAAAGGGTTGATAAAGGTACAAACGAATAAAATGTTTATATATCACCTTTTTAAATATCTATTATTATCCATTTCACTCTATCTCCTAAACGGTTAAAGATAGGACATTGCGGTTTTCACCAGTGAATTCAGCACCTCATTTTACATAAACTAAGTCTTATAAGTCTACTCTCAAAAGTTGATAATGGTATTAACGAATAAAAGGTTTATATATCACATTTTTAAATATCTAATATTCTCCATTTTACTCGATGTCCTAAACGGTTAAAGATAGGACATTGCGGTTTTCACCAGTGGATTCAGCACCTTATTTTACATAAAATAAGTCCTATAAGTCTACTCTAAAGAGTTGATAAAGGTACAAACGAAAAAAATGTTTATATATCACATTTTTAAATATCTAATATTCTCCATTTTACTCGATGTCCTAAACGGTTAAAGATAGGACATTGCGGTTTTCACCAGTGGATTCAGCACCTCATTTTACATAAAATAAGTCTTATAAGTCTACTCTCAAAAGTTGATAAAGGTACAAACGAATAAAAGGTTTATATATCACATTTTTAAATATCTAATATTCTCCATTTCACTCTATCTCCTAAACGGTAAAGATTGGACATTGCGGTTTTCATCAGTGGATTCAGCACCTCATTTTACATAAAATAAGTTCTATAAGTCTACTCTCAAAAGTTGTTAAAGGTACAAACGAATAAAATGTTTAAATATCACATTTTTAAATATCTATTATTCTCCATTTTACTCGATGTCCTAAACGGTTAAAGATAGGACATTGCGGTTTTCACCAGTGGATTCAGCACCTCATTTAACATAAAATAAGTTCTATAAGTCTACTCTCAAAAGTTGATAAAGGTACAACCGAATAAAATGTTTATATATCACATTTTTAAATATCTATTATTCTCCATTTCACTCTATCTCCTAAACGGTTAAAGATAGGACATTGCGGTTTTCACCAGTGGATTCAGCACCTCATTTAACATAAAATAAGTTCTATAAGTCTACTCTCAAAAGTTGATAAAGGTTCAACCGAATAAAATGTTTATATATCACATTTTTAAATATCTATTATTCTCCATTTTACTCGATGTCCTAAACGGTTAAAGATAGGACATTGCGGTTTTCACCAGTGGATTCAGCACCTCATTTTACTTAAACTAAGACCTATAAGTCTACTCTAAAGAGTTGATAAAGGTACAAACGAATAAAATGTTTATATATCACATTTTTAAATATCTATTATTCTCCATTTTACTCGATCACCTAAACGGTCAAAGATAGGACATTGCGGTTTTCACCAGTGGATTCAGCACCTCATTTTACATAAATTTAGTCCTATAAGTCTACTCTAAAGGGTTGATTATGGTACAAACGGATAAAATGGTTATATGTCACATTTTTAAATACCTATTATTCTCCATTTTACTCGATCACCTAAACGGTCAAAGATAGGACATTGCGGTATTCACCAGTGGATTCAGCACCTTATTTTACATAAAATTAGTTCTATAAAACTACTCTAAAGAGTTGATAAAGGTACAAACGAATAAAATGTTTATATATCACATTTTTAAATATCTAATATTCTCCATTTTACTCGATGTCCTAAACGGTTAAAGATAGGACATTGCGGTTTTCACCAGTGGATTCAGCACCTTATTTTACATAAAATAAGTCCTATAAGTCTACTTCTAAAGAGTTGATAAAGGTACAAACGAAAAAAATGTTTATATATCACATTTTTAAATATCTAATATTCTCCATTTTACTCGATGTCCTAAACGGTTAAAGATAGGACATTGCGGTTTTCACCAGTGGATTCAGCACCTCATTTTACATAAAATAAGTCTTATAAGTCTACTCTCAAAAGTTGATAAAGGTACAAACGAATAAAATTTTTATATATCACATTTTTAAATATCTAATATTCTCCATTTTACTCGATGTCCTAAACGGTTAAAGATAGGACATTGCGGTTTTCACCAGTGGATTCAGCACCTCATTTTACATAAAATAAGTCTTATAAGTCTACTCTCAAAAGTTGATAAAGGTACAAACGAATAAAAGGTGTATATATCACATTTTTAAATATCTAATATTCTCCATTTTACTCGATGTCCTAAACGGTTAAAGATAGGACATTGCGGTTTTCACCAGTGGATTCAGCACCTCATTTTACATAAAATAAGTCTTATAAGCCTACTCTAAAGAGTTGATAAGGGTACAAACGAAAAAAATGTTAATATATCACATTTTTAAATATCTATTATTCTCCATTTTACTCGATCTCCTAAACGGTTAAAGATAGGACATTGCGGTTTTTACCAGTGGATTCAGCACCTCATTTTACATAAAATAAGTCTTATAAGTCTTCTCTAACGAGCTGATAAAGGTACAAACGAAAAAAAGGTTAATATATCACATTTTTAAATATCTATTATTCTCCATTTCACTCTATCTCCTAAACGGTTAAAGATAGGACATTGCGGTTTTCACCAGTGGATTCAGCACCTCATTTAACATAAAATAAGTTCTATAAGTCTACTCTCAAAAGTTGATAAAGGTACAACCGAATAAAATGTTTATATATCACATTTTTAAATATCTATTATTCTCCATTTCACTCTATCTCCTAAACGGTTAAAGATAGGACATTGCGGTTTTCACCAGTGGATTCAGCACCTCATTTAACATAAAATAAGTTCTATAAGTCTACTCTCAAAAGTTGATAAAGGTTCAACCGGATAAAATGTTTATATATCACATTTTTAAATATCTATTATTCTCCATTTTACTCGATGTCCTAAACGGTTAAAGATAGGACATTGCGGTTTTCACCAGTGGATTCAGCACCTCATTTTACTTAAACTAAGTCCTATAAGTCTACTCTAAAGAGTTGATAAAGGTACAAACGAATAAAATGTTTATATATCACATTTTTAAATATCTATTATTCTCCATTTTACTCGATCACCTAAACGGTCAAAGATAGGACATTGCGGTTTTCACCAGTGGATTCAGCACCTCATTTTACATAAATTTAGTCCTATAAGTCTACTCTAAAGAGTTGATTATGGTACAAACGGATAAAATGGTTATATGTCACATTTTTAAATACCTATTATTCTCCATTTTACTCGATCACCTAAACGGTCAAAGATAGGACATTGCGGTTTTCACCAGTGGATTCAGCACCTCATTTTACTTAAACTAAAACCTATAAGTCTACTCTAAAGAGTTGATAAAGGTACAAACGAATAAAATGTTTATATATCACATTTTTAAATATCTATTATTCTCCATTTTACTCGATCACCTAAATGGTCAAAGATAGGACATTGCGGTTTTCAAAAGTGGATTCAGCACTTCATTTTACAAAAATTTAGTCCTATAAGTCTACTCTAAAGAGTTGATTATGGTACAAACGGTTAAAATGGTTATATATCACATTTTTAAATACCTATTATTCTCCATTTTACTCGATCACCTAAACGGTCAAAGATAGGACATTGCGGTTTTCACCAGTGGATTCAGCACCTTATTTTACATAAAATTAGTTCTATAAAACTACTCTAAAGAGTTGATAAAGGTACAAACGAATAAAATGTTTATATATCACATTTTTAAATATCTATTATTCTATATTTTACTCGATCTTCTAAACAGTTAAAGATAGGACATTGCGGTTTTCACTAGTGGATTCAGCACCTCATTTTACATAAATTTAGTCCTATAAGTCTACTCTAAAGAGTTGATAAAGGTACAAACGAATAAAATGGTTATATATCACATTTTTAAATATATATTATTCTCCATTTTACTCTTTCTCTTAATCGGTTAAAAATAGGACATTGCGGTTTTCACCAGTGGATTCGGCACCTCATTTTACATAAAATAAGTCCCATACGTCTACTCTAAAGAGATGATAAAGGTACAAACGAAATAAAATTTTATATATCACATTTTTAAATATCTATTATTCTTCATTTTACTTAAACTAAGTCCTATAAGTCTACTCTAAAGAGTTGATAAAGGTACAAACGAATAAAATGTTTATATATCACATTTTTAAATATCTATTATTCTCCATTTTACTCGATCACCTAAACGGTCAAAGATAGGACATTGCGGTTTTCACCAGTGGATTCAGCACCTCATTTTACATAAACTAAGTCTTATAAGTCTACTCTCAAAAGTTGATAATGGTACTAACGAATAAAAGGTTTATATATCACATTTTTAAATATCTAATATTCTCCATTTTACTCGATGTCCTAAACGGTTAAAGATAGGACATTGCGGTTTTCACCAGTGGATTCAGCACCTTATTTTACATAAAATAAGTCCTATAAGTCTACTCTAAAGAGTTGATAAAGGTACAAACGAAAAAAATTTTTATATATCACATTTTTAAATATCTAATATTCTCCATTTTACTCGATGTCCTAAACGGTTAATGATAGGACATTGCGGTTTTCACCAGTGGATTCAGCACCTCATTTTACATAAAATAAGTCTTATAAGTCTACTCTCAAAAGTTGATAAAGGTACAAACGAATAAAAGGTTTATATATCACATTTTTAAATATCTAATATTCTCCATTTTACTCGATGTCCTAAACGGTTAAAGATAGGACATTGCGGTTTTCACCAGTGGATTCAGCACCTCATTTTACATAAAATAAGTCTTATAAGCCTACTCTAAAGAGTTGATAAGGGTACAAACGAAAAAAATGTTAATATATCACATTTTTAAATATCTATTATTCTCCATTTTACTCGATCTCCTAAACGGTTAAAGATAGGACATTGCGGTTTTTACCAGTGGATTCAGCACCTCATTTTACATAAAATAAGTCTTATAAGTCTTCTCTAACGAGCTGATAAAGGTACAAACGAAAAAAAGGTTAATATATCACATTTTTAAATATCTATTATTCTCCATTTCACTCTATCTCCTAAACGGTTAAAGATAGGACATTGCGGTTTTCACCAGTGGATTCAGCACCTCATTTAACATAAAATAAGTTCTATAAGTCTACTCTCAAAAGTTGATAAAGGTACAACCGAATAAAATGTTTATATATCACATTTTTAAATATCTATTATTCTCCATTTCACTCTATCTCCTAAACGGTTAAAGATAGGACATTGCGGTTTTCACCAGTGGATTCAGCACCTCATTTAACATAAAATAAGTTCTATAAGTCTACTCTCAAAAGTTGATAAAGGTTCAACCGAATAAAATGTTTATATATCACATTTTTAAATATCTATTATTCTCCATTTTACTCGATGTCCTAAACGGTTAAAGATAGGACATTGCGGTTTTCACCAGTGGATTCAGCACCTCATTTTACTTAAACTAAGTCCTATAAGTCTACTCTAAAGAGTTGATAAAGGTACAAACGAATAAAATGTTTATATATCACATTTTTAAATATCTATTATTCTCCATTTTACTCGATCACCTAAACGGTCAAAGATAGGACATTGCGGTTTTCACCAGTGGATTCAGCACCTCATTTTACATAAATTTAGTCCTATAAGTCTACTCTAAAGAGTTGATTATGGTACAAACGGATAAAATGGTTATATGTCACATTTTTAAATACCTATTATTCTCCATTTTACTCGATCACCTAAACGGTCAAAGATAGGACATTGCGGTTTTCACCAGTGGATTCAGCACCTCATTTTACTTAAACTAAAACCTATAAGTCTACTCTAAAGAGTTGATAAAGGTACAAACGAATAAAATGTTTATATATCACATTTTTAAATATCTATTATTCTCCATTTTACTCGATCACCTAAATGGTCAAAGATAGGACATTGCGGTTTTCAAAAGTGGATTCAGCACTTCATTTTACAAAAATTTAGTCCTATAAGTCTACTCTAAAGAGTTGATTATGGTACAAACGGTTAAAATGGTTATATATCACATTTTTAAATACCTATTATTCTCCATTTTACTCGATCACCTAAACGGTCAAAGATAGGACATTGCGGTTTTCACCAGTGGATTCAGCACCTTATTTTACATAAAATTAGTTCTATAAAACTACTCTAAAGAGTTGATAAAGGTACAAACGAATAAAATGTTTATATATCACATTTTTAAATATCTATTATTCTATATTTTACTCGATCTTCTAAACAGTTAAAGATAGGACATTGCGGTTTTCACTAGTGGATTCAGCACCTCATTTTACATAAATTTAGTCCTATAAGTCTACTCTAAAGAGTTGATAAAGGTACAAACGAATAAAATGGTTATATATCACATTTTTAAATATATATTATTCTCCATTTTACTCTTTCTCTTAATCGGTTAAAAATAGGACATTGCGGTTTTCACCAGTGGATTCGGCACCTCATTTTACATAAAATAAGTCCCATACGTCTACTCTAAAGAGATGATAAAGGTACAAACGAAATAAAATTTTATATATCACATTTTTAAATATCTATTATTCTTCATTTTACTTAAACTAAGTCCTATAAGTCTACTCTAAAGAGTTGATAAAGGTACAAACGAATAAAATGTTTATATATCACATTTTTAAATATCTATTATTCTCCATTTTACTCGATCACCTAAACGGTCAAAGATAGGACATTGCGGTTTTCACCAGTGGATTCAGCACCTCATTTTACATAAACTAAGTCTTATAAGTCTACTCTCAAAAGTTGATAATGGTACTAACGAATAAAAGGTTTATATATCACATTTTTAAATATCTAATATTCTCCATTTTACTCGATGTCCTAAACGGTTAAAGATAGGACATTGCGGTTTTCACCAGTGGATTCAGCACCTTATTTTACATAAAATAAGTCCTATAAGTCTACTCTAAAGAGTTGATAAAGGTACAAACGAAAAAAATTTTTATATATCACATTTTTAAATATCTAATATTCTCCATTTTACTCGATGTCCTAAACGGTTAATGATAGGACATTGCGGTTTTCACCAGTGGATTCAGCACCTCATTTTACATAAAATAAGTCTTATAAGTCTACTCTCAAAAGTTGATAAAGGTACAAACGAATAAAAGGTTTATATATCACATTTTTAAATATCTAATATTCTCCATTTTACTCGATGTCCTAAACGGTTAAAGATAGGACATTGCGGTTTTCACCAGTGGATTCAGCACCTCATTTTACATAAAATAAGTCTTATAAGCCTACTCTAAAGAGTTGATAAGGGTACAAACGAAAAAAATGTTAATATATCACATTTTTAAATATCTATTATTCTCCATTTTACTCGATCTCCTAAACGGTTAAAGATAGGACATTGCGGTTTTTACCAGTGGATTCAGCACCTCATTTTACATAAAATAAGTCTTATAAGTCTTCTCTAACGAGCTGATAAAGGTACAAACGAAAAAAAGGTTAATATATCACATTTTTAAATATCTATTATTCTCCATTTCACTCTATCTCCTAAACGGTTAAAGATAGGACATTGCGGTTTTCACCAGTGGATTCAGCACCTCATTTAACATAAAATAAGTTCTATAAGTCTACTCTCAAAAGTTGATAAAGGTACAACCGAATAAAATGTTTATATATCACATTTTTAAATATCTATTATTCTCCATTTCACTCTATCTCCTAAACGGTTAAAGATTGGACATTGCGGTTTTCACCAGTGGATTCAGCACCTCATTTTACATAAAATAAGTTCTATAAGTCTACTCTCAAAAGTTGATAAAGGTACAAACGAATAAAATGTTTATATATCACATTTTTAAATATCTATTATTCTCCATTTTACTCGATGTCCTAAACGGTTAAAGATAGGACATTGCGGTTTTCACCAGTGGATTCAGCACCTCATTTTACATAAAATAAGTTCTATAAGTCTACTCTCAAAAGTTGATAAAGGTACAAACGAATAAAATGTTTATATATCACCTTTTTAAATATCTATTATTATCCATTTCACTCTATCTCCTAAACGGTTAAAGATAGGACATTGCGGTTTTCACCAGTGGATTCAGCACCTCATTTTACATAAACTAAGTCTTATAAGTCTACTCTCAAAAGTTGATAATGGTACTAACGAATAAATGGTTTATATATCACATTTTTAAATATCTAATATTCTCCATTTTACTCGATGTCCTAAACGGTTAAAGATAGGACATTGCGGTTTTCACCAGTGGATTCAGCACCTTATTTTACATAAAATAAGTCCTATAAGTCTACTTCTAAAGAGTTGATAAAGGTACAAACGAAAAAAATGTTTATATATCACATTTTTAAATATCTAATATTCTCCATTTTACTCGATGTCCTAAACGGTTAAAGATAGGACATTGCGGTTTTCACCAGTGGATTCAGCACCTCATTTTACATAAAATAAGTCTTATAAGCCTACTCTAAAGGGTTGATAAGGGTACAAACGAAAAAAATGTTAATATATCACATTTTTAAATATCTATTATTCTCCATTTTACTCGATCTCCTAAACGGTTAAAGATAGGACATTGCGGTTTTTACCAGTGGATTCAGCACCTCATTTTACATAAAATAAGTCTTATAAGTCTTCTCTAACGAGCTGATAAAGGTACAAACGAAAAAAAGGTTAATATATCACATTTTTAAATATCTATTATTCTCCATTTCACTCTATCTCCTAAACGGTTAAAGATAGGACATTGCGGTTTTCACCAGTGGATTCAGCACCTCATTTAACATAAAATAAGTTCTATAAGTCTACTCTCAAAAGTTGATAAAGGTACAACCGAATAAAATGTTTATATATCACATTTTTAAATATCTATTATTCTCCATTTTACTCGATGTCCTAGACGGTTAAAGATAGGACATTGCGGTTTTCACCAGTGGATTCAGCACCTCATTTTACTTAAACTAAGTCCTATAAGTCTACTCTAAAGAGTTGATAAAGGTACAAACGAATAAAATGTTTATATATCACATTTTTAAATATCTATTATTCTCCATTTTACTCGATCACCTAAATGGTCAAAGATAGGACATTGCGGTTTTCAAAAGTGGATTCAGCACCTCATTTTACAAAAATTTAGTCCTATAAGTCTACTCTAAAGAGTTGATTATGGTACAAACGGTTAAAATGGTTATATATCACATTTTTAAATACCTATTATTCCCCATTTTACTCGATCACCTAAACGGTCAAAGATAGGACATTGCGGTTTTCACCAGTGGATTCAGCACCTCATTTTACATAAAATAAGTCCTATAAGTCTACTCTCAAAAGTTGATAAAGGTACAAACGTATAAAATGGTTTTATTTCTCATTTTAAAATATCAATTATTCTCCATTTTATTCGATCACCTAAACGGTCAAAGATAGGACATTGCGGATTTCACCAGTGGATTCAGCAGCTCATTTTACATAAAATAAGTCCTATAAGTCTACTCTCAAAAGTTGATAAAGGTACAAACGAATAAAAGATTTATATATCACATTTTTAAATATCTAATATTCTCCATTTTACTCGATGTCCTAAACGGATAAAGATAGGACATTGCGGTTTTCACCAGTGGATTCAGCACCTCATTTTACATAAAATAAGTCTTATAAGTCTACTCTCAAAAGTTGATATAGGTACAAACGAATAAAAGGTTTATATATCACATTTTTAAATATCTAATATTCTCCATATTACTCGATCTCCTAAACAGTTAAAGATAGGACATTGCGGTTTTCACCACTGGATTCAGCAGCTCATTTTACATAAAATAAGTCCTATAAGTCTACTCTCAAAAGTTGATAAAGGTACAAACGTATATAATGGTTTTATTTCTCATTTTAAAATATCAATTATTCTCCATTTTATTCGATCACCTAAACGGTCAAAGATAGGACATTGCGGATTTCACCAGTGGATTCAGCACCTTATATTACATAAAATAAGTCCTATAAGTCTTCTCTAAAGAGTTGATAAAGGTACAAACGAATAAAATGTTTATATATCACATTTTTAAATATCTATTGTTCTCCATTTTACTCGATCTCCTAAACAGTTAAAGATAGGACATTGCGGTTTTTACCAGTGGATTCAGCACCTCATTTTACATAAATTTAGTCCTATAAGTCTACTCTCAAAAGTTGATGAAGGTACAAACGAATAAAATGTTTATATATCACATTTTTAAATATTTAATATTCTCCATTTTACTCGATGTCCTAAACGGTTAAAGATAGGACATTGCGGTTTTCACCAGTGGATTCAGCACCTCATTTTACATAAAATAAGTCTTATAAGTCTACTCTCAAAAGTTGATAAAGGTACAGACGAATAAAATGTTTATATATCACATTTTTAAATATTTAATATTCTCCATTTTACTCGATGTCCTAAACGGTTAAAGATAGGACATTGCAGTTTTCACCAGTGGATTTAGCACCTCATTTTACATAAAATAAGTCTTATTATTCTACTCTCAAAAGTTGATAAAGGTACAAACGAATAAAATGTTTATATATCACATTTTTAAATATTTAATATTCTCCATTTTACTCGATGTCCTAAACGGTTAAAGATAGGACATTGCGGTTTTCACCAGTGGATTCAGAACCTCATTTTACATAAAATAAGTCTTATAAGTCTACTCTCAAAAGTTGATATAGGTACAAACGAATAAAAGGTTTATATATCACATTTTTAAATATCTAATATTCTTCATTTTACTCGATGTCCTAAACGGTTAAAGATACGACATTGCGGTTTTCACCAGTGGATTCAGCACCTCATTTAACATAAAATAAGTCTTATAAGTCTACTCTCAAAAGTTGATATAGGTACAAACGAATAAAAGGTTTATATATCACATTTTTAAATATCTAATATTCTCCATTTTACTCGATGTCCTAAACGGTTAAAGATAGGACAATGCGGTTTTCACCAGTGGATTCAGCACCTCATTTTACATAAAATAAGTCTTATAAGTCTACTCTAAAGAGTTGATAAAGGTACAAACGAAAAAAATGTTAATATATCACATTTTTAAATATCTATTATTCTCCATTTTACTCGATCTCCTAAACGGTTAAAGGTAGGACATTGCGGTTTTCACCAGTGGATTCAGCACCTCATTTTACATAAAATAAGTCTTATAAGTCTACTCTTTAAAGTTGATAAAGGTACAAACGAATAAAATGTTTATATATCACATTTTTAAATATTTAATATTCTCCATTTTACTCGATGTCCTAAACGGTTAAAGATACGACATTGCGGTTTTCACCAGTGGATTCAGCACCTCATTTAACATAAAATAAGTCTTATAAGTCTACTCTCAAAAGTTGATATAGGTACAAACGAATAAAAGGTTTATATATCACATTTTTAAATATCTAATATTCTCCATTTTACTCGATGTCCTAAACGGTTAAAGATAGGACAATGCGGTTTTCACCAGTGGATTCAGCACCTCATTTTACATAAAATAAGTCCTATAAGTCTACTCTAAAGAGTTGATAAAGTTACAAACGAAAAAAAATGCTTATATATCACATTTTTATATATCTATTATTCTTCATTTTACTCGATCTCCTAAACAGTTAAAGATAGGATATTGCGGTTTTCACCAGTGGATTCAGCACCTTATTTTACATAAAATATGTCTTATAAGTCTACTCTAAAGAGTTGATAAATGTACAAACGAATAAAATGGTTATATATCACATTTTTAAATACATATTATTCTTCGTTTTACTCGATCACCTAAACGGTCAAAGATAGGACATTGCGGTTTTCACCATTGGATTCAGCACCTCATTTTACATAAAATAAGTCTTATAAGTCTACTCTCAAAAGTTGATAAAGGTACAAACGAATAAAATTTTTATATATCACATTTTTAAATATCTAATATTCTCCATTTTACTCGATGTCCTAAACGGTTAAAGATAGGACATTGCGGTTTTCACCAGTGGATTCAGCACCTCATTTTACATAAAATAAGTCTTATAAGTCTACTCTCAAAAGTTGATAAAGGTACAAACGAATAAAAGGTGTATATATCACATTTTTAAATATCTAATATTCTCCATTTTACTCGATGTCCTAAACGGTTAAAGATAGGACATTGCGGTTTTCACCAGTGGATTCAGCACCTCATTTTACATAAAATAAGTCTTATAAGCCTACTCTAAAGAGTTGATAAGGGTACAAACGAAAAAAATGTTAATATATCACATTTTTAAATATCTATTATTCTCCATTTTACTCGATCTCCTAAACGGTTAAAGATAGGACATTGCGGTTTTTACCAGTGGATTCAGCACCTCATTTTACATAAAATAAGTCTTATAAGTCTTCTCTAACGAGCTGATAAAGGTACAAACGAAAAAAAGGTTAATATATCACATTTTTAAATATCTATTATTCTCCATTTCACTCTATCTCCTAAACGGTTAAAGATAGGACATTGCGGTTTTCACCAGTGGATTCAGCACCTCATTTAACATAAAATAAGTTCTATAAGTCTACTCTCAAAAGTTGATAAAGGTACAACCGAATAAAATGTTTATATATCACATTTTTAAATATCTATTATTCTCCATTTCACTCTATCTCCTAAACGGTTAAAGATAGGACATTGCGGTTTTCACCAGTGGATTCAGCACCTCATTTAACATAAAATAAGTTCTATAAGTCTACTCTCAAAAGTTGATAAAGGTTCAACCGAATAAAATGTTTATATATCACATTTTTAAATATCTATTATTCTCCATTTTACTCGATGTCCTAAACGGTTAAAGATAGGACATTGCGGTTTTCACCAGTGGATTCAGCACCTCATTTTACTTAAACTAAGTCCTATAAGTCTACTCTAAAGAGTTGATAAAGGTACAAACGAATAAAATGTTTATATATCACATTTTTAAATATCTATTATTCTCCATTTTACTCGATCACCTAAACGGTCAAAGATAGGACATTGCGGTTTTCACCAGTGGATTCAGCACCTCATTTTACATAAATTTAGTCCTATAAGTCTACTCTAAAGAGTTGATTATGGTACAAACGGATAAAATGGTTATATGTCACATTTTTAAATACCTATTATTCTCCATTTTACTCGATCACCTAAACGGTCAAAGATAGGACATTGCGGTTTTCACCAGTGGATTCAGCACCTCATTTTACTTAAACTAAAACCTATAAGTCTACTCTAAAGAGTTGATAAAGGCACAAACGAATAAAATGTTTATATATCACATTTTTAAATATCTATTATTCTCCATTTTACTCGATCACCTAAATGGTCAAAGATAGGACATTGCGGTTTTCAAAAGTTGATTCAGCACTTCATTTTACAAAAATTTAGTCCTATAAGTCTACTCTAAAGAGTTGATTATGGTACAAACGGTTAAAATGGTTATATATCACATTTTTAAATACCTATTATTCTCCATTTTACTCGATCACCTAAACGGTCAAAGATAGGACATTGCGGTTTTCACCAGTGGATTCAGCACCTTATTTTACATAAAATTAGTTCTATAAAACTACTCTAAAGAGTTGATAAAGGTACAAACGAATAAAATGTTTATATATCACATTTTTAAATATCTATTATTCTATATTTTACTCGATCTTCTAAACAGTTAAAGATAGGACATTGCGGTTTTCACTAGTGGATTCAGCACCTCATTTTACATAAATTTAGTCCTATAAGTCTACTCTAAAGAGTTGATAAAGGTACAAACGAATAAAATGGTTATATATCACATTTTTAAATATATATTATTCTCCATTTTACTCTTTCTCTTAATCGGTTAAAAATAGGACATTGCGGTTTTCACCAGTGGATTCGGCACCTCATTTTACATAAAATAAGTCCCATACGTCTACTCTAAAGAGATGATAAAGGTACAAACGAAATAAAATTTTATATATCACATTTTTAAATATCTATTATTCTTCATTTTACTTAAACTAAGTCCTATAAGTCTACTCTAAAGAGTTGATAAAGGTACAAACGAATAAAATGTTTATATATCACATTTTTAAATATCTATTATTCTCCATTTTACTCGATCACCTAAACGGTCAAAGATAGGACATTGCGGTTTTCACCAGTGGATTCAGCACCTCATTTTACATAAACTAAGTCTTATAAGTCTACTCTCAAAAGTTGATAATGGTACTAACGAATAAAAGGTTTATATATCACATTTTTAAATATCTAATATTCTCCATTTTACTCGATGTCCTAAACGGTTAAAGATAGGACATTGCGGTTTTCACCAGTGGATTCAGCACCTTATTTTACATAAAATAAGTCCTATAAGTCTACTCTAAAGAGTTGATAAAGGTACAAACGAAAAAAATTTTTATATATCACATTTTTAAATATCTAATATTCTCCATTTTACTCGATGTCCTAAACGGTTAATGATAGGACATTGCGGTTTTCACCAGTGGATTCAGCACCTCATTTTACATAAAATAAGTCTTATAAGTCTACTCTCAAAAGTTGATAAAGGTACAAACGAATAAAAGGTTTATATATCACATTTTTAAATATCTAATATTCTCCATTTTACTCGATGTCCTAAACGGTTAAAGATAGGACATTGCGGTTTTCACCAGTGGATTCAGCACCTCATTTTACATAAAATAAGTCTTATAAGCCTACTCTAAAGAGTTGATAAGGGTACAAACGAAAAAAATGTTAATATATCACATTTTTAAATATCTATTATTCTCCATTTTACTCAATCTCCTAAACGGTTAAAGATAGGACATTGCGGTTTTTACCAGTGGATTCAGCACCTCATTTTACATAAAATAAGTCTTATAAGTCTTCTCTAACGAGCTGATAAAGGTACAAACGAAAAAAAGGTTAATATATCACATTTTTAAATATCTATTATTCTCCATTTCACTCTATCTCCTAAACGGTTAAAGATAGGACATTGCGGTTTTCACCAGTGGATTCAGCACCTCATTTAACATAAAATAAGTTCTATAAGTCTACTCTCAAAAGTTGATAAAGGTACAACCGAATAAAATGTTTATATATCACATTTTTAAATATCTATTATTCTCCATTTCACTCTATCTCCTAAACGGTTAAAGATTGGACATTGCGGTTTTCACCAGTGGATTCAGCACCTCATTTTACATAAAATAAGTTCTATAAGTCTACTCTCAAAAGTTGATAAAGGTACAAACGAATAAAATGTTTATATATCACATTTTTAAATATCTATTATTCTCCATTTTACTCGATGTCCTAAACGGTTAAAGATAGGACATTGCGGTTTTCACCAGTGGATTCAGCACCTCATTTTACATAAAATAAGTTCTATAAGTCTACTCTCAAAAGTTGATAAAGGTACAAACGAATAAAATGTTTATATATCACCTTTTTAAATATCTATTATTATCCATTTCACTCTATCTCCTAAACGGTTAAAGATAGGACATTGCGGTTTTCACCAGTGGATTCAGCACCTCATTTTACATAAACTAAGTCTTATAAGTCTACTCTCAAAAGTTGATAATGGTACTAACGAATAAATGGTTTATATATCACATTTTTAAATATCTAATATTCTCCATTTTACTCGATGTCCTAAACGGTTAAAGATAGGACATTGCGGTTTTCACCAGTGGATTCAGCACCTTATTTTACATAAAATAAGTCCTATAAGTCTACTTCTAAAGAGTTGATAAAGGTACAAACGAAAAAAATGTTTATATATCACATTTTTAAATATCTAATATTCTCCATTTTACTCGATGTCCTAAACGGTTAAAGATAGGACATTGCGGTTTTCACCAGTGGATTCAGCACCTCATTTTACATAAAATAAGTCTTATAAGTCTACTCTCAAAAGTTGATAAAGGTACAAACGAATAAAAGGTTTATATATCACATTTTTAAATATCTAATATTCTCCATTTAACTCGATGTCCTAAACGGTTAAAGATAGGACATTGCGGTTTTCACCAGTGGATTCAGCACCTCATTTTACATAAAATAAGTCTTATAAGCCTACTCTAAAGGGTTGATAAGGGTACAAACGAAAAAAATGTTAATATATCACATTTTTAAATATCTATTATTCTCCATTTTACTCGATCTCCTAAACGGTTAAAGATAGGACATTGCGGTTTTTACCAGTGGATTCAGCACCTCATTTTACATAAAATAAGTCTTATAAGTCTTCTCTAACGAGCTGATAAAGGTACAAACGAAAAAAAGGTTAATATATCACATTTTTAAATATCTATTATTCTCCATTTCACTCTATCTCCTAAACGGTTAAAGATAGGACATTGCGGTTTTCACCAGTGGATTCAGCACCTCATTTAACATAAAATAAGTTCTATAAGTCTACTCTCAAAAGTTGATAAAGGTACAACCGAATAAAATGTTTATATATCACATTTTTAAATATCTATTATTCTCCATTTTACTCGATGTCCTAGACGGTTAAAGATAGGACATTGCGGTTTTCACCAGTGGATTCAGCACCTCATTTTACTTAAACTAAGTCCTATAAGTCTACTCTAAAGAGTTGATAAAGGTACAAACGAATAAAATGTTTATATATCACATTTTTAAATATCTATTATTCTCCATTTTACTCGATCACCTAAATGGTCAAAGATAGGACATTGCGGTTTTCAAAAGTGGATTCAGCACCTCATTTTACAAAAATTTAGTCCTATAAGTCTACTCTAAAGAGTTGATTATGGTACAAACGGTTAAAATGGTTATATATCACATTTTTAAATACCTATTATTCCCCATTTTACTCGATCACCTAAACGGTCAAAGATAGGACATTGCGGTTTTCACCAGTGGATTCAGCACCTCATTTTACATAAAATAAGTCCTATAAGTCTACTCTCAAAAGTTGATAAAGGTACAAACGTATAAAATGGTTTTATTTCTCATTTTAAAATATCAATTATTCTCCATTTTATTCGATCACCTAAACGGTCAAAGATAGGACATTGCGGATTTCACCAGTGGATTCAGCAGCTCATTTTACATAAAATAAGTCCTATAAGTCTACTCTCAAAAGTTGATAAAGGTACAAACGAATAAAAGATTTATATATCACATTTTTAAATATCTAATATTCTCCATTTTACTCGATGTCCTAAACGGATAAAGATAGGACATTGCGGTTTTCACCAGTGGATTCAGCACCTCATTTTACATAAAATAAGTCTTATAAGTCTACTCTCAAAAGTTGATATAGGTATAAACGAATAAAAGGTTTATATATCACATTTTTAAATATCTAATATTCTCCATATTACTCGATCTCCTAAACAGTTAAAGATAGGACATTGCGGTTTTCACCACTGGATTCAGCAGCTCATTTTACATAAAATAAGTCCTATAAGTCTACTCTCAAAAGTTGATAAAGGTACAAACGTATATAATGGTTTTATTTCTCATTTTAAAATATCAATTATTCTCCATTTTATTCGATCACCTAAACGGTCAAAGATAGGACATTGCGGATTTCACCAGTGGATTCAGCACCTTATATTACATAAAATAAGTCCTATAAGTCTTCTCTAAAGAGTTGATAAAGGTACAAACGAATAAAATGTTTATATATCACATTTTTAAATATCTATTGTTCTCCATTTTACTCGATCTCCTAAACAGTTAAAGATAGGACATTGCGGTTTTTACCAGTGGATTCAGCACCTCATTTTACATAAATTTAGTCCTATAAGTCTACTCTCAAAAGTTGATGAAGGTACAAACGAATAAAATGTTTATATATCACATTTTTAAATATTTAATATTCTCCATTTTACTCGATGTCCTAAACGGTTAAAGATAGGACATTGCGGTTTTCACCAGTGGATTCAGCACCTCATTTTACATAAAATAAGTCTTATAAGTCTACTCTCAAAAGTTGATAAAGGTACAGACGAATAAAATGTTTATATATCACATTTTTAAATATTTAATATTCTCCATTTTACTCGATGTCCTAAACGGTTAAAGATAGGACATTGCAGTTTTCACCAGTGGATTTAGCACCTCATTTTACATAAAATAAGTCTTATTATTCTACTCTCAAAAGTTGATAAAGGTACAAACGAATAAAATGTTTATATATCACATTTTTAAATATTTAATATTCTCCATTTTACTCGATGTCCTAAACGGTTAAAGATAGGACATTGCGGTTTTCACCAGTGGATTCAGAACCTCATTTTACATAAAATAAGTCTTATAAGTCTACTCTCAAAAGTTGATATAGGTACAAACGAATAAAAGGTTTATATATCACATTTTTAAATATCTAATATTCTTCATTTTACTCGAAGTCCTAAACGGTTAAAGATAGGACATTGCGGTTTTCACCAGTGGAATCAGCACCTCATTTTACATAAAATAAGTCTTATAAGTCTACTCTAAAGAGTTGATAAAGGTACAAACGAAAAAAATGTTAATATATCACATTTTTAAATATCTATTATTCTCCATTTTACTCGATCTCCTAAACGGTTAAAGGTAGGACATTGCGGTTTTCACCAGTGGATTCAGCACCTCATTTTACATAAAATAAGTCTTATAAGTCTACTCTTTAAAGTTGATAAAGGTACAAACGAATAAAATGTTTATATATCACATTTTTAAATATTTAATATTCTCCATTTTACTCGATGTCCTAAACGGTTAAAGATACGACATTGCGGTTTTCACCAGTGGATTCAGCACCTCATTTAACATAAAATAAGTCTTATAAGTCTACTCTCAAAAGTTGATATAGGTACAAACGAATAAAAGGTTTATATATCACATTTTTAAATATCTAATATTCTCCATTTTACTCGATGTCCTAAACGGTTAAAGATAGGACAATGCGGTTTTCACCAGTGGATTCAGCACCTCATTTTACATAAAATAAGTCCTATAAGTCTACTCTAAAGAGTTGATAAAGTTACAAACGAAAAAAAATGCTTATATATCACATTTTTATATATCTATTATTCTTCATTTTACTCGATCTCCTAAACAGTTAAAGATAGGATATTGCGGTTTTCACCAGTGGATTCAGCACCTTATTTTACATAAAATATGTCTTATAAGTCTACTCTAAAGAGTTGATAAATGTACAAACGAATAAAATGGTTATATATCACATTTTTAAATACATATTATTCTCCGTTTTACTCGATCACCTAAACGGTCAAAGATAGGACATTGCGGTTTTCACCATTGGATTCAGCACCTCATTTTACATAAAATAAGTCTTATAAGTCTACTCTCAAATGTTGATAAAGGTAAAAACGAATAAAAGGTTTATATATCACATTTTTTAATATCTAATATTCTCCATTTTACTCGATCTCCTAAACGGTTAAAGATAGGCCATTGCGGTTTTCACCAGTGGATTCAGCCCCTCATTTTACATAAAATAAGTCCTATAAGTCTACTCTCAAAAGTTGATAAAGGTACAAACGAATAAAATGGTTATATATCACATTTTTAAATACCTATTATTCTCCATTTTACTCGATCACCTAAACGGTCAAAGATAGAACATTGCGGTTTTCACCAGTGGATTCAGCACCTTATTTTACATAAAATAAGTCATATAAGTCTACTCTAAAGAGTTGATAAAGGTACAAACGAATACAATGTTTATATATCACCTTTTTAAATATCTATTATTCTCCATTTACTCGATCTCCTAAACAGTTAAAGATAGGACATTGCGGTTTTCACCAGTGGATTCAGCACCTTATTTTACATAAAATAAGTCATATAAGTCTACTCTCAAAAGTTGATAAAGGTACAAACGAATAAAATGGTTATATATCACATTTTTAAATACCTATTATTCTCCATTTTACTCGATCACCTAAACGGTCAAAGATAGGACATTGCGGTTTTCACCAGTGGATTCAGCACCTCATTTTACGTAAATTTAGTCCTTTAAGTCTACTCTAAAGTGTTGATAAAGGTACAAACGAATAAAATGGATATATATCACATTTTTAAATATCTATTATTCTCCATTTTACTCGATGTCCTAAACGGTTAAAGATAGGACATTGCGGTTTTCACCAGTGGTTTCAGCACCTCATTTTACATTAAATAAGTCCTATAAGTCGATTCTCAAAAGTTGATAAAGGTACAAACGAATAAAAGGTTTATATATCACATTTTTAAATATCTATTATTCTCCATTTTACTCGATGTCCTAAACGGTTAAAGATAGGACATTGCGGATTTCACCAGTGGATTCAGCACCTCATTTTACATAAAATAAGTTCTATTAGTCTACTCTCAAAAGTTGATAAAGGTACAAACGAATAAAATGGTTATATATCACATTTTTAAATATCTATTATTCTCCATTTTACTCGATCACCTAAACGGTCAAAGATAGGACATTGCGGTTTTCACCAGTGGATTCAGCACCTCATTTTACATAAATTTAGACCTATAAGTCTACTCTCAAAAGTTGATAAAGATACAAACGAATAAAATGGTTATATATCACATTTTTAAATATCTAATATTCTCCATTTTACTCGATCTCCTAAACGGTTAAAGATAGGACATTGCGGTTTTTACCAGTAGATTCAGCACCTCATTTTACATAAAATAAGTCTTATAAGTCTACTCTCAAAAGTTGATAAAGGTACAAACGAACAAAAGGTTTATATATCACATTTTTAAATATCTATTATTCTCCATTTTACTCGATCTCCTAAACAGCTAAAGACAGGACATTGCGGTTTTCACCAGTGGATTCAGCACCTCATTTTACGTAAAATAAGTCTTATGTCTACTCTAATGAGTTGATAAAGGTACAAACGAAAAAAATGTTAATATATCACATTTTTAAATATCTATTATTTTCGATTTTACTCGATCTCCTAAACGGTTAAAGATAAGACATTGCGGTTCTCACCAGTGGATTCAGCACCTCATTTTACGTAAAATAAGTCTTATGTCTACTCTAATGAGTTGATAAAGGTACAAACGAAAAAAATGTTAATATATCGCATTTTTAAATATCTATTATTCTCCATTTTACTCGATCTCCTAAACGGTTAAAGATAGGTCATTGCGGTTTTCACTAGTGGATTCAGCACCTCATTTTACATAAAAAAAGTCTTATAATTCTAATCTAAAGAGTTGAAAAGGGACAAACGAAAAAAATGTTAATATATCACATTTTTAAATATCTATTATTCTATATTTTACTCGATCTCCTAAACGGTGAAAGATAGGACATTTCGGTTTTCACCAGTAGATTCAGCACCTTATTTTACATAAAATAAGTCTTATAAGTCTACTCTAAAGAGTTGATAAAGGTACAAACGAATAAAATGTTTATATATCACCTTTTTAAATATCTATTATTCTCCATTTTACTCGATCTCCTAAACAGTTAAAGATAGGACATTGCGGTTTTCACCAGTGGATTCAGCACCTTATTTTACATAAAATAAGTCCTATAAGTCTACTCTCAAAAGTTGATAAAGGTACAAACGAATAAAATGGATATATTTCACATTTTTAAATACCTATTATTCTCCATTTTACTCGATCACCTAAACGGTCACAGATAGGACATTGCGGATTTCACCAGTGGATTCAGCACCTTATTTTACATAAAATAAGTCCTATAAGTTGATTCTCAAAAGTTGATAAAGGTACAAACGAATAAAATGTTTATATATCACGTTTTTAAATATCAATTATTCTCCATTTTACTCGATGTCCTAAACGGTTAAAGATAGGACATTGCGGATTTCACCAGTGAATTCAGCACCTCATTTTACATAAAATAAGTCTCATAAGTCTACTATCAAAAGTTGATAAAGGTACAAACGAATAAAAGATTTATATATCACATTTTTAAATATCTAATATTCTCCATTTTACTCGATGTCCTAAACGGATAAAGATAGGACATTGCGGTTTTCACCAGTGGATTCAGCACCTTATTTTACATAAAATAAGTCTCTTAAGTCTACTCTCAAAAGTTGATAAAGGTACAAACGAATAAAAGATTTATATATCACATTTTTAAATATCTAATATTCTCCATTTTACTCGATCTCCTAAACGGTTAAAGATAGGACATTGCGGTTTTCACCAGTGGATTCAGCACCTCATTTTACATAAAATAGGTCTCATAAGTCTACTCTCAAAAGTTGACAAAGGTACAAACGAATAAAAGATTTATATATCACATTTTTAAATATCTAATATTCTCCATTTTACTCGATCTCCTAAACGGTTAAAGATAGGACATTGCGGTTTTCACCAGTGGATTCAGCACCTCATTTTACATAAAATAAGTCCTATAAGTCTACTCTCAAAAGTTGATAAAGGTACAAACGAATAAAATGGTTATATATTACATTTTTAAATACCTATTATTCTCCATTTTACTCGATCAACTAAACGGTCAAAGATAGAACATTGCGGTTTTCACCAGTGGATTCAGCACCTTATTTTACATAAAATAAGTCATATAAGTCTACTCTAAAGAGTTGATAAAGATACAAACGAATACAATGTTTATATATCACCTTTTTAAATATCTATTATTCTCCATTTACTCGATCTCCTAAACAGTTAAAGATAGGACATTGCGGTTTTCACCAGTGGATTCAGCACCTCATTTTACATAAATTTAGTCCTATAAGTCTACTCTAAAGTGTTGATAAAGGTACAAACGAATAAAATGGTTATATATCACATTTTTAAATATCTAATATTCTCCATTTTACTCGATGTCCTAAACGGTTAAAGATAGGACATTGCGGTTTTCACCAGTGGATTCAGCACCTCATTTTACATAAATAAGTCCTATAAGTCTACTCTCAAAAGTTGATAAAGGTACAAACGAATAAAATGGTTATATATCACATTTTTAAATACCTATTATTCTCCATTTTACTCGATCACCTAAACGGTCAAAGATAGAACATTGCGGTTTTCACCAGTGGATTCAGCACCTTATTTTACATAAAATTAGTCATATAAGTCTACTCTAAAGAGTTGATAAAGGTACAAACGAATAAAATGGTTATATATCACATTTTTAAACATCTATTATTCTCCATTTTACTCGATGTCTTAACGGTTAAAGATAGGACATTGCGGTTTTCACCAGTGGATTCAGCTCCTCATTTTACATAAATTTAGACCTATAAGTCTACTCTCAAAAGTTGATAAAGATACAAACGAATAAAATGGTTATATATCACATTTTTAAATATCTGATATTCTCCATTTTACTCGATCTCCTAAACGGTTAAAGATAGGACATTGCGGTTTTTACCAGTAGATTCAGCACCTCATTTTACATAAAATAAGTCTTATAAGTCTACTCTCAAAAGTTGATAAAGGTACAAACGAACAAAAGGTTTATATATCACATTTTTAAATATCTATTATTCTCGATTTTACTCGATCTCCTAAACGGTTAAAGATAAGACATTGCGGTTCTCACCAGTGGATTCAGCACCTCATTTTACGTAAAATAAGTCTTATGTCTACTCTAATGAGTTGATAAAGGTACAAACGAAAAAAATGTTAATATATCACATTTTTAAATATCTATTATTCTCCATTTTACTCGATCTCCTAAACGGTTAAAGATAGGTCATTGCGGTTTTCACTAGTGGATTCAGCACCTCATTTTACATAAAATAAGTCTTATAATTCTAATCTAAAGAGTTGAAAAGGGACAAACGAAAAAAATGTTAATATTTCACATTTTTAAATATCTATTATTCTATATTTTACTCGATCTCCTAAACGGTGAAAGATAGGACATTGCGGTTTTCACCAGTAGATTCAGCACCTTATTTTACATAAAATAAGTCTTATAAGTCTACTCTAAAGAGTTGATAAAGGTACAAACGAATAAAATGTTTATATTTCACCTTTTTAAATATCTATTATTCTCCATTTTACTCGATCTCCTAAACAGTTAAAGATAGGACATTGCGGTTTTCACCAGTGGATTCAGCACCTTATTTTACATAAAATAAGTCCTATAAGTCTACTCTCAAAAGTTGATAAAGGTGCAAACGAATAAAATGGTTATATATCACATTTTTAAATATCTATTATTCTCCATTTTACTCGATCACCTAAACGGTCAAAGATAGGACATTGCGGTTTTCACCAGTGGATTCAGCACCTCATTTTACATAAAATTAGTCCTATAAGTCTACTCTAAAGAGTTGATAAAGGTACAAACGAATAAAATGGATATATATCACATTTTTAAATACCTATTATTCTCCATTTTACTCGATCACCTAAACGGTCACAGATAGGACATTGCGGATTTCACCAGTGGATTCAGCACCTTATTTTACATAAAATAAGTCCTATAAGTCGATTCTCAAAAGTTGATAAAGGTACAAACGAATAAAATGTTTATATATCACGTTTTTAAATATCAATTATTCTCCATTTTACTTGATGTCCTAAACGGTTAAAGATAGGACATTGCGGATTTCACCAGTGGATTCAGCACCTCATTTTACATAAAATAAGTCTCATAAGTCTACTCTCAAAAGTTGATAAAGGTACAAACGAATAAAAGATTTATATATCACATTTTTAAATATCTAATATTCTCCATTTTACTCGATGTCCTAAACGGTTAAAGATAGGACATTGCGGTTTTCACCAGTGGATTCAGCACCTTATTTTACATAAAATAAGTCTCTTAAGTCTACTCTCAAAAGTTGATAAAGGTACAAACGAATAAAAGATTTATATATCACATTTTTAAATATCTAATATTCTCCATTTTACTCGATCTCCTAAACGGTTAAAGATAGGACATTGCGGTTTTCACCAGTGGATTCAGCACCTCATTTTACATAAAATAAGTCTCATAAGTCTACTCTCAAAAGTTGATAAAGGTACAAACGAATAAAAGATTTATTTACCACATTTTTAAATATCTAATATTCTCCATTTTACTCGATCTCCTAAACGGTTAAAGATAGGACAATGCGGTTTTCACCAGTGGATTCAGCACCTCATTTTACATAAAATAAGTCCTATGAGTCTACTCTCAAAAGTTGATAAAGGTACAAACGAATAAAATGGTAATATATCACATTTTTAAATACCTATTATTCTCCATTTTACTCGATCACCTAAACGGTCAAAGATAGAACATTGCGGTTTTCACCAGTGGATTCAGCACCTTATTTTACATAAAATAAGTCATATAAGTCTACTCTAAAGAGTTGATAAAGATACAAACGAATACAATGTTTATATATCACCTTTTTAAATATCTATTATTCTCCATTTACTCGATCTCCTAAACAGTTAAAGATAGGACATTGCGGTTTTCACCAGTGGATTCAGCACCTCATTTTACATAAATTTAGTCCTATAAGTCTACTCTAAAGTGTTGATAAAGGTACAAACGAATAAAATGGTTATATATCACATTTTTAAATATCTAATATTCTCCATTTTACTCGATGTCCTAAACGGTTAAAGATAGGACATTGCGGTTTTCACCAGTGGATTCAGCACCTCATTTTACATAAATAAGTCCTATAAGTCTACTCTCAAAAGTTGATAAAGGTACAAACGGATAAAATGGTTATATATCACATTTTTAAATACCTATTATTCTCCATTTTACTCGATCACCTAAACGGTCAAAGATAGAACATTGCGGTTTTCACCAGTGGATTCAGCACCTTATTTTACATAAAATTAGTCATATAAGTCTACTCTAAAGAGTTGATAAAGGTACAAACGAATAAAATGGTTATATATCACATTTTTAAACATCTATTATTCTCCATTTTACTCGATGTCTTAGCGGTTAAAGATAGGACATTGCGGTTTTCACCAGTGGATTCAGCACCTCATTTTACATAAATTTAGACCTATAAGTCTACTCTCAAAAGTTGATAAAGATACAAACGAATAAAATGGTTATATATCACATTTTTAAATATCTAATATTCTCCATTTTACTCGATCTCCTAAACGGTTAAAGATAGGACATTGCGGTTTTTACCAGTAGATTCAGCACCTCATTTTACATAAAATAAGTCTTATAAGTCTACTCTCAAAAGTTGATAAAGGTACAAACGAACAAAAGGTTTATATATCACATTTTTAAATATCTATTATTCTCCATTTTACTCGATCTCCTAAACAGCTAAAGACAGGACATTGCGGTTTTCACCAGTGGATTCAGCACCTCATTTTACGTAAAATAAGTCTTATGTCTACTCTAATGAGTTGATAAAGGTACAAACGAAAAAAATGTTAATGTATCACATTTTTAAATATCTATTATTCTCGATTTTACTCGATCTCCTAAACGGTTAAAGATAAGACATTGCGGTTCTCACCAGTGGATTCAGCACCTCATTTTACGTAAAATAAGTCTTATGTCTACTCTAATGAGTTGATAAAGGTACAAACGAAAAAAATGTTAATATATCACATTTTTAAATATCAATTATTCTCCATTTTACTCGATCTCCTAAACGGTTAAAGATAAGTCATTGCGGTTTTCACTAGTGGATTCAGCACCTCATTTAACATAAAATAAGTCTTATAATTCTAATCTAAAGAGTTGAAAAGGGACAAACGAAAAAAATGTTAATATATCACATTTTTAAATATCTATTATTCTATATTTTACTCGATCTCCTAAACGGTGAAAGATAGGACATTGCGGTTTTCACCAGTAGATTCAGCACCTTATTTTACATAAAATAAGTCTTATAAGTCTACTCTAAAGAGTTGATAAAGGTACAAACGAATAAAATGTTTATATATCACCTTTTTAAATATCTATTATTCTCCATTTTACTCGATCTCCTAAACAGTTAAAGATAGGACATTGCGGTTTTCACCAGTGGATTCAGCACCTCATTTTACATAAATAAGTCCTATAAGTCTACTCTCAAAAGTTGATAAAGGTACAAACGAATAAAATTGTTATATATCACATTTTTAAATATCTATTATTCTCCATTTTACTCGATCACCTAAACGGTCAAAGATAGGACATTGCGGTTTTCACCAGTGGATTCAGCACCTCATTTTACATAAAATTAGTCCTATAAGTCTACTCTAAAGAGTTGATAAAGGTACAAACGAATAAAATGGATATATATCACATTTTTAAATACCTATTATTTTCCATTTTACTCGATCACCTAAACGGTCACAGATAGGACATTGCGGATTTCACCAGTGGATTCAGCACCTTATTTTACATAAAATAAGTCCTATAAGTCGATTCTCAAAAGTTGATAAAGGTACAAACGAATAAAAGATTTATATATCACATTTTTAAATATCTAATATTCTCCATTTTACTCGATCTCCTAAACGGTTAAAGATAGGACATTGCGGTTTTCACCAGTGGATTCAGCACCTCATTTTACATAAAATAAGTCCTATAAGTCTACTCTCAAAAGTTGATAAAGGTACAAACGAATAAAATGGTTATATATCACATTTTTAAATACCTATTATTCTCCATTTTACTCGATCACCTAAACGGTCAAAGATAGAACATTGCGGTTTTCACCAGTGGATTCAGCACCTTATTTTACATAAAATAAGTCATATAAGTCTACTCTAAAGAGTTGATAAAGATACAAACGAATACAATGTTTATATATCACCTTTTTAAATATCTATTATTCTCCATTTACTCGATCTCCTAAACAGTTAAAGATAGGACATTGCGGTTTTCACCAGTGGATTCAGCACCTCATTTTACATAAATTTAGTCCTATAAGTCTACTCTAAAGTGTTGATAAAGGTACAAACGAATAAAATGGTTATATATCACATTTTTAAATATCTAATATTCTCCATTTTACTCGATGTCCTAAACGGTTAAAGATAGGACATTGCGGTTTTCACCAGTGGATTCAGCACCTCATTTTACATAAATAAGTCCTATAAGTCTACTCTCAAAAGTTGATAAAGGTACAAACGAATAAAATGGTTATATATCACATTTTTAAATACCTATTATTCTCCGTTTTACTCGATCACCTAAACGGTCAAAGATAGAACATTGCGGTTTTCACCAGTGGATTCAGCACCTAATTTTACATAAAATTAGTCATATAAGTCTACTCTAAAGAGTTGATAAAGGTACAAACGAATAAAATGGTTATATATCACATTTTTAAACATCTATTATTCTCCATTTTACTCGATGTCTTAACGGTTAAAGATAGGACATTGCGGTTTTCACCAGTGGATTCAGCACCTCATTTTACATAAATTTAGACCTATAAGTCTACTCTCAAAAGTTGATAAAGATACAAACGAATAAAATGGTTATATATCACATTTTTAAATACCTATTATTCTCCATTTTACTCGATCACCTAAACGGTCAAAGATAGAACATTGCGGTTTTCACCAGTGGATTCAGCACCTTATTTTACATAAAATAAGTCATATAAGTCTACTCTAAAGAGTTGATAAAGATACAAACGAATACAATGTTTATATATCACCTTTTTAAATATCTATTATTCTCCATTTACTCGATCTCCTAAACAGTTAAAGATAGGACATTGCGGTTTTCACCAGTGGATTCAGCACCTCATTTTACATAAATTTAGTCCTATAAGTCTACTCTAAAGTGTTGATAAAGGTACAAACGAATAAAATGGTTATATATCACATTTTTAAATATCTAATATTCTCCATTTTACTCGATGTCCTAAACGGTTAAAGATAGGACATTGCGGTTTTCACCAGTGGATTCAGCACCTCATTTTACATAAATAAGTCCTATAAGTCTACTCTCAAAAGTTGATAAAGGTACAAACGAATAAAATGGTTATATATCACATTTTTAAATACCTATTATTCTCCATTTTACTCGATCACCTAAACGGTCAAAGATAGAACATTGCGGTTTTCACCAGTGGATTCAGCACCTTATTTTACATAAAATTAGTCATATAAGTCTACTCTAAAGAGTTGATAAAGGTACAAACGAATAAAATGGTTATATATCACATTTTTAAACATCTATTATTCTCCATTTTACTCGATGTCTTAACGGTTAAAGATAGGACATTGCGGTTTTCACCAGTGGATTCAGCACCTCATTTTACATAAATTTAGACCTATAAGTCTACTCTCAAAAGTTGATAAAGATACAAACGAATAAAATGGTTATATATCACCGTTTTTAAATATCTAATAGTCTCCATTTTACTCGATCTCCTAAACGGTTAAAGATAGGACATTGCGGTTTTTACCAGTAGATTCAGCACCTCATTTTACTTAAAATAAGTCTTATAAGTCTACTCTCAAAAGTTGATAAAGGTACAAACGAACAAAAGGTTTATATATCACATTTTTAAATATCTATTATTCTCCATTTTACTCGATCTCCTAAACAGCTAAAGACAGGACATTGCGGTTTTCACCAGTGGATTCAGCACCTCATTTTACGTAAAATAAGTCTTATGTCTACTCTAATGAGTTGATAAAGGTACAAACGAAAAAAATGTTAATGTATCACATTTTTAAATATCTATTATTCTCGATTTTACTCGATCTCCTAAACGGTTAAAGATAAGACATTGCGGTTCTCACCAGTGGATTCAGCACCTCATTTTACGTAAAATAAGTCTTATGTCTACTCTAATGAGTTGATAAAGGTACAAACGAAAAAAATGTTAATATATCACATTTTTAAATATCTATTATTCTCCATTTTACTCGATCTCCTAAACGGTTAAAGATAGGTCATTGCGGTTTTCACTAGTGGATTCAGCACCTCATTTTACATAAAATAAGTCTTATAAGTCTACTCTCAAAAGTTGATAAAGATACAAACGAATAAAATGGTTATATATCACATTTTTAAATATCTAATATTCTCCATTTTACTCGATCTCCTAAACGGTTAAAGATAGGACATTGCGGTTTTTACCAGTAGATTCAGCACCTCATTTTACATAAAATAAGTCTTATAAGTCTACTCTCAAAAGTTGATAAAGGTACAAACGAACAAAAGGTTTATATATCACATTTTTAAATATCTATTATTCTCCATTTTACTCGATCTCCTAAACAGCTAAAGACAGGACATTGCGGTTTTCACCAGTGGATTCAGCACCTCATTTTACGTAAAATAAGTCTTATGTCTACTCTAATGAGTTGATAAAGGTACAAACGAAAAAAATGTTAATGTATCACATTTTTAAATATCTATTATTCTCGATTTTACTCAATCTCCTAAACGGTTAAAGATAAGACATTGCGGTTCTCACCAGTGGATTCAGCACCTCATTTTACGTAAAATAAGTCTTATGTCTACTTTAATGAGTTGATAAAGGTACAAACGAAAAAAATGTTAATATATCACATTTTTAAATATCTATTATTCTCCATTTTACTCGATCTCCTAAACGGTTAAAGATAGGTCATTGCGGTTTTCACTAGTGGATTCAGCACCTCATTTTACATAAAATAAGTCTTATAATTCTAATCTAAAGAGTTGAAAAGGGACAAACGAAAAAAATGTTAATATATCACATTTTTAAATATCTATTATTCTATATTTTACTCGATCTCCTAAACGGTGAAAGATAGGACATTGCGGTTTTCACCAGTAGATTCAGCACCTTATTTTACATAAAATAAGTCTTATAAGTCTACTCTAAAGAGTTGATAAAGGTACAAACGAATAAAATGTTTATATATCACCTTTTTAAATATCTATTATTCTCCATTTTACTCGATCTCCTAAACAGTTAAAGATAGGACATTGCGGTTTTCACCAGTGGATTCAGCACCTTATTTTACATAAAATAAGTCCTATAAGTCTACTCTCAAAAGTTGATAAAGGTACAAACGAATAAAATGGTTATATATCACATTTTTAAATATCTATTATTCTCCATTTTACTCGATCACCTAAACGGTCAAAGATAGGACATTGCGGTTTTCACCAGTGGATTCAGCACCTCATTTTACATAAAATTAGTCCTATAAGTCGATTCTCAAAAGTTGATAAAGGTACAAACGGATAAAATGTTTATATATCACGTTTTTAAATATCAATTATTCTCCATTTTACTCGATGTCCTAAACGGTTAAAGATAGGACATTGCGGATTTCACCAGTGGATTCAGCACCTCATTTTACATAAAATAAGTCTCATAAGTCTACTCTCAAAAGTTGATAAAGGTACAAACGAATAAAAGATTTATATATCACATTTTTAAATATCTAATATTCTCCATTTTACTCGATGTCCTAAACGGTTAAAGATAGGACATTGCGGTTTTCACCAGTGGATTCAGCACCTTATTTTACATAAAATAAGTCTCTTAAGTCTACTCTCAAAAGTTGATAAAGGTACAAACGAATAAAAGATTTATATATCACATTTTTAAATATCTATTATTCTCCATTTACTCGATCTCCTAAACAGTTAAAGATAGGACATTGCGGTTTTCACCAGTGGATTCAGCACCTCATTTTACATAAATTTAGTCCTATAAGTCTACTCTAAAGTGTTGATAAAGGTACAAACGAATAAAATGGTTATATATCACATTTTTAAATATCTAATATTCTCCATTTTACTCGATGTCCTAAACGGTTAAAGATAGGACATTGCGGTTTTCACCAGTGGATTCAGCACCTCATTTTACATAAATAAGTCCTATAAGTCTACTCTCAAAAGTTGATAAAGGTACAAACGAATAAAATGGTTATATATCACATTTTTAAATACCTATTATTCTCCATTTTACTCGATCACCTAAACGGTCAAAGATAGAACATTGCGGTTTTCACCAGTGGATTCAGCACCTTATTTTACATAAAATTAGTCATATAAGTCTACTCTAAAGAGTTGATAAAGGTACACGAATAAAATGGTTATATATCACATTTTTAAACATCTATTATTCTCCATTTTACTCGATGTCTTAACGGTTAAAGATAGGACATTGCAGTTTTCACCAGTGGATTCAGCACCTCATTTTACATAAATTTAGACCTATAAGTCTACTCTAAAGAGTTGATAAAGGTACAAACGAATAAAATGGATATATATCACATTTTTAAATACCTATTATTCTCCATTTTACTCGATCACCTAAACGGTCACAGATAGGACATTGCGGATTTCACCAGTGGATTCAGCACCTTATTTTACATAAAATAAGTCCTATAAGTCGATTCTCAAAAGTTGATAAAGGTACAAACGAATAAAATGTTTATATATCACGTTTTTAAATATCAATTATTCTCCATTTTACTCGATGTCCTAAACGGTTAAAGATAGGACATTGCGGATTTCACCAGTGGATTCAGCACCTCATTTTACATAAAATAAGTCTCATAAGTCTACTCTCAAAAGTTGATAAAGGTACAAACGAACAAAAGGTTTATATATCACATTTTTAAATATCTATTATTCTCCATTTTACTCGATCTCCTAAACAGCTAAAGACAGGACATTGCGGTTTTCACCAGTGGATTCAGCACCTCATTTTACATAAAATAAGTCTTATAAGTCTACTCTCAAAAGTTGATAAAGGTACAAACGAACAAAAGGTTTATATATCACATTTTTAAATATCTATTATTCTCCATTTTACTCGATCTCCTAAACAGCTAAAGACAGGACATTGCGGTTTTCACCAGTGGATTCAGCACCTCATTTTACGTAAAATAAGTCTTATGTCTACTCTAATGAGTTGATAAAGGTACAAACGAAAAAAATGTTAATGTATCACATTTTTAAATATCTATTATTCTCGATTTTACTCGATCTCCTAAACGGTTAAAGATAAGACATTGCGGTTCTCACCAGTGGATTCAGCACCTCATTTTACGTAAAATAAGTCTTATGTCTACTCTAATGAGTTGATAAAGGTACAAACGAAAAAAATGTTAATATATCACATTTTTAAATATCTATTATTCTCCATTTTACTCGATCTCCTAAACGGTTAAAGATAGGTCATTGCGGTTTTCACTAGTGGATTCAGCACCTCATTTTACATAAAATAAGTCTTATAATTCTAATCTAAAGAGTTGAAAAGGGACAAACGAAAAAAATGTTAATATATCACATTTTTAAATATCTATTATTCTATATTTTACTCGATCTCCTAAACGGTGAAAGATAGGACATTGCGGTTTTCACCAGTAGATTCAGCACCTTATTTTACATAAAATAAGTCTTATAAGTCTACTCTAAAGAGTTGATAAAGGTACAAACGAATAAAATGTTTATATATCACCTTTTCAAATATCTATTATTCTCCATTTTACTCGATCTCCTAAACAGTTAAAGATAGGACATTGCGGTTTTCACCAGTGGATTCAGCACCTTATTTTACATAAAATAAGTCCTATAAGTCTACTCTCAAAAGTTGATAAAGGTACAAACGAATAAAATGGTTATATATCACATTTTTAAATATCTATTATTCTCCATTTTACTCGATCACCTAAACGGTCAAAGATAGGACATTGCGGTTTTCACCAGTGGATTCAGCACCTCATTTTACATAAAATTAGTCCTATAAGTCTACTCTAAAGAGTTGATAAAGGTACAAACGAATAAAATGGATATATATCACATTTTTAAATACCTATTATTCTCCATTTTACTCGATCACCTAAACGGTCACAGATAGGACATTGCGGATTTCACCAGTGGATTCAGCACCTTATTTTACATAAAATAAGTCCTATAAGTCGATTCTCAAAAGTTGATAAAGGTACAAACGAATAAAATGTTTATATATCACGTTTTTAAATATCAATTATTCTCCATTTTACTCGATGTCCTAAACGGTTAAAGATAGGACATTGCGGATTTCACCAGTGGATTCAGCACCTCATTTTACATAAAATAAGTCTCATAAGTCTACTCTCAAAAGTTGATAAAGGTACAAACGAATAAAAAATTTATATATCACATATTTTAAATATCTAATATTCTCCATTTTACTCGATGTCCTAAACGGTTAAAGATAGGACATTGCGGTTTTCACCAGTGGATTCAGCACCTTATTTTACATAAAATAAGTCTCTTAAGTCTACTCTCAAAAGTTGATAAAGGTACAAACGAATAAAAGATTTATATATCACATTTTTAAATATCTAATATTTTCCATTTTACTCGATCTCCTAAACGGTTAAAGATAGGACATTGCGGTTTTCACCAGTGGATTCAGCACCTCATTTTACATAAAATAAGTCTCATAAGTCTACTCTCAAAAGTTGATAAAGGTACAAACGAATAAAAGATTTATTTACCACATTTTTAAATATCTAATATTCTCCATTTTACTCGATCTCCTAAACGGTTAAAGATAGGACAATGCGGTTTTCACCAGTGGATTCAGCACCTCATTTTACATAAAATAAGTCCTATGAGTCTACTCTCAAAAGTTGATAAAGGTACAAACGAATAAAATGGTTATATATCACATTTTTAAATACCTATTATTCTCCATTTTACTCGATCACCTAAACGGTCAAAGATAGAACATTGCGGTTTTCACCAGTGGATTCAGCACCTTATTTTACATAAAATAAGTCATATAAGTCTACTCTAAAGAGTTGATAAAGATACAAACGAATACAATGTTTATATATCACCTTTTTAAATATCTATTATTCTCCATTTACTCGATCTCCTAAACAGTTAAAGATAGGACATTGCGGTTTTCACCAGTGGATTCAGCACCTCATTTTACATAAATTTAGTCCTATAAGTCTACTCTAAAGTGTTGATAAAGGTACAAACGAATAAAATGGTTATATATCACATTTTTAAATATCTAATATTCTCCATTTTACTCGATGTCCTAAACGGTTAAAGATAGGACATTGCGGTTTTCACCAGTGGATTCAGCACCTCATTTTACATAAATAAGTCCTATAAGTCTACTCTCAAAAGTTGATAAAGGTACAAACGAATAAAATGGTTATATATCACATTTTTAAATACCTATTATTCTCCATTTTACTCGATCACCTAAACGGTCAAAGATAGAACATTGCGGTTTTCACCAGTGGATTCAGCACCTTATTTTACATAAAATTAGTCATATAAGTCTACTCTAAAGAGTTGATAAAGGTACAAACGAATAAAATGGTTATATGTCACATTTTTAAACATCTATTATTCTCCATTTTACTCGATGTCTTAACGGTTAAAGATAGGACATTGCGGTTTTCACCAGTGGATTCAGCACCTTATTTTACATTAATTTAGACCTATAAGTCTACTCTCAAAAGTTGATAAAGATACAAACGAATAAAATGGTTATATATCACATTTTTAAATATCTAATATTCTCCATTTTACTCGATCTCCTAAACGGTTAAAGATAGGACATTGCGGTTTTTACCAGTAGATTCAGCACCTCATTTTACATAAAATAAGTCTTATAAGTCTACTCTCAAAAGTTGATAAAGGTACAAACGAACAAAAGGTTTATATATCACATTTTTAAATATCTATTATTCTCCATTTTACTCGATCTCCTAAACAGCTAAAGACAGGACATTGCGGTTTTCACCAGTGGATTCAGCACCTCATTTTACGTAAAATAAGTCTTATGTCTACTCTAATGAGTTGATAAAGGTACAAACGAAAAAAATGTTAATGTATCACATTTTTAAATATCTATTATTCTCGATTTTACTCGATCTCCTAAACGGTTAAAGATAAGACATTGCGGTTCTCACCAGTGGATTCAGCACCTCATTTTACGTAAAATAAGTCTTATGTCTACTCTAATGAGTTGATAAAGGTACAAACGAAAAAAATGTTAATATATCACATTTTTAAATATCTATTATTCTCCATTTTACTCGATCTCCTAAACGGTTAAAGATAGGTCATTGCGGTTTTCACTAGTGGATTCAGCACCTCATTTTACATAAAATAAGTCTTATAATTCTAATCTAAAAATTGAAAAGGGACAAACGAAAAAAATGTTAATATATCACATTTTTAAATATCAATTATTCTATATTTTACTCGATCTCCTAAACGGTGAAAGATAGGACATTGCGGTTTTCACCAGTAGATTCAGCACCTTATTTTACATAAAATAAGTCTTATAAGTCTACTCTAAAGAGTTGATAAAGGTACAAACGAATAAAATGTTTATATATCACCTTTTTAAATATCTATTATTCTCCATTTTACTCGATCTCCTAAACAGTTAAAGATAGGACATTGCGGTTTTCACCAGTGGATTCAGCACCTTATTTTACATAAAATAAGTCCTATAAGTCTACTCTCAAAAGTTGATAAAGGTACAAACGAATAAAATGGTTATATATCACATTTTTAAATATCTATTATTCTCCATTTTACTCGATCACCTAAACGGTCAAAGATAGGACATTGCGGTTTTCACCAGTGGATTCAGCACCTCATTTTACATAAAATTAGTCCTATAAGTCTACTCTAAAGAGTTGATAAAGGTACAAACGAATAAAATGGATATATATCACATTTTTAAATACCTATTATTCTCCATTTTACTCGATCACCTAAACGGTCACAGATAGGACATTGCGGATTTCACCAGTGGATTCAGCACCTTATTTTACATAAAATAAGTCCTATAAGTCGATTCTCAAAAGTTGATAAAGGTACAAACGAATAAAAGATTTATATATCACATTTTTAAATATCTAATATTCTCCATTTTACTCGATCTCCTAAACGGTTAAAGATAGGACATTGCGGTTTTCACCAGTGGATTCAGCACCTCATTTTACATAAAATAAGTCTCATAAGTCTACTCTCAAAAGTTGATAAAGGTACAAACGAATAAAAGATTTATTTACCACATTTTTAAATATCTAATATTCTCCATTTTACTCGATCTCCTAAACGGTTAAAGATAGGACATTGCGGTTTTCACCAGTGGATTCAGCACCTCATTTTACATAAAATAAGTCCTATAAGTCTACTCTCAAAAGTTGATAAAGGTACAAACGAATAAAATGGTTATATATCACATTTTTAAATACCTATTATTCTCCATTTTACTCGATCACCTAAACGGTCAAAGATAGAACATTGCGGTTTTCACCAGTGGATTCAGCACCTTATTTTACATAAAATAAGTCATATAAGTCTACTCTAAAGAGTTGATAAAGATACAAACGAATACAATGTTTATATATCACCTTTTTAAATATCTATTATTCTCCATTTACTCGATCTCCTAAACAGTTAAAGATAGGACATTGCGGTTTTCACCAGTGGATTCAGCACCTCATTTTACATAAATTTAGTCCTATAAGTCTACTCTAAAGTGTTGATAAAGGTACAAACGAATAAAATGGTTATATATCACATTTTTAAATATCTAATATTCTCCATTTTACTCGATGTCCTAAACGGTTAAAGATAGGACATTGCGGTTTTCACCAGTGGATTCAGCACCTCATTTTACATAAATAAGTCCTATAAGTCTACTCTCAAAAGTTGATAAAGGTACAAACGAATAAAATGGTTATATATCACATTTTTAAATACCTATTATTCTCCATTTTACTCGATCACCTAAACGGTCAAAGATAGAACATTGCGGTTTTCACCAGTGGATTCAGCACCTTATTTTACATAAAATTAGTCATATAAGTCTACTCTAAAGAGTTGATAAAGGTACAAACGAATAAAATGTTTATATATCACGTTTTTAAATATCAATTATTCTCCATTTTACTCGATGTCCTAAACGGTTAAAGATAGGACATTGCGGATTTCACCAGTGGATTCAGCACCTCATTTTACATAAAATAAGTCTCATAAGTCTACTCTCAAAAGTTGATAAAGGTACAAACGAATAAAAAATTTATATATCACATTTTTAAATATCTAATATTCTCCATTTTACTCGATGTCCTAAACGGTTAAAGATAGGACATTGCGGTTTTCACCAGTGGATTCAGCACCTTATTTTACATAAAATAAGTCTCTTAAGTCTACTCTCAAAAGTTGATAAAGGTACAAACGAATAAAAGATTTATATATCACATTTTTAAATATCTAATATTCTCCATTTTACTCGATCTCCTAAACGGTTAAAGATAGGACATTGCGGTTTTCACCAGTGGATTCAGCACCTCATTTTACATAAATAAGTCCTATAAGTCTACTCTCAAAAGTTGATAAAGGTACAAACGAATAAAATGGTTATATATCACATTTTTAAATACCTATTATTCTCCATTTTACTCGATCACCTAAACGGTCAAAGATAGAACATTGCGGTTTTCACCAGTGGATTCAGCACCTTATTTTACATAAAATTAGTCATATAAGTCTACTCTAAAGAGTTGATAAAGGTACAAACGAATAAAATGGTTATATGTCACATTTTTAAACATCTATTATTCTCCATTTTACTCGATGTCTTAACGGTTAAAGATAGGACATTGCGGTTTTCACCAGTGGATTCAGCACCTTATTTTACATTAATTTAGACCTATAAGTCTACTCTCAAAAGTTGATAAAGATACAAACGAATAAAATGGTTATATATCACATTTATAAATATCTAATATTCTCCATTTTACTCGATCTCCTAAACGGTTAAAGATAGGACATTGCGGTTTTTACCAGTAGATTCAGCACCTCATTTTACATAAAATAAGTCTTATAAGTCTACTCTCAAAAGTTGATAAAGGTACAAACGAACAAAAGGTTTATATATCACATTTTTAAATATCTATTATTCTCCATTTTACTCGATCTCCTAAACAGCTAAAGACAGGACATTGCGGTTTTCACCAGTGGATTCAGCACCTCATTTTACGTAAAATAAGTCTTATGTCTACTCTAATGAGTTGATAAAGGTACAAACGAAAAAAATGTTAATGTATCACATTTTTAAATATCTATTATTCTCGATTTTACTCGATCTCCTAAACGGTTAAAGATAAGACATTGCGGTTTTCACCAGTGGATTCAGCACCTCATTTTACGTAAAATAAGTCTTATGTCTACTCTAATGAGTTGATAAAGGTACAAACGAAAAAAATGTTAATATATCACATTTTTAAATATCTATTATTCTCCATTTTACTCGATCTCCTAAACGGTTAAAGATAGGTCATTGCGGTTTTCACTAGTGGATTCAGCACCTCATTTTACATAAAATTAGTCTTATAATTCTAATCTAAAAAATTGAAAAGGGACAAACGAAAAAAATGTTAATATATCACATTTTTAAATATCAATTATTCTATATTTTACTCGATCTCCTAAACGGTGAAAGATAGGACATTGCGGTTTTCACCAGTAGATTCAGCACCTTATTTTACATAAAATAAGTCTTATAAGTCTACTCTAAAGAGTTGATAAAGGTACAAACGAATAAAATGTTTATATATCACCTTTTTAAATATCTATTATTCTCCATTTTACTCGATCTCCTAAACAGTTAAAGATAGGACATTGCGGTTTTCACCAGTGGATTCAGCACCTTATTTTACATAAAATAAGTCCTATAAGTCTACTCTCAAAAGTTGATAAAGGTACAAACGAATAAAATGGTTATATATCACATTTTTAAATATCTATTATTCTCCATTTTACTCGATCACCTAAACGGTCAAAGATAGGACATTGCGGTTTTCACCAGTGGATTCAGCACCTCATTTTACATAAAATTAGTCCTATAAGTCTACTCTAAAGAGTTGATAAAGGTACAAACGAATAAAATGGATATATATCACATTTTTAAATACCTATTATTCTCCATTTTACTCGATCACCTAAACGGTCACAGATAGGACATTGCGGATTTCACCAGTGGATTCAGCACCTTATTTTACATAAAATAAGTCCTATAAGTCGATTCTCAAAAAATGATAAAGGTACAAACGAATAAAAGATTTATATATCACATTTTTAAATATCTAATATTCTCCATTTTACTCGATCTCCTAAACGGTTAAAGATAGGACATTGCGGTTTTCACCAGTGGATTCAGCACCTCATTTTACATAAAATAAGTCTCATAAGTCTACTCTCAAAAGTTGATAAAGGTACAAACGAATAAAAGATTTATTTACCACATTTTTAAATATCTAATATTCTCCATTTTACTCGATCTCCTAAACGGTTAAAGATAGGACATTGCAGTTTTCACCAGTGGATTCAGCACCTCATTTTACATAAAATAAGTCCTATAAGTCTACTCTCAAAAGTTGATAAAGGTACAAACGAATAAAATGGTTATATATCACATTTTTAAATACCTATTATTCTCCATTTTACTCGATCACCTAAACGGTCAAAGATAGAACATTGCGGTTTTCACCAGTGGATTCAGCACCTTATTTTACATAAAATAAGTCATATAAGTCTACTCTAAAGAGTTGATAAAGATACAAACGAATACAATGTTTATATATCACCTTTTTAAATATCTATTATTCTCCATTTACTCGATCTCCTAAACAGTTAAAGATAGGACATTGCGGTTTTCACCAGTGGATTCAGCACCTCATTTTACATAAATTTAGTCCTATAAGTCTACTCTAAAGTGTTGATAAAGGTACAAACGAATAAAATGGTTATATATCACATTTTTAAATATCTAATATTCTCCATTTTACTCGATGTCCTAAACGGTTAAAGATAGGACATTGCGGTTTTCACCAGTGGATTCAGCACCTCATTTTACATAAATAAGTCCTATAAGTCTACTCTCAAAAGTTGATAAAGGTACAAACGAATAAAATGGTTATATATCACATTTTTAAATACCTATTATTCTCCATTTTACTCGATCACCTAAACGGTCAAAGATAGAACATTGCGGTTTTCACCAGTGGATTCAGCACCTTATTTTACATAAAATTAGTCATATAAGTCTACTCTAAAGAGTTGATAAAGGTACAAACGAATAAAATGTTTATATATCACGTTTTTAAATATCAATTATTCTCCATTTTACTCGATGTCCTAAACGGTTAAAGATAGGACATTGCGGATTTCACCAGTGGATTCAGCACCTCATTTTACATAAAATAAGTCTCATAAGTCTACTCTCAAAAGTTGATAAAGGTACAAACGAATAAAAAATTTATATATCACATTTTTAAATATCTAATATTCTCCATTTTACTCGATGTCCTAAACGGTTAAAGATAGGACATTGCGGTTTTCACCAGTGGATTCAGCACCTTATTTTACATAAAATAAGTCTCTTAAGTCTACTCTCAAAAGTTGATAAAGGTACAAACGAATAAAAGATTTATATATCACATTTTTAAATATCTAATATTCTAAATTTTACTCGATCTCCTAAACGGTTAAAGATAGGACATTGCGGTTTTCACCAGTGGATTCAGCACCTCATTTTACATAAAATAAGTCTCATAAGTCTACTCTCAAAAGTTGATAAAGGTACAAACGAATAAAAGATTTATTTACCACATTTTTAAATATCTAATATTCTCCATTTTACTCGATCTCCTAAACGGTTAAAGATAGGACAATGCGGTTTTCACCAGTGGATTCAGCACCTCATTTTACATAAAATAAGTCCTATGAGTCTACTCTCAAAAGTTGATAAAGGTACAAACGAATAAAATGGTTATATATCACACTTTTAAATACCTATTATTCTCCATTTTACTCGATCACCTAAACGGTCAAAGATAGAACATTGCGGTTTTCACCAGTGGATTCAGCACCTTATTTTACATAAAATAAGTCATATAAGTCTACTCTAAAGAGTTGATAAAGATACAAACGAATACAATGTTTATATATCACCTTTTTAAATATCTATTATTCTCCATTTACTCGATCTCCTAAACAGTTAAAGATAGGACATTGCGGTTTTCACCAGTGGATTCAGCACCTCATTTTACATAAATTTAGTCCTATAAGTCTACTCTAAAGTGTTGATAAAGGTACAAACGAATAAAATGGTTATATATCACATTTTTAAATATCTAATATTCTCCATTTTACTCGATGTCCTAAACGGTTAAAGATAGGACATTGCGGTTTTCACCAGTGGATTCAGCACCTCATTTTACATAAATAAGTCCTATAAGTCTACTCTCAAAAGTTGATAAAGGTACAAACGAATAAAATGGTTATATATCACATTTTTAAATACCTATTATTCTCCATTTTACTCGATCACCTAAACGGTCAAAGATAGAACATTGCGGTTTTCACCAGTGGATTCAGCACCTTATTTTACATAAAATTAGTCATATAAGTCTACTCTAAAGAGTTGATAAAGGTACAAACGAATAAAATGGTTATATGTCACATTTTTAAACATCTATTATTCTCCATTTTACTCGATGTCTTAACGGTTAAAGATAGGACATTGCGGTTTTCACCAGTGGATTCAGCACCTTATTTTACATTAATTTAGACCTATAAGTCTACTCTCAAAAGTTGATAAAGATACAAACGAATAAAATGGTTATATATCACATTTTTAAATATCTAATATTCTCCATTTTACTCGATCTCCTAAACGGTTAAAGATAGGACATTGCGGTTTTTACCAGTAGATTCAGCACCTCATTTTACATAAAATAAGTCTTATAAGTCTACTCTCAAAAGTTGATAAAGGTACAAACGAACAAAAGGTTTATATATCACATTTTTAAATATCTATTATTCTCCATTTTACTCGATCTCCTAAACAGCTAAAGACAGGACATTGCGGTTTTCACCAGTGGATTCAGCACCTCATTTTACGTAAAATAAGTCTTATGTCTACTCTAATGAGTTGATAAAGGTACAAACGAAAAAAATGTTAATGTATCACATTTTTAAATATCTATTATTCTCGATTTTACTCGATCTCCTAAACGGTTAAAGATAAGACATTGCGGTTCTCACCAGTGGATTCAGCACCTCATTTTACGTAAAATAAGTCTTATGTCTACTCTAATGAGTTGATAAAGGTACAAACGAAAAAAATGTTAATATATCACATTTTTAAATATCTATTATTCTCCATTTTACTCGATCTCCTAAACGGTTAAAGATAGGTCATTGCGGTTTTCACTAGTGGATTCAGCACCTCATTTTACATAAAATAAGTCTTATAATTCTAATCTAAAAAATTGAAAAGGGACAAACGAAAAAAATGTTAATATATCACATTTTTAAATATCAATTATTCTATATTTTACTCGATCTCCTAAACGGTGAAAGATAGGACATTGCGGTTTTCACCAGTAGATTCAGCACCTTATTTTACATAAAATAAGTCTTATAAGTCTACTCTAAAGAGTTGATAAAGGTACAAACGAATAAAATGTTTATATATCACCTTTTTAAATATCTATTATTCTCCATTTTACTCGATCTCCTAAACAGTTAAAGATAGGACATTGCGGTTTTCACCAGTGGATTCAGCACCTTATTTTACATAAAATAAGTCCTATAAGTCTACTCTCAAAAGTTGATAAAGGTACAAACGAATAAAATGGTTATATATCACATTTTTAAATATCTATTATTCTCCATTTTACTCGATCACCTAAACGGTCAAAGATAGGACATTGCGGTTTTCACCAGTGGATTCAGCACCTCATTTTACATAAAATTAGTCCTATAAGTCTACTCTAAAGAGTTGATAAAGGTACAAACGAATAAAATGGATATATATCACATTTTTAAATACCTATTATTCTCCATTTTACTCGATCACCTAAACGGTCACAGATAGGACATTGCGGATTTCACCAGTGGATTCAGCACCTTATTTTACATAAAATAAGTCCTATAAGTCGATTCTCAAAAGTTGATAAAGGTACAAACGAATAAAAGATTTATATATCACATTTTTAAATATCTAATATTTTCCATTTTACTCGATCTCCTAAACGGTTAAAGATAGGACATTGCGGTTTTCACCAGTGGATTCAGCACCTCATTTTACATAAAATAAGTCTCATAAGTCTACTCTCAAAAGTTGATAAAGGTACAAACGAATAAAAGATTTATTTACCACATTTTTAAATATCTAATATTCTCCATTTTACTCGATCTCCTAAACGGTTAAAGATAGGACATTGCGGTTTTCACCAGTGGATTCAGCACCTCATTTTACATAAAATAAGTCCTATAAGTCTACTCTCAAAAGTTGATAAAGGTACAAACGAATAAAATGGTTATATATCACATTTTTAAATACCTATTATTCTCCATTTTACTCGATCACCTAAACGGTCAAAGATAGAACATTGCGGTTTTCACCAGTGGATTCAGCACCTTATTTTACATAAAATAAGTCATATAAGTCTACTTTAAAGAGTTGATAAAGATACAAACGAATACAATGTTTATATATCACCTTTTTAAATATCTATTATTCTCCATTTACTCGATCTCCTAAACAGTTAAAGATAGGACATTGCGGTTTTCACCAGTGGATTCAGCACCTCATTTTACATAAATTTAGTCCTATAAGTCTACTCTAAAGTGTTGATAAAGGTACAAACGAATAAAATGGTTATATATCACATTTTTAAATATCTAATATTCTCCATTTTACTCGATGTCCTAAACGGTTAAAGATAGGACATTGCGGTTTTCACCAGTGGATTCAGCACCTCATTTTACATAAATAAGTCCTATAAGTCTACTCTCAAAAGTTGATAAAGGTACAAACGAATAAAATGGTTATATATCACATTTTTAAATACCTATTATTCTCCATTTTACTCGATCACCTAAACGGTCAAAGATAGAACATTGCGGTTTTCACCAGTGGATTCAGCACCTTATTTTACATAAAATTAGTCATATAAGTCTACTCTAAAGAGTTGATAAAGGTACAAACGAATAAAATGGTTATATATCACATTTTTAAACATCTATTATTCTCCATTTTACTCGATGTCTTAACGGTTAAAGATAGGACATTGCGGTTTTCACCAGTGGATTCAGCACCTCATTTTACATAAATTTAGACCTATAAGTCTACTCTCAAAAGATGATAAAGATACAAACGAATAAAATGGTTATATATCACATTTTTAAATATCTAATATTCTCCATTTTACTCGATCTCCTAAACGGTTAAAGATAGGACATTGCGGTTTTTACCAGTAGATTCAGCACCTCATTTTACATAAAATAAGTCTTATAAGTCTACTCTCAAAAGTTGATAAAGGTACAAACGAACAAAAGGTTTATATATCACATTTTTAAATATCTATTATTCTCCATTTTACTCGATCTCCTAAACAGCTAAAGACAGGACATTGCGGTTTTCACCAGTGGATTCAGCACCTCATTTTACGTAAAATAAGTCTTATGTCTACTCTAATGAGTTGATAAAGGTACAAACGAAAAAAATGTTAATGTATCACATTTTTAAATATCTATTATTCTCGATTTTACTCGATCTCCTAAACGGTTAAAGATAAGACATTGCGGTTCTCACCAGTGGATTCAGCACCTCATTTTACCTAAAATAAGTCTTATGTCTACTCTAATGAGTTGATAAAGGTACAAACGAAAAAAATGTTAATATATCACATTTTTAAATATCTATTATTCTCCATTTTACTCGATCTCCTAAACGGTTAAAGATAGGTCATTGCGGTTTTCACTAGTGGATTCAGCACCTCATTTTACATAAAATAAGTCTTATAATTCTAATCTAAAGAGTTGAAAAGGGACAAACGAAAAAAATGTTAATATATCACATTTTTAAATATCTATTATTCTATATTTTACTCGATCTCCTAAACGGTGAAAGATAGGACATTGCGGTTTTCACCAGTAGATTCAGCACCTTATTTTACATAAAATAAGTCTTATAAGTCTACTCTAAAGAGTTGATAAAGGTACAAACGAATAAAATGTTTATATATCACCTTTTTAAATATCTATTATTCTCCATTTTACTCGATCTCCTAAACAGTTAAAGATAGGACATTGCGGTTTTCACCAGTGGATTCAGCACCTTATTTTACATAAAATAAGTCCTATAAGTCTACTCTCAAAAGTTGATAAAAGTACAAACGAATAAAATGGTTATATATCACATTTTTAAATATCTATTATTCTCCATTTTACTCGATCACCTAAACGGTCAAAGATAGGACATTGCGGTTTTCACCAGTGGATTCAGCACCTCATTTTACATAAAATTAGTCCTATAAGTCTACTCTAAAGAGTTGATAAAGGTACAAACGAATAAAATGGAAATATATCACATTTTTAAATACCTATTATTTTCCATTTTACTCGATCACCTAAACGGTCACAGATAGGACATTGCGGATTTCACCAGTGGATTCAGCACCTTATTTTACATAAAATAAGTCCTATAAGTCGATTCTCAAAAGTTGATAAAGGTACAAACGAATAAAATGTTTATATATCACGTTTTTAAATATCAATTATTCTCCATTTTACTCGATGTCCTAAACGATTAAAGATAGGACATTGCGGTTTTCACCAGTGGATTCAGCACCTCATTTTACATAAAATAAGTCTCATAAGTCTACTCTCAAAAGTTGATAAAGGTACAAACGAATAAAAGATTTATATATCACATTTTTAAATATCTAATATTCTCCATTTTACTCGATCTCCTAAACGGTTAAAGATAGGACATTGCGGTTTTCACCAGTGGATTCAGCACCTCATTTTACATAAAATAAGTCTCATAAGTCTACTCTCAAAAGTTGATAAAGGAACAAACTAATAAAAGATTTATTTACCACATTTTTAAATATCTAATATTCTCCATTTTACTCGATCTCCTAAACGGTTAAAGATAGGACATTGCGGTTTTCACCAGTGGATTCAGCACCTCATTTTACATAAAATAAGTCCTATAAGTCTACTCTCAAAAGTTGATAAAGGTACAAACGAATAAAATGGTTATATATCACATTTTTAAATACCTATTATTCTCCATTTTACTCGATCACCTAAACGGTCAAAGATAGAACATTGCGGTTTTCACCAGTGGATTCAGCACCTTATTTTACATAAAATAAGTCATATAAGTCTACTCTAAAGAGTTGATAAAGATACAAACGAATACAATGTTTATATATCACCTTTTTAAATATCTATTATTCTCCATTTACTCGATCTCCTAAACAGTTAAAGATAGGACATTGCGGTTTTCACCAGTAGATTCAGCACCTCATTTTACATAAAATAAGTCTTATAAGTCTACTCTCAAAAGTTGATAAAGGTACAAACGAATAAAAGGTTTATATATCACATTTTTAAATATCTATTATTCTCCATTTTACTCGATCTCCTAAACAGCTAAAGACAGGACATTGCGGTTTTCACCAGTGGATTCAGCACCTCATTTTACGTAAAATAAGTCTTATGTCTACTCTAATGAGTTGATAAAGGTACAAACGAAAAAAATGTTAATATATCACATTTTTAAATATCTATTATTCTCGATTTTACTCGATCTCCTAAACGGTTAAAGATAAGACATTGCGGTTCTCACCAGTGGATTCAGCACCTCATTTTACGTAAAATAAGTCTTATGTCTACTCTAATGAGTTGATAAAGGTACAAACGAAAAAAATGTTAATATATCACATTTTTAAATATCAATTATTCTCCATTTTACTCGATCTCCTAAACGGTTAAAGATAGGTCATTGCGGTTTTCACTAGTGGATTCAGCACCTCATTTTACATAAAATAAGTCTTATAATTCTAATCTAAAGAGTTGAAAAGGGACAAACGAAAAAAATGTTAATATATCACATTTTTAAATATCTATTATTCTATATTTTACTCGATCTCCTAAACGGTGAAAGATAGGACATTGCGGTTTTCACCAGTAGATTCAGCACCTCATTTTACAAAAAATAAGTCTTATAAGTCTACTCTCAAAAGTTGATAAAGGTACAAACGAATAAAAGGTTTATATATCACATTTTTAAGTATCTAATATTCTCCATTTTACTCGATGTCCTAAACGGTTAAAGATAGGACATTGCGGTTTTCACCAGTGGATTCAGCACCTCATTTTACATAAAATAAGTCTTATAAGTCTACTCTCAAAAGTTGATAAATTTACAAACGAAAAAAAGGTTAATATATCACATTTTTAAATATCTAATATTCTCCCTTTTTACTCGATCACCTAAACGGTTATAGATAGGACATTGCGGTTTTCACCAGTGGATTCAGCACCTCATTTTACATAAAATAAGTCTTATAAGTCTACTCTAAAGAGTTGATAAAGGTACAAACGAATAAAATGTTTATATATCACATTTTTAAATATCAATTATTCTCCATTTTACTCGATGTCCTAAACGGTTAAAGATAGGACATTGCGGTTTTCACCAGTGGTTTCAGCACCTCATTTTACATAAAATAAGTCTTATAAGTCTACTCTAAAGAGTTGATAAAGGTACAAACGAAAAAAATGTTAATATATCACATTTTTAAATATCTATTATTCTCCATTTTACTCGATCTCCTAAACGGTTAAATATAGGACATTGCGGTTTTCACTAGTGAATTCAGCACCTCATTTTACATAAAATAATTTTATAAGTCTACTCTAAAGAGTTGATAAAGGTACAAACGAATAAAATGGTTATATATCACATTTTTAAATATATATTATTCTCCATTTTACTCTTTCTCTTAAACGGTTAAAGATAGGACATTGCGGTTTTCACCAGTGGATTCAGCACCTCATTTTAAATAAAATAAGTCTTATAAGTCTACTCTAAAGAGTTGATAAAGGTACAAACGTTTATAATGGTTATATATCACATTTTTAAATATCTATTATTTTCCATTTTACTCGATCTCCTAAACAGCTAAAGACAGGACATTGCGGTTTTCACCAGTGGATTCAGCACCTCATTTTACGTAAAATAAGTCTTATGTCTACTTTAATGAGTTGATAAAGGTACAAACGAAAAAAATGTTAATATATCACATTTTTAAATATCTATTATTCTCGATTTTACTCGATCTCCTAAACGGCTAAAGATAAGACATTGCTGTTCTCACCAGTGGATTCAGCACCTCATTTTACGTAAAATAAGTCTTATGTCTACTCTAATGAGTTGATAAAGGTACAAACGAAAAAAATGTTAATATATCACATTTTTAAATATCTAATATTCTCCATTTTACTCGATCTCCTAAACGGTTATAGATAGGACATTGCGGTTTTCACCAGTGGATTTAGCACCTCATTTTACATAAAATAAGTCTCATAAGTCTACTCTCAAAAGTTGATAAAGGTACAAACGAATAAAAGATTTATATATCACATTTTTAAATATCAATTATTCTCCATTTTACTCGATGTCCTAAACGGTTAAAGATAGGACATTGCGGTTTTCACCAGTGGATTCAGCACCTCATTTTACATAAAATAAGTCTCATAAGTCTACTCTCAAAAGTTGATAAAGGTACAAACGAATAAAAGATTTATTTACCACATTTTTAAATATCTAATATTCTCCATTTTACTCGATCTCCTAAACGGTTAAAGATAGGACATTGCGGTTTTCACCAGAGGATTCAGCACCTCATTTTACATAAAATAAGTCCTATAAGTCTACTCTCAAAAGTTGATAAAGGTACAAACGAATAAAATGGTTATATATCACATTTTTAAATACCTATTATTCTCCATTTTACTCGATCACCTAAACGGTCAAAGATAGAACATTGCGGTTTTCACCAGTGGATTCAGCACCTTATTTTACATAAAATAAGTCATATAAGTCTACTCTAAAGAGTTGATAAAGATACAAACGAATACAATGTTTATATATCACCTTTTTAAATATCTATTATTCTCCATTTACTCGATCTCCTAAACAGTTAAAGATAGGACATTGCGGTTTTCACCAGTGGATTCAGCACCTCATTTTACATAAATTTAGTCCTATAAGTCTACTCTAAAGTGTTAATAAAGGTACAAACGAATAAAATGGTTATATATCACATTTTTAAATATCTAATATTCTCCATTTTACTCGATGTCCTAAACGGTTAAAGATAGGACATTGCGGTTTTCACCAGTAAATTCAGCACCTCATTTTACATAAATTTAGTCTTATAAGTCTACTCTAAAGAGTTGATAAAGGTACAAACGAATAAAATGGTTATATATCACATTTTTAAATATCTATTATTCTCCATTTTACTCGATGTCCTAAACGGTTAAAGATAGGACATTGCGGTTTTCACCAGTGGTTTCAGCACCTCATTTTACATAAAATATGTCCTATAAGTCTACTCTAAAGAGTTGATAAAGTTACAAACGAAAAAAAATGTTTATATATCACATTTTTATATATCTATTATTCTTCATTTTACTCGATCACCTAAACGGTCAAAGATAGGACATTGCGGTTTTCACCTTTGGATTCAGCACATCATTTTACATAAAATAAGTCTTATAAGTCTACTCTCAAAAGTTGATAAAGGTAAAAACGAATAAAAGGTTTATATATCACATTTTTAAATATCTATTATTCTCCATTTTACTCGATCTCCTAAACGGTTAAAGATAGGACATTGCGGTTTTCACCAGTGGATTCAGCACCTCATTTTACATAAATAAGTCCTATAAGTCTACTCTCAAAAGTTGATAAAGGTACAAACGAATAAAATGGTTATATATCACATTTTTAAATACCTATTATTCTCCATTTTACTCGATCACCTAAACGGTCAAAGATAGAACATTGCGGTTTTCACCAGTGGATTCAGCACCTTATTTTACATAAAATTAGTCATATAAGTCTACTCTAAAGAGTTGATAAAGGTACAAACGAATAAAATGGTTATATATCACATTTTTAAATATCTATTATTCTCCATTTTACTCGATGTCCTAAACAGTTAAAGATAGGACATTGCGGTTTTCACCAGTGGATTCAGCACCTCATTTTACATAAATTTAGACCTATAAGTCTACTCTCAAAAGTTGATAAAGATACAAACGAATAAAATGGTTATATATCACATTTTTAAATATCTAATATTCTCCATTTTACTCGATCTCCTAAACGGTTAAAGATAGGACATTGCGGTTTTTACCAGTAGATTCAGCACCTCATTTTACATAAAATAAGTCTTATAAGTCTACTCTCAAAAGTTGATAAAGGTACAAACGAATAAAAGGTTTATATATCACATTTTTAAATATCTATTATTCTCCATTTTACTCGATCTCCTAAACAGCTAAAGACAGGACATTGCGGTTTTCACCAGTGGATTCAGCACCTCATTTTACGTAAAATAAGTCTTATGTCTACTCTAATGAGTTGATAAAGGTACAAACGAAAAAAATGTTAATATATCACATTTTTAAATATCTATTATTCTCGATTTTACTCGATCTCCTAAACGGTTAAAGATAAGACATTGCGGTTCTCACCAGTGGATTCAGCACCTCATTTTACGTAAAATAAGTCTTATGTCTACTCTAATGAGTTGATAAAGGTACAAACGAAAAAAATGTTAATATATCACATTTTTAAATATCAATTATTCTCCATTTTACTCGATCTCCTAAACGGTTAAAGATAGGTCATTGCGGTTTTCACTAGTGGATTCAGCACCTCATTTTACATAAAATAAGTCTTATAATTCTAATCTAAAGAGTTGAAAAGGGACAAACGAAAAAAATGTTAATATATCACATTTTTAAATATCTATTATTCTATATTTTACTCGATCTCCTAAACGGTGAAAGATAGGACATTGCGGTTTTCACCAGTAGATTCAGCACCTCATTTTACAAAAAATAAGTCTTATAAGTCTACTCTCAAAAGTTGATAAAGGTACAAACGAATAAAAGGTTTATATATCACATTTTTAAGTATCTAATATTCTCCATTTTACTCGATGTCCTAAACGGTTAAAGATAGGACATTGCGGTTTTCACCAGTGGATTCAGCACCTCATTTTACATAAAATAAGTCTTATAAGTCTACTCTCAAAAGTTGATAAAGGTACAAACGAAAAAAAGGTTAATATATCACATTTTTAAATATCTAATATTCTCCCTTTTAACTCGATCACCTAAACGGTTATAGACAGGACATTGCGGTTTTCACCAGTGGATTCAGCACCTCATTTTACATAAAATAAGTCTTATAAGTCTACTCTAAAGAGTTGATAAAGGTACAAACGAATAAAATGTTTATATATCACATTTTTAAATATCAATTATTCTCCATTTTACTCGATGTCCTAAACGGTTAAAGATAGGACATTGCGGTTTTCACCAGTGGTTTCAGCACCTCATTTTACATAAAATAAGTCTTATAAGTCTACTCTAAAGAGTTGATAAAGGTACAAATGAAAAAAATGTTAATATATCACATTTTTAAATATCTATTATTCTCCATTTTACTCGATCTCCTAAACGGTTAAATATAGGACATTGCGGTTTTCACTAGTGGATTCAGCACCTCATTTTAAATAAAATAATTCTTATAAGTCTACTCTAAAGAGTTGATAAAGGTACAAACGTTTATAATGGTTATATATCACATTTTTAAATATCTATTATTTTCCATTTTACTCGATCTCCTAAACAGCTAAAGACAGGACATTGCGGTTTTCACCAGTGGATTCAGCACCTCATTTTACGTAAAATAAGTCTTATGTCTACTTTAATGAGTTGATAAAGGTACAAACGAAAAAAATGTTAATATATCACATTTTTAAATATCTATTATTCTCGATTTTACTCGATCTCCTAAACGGCTAAAGATAAGACATTGCTGTTCTCACCAGTGGATTCAGCACCTCATTTTACGTAAAATAAGTCTTATGTCTACTCTAATGAGTTGATAAAGGTACAAACGAAAAAAATGTTAATATATCACATTTTTAAATATCTAATATTCTCCATTTTACTCGATCTCCTAAACGGTTATAGATAGGACATTGCGGTTTTCACCAGTGGATTTAGCACCTCATTTTACATAAAATAAGTCTCATAAGTCTACTCTCAAAAGTTGATAAAGGTACAAACGAATAAAAGATTTATATATCACATTTTTAAATATCTAATATTCTCCATTTTACCCGATGTCCTAAACGGTTAAAGATAGGACATTGCGGTTTTCACCAGTGGATTCAGCACCTCATTTTACATAAATTTAGACCTATAAGTCTACTCTCAAAAGTTGATAACGATACAAACGAATAAAATGGTTATATATCACATTTTTAAATATCTAATATTCTCCATTTTACTCGATCTCCTAAACGGTTAAAGATAGGACATTGCGGTTTTCACCAGTGGATTCAGCACCTCATTTTACATAAAATAAGTCTTATAAGTCTACTCTCAAAAGTTGATAAAGGTACAAACGAAAAAAATGTTAATATATCACATTTTTAAATATCAATTATTCTCCATTTTACTCGATCTCCTAAACGGTTAAAGATAGGTCATTGCGGTTTTCACTAGTGGATTCAGCACCTCATTTTACATAAAATAAGTCTTATAATTCTAATCTAAAGAGTTGAAAAGGGACAAACGAAAAAAATGTTAATATATCACATTTTTAAATATCTATTATTCTATATTTTACTCGATCTCCTAAACGGTGAAAGATAGGACATTGCGGTTTTCACCAGTAGATTCAGCACCTCATTTTACAAAAAATAAGTCTTATTAGTCTACTCTCAAAAGTTGATAAAGGTACAAACGAATAAAAGGTTTATATATCACATTTTTAAGTATCTAATATTCTCCATTTTACTCGATGTCCTAAACGGTTAAAGATATGGCATTGCGGTTTTCACCAGTGGATTCAGCACCTCATTTTACATAAAATAAGTCTTATAAGTCTACTCTCAAAAGTTGATAAAGGTACAAACGAAAAAAAGGTTAATATATCACATTTTTAAATATCTAATATTCTCCCTTTTTACTCGATCACCTAAACGGTTATAGATAGGACATTGCGGTTTTCACCAGTGGATTCAGCACCTCATTTTACATAAAATAAGTCTTATAAGTCTACTCTAAAGAGTTGATAAAGGTACAAACGAAAAAAATGTTAATATATCACATTTTTAAATATCTATTATTCTCGATTTTACTCGATCTCCTAAACGGCTAAAGATAAGACATTGCTGTTCTCACCAGTGGATTCAGCACCTCATTTTACGTAAAATAAGTCTTATGTCTACTCTAATGAGTTGATAAAGGTACAAACGAAAAAAATGTTAATATATCACATTTTTAAATATCTAATATTCTCCATTTTACTCGATCTCCTAAACGGTTATAGATAGGACATTGCGGTTTTCACCAGTGGATTTAGCACCTCATTTTACATAAAATAAGTCTCATAAGTCTACTCTCAAAAGTTGATAAAGGTACAAACGAATAAAAGATTTATATATCACATTTTTAAATATCTAATATTCTCCATTTTACCCGATGTCCTAAACGGTTAAAGATAGGACATTGCGGTTTTCACCAGTGGATTCAGCACCTTATTTTACATAAAATAAGTCTCTTAAGTCTACTCTCAAAAGTTGATAAAGGTACAAACGAATAAAATGGTTATATCTCACATTTTTAAATACCTATTATTCTCCATTTTACTCGATCACCTAAACGGTCAAAGATAGAACATTGCGGTTTTCACCAGTGGATTCAGCACCTTATTTTACATAAAATAAGTCATATAAGTCTACTCTAAAGAGTTGATAAAGATACAAACGAATACAATGTTTATATATCACCTTTTTAAATATCTATTATTCTCCATTTACTCGATCTCCTAAACAGTTAAAGATAGGACATTGCGGTTTTCACCAGTGGATTCAGCACCTCATTTTACATAAATTTAGTCCTATAAGTCTACTCTAAAGTGTTGATAAAGGTACAAACGAATAAAATGGTTATATACCACATTTTTAAATATCTAATATTCTCCATTTTACTCGATGTCCTAAACGGTTAAAGATAGGACATTGCGGTTTTCACCAGTAAATTCAGCACCTCATTTTACATAAATTTAGTCTTATAAGTCTACTCTAAAGAGTTGATAAAGGTACAAACGAATAAAATGGTTTGTATATATATATTTTTTTTAAATATCTATTATTCTCCATTTTACTCGATGTCCTAAACGGTTAAAGATAGGACATTGCGGTTTTCACCAGTGGTTTCAGCACCTCATTTTACATAAAATAAGTCTTATAAGTCTACTCTCAAAAGTTGATATAGGTACAAACGAATAAAAGGTTAATATATCACATTTTTAAATATCTAATATTCTCCACTTTACTCGATGTCCTAAACGGTCAAAGATAGGACATTGCGGTTTTCACCATTGGATTCAGCACATCATTTTACATAAAATGAGTCTTATAAGTCTACTCTCAAAAGTTGATAAAGGTAAAAACGAATAAAAGGTTTATATATCACATTTTTAAATATCTAATATTCTCCATTTTACTCGATCTCCTAAACGGTTAAAGATAGGACATTGCGGTTTTCACCAGTGGATTCAGCACCTCATTTTACATAAATAAGTCCTATAAGTCTACTCTCAAAAGTTGATAAAGGTACAAACGAATAAAATGGTTATATATCACATTTTTAAATATCTAATATTCTCCATTTTACTCGATCTCCTAAACGGTTAAAGATAGGACATTGCGGTTTTCACCAGTGGATTCAGCACCTCATTTTACATAAATAAGTCCTATAAGTCTACTCTCAAAAGTTGATAACGATACAAACGAATAAAATGGTTATATATCACATTTTTAAATATCTATTATTCTCGATTTTACTCGATCTCCTAAACGGCTAAAGATAAGACATTGCTGTTCTCACCAGTGGATTCAGCACCTCATTTTACGTAAAATAAGTCTTATGTCTACTCTAATGAGTTGATAAAGGTACAAACGAAAAAAATGTTAATATATCACATTTTTAAATATCTATTATTTTCCATTTTACTCGATCTCCTAAACGGTTAAAGATAGGACATTGCGGTTTTCACTAGTGGATTCAGCACCTCATTTTACATAAAATAAGTCTTATAATTCTACTCTAAAGAGTTGAAAAGGGACAAACGAAAACAATGTTAATATATCACATTTTTAAATATCTATTATTCTATATTTTACTCGATCTCCTAAACGGTCAAAGATAGGACATTGCGGTTTTCACCAGTGGATTCAGCACCTCATTTTACAAAAAATAAGTCTTATAAGTCTACTCTCAAAAGTTGATAAAGGTACAAACGAATAAAAGGTTTATATATCACACTTTTAAGTATCTAATATTCTCCATTTTACTCGATGACCTAAACGGTTAAAGATAGGACATTGCGGTTTTCACCAGTGGATTCAGCACCTCATTTTACATAAAATAAGTCTTATAAGTCTACTCTCAAAAGGTGATAAAGGTACAAACGAATAAAAGGTTTATATATCACATTTTTAAATATCTATTATTCTCGATTTTACTCGATCTCCTAAACGGTTAAAGATAAGACATTGCGGTTTTCACCAGTGGATTCAGCACCTTATTTTACATAAAATAAGTCTTATAAGTCTACTCTAAAGGGTTGATAAAGGTACAAACGAAAAAAATGTTAATATATCACATTTTTAGATATCTATTATTCTCGATTTTACCCGAACTCCTAAACGGTTAAAGATAAGACATTGCGGTTTTCACCAGTGGATTCAGCACCTCATTTAACGTAAAATAAGTCTTATGTCTACTCTAATGAGTTGATAAAGGTACAAACGAAAAAAATGTTAATATATCACATTTTTAAATATCTATTATTCTCCATTTTCCTCGATCTCCTAAACGGTTAAAGATAGGACATTGCGGTTTTCACTAGTGGATTCAGCACCTCATTTTACATAAAATAAGTCTTATAATTCTACTCTAAAGAGTTGAAAAGGGACAAACAAAAAAATGTTAATATATCACATTTTTAAATATCTATTATTCTATATTTTACTCGATCTCCTAAACGGTTAAATATAGGACATTGCGGTTTTCACCAGTGGATTCAGCACCTCATTTTACAAAAAATAAGTCTTATAAGTCTACTCTCAAAAGTTGATAAAGGTACAAACGAATAAAAGGTTTATATATCACATTTTTAAGTATCTAATATTCTCCATTTTACTCCATGTCCTAAACGGTTAAAGATAGGACATTGCGGTTTTCACCAGTGGATTCAGCACCTCATTTTATCTAAAATTAATCTTATAAGTCTACTCTCAAAAGGTGATAAAGGTACAAACGAATAAAAGGTTTATATATCACATTTTTAAATATCTAATATTCTCCCTTTTTACTCGATCACCTAAACGGTTATAGATAGGACATTGCGGTTTTCACCAGTGAATTCAGCACCTCATTTTACATAAAATAAGTCTTATAAGTCTACTCTAAAGAGATGATAAAGGTACAAACGAAAAGATGTTGATATATCACATTTTTAAATATCTATTATTCTCTATTTCACTCTATCTCCTAAACGGTTAAAGATATGACATTGCGGTTTTCACCAGTGGATTCAGCACCTCATTTTACATAAAATAAGTCTTATGTCTACTCTAATGAGTTGATAAAGGTTCAAACGAAAAAAATGTTAATATATCACATTTTTAAATATCTATTATTCTCCATTTTACTCGATCTCCTAAACGGTTAAAGATAAGACATTGCGGTTTTCACCAGTGGATTCAGCACCTCATTTTACATAAAATAAGTCTTATAAGTCTACTCTAAAGAGATGATAAAGGTACAAACGAAAAGATGTTAATATATCACATTTTTAAATATCTATTATTCTCCATTTTACTCGATCTCCTAAACGGTTAAAGATAGGACATTGCGGTTTTCACCAGTGGATTCAGCACCTCATTTTACATAAAATAAGTCTTATAAGTCTACTCTAAAGAGATGATAAAGGTACAAACGAAAAGATGTTAATATATCACATTTTTAAATATCTATTATTCTCGATTTTACTCGATCTCCTAAACGGTTAAAGATAAGACATTGCGGTTTTCACCAGTGGATTCAGCACCTCATTTTACATAAAATAAGTCTTATAAGTCTACTCTAAAAGGTTGATAAAGGTACAAACGAAAAAAATGTTAATATATCACATTTTTAAATATCTATTATTCTCGATTTTACCCGAACTCCTAAACGGTTAAAGATAAGACATTGCGGTTTTCACCAGTGGATTCAGCACCTCATTTAACGTAAAATAAGTTTTATGTCTACTCTAATGAGTTGATAAAGGTACAAACGAAAAAAATGTTAATATATCACATTTTTAAATATCTATTATTCTCTATTTCACTCTATCTCCCAAACGGTTAAAGATAGGATATTGCGGTTTTCACCAGAGGATTCAGCACCTCATTTTACATAAAATAAGACTTATAAGTCTACTCTAAAGAGTTGATAAAGATACAAACGAAAAAAATGTTAATATATCACATTTTTAAATATATATTATTCTCCATTTTACTCTTTCTCTTAAACGGTTAAAGAGAGGACATTGCGGTTTTTACCAGTGGATTCAGCACCTCATTTTACATAAAATAAGTACTATAAGTCTACTCTCAAAAGTTGATGAAGGTACAAACGAATAAAATGTTTATATGTCACAATTTTAAATATTTAATATTCTCCATTTTACTCGATGTCCTAAACGGTTAAAGATAGGACATTGCGGTTTTCACCAGTGGATTCAGCACCTCATTTTACATAAAATAAGTCTTATAAGTCTACTCTCAAAAGTTGATATAGGTACAAACGAATAAAAGGTTCATATATCACATTTTTAAATATCTAATATTCTCCATTTTACTCGATGTCCTAAACGGTTAAAGATAGGACATTGCGGTTTTCACCAGTAAATTCAGCACCTCATTTTACATAAATTTAGTCTTATAAGTCTACCCTAAAGAGTTGATAAAGGTACAAACGAATAAAATGGTTATATATCACATTTTTAAATATCTATTATTCTCCATTTTACTCGATGTCCTAAACGGTTAAAGATAGGACATTGCGGTTTTCACCAGTGGATTCAGCACCTCATTTTACATAAAATAAGTCTTATAAGTCGATAAAGGTAAAAACGAATAAAAGGTTTATATATCACATTTTTAAATATCTAATATTCTCCATTTTACTCGATCTCCTAAACGGTTAAAGATAGGACATTGTGGTTTTCACCAGTGGATTCAGCACCTCATTTTACATAAAATAAGTTCTATAAGTCTACTCTCAAAAGTTGATAAAGGTACAAACGAATAAAATGGTTATATATCACATTTTTAAATACCTATTATTCTCCATTTTACTCGATCACCTAAACCGTCAAAGATAGAACATTGCGGTTTTCACCAGTGGATTCAGCACCTTGATTTACATAAAATAAGTCATATAAGTCTACTCTAAAGAGTTGATAAAGGTACAAACGAATACCATGTTTATATATCACCTTTTTAAATATCTATTATTCTCCATTTACTCGATCTCCTAAACAGTTAAAGATAGGACATTGCGGTTTTCACCAGTGGATTCAGCACCTCATTTAACGTAAAATAAGTCTTATGTCTACTCTAATGAGTTGATAAAGGTACAAACGAAAAAAATGTTAATATATCACATTTTTAAATATCTATTATTCTCTATTTCACTCTATCTCCTAAACGGTTAAAGATAGGATATTGCGGTTTTCACCAGAGGATTCAGCACCTCATTTTACATAAAATAAGACTTATAAGTCTACTCTAAAGAGTTGATAAAGGTACAAACGAAAAAAATGTTAATATATCACATTTTTAAATATCTATTATTCTCCAATTTACTCGATCTCCCAAACGGTTAAAGATAAGACATTGCGGTTTTCACCAGTGGATTCAGCACCTCATTTTACATCAAATAAGTCTTATAAGTCTACTCTCAAAAGTTGATATAGGTACAAACGAATAAAAGGTTTATATATCACATTTATAAATATCTAATATTCTCCATTTTACTCGATGTCCTAAACGGTTAAAGATAGGACATTGCGGTTTTCACCAGTGGATTCAGCACCTCATTTTACATAAATTTAGTCCTATAAGTCTACTCTAAAGAGTTGATAAAGATACAAACGAAAAAAATGTTAATATATCACATTTTTAAATATATATTATTCTCCATTTTACTCTTTCTCTTAAACGGTTAAAGAGAGGACATTGCGGTTTTTACCAGTGGATTCAGCACCTCATTTTACATAAAATAAGTACTATAAGTCTACTCTCAAAAGTTGATGAAGGTACAAACGAATAAAATGTTTATATGTCACAATTTTAAATATTTAATATTCTCCATTTTACTCGATGTCCTAAACGGTTAAAGATAGGACATTGCGGTTTTCACCAGTGGATTCAGCACCTCATTTTACATAAAATAAGTCTTATAAGTCTACTCTCAAAAGTTGATATAGGTACAAACGAATAAAAGGTTTATATATCACATTTTTAAATATCTAATATTTTCCATTTTACTCGATGTCCTAAACGGTTAAAGATAGGACATTGCGGTTTTCACCAGTGGATTCAGCACCTCATTTTACATAATATAAGTCCTATAAGTCTACTCTCAAAAGTTGATGAAGGTACAAACGAATAAAATGTTTATATATCACAATTTTAAATATTTAATATTCTCCATTTTACTCGATGTCCTAAACGGTTAAAGATAGGACATTGCGGTTTTCACCAGTAAATTCAGCACCTCATTTTACATAAATTTAGTCTTATAAGTCTACCCTAAAGAGTTGATAAAGGTACAAACGAATAAAATGGTTATATATCACATTTTTAAATATCTATTATTCTCCATTTTACTCGATGTCCTAAACGGTTAAAGATAGGACATTGCGGTTTTCACCAGTGGATTCAGCACCTCATTTTACATAAAATAAGTCTTATAAGTCGATAAAGGTAAAAACGAATAAAAGGTTTATATATCACATTTTTAAATATCTAATATTCTCCATTTTACTCGATCTCCTAAACGGTTAAAGATAGGACATTGTGGTTTTCACCAGTGGATTCAGCACCTCATTTTACATAAAATAAGTTCTATAAGTCTACTCTCAAAAGTTGATAAAGGTACAAACGAATAAAATGGTTATATATCACATTTTTAAATACCTATTATTCTCCATTTTACTCGATCACCTAAACCGTCAAAGATAGAACATTGCGGTTTTCACCAGTGGATTCAGCACCTTGATTTACATAAAATAAGTCATATAAGTCTACTCTAAAGAGTTGATAAAGGTACAAACGAATACCATGTTTATATATCACCTTTTTAAATATCTATTATTCTCCATTTACTCGATCTCCTAAACAGTTAAAGATAGGACATTGCGGTTTTCACCAGTGGATTCAGCACCTCATTTTACATAAATTTAGCCCTATAAGTCTACTCTAAAGTGTTGATAAAGGTACAAACGAATAAAATGGTTATATATCACATTTTTAAATATCTATTATTCTCCATTTTACTCGATGTCCTAAACGGTTAAAGATAGGACATTGCGGTTTTCACCAGTGGATTCAGCACCTCATTTTACATAAATTTAGTCTTATAAGTCTACTCTGAAGAGTTGATAAAGGTACAAACGAATAAAATGGTTATATATCACATTTTTAAATATCTATTATTCTCCATTTTACTCGATGTCCTAAACGGTTAAAGATAGGACATTGCGGTTTTTACCAGTGGATTCAGCACCTCATTTTACATAAATTTAGACCTATAAGCCTACTCTAAAGAGTTGATAAAGGTACAAACCAATAAAATGGTTATATATCACATTTTTAAATACCTATTATTCTCCATTTTACTCGATCACCTAAACGGTCAAAGATAGAACATTGCGGTTTTCACCAGTGGATTCAGCACCTTATTTTACATAAAATAAGTCTTATAAGTCTACTCTAAAGAGTTGATAAAGGTACAAACGAATAAAATGTTTATATATCACCTTTTTAAATATCTATTATTCTCCATTTTACTCGATCTCCTAAACAGTTAAAGATAGGACATTGCGGTTTTCACCAGTGGATTCAGCACCTTATTTTACATAAAATAAGTCCAATAAGTCTACTCTCAAAAGTTGATATAGGTACAAACGAATAAAATGGTTATATATCACATTTTTAAATATCTATTATTCTCCATTTTACTCGATGTCCTAAACGGTTAAAGATAGGACATTGCGGTTTTCACCAGTGGATTCAGCACCTCATTTTACATAAATTTAGACCTATAAGTCTACTCTCAAAAGTTGATAAAGGTACAAACGAATAAAAGGGTTATATATCACATTTTTAAATATCTATTATTCTCCATTTTACTCGGTGTCCTAAACGGTTAAAGATAGGACATTGCGGTTTTCACCAGTAAATTCAGCACCTCATTTTACATAAATTTAGTCTTATAAGTCTACTCTAAAGAGTTGATTAAGGTACAAACGAATAAAATGGTTATATATCACATTTTTAAATATCTATTATTCTCCATTTTACTCGATGTCCTAAACGGTTAAAGATAGGACATTGCGGTTTTCACCAGTGGATTCAGCACCTCATTTTACATAAATTTAGACCTATAAGTCAACTCTAAAGAGTTGATAAAGGTACAAACGAATAAAATGTTTATATATCACATTTTTAAATACCTATTATTCTCCATTTTACTCGATCACCTAAACGGTCACAGATAGGACATTGCGGATTTCACCAGTGGATTCAGCACCTTATTTTACATAAAATAAGTCCTATAAGTCGATTCTCAAAAGTTGATAAAGGTACAAACGAATAAAATGTTTATATATCACGTTTTTAAATATCAATTATTCTCCATTTTACTCGATGTCCTAAACGGTTAAAGATAGGACATTGCGGATTTCACCAGTGGATTCAGCACCTCATTTTACATAAAATAAGTCTTATAAGTCTACTCTCAAAAGTTGATAAAGGTACAAACGAATAAAATGTTTATATATCACATTTTTAAATATTTATTATTCTCCATTTTACACGATCTCCTAAACGGTTAAGGATAAAACATTGCGGTTTTCAGCAGTGGATTCAGCACCTCATTTTACATAAAATAAGTCTCATAAGTCTACTCTCAAAAGTTGATAAAGGTACAAACGAATAAAAGATTTATATATCACATTTTTAAATATTTAATATTCTCCATTTTACTCGATGTCCTAAACGGTTAAAGATTGGACATTGCGGTTTTCACCAGTGGATTCAGCACCTTATTTTACATAAAATAAGTCTCATAAGTCTACTCTCAAAAGTTGATAAATGTACAAACGAATAAAAGATTTATATATCACATTTTTAAATATCTAATATTCTCCATTTTACTCGATCTCCTAAACGGTTAAAGATAGGACATTGCGGTTTTCACCAGTGGATTCAGCACCTCATTTTACATAAAATAAGTCCTATAAGTCTACTCTCAAAAGTTGATAAAGGTACAAACGAATAAAATGGTTATATATCACATTTTTAAATACCTATTATTCTCCATTTTACTCGATCACCTAAACGGTCAAAGATAGAACATTGCGGTTTTCACCAGTGGATTCAGCACCTTATTTTACATAAAATAAGTCATATAAGTCTACTCTAAAGAGTTGCTAAAGGTACAAACGAATACAATGTTTATATATCACCTTTTTAAATATCTATTATTCTCCATTTTACTCGATGTCCTAAACGGTTAAAGATAGGACATTGCGGTTTTCACCAGTATTCAGCACCTCATTTTACATAAATTTAGTCTTATAAGTCTACTCTAAAGAGTTGATAAAGGTACAAACGAATAAAATGGTTATATATCACATTTTTAAATATCTATTATTCTCCATTTTACTCGATGTCCTAAACGGTTAAAGATAGGACATTGCGGTTTTCACCAGTGGATTCAGCACCTCATTTTACATAAATTTAGACCTATAAGTCTACTCTCAAAAGTTGATAAAGGTACAAACGAATAAAATGGTTATATATCACATTTTTAAATATCTATTATTCTCCATTTTACTCGATCTCCTAAACAGTTAAAGATAGGACATTGTGGTTTTCACCACTGGATTCAGCAGCTCATTTTACATAAAATAAGTATTATAAGTCTACTCTCAAAAGTTGATAAAGGTACAAACGAATAAAAGGTTTATATATCTTTTTTAAATATCTAATATTCTCCATTTTACTCGATCTCCTAAACGATTAAAGATAGGACATTGCGGTTTTCACCAGTGGATTCTGCACCTCATTTTACATAAAATAAGTCCTATAAGTCTACTCTCAAAAGTTGATAAAGGTACAAACGAATAAAATGGTTATATATCACATTTTTAAATACCTATTATTCTCCATTATACTCGATCACCTAAACGGTCAAAGATAGAACATTGCGGTTTTCATCAGTGGATTCAGCACCTTATTTTACATAAAATAAGTCATATAAGTCTACTCTAAAGAGTTGATAAAGGTACAAACGAATAAAATGGTTATATATCACATTTTTAAATATCTATTATTCTCCATTTTACTCGATGTCCTAAACGGTTAAAGATAGGACATTGCGGTTTTCACCAGTGGATTCAGCTCCTCATTTTACATAAATTTAGACCTATAAGTCTACTCTCAAAAGTTGATAAAGGTACAAACGAATAAAAGGGTTATATATCACATTTTTAAATATCTATTATTCTCCATTTTACTCGATCTCCTAAACAGTTAAAGATAGGACATTGTGGTTTTCACCACTGGATTCAGCAGCTCATTTTACATAAAATAAGTATTATAAGTCTACTCTCAAAAGTTGATAAAGGTACAAACGAATAAAAGGTTTATATATCTTTTTTAAATATCTAATATTCTCCATTTTACTCGATCTCCTAAACGGTTAAAGATAGGACATTGCGGTTTTCACCAGTAGATTCAGCACCTCATTTTACATAAAATAAGTCCTATAAGTCTACTCTCAAAAGTTGATAAAGGTACAAACGAATAAAATGGTTATATATCACATTTTTAAATACCTATTATTCTCCATTTTACTCGATCTCCTAAACGGTTAAAGATAGGACATTGCGGATTTCACCAGTGGATTCAGCACCTCATTTTACATAAAATAAGTCTTATAAGTCTACTCTCAAAAGTTGATAAAGGTACAAACGAATAAAATGTTTATATATCACGTTTTTAAATATCTATTATTCTCCATTTTACTCGATGTCCTAAACGGTTAAAGATAGGACATTGCGGTTTTCACCAGTGGATTCAGCACCTCATTTTACATAAAATAAGTCTCATAAGTCTACTCTCAAAAGTTGATAAAGATACAAACGAACAAAAGATTTATATATCACATTTTTAAATATCTAATATTCTCCATTTTACTCGATGTCCTAAACGGTTAAAGATAGGACATTGCGGTTTTCACCAGTGGATTCAGCACCTCATTTTACATAAAATAAGTCCTATAAGTCTACTCTCAAAAGTTGATAAAGGTACAAACCAATAAAATGGTTATATATCACATTTTTAAATACCTATTATTCTCCATTTTACTCGATCACCTAAACGGTCAAAGATAGAACATTGCGGTTTTCACCAGTGGATTCAGCACCTTATTTTACATAAAATAAGTCTTATAAGTCTACTCTAAAGAGTTGATATAGGTACAAACGAATAAAATGTTTATATATCACCTTTTTAAATATCTATTATTCTCCATTTTACTCGATCTCCTAAACAGTTAAAGATAGGACATTGCGGTTTTCACCAGTGGATTCAGCACCTCATTTTACATAAATTTAGACCTATAAGTCTACTCTAAAGAGTTGATAAATGTACAAACCAATAAAATGGTTATATATCACATTTTTAAATACCTAATATTCTCCATTTTACTCGATCACCTAAACGGTCAAAGATAGAACATTGCGGTTTTTACCAGTGGATTCAGCACCTTATTTTACATAAAATAAGTCTTATAAGTCTACTCTAAAGAGTTGATAAAGGTACAAACGAATAAAATGTTTATATATCACCTTTTTAAATATCTATTATTCTCCATTTTACTCGATCTCCTAAACGGTCACAGATAGGACATTGCGGATTTCACCAGTGGATTCAGCACCTTATTTTACATAAAATAAGTCCTATAAGTCGATTCTCAAAAGTTGATAAAGGTACAAACGAATAAAATGTTTATATATCACGTTTTTAAATATCTATTATTCTCCATTTTACTCGATGTCCTTAAACGGTTAAAGATAGGACATTGCGGATTTCACCAGTGGATTCAGCACCTCATTTTACATAAAATAAGTCTTATAAGTCTACTCTTAAAAGTTGATAAAGGTACAAACGAATAAAATGTTTATATATCACATTTTTAAATATTTATTATTCTCCATTTTACTCGATCTCCTAAACGGTTAAAGATAGGACATTGCGGTTTTCACCAGTGGATTCAGCACCTCATTTTACATAAAATAAGTCCCATAAGTCTACTCTCAAAAGTTGATAAAGGTACAAACGAACAAAATATTTATATATCACATTTTTAAATATCTAATATTCTCCATTTTACTCGATGTCCTAAACGGTTAAAGATAGGACATTGCGGTTTTCACCAGTGGATTCAGCACTTTATTTTACATAAAATAAGTCTCATAAGTCTACTCTCAAAAGTTGATAAAGGTACAAACGAATAAAAGATTTATATATCACATTTTTAAATATCTAATATTCTCCATTTTACTCGATCTCCTAAACGGTTAAAGATAGGACATTGCGGTTTTCACCAGTGGATTCAGCACCTCATTTTACATAAAATAAGTCTCATAAGTCTACTCTAAAGAGTTGATAAAGGTACAAACGAATAAAATGGTTATATATCACATTTTTAAATATCTATTATTCTCCATTTTACTCGATGTCCTAAACGGTTAAAGATAGGATATTGCGGTTTTCACCTGTGGTTTCAGCACCTCATTTTACATAAAATAAGTCTTATAAGTGTACTCTCAAAAGTTGATATAGGTTCAAACGAATAAAAGGTTTATATATCACATTTTTAAATATCTAATATTCTCCACTTTACTCGATGTCCTAAACGGTTAAAGATAGGACATTGCGGTTTTCACCAGTGGATTCAGCACCTCATTTTACATAAAATAAGTCTCATAAGTCTACTCTCAAAAGTTGATAAAGGTACAAACGAACAAAATATTTATATATCACATTTTTAAATATCTAATATTCTCCATTTTACTCGATGTCCTAAACGGTTAAAGATAGGACATTGCGGTTTTCACCAGTGGATTCAGCACCTTATTTTACATAAAATAAGTCTCATAAGTCTTCTCTCAAAAGTTGATAAAGGTACAAACGAATAAAAGATTTATATATCACATTTTTAAATATCTAATATTCTCCAATTTACTCGATCTCCTAAACGGTTAAAGATAGGACATTGCGGTTTTCACCAGTGGATTCAGCACCTCATTTTACATAAAATAAGTCTCATAAGTCTACTCTCAAAAGTTGATAAAGGTACAAACGAATAAAAGATTTATATATCACATTTTTAAATATCTAATATTCTCTATTTTACTCGATCTCCTAAACGGTTAAAGATAGGACATTGCGGTTTTCACCAGTGGATTCAGCACCTCATTTTACATAAATTTAGTCTTATAAGTCTACTCTAAAGAGTTGATAAAGGTACAAACGAATAAAATGGTTATATATCACATTTTTAAATATCTATTATTCTCCATTTTTCTCGATGTCCTAAACGGTTAAAGATAGGACATTGCGGTTTTCACCAGTGGATTCAGCACCTTATTTTACATAAAATAAGTCATATAAGTCTACTCTAAAGAGTTGATAAAGGTACAAACGAATACAATGTTTATATATCACCTTTTTAAATATCTATTATTCTCCATGTACTCGATCTCCTAAACAGTTAAAGATAGGACATTGCGGTTTTCACCAGTGGATTCAGCACCTCATTTTACATAAATTTAGTCTTATAAGTCTACTCTAAAGAGTTGATAAAGGTACAAAATAATAAAATGGTTATATATCACATTTTTAAATACCTATTATTCTCCATTTTACTCGATCACCTAAACGGTCAAAGATAGAACATTGCGGTTTTCACCAGTGGATTCAGCACCTTATTTTACATAAAATAAGTCATATAAGTCTACTCTAAAGAGTTGATAAAGGTACAAACGAATACAATGTTTATATATCACCTTTTTAAATATCTATTATTCTCCATTTACTCGATCTTCTAAACAGTTAAAGATAGGACATTGCGGTTTTCACCAGTTTATTCAGCACCTCATTTTACATAAATTTAGTCCTATAAGTCTACTCTAAAGTGTTGATAAAGGTACAAACGAATAAAATGGTTATATATCACATTTTTAAATATCTATTATTCTCCATTTTACTCGATGTCCTAAACGGTTAAAGATAGGACATTGCGGTTTTCACCAGTAAATTCAGCACCTCATTTTACATAAATTTAGTCTTATAAGTCTACTCTAAAGAGTTGATAAAGGTACAAACGAATAAAATGGTTATATATCACATTTTTAAATATCTATTATTCTCCATTTTACTCGATGTCCTAAACGGTTAAAGATAGGACATTGCGGTTTTCACCAGTGGATTCAGCACCTCATTTTACATAAATTTAGACCTATAAGTCTACTCTCAAAAGTTGATAAAGGTACAAACGAATAAAATGGTCATATATCACATTTTTAAATACCTATTATTCTCCATTTTACTCGATCACCTAAACGGTCAAAGATAGAACATTGCGGTTTTCACCAGTGGATTCAGCACCTTATTTTACATAAAATAAGTCTTATAAGTCTACTCTAAAGAGTTGATAAAGGTACAAACGAATAAAATGTTTATATATCACCTTTTTAAATATCTATTATTCTCCATTTTACTCGATCTCCTAAACAGTTAAAGATAGGACATTGCGGTTTTCACCAGTGGATTCAGCACCTTATTTTACATAAAATAAGTCCTATAAGTCTACTCTCAAAAGTTGATAAAGGTACAAACGAATAAAATGGTTATATATCACATTTTTAAATATCTATTATTCTCCATTTTACTCGATCACCTAAACGGTCAAAGATAGAACATTGCGGTTTTCACCAGTAGATTCAGCACCTTATTTTACATAAAATAAGTCATATAAGTCTACTCTAAAGAGTTGATAAAGGTACAAACGAATACAATGTTTATATATCACCTTTTTAAATATCTATTATTCTCCATTTTACTCGATCTCCTAAACGGTTAAAGATAGGACATTGCGGTTTTTACCAGTAGATTCAGCACCTCATTTTACATAAAATAAGTCTTATAAGTCTACTCTCAAAAGTTGATAAAGGTACAAACGAATAAAAGGTTTATATATCACATTTTTAAATATCTATTATTCTCCATTTTACTCGATGTCCTAAGCGGTTAAAGATAGGGCATTGCGGTTTTCACCAGTGGTTTCAGCACCTCATTTTACATAAAATAAGTCTTATAAGTCTACTCTCAATAGTTGATATAGGTACAAACGAATAAAAGGTTTATATATCACATTTTTAAATATCTAATATTCTCCACTTTACTCGATGTCCTAAACGGTTAAAGATAGGACAATGCGGTTTTCACCAGTGGATTCAGCACCTCATTTTACATAAATTTAGTCTTATAAGTCTACTCTAAAGAGTTGATAAAGGTACAAAATAATAAAATGGTTATATATCACATTTTTAAATACCTATTATTATCCATTTTACTCGATCACCTAAACGGTCAAAGATAGAACATTGCGGTTTTCACCAGTGGATTCGGCACCTTATTTTACATAAAATAAGTCTTATTAGTCTACTCTAAAGAGTTGATAAAGGTACAAACGAATAAAATGTTTATATATCACCTTTTTAAATATCTATTATTCTCCATTTTACTCGATCTCCTAAACAGTTAAAGATAGGACATTGCGGTTTTCACCAGTGGATTCAGCACCTTATTTTACATAAAATAAGTCCTATAAGTCTACTCTCAAAAGTTGATAAAGGTACAAACGAATAAAATGGTTATATATCACATTTTTAAATATCTATTATTCTCCATTTTACTCGATCTCCTAAACAGTTAAAGATAGGACATTGCGGTTTTCACCACTGGATTCAGCAGCTCATTTTACATAAAATAAGTCCTATAAGTCTACTCTCAAAAGTTGATAAAGGTACAAACGAATAAAATGGTTATATATCACATTTTTAAATACCTATTATTCTCCATTTTACTCGATCACCTAAACGGTCAAAGATAGGACATTGCGGTTTTCACCAGTGGATTCAGCACCTCATTTTACATAAAATTAGTCCTATAAGTCTACTCTAAAGAGTTGATAAAGGTACAAACGAATAAAATGGATATATATCACATTTTTAAATACCTATTATTCTCCATTTTACTCGATCACCTAAACGGTCAAAGATAGGACATTGCGGTTTTCACCAGTGGATTCAGCACCTCATTTTACATAAAATAAGTCTCATAAGTCTACTCTCAAAAGTTTATAAAGGTACAAACGAATAAAAGATTTATATATCACATTTTTAAATATCTAATATTCTCCATTTTACTCGATCTCCTAAACGGTTAAAGATAGGACATTGCGGTTTTCACCAGTGGATTCAGCACCTCATTTTACATAAAATAAGTCCTATAAGTCTACTCTCAAAATTTGATTAAGGTACAAACGAATAAAATGGTTATATATCACATTTTTAAATACCTATTATTCTCCATTTTACTCGATCACCTAAACGGTCAAAGATAGAACATTACGGTTTTCACCAGTGGATTCAGCACCTTATTTTATATAAAATAAGTCATATAAGTCTACTCTAAAGAGTTGATAAAGGTTCAAACGAATACAATGTTTATATATCACCTTTTTAAATATCTATTATTCTCCATTTACTCGATCTCCTAAACAGTTAAAGATAGGACATTGCGGTTTTCACCAGTGGATTCAGCACCTCATTTTACATAAATTTAGTCCTATAAGTCTACTCTAAAGTGTTGATAAAGGTACAAACGAATAAAATGGTTATATATCACATTTTTAAATACCTATTATTCTCCATTTTACTCGATCACCTAAACGGTCAAAGATAGAACATTACGGTTTTCACCAGTGGATTCAGCACCTTATTTTATATAAAATAAGTCATATAAGTCTACTCTAAAGAGTTGATAAAGGTTCAAACGAATACAATGTTTATATATCACCTTTTTAAATATCTATTATTCTCCATTTACTCGATCTCCTAAACAGTTAAAGATAGGACATTGCGGTTTTCACCAGTGGATTCAGCACCTCATTTTACATAAATTTAGACCTATAAGTCTACTTTCAAAAGTTGATAAAGGTACAAACGAATAAAATGGTTATATATCACATTTTTAAATATCTATTATTCTCCATTTTACTCGATCTCCTAAACAGTTAAAAATAGGACATTGCGGTTTTCACTACTGGATTCAGCAGCTCATTTTACATAAAATAAGTCCTATAAGTCTACTCTCAAAAGTTGATAAAGGTACAAACGAATAAAAGGTTTATATATCACATTTTTAAATATCTAATATTCTCCATTTTACTCGATCTCCTAAACCGTTAAAGATAGGACATTGCGGTTTTTACCAGTAGATTCAGCACCTCATTTTACATAAATTTAGTCCGATAAGTCTACTCTCAAAAGTTGATAAAGGTACAAACGAATAAAATGGTTATATATCACATTTTTAAATATCTATTATTCTCCATTTACTCGATCTCCTAAACAGTTAAAGATAGGACATTGCGGTTTTCACCAGTGGATTCAGCACCTCATTTTACATAAATTTAGTCCTATAAGTCTACTCTAAAGTGTTGATAAAGGTACAAACGAATAAAAGGTTTATATATCACATTTTTAAATATCTAATATTCTCCATTTTACTCGATCTCCTAAACGGTTAAAGATAGGACATTGCGGATTTTACCAGTAGATTCAGCACCTCATTTTACATAAAATAAGTCTTATAAGTCTACTCTCAAAAGTTGATAAAGGTACAAACGAATAAAAGGTTTATATATCACATTTTTAAATATCTATTATTCTCCATTTTACTCGATGTCCTAAACGGTTAAAGATAGGACATTGCGGTTTTCACCAGTGGTTTCAGCACCTCATTTTACATAAAATAAGTCCTATAAGTCTACTCTCAAAAGTTGATAAAGGTACAAACGAATAAAATGGTTATATATCACATTTTTAAATACCTATTATTCTCCATTTTACTCGATCACCTAAACGGTTAAAGATAGGACATTGCGGTTTTCACCAGTGGATTCAGCACCTCATTTTACATAAAATAATTCATATAAGTCTACTCTCAAAAGTTGATAAAGGTACAAACGTATAAAATGGTTATATATCACATTTTTAAATACCTATTATTCTCCATTTTACTCGATCACCTAAACGGTCAAAGATAGAACATTGCTGTTTTCACCAGTGGATTCAGCACCTTATTTTACATAAAATAAGTCATATAAGTCTACTCTAAAGAGTTGATTAAGGTACAAACGAATACAATGTTTATATATCACCTTTTTAAATATCTATTATTCTTCATTTACTCGATCTCCTAAACAGTTAAAGATAGGACATTGCGGTTTTCACCAGTGGATTCAGCACCTCATTTTACATAAATTTAGTCCTATAAGTCTACTCTAAAGAGTTGATAAAGGTACAAACGAATAAAATGGTTATATATCACATTTTTAAATATCTATTATTCTCCATTTTACTCGATGTCCTAAACGGTTAAAGATAGGACATTGCGGTTTTCACCAGTGGATTCAGCACCTCATTTTACATAAATTTAGACCTATAAGTCTACTCTAAAGAGTTGATAAAGGTACAAACCAATAAAATGGTTATATATCACATTTTTAAATACCTATTATTCTCCATTTTACTCGCTCACCTAAACGGTCAAAGATAGAATATTGCGGTTTTCACCAGTGGATTCAGCACCTTATTTTACATAAAATAAGTCTTATAAGTCTACTCTAAAGGGTTGATAAAGGTACAAACGAATAAAATGTTTATATATCACCTTTTTAAATATCTATTATTCTCCATTTTACTCGATCTCCTAAACAGTTAAAGATAAGACATTGCGGTTTTCACCACTGGATTCAGCAGCTCATTTTACATAAAATAAGTCCTATAAGTCTACTCTCAAAAGTTGATAAAGGTACAAACGAATAAAATGGTTATATATCACATTTTTAAATGCCTATTATTCTCCATTTTACTCGATCACCTAAACGGTCAAAGATAGGACATTGCGGTTTTCACCAGTGGATTCAGCACCTCATTTTACATAAATTTAGTCCTATAAGTCTACTCTAAAGAATTGATAAAGGTACAAACGAATAAAATGGATATATATCACAATTTTAAATACCTATTATTCTCCATTTTACTCGATCACCTAAACGGTCAAAGATAGGACATTGCGGTTTTCACCAGTGGATTCAGCACCTTATTTTACATAAAACAAGTCCTATAAGTCTACTCTCAAGAATTGATAAAGGTACAAACGAATAAAATGTTTATATATCACGTTTTTAAATATCTATTATTATCTATTTTACTCGATGTCCTAAACGGTTAAATATAGGACATTGCGGTTTTCACCAGTGGTTTCAGCACCTTATTTTACATTAAATAAGTCATATAAGTCGATTCTCAAAAGTTGATAAAGGTACAAACGAATAAAATGTTTATATATCACGTTTTTAAATATCTATTATTCTCCATTTTACTCGATGTCCTAAACGGTTAAAGATAGGACATTGCGGATTTCACCAGTGGATTCAGCACCTCATTTTACATAAAAATAAGTCTTATAAGTCTACTCTCAAAAGTTAATAAAGGTACAAACGAATAAAATGTTTATATATCACATTTTTAAATATCTATTATTCTCCATTTTACTCGATCTCCTAAACGGTTAAAGATAGGACATTGCGGTTTTCGCCAGTGGATTCAGCACCTTATTTTACATAAAATAAGTCCTATAAGTCTACTCTCAAAAGTTGATAAAGGTACAAACGAATAAAATGGTTATATATCACATTTTTAAATACCTATTATTCTCCATTTTACTCGATCACCTAAACGGTCAAAGATAGGACATTGCGGTTTTCACCAGTGGATTCAGCACCTCATTTTACATAAATTTAGTCCTATAAGTCTACTCTAAAGAGTTGATAAAGGTACAAACGAATAAAATGGATATATATCACATTTTTAAATACCTATTATTCTCCATTTTACTCGATCACCTAAACGGTCAAAGATAGGACATTGCGGTTTTCACCAGTGGATTCAGCACCTTATTTTACATAAAACAAGTCCTATAAGTCTACTCTCAAGAATTGATAAAGGTACAAACGAATAAAATGTTTATATATCACATTTTTAAATATTTATTATTCTCCATTTTACTCGATCTCCTAAACGGTTAAAGATAGGACATTGCGGTTTTCACCAGTGGATTCAGCACCTCATTTTACATAAAATAAGTCTCATAAGTCTACTCTCAAAAGTTGATAAAGGTACAAACGAATAAAATGTTTATATATCACATTTTTAAATATTTATTATTCTCCATTTTACTCGATCTCCTAAACGGTTAAAGATAGGACATTACGGTTTTCACCAGTGGATTCAGCACCTCATTTTACATAAAATAAGTCTGATAAGTCTACTCTAACGAGTTGATAAAGGTACAAACCAAAAAAATGTTAATATATCACATTTTTTATATCTATTATTCTCCACTTTACTCGATCTCCTAAACGGTTAAAGATAGGACATTGCGGTTTTTACCAGTGGATTCAGCACCTCATTTTACATAAAATAAGTCTGATAAGTCTACTCTAACGAGTTGATAAAGGTACAAACGAAAAAAATGTTAATATATCACATTTTTAAATATCTATTATTTTCATTTCACTCTATCTCCTAAACGGTTAAAGATAGGACATTGCGGTTTTCACCAGTGGATTCAGCCCCTCATTTTACATCAAATAAGTCTTTTAAGCCAACTCTAAAGAGTTGATAAAGGTACAAACGAAAAAAATGTTAATATATCACATTTTTAAATATCTATTATTCTCCACTTTACTCGATCTCCTAAACGGTTAAAGATAGGACATTGCGGTTTTTACCAGTGGATTCAGCACCTCATTTTACATAAAATAAGTCTGATAAGTCTACTCTAACGAGTTGATAAAGGTACAAACGAAAAAAATGTTAATATATCACATTTTTAAATATCTATTATTTTCATTTCACTCTATCTCCTAAACGAATAAAGATAGGACATTGCGGTTTTCACCAGTGGATTCAGCACCTCATTTTACATAAAATAGGTCTTATAAGTCTACTCTAAAGAGTTGATAAAGGTACAAACGAAAAAAATGTTAATATATCACATTTTTAAATATCTATTATTCTCCATTTTACTCGATCTCCTAAACGGTTAAAGATAGGACATTGCGGTTTTCACCAGTGGATTCAGCACCTCATTTTACATAAAATAAGTCTGTTAAGTCTACTCTAACGAGTTGATAAAGGTACAAACCAAAAAAATGTTAATATATCACATTTTTTATATCTATTATTCTCCACTTTACTCGATCTCCTAAACGGTTAAAGATAGGACATTGCGGTTTTTACCAGTGGATTCAGCACCTCATTTTACATAAAATAAGTCCTGTAAGTCTACTCTCAAAAGTTGATAAAGGTACAAACGAATAAAATGGTTATATATCACATTTTTAAATATCTATTATTCTCCATTTTACTCGATGTCCTAAACGGTTAAAGATAGGACATTGCGGTTTTCACCAGTGGTTTCAGCACCTCATTTTACATTAAATAAGTCCTATAGGTCGATTCTCAAAAGTTGATAAAGGTACAAACGAATAAAATGTTTATATATCACGTTTTTAAATATCTATTATTCTCCATTTTACTCGATGTCCTAAACGGTTAAAGATAGGACATTGCGGATTTCACCAGTGGATTCAGCACCTCATTTTACATAAAATAAGTCTTATAAGTCTACTCTCAAAAGTTAATAAAGGTACAAACGAATAAAATGTTTATATATCACATTTTTAAATATCTATTATTCTCCATTTTACTCGATCTCCTAAACGGTTAAAGATAGGACATTGCGGTTTTCGCCAGTGGATTCAGCACCTTATTTTACATAAAATAAGTCCTATAAGTCTACTCTCAAAAGTTGATAAAGGTACAAACGAATAAAATGGTTATATATCACATTTTTAAATACCTATTATTCTCCATTTTACTCGATCACCTAAACGGTCAAAGATAGGACATTGCGGTTTTCACCAGTGGATTCAGCACCTCATTTTACATAAATTTAGTCCTATAAGTCTACTCTAAAGAGTTGATAAAGGTACAAACGAATAAAATGAATATATATCACATTTTTAAATACCTATTATTCTCCATTTTACTCGATCACCTAAACGGTCAAAGATAGGACATTGCGGTTTTCACCAGTGGATTCAGCACCTTATTTTACATAAAACAAGTCCTATAAGTCTACTCTCAAGAATTGATAAAGGTACAAACGAATAAAATGTTTATATATCACATTTTTAAATATCTATTATTCTCCATTTTACTCGATCTCCTAAACGGTTAAAGATAGGACATTGCGGTTTTCACCAGTGGATTCAGCCCCTCATTTTACATCAAATAAGTCTTTTAAGCCAACTCTAAAGAGTTGATAAAGGTACAAACGAAAAAAATGTTAATATATCACATTTTTAAATATCTATTATTCTCCACTTTACTCGATCTCCTAAACGGTTAAAGATAGGACATTGCGGTTTTTACCAGTGGATTCAGCACCTCATTTTACATAAAATAAGTCTGATAAGTCTACTCTAACGAGTTGATAAAGGTACAAACGAAAAAAATGTTAATATATCACATTTTTAAATATCTATTATTTTCATTTCACTCTATCTCCTAAACGAATAAAGATAGGACATTGCGGTTTTCACCAGTGGATTCAGCACCTCATTTTACATAAAATAAGTCTTATAAGTCTACTCTAAAGAGTTGATAAAGGTACAAACGAAAAAAATGTTAATATATCACATTTTTAAATATCTATTATTCTCCATTTTACTCGATCTCCTAAACGGTTAAAGATAGGACATTGCGGTTTTCACCAGTGGATTCAGCACCTCATTTTACATAAAATAATTCCTATAAGTCTACTCTAAAGGGTTGGTAAAGGTACAAACGAATAAAATGGTTATATATCACATTTTTAAATATCTATTATTTTCCACTTTACTCTTTCTCTTAAACGGTTAAAGATAGGACATTGCGGTTTTCACCAGTGGATTCAGCACCTTATTTTACATAAAACAAGTCCTATAAGTCTACTCTCAAAAGTTGATAAAGGTACAAACGAATAAAATGGTTATATATCACATTTTTAAATATGTATTATTCTCCATTTTACTCGATCTCCTAAACGGTTAAAAATAGGACATTTCGGTTTTCACCAGTGGATTCAGCACCTCATTTTACATAAAATAAGTCTTATAAGTCTACTCTCAAAAGTTGATAAAGGTACAAACGAATAAAAGGTTTATATATCACATTTTTAAATATCTATTATTCTCCATTTTACTCGATCTCCTAAAGGGTTAAAGATAGGACATTGCGGTTTTCACCAGTGGATTCAGCACTTTATTTTAAATAAGATAAGTTCTATAAGTCTACTCTCAAAAGTTAATAAAGGTACAAACGAATAAAATGGTTATATATCACATTTTTAACTATCTATTATTCTCCATTTTACTCGATCTTTTAAACGGTTAAAGATAGGACATTGCAGTTTTCACCAGTGGATTCAGCACCTCATTTTACATAAAATAAGTCCCATAAGTCTACTCTAAAGAGTTGATAAAGGTACAAACGAATAAAATGGTTATATATCACATTTTTGAATCTCTATTATTCTCCATTTTACTCGATCTCCTAAACGGTTAAAGATAGGACATTGCGGTTTTCGCCAGTGGATTCAGCACCTCATTTTACATAAAATATGTTCTATAAGTCTACTCTCAAAAGTTAATAAAGGTACAAACGAATAAAATGGTTATATATCATATTTTTAAATAACTATTATTCTCCATTTTACTCGATCTCCTAAACGGTTAAAGATAGGACATTGCAGTTTTCACCAGTGGATTCAGCACCTCATTTTACATAAAATATGTCCTATAAATCTACTCTAAAGAGTTGATAAAGGTACAAACGAAAAAAATGTTTATATATCACATTTTTAAATATCTATTATTTTCCATTTTACTCGATCACTTAAACGGTTAAAGATAGGACATTGCAGTTTTCACCAGTGGATTCAGCACCTCATTTTACATAAAATATGTCCTATAAGTCTACTCTAAAGAGTTGATAAAGGTACAAACGAAAAAAATGTTTATATATCACATTTTTAAATATCTATTATTCTCCATTTTACTCGATCACTAAAACGGTTAAAGATGGGACATTGCGGTTTTCAAAATTGGATTCAGCACCTCATTTTACATAATATAAGTCATATAAGTCTACTCTCAAGAGTTGATAAAGGTACAACCGAATAAAATGTTTATATATGACATTTTTAAATATCTATTATTCTCCATTTTACTCGATCTCCTAAACGGTTATGGATAGGACATTGCGGTTTTCACCAGTGGATTCTGCACCTCATTTTACATAAAATGAGTCCTATAAGTCTACTCTAAAGAGTTGATAAAGGTACAAATGAATATAATGTTTATATATCACATTTTTATATATCTTTTATTCTCCAATTTACTCGATCTCCTAATCGGTTAAAGGTAGGACATTGCGGTTTTCAGCAGTGGATTCTGCACCTCATTTTACATAAAATAAGTCCTATAGGTCTACTCTCAAGAGTTGATAAAGGTACAAATGAATATAATGTTTATATATCACATTTTTATATATCTTTTATTCTCCAATTTACTCGATCTCCTAATCGGTTAAAGGTAGGACATTGCGGTTTTCAGCAGTAAATTCTGCACCTCATTTTACATAAAATAAGTCCTATAAGTCTACTCTCAAGAGTTGATAATAGTACAAACGAATATAATGTTTATATATCACATTTTTAAATATCTATTATTCTCAATTTTACTCGATCTCCTAAACGGTTAAAGATAGGACATAGCATTTTTCACCAGTGGATTCAACACCTCATTTAAATAAAATAAGTCCTATAAGTCTACTCTCAAAAGTTGATAAAGGTACAAACAAATAAAATGTTTATATATCATATTATTAAATATCTATTATTTTCCATTTTACTCGATCTCCTAAACGGTTGAAGATAGGACATTGCGGTTTTCACCAGTGGATTCAGCACCTCATTTTAAATAAAATAAGTCCTATAAGTCTACTCTTAAGAGTTGATAAAGGTACAAACGAATAAAATGTTTATATATCACATTTTTAAATATGTATTATTCTCCATTTTACTCGATCTCCTAAACGGTTAAAAATAGGACATTTCGGTTTTCACCAGTGGATTCAGCACCTCATTTTACATAAAATAAGTCTTATAAGTCTACTCTCAAAAGTTGATAAAGGTACAAACGAATAAAAGGTTTATATATCACATTTTTAAATATCTATTATTCTCCATTTTACTCGATCTCCTAAACGGTTGAAGATAGGACGTTGCGGTTTTCACCAGTGGATTCAGCACCTCATTTTAAATAAAATAAGTCCTATAAGTCTACTCTCAAGAGTTGATAAAGGTACAAACGAATAAAATGTTTATATATCACATTTTTAAATATCTATTATTCTCCATTTTACTCGATCTCCTAAAGGGTTAAAGATAGGACATTGCGGTTTTCACTAGTGGATTCAGCACTTTATTTTAAATAAGATAAGTTCTATAAGTCTACTCTCAAAAGTTAATAAAGGTACAAACGAATAAAATGGTTATATATCACATTTTTAACTATCTATTATTCTCCATTTTACTCGATCTTTTAAACGGTTAAAGATAGGACATTGCAGTTTTCACCAGTGGATTCAGCACCTCATTTTACATAAAATAAGTCCCATAAGTCTACTCTAAAGAGTTGATAAAGGTACATACGAATAAAATGGTTATATATCACATTTTTGAATATCTATTATTCTCCATTTTACTCGATCTCCTAAACGGTTAAAGATAGGACATTGCAGTTTTCACCAGTGGATTCAGCACCTCATTTTACATAAAATATGTCCTATAAGTCTACTCTAAAGAGTTGATAAAGGTACAAACGAAAAAAATGTTTATATATCACATTTTTAAATATCTATTATTTTCCATTTTATTCGATCACCTAAACGGTCAAAGATAGGACATTGCGGTTTTTACCACTGGATTCAGCAGCTCATTTTACATAAAAAAGTCCTATAAGTCTACTCTAAAGAGTTGATAAAGGTTCAAACGAAAAAACTGTTTATATATCACATTTTTAAATATCTATTATTTTTTTTCACTTTACTCGATCTGCTAAACAGTTAAAGATAGGACATTGCGGTTTTCACCAGTAGATTTAGCACCTCATTTTAAGTAAAATAAGTCCTATAAGTCTACTCTCAAGTGTTGATAAAGGTACAACCGAATAAAACGTTTATATATGACATTTTCAAATATCTATTATTCTCCATTTTACTCGATCTCCTAAACGGTTAAAGATAGGACATTGCGGTTTTTACCAACGGATTAAGCACCTTGTTTTACATATATTAAGTCCTATAAGTCTACTTTTAAGAGTTCATAAAGGTACAAACGAATAAAATGTTTATATATCACATTTTCAAATATCTATTATTCTCCATTTTACTCGATTTCCTAAATGGTTAAAGATAGGACATTGCGTTTTTCACCAGTAAATTAAGCACCTCATTTTACATAAAATAAGTCCTATATGTCTACTCTCAAGTGTTGATAAAGGTACAAACGAATAAAATGTTTATATAACACATTTTTAAATATCTATTATTCTCCATTTTACTCGATCTCCTAAATGGTTAGAGATAGGACATTGCGGTTTTCACCAGTGAATTCAGCACCTCATTTTCCATAAAATAAGTCTTATAATTTTACTCTAAAGAGTTGATAAAGGTACAAACGAAAAAAATGTTTATATATCACATTTTTAAATATCTATTATTTTCCATTTTACTCGATCTCTTAAACGGTTAAAGATAGGACATTGCAGTTTTCACCAGTGGGTTCAGCACCTCATTTTACATAAAATAAATCCAATAAGTCTACTCTAAAGAGTTGATAAAGTTGCAAACGAATAAAATGTTTATATATGACATTTTTAAATATCTATTATTCTCCATTTTACTCGATCTCCTAAACGGTTAAAGATAGGACATTGCAGTTTTCACCAGTGGATTCAGCACCTCATTTTACATAAAATATGTCCTATAAGTCTACTCTAAAGAGTTGATAAAGGTACAAACGAAAAAAATGTTTATATATCACATTTTTAAATATCTATTATTTTCCATTTTACTCGATCTCTTAAACGGTCAAAGATAGGACATTGCAGTTTTCACCAGTGGATTCAGCACCTCATTTTACATAAAATAAATCCAATAAGTCTACTCTAAAGAGTTGATAAAGTTGCAAACGAATAAAATGTTTATATATGACATTTTTAAATATCTATTATTCTCCATTTTACTCGATCTCCTAAACGGTTAAAGATGGGACATTGCAGTTTTCACCAGTGGATTCAGCACCTCATTTTACATAAAATATGTCCTATAAGTCTACTCTAAAGAGTTGATAAAGGTACAAACGAAAAAAATGTTGATATATCACATTTTTAAATATCTAATATTTTCCATTTTATTCGATCACCTAAATGGTCAAAGATAGGACATTGCGGTTTTTACCACTGGATTCAGCAGCTCATTTTACATAAAAAAGTCCTATAAGTCTACTCTAAAGAGTTGATAAAGGTACAAACGAAAAAAATGTTTATATATCACATTTTTAAATATCTATTATTTTCCATTTTATTCGATCACCTAAACGGTCAAAGATAGGACATTGCGGTTTTTACCACTGGATTCAGCAGCTCATTTTACATAAAAAAGTCCTATAAGTCTACTCTAAAGAGTTGATAAAGGTTCAAACGAAAAAACTGTTTATATATCACATTTTTAAATATCTATTATTTTTTTTCACTTTACTCGATCTGCTAAACAGTTAAAGATAGGACATTGCGGTTTTCACCAGTGGATTTAGCACCTCATTTTAAGTAAAATAAGTCCTATAAGTCTACTCTCAAGTGTTGATAAAGGTACAACCGAATAAAACGTTTATATATGACATTTTCAAATATCTATTATTCTCCATTTTACTCGATCTCCTAAACGGTTAAAGATAGGACATTGCGGTTTTTACCAACGGATTAAGCACCTTGTTTTACATATATTAAGTCCTATAAGTCTACTTTTAAGAGTTCATAAAGGTACAAACGAATAAAATGTTTATATATCACATTTTCAAATATCTATTATTCTCCATTTTACTCGATCTCCTAAATGGTTAAAGATAGGACATTGCGTTTTTCACCAGTAAATTAAGCACCTCATTTTACATAAAATAAGTCCTATAAGTCTACTCTCAAGTGTTGATAAAGGTACAAACGAATAAAATGTTTATATAACACATTTTTAAATATCTATTATTCTCCATTTTACTCGATCTCCTAAATGGTTAAAGATAGGACATTGCGGTTTTCACCAGTGAATTCAGCACCTCATTTTCCATAAAATAAGTCTTATAATTTTACTCTAAAGAGTTGATAAAGGTACAAACGAAAAAAATGTTTATATATCACATTTTTAAATATCTATTATTTTTCATTTTACTCGATCTCTTAAACGGTTAAAGATAGGACATTGCAGTTTTCACCAGTGGGTTCAGCACCTCATTTTACATAAAATAAATCCAATAAGTCTACTCTAAAGAGTTGATAAAGTTGCAAACGAATAAAATGTTTATATATGACATTTTTAAATATCTATTATTCTCCATTTTACTCGATCTCCTAAACGGTTAAAGATAGGACATTGCAGTTTTCACCAGTGGATTCAGCACCTCATTTTACATAAAATATGTCCTATAAGTCTACTCTAAAGAGTTGATAAAGGTACAAACGAAAAAAATGTTTATATATCACATTTTTAAATATCTATTATTTTCCATTTTATTCGATCACCTAAACGGTCAAAGATAGGACATTGCGGTTTTTACCACTGGATTCAGCAGCTCATTTTACATAAAAAAGTCCTATAAGTCTACTCTAAAGAGTTGATAAAGGTACAAACGAATAAAATGTTTTTATATCACAATTTTAAATATCTATTAATCTCCGTTTTACTCGATCACCAAAACGGTTTAAAATTGGACATTGCGGTTTTCACCATTGGATTCAGCACCTCATTTTACATAAAATAAGTCCTATAAGTCTACTCTCAAGAGTTGATAAAGGTACAACCGAATAAAATGTTTATATATGACATTTTTAAATATCTATTATTCTCCATTTTATTCGATCTCCTAAATGGTTAAGGATAGGACATTGCGGTTATCACCAGTGGATTCTGCACCTCATTTTACATAAAATAAGTCCTATAAGTCTACTCTAAAAAGTTGATAAAGATACAAACGAATAAAATGGTTATATATCACATTTTTAAATATATATTTTTCTCCGTTTTACTCTTTCTCTTAAACTGTTAAAGATAGGACATTGCGGTTTTCACCAGTGGATTTAGCACCACATTTCACATAAAATAAGTCCTATAAGTCTACTCCCAAAAGTTGATAAAGGAACAAACAAATAAAATGTTTATATATCACATTTTTAAATATCTATTATTCTCCATTTTACTCGATCTCCTAAACGGTTAAAGATAGGATATTGCGGTTTTCACCAGTGGATTCAGCACCTTAATTTACATAAAATAAGTCCTATAAGTCTACTCTAAAGAGTTGATAAAGGTACAAACGAATAAAATGGTTATATATCACATTATTAAATAACTATTATTCTCCATTTTACTCGATCACCAAAACGGTTAAAGATAGGACACTGCGGTTTTCGCCATTGGATTCAGCACCTCATATTACATAAAATAAGTCCTATAAGTCTACTCTCAAGAGTTGATAAAGGTACAACCGAATAAAATGTTTATATATGACATTTTTAAATATCTATTATTCTACATTTTACTCGATCTTCTAAACGGTTAAGGATAGGACATTGCGGTTTTCTCCAGTGGATTCAGCACCTTAATTTTCATAAAATAAGTCCTATAAGTCTACTCTCAAAAGTTGATAAAGGTACAAACAAATAAAATGTTTATATATCATATTATTAAATATCTATTATTCTCCATTTTACTCGATCTCCTAAACGGTTGAAGATAGGACATTGCGGTTTTCACCAGTGGATTCAGCACCTCATTTTAAATAAAATAAGTTCTATAAGTCTACTCTCAAGAGTTGATAAAGGTACAAACGAATAAAATGTTTATATAACACATTTTTAAATATCTATTACTCTCCATTTTACTCGATCTCCTAAACGGTTAAAGATAGGACATTGCGGTTTTCATCAGTGGATTTAGCACCTCATTTTACATTAAATAAGTCCTTTAAGTCTACTCTCAAGAGTTGATAATGGTACAAACGAATAAAATGTTTATGTATCACATTTTTAAATATCTATTATTCTCCATTTTACTCGATCTCCTAAACGGTTAAAGATAGGACATTGCGGTGTTCACCAGTGGATTAAGCACCTCGTTTTACATATATTAAGTCCTATAAGTCTACTCTAAAGAGTTAATAAAGGTTTAAACGAAAAAAATGTTTATATATCACATTTTTAAATATCTAATATTTTCCGTTTTACTCGATCTCCTAACTGGTTAAAGATAGGACATTGCGGTTTTCACTAGTGGATTCAGCACCTCATTTTACATAAAATAAGTCCTATAAGTCTACTCTCAAGAGTTGATAAAGGTACAACCGAATAAAATGTTTATATATGACATTTTCAAATATCTATTATTCTCCATTTTACTCGATCTCCTAAACGGTTAAAGATAGGACATTGCGGTTTTTACCAACGGATTAAGCACCTCGTTTTACATATATTAAGTCCTATAAGTCTACTTTCAAGTGTTCATAAAGGTACAAACGAATAAAATGTTTATATATCACAAGCGAATAAAATGTTTATATATCACATTTTCAAATATCTATTATTCTCCATTTTACTCGATCTCCTAAATGGTTAAAGACAGGACATTGCGGTTTTCACCAGTAAATTCAGCACCTCATTTTACATAATACAAGTCCTATAAGTCTACTCTCAAGAGTTGATAAAAGTACTAACGGATAAAATGTTTATATATGACATTTTTAAATATCTATTACTCTCCATTTTACTCGATCTCCTAAACGGTTAAAGATAGGACATTGCGGTTTTTACCAGTGGATTTAGCACCTCATTTTACATAAAATAAGTCCTATAAGTCTACTCTCAAGAGTTGATAAAGGTACAAACGAATAAAATGTTTATATATGACATTTTTAAATATCTATTATTCTCCATTTTACTCGATCTCCTAAACGGTTAAAGATAGGACATTGCGGTTTTCACCAGTGGATTAAGCACCTCGTTTTACATATAATAAGTTCTATAAGTCTACTTTCAAGAGTTGATAAAGGTACAAACGAATAAAATGTTTATATACAACATTTTTAAATATCTATTATATTCCATTTCACTCGATCTCCTAAACGGTTAAAGATAGGACATTGCGGTTTTCACCAGTGGATTCAGCACCTCAGTTTACATAAAATAAGTCCTATAAGTCGACTTTCAAGAGTTGATGAAGGTACAAACGAATAAAATGTTTATATATCACATTTTTAAATATCTATTATTCTCAATTTTACTCGATCTCCTAAACGATTAAAGATAGGACATTGCGGTTTTCACCAGTGGATTAAGCACTTCGTTTTACATATAATAAGTTCTATAAGTCTACTTTCAAGAGTTGATAAAGGTACAAACGAATAAAATGTTTATATATAACATTTTTAAATATCTATTACATTCCATTTTACTCGATCTCCTAAACGGTTGAAGATAGGACATTGCGGTTTTCACCAGTGGATTCAGCACCTCATTTTACATAAAATAAGTCCTATAAGTCGACTTTCAAGAGTTGATAAAGGTACAAACGAATAAAATGTTTTATATCACATTTTTAAATATCTATTATTCTCCATTTTACTCGATCTCCTAAACCGTTAAAGATAGGACATTGCGGTTTTCATCAGTGGAATCAGCACCTCATTTTACATAAAATAAGTCCTATAAATCTACTCTAAAGAGTTGATAAATTTACAAACGAATAAAATGTTTATGCATCACATTTTTAAATATCTATTATTCTCCATTTTACTCGATCTCCTAAACGGTTAAAGATAGGACATTGCGGTTTTCATCAGAGGATTTAGCACCTCATTTTACATTAAATAAGTCCTTTAAGTCTACTCTCAAGAGTTGATAAAGGTACAAACGAATAAAATGTTTATGTATCACATTTTTAAATATCTAATATTTTCCATTTTACTCGATCTCCTAAACGGTTAAAGATAGGACATTGCGGTTTTCACCAGTGGATTCAGCACCTCATTTTAAATAAAATAAGTCCTACAAGTCTACTCTCAAGAGTTGATAGAGGTACAAACGAATAAAATGTTTATATTTCACATTTTTAAATATCTATTATTCTCCATTTTACTCGATCTCCTAAACGGTTAAAGATAGGACATTGCGGATTTTACCAGTGGATTCAGCACCTCATTTTACATAAAATAAGTCCTATAAGTCGACTTTCAAGTGTTGAAAAAGGTACAAACGAATAAAATGTTTATATATCACATTTTCAAATATCTATTATTCTTTATTTTACTCGATCTCCTAAACGGTTAAAGATAGGACATTGTGGTTTTTACCAGTGGCTTCAGCACCTCATTTTACATAAAATAAGTCCTATAAGTCGACTTTCAAGAGTTGATAAAGGTACAAACGAATAAAATGTTTATATATCACAAGCGAATAAAATGTTTATATAGCACATTTTCAAATATCTATTATTTTCCATTTTACTCGATCTCCTAAACGGTTAGAGATAGGACATTGCGGCTTTCACCAGTGGATTCAGCACCTCATTTTACATAAAATAAGTCCTATAAGTCTACTCTAAAGAGTTAATAAAGGTACAAACGAAAAAAATGTTTATATATCACATTTTTAAATATCTATTATTCTCCATTTTACTCGATCTCCTAAACGGTTAAAGATAGGACATTGCGGTTTTTACCAGTAAATTCAGCACCTCATTTTACATAAAATAAGTCCTATAAGTCTACTCTAAAGAGTTGATAAAGGTACAAACGAAAAAAATGTTTATATATCACATTTTTAAATATCTATTATTTTCCATTTTATTCGATCTCCTAAACGGTTAAAGATAGGACATTGCGGTTTTCACCAGTGAATTCAGCACCTCATTTTCCATAAAATAAGTCTTATAATTTTACTCTAAAGAGTTGATAAAGGTACAAACGAAAAAAATGTTTATATATCACATTTTTAAATATCTATTATTTTTCATTTTACTCGATCTCTTAAACGGTTAAAGATAGGACATTGCAGTTTTCACCAGTGGGTTCAGCACCTCATTTTACATAAAATAAATCCAATAAGTCTACTCTAAAGAGTTGATAAAGTTGCAAACGAATAAAATGTTTATATATGACATTTTTAAATATCTATTATTCTCCATTTTACTCGATCTCCTAAACGGTTAAAGATAGGACATTGCAGTTTTCACCAGTGGATTCAGCACCTCATTTTACATAAAATATGTCCTATAAGTCTACTCTAAAGAGTTGATAAAGGTACAAACGAAAAAAATGTTTATATATCACATTTTTAAATATCTATTATTTTCCATTTTATTCGATCACCTAAACGGTCAAAGATAGGACATTGCGGTTTTTACCACTGGATTCAGCAGCTCATTTTACATAAAAAAGTCCTATAAGTCTACTCTAAAGAGTTGATAAAGGTACAAACGAATAAAATGTTTTTATATCACAATTTTAAATATCTATTAATCTCCGTTTTACTCGATCACCAAAACGGTTTAAAATTGGACATTGCGGTTTTCACCATTGGATTCAGCACCTCATTTTACATAAAATAAGTCCTATAAGTCTACTCTCAAGAGTTGATAAAGGTACAACCGAATAAAATGTTTATATATGACATTTTTAAATATCTATTATTCTCCATTTTATTCGATCTCCTAAATGGTTAAGGATAGGACATTGCGGTTATCACCAGTGGATTCTGCACCTCATTTTACATAAAATAAGTCCTATAAGTCTACTCTAAAAAGTTGATAAAGATACAAACGAATAAAATGGTTATATATCACATTTTTAAATATATATTTTTCTCCGTTTTACTCTTTCTCTTAAACTGTTAAAGATAGGACATTGCGGTTTTCACCAGTGGATTTAGCACCACATTTCACATAAAATAAGTCCTATAAGTCTACTCCCAAAAGTTGATAAAGGAACAAACAAATAAAATGTTTATATATCACATTTTTAAATATCTATTATTCTCCATTTTACTCGATCTCCTAAACGGTTAAAGATAGGATATTGCGGTTTTCACCAGTGGATTCAGCACCTTAATTTACATAAAATAAGTCCTATAAGTCTACTCTAAAGAGTTGATAAAGGTACAAACGAATAAAATGGTTATATATCACATTATTAAATAACTATTATTCTCCATTTTACTCGATCACCAAAACGGTTAAAGATAGGACACTGCGGTTTTCGCCATTGGATTCAGCACCTCATATTACATAAAATAAGTCCTATAAGTCTACTCTCAAGAGTTGATAAAGGTACAACCGAATAAAATGTTTATATATGACATTTTTAAATATCTATTATTCTACATTTTACTCGATCTTCTAAACGGTTAAGGATAGGACATTGCGGTTTTCTCCAGTGGATTCAGCACCTTAATTTTCATAAAATAAGTCCTATAAGTCTACTCTCAAAAGTTGATAAAGGTACAAACAAATAAAATGTTTATATATCATATTATTAAATATCTATTATTCTCCATTTTACTCGATCTCCTAAACGGTTGAAGATAGGACATTGCGGTTTTCACCAGTGGATTCAGCACCTCATTTTAAATAAAATAAGTTCTATAAGTCTACTCTCAAGAGTTGATAAAGGTACAAACGAATAAAATGTTTATATAACACATTTTTAAATATCTATTACTCTCCATTTTACTCGATCTCCTAAACGGTTAAAGATAGGACATTGCGGTTTTCATCAGTGGATTTAGCACCTCATTTTACATTAAATAAGTCCTTTAAGTCTACTCTCAAGAGTTGATAATGGTACAAACGAATAAAATGTTTATGTATCACATTTTTAAATATCTATTATTCTCCATTTTACTCGATCTCCTAAACGGTTAAAGATAGGACATTGCGGTGTTCACCAGTGGATTAAGCACCTCGTTTTACATATATTAAGTCCTATAAGTCTACTCTAAAGAGTTAATAAAGGTTTAAACGAAAAAAATGTTTATATATCACATTTTTAAATATCTAATATTTTCCGTTTTACTCGATCTCCTAACTGGTTAAAGATAGGACATTGCGGTTTTCACTAGTGGATTCAGCACCTCATTTTACATAAAATAAGTCCTATAAGTCTACTCTCAAGAGTTGATAAAGGTACAACCGAATAAAATGTTTATATATGACATTTTCAAATATCTATTATTCTCCATTTTACTCGATCTCCTAAACGGTTAAAGATAGGACATTGCGGTTTTTACCAACGGATTAAGCACCTCGTTTTACATATATTAAGTCCTATAAGTCTACTTTCAAGTGTTCATAAAGGTACAAACGAATAAAATGTTTATATATCACAAGCGAATAAAATGTTTATATATCACATTTTCAAATATCTATTATTCTCCATTTTACTCGATCTCCTAAATGGTTAAAGACAGGACATTGCGGTTTTCACCAGTAAATTCAGCACCTCATTTTACATAATACAAGTCCTATAAGTCTACTCTCAAGAGTTGATAAAAGTACTAACGGATAAAATGTTTATATATGACATTTTTAAATATCTATTACTCTCCATTTTACTCGATCTCCTAAACGGTTAAAGATAGGACATTGCGGTTTTTACCAGTGGATTTAGCACCTCATTTTACATAAAATAAGTCCTATAAGTCTACTCTCAAGAGTTGATAAAGGTACAAACGAATAAAATGTTTATATATGACATTTTTAAATATCTATTATTCTCCATTTTACTCGATCTCCTAAACGGTTAAAGATAGGACATTGCGGTTTTCACCAGTGGATTCAGCACCTCAGTTTACATAAAATAAGTCCTATAAGTCGACTTTCAAGAGTTGATGAAGGTACAAACGAATAAAATGTTTATATATCACATTTTTAAATATCTATTATTCTCAATTTTACTCGATCTCCTAAACGATTAAAGATAGGACATTGCGGTTTTCACCAGTGGATTAAGCACTTCGTTTTACATATAATAAGTTCTATAAGTCTACTTTCAAGAGTTGATAAAGGTACAAACGAATAAAATGTTTATATATAACATTTTTAAATATCTATTACATTCCATTTTACTCGATCTCCTAAACGGTTGAAGATAGGACATTGCGGTTTTCACCAGTGGATTCAGCACCTCATTTTACATAAAATAAGTCCTATAAGTCGACTTTCAAGAGTTGATAAAGGTACAAACGAATAAAATGTTTTATATCACATTTTTAAATATCTATTATTCTCCATTTTACTCGATCTCCTAAACCGTTAAAGATAGGACATTGCGGTTTTCATCAGTGGAATCAGCACCTCATTTTACATAAAATAAGTCCTATAAATCTACTCTAAAGAGTTGATAAATTTACAAACGAATAAAATGTTTATGCATCACATTTTTAAATATCTATTATTCTCCATTTTACTCGATCTCCTAAACGGTTAAAGATAGGACATTGCGGTTTTCATCAGAGGATTTAGCACCTCATTTTACATTAAATAAGTCCTTTAAGTCTACTCTCAAGAGTTGATAAAGGTACAAACGAATAAAATGTTTATGTATCACATTTTTAAATATCTAATATTTTCCATTTTACTCGATCTCCTAAACGGTTAAAGATAGGACATTGCGGTTTTCACCAGTGGATTCAGCACCTCATTTTAAATAAAATAAGTCCTACAAGTCTACTCTCAAGAGTTGATAGAGGTACAAACGAATAAAATGTTTATATTTCACATTTTTAAATATCTATTATTCTCCATTTTACTCGATCTCCTAAACGGTTAAAGATAGGACATTGCGGATTTTACCAGTGGATTCAGCACCTCATTTTACATAAAATAAGTCCTATAAGTCGACTTTCAAGTGTTGAAAAAGGTACAAACGAATAAAATGTTTATATATCACATTTTCAAATATCTATTATTCTTTATTTTACTCGATCTCCTAAACGGTTAAAGATAGGACATTGTGGTTTTTACCAGTGGCTTCAGCACCTCATTTTACATAAAATAAGTCCTATAAGTCGACTTTCAAGAGTTGATAAAGGTACAAACGAATAAAATGTTTATATATCACAAGCGAATAAAATGTTTATATAGCACATTTTCAAATATCTATTATTTTCCATTTTACTCGATCTCCTAAACGGTTAGAGATAGGACATTGCGGCTTTCACCAGTGGATTCAGCACCTCATTTTACATAAAATAAGTCCTATAAGTCTACTCTAAAGAGTTAATAAAGGTACAAACGAAAAAAATGTTTATATATCACATTTTTAAATATCTATTATTCTCCATTTTACTCGATCTCCTAAACGGTTAAAGATAGGACATTGCGGTTTTTACCAGTAAATTCAGCACCTCATTTTACATAAAATAAGTCCTATAAGTCTACTCTCAAGAGTTAATAAAGGTACAAACGCATAAAATGTTTATATACCACATTTTAAAATATTTATTATTCTCCATTTTACTCGATCTCCTAAACGATTAAAGATAGGACTTTGCGGTTTTCACCAGGGGATTAAGCACCTCATTTTACATTAAATAAGTCCTATAAGTCTACTTTCAAGAGTTGATGAAGGTACAAACTAATAAAATGTTTATATATCACATTTTTAAATATCTATAATTCTCCATTTTACTCGATCTCCTAATCGGTTAAAGATTGGACATTGCGGTTTTCACCAGTGGATTAAGCACCTCGTTTTATTTATAATAAGTTCTATAAGTCTACTTTCAAGAGTTGATAAAGGTAAAAACGAATAACATGTTTATATATCACAAACGAATAAAATGTTTATATATCACATTTTCAAATATCTATTATTCTTTATTTTACTCGATCTCCTAAACGGTTAAAGATAGGACATTGTGGTTTTTACCAGTGGCTTCAGCACCTCATTTTACATAAAATAAGTCCTATAAGTCGACTTTCAAGAGTTGATAAAGGTACAAACGAATAAAATGTTTATATATCACATTTTCAAATATCTATTATTTTCCATTTTACTCGATCTCCTAAACCGTTAGAGATAGGACATTGCGGTTTTCATCAGTGGAATCAGCACCTCATTTTACATAAAATAAGTCCTATAAATCTACTCTAAAGAGTTGATAAATTTACAAACGAATAAAATGTTTATGTATCACATTTTTAAATATCTATTATTCTCCATTTTACTCGATCTCCTAAACGGTTAAAGATAGGACATTGCGGTTTTCATCAGAGGATTTAGCACCTCATTTTACATTAAATAAGTCCTTTAAGTCTACTCTCAAGAGTTGATAAAAGTACAAACGGATGAAATGTTTATATACCACATTTTAAAATATTTATTATTCTCCATTTTACTCGATCTCCTAAACGATTAAAGATAGGACTTTGCGGTTTTCACCAGGGGATTCAGCACCTCATTTTACATAAAATAAGTCCTATAAGTCTACTCTCAAGAGTTGATGAAGGTACAAACTAATAAAATGTTTATATATCACATTTTTAAATATCTATAATTCTCCATTTTACTCGATCTCCTAAACGATTAAAGATAGGACATTGCGGTTTTTACCAGTAAATTCAGCACCTCATTTTACATAAAATAAGTCCTATAAGTCAACTCTCAAGAGTTGATAAAGGTACAAACGCATAAAATGTTTATATACCACATTTTAAAATATTTATTATTCTCCATTTTACTCGATCTCCTAAACGATTAAAGATAGGACTTTGCGGTTTTCACCAGGGGATTCAGCACCTCATTTTACATAAAATAAGTCCTATAAGTCTACTCTCAAGAGTTGATGAAAGTACAAACTAATAAAATGTTTATATATCACATTTTTAAATATCTATAATTCTCCATTTTACTCGATCTCCTAAACGGTTAAAGATAGGACATTGCGGTTTTTACCAACGGATTAAGCACCTCGTTTTACATATATTAAGTCCTATAAGTCTACTTTCAAGAGTTCATAAAGGTACAAACGAATAAAATGTTTATATATCACATTTTCAAATATCTATTATTCTCCATTTTACTCGATCTCCTAAATGGTTAAAGACAGGACATTGCGAATTTCACCAGTAAATTCAGCACCTCATTTTACATAATACAAGTCCTATAAGTCTACTCTCAAGAGTTGATAAAAGTACTAACGGATAAAATGTTTATATATGACATTTTTAAATATCTATTACTCTCCATTTTACTCGATCTCCTAAACGGTTAAAGATAGGACATTGCGGTTTTCACCAGTGGATTTAGCACCTCATTTTACATAAAATAAGTCCTATAAGTCTACTCTCAAGAGTTGATAAAGGTACAAACGAATAAAATGTTTATATATGACATTTTTAAATATCTATTATTCTCCATTTTACTCGATCTCCTAAACGGTTAAAGATAGGACATTGCGGTTTTTACCAACGGATTAAGCACCTCGTTTTACATATATTAAGTCCTATAAGTCTACTTTCAAGAGTTCATAAAGGTACAAACGAATAAAATGTTTATATATCACATTTTTAAATATCTATTATTCTCAATTTTACTCGATTTCCTAAACGGTTAAAGATAGGACATTGCGGTTTTCACCAGTGGATTAAGCACCTCGTTTTACATAAAATAAGTCCTATAAGTCGACTTTCAAGAATTGATAAAGGTACAAACGAATAAAATGTTTATATATCACATTTTCAAATATCTATTATTCTCCATTTTACTCGATCTCCTAAATGGTTAAAGACAGGACATAGCGTTTTTCACCAGTAAATTCAGCACCTCATTTTACATAAAATAAGTCCTATAAGTCTACTCTAAAGAGTTAATAAAGGTACAAACGAAAAAAATGTTTATATATCCCATTTTTAAATATCTAATATTTTCCATTTTACTCGATCTCCTAAACGGTTAAAGATTGGACATTGCGGTTTTCACCAGTGGATTCAGCACCTCATTTTAAATAAAATGAGTCCTACAAGTCTACTCTCAAGAGTTGATAAAGGTACAAACGAATAAAATGTTTATATATCACATTTTTAAATATCTATTATTCTCCATTTTACTCGATCACCAAAACGGTAAAAGATAGGACACTGCGGTTTTCGCCATTGGATTCAGCACCTCATTTTAAATAAAATAAGTCCTACAAGTCTACTCTCAAGAGTTGATAAAGGTACAAACGAATAAAATGTTTATATATAAATTTTTAAATATCTATTATTTTCCATTTTACTCGATCTCCTAAACCGATAAAGATAGGACATTGCGGTTTTCACCGGTAAATTCAGCACCACGTTTTACATAAAATAAGTCCTATAAGTCTACTCTCAAGTGTTGATAAAAGTACAAACGAATAAAATGTTTATGTATCACATTTTTAAATATCTATTATTCTCCATTTTACTCGATCTCCTAAACGGTTTAAGATAGGACATTGCGGTTTTCATTAGTGGATTCAGCACCTCATTTTACATTAAATAAGTCCTTTAAGTCTACTCTCAAGAGTTGATAATGGTACAAACGAATAAAATGTTTATGTATCACATTTTTAAATATCTATTATTCTCCATTTTACTCGATCTCCTAAACGGTTAAAGATAGGACATTGCGGTGTTCACCAGTGGATTAAGCACTTCGTTTTACATATAATAAGTCCTATAACTCTACTCTAAAGAGTTAATAAAGGTACAAACGAAAAAAATGTTTATATATCACATTTTTAAATATCTAATATTTTCCATTTTACTCGATCTCCTAAACGGTTAAAGATAGGACATTGCGGTTTTTACCAGTGGCTTCAGCACCTCATTTTACATAAAATAAGTCCTATAAGTCGACTTTCAAGAGTTGATAAAGGTTCAAACGAATAAAATGTTTATATATCACATATTCAATTATCTATTATTCTCCAATTTACTCGATCTCCTAAACCGTTAAAGATAGGACATTGCTGTTTTCATCAGTGGAATCAGCACCTCATTTTACATAAAATAAGTCCTATAAATCTACTCTAAAGAGTTGATAAATTTACAAACGAATAAAATGTTTATGTATCACATTTTTAAATATCTATTATTCTCCATTTTACTCGATCTCCTAAACGGTTAAAGATAGGACATTGCGGTTTTCATCAGAGGATTTAGCACCTCATTTTACATTAAATAAGTCCTTTAAGTCTACTCTCAAGAGTTGATAAAGGTACAAACGAATAAAATGTTTATGTATCACATTTTTAAATATCTATTATTCTCCATTTTACTCGATCTCCTAAACGGTTAAAGATAGGACATTGCGGTGTTCACCAGTGGATTAAGCACCTCGTTTTACATATAATAAGTCCTATAAGTCTACTCTAAAGAGTTAATAAAGGTTTAAACGAAAAAAAGGTTTATATATCACATTTTTAAATATCTAATATTTTCCATTTTACTCGATCTCCTAACTGGTTAAAGATAGGACATTGCGATTTTCACTAATGGATTAAGCACCTCGTTTTACATATAATAAGTTCTATAAGTCTACTTTCAAGAGTTGATAAAGGTACAAACGAATAAAATGTTTATATATAACATTTTTAAATATCTATTATATTCCATTTTACTCGATCTCCTAAACGGTTAAAGATAGGACATTGCGGTTTTTACCAGTGGATTCAGCACCTCATTTTACATAAAATAAGTCCTATAAGTCGACTTTCAAGAGTTGATAAAGGTACAAACGAATAAAATGTTTATATATCACATTTTCAAATATCTATTATTCTTTATTTTACTCGATCTCCTAAACGGTCAAAGATAGGACATTGCGGTTTTCACTAGTGGATTCAGCACCTCATTTTACATAAAATAAGTCCTATAAGTCGACTTTCAAGAGTTGATAAAGGTACAAACGAATAAAATGTTTATATATCACATTTTCAAATATCTATTATTCTCCATGTTACTCGATCTTCTAAACGGTTAGAGATAGGACATTGCGGTTTTCACCAGTGGATTCAGCACCTCATTTTACATAAAATAAGTCCTATAAGTCTACTCTAAAGAGTTAATAAAGGTACAAACGAAAAAAATGTTTATATATCACATTTTTAAATATCTATTAATTTCCATTTTACTCGATCTCCTAAACGGTTAAAGATAGGACATTGCGGTTTTTACCAGTAAATTCAGCACCTCATTTTACATAAAATAAGTCCTATAAGTCTACTCTCAAGAGTTGATAAAGGTACAAACGCATAAAATGTTTATATACCAAATTTTAAAATATTTATTATTCTCCATTTTACTCGATCTCCTAAACGGTTAAAGATAGGATTTTGCAGTTTTCACCAGGGGATTCAGCACCTCATTTTACATAAAATAAGTCCTATAAGTCTACTCTCAAGAGTTGATGAAGGTACAAACTAATAAAATGTTTATATATCACATTTTTAAATATCCATAATTCTCCATTTTACTCGATCTCCTAAACGGTTAAAGATTGGACATTGCGGTTTATACCAGTGGATTAAGCACCTCGTTTTACATAAAATAAGTCCTATAAGTCTACTCTCAAGAGTTGATGAAGGTACAAACTAATAAAATGTTTATATATCACATTTTTAAATATCTATAATTCTCCATTTTACTCGATCTCCTAATCGGTTAAAGATTGGACATTGCGGTTTTCACCAGTGGATTAAGCACCTCGTTTTACCTATAATAAGTTCTATAAGTCTACTTTCAAGAGTTGATAAAGGTTCAAACGAATAAAATGTTTATATATCACATTTTCAAATATCTATTATTTTTTATTTTACTCAATCTCCTAAACGGTTAAAGATAGGACATTGTGGTTTTTACCAGTGGCTTCAGCACCTCATTTTACATAAAATAAGTCCTATAAGTCGACTTTCAAGAGTTGATAAAGGTACAAACGAATAAAATGTTTATATATCACATTTTCAAATATCTATTATTTTCCATTTTACTCGATCTCCTAAACCGTTAAAGATAGGACATTGCGGTTTTTATCAGTGGAATCAGCACCTCATTTTACATAAAATAAGTCCTATAAATCTACTCTAAAGAGTTGATAAATTTACAAACGAATAAAATGTTAATGTATCACATTTTTAAATATCTATTATTCTCCATTTTACTCGATCTCCTAAACGGTTAAAGATAGGACTTTGCGGTGTTCACCAGTGGATTAAGCACCTCGTTTTACATATAATAAGTCCTATAAGTCTACTCTAAAGAGTTAATAAAGGTTTAAACGAAAAAAATGTTTATATATCACATTTTTAAATATCTAATATTTTCCATTTTACTCGATCTCCTAAACGGTTAAAGATAGGACATGGCGGTTTTCACCAGTGGATTCAGCACCTCATTTTAAATAAAATAAGTCCTACAAGTCTACTCTCAAGAGTTGATAAAGGTACAAACGAATAAAATGTTTATATATAACATTTTTAAATATCTATTATTTTCCATTTTACTCGATCTCCTAAACGATTAAAGATTGGACTTTGCGGTTTTCACCAGGGGATTCAGCACCTCATTTTACATAAAATAAGTCCTATAAGTCTACTCTCAAGAGTTGATAAAGGTACAAACGCATAAAATGTTTATATACCACATTTTAAAATATTTATTATTCTCCATTTTACTCGATCTCCTAAACGATTAAAGATTGGACTTTGCGGTTTTCACCAGGGGATTCAGCACCTCATTTTACATAAAATAAGTCCTATAAGTCTACTCTCAAGAGTTGATGAAGGTACAAACTAATAAAATGTTTATATATCACATTTTTAAATATCTATAATTCTCCATTTTACTCGATCTCCTAATCGGTTAAAGATTGGACATTGCGGTTTTCACCAGTGGATTAAGCACCTCGTTTTACCTATAATAAGTTCTATAAGTCTACTTTCAAGAGTTGATAAAGGTTCAAACGAATAAAATGTTTATATATCACATTTTCAAATATCTATTATTCTTTATTTTACTCAATCTCCTAAACGGTTAAAGATAGGACATTGTGGTTTTTACCAGTGGCTTCAGCACCTCATTTTACATAAAATAAGTCCTATAAGTCGACTTTCAAGAGTTGATAAAGGTACAAACGAATAAAATGTTTATATATCACATTTTCAAATATCTATTATTTTCCATTTTACTCGATCTCCTAAACCGTTAAAGATAGGACATTGCGGTTTTTATCAGTGGAATCAGCACCTCATTTTACATAAAATAAGTCCTATAAATCTACTCTAAAGAGTTGATAAATTTACAAACGAATAAAATGTTAATGTATCACATTTTTAGATATCTATTATTCTCCATTTTACTCGATCTCCTAAACGGTTAAAGATAGGACTTTGCGGTGTTCACCAGTGGATTAAGCACCTCGTTTTACATATAATAAGTCCTATAAGTCTACTCTAAAGAGTTAATAAAGGTTTAAACGAAAAAAATGTTTATATATCACATTTTTAAATATCTAATATTTTCCATTTTACTCGATCTCCTAAACGGTTAAAGATAGGACATGGCGGTTTTCACCAGTGGATTCAGCACCTCATTTTAAATAAAATAAGTCCTACAAGTCTACTCTCAAGAGTTGATAAAGGTACAAACGAATAAAATGTTTATATATAACATTTTTAAATATCTATTATTTTCCATTTTACTCGATCTCCTAAACGGTTAAAGATAGGACATTGCGGTTTTTACCTGTGGATTCAGCACCTCATTTTACATAAAATAAGTCCTATAAGTCGACTTTCAAGAGTTGATAAAGGTACAAACATATAAAATGTTTATATATCACAAACGAATAAAATGTTTATATACCACATTTTCAAATATCTATTATTCTTTATTTTACTCGATCTCCTAAACGGTTAAAGATAGGACATTGTGGTTTTTACCAGTGGCTTCAGCACCTCATTTTACATAAAATAAGTCCTATAATTCGACTTTCAAGAGTTGATAAAGGTACAAACGAATAAAATGTTTATATATCACAAGCGAATGAAATGTTTATATATCACATTTTCAAATATCTATTATTTTCCATTTTACTCGATCTCCTAAACCGTTAAAGATAGGACATTGCGGTTTTCATCAGTGGAATCAGCACCTCATTTTACATAAAATAAGTCCTATAAGTCGACTTTCAAGAGTTGATAAAGGTACAAACATATAAAATGTTTATATATCACAAACGAATAAAATGTTTATATACCACATTTTCAAATATCTATTATTCTTTATTTTACTCGATCTCCTAAACGGTTAAAGATAGGACATTGTGGTTTTTACCAGTGGCTTCAGCACCTCATTTTACATAAAATAAGTCCTATAATTCGACTTTCAAGAGTTGATAAAGGTACAAACGAATAAAATGTTTATATATCACAAGCGAATGAAATGTTTATATATCACATTTTCAAATATCTATTATTTTCCATTTTACTCGATCTCCTAAACCGTTAAAGATAGGACATTGCGGTTTTTACCTGTGGATTCAGCACCTCATTTTACATAAAATAAGTCCTATAAGTCGACTTTCAAGAGTTGATAAAGGTACAAACATATAAAATGTTTATATATCACAAACGAATAAAATGTTTATATACCACATTTTCAAATATCTATTATTCTTTATTTTACTCGATCTCCTAAACGGTTAAAGATAGGACATTGTGGTTTTTACCAGTGGCTTCAGCACCTCATTTTACATAAAATAAGTCCTATAATTCGACTTTCAAGAGTTGATAAAGGTACAAACGAATAAAATGTTTATATATCACAAGCGAATGAAATGTTTATATACCACATTTTCAAATATCTATTATTCTTTATTTTACTCGATCTCCTAAACGGTTAAAGATAGGACATTGTGGTTTTCACCAGTGGATTCAGCACCTCATTTTAAATAAAATAAGTCCTACAAGTCTACTCTCAAGAGTTGATAAAGGTACAAACGAATAAAATGTTTATATATAACATTTTTAAATATCTATTATTTTCCATTTTACTCGATCTCCTAAACGGTTAAAGATAGGACGTTGCGGTTTTTACCTGTGGATTCAGCACCTCATTTTACATAAAATAAGTCCTATAAGTCGACTTTCAAGAGTTGATAAAGGTACAAACATATAAAATGTTTATATATCACAAACGAATAAAATGTTTATATACCACATTTTCAAATATCTATTATTCTTTATTTTACTCGATCTCCTAAACGGTTAAAGATAGGACATTGCGGTTTTCACCAGTGGATTCAGCACCTCATTTTACATAAAATAAGTCCTATAAGTCTACTCTAAAGAGTTAATAAAGGTACAAACAAAAAAAATGTTTATATATCACATTTTTAAATATCTATTATTTTCCATTTTACTCGATCTCCTAAACGGTTAAAGATAGGACATTGCGGTTTTTACCAGTAAATTCAGCACCTCATTTTACATAAAATAAGTTCTATAAGTCTACTCTCAAGAGTTGATAATGGTACAAACGCATAATATGTTGATATACCACATTTTAAAATATTTATTATTCTCCATTTTACTCGATCTCCTAAACGGTTAAAGATAGGACTTTGCGGTTTTCACCAGGGGATTCAGCACCTCATTTTACATAAAATAAGTCCTAGAAGTCAACTCTCAAGAGTTGATAAAGGTACAAACGAATAATATGTTTATATATCACATTCTTAAATATCTATTATTCTCCATTTTACTCGATCACCAAAACGGTTAAAGATAGGACATTGCGGTTTTCACCATTGGATTAAGCACCTCATTTTACATAAAATAAGTCCTATAAGTCTACTTTCAAGAGTTGATAAAGGTACAAACGAATAAAATGTTTATATATAACATTTTTAAATATCTATTATTTTCCATTTTACTCGATCTCCTAGACCGTTCAAGATAGGACATTGCGGTTTTCATCAGTGGAATCAGCACCTCATTTTACATAAAATAAGTCCTATAAATCTACTCTAAAGAGTTGATAAATTTACAAACGAATAAAATGTTTATGTATCACATTTTTAAATATCTATTATTTTCCATTTTACTCGATCACCTAAACGGTTAATGATAGGACATTGCGGTTTTCATCAGAGGATTTAGCACCTCATTTTACATTAAATAAGTCCTTTATGTCTACTCTCAAGAGTTGATAAAAGTACAAACGAATAAAATGTTTATGTATCACATTTTTAAATATCTATTATTCTCCATTTTACTCGATCTCCTAAACGGTTAAAGATAGGACATTGCGGTGTTCACCAGTGGATTAAGCACCTCGTTTTACATATAATAAGTCCTATAAGTCTACTCTAAAGAGTTAATAAAGGTTTAAACGAAAAAAATGTTTATATATCACATTTTTAAATATCTAATATTTTCCATTTTACTCGATCTCCTAAACGGTTAAAGATAGGACATAGCGGTTTTCACCAGTGGATTCAGCACGTCATTTTAAATAAAATAAGTCCTACAAGTCTACTCTCAAGAGTTGATAAAGGTACAAACGAATAAAATGTTTATATATCACATTTTTAAATATCAATTATTCTCCATTTTACTTGATCTCCTAAACGGTTTAAGATAGGACATTGCGGTTTTCACCAGTGGATTAAGCACCTCGCTTTACATATAATAAGTTCTATAAGTCTACTTTCAAGAGTTGATAAAGGTACAAACGAATAAAATGTTTATATATAACATTTTTAAATATCTATTATTTTCCATTTTACTCGATCTCCTAAACGGTTAAAGATAGGACATTGCGGTTTTTACCTGTGGATTCAGCACCTCATTTTACATAAAATAAGTCTTATAAGTCGACTTTCAAGTGTTGATAAAGGTACAAACGAATAAAATGTTTATATATCACATTTTCAAATATCTAATATTCTCCATTTTACTCGATCTCTTAAACCGTTAAAGATAGGACATTGCGGTTTTCATCAGTGGATTCAGCACCTTATTTTACATATTATAAGTCCCATAAGTCTACTTTCAAGAGTTGATAAACGTACAAACGAATAAAATGCTAAAATTTCACATTTTTAAATATTTATTATTCTCCATTTTACTCGATCTCCTAAACCGTTAAAGATAGGACATTGCGGTTTTCATCAGTGGAATCAGCACCTCATTTTACATTACATAAGTCCAATAAGTCTACTCTCAACTGTTGATAAAGGTGCAAACGAATAAAATGTTTATATAACACATTTTTAAATATCTATTATTCTCCATTTTACTCGATCTCCTAAATGGTTAAAGATAGGACATTGCGGTTTTCATCAGTGGATTCAGCACCTTATTTTACATATTATAAGTCCCATAGGTCTACTCTCAAGAGTTGATAAACGTACAAACGAATAAAATGCTTATATATCACATTTTTAAATATCTATTATTCTCCATTTTACTCGATCTCCTAAACGGTTGGAGATAGGACATTGCGGTTTTTACCAGTAAATTCCGCACCTCATTTTACATAAAATAAGTCCTATAAGTCTACTCTCAAAAGTTGATAAAGGTACAAACGAATAAAATGTTTATATATCACATTTTTAAATATCTATTATTCTCCATTTTACTCGATCTCCTAAACGGTTAAAGATAGGACATTGCGGTTTTTACCAGTGGATTCTGCGCCTCATTTTACTTAAACTAAGTCCTATAAGTCTACTTTCAAAAGTTGATATTGGTACAAACGAATAAAATGTTTATATATCACAATTTTAGATATCTATTATTCACCATTTTACTCGATCTCCTAAACTGTTAAAGATAGGACATTGCGGTTTTCACCAGTGGCTTCAGCACCTCATTCTACATAACATGAGTCCTATAAGTCTACTCTAAAGAGTTGATAATGTTACAAACGAATAAAATGTTTATATATAAATTTTTAAAAATCTAATATTTTCCATTTTACTCGATCTCCTAAACCGATAAAGATAGGACATTGAGGTTTTCACCAGTAAATTCAGCACCACATTTTACATAAAATAAGTCCTATAAGTCTACTCTCAAGTGTTGATAAAGGTACAAACGAATAAAATGTTTATATAACACATTTTTAAATATCTATTATTCTCCATTTTACTCGATTTTCTAAACGGTTAAAGATAGGACATAGCGGTGTTCACCAGTGGATTAAGCACCTCGTTTTACATATAATAAGTCTTATAAGTCTACTTTAAAGAGTTAATAAAGGTACAAACGAAAAAAATGTTAATATATCACATTTTTAAATATCTATTATTCTCCATTTTACTCGATCTCCTAAACGGTTAAAGATAGGACATTGCGGTTTTCACCAGTGGATTCAGAACCTCATTTTACATAAAATAAGTCCTATAAGTCTACTCTCAAGAGTTGATAAAGGTACAAACGAAAAAAATGTTTATATATCACATTTTTAAATATCTATTATTTTCCATTTTACTCGATCTCCTAAATGGTTAAAGATAGGACATTGCGGTTTTCACCAGTGGATTCAGCACCTCATTTTTCATAAAATAAGTCCTATAAGTCTACTCTTAAAAGTTGATAAAGGTACAAACGAATAAAATGTTTATATATAACATTTTTAAATATCTATTATTTTCCATTTTACTCGATCTATTAAACGGTTAAAGATAGGACAATGCGGTTTTCACCAGTGGATTCAGCACCTCATTTTACATAAAATAAGTCCTATAAGTCGACTTTCAAGAGTTGATAAAGGTACAAACGAATAAAATGTTTATATATCACATTTTCAAATATCTATTATTCTCCATTTTACTCGATCTCCTAAACCGTTAAAGATAGGACATTGCGGTTTTCATCAGTGGAATCAGCACCTCATTTTACATTAAATAAGTTCAATAAGTCTACTCTCAAGTGTTGATAAAGGTACAAACGAATAAAATGTTTATATAACACATTTTTAAATATCTATTATTCTCCATTTTACTCGATCTCCTAAATAATTAAAGATAGGACATTGCGGTTTTCATCAGTGGATTCAGCACCTTATTTTACATATTATAAGTCCCATAATTCTACTCTCAAGAGTTGATAAACGTAGAAACGAATAAAATGCTTATATATCACATTTTTAAATATCTATTATTCTCCATTTTACTCGATCTCCTAAATGGTTAAAGATAGGACATTGCGGTTTTCATCAATGGATTCAGCACCTCATTTTACATAAAATAAGTCCTATAAGTCTCCTCTCAAGTGTTGATAAAGGTCCAAACGAATAAAATGTTTATATAACACATTTTTAAATAACTATTACTCTCCATTTTACTCGATCTCCTAAACGGTTAAAGATAGGACATTGCGGTTTTCATCAGTGGATTTAGCACCTCATTTTACATTAAATAAGTCCTTTAAGTCTACTCTCAAGAGTTGATAAAGGTACAAACGAATAAAATGTTTATGTATCACATTTTTAAATATCTATTATTATCCATTTTACTCGATTTCCTAAACAGTTAAAGATAGGACATTGCGGTGTTCACCTGTGGATTAAGCACCTCGTTTTACATATAATAAGTCCTATAAGTCTACTCTAAAGAGTTAATAAAAGTACAAACGAAAAAAATGTTTATATATCACATTTTTAAATATCTATTATTTTCCATTTTACTCGATCTCCTAAACGGTTAAAGATAGGACATTGCGGTTTTCACCAGTGGATTCAGCACCTCATTTTAAATAAAATAAGTCCTACAAGTCTACTCTCAAGAGTTGATAAAGGTACAAACGAATAAAATGTTTATATATCACATTTTTAAATATCTATTAATCTCCATTTTACTCGATCTGCTAAACAGTTAAAGATAGGACATTGCGGTTTTCACCAGTGGATTAAGCACCTCGTTTTACATATAATAAGTTCTATAAGTCTACTCTCAAGAGTTGATAAAGGTACAAACGAATAAAATGTTTATGTATCACATTTTTAAATATCTATTATTCTCCATTTTACTCGATCTCCTAAACGGTTGAAGATAGGACATTGCGGTGTTCACCAGTAATTTAAGCACCTCGTTTTACATATAATAAGTACTATAAGTCAACTCTAAAGAGTTGATAAAGGTACAAACGAATAAAATGTTTATATATCACATTTTTAAATATCTATTAATCTCCATTTTACTCGATCTGCTAAAGGGTTAAAGATAGGACATTGCGGTTTTCACCAGTGGATTCAGCACCTCATTTTACATAAAATAAGTCCTATAAGTCGACTTTCAAGAGTTGATAAAGGTACAAACGAATAAAATGTTTATATATCACATTTTCAAACATCTATTAATCTTTATTTTACTCGATCTCCTAAACGGTTAACAATAGGACATTGCGGTTTTCATCAGTGGAATCAGCACCTCATTTTACATAAAATAAGTCCTATAAATCTACTCTAAAGGGTTGATAAAGGTACAAACGAATAAAATGTTTATGTATCACATTTTTAAATATCTATTATTTTCCATTTTACTGAATCTCCTAAACGGTTAAAGATAGGAGATTGGGGTTTTCATCAGAGGATTAAGCACCTCATTTTACATATAATAAGTCCTATAAGTCTACTCTAAAGAGTTAATAAAGGTACAAACGAAAAAAATGTTTATATATCACATTTTTAAATATCTAATATTTTCCATTTTACTCGATCTCCTAAACGGTTAAAGATAGGACATTGCGGTTTTCACCAGTGGATTCAGCACCTCATTTTAAATAAAATAAGTCCTACAAGTCTACACTCAAGAGTTGATAAAGGTACAAACGAATAAAATGTTTATATATCACATTTTTAAATATCTATTATTTTCCATTTTACTCGATCTCCTAAATGGTTAAAGATAGGACATTGCGGTTTTTACCAGTGGCTTTAGCACCTCATTTTATATAAAATAAGTCCTATAGGTCGACTTTCAAGAGTTGATAAAGGTACAAGCGAATAAAATGTTTATATATCACATTTTCAAATATCTATTATTCTCCATTTTACTCGATCTCCTAAACCGTTAAAGATAGGACATTGCGGTTTTCATTAGTGGAATCAGCACCTCATTTTACATTAAATAAGTCCAATAAGTCTACTCTCAAGTGTTGATAAAGGTGCAAACGAATAAAATGTTTATATAACACATTTTTAAATATCAATTATTTTCCATTTTACTCGATCTCCTAAACGGTTAAAGATAGGACATTGCGCTTTTCACTAGTGGATTCAGCACGTCATTTTACATAAAATAAGTCCGATAAGTCGACTTTCAAGAGTTGATAAAGGTACAAACGAATAAAATGTTTATATATCACATTTTCAAATATCTATTAATTTTTATTTTACTCGATCTCCTAAACGGTTAAAGATAGACATTGTGGTTTTTACCAGTGGCTTCAGCACCTCATTTTACATAAAATAAGTCCTATAAGTCGACTTTCAAGATTTGATAAAGGTACAAACGAATAAAATGTTTATATATCACATTTTCAAATATCTATTATTCTCCATTTTACTCGATCTCCTAAACCGTTAAAGATAGGACATTGCGGTTTTCATCAGTGGAATCAGCACCTCATTTTACATAAAATAAGTCCTATAAATCTACTCTAAAGAGTTGATAAAGGTACAATCGAAAAAAATGTTTATATATCACATTTTTAAATATCTATTATTTTCCATTTTACTCGATCTATTAAACAATTAAAGATAGGACATTGCGGTTTTCACCAGTGGATTCAGCACCTCATTTTACATAAAATAAGTCCTAGAAGTCAACTCTCAAGAGTTGATAATGGTACAAACGCATAATATGTTGATATACCACATTTTAAAATATTTATTATTCTCCATTTTACTCGATCTCCTAAACGGTTAAAGATAGGACTTTGCGGTTTTCACCAGGGGATTCAGCACCTCATTTTACATAAAATAAGTCCTAGAAGTCAACTCTCAAGAGTTGATAAAGGTACAAACGAATAATATGTTTATATATCACATTCTTAAATATCTATTATTCTCCATTTTACTCGATCACCAAAACGGTTAAAGATAGGACATTGCGGTTTTCACCATTGAATTAAGCACCTCATTTTACATAAAATAAGTCCTATAAGTCTACTTTCAAGAGTTGATAAAGGTACAAACGAATAAAATGTTTATATATAACATTTTTAAAAATCTATTATTTTCCATTTTACTCGATCTCCTAAACGGTTAAAGATAGGACATTGCGGTTTTTACCTGTGGATTCAGCACCTCATTTTACATAAAATAAGTCCTATAAGTCGACTTTCAAGTGTTGATAAAGGTACAAACGAATAAAATGTTTATATATCACAAGCGAATAAAATGTTTATATACCACATTTTCAAATATCTATTATTCTTTATTTTACTCGATCTCCTAAACGGTTGAAGATAGGACAATGTGGTTTTTACCAGTGGAATCAGCACCTCATTTTACATTACATAAGTCCAATAAGTCTACTCTTAAGTGTTGATAAAGGTGCAAACGAATAAAATGTTTATATAACACATTTTTAAATATCTATTATTCTCCATTTTACTCGATCTCCTAAATGGTTAAAGATAGGACATTGCGGTTTTTATCAGTGGATTCAGCACCTTATTTTACATATTATAAGTCCCATAGGTCTACTCTCAAGTGTTGATAAACGTACAAACGAATAAAATGCTTATATATCACATTTTTAAATATCTATTATTCTCCATTTTACTCGATCTCCTAAACGGTTAGAGATAGGACATTGCGGTTTTCACCAGTGGATTCAGCACCTCATTTTACATAAAATAAGTCCTATAAGTCTCCTCTCAAGTGTTGATAAAGGTCCAAACGAATAAAATGTTTATATAACACATTTTTAAATAACTATTACTCTCCATTTTACTCGATCTCCTAAACGGTTAAAGATAGGACATTGCGGTTTTTATCAGTGGATTTAGCACCTCATTTTACATTAAATAAGTCCTTTAAGTCTACTCTCAAGAGTTGATAAAGGTACAAACGAATAAAATGTTTATGTATCACATTTTTAAATATCTATTATTATCCATTTTACTCGATTTCCTAAACGGTTAAAGATAGGACATTGCGGTGTTCACCTGTGGATTAAGCACCTCGTTTTACATATAATAAGTCCTATAAGTCTACTCTAAAGAGTTAATAAAAGTACAAACGAAAAAAATGTTTATATATCACATTTTTAAATATCTAATATTTTCCATTTTACTCGATCTCCTAAACGGTTAAAGATAGGACATTGCGGTTTTCACCAGTGGATTCAGCACCTCATTTTAAATAAAATAAGTCCTACAAGTCTACTCTCAAGAGTTGATAAAGGTACAAACGAATAAAATGTTTATATATCACATTTTTAAATATCTATTAATCTCCATTTTACTCGATCTGCTAAACGGTTAAAGATAGGACATTGCGGTTTTCACCAGTGGATTAAGCACCTCGTTTTACATATAATAAGTTCTATAAGTCTACTCTCAAGAGTTGATAAAGGTACAAACGAATAAAATGTTTATGTATCACATTTTTAAATATCTATTATTCTCCATTTTACTCGATCTCCTAAACGGTTGAAGATAGGACATTGCGGTGTTCACCAGTAATTTAAGCACCTCGTTTTACATATAATAAGTACTATAAGTCAACTCTAAAGAGTTGATAAAGGTACAAACGAATAAAATGTTTATATATCACATTTTTAAATATCTATTAATCTCCATTTTACTCGATCTGCTAAACGGTTAAAGATAGGACATTGCGGTTTTCACCAGTGGATTCAGCACCTCATTTTACATAAAATAAGTCCTATAAGTCGACTTTCAAGAGTTGATAAAGGTACAAACGAATAAAATGTTTATATATCACATTTTCAAACATCTATTAATCTTTATTTTACTCGATCTCCTAAACGGTTAACAATAGGACATTGCGGTTTTCATCAGTGGAATCAGCACCTCATTTTACATAAAATAAGTCCTATAAATCTACTCTAAAGGGTTGATAAAGGTACAAACGAATAAAATGTTTATGAATCACATTTTTAAATATCTATTATTTTCCATTTTACTGAATCTCCTAAACGGTTAAAGATAGGAGATTGGGGTTTTCATCAGAGGATTAAGCACCTCATTTTACATATAATAAGTCCTATAAGTCTACTCTAAAGAGTTAATAAAGGTACAAACGAAAAAAATGTTTATATATCACATTTTTAAATATCTAATATTTTCCATTTTACTCGATCTCCTAAACGGTTAAAGATAGGACATTGCGGTTTTCACCAGTGGATTCAGCACCTCATTTTAAATAAAATAAGTCCTACAAGTCTACACTCAAGAGTTGATAAAGGTACAAACGAATAAAATGTTTATATATCACATTTTTAAATATCTATTATTTTCCATTTTACTCGATCTCCTAAATGGTTAAAGATAGGACATTGCGGTTTTTACCAGTGGCTTTAGCACCTCATTTTACATAAAATAAGTCCTATAGGTCGACTTTCAAGAGTTGATAAAGGTACAAGCGAATAAAATGTTTATATATCACATTTTCAAATATCTATTATTCTCCATTTTACTCGATCTCCTAAACCGTTAAAGATAGGACATTGCGGTTTTCATTAGTGGAATCAGCACCTCATTTTACATTAAATAAGTCCAATAAGTCTACTCTCAAGTGTTGATAAAGGTGCAAACGAATAAAATGTTTATATAACACATTTTTAAATATCTATTATTTTCCATTTTACTCGATCTCCTAAACGGTTAAAGATAGGACATTGCGCTTTTCACCAGTGGATTCAGCACGTCATTTTACATAAAATAAGTCCTATAAGTCGACTTTCAAGAGTTGATAAAGGTACAAACGAATAAAATGTTTATATATCACATTTTCAAATATCTATTAATTTTTATTTTACTCGATCTCCTAAACGGTTAAAGATAGACATTGTGGTTTTTACCAGTGGCTTCAGCACCTCATTTTACATAAAATAAGTCCTATAAGTCGACTTTCAAGATTTGATAAAGGTACAAACGAATAAAATGTTTATATATCACATTTTCAAATATCTATTATTCTCCATTTTACTCGATCTCCTAAACCGTTAAAGATAGGACATTGCGGTTTTCATCAGTGGAATCAGCACCTCATTTTACATAAAATAAGTCCTATAAATCTACTCTAAAGAGTTGATAAAGGTACAAACGAAAAAAATGTTTATATATCACATTTTTAAATATCTATTATTTTCCATTTTACTCGATCTCCTAAATGGTTAAAGATAGGACATTGCGGTTTTCACCAGTGGATTCAGCACCTCATTTTTCATAAAATAAGTCCTATAAGTCTACTCTTAAAAGTTGATAAAGGTACAAACGAATAAAATGTTTATATATAACATTTTTAAATATCTATTATTTTCCATTTTACTCGATCTATTAAACAATTAAAGATAGGACATTGCGGTTTTCACCAGTGGATTCAGCACCTCATTTTACATAAAATAAGTCCTGTAAGTCGACTTTCAAGAGTTGATAAAGGTACAAACGAATAAAATGTTTATATATCACATTTTCAAATATCTATTATTCTCCATTTTACTCGATCTCCTAAACCGTTAAAGATAGGACATTGCGGTTTTTATCAGTGGAATCAGCACCTCATTTTACATTAAATAAGTTCAATAAGTCTACTCTCAAGTGTTGATAAAGGTACAAACGAATAAAATGCTTATATAACACATTTTTAAATATCTATTATTCTCCATTTTACTCGATCTCCTAAATAATTAAAGATAGGACATTGCGGTTTTCATCAGTGGATTCAGCACCTTATTTTACATATTATAAGTCCCATAAGTCTACTCTCAAGAGTTGATAAACGTACAAACGAATAAAATGCTTATATATCACATTTTTAAATATCTATTATTCTCCATTTTACTCGATCTCCTAAATGGTTAAAGATAGGACATTGCGGTTTTCATCAATGGATTCAGCACCTCATTTTACATAAAATAAGTCCTATAAGTCTCCTCTCAAGTGTTGATAAAGGTCCAAACGAATAAAATGTTTATATAACACATTTTTAAATAACTATTACTCTCCATTTTACTCGATCTCCTAAACGGTTAAAGATAGGACATTGCGGTTTTCATCAGTGGATTTAGCACCTCATTTTACATTAAATAAGTCCTTTAAGTCTACTCTCAAAAGTTGATAAAGGTACTAACGGATAAAATGTTTATATATGACATTTTTAAATATCTATTACTCTCCATTTTACTTGATCTCCTAAACGGTTAAAGATAGGACATTGCGGTTTCCACCAGTGGATTTAGAACCTCATTTTACATAAAATAAGTCCTATAAATCTACTCTCAAGAATTGATAAAGGTACAAACGAAAAAAATGTTTATATATCACATTTTTAAATATCAATTATTCTTCATTTTACTCGATCTCCTAAACAGTTAAAGATATGACATTGCGGTTTTCACCAGTGAATTCAGCACCTCATTTTACATAAAATAATTCCTAGAAGTCAACTCTTAAGAGTTGATAAAGGTACAAACGAATAAAATGTTTATATATTAATTTTTAAATATCTATTATTTTCCATTTTACTCGATCTCCTAAACCGATAAAAATAGGACATTGCGGTTTTCACCAGTAAATTCAGCACCACATTTTACATAAAACAAGTCTTATAAGTCTACTCTCAAGTGTTGATAAAGGTACAAACGAATAAAATGTTTATATAACACATTTTTAAATATCCATTATTTTCCATTTTACTCGATCTCCTAAATGGTTAAAGATAGGACATTGCGGTTTTCATCAGTGGATTCAGCACCTCATTTTACATTAAATAAGTTTTATGAGTCTACTCTAAAGAGTTGATAAAGGTACAAACGAAAAAAAATGTTAATATATCACATTTTTAAATATCTATTATTCTCCATTTTACTCGATCTCCTAAACGGTTAAAGATAGGACATTGCGGTTTTCACCAGTGGATTCAGCACCACATTTTACATAAAATAAGTCCTATAAGTCGACTTTCAAGAGTTGATAAAGGTACAAACGAATAAAATGTTTATATATCACATTTTTAAATATCTATTACTCTTCATTTTACTCGATCTCCTAAACGGTTAAAGATAGGACATTGCGGTTTTCACCAGTAAATTCAGCACCTCATTTTACATAAAATAAGTCCTATAAGTCTACTCTAAATAGTTGATAAAGGTACAAACGATTAAAATGTTTATATATCACACTTTTAAATATCTATTATTCTCCATTTTATCCGATCTCCTAAACGGTTAAATATAGGACATTGCGGTTTGAACCAGTGGATTCAGCACCATATTTTACATAAAATAAGTCCTATAAGTCTACTCTAAATAGTTGATAAAGGTACAAACGAATAAAAAGTTTATATTTCACATTTTTAAATATCTATTATTCTCCATTTTACTCGATCTCCTAAACGGTTAAATATAGGACATTGCGGTTTGAACCAGTGTATTCAGCACCTTATTTTACATAAAATAAGTTCTATAAGTCTACTCTAAATAGTTGATAAAAGTACAAACGAATAAAATGTTTATATATCACATTTTTATATATCTATTATTCTCCATTTTACTCGATCTCCTAAACAGTTAAATATAGGACATTGCGGTTTTCAACAGTGGATTAAGCACCTCATTTTACATAAAACAAGTCCTATAAGTCTACTCTCAAGAGTCATAAAGGTACAAACAAATAAAATGTTTACATATCACTTTTTTAAATATCTATTATTCTCCATTTTACTCGATCTCCTAAACGGTTAAAGATAGGACATTGCGGTTTTCACCAGTGGATTTAGCACCTCATTTTACATAAAATAAGTCCTATAAATCTACTCTCAAAAGTCATAAAGGTACAAACGAATAAATTGTTTATATATCACATTTTTAAATATCTATTATCCACCAGTTTACTCGATCTCCTAAACGGTTAAAGATAGGACATTGTGGTTTTCACCAGTGGATTCAGCACCTCATTTTACATAAAATAAGTTCTATAAGTCTACTCTCAAGAGTTGATAAAGGTACAAACGGATAAAATGTTTATATATCACATTTTCAAATATCTATGATTCTCCATTTTACTCGATCTCTTAAACAGTTAAAGATAGGACATTGCGGTTTTCCCCAGTGGATTCAGTCCCTCATTTTACATAAAATAAGTCCTATAAGTCTACTCTCAAGAGTCATAAAGGTACAAACGAATAAAATGTTTATATATCACATTTTTAAATATCTATTATTTTCCATTTTACTCGATCTCCTAAACGGTTAAAGATTGGACATTGCGGTTTTTACCAGAGAATTCAGCACCTCATTTTACATAATTTAAGTCCTATAAGTCTACTCTCAAGAGTTGATAAAGGTACAAACGAATAAAATGTTTATATATCACATTTTTAAATATCTATTATTCACCATTTTACTCGATCTCCTAACCGGTTAAAGATAGGACATTGCGGTTTTCACCAAAAAATTCAGCACCTCATTTTACATAAAATAAGTCCTATAGGTCTAGTCTTAAGAGTTGATAAAGGTACAAACAAGTATAATGTTTATATATCACATTTTTAAATATCTATTATTTTCCATTTTACTCGATCTCCTAAACGGTTAAAAATAGGACATTGCCGTTTTCACCAGTGGATTCAGCACTTTATTTTACATAAAATAAGTCCTATAAGTCTACTCTAAATAGTTGATAAAGGTACAAACGAATAAAAGGTTTATATATTATATTTTTAAATATCTATTATTCTCCATTTTACTCGATCTCCTAAACGGTTTAATATAGGATATTGCGGTTTTCACCAGTGGATTTAGCACCTCATTTTACATAAAATAAGTCTTATGAGTCTACTCTTAAGAGTTGATAAAGGTACAAACGAATAAAATGTTTATATATCCCATTTTTATATACCTATTATTCTCCATTTTACTCGATCTCCTAAACAGTTAAATATAGGACATTGCGGTTTTTATCAGTGGATTTAGCACCTCATTTTACATAAAATAAGTCCTATAAGTCTACTCTCAAGAGTCATAAAGGTACAAACGAATAAAATATTTATATATCACATTTTTAAATATCTATTATTCTCCATTTTACTCGATCTCCTAAACGGTTAAAGATAGGACATTGCGGTTTTCACCAGCGGATTTAGCACCTTATTTTACAAAAAATAAGTCCTATAAGTCTACTCTCAAGAGATAATAAAGGTACAAACGAATAAAATGTTTATATATCACATTTTTAATAATCTATTATTCACCATTTTACTCGATCTCCTAAACGGTTAAATATAGGACATTGCGGTTTTCACCAGTGGATTTAGCACCTCATTTTACATAAAATAAGTCCTATAAGTCTACTCTCAAGAGTCATAAAGGTACAAACAAATAAATTGTTTATATATCACATTTTTAAATATCTATTATTTACCATTTTACTCGATCTCCTAAACGGTTAAAGATAGGACATTGTGGTTTTTACCAGTGGATTCAGCACCTCATTTTACATAAAATAAGTCCTATAAGTCTACTCTCAAGAGTTGATAAAGGTACAAACAAATAAAATGTTTATATATCACATTTTTAAACATCTATTATTCACCATTTTACTCGATCTCCTAAACGGTTAAAGATAAGACATTGCGGTTTTCAAAAATGGATTCAGCACCTCATTTTACATAAAATAAGTCCTATAAGTCTACTCTCAAGAGTCATAAAGGTACAAACGAATAAATTGTTTTTATATCACATTTTTATATCTATTATTCTCCATTTTACTCGATCTCCTAAACAGTTAAATATAGGACATTGCGGTTTTTATCAGTGGATTTAGCACCTCATTTTACATAAAATAAGTCCTATAAGTCTACTCTCAAGTGTCATAAAGGTACAAACGAATGAAATGTTTATATTTCACATTTTAAATATCTATTATTCTCCATTTTACTCGATCTCCTAAACGGTTAAAGATAGGACATTGCGGTTTTCACCAGCGGATTTAGCACCTTATTTTACAAAAAATAAGTACTATATGTCTACTCTCAAGAGATAATAAAGGTACAAACGAATAAAATATTTATATATCACATTTTTAAATATCTATTATTCACCATTTTACTCGATCTCCTAAACGGTTAAAGATAGGACATTGCGGTTTTCACCAGTGGATTCAGCACCTCATTTTACATAAAATAAGTTCTATAAGTCCACTCTCAAGAGTTGATAAAGGAACAAACGGAAAAAATGTTTGTATATCACATTTTTAAATATCTATTATTCACCATTTTACTCGATCTCCTAAACGGTTAAAGATAGGACATTGCGGTTTTCACCAGTGGATTTAGCACCTCATTTTACATAAAATAAGTTCTATAAGTCTACTCTCAGGAGTTGATAAAGGAACAAACGGATAAAATGTTTATATATCACATTTTTAAATATCTATTATTTTCCATTTTCCTCGATCTCCTAAACGGTTATACATAGGACATTGCGGTTTTCACCAGTGGATTTAGCACCTCATTTTACATAAAATAAGTCCTATAAGTCTACTCTCAAGAGTCATAAAGGTACAAACGAATAAATTGTTTATATATCACATTTTTAAATATCTATTATTTACCATTTTACTCGATCTCCTAAACGGTTAAAGATAGGACATTGTGGTTTTTACCAGTGGATTCAGCACCTCATTTTACATAAAATAAGTCCTATAAGTCTACTCTCAAGAGTTGATAAAGGTACAAACAAATAAAATGTTTATATATCACATTTTTAAACATCTATTATTCACCATTTTACTCGATCTCCTAAACGGTTAAAGATAGGACATTGCGGTTTTCAAAAATGGATTCAGCACCTCATTTTACATAAAATAAGTCCTATAAGTCTACTCTCAAGTGTCATAAAGGTACAAACGAATAAAATGTTTATATTTCACATTTTAAATATCTATTATTCTCCATTTTACTCGATCTCCTAAACGGTTAAAGATAGGACATTGCGGTTTTCACCAGCGGATTTAGCACCTTATTTTACAAAAAATAAGTCCTATATGTCTACTCTCAAGAGATAATAAAGGTACAAACGAATAAAATATTTATATATCACATTTTTAAATATCTATTTTTCACCATTTTACTCGATCTCCTAAACGGTTAAAGATAGGACATTGCGGTTTTCACCAGTGGATTCAGCACCTCATTTTACATAAAATAAGTTCTATAAGTCTACTCTCAAGAGTTGATAAAGGAACAAACGGAAAAAATGTTTGTATATCACATTTTTAAATATCTATTATTCACCATTTTACTCGATCTCCTTAACGGTTAAAGATAGGACATTGCGGTTTTCACCAGTGGATTCAGCACCTCATTTTACATAAAATAAGTTCTATAAGTCTACTCCCAAGAGTTGATAAAGGAACAAACGGAAAAAATGTTTGTATATCACATTTTTAAGTATCTATTATTCACCATTTTACTCGATCTCCTAAACGGTTAAAGATAGGACATTGCGGTTTTCACCAGTGGATTTAGCACCTCATTTTACATAAAATAAGTTCTATAAGTCTACTCTCAAGAGTTGATAAAGGTACAAACGGATAAAAAGTTTATATATCACATTTTTAAATATCTATTATTTTCCATTTTACTCGATCTCCTAAACGGTTAAAGATTGGACATTGCGGTTTTTACCAGAGAATTCAGCACCTCATTTTACATAATTTAAGTCCTATAAGTCTACTCTCAAGAGTTGATAAAGGTACAAACGAATAAAATGTTTATATATCACATTTTTAAATATCTATTATTCACCATTTTACTCGATCTCCTAACCGGTTAAAGATAGGACATTGCGGTTTTCACCAAAAAATTCAGCACCTCATTTTACATAAAATAAGTCCTATAGGTCTAGTCTTAAGAGTTGATAAAGGTACAAACAAGTAAAATTTTTATATATCACATTTTTAAGTATCTATTATTTTCCATTTTACTCGATCTCCTAAACGGTTAAAAATAGGACATTGCCGTTTTCACCAGTGGATTCAGCACTTTATTTTACATAAAATAAGTCCTATAAGTCTACTCTAAATAGTTGATAAAGGTACAAACGAATAAAATGTTTATATATTATATTTTTAAATATCTATTATTCTCCATTTTACTCGATCTCCTAAACGGTTAAATATAGGATATTGCGGTTTTCACCAGTGGATTTAGCACCTCATTTTACATAAAATAAGTCTTATGAGTCTACTCTTAAGAGTTGATAAAGGTACAAACGAATAAAATGTTTATATATCCCATTTTTATATATCTATTATTCTCCATTTTACCCGATCTCCTAAACAGTTAAATATAGGACATTGCGGTTTTTATCAGTGGATTTAGCACCTCATTTTACATAAAATAAGTCCTATATGTCTACTCTCAAGAGTCATAAAGGTACAAACGAATAAATTGTTTATATATCACATTTTTAAATATCTATTATTTACCATTTGACTCGATCTCCTAAACGGTTAAAGATAGGACATTGTGGTTTTTACCAGTGGATTCAGCACCTCATTTTACATAAAATAAGTCCTATAAGTCTACTCTCAAGAGTTGATAAAGGTACAAACGAATAAAATGTTTATATATCACATTTTTAAACATCTATTATTCACCATTTTACTCGATCTCCTAAACGGTTAAAGATAGGACATTGCGGTTTTCAAAAATGGATTCAGCACCTCATTTTACATAAAATATGTCCTATAAGTCTACTCTCAAGAGTCATAAAGGTACAAACGAATAAATTGTTTATATATCACATTTTTAAATATCTATTATTTACCATTTTACTCGATCTCCTAAACGGTAAAAGATAGGACATTGTGGTTTTCACCAGTGGATTCAGCACCTCACTTTACATAAAATAAGTCCTATAAGTCTATTCTTAAGAGTTGATAAAGGTACAAACGAATAAAATGTTTATATATCACATTTTTAAATATTTATTATTCACCATTTTACTCGATCTCCTAAACGGTTAAATATAGGACATTGCGGTTTTCACCAGTGGATTTAGCACCTCATTTTACATAAAATAAGTCCTATAAGTCTACTCTCAAGAGTCATAAAGGTACAAACAAATAAATTGTTTATATATCACATTTTTAAATATCTATTATTTACCATTTTACTCGATCTCCTAAACGGTTAAAGATAGGACATTGTGGTTTTTACCAGTGGATTCAGCACCTCATTTTACATAAAATAAGTCCTATAAGTCTACTCTCAAGAGTTGATAAAGGTACAAACAAATAAAATGTTTATATATCACATTTTTAAACATCTATTATTCACCATTTTACTCGATCTCCTAAACGGTTAAAGATAGGACATTGCGGTTTTCAAAAATGGATTCAGCACCTCATTTTACATAAAATAAGTCCTATAAGTCTACTCTCAAGAGTCATAAAGGTACAAACGAATAAATTGTTTTTATATCACATTTTTATATCTATTATTCTCCATTTTACTCGATCTCCTAAACAGTTAAATATAGGACATTGCGGTTTTTATCAGTGGATTTAGCACCTCATTTTACATAAAATAAGTCCTATAAGTCTACTCTCAAGTGTCATAAAGGTACAAACGAATAAAATGTTTATATTTCACATTTTAAATATCTATTATTCTCCATTTTACTCGATCTCCTAAACGGTTAAAGATAGGACATTGCGGTTTTCACCAGCGGATTTAGCACCTTATTTTACAAAAAATAAGTACTATATGTCTACTCTCAAGAGATAATAAAGGTACAAACGAATAAAATATTTATATATCACATTTTTAAATATCTATTATTCACCATTTTACTCGATCTCCTAAACGGTTAAAGATAGGACATTGCGGTTTTCACCAGTGGATTCAGCACCTCATTTTACATAAAATAAGTTCTATAAGTCCACTCTCAAGAGTTGATAAAGGAACAAACGGAAAAAATGTTTGTATATCACATTTTTAAATATCTATTATTCACCATTTTACTCGATCTCCTAAACGGTTAAAGATAGGACATTGCGGTTTTCACCAGTGGATTTAGCACCTCATTTTACATAAAATAAGTTCTATAAGTCTACTCTCAGGAGTTGATAAAGGAACAAACGGATAAAATGTTTATATATCACATTTTTAAATATCTATTATTTTCCATTTTCCTCGATCTCCTAAACGGTTATACATAGGACATTGCGGTTTTCACCAGTGGATTTAGCACCTCATTTTACATAAAATAAGTCCTATAAGTCTACTCTCAAGAGTCATAAAGGTACAAACGAATAAATTGTTTATATATCACATTTTTAAATATCTATTATTTACCATTTTACTCGATCTCCTAAACGGTTAAAGATAGGACATTGTGGTTTTTACCAGTGGATTCAGCACCTCATTTTACATAAAATAAGTCCTATAAGTCTACTCTCAAGAGTTGATAAAGGTACAAACAAATAAAATGTTTATATATCACATTTTTAAACATCTATTATTCACCATTTTACTCGATCTCCTAAACGGTTAAAGATAGGACATTGCGGTTTTCAAAAATGGATTCAGCACCTCATTTTACATAAAATAAGTCCTATAAGTCTACTCTCAAGTGTCATAAAGGTACAAACGAATAAAATGTTTATATTTCACATTTTAAATATCTATTATTCTCCATTTTACTCGATCTCCTAAACGGTTAAAGATAGGACATTGCGGTTTTCACCAGCGGATTTAGCACCTTATTTTACAAAAAATAAGTCCTATATGTCTACTCTCAAGAGATAATAAAGGTACAAACGAATAAAATATTTATATATCACATTTTTAAATATCTATTTTTCACCATTTTACTCGATCTCCTAAACGGTTAAAGATAGGACATTGCGGTTTTCACCAGTGGATTCAGCACCTCATTTTACATAAAATAAGTTCTATAAGTCTACTCTCAAGAGTTGATAAAGGAACAAACGGAAAAAATGTTTGTATATCACATTTTTAAATATCTATTATTCACCATTTTACTCGATCTCCTTAACGGTTAAAGATAGGACATTGCGGTTTTCACCAGTGGATTCAGCACCTCATTTTACATAAAATAAGTTCTATAAGTCTACTCCCAAGAGTTGATAAAGGAACAAACGGAAAAAATGTTTGTATATCACATTTTTAAGTATCTATTATTCACCATTTTACTCGATCTCCTAAACGGTTAAAGATAGGACATTGCGGTTTTCACCAGTGGATTTAGCACCTCATTTTACATAAAATAAGTTCTATAAGTCTACTCTCAAGAGTTGATAAAGGTACAAACGGATAAAAAGTTTATATATCACATTTTTAAATATCTATTATTTTCCATTTTACTCGATCTCCTAAACGGTTAAAGATTGGACATTGCGGTTTTTACCAGAGAATTCAGCACCTCATTTTACATAATTTAAGTCCTATAAGTCTACTCTCAAGAGTTGATAAAGGTACAAACGAATAAAATGTTTATATATCACATTTTTAAATATCTATTATTCACCATTTTACTCGATCTCCTAACCGGTTAAAGATAGGACATTGCGGTTTTCACCAAAAAATTCAGCACCTCATTTTACATAAAATAAGTCCTATAGGTCTAGTCTTAAGAGTTGATAAAGGTACAAACAAGTAAAATTTTTATATATCACATTTTTAAGTATCTATTATTTTCCATTTTACTCGATCTCCTAAACGGTTAAAAATAGGACATTGCCGTTTTCACCAGTGGATTCAGCACTTTATTTTACATAAAATAAGTCCTATAAGTCTACTCTAAATAGTTGATAAAGGTACAAACGAATAAAATGTTTATATATTATATTTTTAAATATCTATTATTCTCCATTTTACTCGATCTCCTAAACGGTTAAATATAGGATATTGCGGTTTTCACCAGTGGATTTAGCACCTCATTTTACATAAAATAAGTCTTATGAGTCTACTCTTAAGAGTTGATAAAGGTACAAACGAATAAAATGTTTATATATCCCATTTTTATATATCTATTATTCTCCATTTTACCCGATCTCCTAAACAGTTAAATATAGGACATTGCGGTTTTTATCAGTGGATTTAGCACCTCATTTTACATAAAATAAGTCCTATAAGTCTACTCTCAAGAGTCATAAAGGTACAAACGAATAAAATGTTTATATATCACATTTTTAAATATCTATTATTCTCCATTTTACTCGATCTCCTAAACGGTTAAAGATAGGACATTGCGGTTTTCACCAGCGGATTTAGCACCTGATTTTACAAAAAATAAGTCCTATAAGTCTACTCTCAAGAGATAATAAAGGTACAAACGAATAAAATATTTATATATCACATTTTTAAATATCTATTATTCACCATTTTACTCGATCTCCTAAACGGTTAAAGATAGGACATTGCGGTTTTCACCAGTGGATTCAGCACCTCATTTTACATAAAATAAGTTCTATAAGTCTACTCTCAAGAGTTGATAAAGGAACAAACGGATAAAATGTTTATATATCACATTTTTAAATATCTATTATTTTCCATTTTCCTCGATCTCCTAAACGGTTATAGATATTACATTGCGGTTTTCACCAGTGGATTTAGCACCTCATTTTACATGAAATAAGTCCTATAGGTCTACTCTTAAGAGTTGATAAAGGTACAAACGAATAAAATGTTTATATATCACAATTTTATATATCTATTATTCTCCATTTTACTCGATCTCCTAAACAGTTAAATATAGGACATTGCGGTTTTTTTCAGTGGATTTAGCACCTCATTTTACATAAAATAAATCCTATAAGTCTATTCTCAAAATTCATAAAGGTACAAACGAATAAAATGTTTATATATCACATTTTTAAATATCTGTTTTTCTCCATTTAACTCGATCTCCTAAACGGTTAAAGATAGGACATTGCGGTTTTCACCAGTCAATTCAGCACCTCATTTTACATAAAATAAGTCCTATAAGTCTACTCTTAAGAGTTGATAAAAGTACAAACGAATAAAATGTTTATATATCACATTTTTAAATATCTATTATTCTCCATTTTACCCGATCTCCTAAACAGTTAAATATAGGACATTGCGGTTTGAACCAGTGGATTCAGCACCTTATTTTACATAAAATAAGTCCTATAAGTCTACTCTTAAGAGTTGATAAAAGTCCAAACGAATAAAATGTTTATATATCACATTTTTAAATATCTATTATTCTCCATTTTACTCGATCTCCTAAACGGTTAAAGATAGGACATTGCGGTTTTCAAAAATGGATTCAGCACCTCATTTTACATAAAATAAGTTCTATAGGTCTACTCTTAAGAGTTGATAAAGGTACAAACGAATAAAATGTTTATATATCACATTTTTATATATCTATTATTCTCCATTTTACTCAATCTCGTAAACAGTTAAATATAGGACATTGCGAATTTTATCAGTATATTTAGCACCTCATTTTACATAAAATAAGTTCTATAGGTCTACTCTTAAGAGTTGATAAAGGTACAAACGAATAAAATGTTTATATTTCACATTTTTATATATCTATTATTCTCCATTTTACTCAATCTCGTAAACAGTTAAATATAGGACATTGCGAATTTTATCAGTATATTTAGCACCTCATTTTACATAAAATAAGTCCTATAAGTCTACTCTCAAGAGTCATAAAGGTACAAATGAATAAAATATTTATATATCACATTTTTAAATATCTATTATTCTCCATTTTACTCGATCTCCTAAACGGTTAAAGATAGGACAATGTGGTTTTTACCAGTGGATTCAGCACCTCATTTTACATAAAATAAGTCCTATAAGTCTACTCTCAAGAGTTGATAAAGGTACAAACGAATAAAATGTTTATATATCACATTTTTAAACATCTATTATTCACCATTTTACTCGATCTCCTAAACGGTTAAAGATAGGACATTGCGGTTTTCAAAAATGGATTCAGCACCTCATTTTACATAAAATAAGTCCTATAAGTCTACTCTCAAGAGTCATAAAGGTACAAACGAATAAATTGTTTATATATCACATTTTTATATCTATTATTCTCCATTTTACTCGATCTCCTAAACAGTTAAATATAGGACATTGCGGTTTTTATCAGTGGATTTAGCACCTCATTTTACATAAAATAAGTCTTATAAGTCTACTCTCAAGAGATAATAAAGGTACAAACGAATAAAATATTTATATATCACATTTTTAAATATCTATTATTCACCATTTTACTCGATCTCCTAAACGGTTAAAGATAGGACATTGCGGTTTTCACCAGTGGATTCAGCACCTCATTTTACATAAAATAAGTTCTATAAGTCTACTCTCAAGAGTTGATAAAGGAACAAACGGAAAAAATGTTTATATATCACATTTATAAATATCTATTATTCTCCATTTTACTCGATCTCCTAAACAGTTAAAGATAGGACATTGCGGTTTTCAACAGTGGATTCAGCACCTCATTTTACATAAATTTAGTCCTATAAGTCTACTCTAAAGAGTTGATAAAGGTACAAACGAATAAAATGTTTATATATCACAATTTTATATATCTATTATTCTCCATTTTACTCGATCTCCTAAACAGTTAAATATAGGACATTGCGGTTTTTTTCAGTGGATTTAGCACCTCATTTTACATAAAATAAATCCTATAAGTCCATTCTCAAGAGTCATAAAGGTACAAACGAATAAAATGTTTATATATCACATTTTTAAATATCTGTTATTCTCCATTTAACTCGATCTCCTAAACGGTTAAAGATAGGACATTGCGGTTTTCACCAGTCAATTCAGCACCTCATTTTACATAAAATAAGTCCTATAAGTCTACTCTTAAGAGTTGATAAAAGTACAAACGAATAAAATGTTTATATATCACATTTTTAAATATCTATTATTCTCCATTTTACCCGATCTCCTAAACAGTTAAATATAGGACATTGCGGTTTGAACCAGTGGATTCAGCACCTTATTTTACATAAAATAAGTCCTATAAGTCTACTCTTAAGAGTTGATAAAAGTCCAAACGAATAAAATGTTTATATATCACATTTTTAAATATCTATTATTCTCCATTTTACTCGATCTCCTAAACGGTTAAAGATAGGACATTGCGGTTTTCAAAAATGGATTCAGCACCTCATTTTACATAAAATAAGTTCTATAGGTCTACTCTTAAGAGTTGATAAAGGTACAAACGAATAAAATGTTTATATATCACATTTTTATATATCTATTATTCTCCATTTTACTCAATCTCGTAAACAGTTAAATATAGGACATTGCGAATTTTATCAGTATATTTAGCACCTCATTTTACATAAAATAAGTTCTATAGGTCTACTCTTAAGAGTTGATAAAGGTACAAACGAATAAAATGTTTATATTTCACATTTTTATATATCTATTATTCTCCATTTTACTCAATCTCGTAAACAGTTAAATATAGGACATTGCGAATTTTATCAGTATATTTAGCACCTCATTTTACATAAAATAAGTCCTATAAGTCTACTCTCAAGAGTCATAAAGGTACAAATGAATAAAATATTTATATATCACATTTTTAAATATCTATTATTCTCCATTTTACTCGATCTCCTAAACGGTTAAAGATAGGACAATGTGGTTTTTACCAGTGGATTCAGCACCTCATTTTACATAAAATAAGTCCTATAAGTCTACTCTCAAGAGTTGATAAAGGTACAAACGAATAAAATGTTTATATATCACATTTTTAAACATCTATTATTCACCATTTTACTCGATCTCCTAATCGGTTAAAGATAGGACATTGCGGTTTTCAAAAATGGATTCAGCACCTCATTTTACATAAAATAAGTCCTATAAGTCTACTCTCAAGAGTCATAAAGGTACAAACGAATAAATTGTTTATATATCACATTTTTATATCTATTATTCTCCATTTTACTCGATCTCCTAAACAGTTAAATATAGGACATTGCGGTTTTTATCAGTGGATTTAGCACCTCATTTTACATAAAATAAGTCCTATAAGTCTACTCTCAAGAGTTGATAAAGGTACAAACGAATAAAATGTTTATATTTCACATTTTAAATATCTATTATTCTCCATTTTACTCGATCTCCTAAACGGTTAAAGATAGGACATTGCGGTTTTCACCAGCGGATTTAGCACCTCATTTTACATAAAATAAGTCCTATATGTCTACTCTCAAGAGATAATAAAGGTACAAACGAATAAAATATTTATATATCACATTTTTAAATATCTATTATTCACCATTTTACTCGATCTCCTAAACGGTTAAAGATAGGACATTGCGGTTTTCACCAGTGGATTCAGCACCTCATTTTACATAAAATAAGTTCTATAAGTCTACTCTCAAGAGTTGATAAAGGAACAAACGGAAAAAATGTTTGTATATCACATTTTTAAATATCTATTATTCACCATTTTACTCGATCTCCTAAACGGTTAAAGATAGGACATTGCGGTTTTCACCAGTGGATTCAGCACCTCATTTTACATAAAATAAGTTCTATAAGTCTACTCTCAAGAGTTGATAAATTAACAAACGGAAAAAATGTTTGTATATCACATTTTTAAATATCTATTATTCACCATTTTACTCGATCTCCTAAACGGTTAAAGATAGGACATTGTGGTTTTCACCAGTGGATTTAGCACCTCATTTTACATAAAATAAGTTCTATAAGTCTACTCCCAAGAGTTGATAAAGGAACAAACGGATAAAATGTTTATATATCACATTTTTAAATATCTATTATTTTCCATTTTCCTCGATCTCCTAAACGGTTATACATAGGACATTGCGGTTTTCACCAGTAGATTTAGCACCTCATTTTACATAAAATAAGTCCTATAAGTCTACTCTCAAGAGTCATAAAGGTACAAGCGAATAAATTGTTTATATATCACATTTTTAAATATCTATTATTCACCATTATTCACCATTTTACTCGATCTCCTAAACGGTTAAATATAGGACATTGCGGTTTTCACCAGTAAATTCAGCACCTCATTTTACATAAAATAAGTCCTATAAGTCTACTCTAAATAGTTGATAAAGGTACAAACGAATAAAATGTTTATATATCACATTTTTAAATATCTATTTTTCTCCATTTTACTCGATCTCCTAAACGGTTAAAGATTGGACATTGCGGTTTTCACCAGCGGATTTAGCACCTTATTTTACAAAAAATAAGTCCTATAAGTCTACTCTCAAGAGATAATAAAGGTACAAACGAATAAAATATTTATATATCACATTTTTAAATATCTATTATTCACCATTTTACTCGATCTCCTAAACGGTTAAAGATAGGACATTGCGGTTTTCACCAGTGGATTCAGCACCTCATTTTACATAAAATATGTTCTATAAGTCTACTCTCAAGAGTTGATAAAGGAACAAACGGATAAAATGTTTATATATCACATTTTTAAATATCTATTATTTTCCATTTTCCTCGATCTCCTAAACGGTTATAGATATTACATTGCGGTTTTCACCAGTGGATTCAGCACCTCACTTTACATAAAATATGTCCTATAAGTCTACTCTTAAGAGTTGATAAAGGTACAAACGAATAAAATGTTTATATATCACATTTTTAAATATTTATTATTCACCATTTTACTCGATCTCCTAAACGGTTAAATATAGGACATTGTGGTTTTTACCAGTGGATTCAGCACCTCATTTTACATAAAATAAGTCCTATAAGTCTACTCTCAAGAGTTGATAAAGGTACAAACGAATAAAATGTTTATATATCACATTTTTAAACATCTATTATTCACCATTTTACTCGATCTCCTAAACCGTTAAAGATAGGACATTGCGGTTTTCAAAAATGGATTCAGCACCTCATTTTACATAAAATAAGTCCTATAAGTCTACTCTCAAGAGTCATAAAGGTACAAACGAATAAATTGTTTATATATCACATTTTTATATCTATTATTCTCCATTTTACTCGATCTTCTTAACAGTTAAATATAGGACATTGCGGTTTTTATCAGTGGATTTAGCACCTCATTTTACATAAAATAAGTCCTATAAGTCTACTCTCAAGTGTCATAAAGGTACGAACGAATAAAATGTTTATATTTCACATTTTAAATATCTATTATTCTCCATTTTACTCGATCTCCTAAACGGTTAAAGATAGGACATTGCGGTTTTCACCAGCGGATTTAGCACCTTATTTTACAAAAAATAAGTCCTATATGTCTACTCTCAAGAGATAATAAAGGTACAAACGAATAAAATATTTATATATCACATTTTTAAATATCTATTATTCACCATTTTACTCGATCTCCTAAACGGTTAAAGATAGGACATTGCGGTTTTCACCAGTGGATTCAGCACCTCATTTTACATAAAATAAGTTCTATAAGTCTACTCTCAAGAGTTGATAAAGGAACAAACGGAAAAAGTGTTTGTATATCACATTTTTAAATATCTATTATTCACCATTTTACTCGATCTCCTAAACGGTTAAAGATAGGACATTGCGGTTTTCACCAGTGGATTCAGCACCTCATTTTACATAAAATAAGTTCTATAAGTCTACCCTCAAGAGTTGATAAAGGAACAAACGGAAAAAATGTTTGTATATCACATTTTTAAATATCTATTATTCACCATTTTACTCGATCTCCTAAACGGTTAAAGATAGGACATTGCGGTTTTCACCAGTGTATTTAGCACCTCATTTTACATAAAATAAGTCCTATAAGTCTACTCATAAGAGTTGATAAAGGTACAAACGAATAAAATGTTTATATATCACATTTTTAAATATCTGTTATTCTCCATTTAACTCGATCTCCTAAACGGTTAAAGATAGGACATTGCGGTTTTCACCAGTCAATTCAGCACCTCATTTTACATAAAATAAGTCCTATAAGTCTACTCTAAATAGTTGATAAAGGTACAAACGAATAAAATGTTTATATATCACATTTTTAAATATCTATTATTCTCCATTTTACTCGATCTCCTAAACGGTTAAATATAGGACATTGCGGTTTTCAATAGTGGATTTAGCACCTCATTTTACATAAAATAAGTCCTATAAGTCTACTCTCAAGAGTCATAAAGGTACAAACGTATAAAATGTTTATATATCGCATTTTTAAATATTTATTATTCACCATTTTACTCGATCTCCTAAACGGTTAAAGATAGGACATTGTGGTTTTCACCAGTGGATTCAGCACCTCATTTTACATAAAATAAGTTTTATAAGTCTACTCTCAAGAGTCATAAAGGTACAAACGAATAAAATGTTTATATATCACATTTTTAAATATCTATTATTCTCCATTTTACTCGATCTCCTAAACGGTTAAAGATAGGACATTGCGGTTTTCACCAGTGGATTCAGCACCCCACTTTACAAAAAATAAGTGATATAAGTCTACTCTCAAGAGATGATAAAGGTACAAACGTATAAAATGTTTATATATCACATTTTTAAATATTTATTATTCACCATTTTACTCGATCTCCTAAACGGTTAAAGATAGGACATTGCGGTTTTCACCAGTAAATTCAGCACCTCATTTTACATAAAATTAGTCCTAATGGTCTACTCTTAAGAGTTGATAAAGGTACAAAAGAATAAAATGTTTGTATATAACATTTTTAAATACCTATTATTCTCCATTTTACTCGATCTCCTAAACAGTTAAATATAGGACATTGCGGTTTGAACCAGTGGATTCAGCACCTTATTTTACATAAAATAAGTCCTATAAGTCTACTCTTAAGAGTTGATAAAGGTACAAACGAATAAAATGTTTATATATCACATTTTTAAATATCTATAATTCTCCATTTTACTCGATCTCCTAAACGGTTAAATACAGGACATTGCGGTTTTGACCACTGGATTTAGCACCTCATTTTACATAAAATAAATCCTATTAGTCTATTCTCAAGAGTCATAAAGGTACAAACGAATAAAATGTTTATATATCACATTTTTAAATATCTATTATTCTCCATTTTACTCGATCTCCTAAACGGTTAAAGATAGGACATTGCGGTTTTCACCAGTGGATTTAGCACCCCCTTTTACAAAAAATAAGTCCTATAAGTCTACTCTCAAGAGATGATAAAGGTACAAACGAATAAAATGTTTATATATAACATTTTTAAATATCTATTATTTTCCATTTTACTCGATATCCTAAACGGTTAAAGATAGGACATTGCGGTTTTCACCAGTGGATTCAGCACCTCATTTTACATAAAATAAGTCCAATAAGTCGACTTTCAAGAATTGATAAAGGTACAAACGAATAAAATGTTAATATATCACAAGCGAATAAAATGTTTATATATCACATTTTCAAATATCTGTTATTCTCCATTTTACTCGATCTCCTAAACGGTTAAATATAGGACATTGTGGTTTTTACCAGTGGTTTCAGCACCTCAGTTTACATTAAATAAGTCCTATAAGTCTACTCTAAAGAGTTGATAAAGGTACAAACGAATAAAATGTTTATATAACACATTTTTAATTATCTATTATTCTCAATTTCACACGATCTCCTAAACGGTTAAATATAGGACATTGTGGTTTTTACCAGTGGCTTCAGCACCTCAGTTTACATTAAATAAGTCCTATAAGTCTACTCTAAAGAGTTGATAAAGGTACAAACGAATAAAATGTTTATATAACACATTTTTAATTATCTATTATTCTCCATTTTACTCGATCTCCTAAACGGTTAAATATAGGACATTGCGGATTAAACCAGTGGATTTAGCACCTTATTTTACATAAAATAAGTCCTATAAGTCTACTCTTAAGAGTTGATAAAGATACAAACGAATAAAATGTTTATATATCACATTTTTAAATATCTAATATTTTCCATTTTACTCGATTTAATAAAATGTTTATATATCACATTTTCAAATATCTATTATTTTCCATTTTACTCGATCTCCTAAACCGTTAAAGATAGGACATTGCGGTTTTCATCAGTGGAATCAGCACCTCATTTTACATAAAATAAGTCCTATAAATCTACTCTAAAGAGTTGATAAATTTACAAACGAATAAAATGTTTATGTATCACATTTTTAAATATCTATTATTCTCCATTTTACTCGATCTCCTAAACGGTTAAAGATAGGACATTGCGGTTTTCATCAGAGGATTTAGCACCTCATTTTACATTAAATAAGTCCTTTAAGTCTACTCTCAAGAGTTGATAAAAGTACAAACGGATAAAATGTTTATGTATCACATTTTTAAATATCTATTATTCTCCATTTTACTCGATCTCCTAAACGGTTAAAGATAGGACATTGCGGTTTTTATCAGTGGATTCAGCACCTTATTTTACATATTATTAGTCCCATAAGTCTACTCTCAAGAGTTGATAAAGGTACAATCGAATAAAATGTTTATATATCACATTTTTAAATATCTATTATTCTCCATTTTACTCGATCTGCTAAACGGTTAAAGATAGGACATTGCGGTTTTCACCAGTGGATTAAGCACCTCGTTTTACATATAATAAGTTCTATAAGTCTACTTTCAAGAGTTGATAAAGGTAAAAAAGAATAAAATGTTTATATATAACATTTTTAAATATCTATTATATTTCATTTTACTCGATCTCCTAAACGGTTAAAGATAGGACATTGCGCTTTTCACCAGTGGATTCAGCACGTCATTTTACATAAAATAAGTCCTATAAGTCGACTTTCAAGAGTTGATAAAGGTACAAACGAATAAAATGTTTATATATCACATTTTCAAATATCTATTAATCTTTATTTTACTCGATCTCCTAAACGGTTAAAGATAGGACATTGTGGTTTTTACCAGTGGCTTCAGCACCTCATTTTACATAAAATAAGTCCTATAAGTCGACTTTCAAGAGTTGATAAAGGTACAAACGGATAAAATGTTTATATATCACATTTTCAAATATCTATTAATCTTTATTTTACTCGATCTCCTAAACGGTTAAAGATAGGACATTGCGGTTTTTCACCAGTGGATTCAGCACCTCATTTTACATAAAATAAGTCCTATAAGTCTACTCTAAAGAGTTAATAAAGGTACAAACAAAAAAAATGTTTATATATCACATTTTCAAATATCTATTATTTTCCATTTTACTCGATCTCCTAAACCGTTAAAGATAGGACATTGCGGTTTTCATCAGTGGAATCAGCACCTCATTTTACATAAAATAAGTCCTATAAATCTACTCTAAAGAGTTGATAAATTTACAAACGAATAAAATGTTTATATATCACATTTTTAAATATCTATTACTCTCCATTTTACTCGATCTCCTAAACGGTTAGAGATAGGACATTGCGGTTTTCACCAGTGGATTCAGCACCTCATTTTACATAAAATAAGTCCTATAAGTCTACTCTAAAGAGTTAATAAAGGTACAAACGAAAAAAATGTTTATATATCACATTTTCAAATATCTATTATTTTCCATTTTACTCGATCTCCTAAACCGTTAAAGATAGGACATTGCGGTTTTCATCAGTGGAATCAGCACCTCATTTTACATAAAATAAGTCCTATAAGTCTACTCTAAAGAGTTAATAAAGGTACAAACGAAAAAAATGTTTATATATCACATTTTTAAATATCTAATATTTTCCATTTTACTCGATCTCCTAACTGGTTAAAGATAGGACATTGCGGTTTTCACTAGTGGATTAAGCACCTCGTTTTACATATAATAAGTTCTATAAGTCTACTTTCAAGAGTTGATAAAGGTACAAACGAATAAAATGTTTATATATAACATTTTTAAATATCAATTATTCTCCATTTTACTCGATCTCCTAAACGGTTGGAGATAGGACATTGCGGTTTTCACCAGTGGATTAAGCACCTCGTATTACATATAATAAGTTCTATAAGTCTACTTTCAAGAGTTGATAAAGGTACAAACGAATAAAATGTTTATATATAACATTTTTAAATATCTATTATTTTCCATTTTACTCGATCTCCTAAACGGTTAAAGATAGGACATTGCGGTTTTTACCTGTGGATTCTGCACCTCATTTTACATAAAATAAGTCCTATAAGTCGACTTTCAAATGTTGATAAAGGTACAAAGGAATAAAATGTTTATATATCACATTTTCAAATATCTATTATTCTTTATTTTACTCGATCTCCTAAACGGTTAAAGATAGGACAATGTGGTTTTTACCAGTGGAATCAGCACCTCATTTTACATTACATAAGTCCAATAAGTCTACTCTCAAGTGTTGATAAAGGTGCAAACGAATAAAATGTTTATATAACACATTTTTAAATAACTATTACTCTCCATTTTACTCGATCTCCTAAACGGTTAAAGATAGGACATTGCGGTTTTAATCAGTGGATTTAGCACCTCATTTTACATTAAATAAGTCCTTTAAGTCTACTCTCAAGAGTTGATAAAGGTACAAACGAATAAAATGTTTATGTATCACATTTTTAAATATCTATTATTTTCCATTTTACTCGATCTCCTTAACGGTTAAAGGTAGGACATTGCGCTTTTCACCAGTGGATTCAGCACGTCATTTTACATAAAATAAGTCCTATAAGTCGACTTTCAAGAGTTGATAAAGGTACAAACGAATAAAATGTTTATATATCACATTTTCAAATATCTATTAATCTTTATTTTACTCGATCTCCTAAACGGTTAAAGATAGGACATTGTGGTTTTTACCAGTGGCTTCAGCACCTCATTTTACATAAAATAAGTCCTATAAATCTACTCTAAAGAGTTGATAAAGGTACAAACGAATAAAATGTTTATGTATCACATTTTTAAATATCTATTATTTTCCATTTTACTCGATCTTCTAAACGGTTAAAGATAGGACATTGCGGTTTTTATCAGTGGATTCAGCACCTTATTTTACATATTATTAGTCCCATAAGTCTACTCTCAAGAGTTGATAAAGGTACAAACGAATAAAATGTTTATATATCACATTTTTAAATATCTATTATTCTCCATTTTACTCGATCTGCTAAACGGTTAAAGATAGGACATTGCGGTTTTCACCATTGGATTAAGCACCTCGTTTTACATATAATAAGTTCTATAAGTCTACTTTCAAGAGTTGATAAAGGTAAAAAAGAATAAAATGTTTATATATAACATTTTTAAATATCTATTATTTTCCATTTTACTCGATCTCCTAAACGGTTAAAGATAGGACATTGCGGTTTTTATCAGTAAATTCAGCACCTTATTTTACATATTATTAGTCCCATAAGTCTACTCTCAAGAGTTGATAAAGGTACAAACGAATAAAATGTTTATATATAACATTTTTAAATATCTATTATATTCCATTTTACTCGATCTCCTAAACGGTTAAAGATAGGACATTGTGATTTTCACCAGTGGATTCAGCACCTCATTTTACATAAAATAAGTCCTATAAATCTACTCTAAAGAGTTGATAAAGGTACAAACGAATAAAATGTTTATATATCACATTTTCAAATATCTATTATTTTCCATTTTACTCGATCTCCTAAAACGTTAAAGATAGGACATTGCGGTTTTCATCAGAGGAATCAGCACCTCATTTTACATAAAATAAGTCCTATAAATCTACTCTAAAGAGTTGATAAAGGTACAAACGAATAAAATGTTTATATATCACAAGCGAATAAAATGTTTATATATCACATTTTTAAATATCTATTATTCTCCATTTTACTCGATCACCTAAACGGTTAAAGATAGGACATTGCGGTTTTCATCAGAGGATTTAGCACCTCATTTTACATTAAATAAGTCCTTTAAGTCTACTCTTAAGAGTTGATAAAAGTACAAACGAATAAAATGTTTATGTATCACATTTTTAAATATCTATTATTCTCCACTTTACTCGATCTCCTAAACGGTTAAAGATAGGACATAGCGGTTTTCACCAGTGGATTCAGCACCTCATTTTAAATAAAATAATTCCTACAAGTCTACTCTCAAGAGTTGATAAAGGTACAAACGAATAAAATGTTTATATATCACATTTTTAAATATCAATTATTCTCCATTTTACTCGATCTCCTAAACGGTTTAAGATAGGACATTGCGGATTTCACCAGTGGATTAAGCACCTCGTTTTACAAATAATAAGTTCTATAAGTCTACTTTCAAGAGTTGATAAAGGTACAAACGAATAAAATGTTTATATATAACATTTTTAAATATCTATTATTTTCCAATTTACTCGATCTCCTAAACGGTTAATGATAGGACATTGCGGTTTTTTCCTGTGGATTCAGCACCTCATTTTACATAAAATAAGTCCTATAAGTCGACTTTCAAGTGTTGATAAAGGTACAAACGAATAAAATGTTTATATATCACATTTTCAAATATCTATTATTCTTTATTTTACTCGATCTCCTAAACGGTTAAAGATAGGACAATGTGGTTTTTACTAGTGGCTTCAGCACCTCATTTTACATAAAATAAGTCCTATAAGTCTACTCTCAAGTGTTGATAAAGGTGCAAACGAATAAAATGTTTATATAACACATTTTCAAATATCTATTATTCTTTATTTTACTCGATCTCCTAAACCGTTAAAGATAGGACATTGCGGTTTTCATCACTGGAATCTGCACCTCATTTTACATTACATAAGTCCAATAAGTCTACTCTCAAGTGTTGATAAAGGTGCAAACGAATAAAATGTTTATATAACACATTTTTAAATATCTATTATTCTCCATTTTACTCGATCTCCTAAATGGTTAAAGATAGGACATTGCGGTTTTCATCAGTGGATTCAGCACCTTATTTTACACATTATAAGTCCCATAGGTCTACTCTCAAGAGTTGATAAACGTACAAACGAATAAAATGCTTATATATCACATTTTTAAATATCTATTATTCTCCATTTTACTCGATCTCCTAAACGGTTAGAGATAGGACATTGCGGTTTTCACCAGTGGATTCAGCACCTCATTTTACATAAAATAAGTCCTATAAGTCTACTCTAAAGAGTTAATAAAGGTACAAACAAAAAAAATGTTTATATATCACATTTTCAAATATCTATTATTTTCCATTTTACTCGATCTCCTAAACCGTTAAAGATAGGACATTGCGGTTTTCATCAGTGGAATCAGCACCTCATTTTACATAAAATAAGTCCTATAAATCTACTCTAAAGAGTTGATAAAGGTACAAACGAATAAAATGTTTATGTATCACATTTTTAAATATCTATTATTTTCCATTTTACTCGATCTCCTAAACCGATAAAGATAGGACATTGCGGTTTTCACCAGTAAATTCAGCACCACATTTTACATAAAACAAGTCTTATAAGTCTACTCTCAAGTGTTGATAAAGGTACAAACGAATAAAATGTTTATATAACACATTTTTAAATATAAATTATTTTCCATTTTACTCGATCTCCTAAATGGTTAAAGATAGGACATTGCGGTTTTCATCAGTGGATTCAGCACCTCATTTTACATTAAATAAGTTTTATGAGTCTACTCTAAAGAGTTGATAAATTTACAAACGAAAAAAATGTTAATATATCACATTTTTAAATATCTATTATTTTTCATTTTACTCGATCTCCTAAACGGTTAAAGATAGGACATTGCGGTTTTCACCAGTGGATTCAGCACCTCATTTTTCATAAAATAAGTCCTATCAGTCTACTCTCAAAAGTTGATAAAGGTACAAACGAATAAAATGTTTATATATCACATTTTTAAATATCTATTAATCTCCAATTTACTCGATCTCCTAAACGGTTAAAGATAGGACATTGCGGTTTTCACCAGTGGATTCAGCACCTCATTTTACATAAAATAAGTCCTATATGTCGAATTTCAAGAATTGATAAAGGTACAAACGAATAAAATGTTTATATATCACATTTTTAAATATCTATTAATCTCCATTTTACTCGATCTCCTAAACGGTTAAAGATAGGACATTGCGGTTTTCACCAGTGGATTCAGCACCTAATTTTAAATAAAATAAGTCCTACAAGTCTACACTCAAGAGTTGATAAAGGTACAAACGAATAAAATGTTTATATATCACATTTTTAAATATCTATTATTCTCCATTTTACTCGATCTCCTAAACGGTTAAAGATAGGACATTGCGGTTTTCACCAGTGGATTAAGCACCTCGTTTTACAAATAATAAGTTCTATAAGTCTACTTTCAAGAGTTGATAAAGGTACAAGCGAATAAAATGTTTATATATACCTTTTTTAAATATCTATTATTTTCCATTTTACTCGATCTCCTAAACGGTTAAAGATAGGACATGGCGGTTTTTACCTGTGGATTCAGCACCTCATTTTACATAAAATAAGTCCTATAAGTCGACATTCAAGAGTTGATAATGGTACAAACGAATAAAATGTTTATATATCACATTTTCAAATATCTATTATTCTCCATTTTACTCGATCTCCTAAACCGTTAAAGATAGGACATTGCGGTTTTCATCAGTGGAATCAGCACCTCATTTTACATTAAATAAGTCCAATAAGTCTACTCTCAAGTGTTGATAAAGGTGCAAACGAATAAAATGTTTATATAACACATTTTTAAATATCTATTATTCTCCATTTTACTCGATTTGCTAAACGGTTAAAGATAGGACATTGCGGTTTTCACCAGTGGATTAAGCACCTCGTTTTACATATAATAAGTTCTATAAGTCTACTTTCAAGAGTTGATAAAGGTACAAACGAATAAAATGTTTATATATAACATTTTTAAATATCTATTATATTCCATTTTACTCGATCTCCTAAACGGTTAAAGATAGGACATGGCGGTTTTTACCTGTGGATTCAGCACCTCATTTTACATAAAATAAGTTCTATTAGTCTACTCTCAAGAGTTGATAAAGGTACAAACGCATAATATGTTGATATATCACAAGCGAATAAAATGTTTATATATCACATTTTCAAATATCTATTATTCTTTATTTTACTCGATCTCCTAAACGGTTAAAGATAGGACAATGTGGTTTTTACCAGTGGCTTCAGCACCTCATTTTACATAAAATAAGTCCTATAAGTCGACATTCAAGAGTTGATAATGGTACAAACGAATAAAATGTTTATATATCACATTTTCAAATATCTATTATTCTCCATTTTACTCGATCTCCTAAACCGTTAAAGATAGGACATTGCGGTTTTCATCAGTGGAATCAGCACCTCATTTTACATTAAATAAGTCCAATAAGTCTACTCTCAAGTGTTGATAAAGGTGCAAACGAATAAAATGTTTATATAACACATTTTTAAATATCTATTATTCACCATTTTACTCGATTTGCTAAACGGTTAAAGATAGGACATTGCGGTTTTCATCAGTGGAATCAGCACCTCATTTTACATTAAATAAGTTCAATAAGTCTACTCTCAAGTGTTGATAAAGGTACAAACGAATAAAATGTTTATATAACACATTTTTAAATATCTATTATTCTCCATTTTACTCGATCTCCTAAATAATTAAAGATAGGACATTGCGGTTTTCATCAGTGGATTCAGCACCTTATTTTACATATTATAAGTCCCATAAGTCTACTCTCAAGAGTTGATAAACGTACAAACGAATAAAATGCTTATATATCACATTTTTAAATATCTATTATTCTCCATTTTACTCGATCTCCTAAATGTTAAAGATAGGACATTGCGGTTTTCATCAATGGATTCAGCACCTCATTTTACATAAAATAAGTCCTATAAGTCTCCTCTCAAGTGTTGATTAAGGTCCAAACGAATAAAATGTTTATATAACACATTTTTAAATAACTATTACTCTCCATTTTACTCGACCTCCTAAACGGTTAAAGATAGGACATTGCGGTTTTCATCAGTGGATTTAGCACCTCATTTTACATTAAATAAGTCCTTTAAGTCTACTCTCAAGAGTTGATAAAGGTACCAACGTATAAAATGTTTATGTATCACAAGCGAATAAAATGTTTATATATCACATTTTCAAATATCTATTATTTTCCATTTTACTGGATCTCCTAAACGGTTAAAGATAGGAGATTGCGGTTTTCATCAGTGGATTCAGCACCTTATTTTACATAAATTTAGTCCTATAAGTCTACTCTAAAGAGTTGATAAAGGTACAAACGAATAAAACGGTTATATATCACATTTTTAAATATTTATTATTCTCCATTTTACTCTTTCTCTTAAACGGTTAAAGATAGGACAGTGCGGTTTTCACCAGTGGAATCAGCACCTTATTTTACATAAAAATAGTTCTATAAGACCACTCTAAAGAGTTGATAAAGGTACAAACGAATAAAATGTTTATATATCACATTTTCAAATATCTATTATTCTCCATTTTACTCGATCTCTTGAACGGTTAGAGATAGGACAATGCGATTTTTACCAGTGGCTTCAGCACCTCATTCTGCATAACATAAGTCCTATAAGTCTACTCTAAAGAGTTGATAATGTTACAAACGAATAAAATGTTTATATATATATTTTTAAAAATCTAATATTTTCCATTTTACTCGATCTCCTAAACGGTTAAAGATAGGACATTGCGGTTTTCACCAGTGGATTCAGATCCTCATTTTACATAAAATATGTCCTATAAGTCTACTCTCAAGAGTTGATAAAGGTACAAACGAAAAAAATGTTTATATATCACATTTTTAAATATCTATTATTTTCCATTTTACTCGATCTCCTAAATGGTTAAAGATAGGACATTGCGGTTTTCACCAGTGGATTCAGCACCTCATTTTTCATAAAATAAGTCCTATAAGTCTACTCTTAAAAGTTGATAAAGGTACAAACGAATAAAATGTTTATATATGACATTTTTAAATATCTATTATTTTCCATTTTACTCGATCTATTAAACGGTTAAAGATAGGACATTGCGGTTTTCACCAGTGGATTCAGCACCTCATTTTACATAAAATAAGTCCTATAAGTCGACTTTCAAGAGTTGATAAAGGTACAAACGAATAAAATGTTTATATATCACAAGCGAATAAAATGTTTATATATCACATTTTCAAATATCTATTATTCTCCATTTTACTCGATCTCCTAAACCGTTAAAGATAGGACATTGCGGTTTTCATCAGTGGAATCAGCACCTCATTTTACATTAAATAAGTTCAATAAGTCTACTCTCAAGTGTTGATAAAGGTACAAACGAATAAAATGTTTATATAACACATTTTTAAATATCTATTATTCTCCATTTTACTCGATCTCCTAAATAATTAAAGATAGGACATTGCGGTTTTCATCAGTGGATTCAGCACCTTATTTTACATATTATAAGTCTCATAAGTCTACTCTCAAGAGTTGATAAACGTACAAACGAATAAAATGCTTATATATCACATTTTTAAATATCTATTATTCTCATTTTACTCGATCTCCTAAATGGTTAAAGATAGGACATTGCGGTTTTCATCAATGGATTCAGCACCTCATTTTACATAAAATAAGTCCTATAAGTCTCCTCTCAAGTGTTGATAAAGGTCCAAACGAATAAAATGTTTATATAACACATTTTTAAATAACTATTACTCTCCATTTTACTCGACCTCCTAAACGGTTAAAGATAGGACATTGCGGTTTTCATCAGTGGATTTAGCACCTTATTTTACATTAAATAAGTCCTTTAAGTCTACTCTCAAGAGTTGATAAAGGTACAAACGTATAAAATGTTTATGTATCTCAAGCGAATAAAATGTTTATATATCACATTTTCAAATATCTATTATTTTCCATTTTACTGGATCTCCTAAACGGTTAAAGATAGGAGATTGCGGTTTTCATCAGTGGATTTAGCACCTCATTTTACATTAAATAAGTCCTTTAAGTCTACTCTCAAGAGTTGATAAAGGTACAAACGTATAAAATGTTTATGTATCACAAGCGAATAAAATGTTTATGTATCACATTTTTAAATATCTATTATTTTCCATTTTACTGGATCTCCTAAACGGTTAAAGATAGGAGATTGCGGTTTTCACCAGTGGATTCAGCACCTCATTTTACATAAAATAAGTCCTATAAATCTACTCTAAAGAGTTGATAAAGGTACAAACGAATAAAATGTTTATATATCACAAGCGAATAAAATGTTAATATATCACATTTTCAAATATCTATTATTTTCCATTTTACTCGATCTCCTAAACCGTTAAAGATAGGACATTGCGGTTTTCATCAGTGGAATCAGCACCTCATTTTACATAAAATAAGTCCTATAAATCTACTCTAAAGAGTTGATAAATTTACAAACGAATAAAATGTTTATGTATCACATTTTTAAATATCTATTATTCTCCATTTTACTCGATCACCTAAACGGTTAAAGATAGGACATTGCGGTTTTTATCAGAGGATTTAGCACCTCATTTTACATTAAATAAGTCCTTTAAGTCTACTCTCAAGAGTTGATAAAAGTACAAACGAATAAAATGTCTATGTATCACATTTTTAAATATCTATTATTCTCCATTTTACTCGATCTCCTAAACGGTTAAAGATAGGACATAGCGGTTTTCACCAGTGGATTCAGCACCTCATTTTAAATAAAATAATTCCTACAAGTCTACTCTCAAGAGTTGATAAAGGTACAAACGAATAAAATGTTTATATATCACATTTTTAAATATCAATTATTCTCCATTTTACTCGATCTCCTAAACGGTTTAAGATAGGACATTGCGGATTTCACCAGTGGATTAAGCACCTCGTTTTACAAATAATAAGTTCTATAAGTCTACTTTCAAGAGTTGATAAAGGTACAAACGAATAAAATGTTTATATATAACATTTTTAAATATCTATTATTTTCCATTTTACTCGATCTCCTAAACGGTTAAAGATAGGACATTGCGGTTTTTACCTGTGGATTCAGCACCTCATTTTACATAAAATAAGTCCTATAAGTCGACTTTCAAGAGTTGATAAAGGTATAAACGAATAAAATGTTTATATATCACAAGCGAATAAAATGTTTATATATCACATTTTCAAATATCTATTATTCTTTATTTTACTCGATCTCCTAAACGGTTAAAGATAGGACAATGTGGTTTTTACCAGTGGCTTCAGCACCTCATTTTACATAAAATAAGTCCTATAAGTCGACATTCAAGAGTTGATAAAGGTACAAACGAATAAAATGTTTATATATCACAAGCGAATAAAATGTTTATATATCACATTTTCAAATATTTATTATTATCCATTTTACTCGATCTCTTAAACCGTTAAAGATAGGACATTGCGGTTTTCATCAGTGGATTCAGCACCTTATTTTACATATTATAAGTCCCATAAGTCTACTCTCAAGAGTTGATAAACGTACTAACGAATAAAATGCTTATATATCACATTTTTAAATATTTATTATTCTCCATTTTACTCGATCTCCTAAACCGTTAAAAATAAGACATTGCGGTTTTCATCAGTGGAATCAGCACCTCATTTTACATTACATAAGTCCAATAAGTCTACTCTCAAGTGTTGATAAAGGTGCAAACGAATAAAATGTTTATATAACACATTTTTAAATATCTATTATTCTCCATTTTACTCGATCTCCTAAACGGTTAAAGATAGGACATTGCGGTTTTCATCAGTGGATTCAGCACCTTATTTTACATATTATAAGTCCCATAGGTCTACTCTCAAGAGTTGATAAACGTACAAACGAATAAAATGCTTATATATCACATTTTTAAATATCTATTATTCTCCATTTTACTCGATCTCCTAAACGGTTAAAGGTAGGACATTGCGGTTTTTACCAGTGGATTCTGCGCCTCATTTTACTTAAACTAAGTCCTATAAGTCAACTCTAAAGAGTTGATAAAGGTACAAACGAATAAAATGTTTATATATCACATTTATAAATATCTATTATTCTCCATTTTACTCGATCTCCTAAACAGTTAAAGATAGGACATTGCGGTTTTCAACAGTGGATTCAGCACCTCATTTTACATAAAATAAGTCCTATAAGTCTACTCTAAAGAGTTAATAAAGGTACAAACGAATAATATGTTTATATATCACATTCTTAAATATCTATTATTCTCCATTTTACTCGATCTCCTAAATAATTAAAGATAGGACATTGCGGTTTTTACCAGTAAATTCAGCACCTCATTTTACATAAAATAAGTCCTATAAGTCTACTCTCAAGAGTTGATAAAGGTACAAACGCATAATATGTTGATATACCACATTTTAAAATATTTATTATTCTCCATTTTACTCGATCTCCTAAACGGTTAAAGATAGGACTTTGCGGTTTTCACCAGGGGATTCAGCACCTCATTTTACATAAAATAAGTCCTAGAAGTCAACTCTCAAGAGTTGATAAAGGTACAAACGAATAATATGTTTATATATCACTTTCTTAAATATCTATTATTCTCCATTTTACTCGATCACCAAAACGGTTAAAGATATGACATTGCGGTTTTCACCAGTGAATTCAGCACCTCATTTTACATAAAATAATTCCTAGAAGTTAACTCTCAAGAGTTGATAAAGGTACAAACGAATAAAATGTTTATATATAAATTTTTAAATATCTATTATTTTCCATTTTACTCGATCTCCTAAACGATTAAAGATAGGACATTGCGGTTTTCACCAGTGGATTCAGCACCTCATTTTTCATAAAATAAGTCCTATCAGTCTACTCTCAAAAGTTGATAAAGGTACAAACGAATAAAATGTTTATATATCACATTTTTAAATATCTATTATTCTCCATTTTACTCGATCTCCTAAACGGTTAAAGGTAGGACATTGCGGTTTTTACCAGTGGATTCTGCGCCTCATTTTACTTAAACTAAGTCCTATAAGTCAACTCTAAAGAGTTGATAAAGGTACAAACGAATAAAATGTTTATATATCACATTTATAAATATCTATTATTCTTAATTTTACTCGATCTCCTAAACAGTTAAAGATAGGACATTGCGGTTTACAACAGTGGATTCAGCACCTCATTTTACATAAATTTAGTCCTATAAGTCTACTCTAAAGAGTTGATAAAGGTACAAACGAATAAAACGGTTATATATCACATTTTTAAATATTTATTATTCTCCATTTTACTCTTTCTCTTAAACGGTTAAAGATAGGACAGTGCGGTTTTCACCAGTGGAATCAGCACCTCAATTTACATAAAATAAGTCCTATAAATCTACTCTAAAGGGTTGATAAAGGTACAAACGAAAAAAATGTTTATATATCACATTTTTAAATATCTATTATTCTTCATTTTACTCGATCTCCTAAACAGTTAAAGATAGGACATTGCGGTTTTCACCAGTGAATTCAGCACCTTATTTTACATAAAAATAGTTCTATAAGACTACTCTAAAGAGTTGATAAAGGTACAAACGAATAAAATGTTTATATATCACATTTTCAAATATCTATTATTCTCCATTTCACTCGATCTCTTGAACGGTTAGAGATAGGACAATGCGATTTTTACCAGTGGCTTCAGCACCTCATTCTACATAACATAAGTCCTATAAGTCTACTCTAAAGAGTTGATAAAGTTACAAACGAATAAAATGTTTATATATATATTTTTAAAAATCTAATATTTTCCATTTTACTCGATCTCCTAAACCGATAAAGATAGGACATTGAGGTTTCCACCAGTAAATTCAGCACCACATTTTACATTAAATAAGTCCTATAAGTCTACTCTCAAGTGTTGATAAAGGTACAAACGAATAAAATGTTTATATAACACATTTTTAAATATCTATTATTCTCCATTTTACTCGATTTTCTAAACGGTTAAAGATAGGACATAGCGGTGTTCACCAGTGGATTAAGCACCTCGTTTTACATATAATAAGTCTTATAAGTCTACTCTAAAGAGTTAATAAAGGTACAAACGAAAAAAATGTTGATATATCACATTTTTAAATATCTATTATTCTCCATTTTACTCGATCTCCTAAATGGTTAAAGATAGGACATTGCGGTTTTCATCAATGGATTCAGCACCTCATTTTACATAAAATAAGTCCTATAAGTCTCCTCTCAAGTGTTGATAAAGGTCCAAACGAATAAAATGTTTATATAACACATTTTTAAATAACTATTACTCTCCATTTTACTCGACCTCCTAAACGGTTAAAGATAGGACATTGCGGTTTTCATCAGTGGATTTAGCACCTCATTTTACATTAAATAAGTCCTTTAAGTCTACTCTCAAGAGTTGATAAAGGTACCAACGTATAAAATGTTTATGTATCACAAGCGAATAAAATGTTTATATATCACATTTTCAAATATCTATTATTTTCCATTTTACTGGATCTCCTAAACGGTTAAAGATAGGAGATTGCGGTTTTCATCAGTGGATTTAGCACCTCATTTTACATTAAATAAGTCCTTTAAGTCTACTCTCAAAAGTTGATAAAGGTACAAACGTATAAAATGTTTATGTATCACAAGCGAATAAAATGTTTATGTATCACATTTTTAAATATCTATTATTTTCCATTTTACTGGATCTCCTAAACGGTTAAAGATAGGAGATTGCGGTTTTCATCAGAGGATTTAGCACCTCATTTTACATTAAATAAGTCCTTTAAGTCTACTCTCAAGAGTTGATAAAGGTACAAACGAATAAAATGTTTATGTATCACATTTTTAAATATCTATTATTCTCCATTTTACTCGATCTCCAAAACGGTTAAAGATAGGACATTGCGGTGTTCACCAGTGGATTAAGCACCTCGTTTTACATATAATAAGTCCTATAAGTCTACTCTAATGAGTTAATAAAGGTACAAACGAAAAAAATGTTTATATATCACATTTTTAAATATCTAATATTTTCCATTTTACTCGATCTCCTAAACGGTTAAACATAGGACATTGCGGTTTTCACCAGTGGATTCAGCACCTCATTTTAAATAAAATAAGTCCTACAAGTCTACACTCAAGAGTTGATAAAGGTACAAACGAATAAAATGTTTATATATCACATTTTTAAATATCTATTATTCTCCATTTTACTCGATCTCCTAAACGGTTAAAGATAGGACATTGCGGTTTTCACCAGTGGATTAAGCACCTCGTTTTACGTATAATAAGTTCTATAAGTCTACTTTCAAGAGTTGATAAAGGTACAAACGAATAAAAGGTTTATATATAACATTTTTAAATATCTATTATTTTCCATTTTACTCGATCTCCTAAACGGTTAAAGATAAGACATTGCGGTTTTTACCAGTGGATTAAGCACCTCGTTTTACATATAATAAATTCTATAAGTCTACTTTCAAGAGTTGATAAAGGTACAAACGAATAAAATGTTTATATATAACATTTTTAAATATCTATTATTTTCCATTTTACTCGATCTCCTAAATGGTTAAAGATAGGACATTGCGGTTTTTACCAGTGGATTCAGCACCTCATTTTACATAAATTTAGTCCTATAAGTCTACTCTAAAGAGTTGATAAAGGTACAAATGAATAAAACGGTTATATATCACATTTTTAAATATTTATTATTCTCCATTTTACTCTTTCTCTTAAACGGTTAAAGATAGGACAGTGCGGTTTTCACCAGTGGAATCAGCACCTCAATTTACATAAAATAAGTCCTATAAATCTACTCTAAAGGGTTGATAAAGGTACAAACGAAAAAAAATGTTTATATATCACATTTTTAAATATCTATTATTCTTCATTTTACTCGATCTCCTAAACAGTTAAAGATAGGACATTGCGGTTTTCACCAGTGAATTCAGCACCTTATTTTACATAAAAATAGTTCTATAAGACTACTCTAAAGAGTTGATAAAGGTACAAACGAATAAAATGTTTATATATCACATTTTCAAATATCTATTATTCTCCATTTTACTCGATCTTTTGAACGGTTAGAGATAGGACAATGCGATTTTTACCAGTGGCTTCAGCACCTCATTCTACATAACATAAGTCCTATAAGTCGACTTTCAAGAGTTGATAAAGGTACAAGCGAATAAAATGTTTATATATCACATTTTCAAATATCTATTAATCTTTATTTTACTCGATCTCCTAAACGGTTAAAGATAGGACATTGTGGTTTTTACCAGTGCCTTCAGCACCTCATTTAACTTAAAATAAGTCCTATAAGTCGACTTTCAAGATTTGATAAAGGTACAAACGAATAAAATGTTTATATATCACATTTTCAAATATCTATTATTCTCCATTTTACTCGATCTCCTAAACCGTTAAAGATAGGACATTGCAATTTTCATCAGTGGAATCAGCACCTCATTTTACATAAAATAAGTCCTATAAGTCTACTCTCAAGAGTTGATAAAGGTACAAACAAAAAAAATGTTTATATATCACATTTTTAAATATCTATTATTTTCCATTTTACTCGATCTCCTAAATGGTTAAAGATAGGACATTGCGGTTTTCACCAGTGGATTCAGCACCTCATTTTTCATAAAATAAGTCCTATAAGTCTACTCTTAAAAGTTGATATAGGTACAAACGAATAAAATGTTTATATATGACATTTTTAAATATCTATTATTTTCCATTTTACTCGATCTATTAAACGGTTAAAGATAGGACATTGCGGTTTTCATTAGTGGATTCAGCACCTCAATTTACATAAAATAAGTCCTATAAATCTACTCTAAAGGGTTGATAAAGGTACAAACGAAAAAAATGTTTATATATCACATTTTTAAATATCTATTATTCTTCATTTTACTCGATCTCCTAAACAGTTAAAGATAGGACATTGCGGTTTTCACCAGTGAATTCAGCACCTTATTTTACATAAAAATAGTTCTATAAGACTACTCTAAAGAGTTGATAAAGGTACAAACGAATAAAATGTTTATATATCACATTTTCAAATATCTATTATTCTCCATTTTACTCGATCTTTTGAACGGTTAGAGATAGGACAATGCGATTTTTACCAGTGGCTTCAGCACCTCATTCTACATAACATAAGTCCTATAAGTCGACTTTCAAGAGTTGATAAAGGTACAAGCGAATAAAATGTTTATATATCACATTTTCAAATATCTATTAATCTTTATTTTACTCGATCTCCTAAACGGTTAAAGATAGGACATTGTGGTTTTTACCAGTGCCTTCAGCACCTCATTTTACTTAAAATAAGTCCTATAAGTCGACTTTCAAGATTTGATAAAGGTACAAACGAATAAAATGTTTATATATCACATTTTCAAATATCTATTATTCTCCATTTTACTCGATCTCCTAAACCGTTAAAGATAGGACATTGCGGTTTTCATCAGTGGAATCAGCACCTCATTTTACATAAAATAAGTCCTATAAGTCTACTCTCAAGAGTTGATAAAGGTACAAACAAAAAAAATGTTTATATATCACATTTTTAAATATCTATTATTTTCCATTTTACTCGATCTCCTAAATGGTTAAAGATAGGACATTGCGGTTTTCACCAGTGGATTCAGCACCTCATTTTTCATAAAATAAGTCCTATAAGTCTACTCTTAAAAGTTGATAATGGTACAAACGAATAAAATGTTTATATATGACATTTTTAAATATCTATTATTTTCCATTTTACTCGATCTATTAAACGGTTAAAGATAGGACATTGCGGTTTTCATTAGTGGATTCAGCACCTCATTTTACATAAAATAAGTCCTATAAGTCGACTTTCAAGAGTTGATAAAGGTACAAACGAATAAAATGTTTATATATCACAAGCGAATAAAATGTTTATATATCACATTTTCAAATATCTATTATTCTCCATTTTACTCGATCTCCTAAGCCGTTAAAGATAGGACATTGCGGTTTTCATCAGTGGAATCAGCACCTCATTTTACATTAAATAAGTTCAATTAGTCTACTCTCAAGTGTTGATAAAGGTACAAACGAATAAAATGTTTATATAACACATTTTTAAATATCTATTATTCTCCATTTTACTCGATCTCCTAAATAATTAAAGATAGGACATTGCGGTTTTCATCAGTGGATTCAGCACCTTATTTTACATATTATAAGTCCCATAAGTCTACTCTCAAGAGTTGATAAACGTACAAACGAATAAAATGCTTATATATCACATTTTTAAATATCTATTATTCTCCATTTTACTCGATCTTTTAAATGGTTAAAGATAGGACATTGCGGTTTTCATCAATGGATTCAGCACCTCATTTTACATAAAATAAGTCCTATAAGTCTCCTCTCAAGTGTTGATAAAGGTCCAAACGAATAAAATGTTTATATAACACATTTTTAAATAACTATTACTCTCCATTTTACTCGACCTCCTAAACGGTTAAAGATAGGACATTGCGGTTTTCATCAGTGGATTTAGCACCTCATTTTACATTAAATAAGTCCTTTAAGTCTACTCTCAAGAGTTGATAAAGGTACAAACGTATAAAATGTTTATGTATCACAAGCGAATAAAATGTTTATATATCACATTTTCAAATATCTATTATTTTCCATTTTACTGGATCTCCTAAACGGTTAAAGATAGGAGATTGCGGTTTTCATCAGTGGATTTAGCACCTCATTTTACATTAAATAAGTCCTTTAAGTCTACTCTCAAGAGTTGATAAAGGTACAAACGTATAAAATGTTTATGTATCACATTTTTAAATATCTATTATTTTCCATTTTACTGGATCTCCTAAACGGTTAAAGATAGGAGATTGCGGTTTTCATCAGAGGATTTAGCACCTCATTTTACATTAAATAAGTCCTTTAAGTCTACTCTCAAGAGTTGATAAAGGTACAAACGAATAAAATGTTTATGTATCACATTTTTAAATATCTATTATTCTCCATTTTACTTGATCTCCAAAACTGTTAAAGATAGGACATTGCGGTGTTCACAAGTGGATTAGGCACCTCGTTTTACATATAATAAGTCCTATAAGTCTACTCTAAAGAGTTAATAAAGGTACAAACGAAAAAAATGTTTATATATCACATTTTTAAATATCTAATATTTTCCATTTTACTCGATCTCCTAAACGGTTAAACATAGGACATTGCGGCTTTCACCAGTGGATTCAGCACCTCATTTTAAATAAAATAAGTCCTACAAGTCTACACTCAAGAGTTGATAAAGGTACAAACGAATAAAATGTTTATATATCACATTTTTAAATATCTATTATTCTCCATTTTACTCGATCTCCTAAACGGTTAAAGATAGGACATTGCGGTTTTCACCAGTGGATTAAGCACCTCGTTTTACGTATAATAAGTTCTATAAGTCTATTTTCAAGAGTTGATAAAGGTACAAACGAATAAAAGGTTTATATATAACATTTTTAAATATCTATTATTTTCCATTTTACTCGATCTCCTAAACGGTTAAAGATAAGACATTGCGGTTTTTACCAGTGGATTAAGCACCTCGTTTTACATATAATAAGTTCTATAAGTCTACTTTCAAGAGTTGATAAAGGTACAAACGAATAAAATGTTTATATATAACATTTTTAAATATCTATTATTTTCCATTTTACTCGATCTCCTAAATGGTTAAAGATAGGACATTGCGGTTTTTACCAGTGGATTCAGCACCTCATTTTACATAATATAAGTCCTATAAGTCGACTTTCAAGTGTTGATAAAGGTACAAACGAATAAAATGTTTATATATCACAAGCGAATAAAATGTTTATATATCACATTTTCAAATATCTATTATTTTTTATTTTACTCGATCTCCTAAACGGTTAAAGATAGGACATTGTGGTTTTACCAGTGGCTTTAGCACCTCATTTTACATAAAATAAGTCCTATAAGTCGACTTTCAAGAGTTGATAAAGGTACAAGCGAATAAAATTTTTATATATCACATTTTCAAATATCTATTATTCTCCATTTTACTCGATCTCCTAAACCGTTAAAGATAGGACATTGCGGTTTTCATCAGTGGAATCAGCACCTTATTTTACATTAAATAAGTCCAATAAGTCTACTCTCAAGTGTTGATAAAGGTGCAAACGAATAAAATGTTTATATAACACATTTTTAAATATCTATTATTCTCCATTTTACTCGATCTGCTAAACGGTTAAAGATAGGACATTGCGGTTTTCACCAGTGGATTAAGCACCTCGTTTTACATATAATAAGTTCTATAAGTCTACTTTCAAGAGTTGATAAAGGTACAAACGAATAAAATGTTTATATATCACATTTTCAAATATCTATTAATCTTTATTTTACTCGATCTCCTAAACGGTTAAAGATAGGACATTGCGCTTTCCACCAGTGGATTCAGCACCTCATTTTACATAAAATAAGTCCTATAAGTCGACTTTCAAGATTTGATAAAGGTACAAACGAATAAAATGTTTATATATCACATTTTCAAATATCTATTATTCTCCATTTTACTCGATCTCCTAAACCGTTAAAGATAGGACATTGCGGTTTTCCTCAGTGGAATCAGCACCTCATTTTACATAAAATAAGTCCTATAAATCTACTCTAAAGAGTTGATAAAGGTACAAACGAATAAAATGTTTATGTATCACATTTTTAAATATCTATTATTTTCCAATTTACTCGATCTCCTAAACGGTTAAAGATAGGACATTGCGGTTTTTATCAGTGGATTCAGCATTTTATTTTACATATTATAAGTCCCATAAGTCTACTCTCAAGAGTTGATAAAGGTACAAACGAATAAAATGTTTATATATCACAAGCGAATAAAATGTTTATATATCTCATTTTCAAATATCTATTATTTTCCATTTTACTCGATCTCCTAAACCGTTAAAGACAGGACATTGCGGTTTTCATCAGTGGAATCAGCACCTCATTTTACATAAAATAAGTCCTATAAATCTACTCTAAAGAGTTGATAAATTTACAAACGAATAAAATGTTTATGTATCACATTTTTTAATATCTATTATTCTCCATTTTACTCGATCTCCTAAAGGGTTAAAGATAGGACATTGCGGTTTTCATCAGAGGATTTAGCACCTCATTTTACATTAAATAAGTCCTTTAAGTCTACTCTCAAGAGTTGATAAAAGTACAAACGAATAAAATGTTTATGTATCACATTTTTAAATATCTATTATTCTCCATTTTACTCGATCTCCTAAACGGTTAAAAATAGGACATTGCGGTGTTCACCAGTGGATTAAGCACCTCGTTTTACATATAATAAGTCCTATAAGTCTACTCTAAAGAGTTAATAAAGGTTTAAACGAAAAAAATGTTTATATATCACATTTTTAAATATCTAATATTTTCCATTTTACTCGATCTCCTAAACGGTTAAAGATAGGACATAGCGGTTTTCACCAGTGGATTTAGCACCTCATTTTAAATAAAATAAGTCCTACAAGTCTACTCTCAAGAGTTGATAAAGGTACAAACGAATAAAATGTTTTTATATCACATTTTTAAATATCAATTATTCTCCATTTTACTCGATCTCCTAAACGGTTTAAGATAGGACATTGCGGTTTTCACCAGTGGATTAAGCACCTCGTTATACATATAATAAGTTCTATAAGTCTACTTTCAAGAGTTGATAAAGGTACAAACGAATAAAATGTTTATATATAACATTTTTAAATATCTATTATTTTCCATTTTACTCGATCTCCTAAACGGTTAAAGATAGGACATTGCGGTTTTTACCTGTGGATTCAGCACCTCATTTTACTTAAAATAAGTCCTATAAGTCGACTTTCAAGTGTTGATAAAGGTACAAACGAATAAAATGTTTATATATCACAAGCGAATAAAATGTTTATATATCACATTTTCAAATATCTATTATTCTTTATTTTACTCGATCTCCTTAACGGTTAAAGATAGGACAATGTGGTTTTTACCAGTGGCTTCAGCACCTCATTTTACATAAAATAAGTCCTATAAGTCGACATTCAAGAGTTGATAAAGGTACAAACGAATAAAATGTTTATATATCACAAGCGAATAAATTGTTTATATATCACATTTTCAAGCATCTATTAATCTTTATTTTACTCGATCTCCTAAACGGTTAAAGATAGGACATTGCGGTTTTCATCAGAGGATTTAGTACCTCATTTTACATTAAATAAGTCCTTTAAGTCTACTCTCAAGAGTTGATAAAGGTACAAACGAATAAAATGTTTATGTATCACATTTTTAATTATCTATTATTCTCCATTTTACTCGATCTCCAAAACGGTTAAAGATAGGACATTGCGGTTTTCATCAGTGGAATCAGCACCTCATTTTACATTAAATAAGTCCAATAAGTCTACTCTCAAGTGTTGATAAAGGTGCAAACGAATAAAATGTTTATATAACACATTTTTAAATATCTATTATTCTCCATTTTACTCGATCTGCTAAACGGTTAAAGATAGGACATTGCGGTTTTTATCAGTGGATTCAGCATTTTATTTTACATATTATAAGTCCCATAAGTCTACTCTCAAGAGTTGATAAAGGTACAAACGAATAAAATGTTTATATATCACAAGCGAATAAAATGTTTATATATCTCATTTTCAAATATCTATTATTTTCCATTTTACTCGATCTCCTAAACCGTTAAAGACAGGACATTGCGGTTTTCATCAGTGGAATCAGCACCTCATTTTACATAAAATAAGTCCTATAAATCTACTCTAAAGAGTTGATAAATTTACAAACGAATAAAATGTTTATGTATCACATTTTTAAATATCTATTAATTTTTATTTTACTCGATCTCCTAAACGGTTAAAGATAGGACATTGCGGTTTTCATCAGTGGAATCAGCACCTCATTTTACATAAAATAAGTCCTATAAATCTAATCTAAAGAGTTGATAAATTTACAAACGAATAAAATGTTTATGTATCACATTTTTAAATATCTATTATTCTCCATTTTACTCGATCTCCTAAACGGTTAAAGATAGGACATTGCGGTTTTCATCAGAGGATTTAGCACCTCATTTTACATTAAATAAGTCCTTTAAGTCTACTCTCAAGAGTTGATAAAAGTACAAACGAATAAAATGTTTATATATCACAAGCGAATAAAATGTTTATATATCACAAGCGAATAAAATGTTTATATATCACATTTTCAAATATCTATTATTCTTTATTTTACTCGATCTCCTTAACGGTTAAAGATAGGACAATGTGGTTTTTACCAGTGGCTTCAGCACCTCATTTTACATAAAATAAGTCCTATAAGTCGACATTCAAGAGTTGATAAAGGTACAAACGAATAAAATGTTTATATATCACAAGCGAATAAAATGTTTATATATCACATTTTCAAACATCTATTAATCTTTATTTTACTCGATCTCCTAAACGGTTAAAGATAGGAGATGGCGGTTTTCATCAGAGGATTTAGCACCTCATTTTACATTAAATAAGTCCTTTAAGTCTACTCTCAAGAGTTGATAAAGGTACAAACGAAAAAAATGTTTATATATCACATTTTTAAATATCTAATATTTTCCATTTTACTCGATCTCCTAAACGGTTAAACATAGGACATTGCGGTTTTCACCAGTGGATTCAGCACCTCATTTTAAATAAAATAAGTCCTACAAGTCTACACTCAAGAGTTGATAAAGGTACAAACGAATAAAATGTTTATATATCACATTTTTAAATATCTATTATTCTCCATTTTACTCGATCTCCTAAATGGTTAAAGATAGGACATTGCGGTTTTCACCAGTGGATTAAGCACCTCGTTTTACGTATAATAAGTTCTATAAGTCTACTTTCAAGAGTTGATAAAGGTACAAACGAATAAAAGGTTTATATATAACATTTTTAAATATCTATTATTTTCCATTTTACTCGATCTCCTAAACGGTTAAAGATAGGACATTGCGGTTTTTACCAGTGGATTAAGCACCTCGTTTTACATATAATAAGTTCTATAAGTCTACTTTCAAGAGTTGATAAAGGTACAAACGAATAAAATGTTTATAAATAACATTTTTAAATATCTATTATTTTCCATTTTACTCGATCTCCTAAATGGTTAAAGATAGGACATTGCGGTTTTTACCAGTGGATTCAGCACCTCATTTTACATAAAATAAGTCCTATAAGTCGACTTTCAAGTGTTGATAAAGGTACAAACGAATAAAATGTTTATATATCACAAGCGAATAAAATGTTTATATATCACATTTTTAAATATCAATTATTCTCCATTTTACTCGATCTCCTAAACGGTTTAAGATTGGACATTGCGGTTTTCACCAGTGGATTAAGCACCTCGTTTTACATATAATAAGTCCTATAAGTCTACTCTAAAGAGTTAATAAAGGTTTAAACGAAAAAAATGTTTATATATCACATTTTTAAATATCTAATATTTTCCATTTTACTCGATCTCCTAAACGGTTAAAGATAGGACATAGCGGTTTTCACCAGTGGATTCAGCACCTCATTTTAAATAAAATAAGTCCTACAAGTCTACTCTCAAGAGTTGATAAAGGTACAAACGAATAAAATGTTTATATATCACATTTTTAAATATCAATTATTCTCCATTTTACTCGATCTCCTAAACGGTTTAAGATAGGACATTGCGGTTTTCACCAGTGAATTAAGCACCTCGTTATACATATAATAAGTTCTATAAGTCTACTTTCAAGAGTTGATAAAGGTACAAACGAATAAAATGTTTATATATAACATTTTTAAATATCTATTATTTTCCATTTTACTCGATCTCCTAAACGGTTAAAGATAGGACATTGCGGTTTTTACCTGTGGATTCAGCACCTCGTTTTACATAATATAAGTCCTATAAGTCGACTTTCAAGTGTTGATAAAGGTACAAACGAATAAAATGTTTATATATCACAAGCGAATAAAATGTTTATATATCACATTTTCCAATATCTATTATTCTTTATTTTACTCGATCTCCTTAACGGTTAAAGATAGGACAATGTGGTTTTTACCAGTGGCTTCAGCACCTCATTTTACATAAAATAAGTCCTATAAGTCGACATTCAAGAGTTGATAAAGGTACAAACGAATAAAATGTTTATATATCACAAGCGAATAAAATGTTTATATATCACATTTTCAAACATCTATTAATCTTTATTTTACTCGATCTCCTAAACGGTTAAAGATAGGACATTGCGGTTTTCATCAGTAGAATCAGCCCCTCGTTTTACATATAATAAGTCCTATAAGTCTACTCTAAAGAGTTAATAAAGGTACAAACGAAAAAAATGTTTATATATCACATTTTTAAATATCTAATATTTTCCATTTTACTCGATCTCCTAAACGGTTAAACATAGGACATTGCGGTTTTCACCAGTGGATTCAGCACCTCATTTTAAATAAAATATTTCCTACAAATCTACACTCAAGAGTTGATAAAGGTACAAACGAATAAAATGTTTATATATCACAAATTTAAATATCTATTATTTTCCATTTTACTCGATCTCCTAAACGGTTAAAGGTAGGACATTGCGGGTTTCACTAGTGGATTCTGCACCTCATTTTACATAAAATAAGTCCTATAAGTCTACTCTCAAGAGTTGATAAAGGTACAAACGAATAAAATGTTTATATATCACATTTTTAAATATCTATTATTCTCCATTTTACTCGATCTCCTAAACGGTTAAAGATAGGACATTGCGGTTTTCACCAGTGGATTGAGCACCTTGTTTTACATATAATAAGTTCTATAAGTCTACTTTCAAGAGTTGATAAAGGTACAAACGGATAAAATGTTTATATATAACATTTTTAAATATCTATTATTTTCCATTTTACTCGATCTCCTAAACGGTTAAAGATAGGACATTGCAGTTTTCACCAGTGGATTCAGCAACTCATTTTACATAAAATAAGTCCTATAAGTCGACTTTCAAGAGTTGATAAAGGTACAAACTAATAAAATGTTTATATATCACATTTTTAAATATCTATTATTCTCCATTTTACTCGCTCTCCTGATCGGTTAAAGATAGGACATTGCGGATTTCACCAATGAATCCCCCCCCTCTTTACATAAAATAAGTCCTATAAGTCTACTCTCAAGAGTTCATAAAGGTACAAACGAATAAAATGTTTATATATCACATTTTTAAATATCAATTATTCTCCATTTCACTTGATCTCCTAAACGGTTAAAGATAGGACATTGCGGTTTTCATCATTGGATTCAAAACCTTACTTTACATAAAATAATTCCTATATGTCTACTCTAAAGAGTTGATAAAGGTACAAACGAATAAAATGTTTATATATCACAAATTTAAATATCTATTATTTTCCATTTTACTCGATCTCCTAAACGGTTAAAGGTAGGACATTGCGGGTTTCACTAGTGGATTCTGCACCTCATTTTACAAAAAATAAGTCCTATGAGTCTACTCTCAAGAGTTGATAAAGGTACAACCGAATAAAATGTCTATATATGACATTTTTAAATATCCATTATTCTCCATTTTACTCGATCTCCTAAACGGTTAAAGATAGGACATTGCGGTTTTTACCAACGGATTAAGCACCTCGTTTTACATATATTAAGTCCTATAAGTCTACTTTCAAGAGTTCATAAAGGTACAAACGAATAAAATGTTTATATATCACATTTTCAAATATCTATTATTCTCCATTTTACTCGATCTCCTAAACGGTTAAAGATAGGACATTGCGGTTTTTACCAACGGATTATGCACCTCGTTTTACATATATTAAGTCCTATAAGTCTAGTTTCAAGAGTTCATAAAGGTACAAACGAAAAAAATGTTTATATATCACATGCGAATAAAATGTTTATATATCACATTTTTAAATATCTAATATTTTCCATTTTACTCGATCTCCTAAACGGTTAAAGATTGGACATTGCGGTTCTCACCAGTGAATTCAGCACCTCATTTTAAATAAAATAAGTCCTACAAGTCTACTCTCAAGGGTTGATAAAGTTACAAACGAATAAAATGTTTATATATCACATTTTTAAATATCTATTATTCTCCATTTTACTCGACCTCCTAAACGGTTAAAGATAGGACATTGCGGTTTTCACCAGTGGATTAAGCACCTCGTTTTAGATATAATAAGTTCTATAAGTCTACTTTCAAGAGTTGATAAAGGTACAAACGAATAAAATGTTTATATATGACATTTTTACATATCTATTACTCTCTATATTTTACTTGATCTCCTAAACGGTTAAAAATAGGACATTGCGGTTTTCAATAGTGGATTCAGCACCTCATTTTACATAATATAAGACCTATAAGTCGACTTTCAAGAGTTGATAAAGGTACAAACGAATAAAATGTTTATATATCACTAGCGAATAAAATGTTTATATATCACATTTTTAAATATCTATTATTCTCCATTTTACTCGATCTCCTAAACGGTTAAAGATAGGACATTGCGGTTTTTACCAACGGATTAAGCACCTCGTTTTACATATATTAAGTCCTATAAGTCTACTCTAAAGAGTTAATAAAGGTACAAACGAAAAAAATGTTTATATATCACATTTTTAAATATCTATTATTCTTCATTTTACTCGATCTCCTAAACAGTTAAAGATAGGACATTGCGGTTTTCACCAGTGAATTCAGCACCTCATTTTACATAAAAAAATTCCTAGAAGTCAACTCTCAAGAGTTGATAAAGGTACAAACGAATAAAATGTTTATATATCACATTCTTAAATATCTATTATTCTCCATTTTACTCGATCTCCTAAACGGTTAAAGGTAGGACATTGCGGTGTTCACCAGTGGATTAAGCACCTCGTTTTACATATAATAAGTCCTATAAGTCTACTCTAAAGAGTTAATAAAGGTACATACGAAAAAAATGTTTATATATCACATTTTTAAATATCAATTATTCTCCATTTTACTCGATCTCTTAAACGGTTAAAGATAGGACAATGCGATTTTTACCAGTGGCTTCAGCACCTCATTTTACATAACATAAGTCCTATAAGTCTACCCTAAAGAGTTGATAAAGGTACAAACGAATAAAATGTTTATATATAAATTTTTAAATATCTAATATTTTCCATTTTACTCGATCTCCTAAACCGATAAAGATAGGACATTGCGGTTTCCACCAGTAAATTCAGCTCCACATTTTACATAAAATAAGTCCTATAAGTCTACTCTCAAGTGTTGATAAACGTACAAACGAATAAAATGTTTATATAACACATTTTTAAATATCTATTATTCTCCATTTTACTCGATCTCCTAAACGGTTAAAGATAGGACATTGCGGTTTTCACCAGTGGATTCAGCACCTCATTTTAAATAAAATAAGTCCTACAAGTCTACTCTCAAGAGTTGATAAAGGTACAAACGAATAAAATGTTTATATATCACATTTTTAAATATCTATTATTCTCCATTTTACTCGATCTTCTAAACGGTTAAAGATAGGACACTGCTGTTTTCACCAGTGGATTAAGCACCTCGTTTTACATATAATAAGTTCTATAAGTCTACTTTCAAGAGTTGATAAAGGTACAAACGAATAAAATGTTTATATATAACATTTTTAAATATCTATTATTTTCCATTTTACTCGATCTCCTAAACGCTTACTGATAGGACATTGCGGTTTTTACCAGTGGATTCAGCACCTCATTTTACATAAAATAAGTCCTATAAGTCGACTTTCAAGTGTTGATAAAGGTACAAACGAATAAAATGTTTATATATCACAAGCGAATAAAATGTTTATTTATCACATTTTCAAATATCTATTATTCTCCATTTTACTCGATCTCCTAAACCGTTAAAGATAGGACATTTCGGTTTTCATCAGTGGAATAAGCACCTCATTTTACATAAAATAAGTCCAATAAGTCTACTATCAAGTGTTGATAAAGGTCCAAACGAATAAAATGTTTATATAACACATTTTTAAATATCTATTACTCTCCATTTTACCCGATCTCCTAAACGGTTAAAGATAGGACATTGCGGTTTTCATCAGTGGATTTAGCACCTCATTTTACATTAAATAAGTCCTTTAAGTCTACTCTCAAGAGTTGATAATGGTACAAACGAATAAAATGTATATGTATCACATTTTTAAATATCTATTATTCTCCATTTTACTCGATCTCCTAAACGGTTAAAGATAGGACATTGCGGTGTTCACCAGTGGATTAAGCACCTCGTTTTACATATAATATGTCCTATAAGTCTACTCTAAAGAGTTAATAAAGGTACAAACGAAAAAAATGTTTATATATCACATTTTTAAATATCTAATATTTTCCATTTTACTCGATCTCCTAAACGGTTAAAGATAGGACATTGCGGTTTTTACCAGTGGATTCAGCACCTCATTTTAAATAAAATAAGTCCTACAAGTCTACTCTCAAGAGTTGATAAAGGTACAAACGAATAAAATGTTTATATATAACATTTTTAAATATCTATTATATTCCATTTTACTCGATCTCCTAAACGGTTAAAGATAGGACACTGCGGTTTTCACCAGTGGATTCAGCACCTCATTTTAAATAAAATAAGTCCTACAAGTCTACTCTCAAGAGTTGATAATGGTACAAACGAATAAAATGTTTATATATCACATTTTTAAATATCTATTATTCTCAATTTTACTCGATCTCCTAAACGGTTAAAGATAGGACATTGCGGTTTTCACCAGTGGATTAAGCACCTCGTTTTACATATAATAAGTTCTATAAGTCTACTCTAAAGAGTTAATAAAGGTACAAACGAATAAAATGTTTATATATAACATTCTTAAATATCTATTATATTCCATTTTACTCGATCTCCTAAACGGTTAAAGATAGGACACTGCGGTTTTCACCAGTGGATTCAGCACCTCATTTTAAATAAAATAAGTCCTACAAGTCTACTCTCAAGAGTTGATAATGGTACAAACGAATAAAATGTTTATATATCACATTTTTAAATATCTATTATTCTCCATTTTACTCGATCTCTTAAACGGTTAAAGATAGGACAATGCAATTTTCACCAGTGGATTCAGCACCTCATTTTAAATAAAATAAGTCCTACAAGTCTACTCTCAAGAGTTGATAAAGGTACAAACGAATAAAATGTTTATATATCACATTTTCAAATATCTATTATTCTCCATTTTACTCGATCACTTAAACGGTTAAAGATAGGACAATGCGATTTTTACCAGTGGCTTCAGCACCTCATTTTACATATAATAAGTCCTATAAGTCTACTCTAAAGAGTTAATAAAGGTACAAACGAAAAAAATGTTAATATATCACATTTTTAAATATCTATTATTCTCCATTTTACTCGATCTCCTAAACGGTTAAAGATAGGACATTGCGGTTTTCACCAGTGGATTCAGCACCTCATTTTAAATAAAATAAGTCCTACAAGTCTACTCTCAAGAGTTGATAAAGGTACAAACGAATAAAATGTTTATATATCACATTTTTAAATATCTATTAGTCTCCATTTTACTCGATCTCCTAAACGGTTAAAGATAGGACATTGCGGTTTTCACCAGTAAATTAAGCACCTCGTTTTACATATAATAAGTTCTATAAGTCTACTCTAAAGAGTTAATAAAGGTACAAACGAATAAAATGTTTATATATAACATTTTAAAATATCTATTATTTTCCATTTTATTCGATCACCTAAACGGTCAAAGATAGGACATTGCGGTTTTCACCAGTGAATTCAGCACCTTATTTTACATAAAATAAGTCTTATAAGTCTACTCTAAAGAGTTGATAAAGGTACAAACGAATACAATGTTTATATATCACCTTTTTAAATATCTATTATTCTCCATTTTACTCGATCTCCTAAACAGTTAAAGATAGGACATTGCGGTTCTCACCAGTGGATTCAGCACCTCATTTTACATAAATTTAGTCCTATAAGTCTACTCTAAAGAGTTGATAAAGGTACAAACAAATGAAATGGTTATATATCACATTTTTAAATATCTATTATTCTCCATTTTACTCGATGACCTAAACGGTTAAAGATAGGACATTGCGGTTTTCACCAGTGGATTCAGCACCTCATTTTACATAGATTTAGTCCTATAAGTCTACTCTAAAGAGTTGATAAAGGTACAAACGAATATAATGGTTATATATCACATTTTTAAATACCTATTATTCTCCATTTTACTCGATCACCTAAACGGTCAAAGATAGGACATTGCGGTTTTCACCAGTGGATTCAGCACCTCATTTTACATAAAATAAGTCTTATAAGTCTACTCTAAAGAGTTGATAAAGGTACAAACGAAAAAAATGTAAATATATCACATTTTTAAATATCTATTATTCTCCATTTTACTCGAACTATTAAACGGTTAAAGATAGGACATCGCGGTTTTCACCAGTGGATTTAGCACTTTGTTTTACATATAATAAGTCCTATAAGTCTACTCTAAAGGGTTGATAAAGGTACAAACGAATAAAATGTTTATATATAAATTTTTAAATATCTATTATTTTCCATTTTACTCGATCTCCTAAACCGATAAAGATAGGACATTGCGGTTTTCACCAGTGGATTCAGCACCTTATTTTACATAAAATAAGTCTTATAAGTCTACTCTAAAGAGTTGATAAAGGTACACACGAATAAAATGTTTATATATCACCTTTTTAAATATCTATTATTCTCCATTTTACTCGATCTCCTAAACAGATAAAGATAGGACATTGCGGTTTTCACCAGTGGATTCAGCACCTCATTTTACATAAAATAAGTTCTATAAGTCTACTCTCAAAAGTTGATAAAGGTACAAACGAATAAAATGTTTATATATCACATTTTTAAATATCTATTATTCTCCATTTTACTCGATGTCCTAAACGGTTAAAGATAGGACATTGCGGTTTTCACCAGTGGATTCAGCACCTCATTTTACATAAAATAAGTTCTATAAGTCTACTCTCAAAAGTTGATAAAGGTACAAACGAATAAAATGTTTATATATCACCTTTTTAAATATCTATTATTATCCATTTCACTCTATCTCCTAAACGGTTAAAGATAGGACATTGCGGTTTTCACCAGTGGATTCAGCACCTCATTTTACATAAACTAAGTCTTATAAGTCTACTCTCAAAAGTTGATAATGGTACTAACGAATAAAAGGTTTATATATCACATTTTTAAATATCTAATATTCTCCATTTTACTCGATGTCCTAAACGGTTAAAGATAGGACATTGCGGTTTTCACCAGTGGATTCAGCACCTTATTTTACATAAAATAAGTCCTATAAGTCTACTTCTAAAGAGTTGATAAAGGTACAAACGAAAAAAATGTTTATATATCACATTTTTAAATATCTAATATTCTCCATTTTACTCGATGTCCTAAACGGTTAAAGATAGGACATTGCGGTTTTCACCAGTGGATTCAGCACCTCATTTTACATAAAATAAGTCTTATAAGTCTACTCTCAAAAGTTGATAAAGGTACAAACGAATAAAAGGTTTATATATCACATTTTTAAATATCTAATATTCTCCATTTTACTCGATGTCCTAAACGGTTAAAGATAGGACATTGCGGTTTTCACCAGTGGATTCAGCACCTCATTTTACATAAAATAAGTCTTATAAGCCTACTCTAAAGAGTTGATAAGGGTACAAACGAAAAAAATGTTAATATATCACATTTTTAAATATCTATTATTCTCCATTTTACTCGATCTCCTAAACGGTTAAAGATAGGACATTGCGGTTTTTACCAGTGGATTCAGCACCTCATTTTACATAAAATAAGTCTTATAAGTCTTCTCTAACGAGCTGATAAAGGTACAAACGAATAAAATGTTTATATATAACATTTTTAAATATCTATTATATTCCATTTTACTCGATCTCCTAAACGGTTAAAGATAGGACACTGCGGTTTTCACCAGTGGATTCAGCACCTCATTTTAAATAAAATAAGTCCTACAAGTCTACTCTCAAGAGTTGATAATGGTACAAACGAATAAAATGTTTATATATCACATTTTTAAATATCTATTATTCTCAATTTTACTCGATCTCCTAAACGGTTAAAGATAGGACATTGCGGTTTTCACCAGTGGATTAAGCACCTCGTTTTACATATAATAAGTTCTATAAGTCTACTCTAAAGAGTTAATAAAGGTACAAACGAATAAAATGTTTATATATAACATTTTTAAATATCTATTATATTCCATTTTACTCGATCTCCTAAACGGTTAAAGATAGGACACTGCGGTTTTCACCAGTGGATTCAGCACCTCATTTTAAATAAAATAAGTCCTACAAGTCTACTCTCAAGAGTTGATAATGGTACAAACGAATAAAATGTTTATATATCACATTTTTAAATATCTATTATTCTCCATTTTACTCGATCTCTTAAACGGTTAAAGATAGGACAATGCGATTTTCACCAGTGGATTCAGCACCTCATTTTAAATAAAATAAGTCCTACAAGTCTACTCTCAAGAGTTGATAAAGGTACAAACGAATAAAATGTTTATATATCACATTTTCAAATATCTATTATTCTCCATTTTACTCGATCACTTAAACGGTTAAAGATAGGACAATGCGATTTTTACCAGTGGCTTCAGCACCTCATTTTACATATAATAAGTCCTATAAGTCTACTCTAAAGTGTTAATAAAGGTACAAACGAAAAAAATGTTAATATATCACATTTTTAAATATCTATTATTCTCCATTTTACTCGATCTCCTAAACGGTTAAAGATAGGACATTGCGGTTTTCACCAGTGGATTCAGCACCTCATTTTAAATAAAATAAGTCCTACAAGTCTACTCTCAAGAGTTGATAAAGGTACAAACGAATAAAATGTTTATATATCACATTTTTAAATATCTATTAGTCTCCATTTTACTCGATCTCCTAAACGGTTAAAGATAGGACACTGCTGTTTTCACCAGTGGATTAAGCACCTCGTTTTACATATAATAAGTTCTATAAGTCTACTTTCAAGAGTTGATAAAGGTACAAACGAATAAAATGTTTATATATAACATTTTTAAATATCTATTATTTTCCATTTTACTCGATCTCCTAAACGGTTACTGATAGGACATTGCGGTTTTTACCAGTGGATTCAGCACCTCATTTTACATAAAATAAGTCCTATAAGTCGACTTTCAAGTGTTGATAAAGGTACAAACGAATAAAATGTTTATATATCACAAGCGAATAAAATGTTTATATACCACATTTTCAAATATCTATTATTCTCCATTTTACTCGATCTCCTAAACCGTTAAAGATAGGACATTGCGGTTTTCACCAGTGGATTCAGCACCTCATTTTACATAAAATAAGTTCTATAAGTCTACTCTCAAAAGTTGATAAAGGTACAAACGAATAAAATGTTTATATATCACCTTTTTAAATATCTATTATTATCCATTTCACTCTATCTCCTAAACGGTTAAAGATAGGACATTGCGGTTTTCACCAGTGGATTCAGCACCTCATTTTACATAAACTAAGTCTTATAAGTCTACTCTCAAAAGTTGATAATGGTACTAACGAATAAAAGGTTTATATATCACATTTTTAAATATCTAATATTCTCCATTTTACTCGATGTCCTAAACGGTTAAAGATAGGACATTGCGGTTTTCACCAGTGGATTCAGCACCTTATTTTACATAAAATAAGTCCTATAAGTCTACTTCTAAAGAGTTGATAAAGGTACAAACGAAAAAAATGTTTATATATCACATTTTTAAATATCTAATATTCTCCATTTTACTCGATGTCCTAAACGGTTAAAGATAGGACATTGCGGTTTTCACCAGTGGATTCAGCACCTCATTTTACATAAAATAAGTCTTATAAGTCTACTCTCAAAAGTTGATAAAGGTACAAACGAATAAAAGGTTTATATATCACATTTTTAAATATCTAATATTCTCCATTTTACTCGATGTCCTAAACGGTTAAAGATAGGACATTGCGGTTTTCACCAGTGGATTCAGCACCTCATTTTACATAAAATAAGTCTTATAAGCCTACTCTAAAGAGTTGATAAGGGTACAAACGAAAAAAATGTTAATATATCACATTTTTAAATATCTATTATTCTCCATTTTACTCGATCTCCTAAACGGTTAAAGATAGGACATTGCGGTTTTTACCAGTGGATTCAGCACCTCATTTTACATAAAATAAGTCTTATAAGTCTTCTCTAACGAGCTGATAAAGGTACAAACGAAAAAAAGGTTAATATATCACATTTTTAAATATCTATTATTCTCCATTTCACTCTATCTCCTAAACGGTTAAAGATAGGACATTGCGGTTTTCACCAGTGGATTCAGCACCTCATTTTACATAAATTTAGTCCTATAAGTCTACTCTAAAGAGTTGATAAAGGTACAAACGAATAAAATGGTTATATATCACATTTTTAAATATCTATTATTCTCCATTTTACTCGATCACCTAAACGGTCAAAGATAGGACATTGCGGTTTTCACCAGTGGATTCAGCACCTCATTTTACATAAAATAAGTCTTATAAGTCTACTCTAAAGAGTTGATAAAGGTACAAACGAAAAAAATGTAAATGTATCACATTTTTAAATATCTATTATTCTCCATTTTACTCGAACAATTAAACGGTTAAAGATAGGACATCGCGGTTTTCACCAGTGGATTTAGCACCTCGTTTTACATATAATAAGTCCTATAAGTCTACTCTAAAGGGTTGATAAAGGTACAAACGAATAAAATGTTTATATATAAATTTTTAAATATCTATTATTTTCCATTTTACTCGATCTCCTAAACCGATAAAGATAGGACATTGCGGTTTTCACCAGTGGATTCAGCACCTTATTTTACATAAAATAAGTCTTATAAGTCTACTCTAAAGAGTTGATAAAGGTACACACGAATAAAATGTTTATATATCACCTTTTTAAATATCTATTATTCTCCATTTTACTCGATCTCCTAAACAGATAAAGATAGGACATTGCGGTTTTCACCAGTGGATTCAGCACCTCATTTTACATAAAATAAGTTCTATAAGTCTACTCTCAAAAGTTGATAAAGGTACAAACGAATAAAATGTTTATATATCACATTTTTAAATATCTATTATTCTCCATTTTACTCGATGTCCTAAACGGTTAAAGATAGGACATTGCGGTTTTCACCAGTGGATTCAGCACCTCATTTTACATAAAATAAGTTCTATAAGTCTACTCTCAAAAGTTGATAAAGGTACAAACGAATAAAATGTTTATATATCACCTTTTTAAATATCTATTATTATCCATTTCACTCTATCTCCTAAACGGTTAAAGATAGGACATTGCGGTTTTCACCAGTGGATTCAGCACCTCATTTTACATAAACTAAGTCTTATAAGTCTACTCTCAAAAGTTGATAATGGTACTAACGAATAAAAGGTTTATATATCACATTTTTAAATATCTAATATTCTCCATTTTACTCGATGTCCTAAACGGTTAAAGATAGGACATTGCGGTTTTCACCAGTGGATTCAGCACCTTATTTTACATAAAATAAGCCCTATAAGTCTACTTCTAAAGAGTTGATAAAGGTACAAACGAAAAAAATGTTTATATATCACATTTTTAAATATCTAATATTCTCCATTTTACTCGATGTCCTAAACGGTTAAAGATAGGACATTGCGGTTTTCACCAGTGGATTCAGCACCTCATTTTACATAAAATAAGTCTTATAAGTCTACTCTCAAAAGTTGATAAAGGTACAAACGAATAAAATGTTTATATATCACCTATTTAAATATCTATTATTATCCATTTCACTCTATCTCCTAAACGGTTAAAGATAGGACATTGCGGTTTTCACCAGTGGATTCAGCACCTCATTTTACATAAACTAAGTCTTATAAGTCTACTCTCAAAAGTTGATAATGGTACTAACGAATAAAAGGTTTATATATCACATTTTTAAATATCTAATATTCTCCATTTTACTCGATGTCCTAAACGGTTAAAGATAGGACATTGCGGTTTTCACCAGTGGATTCAGCACCTTATTTTACATAAAATAAGCCCTATAAGTCTACTTCTAAAGAGTTGATAAAGGTACAAACGAAAAAAATGTTTATATATCACATTTTTAAATATCTAATATTCTCCATTTTACTCGATGTCCTAAACGGTTAAAGATAGGACATTGCGGTTTTCACCAGTGGATTCAGCACCTCATTTTACATAAAATAAGTCTTATAAGCCTACTCTAAAGAGTTGATAAGGGTACAAACGAAAAAAATGTTAATATATCACATTTTTAAATATCTATTATTCTCCATTTTACTCGATCTCCTAAACGGTTAAAGATAGGACATTGCGGTTTTTACCAGTGGATTCAGCACCTCATTTTACATAAAATAAGTCTTATAAGTCTTCTCTAACGAGCTGATAAAGGTACAAACGAAAAAAAGGTTAATATATCACATTTTTAAATATCTATTATTCTCCATTTCACTCTATCTCCTAAACGGTTAAAGATAGGACATTGCGATTTTCACCAGTGGATTCAGCACCTCATTTTACATAAATTTAGTCCTATAAGTCTACTCTAAAGAGTTGATAAAGGTACAAACGAATAAAATGGTTATATATCACATTTTTAAATATCTATTATTCTCCATTTTACTCGATGTAATAAACGGTTAAAGATCGGACAATGTGGTTTTAACCAGTGGATTCAGCACCTTATTTTACATAAAATAAGTCCTATAAGTCTACTCTTAAAAGTTGATAAAGGTACAAACGAATAAAATGTTTATATATCACATTTTTAAATATCTATTATTCTCCATTTTACTCGATGTCCTAAACGGTTAAAGATAGGACATTGCGGTTTTCACCAGTGGATTCAGCACCTCATTTTACATAAAATAAGTCTTATAGGTCTACTCTCAAAAGTTGATAAAGGTACAAACGAATAAAAGGTTTATATATCACATTTTTAAATATCTAATATTCTCCATTTTACTCGATGTCCTAAACGGTTAAAGCTTGGACATTGCGGTTTTCACCAGTGGATTCAGCACCACATTTTACATAAAATAAGTCTTATAAGCCTACTCTAAAGAGTTGATAAGGGTACAAACGAAAAAAATGTTAATATATCACATTTTTAAATATCTATTATTCTCCATTTTACTCGATCTCCTAAACGGTTAAAGATAGAACATTGCGGTTTTTACCAGTGGATTCAGCACCTCATTTTACATAAAATAAGTCTTATAAGTTTACTCTAACGAGCTGATAAAGGTACAAACGAAAAAAAGGTTAATATATCACATTTTTAAATATCTATTATTCTCCATTTCACTCTATTTCCTAAACGGTTAAAGATAGGACATTGCGGTTTTCCCCAGTGGATTCAGCACCTCATTTAACATAAAATAAGTTCTATAAGTCTACTCTCAAAAGTTGATAAAGGTACAACCGAATAAAATGTTTATATATCACATTTTTAAATATCTATTATTCTCCATTTTACTCGATGTCCTAAACGGTTAAAGATAGGACATTGCGGTTTTCACCAGTGGATTCAGCACCTCATTTTACATAAAATAAGTTCTATAAGTCTACTCTCAAAAGTTGATAAAGGTACAAACGAATAAAATGTTTATATATCACCTTTTTAAATATCTATTATTATCCATTTCACTCTATCTCCTAAACGGTTAAAGATTGGACATTGCGGTTTTCACCAGTGGATTCAGCACCTCATTTTACATAAACTAAGTCTTATAAGTCTACCCTCAAAAGTTGATAATGGTACTAACGAATAAAAGGTTTATATATCACATTTTTAAATATCTAATATTCTCCATTTTACTCGATGTCCTAAACGGTTAAAGATAGGACATTGCGGTTTTCACCAGTGGATTCAGCACCTCATTTTACATAAAATAAGTCCTATAAGTCTACTCTAAAGAGTTGATAAAGGTACAAACGAAAAAAATGTTTATATATCACATTTTTAAATATCTATTATTCTCCATTTTACTCGAACTATTAAACGGTTAAAGATAGGACATCGCGGTTTTCACCAGTGGATTTAGCACCTCGTTTTACATAAAATAAGTCTTATAAGTCTACTCTAAAGAGTTGATAAAGGTACACACGAATAAAATGTTTATATATCACCTTTTTAAATATCTATTATTCTCCATTTTACTCGAACTATTAAACGGTTAAAGATAGGACATCGCGGTTTTCACCAGTGGATTTAGCACCTCGTTTTACATAAAATAAGTCCTATAAGTCTACTCTAAAGGGTTGATAAAGGTACAAACGAATAAAATGTTTATATATAAATTTTTAAATATCTATTATTTTCCATTTTACTCGATCTCCTAAACCGATAAAGATAGGACATTGCGGTTTTCACCAGTGGATTCAGCACCTTATTTTACATAAAATAAGTCTTATAAGTCTACTCTAAAGAGTTGATAAAGGTACACACGAATAAAATGTTTATATATCACCTTTTTAAATATCTATTATTCTCCATTTTACTCGATCTCCTAAACAGATAAAGATAGGACATTGCGGTTTTCACCAGTGGATTCAGCACCTCATTTTACATAAAATAAGTTCTATAAGTCTACTCTCAAAAGTTGAAAAAGGTACAAACGAATAAAATGTTTATATATCACATTTTTAAATATCTATTATTCTCCATTTTACTCGATGTCCTAAACGGTTAAAGATAGGACATTGCGGTTTTCACCAGTGGTTTCAGCACCTCATTTTACATAAAATAAGTTCTATAAATCTACTCTCAAAAGTTGATAAAGGTACAAACGAATAAAATGTTTATATATCACCTTTTTAAATATCTATTATTATCCATTTCACTCTATCTCCTAAACGGTTAAAGATAGGACATTGCGGTTTTCACCAGTGGATTCAGCACCTCATTTTACATAAACTAAGTCTTATAAGTCTACTCTCAAAAGTTGATAATGGTACTAACGAATAAAAGGTTTATATATCACATTTTTAAATATCTAATATTCTCCATTTTACTCGATGTCCTAAACGGTTAAAGATAGGACATTGCGGTTTTCACCAGTGGATTCAGCACCTTATTTTACATAAAATAAGTCCTATAAGTCTACTTCTAAAGAGTTGATAAAGGTACAAACGAAAAAAATGTTTATATATCACATTTTTAAATATCTAATATTCTCCATTTTACTCGATGTCCTAAACGGTTAAAGATAGGACATTGCGGTTTTCACCAGTGGATTCAGCACCTCATTTTACATAAAATAAGTCTTATAAGTCTACTCTCAAAAGTTGATAAAGGTACAAACGAATAAAAGGTTTATATATCACATTTTTAAATATCTAATATTCTCCATTTTACTCGATGTCCTAAACGGTTAAAGATAGGACATTGCGGTTTTCACCAGTGGATTCAGCACCTCATTTTACATAAAATAAGTCTTATAAGCCTACTCTAAAGAGTTGATAAGGGTACAAACGAAAAAAATGTTAATATATCACATTTTTAAATATCTATTATTCTCCATTTTACTCGATCTCCTAAACGGTTAAAGATAGGACATTGCGGTTTTTACCAGTGGATTCAGCACCTCATTTTACATAAAATAAGTCTTATAAGTTTTCTCTAACGAGCTGATAAAGGTACAAACGAAAAAAAGGTTAATATATCACATTTTTAAATATCTATTATTCTCCATTTCACTCGATCTCCTAAGATAAAGATAGGACATTGCGGTTTCCACCAGTGGATTCAGCACCTCATTTTACATAAAATAATTCCTATAAGTCTACTCTAAAGAGTTGATAAAGGTACAAACGAATAAAATGGTTATATATCACATTTTTAAATATCTATTATTCTCCATTTTACTCGATGTAATAAACGGTTAAAGATCGGACATTGTGGTTTTAACCAGTGGATTCAGCACCTTATTTTACATAAAATAAGTCCTATAAGTCTACTCTAAAGAGTTGATAAAGGTACAAACGAAAAAAATGTTAATATATCACATTTTTAAATATCTATTATTCTCCATTTTACTCGATCTCCTAAACGGTTAAAGATAGGACATTGCGGTTTTTACCAGTGGATTCAGCACCTCATTTTACATAAAATAAGTCTTATAAGTCTTCTCTAACGAGCTGATAAAGGTACAAACGAAAAAAAGGTTAATATATCACATTTTTAAATATCTATTTTTCTCCATTTCACTCTATCTCCTAAACGGTTAAAGATAGGACATTGCGGTTTTCACCAGTGGATTCAGCACCTCATTTTACATAAATTTAGTCCTATAAGTCTACTCTAAAGAGTTGATAAAGGTACAAACGAATAAAATGGTTATATATCACATTTTTAAATACCTATTATTCTCCATTTTACTCGATCACCTAAACGGTCAAAGATAGGACATTGCGGTTTTCACCAGTGGATTCAGCACCTCATTTTACATTAAATAAGTCTTATAAGTCTACTCTAAAGAGTTGATAAAGGTACAAACGAAAAAAATGTTAATATATCACATTTTTAAATATCTATTATTCTCCATTTTACTCGAACTATTAAACGGTTAAAGATTCACCAGTGGACTTAGCACCTCGTTTTACATATAATAAGTCCTATAAGTCTACTCTAAAGGGTTGATAAAGGTACAAACGAATAAAATGTTTGTATATAAATTTTTAAATATCTATTATTTTCCATTTTACTCGATCTCCTAAACCGATAAAGATAGGACATTGCGGTTTTCACCAGTGGATTCAGCACCTTATTTTACATAAATTAAGTCTTATAAGTCTACTCTAAAGAGTTGATAAAGGTACACACGAATAAAATGTTTATATATCACCTTTTTAAATATCTATTATTCTCCATTTTACTCGATCTCCTAAACAGAAAAAGATAGGACATTGCGGTTTTCACCAGTGGATTCAGCACCTTATTTTACATAAAATAAGTCCTATAAGTCTACTCTCAAAAGTTGATAAAGGTACAACCGAATAAAATGTTTATATATCACATTTTTAAATATCTATTATTCTCCATTTTACTCGATGTCCTAAACGGTTAAAGATAGGACATTGCGGTTTTCACCAGTGGATTCAGCACCTCATTTTACATAAAATAAGTTCTAAAAGTCTACTCTCAAAAGTTGATAAAGGTACAAACGAATAAAATGTTTATATATCACCTTTTTAAATATCTATTATTCTCCATTTTACTCGATGACCTAAACGGTTAAAGATAGGACATTGCGGTTTTCACCAGTGGATTCAGCACCTCATTTTACATAAAATAAGTCTTATAAGTCTACTCTCAAAAGTTGATAAAGGTACAAACGAATAAAAGGTTTATATATCACATTTTTAAATATCTAATATTTTCCATTTTACTCGATGTCCTAAACGGTTAAAGATAGGACATTGCGGTTTTCACCAGTGGATTCAGCACCTCATTTTTCATAAAATAAGTCTTATAAGCCTACTCTAAAGAGTTGATAAGGGTACAAACGAAAAAAATGTTAATATATCACATTTTTAAATATCTATTATTCTCCATTTTACTCGATCTCCTAAACGGTTAAAGATAGGACATTGCGGTTTTAACCAGTGGATTCAGCACCTCATTTTACATAAAATAAGTCTTATAAGTCTACTCTAACGAGCTGATAAAGGCACAAACGAAAAAAATGTTAATATATCACATTTTTAAATATCTATTATTCTCCATTTTACTCGATCTCCTAAACAGATAAAGATAGGACATTGCGGTTTCCACCAGTGGATTCAGCACCTTATTTTACATAAAATAAGTCCTATAAGTCTACTCTCAAAAGCTGATAAAGGTACAACCGAATAAAATGTTTATATATCACATTTTTAAATATCTATTATTCTCCATTTTACTCGATGTCCTAAACGGTTAAAGATTGGACATTGCGGTTTTCACCAGTGGATTCAGCACCTCATTTTACATAAAAAAGTTCTATAAGTCTACTCTCAAAAGTTGATAAAGGTACAAACGAATAAAATGTTTATATATCACCATTTTAAATATCTATTATTCTCCATTTCACTCGATCTCCTAAACGGTTAAAGATAGGACATTGCGGTTTTCACCAGTGGATTCAGCACCTCATTTTACATAAAATAAGTCTTATAAGTCTACTCTAACGAGCTGATAAAGGTACAAACGAAAAAAATGTTAATATATCACATTTTTAAATATCTATTATTCTCCATTTTACTCGATCTCCTAAACAGATAAAGATAGGACATTGCGGTTTCCACCAGTGGATTCAGCACCTTATTTTACAAAAAATAAGTCCTATAAGTCTACTCTCAAAAGTTGATAAAGGTACAACCGAATAAAATGTTTATATATCACATTTTTAAATATCTATTATTCTCCATTTTACTCGATGTCCTAAACGGTTAAAGATAGGACATTGCGGTTTTCACCAGTGGATTCAGCACCTCATTTTACATAAAAAAAGTTCTATAAGTCTACTCTCAAAAGTTGATAAAGGTACAAACGAATAAAATGTTTATATATCACCATTTTAAATATCTATTATTCTCCATTTCACTCTATCTCCTAAACGGTTGAAGATAGGACATTGCGGTTTTCACCAGTGGATTTAGCACCTCATTTTACATAAAATAATTCCTATAAGTCTACTCTAAAGAGTTGATAAAGGTACAAACGAATAAAATGGTTATATATCACATTTTTAAATATCTATTATTCTCCATTTTACTCGATGTAATAAACGGTTAAAGATCGGACATTGTGGTTTTAACCAGTGGATTCAGCACCTTATGTTACATAAAATAAGTCCTATAAGTCTACTCTAAAGAGTTGATAAAGGTACAAACGAAAAAAATGTTAATATATCACATTTTTAAATATCTATTATTCTCCATTTTACTCGATCTCCTAAACGGTTAAAGATAGGACATTGCGGTTTTTACCAGTGGATTCAGCACCTCATTTTACATAAAATAAGTCTTATAAGTCTTCTCTAACGAGCTGATAAAGGTACAAACGAAAAAAAGGTTAATATATCACATTTTTAAATATCTATTATTCTCCATTTCACTCAATCTCCTAAACGGTTAAAGATAGGACATTGCGGTTTTCACCAGTGGATTCAGCACCTCATTTTACATAAATTTAGTCCTATAAGTCTACTCTAAAGAGTTGATAAAGGTACAAACGAATAAAATGGTTATATATCACATTTTTAAATACCTATTATTCTCCATTTTACTCGATCACCTAAACGGTCAAAGATAGGACATTGCGGTTTTCACCAGTGGATTCAGCACCTCATTTTACATTAAATAAGTCTTATAAGTCTACTCTAAAGAGTTGATAAAGGTACAAACGAAAAAAATGTTAATATATCACATTTTTAAATATCTATTATTCTCCATTTTACTCGAACTATTAAACGGTTAAAGATTCACCAGTGGACTTAGCACCTCGTTTTACATATAATAAGTCCTATAAGTCTACTCTAAAGAGTTGATAAAGGTACACACGAATAAAATGTTTATATATAAATTTTTAAATATCTATTATTTTCCATTTTACTCGATCTCCTAAACCGATAAAGATAGGACATTGCGGTTTTCACCAGTGGATTCAGCACCTTATTTTACATAAAATTAGTCTTATAAGTCTACTCTAAAGAGTTGATAAAGGTACACACGAATAAAATGTTTATATATCACCTTTTTAAATATCTATTATTCTCCATTTTACTCGATCTCCTAAACAGATAAAGATAGGACATTGCGGTTTTCACCAGTGGATTGAGCACCTTATTTTACATAAAATAAGTCCTATAAGTCTACTCTCAAAAGTTGATAAAGGTACAACCGAATAAAATGTTTATATATCACATTTTTAAATATCTATTATTCTCCATTTTACTCGATGTCCTAAACGGTTAAAGATAGGACATTGCGGTTTTCACCAGTGGATTCAGCACCTCATTTTACATAAAATAAGTTCTAAAAGTCTACTCTCAAAAGTTGATAAAGGTACAAACGAATAAAATGTTTATATATCACCTTTTTAAATATCTATTATTCTCCATTTTACTCGATGACCTAAACGGTTAAAGATAGGACATTGCGGTTTTCACCAGTGGATTCAGCACCTCATTTTACATAAAATAAGTCTTATAAGTCTACTCTCAAAAGTTGATAAAGGTACAAACGAATAAAAGGTTTATATATCACATTTTTAAATATCTAATATTCTCCATTTTACTCGATGTCCTAAACGGTTAAAGATTGGACATTGCGGTTTTCACCAGTGGATTCAGCACCTCATTTTACATAAAATAAGTCTTATAAGTCTACTCTAACGAGCTGATAAAGGTACAAACGAAAAAAAGGTTAATATATCACATTTTTAAATATCTATTATTCTCCATTTCACTCTATCTCCTAAACGGTTAAAGATAGGACATTGCGGTTTTCCCCAGTGGATTCAGCACCTCATTTAACATAAAATAAGTTCTATAAGTCTACTCTCAAAAGTTGATAAAGGTACAACCGAATAAAACGTTTATATATCACATTTTTAAATATCTATTATTCTCCATTTTACTCGATGTCCTAAACGGTTAAAGATAGGACATTGCGGTTTTCACCAGTGGATTCAGCACCTCATTTTACATAAAATAAGTTCTATAAGTCTACTCTCAAAAGTTGATAAAGGTACAAACGAATAAAATGTTTATATATCACCTTTTTAAATATCTATTATTATCCATTTCACTCTATCTCCTAAACGGTTAAAGATTGGACATTGCGGTTTTCACCAGTGGATTCAGCACCTCATTTTACATAAACTAAGTCTTATAAGTCTACTCTCAAAAGTTGATAATGGTACTAACGAATAAAAGGTTTATATATCACATTTTTAAATATCTAATATTCTCCATTTTACTCGATGTCCTAAACGGTTAAAGATAGGACATTGCGGTTTTCACCAGTGGATTCAGCACCTCATTTTACATAAAATAAGTCCTATAAGTCTACTCTAAAGAGTTGATAAAGGTACAAACGAAAAAAATGTTTATATATCACATTTTTAAATATCTAATATTCTCCATTTTACTCGATGTCCTAAACGGTTAAAGATAGGACATTGCGGTTTTCACCAGTGGATTCAGCACCTCATTTTACATAAAATAAGTCTTATAAGTCTACTCTCAAAAGTTGATAAAGGTACAAACGAATAAAAGGTTTATATATCACATTTTTAAATATCTAATATTCTCCATTTTACTCGATGTCCTAAACGGTTAAAGATAGGACATTGCGGTTTTCACCAGTGGATTCAGCACCTCATTTTACATAAAATAAGTCTTATAAGCCTACTCTAAAGAGTTGATAAGGGTACAAACGAAAAAAATGTTAATATATCACATTTTTAAATATCTATTATTCTCCATTTTACTCGATCTCCTAAACGGTTAAAGATAGGACATTGCGGTTTTTACCAGTGGATTCAGCACCTCATTTTACATAAAATAAGTTCTATAAGTCTACTCTCAAAAGTTGATAAAGGTACAAACGAATAAAATGTTTATATATCACATTTATAAATATCTATTATTCTCCATTTTACTCGATGTCCTAAACGGTTAAAGATAGGACATTGCGGTTTTCACCAGTGGATTCAGCACCTCATTTTACATAAAATAAGTTCTATAAGTCTACTCTCAAAAGTTGATAAAGGTACAAACGAATAAAAGGTTTATATATCACCTTTTTAAATATCTATTATTATCCATTTCACTCTATCTCCTAAACGGTTAAAGATAGGACATTGCGGTTTTCACCAGTGGATTCAGCACCTCATTTTACATAAACTAAGTCTTATAAGTCTACTCTCAAAAGTTGATAATGGTACTAACGAATAAAAGGTTTATATATCACATTTTTAAATATCTAATATTCTCCATTTTACTCGATGTCCTAAACGGTTAAAGATAGGACATTGCGGTTTTCACCAGTGGATTCAGCACCTTATTTTACATAAAATAAGTCCTATAAGTCTACTTCTAAAGAGTTGATAAAGGTACAAACGAAAAAAATGTTTATATATCACATTTTTAAATATCTAATATTCTCCATTTTACTCGATGTCCTAAACGGTTAAAGATAGGACATTGCGGTTTTCACCAGTGGATTCAGCACCTCATTTTACATAAAATAAGTCTTATAAGTCTACTCTCAAAAGTTGATAAAGGTACAAACGAATAAAAGGTTTATATATCACATTTTTAAATATCTAATATTCTCCATTTTACTCGATGTCCTAAACGGTTAAAGATAGGACATTGCGGTTTTCACCAGTGGATTCAGCACCTCATTTTACATAAAATAAGTCTTATAAGCCTACTCTAAAGAGTTGATAAGGGTACAAACGAAAAAAATGTTAATATATCACATTTTTAAATATCTATTATTCTCCATTTTACTCGATCTCCTAAACGGTTAAAGATAGGACATTGCGGTTTTTACCAGTGGATTCAGCACCTCATTTTACATAAAATAAGTCTTATAAGTCTTCTCTAACGAGCTGATAAAGGTACAAACGAAAAAAAGGTTAATATATCACATTTTTAAATATCTATTATTCTCCATTTCACTCTATCTCCTAAACGGTTAAAGATAGGACATTGCGGTTTTCACCAGTGGATTCAGCACCTCATTTTACATAAATTTAGTTCTATAAGTCTACTCTAAAGAGTTGATAAAGGTACAAACGAATAAAATGGTTATATATCACATTTTTAAATACCTATTATTCTCCATTTTACTCGATCACCTAAACGGTCAAAGATAGGACATTGCGGTTTTCACCAGTGGATTCAGCACCTTATTTTACATAAAATAAGTCTTATAAGTCTACTCTAAAGAGTTGATAAAGGTACAAACGAAAAAAATGTTAATATATCACATTTTTAAATATCTATTATTCTCCATTTTACTCGAACTATTAAACGGTTAAAGATAGGACATCGCGGTTTTCACCAGTGGATTTAGCACCTCGTTTTACATATAATAAGTCCTATAAGTCTACTCTAAAGGGTTGATAAAGGTACAAACGAATAAAATGTTTATATATAAATTTTTAAATATCTATTATTTTCCATTTTACTCGATCTCCTAAACCGATAAAGATAGGACATTGCGGTTTTCACCAGTGGATTCAGCACCTTATTTTACATAAAATAAGTCTTATAAGTCTACTCTAAAGAGTTGATAAAGGTACACACGAATAAAATGTTTATATATCACCTTTTTAAATATCTATTATTCTCCATTTTACTCGATGTCCTAAACGGTTGAAGATAGGACATTGCGGTTTTCACCAGTGGATTTAGCACCTCATTTTACATAAAATAATTCCTATAAGTCTACTCTAAAGAGTTGATAAAGGTACAAACGAATAAAATGGTTATATATCACATTTTTAAATATCTATTATTCTCCATTTTACTCGATGTCCTAAACGGTTAAAGATAGGACATTGCGGTTTTCACCAGTGGATTCAGCACCTCATTTTACATAAAATAAGTCTTATAAGTCTACTCTCAAAAGTTGATAAAGGTACAAACGAATAAAAGGTTTATATATCACATTTTTAAATATCTAATATTCTCCATTTTACTCGATGTCCTAAACGGTTAAAGATAGGACATTGCGGTTTTCACCAGTGGATTCAGCACCTCATTTTTCATAAAATAAGTCTTATAAGCCTACTCTAAAGAGTTGATAAGGGTACAAACGAAAAAAATGTTAATATATCACATTTTTAAATATCTATTATTCTCCATTTTACTCGATCTCCTAAACGGTTAAAGATAGGACATTGCGGTTTTTACCAGTGGATTCAGCACCTCATTTTACATAAAATAAGTCTTATAAGTCTACTCTAACGAGCTGATAAAGGTACAAACGAAAAAAATGTTAATATATCACATTTTTAAATATCTATTATTCTCCATTTTACTCGATCTCCTAAACAGATAAAGATAGGACATTGCGGTTTCCACCAGTGGATTCAGCACCTTATTTTACAAAAAATAAGTCCTATAAGTCTACTCTCAAAAGTTGATAAAGGTACAACCGAATAAAATGTTTATATATCACATTTTTAAATATCTATTATTCTCCATTTTACTCGATGTCCTAAACGGTTAAAGATAGGACATTGCGGTTTTCACCAGTGGATTCAGCACCTCATTTTACATAAAAAAAGTTCTATAAGTCTACTCTCAAAAGTTGATAAAGGTACAAACGAATAAAATGTTTATATATCACCATTTTAAATATCTATTATTCTCCATTTCACTCTATCTCCTAAACGGTTGAAGATAGGACATTGCGGTTTTCACCAGTGGATTTAGCACCTCATTTTACATAAAATAATTCCTATAAGTCTACTCTAAAGAGTTGATAAAGGTACAAACGAATAAAATGGTTATATATCACATTTTTAAATATCTATTATTCTCCATTTTACTCGATGTAATAAACGGTTAAAGATCGGACATTGTGGTTTTAACCAGTGGATTCAGCACCTTATTTTACATAAAATAAGTCCTATAAGTCTACTCTAAAGAGTTGATAAAGGTACAAACGAAAAAAATGTTAATATATCACATTTTTAAATATCTATTATTCTCCATTTTACTCGATCTCCTAAACGGTTAAAGATAGGACATTGCGGTTTTTACCAGTGGATTCAGCACCTCATTTTACATAAAATAAGTCTTATAAGTCTTCTCTAACGAGCTGATAAAGGTACAAACGAAAAAAAGGTTAATATATCACATTTTTAAATATCTATTATTCTCCATTTCACTCTATCTCCTAAACGGTTAAAGATAGGACATTGCGGTTTTCACCAGTGGATTCAGCACCTCATTTTTCATAAAATAAGTCTTATAAGCCTACTCTAAAGAGTTGATAAGGGTACAAACGAAAAAAATGTTAATATATCACATTTTTAAATACCTATTATTCTCCATTTTACTCGATCACCTAAACAGTCAAAGATAGGACATTGCGGTTTTCACCAGTGGATTCAGCACCTCATTTTACATTAAATAAGTCTTATAAGTCTACTCTAAAGAGTTGATAAAGGTACAAACGAAAAAAATGTTAATATATCACATTTTTAAATATCTATTATTCTCCATTTTACTCGAACTATTAAACGGTTAAAGATTCACCAGTGGACTTAGCACCTCGTTTTACATATAATAAGTCCTATAAGTCTACTCTAAAGGGTTGATAAAGGTACAAACGAATAAAATGTTTGTATATAAATTTTTAAATATCTATTATTTTCCATTTTACTCGATCTCCTAAACCGATAAAGATAGGACATTGCGGTTTTCACCAGTGGATTCAGCACCTTATTTTACATAAATTAAGTCTTATAAGTCTACTCTAAAGAGTTGATAAAGGTACACACGAATAAAATGTTTATATATCACCTTTTTAAATATCTATTATTCTCCATTTTACTCGATCTCCTAAACAGATAAAGATAGGACATTGCGGTTTTCACCAGTGGATTCAGCACCTTATTTTACATAAAATAAGTCCTATAAGTCTACTCTCAAAAGTTGATAAAGGTACAACCGAATAAAATGTTTATATATCACATTTTTAAATATCTATTATTCTCCATTTTACTCGATGTCCTAAACGGTTAAAGATAGGACATTGCGGTTTTCACCAGTGGATTCAGCACCTCATTTTACATAAAATAAGTTCTAAAAGTCTACTCTCAAAAGTTGATAAAGGTACAAACGAATAAAATGTTTATATATCACCTTTTTAAATATCTATTATTCTCCATTTTACTCGATGACCTAAACGGTTAAAGATAGGACATTGCGGTTTTCACCAGTGGATTCAGCACCTCATTTTACATGAAATAAGTCTTATAAGTCTACTCTCAAAAGTTGATAAAGGTACAAACGAATAAAAGGTTTATATATCACATTTTTAAATATCTAATATTTTCCATTTTACTCGATGTCCTAAACGGCTAAAGATAGGACATTGCGGTTTTCACCAGTGGATTCAGCACCTCATTTTTCATAAAATAAGTCTTATAAGCCTACTCTAAAGAGTTGATAAGGGTACAAACGAAAAAAATGTTAATATATCACATTTTTAAATATCTATTATTCTCCATTTTACTCGATCTCCTAAACGGTTAAAGATAGGACATTGCGGTTTTAACCAGTGGATTCAGCACCTCATTTTACATAAAATAAGTCTTATAAGTCTACTCTAACGAGCTGATAAAGGCACAAACGAAAAAAATGTTAATATATCACATTTTTAAATATCTATTATTCTTCATTTTACTCGATCTCCTAAACAGATAAAGATAGGACATTGCGGTTTCCACCAGTGGATTCAGCACCTTATTTTACATAAAATAAGTCCTATAAGTCTACTCTCAAAAGCTGATAAAGGTACAACCGAATAAAATGTTTATATATCACATTTTTAAATATCTATTATTCTCCATTTTACTCGATGTCCTAAACGGTTAAAGATTGGACATTGCGGTTTTCACCAGTGGATTCAGCACCTCATTTTACATAAAAAAAGTTCTATAAGTCTACTCTCAAAAGTTGATAAAGGTACAAACGAATAAAATGTTTATATATCACCATTTTAAATATCTATTATTCTCCATTTCACTCGATCTCCTAAACGGTTAAAGATAGGACATTGCGGTTTTCACCAGTGGATTCAGCAATTCATTTTACATAAAATAAGTCTTATAAGTCTACTCTAACGAGCTGATAAAGGTACAAACGAAAAAAATGTTAATATATCACATTTTTAAATATCTATTATTCTCCATTTTACTCGATCTCCTAAACAGATAAAGATAGGACATTGCGGTTTCCACTAGTGGATTCAGCACCTTATTTTACATAAAATAAGTCCTATAAGTCTACTCTAAAGAGTTGATAAAGGTACAAACGAAAAAAATGTTAATATATCACATTTTTAAATATCTATTATTCTCCATTTTACTCGATCTCCTAAACGGTTAAAGATAGGACATTGCGGTTTTTACCAGTGGATTCAGCACCTCATTTTACATAAAATAAGTCTTATAAGTCTTCTCTAACGAGCTGATAAAGGTACAAACGAAAAAAAGGTTAATATATCACATTTTTAAATATCTATTATTCTCCATTTCACTCTATCTCCTAAACGGTTAAAGATAGGACATTGCGGTTTTCACCAGTGGATTCAGCACCTCATTTTACATAAATTTAGTCCTATAAGTCTACTCTAAAGAGTTGATAAAGGTACAAACGAATAAAATGGTTATATATCACATTTTTAAATACCTATTATTCTCCATTTTACTCGATCACCTAAACGGTCAAAGATAGGACATTGCGGTTTTCACCAGTGGATTCAGCACCTCATTTTACATTAAATAAGTCTTATAAGTCTACTCTAAAGAGTTGATAAAGGTACAAACGAAAAAAATGTTAATATATCACATTTTTAAATATCTATTATTCTCCATTTTACTCGAACTATTAAACGGTTAAAGATTCACCAGTGGACTTAGCACCTCGTTTTACATATAATAAGTCCTATAAGTCTACTCTAAAGGGTTGATAAAGGTACAAACGAATAAAATGTTTATATATAAATTTTTAAATATCTATTATTTTCCATTTTACTCGATCTCCTAAACCGATAAAGATAGGACATTGCGGTTTTCACCAGTGGATTCAGCACCTTATTTTACATAAAATAAGTCTTATAAGTCTACTCTAAAGAGTTGATAAAGGTACACACGAATAAAATGTTTATATATCACCTTTTTAAATATCTATTATTCTCCATTTTACTCGATCTCCTAAACAGATAAAGATAGGACATTGCGGTTTTCACCAGTGGATTGAGCACCTTATTTTACATAAAATAAGTCCTATAAGTCTACTCTCAAAAGTTGATAAAGGTACAACCGAATAAAATGTTTATATATCACATTTTTAAATATCTATTATTCTCCATTTTACTCGATGTCCTAAACGGTTAAAGATAGGACATTGCGGTTTTCACCAGTGGATTCAGCACCTCATTTTACATAAAATAAGTTCTAAAAGTCTACTCTCAAAAGTTGATAAAGGTACAAACGAATAAAATGTTTATATATCACCTTTTTAAATATCTATTATTCTCCATTTTACTCGATGACCTAAACGGTTAAAGATAGGACATTGCGGTTTTCACCAGTGGATTCAGCACCTCATTTTACATAAAATAAGTCTTATAAGTCTACTCTCAAAAGTTGATAAAGGTACAAACGAATAAATGGTTTATATATCACATTTTTAAATATCTAATATTCTCCATTTTACTCGATGTCCTAAACGGTTAAAGATAGGACATTGCGGTTTTCACCAGTGGATTCAGCACCTCATTTTTCATAAAATAAGTCTTATAAGCCTACTCTAAAGAGTTGATAAGGGTACAAACGAAAAAAATGTTAATATATCACATTTTTAAATATCTATTATTCTCCATTTTACTCGATCTCCTAAACGGTTAAAGATAGGACATTGCGGTTTTTACCAGTGGATTCAGCACCTCATTTTACATAAAATAAGTCTTATAAGTCTACTCTAACGAGCTGATAAAGGCACAAACGAATAAAATGTTAATATATCACATTTTTAAATATCTATTATTCTCCATTTTACTCGATCTCCTAAACAGATAAAGATAGGACATTGCGGTTTCCACCAGTGGATTCAGCACCTTATTTTACATAAAATAAGTCCTATAAGTCTACTCTCAAAAGTTGATAAAGGTACAACCGAATAAAATGTTTATATATCACATTTTTAAATATCTATTATTCTCCATTTTACTCGATGTCCTAAACGGTTAAAGATTGGACATTGCGGTTTTCACCAGTGGATTCAGCACCTCATTTTACATAAAAAAAGTTCTATAAGTCTACTCTCAAAAGTTGATAAAGGTACAAACGAATAAAATGTTTATATATCACCATTTTAAATATCTATTATTCTTCATTTCACTCGATCTCCTAAACGGTTAAAGATAGGACATTGCGGTTTTTACCAGTGGATTTAGCACCTCATTTTACATAAAATAATTCCTATAAGTCTACTCTAACGAGTTGATAAAGGTACAAACGAATAAAATGGTTATATATCACAGTTTTAAATATCTATTATTCTCCATTTTACTCGATCTCCTAAACAGATAAAGATAGGACATTGCGGTTTCCACCAGTGGATTCAGCACCTTATTTTACATAAAATAAGTCCTTTAAGTCTACTCTCAAAAGTTGATAAAGGTACAACCGAATAAAATGTTTATATATCACATTTTTAAATATCTATTATTCTCCATTTTACTCGATGTCCTAAACGGTTAAAGATAGGACATTGCGGTTTTCACCAGTGGATTCAGCACCTCATTTTACATAAAAAAAGTTCTATAAGTCTACTCTCAAAAGTTGATAAAGGTACAAACGAATAAAATGTTTATATATCACCATTTTAAATATCTATTATTCTCCATTTCACTCTATCTCCTAAACGGTTGAAGATAGGACATTGCGGTTTTCACCAGTGGATTTAGCACCTCATTTTACATAAAATAATTCCTATAAGTCTACTCTAAAGAGTTGATAAAGGTACAAACGAATAAAATGGTTATATATCACATTTTTAAATATCTATTATTCTCCATTTTACTCGATGTAATAAACGGTTAAAGATCGGACATTGTGGTTTTAACCAGTGGATTCAGCACCTTATTTTACATAAAATAAGTCCTATAAGTCTACTCTTAAAAGTTGATAAAGGTACAAACGAATAAAATGTTTATATATCACATTTTTAAATATCTATTATTCTCCATTTTACTCGATGTCCTAAACGGTTAAAGATAGGACATTGCGGTTTTCACCAGTGGATTCAGCACCTCATTTTACATAAAATAAGTCTTATAAGTCTACTCTCAAAAGTTGATAAAGGTACAAACGAATAAAAGGTTTATATATCACATTTTTAAATATCTAATATTCTCCATTTTACTCGATGTCCTAAACGGTTAAAGATAGGACATTGCGGTTTTCACCAGTGGATTCAGCACCTCATTTTACATAAAATAAGTCTTATAAGCCTACTCTAAAGAGTTGATAAGGGTACAAACGAAAAAAATGTTAATATATCACATTTTTAAATATCTATTATTCTCCATTTTACTCGATCTCCTAAACGGTTAAAGATAGAACATTGCGGTTTTTACCAGTGGATTCAGCACCTCATTTTACATAAAATAAGTCTTATAAGTCTACTCTAACGAGCTGATAAAGGTACAAACGAAAAAAAGGTTAATATATCACATTTTTAAATATCTATTATTCTCCATTTCACTCTATCTCCTAAACGGTTAAAGATAGGACATTGCGGTTTTCCCCAGTGGATTCAGCATCTCATTTTACATAAAAAAAGTTCTATAAGTCTACTCTCAAAAGTTGATAAAGGTACAAACGAATAAAATGTTTATATATCACCATTTTAAATATCTATTATTCTCCATTTCACTCTATCTCCTAAACGGTTGAAGATAGGACATTGCGGTTTTCACCAGTGGATTTAGCACCTCATTTTACATAAAATAATTCCTATAAGTCTACTCTAAAGAGTTGATAAAGGTACAAACGAATAAAATGGTTATATATCACATTTTTAAATATCTATTATTCTCCATTTTACTCGATGTAATAAACGGTTAAAGATCGGACATTGTGGTTTTAACCAGTGGATTCAGCACCTCATTTAACATAAAATAAGTTCTATAAGTCTACTCTCAAAAGTTGATAAAGGTACAACCGAATAAAATGTTTATATATCACATTTTTAAATATCTATTATTCTCCATTTTACTCGATGTCCTAAACGGTTAAAGATAGGACATTGCGGTTTTCACCAGTGGATTCAGCACCTCATTTTACATAAAATAAGTTCTATAAGTCTACTCTCAAAAGTTGATAAAGGTACAAACGAATAAAATGTTTATATATCACCTTTTTAAATATCTATTATTATCCATTTCACTCTATCTCCTAAACGGTTAAAGATAGGACATTGCGGTTTTCACCAGTGGATTCAGCATCTCATTTTACATAAATTTAGTCCTATAAGTCTACTCTAAAGAGTTAAAAAAGGTACAAACAAAAAAAATGTTTATATAACACATTTTTAAATATCTATTATTTTCCATTTTACTCGATCTCCTAAACGGTTAAAGATAGGACATTGAGGTTTTCACCAGTGGATTCAGCACCTCATTTTACATAAAATAAGTCCTACAAGTCTACTCCTAAGTGTTGATAAAGGTACAAACGAATAAAATGTTTATATATCACATTTTTAAATATCTATTATTCTCCATTTTACTCGCCCTCCTAAACAGTTAAAGGTAGAACATTGCGGTTTTCACCAGTGGATTCTGCGCCTCATTTTACTTAAACTAAGTCCTATAAGTCTACTCTAAAGAGTTGATAAAGGTACAAACGAACAAAATGGTTATATATCACATTTTTAAATACCTATTATTCTCCATTTTACTTGATCACCTAAACGGTGAAAGATAGGACATTGCGGTTTTCACCAGTGGATTCAGCACCTTATTTTACATAAAACAAGTCTTATAGGTCTACTGTAAAGAGTTGATAAAGGTACAAACGAATAAAATGTTCATATATCACCTTTTTAAATATCTATTATTCTCCATTTTACTCGATCTCCTAAACAGTTAAAGATAGGACATTGCGGTTTTCACCAGTGGATTCAGCACCTTATTTTACATTAAATAAGTCCTATAAGTCTACTCTCAAAAGTTGATAAAGGTACAACCGAATAAAATGTTTATATATCACATTTTTAAATATCTATTATTCTCCATTTTACTCGATGTCCTAAACGGTTAAAGATAGGACATTGCGGTTTTCACCAGTGGATTCAGCACCTCATTTTACATAAATTTAGTCCTATAAGTCTACTCTCAAAAGTTGATAAAGGTACAACCGAATAAAATGTTTATATATCACATTTTTAAATACCTATTATTCTCCATTTTACTCGATTACCTAAACGGTGAAAGATAGGACATTGCGGTTTTCACCAGTGGATTCAGCACCTTATTTTACATGAAATAAGTCTTATAAGTCTACTCTAAAGAGTTGATAAAGGTACAAACGAATACAATGTTTATATATCACCTATTTAAATATCTATTATTCTCCATTTCACTCGATCTCCTAAACAGTTAAAGATAGGACATTGCGGTTCTCACCAGTGGATTTAGCACCTCATTTTACATAAATTTAGTCCTATAAGTCTACTCTCAAAAGTTGATAAAGGTACAATCGAATAAAAGGTTTATATATCACATATTTAAATATCTAATATTCTCCATTTTACTCGATCTCCTAAACGGTTAAAGATAGGACATTGCGGTTTTCACCAGTAGATTCAGCACCTCATTTTACATAAAATGAGTCTTATAAGTCTACTCTCAAAAGTTGATAAAGGTACAAACGAATAAAATGGATATGTATCACATTTTTAAATACCTATTATTCTCCATTTTACTCGATCACCTAAACGGTCAAAGATAGGACATTGCGGTTTTCACCAGTGGATTCAGCACCTTATTTTACATAAAATAAGTCTTATAAGTCTACTCTAAAGAGTTGATAAAGGTACACACGAATAAAATGTTAATATATCACATTTTTAAATATCTATTATTCTCCATTTTACTCGATCTCCTAAACGGTTAAAGATAGGACATTGCGGTTTTTACCAGTGGATTCAGCACCTCATTTTACATAAAATAAGTCTTATAAGTCTACTCTAACGAGCTGATAAAGGTACAAACGAAAAAAATGTTAATATATCACATTTTTAAATATCTATTATTCTCCATTTTACTCGATCTCCTAAACAGATAAAGTTAGGACATTGCGGTTTCCACCAGTGGATTCAGCACCTTATTTTACATAAAATAAGTCCTATAAGTCTACTCTCCAAAGTTGATAAAGGTACAACCGAATAAAATGTTTATATATCACATTTTTAAATATCTATTATTCTCCATTTTACTCGATGTCCTAAACGGTTAAAGATAGGACATTGCGGTTTTCACCAGTGGATTCAGCACCTCATTTTACATAAAATAAGTTCTATAAATCTACTCTCAAAAGTTGATAAAGGTACAAACGAATAAAATGTTTATATATCATCTCTTTAAATATCTATTATTCTCCATTTCACTCTATCTCCTAAACGGTTAAAGATAGGACATTGCGGTTTTCACCAGTGGATTTAGCACCTCATTTTACATAAAATAATTCCTATAAGTCTACTCTAAAGAGTTGATAATGTTACAAACGAAGAAAATGGTTATATATCACATTTTTAAATATCTATTATTCTCCATTTTACTCGATGTCCTAAACGGTTAAAGATCGGACATTGTGGTTTTCACCAGTGGATTCAGCACCTTATTTTACATAAAATAAGTCCTATAAGTCTACTCTTAAAAATTGATAAAGGTACAAACGAATAAAATGTTTATATATCACATTTTTAAATATCTATTATTCTCCATTTTACTCGATGTCCTAAACGGTTAAAGATAGGACATTGCGGTTTTCACCAGTGGATTCAGCAGCTCATTTTACATAAAATAAGTCCTATAAGTCTACTCTCAAAAGTTGATAAAGGTACAAACGAATAAAATGGTTATATTTCACATTTTAAAATATCTATTATTTTCCATTTTATTCGATCACCTAAACGGTCAAAGATAGGACATTGCGGTTTTCACCAGTGAATTCAGCACCTTATTTTACATAAAATAAGTCTTATAAGTCTACTCTAAAGAGTTGATAAAGGTACAAACGAATACAATGTTTATATATCACCTTTTTAAATATCTATTATTCTCCATTTTACTCGATGACCTAAACGGTTAAAGATAGGACATTGCGGTTTTCACCAGTGGATTCAGCACCTCATTTTACATAAATTTAGTCCTATAAGTCTACTCTAAAGAGTTGATAAGGGTACAAACGAAAAAAATGTTAATATATCACATTTTTAAATATCTATTATTCTCCATTTTACTCGATCTCCTAAACGGTTAAAGATAGAACATTGCGGTTTTTACCAGTGGATTCAGCACCTCATTTTACATAAAATAAGTCTTATAAGTCTACTCTAACGAGCTGACAAAGGTACAAACGAAAAAAATGTTAATATATCACATTTTTAAATATCTATTATTCTCCATTTCACTCTATCTCCTAAACGGTTAAAGATAGGACATTGCGGTTTTCCCCAGTGGATTCAGCACCTCATTTAACATAAAATAAGTTCTATAAGTCTACTCTCAAAAGTTGATAAAGGTACAACCGAATAAAATGTTTATATATCACATTTTTAAATATCTATTATTCTCCATTTTACTCGATGTCCTAAACGGTTAAAGATAGGACATTGCGGTTTTCACCAGTGGATTCAGCACCTCATTTTACATAAAATAAGTTCTATAAGTCTACTCTCAAAAGTTGATAAAGGTACAAACGAATAAAATGTTTATATATCACCTTTTTAAATATCTATTATTATCCATTTCACTCTATCTCCTAAACGGTTAAAGATAGGACATTGCGGTTTTCACCAGTGGATTCAGCACCTCATTTTACATAAACTAAGTCTTATAAGTCTACTCTCAAAAGTTGATAATGGTACTAACGAATAAAAGGTTTATATATCACATTTTTAAATATCTAATATTCTCCATTTTACTCGATGTCCTAAACGGTTAAAGATAGGACATTGCGGTTTTCACCAGTGGATTCAGCACCTTATTTTACATAAAATAAGTCCTATAAGTCTACTCTAAAGAGTTGATAAAGGTACAAACGAAAAAAATGTTTATATATCACATTTTTAAATATCTAATATTCTCCATTTTACTCGATGTCCTAAACGGTTAAAGATAGGACATTGCGGTTTTCACCAGTGGATTCAGCACCTCATTTTACATAAAATAAGTCTTATAAGTCTACTCTCAAAAGTTGATAAAGGTACAAACGAATAAAAGGTTTATATATCACATTTTTAAATATCTATTATTCTCCATTTTACTCGATCTCCTAAACGGTTAAAGATAGGACATTGCGGTTTTTACCAGTGGATTCAGCACCTCATTTTACATAAAATAAGTCTTATAAGTCTTCTCTAACGAGCTGATAAAGGTACAAACGAAAAAAAGGTTAATATATCAAATTTTTAAATATCTATTATTCTCCATTTCACTCTATCTCCTAAACGGTTAAAGATAGGACATTGCGGTTTCCACCAGTGGATTCAGCACCTCATTTAACATAAAATAAGTTCTATAAGTCTACTCTCAAAAGTTGATAAAGGTACAACCGAATAAAATGTTTATATATCACATTTTTAAATATCTATTATTCTCCATTTCACTCTATCTCCTAAACGGTTAAAGATTGGACATTGCGGTTTTCACCAGTGGATTCAGCACCTCATTTTACATAAAATAAGTTCTATAAGTCTACTCTCAAAAGTTGATAAAGGTACAAACGAATAAAATGTTTATATATCACATTTTTAAATATCTATTATTCTCCATTTTACTCGATGTCCTAAACGGTTAAAGATAGGACATTGCGGTTTTCACCAGTGGATTCAGCACCTCATTTTACATAAAATAAGTTCTATAAGTCTATTCTCAAAAGTTGATAAAGGTACAAACGAATAAAATGTTTATATATCACCATTTTAAATATCTATTATTATCCATTTCACTCTATCTTCTAAACGGTTAAAGATTGGACATTGCGGTTTTCACCAGTGGATTCAGCACCTCATTTTACATAAACTAAGTCTTATAAGTCTACTCTCAAAAGTTGATAATGGTACTAACGAATAAAAGGTTTATATATCACATTTTTAAATATCTATTATTCTCCATTTCACTCTATCTCCTAAACGGTTAAAGATAGGACATTGCGGTTTTCACCAGTGGATTCAGCACCTTATTTAACATAAAATAAGTTCTATAAGTCTACTCTCAAAAGTTGATAAAGGTTCAACCGAATAAAATGTTTATATATCACATTTTTAAATATCTATTATTCTCCATTTTACTCGATGTCCTAAACGGTTAAAGATAGGACATTGCGGTTTTCACCAGTGGATTCAGCACCTCATTTTACATAAAATAAGTCTTATAAGTCTACTCTCAAAAGTTGATAAAGGTACAAACGAATAAAAGGTTTATATATCACATTTTTAAATATCTATTATTCTCCATTTCACTCTATCTCCTAAACGGTTAAAGATAGGACATTGCGGTTTTCACCAGTGGATTCAGCACCTCATTTAACATAAAATAAGTTCTATAAGTCTACTCTCAAAAGTTGATAAAGGTTCAACCGAATAAAATGTTTATATATCACATTTTTAAATATCTATTATTCTCCATTTTACTCGATGTCCTAAACGGTTAAAGATAGGACATTGCGGTTTTCACCAGTGGATTCAGCACCTCATTTTACTTAAACTAAGTCCTATAAGTCTACTCTAAAGAGTTGATAAAGGTACAAACGAATAAAATGTTTATATATCACATTTTTAAATATCTATTATTCTCCATTTTACTCGATCACCTAAACGGTCAAAGATAGGACATTGCGGTTTTCACCAGTGGATTCAGCACCTCATTTTACATAAATTTAGTCCTATAAGTCTACTCTAAAGAGTTGATTATGGTACAAACGGATAAAATGGTTATATATCACATTTTTAAATACCTATTATTCTCCATTTTACTCGATCACCTAAACGGTCAAAGATAGGACATTGCGGTTTTCACCAGTGGATTCAGCACCTCATTTTACTTAAACTAAAACCTATAAGTCTACTCTAAAGAGTTGATAAAGGTACAAACGAATAAAATGTTTATATATCACATTTTTAAATATCTATTATTCTCCATTTTACTCGATCACCTAAACGGTCAAAGATAGGACATTGCGGTTTTCAAAAGTGGATTCAGCACCTCATTTTACAAAAATTTAGTCCTATAAGTCTACTCTAAAGAGTTGATTATGGTACAAACGGTTAAAATGGTTATATATCACATTTTTAAATACCTATTATTCTCCATTTTACTCGATCACCTAAACGGTCAAAGATAGGACATTGCGGTTTTCACCAGTGGATTCAGCACCTTATTTTACATAAAATTAGTTTTATAAAACTACTCTAAAGAGTTGATAAAGGTACAAACGAATAAAATGTTTATATATCACATTTTTAAATATCTATTATTATATATTTTACTCGATCTTCTAAACAGTTAAAGATAGGACATTGCGGTTTTCACTAGTGGATTCAGCACCTCATTTTACATAAATTTAGTCCTATAAGTCTACTCTAAAGAGTTAATAAAGGTACAAACGAATAAAATGGTTATATATCACATTTTTAAATATATATTATTCTCCATTTTACTCTTTCTCTTAATCGGTTAAAAATAGGACATTGCGGTTTTCACCAGTGGATTCGGCACCTCATTTTACATAAAATAAGTCCCATACGTCTACTCTAAAGAGTTGATAAAGGTACAAACGAAATAAAATTTTATATATCTCATTTTTAAATATCTATTATTCTTCATTTTACTCGATCTCCTAAATGGTTTAAGATAGGACATTGCGGTTTTCACCAGTGGATTCAGCACCTCATTTTACTTAAACTAAGTCCTATAAGTCTACTCTAAAGAGTTGATAAAGGTACAAACGAATAAAATGTTTATATATCACATTTTTAAATATCTATTATTCTCCATTTTACTCGATCACCTAAACGGTCAAAGATAGGACATTGCGGTTTTCACCAGTGGATTCAGCACCTCATTTTACATAAATTTAGTCCTATGAGTCTACTCTAAAGAGTTGATTATGGTACAAACGGATAAAATGGTTATATATCACATTTTTAAATACCTATTATTCTCCATTTTACTCGATCACCTAAACGGTCAAAGATAGGACATTGCGGTTTTCACCAGTGGATTCAACACCTCATTTTACTTAAACTAAGTCCTATAAGTCTACTCTAAAGAGTTGATAAAGGTACAAACGAATAAAATGTTTATATATCACATTTTTAAATATCTATTATTCTCCATTTTACTCAATCACCTAAACGGTCAAAGATAGGACATTGCGGTATTCACCAGTGGATTCAGCACCTCATTTTACATAAATTTAGTCCTATAAGTCTACTCTAAAGAGTTGATTATGGTACAAACCGATAAAATGGTTATATATCACATTTTTAAATACCTATTATTCTCCATTTTACTCGATCACCTAAACGGTCAAAGATAGGACATTGCGGTTTTCACCAGCGGATTCAGCACCTTATTTTACATAAAATTAGTTCTATAAGACTACTCTAAAGAGTTGATAAAGGTACAAACAAATAAAATGTTTATATATCACATTTTTAAATATCTATTATTCTATATTTTACTCGATCTTCTAAACAGTTAAAGATAGGACATTGCGGTTTTCACTAGTGGATTCAGCACCTCATTTTACATAAATTTAGTCCTATAAGTCTACTCTAAAGAGTTGATAAAGGCACAAACGAAATAAAATTTTATATATCACATTTTTAAATATCTATTATTCTTCATTTTACTCGATCTTCAAAATGGTTTAAGATAGGACATTGCGGTTTTCATCAGTGGATTCAGCACCTCATTTTACATAATATAAGTCCCATAAGTCTACTCTCAAGAGTTGATAAACGTACAAACGAATAAAATGGTTATATATCACATTTTTAAATATCTAATATTCTCCATTTTACTCGATGTCCTAAACGGTTAAAGATAGGACATTGCGGTTTTTACCAGTGGATTCAGCACCTCATTTTACATAAAATAAGTCTTATAAGTCTACTCTCAATAGTTGACAAAGGTACAAACGAATAAATGGTTTTTATATCACATATTTAAATATTTATTAATCTCCATTTTACTCGATCACCTAAACGGTCAAAGATGGGACATTGCGGTTTTCACCAGTGGATTCAGCACCTCATTTTACATAAATTTAGTCCTATAAGTCTTCTCTCAAGAGTTGATAAAGGTACAAACGAATAAAATGTTTAAATATCACATTTTTAAATATCTATTATTTTCCATTTTACTCGATCTCCTAAACGGTTAGAGATAGGACATTGCGGTTTTTACCAGTGAATTCAGCACCTCATTTTACATAAAATAAGTCTTATAAGTCTACTATCAAAAGTTGATAAAGGTACAAACGAATAAAAGGTTTATATATCACATTTTAAAATACCTATTATTCTCCATTTTACTCGATCACCTAAACGGTCAAAGATAGGACATTGCGGTTTTCACCAGTGGATTCAGCACCTCATTTTACTTAAACTAAGTCCTATAAGTCTACTCTAAAGAGTTGATAAAGGTACAAACGAATAAAATGTTTATATATCACATTTTTAAATATTTATTATTCTCCATTTTACTCGATCACCTAAACGGTCAAAGATAGGACATTGCGGTTTTCACCAGTGGATTCAGCACCTCATTTTACATAAATTTAGTCCTATAAGTCTACTCTCAAGAGTTGATAAAGGTACAAACGAATAAAATGTTTAAATATCACATTTTTAAATATCTATTATTTTCCATTTTACTCGAACTCCTAAACGGTTAAAGGTAGGACATTGCGGTTTTCACCAGTGGATTCAGCACCTTATTTTACATAAAATAAGTCCTATAAGTCTACTCTAAAGAGTTGATAAAGGTACAATCGAAAAAAATGTTATATCACATTTTTAAATATCTAATATTCTCCATTTTATTCGATGTCCTAAACGGTTAAAAATAGGACATTGCGGTTTTCACCAGTGGATTCAGCACCTCATTTTACATAAAATAAGTCTTATAAGTCTACTATCAAAAGTTGATAAAGGTACAAGCGAATAAAAGGTTTATATAACACATTTTTAAATATCTAATATTCTCCATTTTACTCGATGTCCTAAACGGTTAAAGATAGGACATTGCGGTTTTCACCAGTGGATTCAGCACCTCATTTTACATAAAATAAGTCTTATAAGTCTACTCTCAATAGTTGATGAAGGTACAAACGAATAAAAGGTTTATATATCACATTTTTAAATATCTAATATTCTCCATTTTACTCGATGTCCTAAACGGTTAAAGATAGGACATTGCGGTTTTCACCAGTGGATTCTGCACCTCAATTTACATAAAATAAGTCTTATAAGTCTACTCTCAATAGTTGATGAAGGTACAAACGAATAAAAGGTTTATATATCACATTTTTAAATATCTAATATTCTCCATTTTACTCGATGTCCTAAACGGTTAAAGATAGGACATTGCGGTTTTCACCAGTGGATTCTGCACCTCAATTTACATAAAATAAGTCTTATAAGTCTACTCTCAATAGTTGATAAAGGTACAAACGAATAAAAGGTTTATATATCACATTTTTAAATATCTAATATTCTCCATTTTACTCGATGTCCTAAACGGTTAAAGATAGGACATTGCGGTTTTTACCAGTAAATTTAGCACCTCATTTTACATAAAATAAGTCTTATAAGTCTACTCTCAATAGTTGATAAAGGTACAAATGAATAAAAGGTTTTTATATCACATTTTTAAATATCTAATATTCTCCATTTTACTCGATGTCCTAAACGGTTAAAGATAGGACATTGCGGTTTTCACCAGTGGATTCTGCACCTCAATTTACATAAAATAAGTCTTATAAGTCTACTCTCAAAAGTTGATAAAGGTACAACCGAATAAAATGTTTATATATCACATTTTTAAATATCTATTATTCTCCATTTTACTCGATGTCCTAAACGGTTAAAGATAGGACATTGGGGTTTTCACCAGTGGATTCAGCACCTTATTTTACATAAATTTAGTCCTATAAGTCTACTCTAAAGAGTTGATAAAGGTACAAACGGATAAAATGTTTATATATCACCTTTTTAAATATCTACTATACTCCATTTTACTCGATCTCCTAAACAGTTAAAAATAGGACATTGCGGTTTTCACCAGAGGATTCAGCACCTTATTTTACATTAAATAAGTCCTATAAGTCTACTCTCAAAAGTTGATAAAGGTACAACCGAATAAAATGTTTATATATCACATTTTTAAATACCTATTATTCTCCATTTTACTCGATTACCTAAACGGTGAAAGATAGGACATTGCGGTTTTCACCAGTGGATTCAGCACCTTATTTTACATAAAATAAGTCTTATAAGTCTACTCTCAAAAGTTGATAAAGGTACAACCGAATAAAATGTTTATATATCACATTTTTAAATATCTATTATTCTCCATTTTACTCGATGTCCTAAACGGTTAAAGATAGGACATTGCGGTTTTCACCAGTGGATTCAGCACCTCATTTTACATAAAATAAGTCTTATAAGTCTTCTCTAACGAGCTGATAAAGGTACAAACGAAAAAAAGGTTAATATATCACATTTTTAAATATCTATTATTCTCCATTTCACTCTATCTCCTAAACGGTTAAAGATAGGACATTGCGGTTTTCACCAGTGGATTCAGCACCTCATTTAACATAAAATAAGTTCTATAAGTCTACTCTCAAAAGTTGATAAAGGTACAACCGAATAAAATGATTATATATCACATTTTTAAATATCTATTATTCTCCATTTTACTAGATGTCCTAAACGGTTAAAGATAGGACATTGCGGTTTTCACCAGTGGATTCAGCACCTCATTTTACATAAAATAAGTTCTATAAGTCTACTCTCAAAAGTTGATAAAGGTACAAACGAATAAAATGTTTATATATCACCTTTTTAAATATCTATTATTATCCATTTCACTCTATCTCCTAAACGGTTAAAGATAGGACATTGCGGTTTTCACCAGTGGATTCAGCACCTCATTTTACATAAACTAAGTCTTATAAGTCTACTCTCAAAAGTTGATAATGGTACTAACGAATAAAAGGTTTATATATCACATTTTTAAATATCTAATATTCTCCATTTTACTCGATGTCCTAAACGGTTAAAGATAGGACATTGCGGTTTTCACCAGTGGATTCAGCACCTTATTTTACATAAAATAAGTCCTATAAGTCTACTCTAAAGAGTTGATAAAGGTACAAACGAAAAAAATGTTTATATATCACATTTTTAAATATCTAATATTCTCCATTTTACTCGATGTCCTAAACGGTTAAAGATACGACATTGCGGTTTTCACCAGTGGATTCAGCACCTCATTTTACATAAAATAAGTCTTATAAGTCTACTCTCAAAAGTTGATAAAGGTACAAACGAATAAAAGGTTTATATATCACATTTTTAAATATCTAATATTCTCCATTTTACTCGATGTCCTAAACGGTTAAAGATAGGACATTGCGGTTTTCACCAGTGGATTCAGCACCTCATTTTACATAAAATAAGTCTTATAAGCCTACTCTAAAGAGTTGATAAGGGTACAAACGAAAAAAATGTTAATATATCACATTTTTAAATATCTATTATTCTCCATTTTACTCGATCTCCTAAACGGTTAAAGATAGGACATTGCGGTTTTTACCAGTAGATTCAGCACCTCATTTTACATAAAATAAGTCTTATAAGTCTTCTCTAACGAGCTGATAAAGGTACAAAAGAAAAAAAGGTTAATATATCACATTTTTAAATATCTATTATTCTCCATTTCACTCTATCTCCTAAACGGTTAAAGATAGGACATTGCGGTTTTCACCAGTGGATTCAGCACCTCATTTAACATAAAATAAGTTCTATAAGTCTACTCTCAAAAGTTGATAAAGGTACAACCGAATAAAATGTTTATATATCACATTTTTAAATATCTATTATTCTCCATTTCACTCTATCTCCTAAACGGTTAAAAATTGGACATTGCGGTTTTCACCAGTGGATTCAGCACCTCATTTTACATAAAATAAGTTCTATAAGTCTACTCTCAAAAGTTGATAAAGGTACAAACGAATAAAATGTTTATATATCACATTTTTAAATATCTATTATTCTCCATTTTACTCGATGTCCTAAACGGTTAAAGATAGGACATTGCGGTTTTCACCAGTGGATTCAGCACCTCATTTTCAATAAACTAAGTCTTATAAGTCTACTCTCAAAAGTTGATAATGGTACTAACGAATAAAAGGTTTATATATCACATTTTTAAATATCTAATATTCTCCATTTTACTCGATGTCCTAAACGGTTAAAGATAGGACATTGCGGTTTTCACCAGTGGATTCAGCACCTCATTTTACATAAAATAAGTCTTATAAGTCTACTCTCAAAAGTTGATAAAGGTACAAACGAATTAAAGGTTTATATATCACATTTTTAAATATCTAATATTCTCCATTTTACTCGATGTCCTAAACGGTTAAAGATAGGACATTGCGGTTTTCACCAGTGGATTCAGCACCTCATTTTACATAAAATAAGTCTTATAAGCCTACTCTAAAGAGTTGATAAGGGTACAAACGAAAAAAATGTTAATATATCACATTTTTAAATATCTATTATTCTCCATTTTACTCGATCTCCTAAACGGTTAAAGATAGGACATTGCGGTTTTTACCAGTGGATTCAGCATCTCATTTAACATAAAATAAGTTCTATAAGTCTACTCTCAAAAGTTGATAAAGGTTCAACCGAATAAAATGTTTATATATCACATTTTTAAATATCTATTATTCTCCATTTTACTCGATGTCCTAAACGGTTAAAGATAGGACATTGCGGTTTTCACCAGTGGATTCAGCACCTCATTTAACATAAAATAAGTTCTATAAGTCTACTCTCAAAAGTTGATAAAGGTTCAACCGAATAAAATGTTTATATATCACACTTTTAAATATCTATTATTCTCCATTTTACTCGATGTCCTAAACGGTTAAAGATAGGACATTGCGGTTTTCACCAGTGGATTCAGCACCTCATTTTACTTAAACTAAGTCCTATAAGTCTACTCTAAAGAGTTGATAAAGGTACAAACGAAATAAAATTTTATATATCACATTTTTAAATATCTATTATTCTTCATTTTACTCGATCTCCTAAATGGTTTAAGATAGGACATTGCGGTTTTCACCAGTGGATTCAGCACCTCATTTTACTTAAACTAAGTCCTATAAGTCTACTCTAAAGAGTTGATAAAGGTACAAACGAATAAAATGTTTATATATCACATTTTTAAATATCTATTATTCTCCATTTTACTCGATCACCTAAACGGTCAAAGATAGGACATTGCGGTTTTCACCAGTGGATTCAGCACCTCATTTTACATAAATTTAGTCCTATGAGTCTACTCTAAAGAGTTGATTATGGTACAAACGTATAAAATGGTTATATATCACATTTTTAAATACCTATTATTCTCCATTTTACTCGATCACCTAAACGGTCAAAGATAGGACATTGCGGTTTTCACCAGTGGATTCAGCACCTCATTTTACATAAAATAAGTCTTATAAGTCTACTATCAAAAGTTGATAAAGGTACAAGCGAATAAAAGGTTTATATATCACATTTTTAAATATCTAATATTCTCCATTTTACTCGATGTCCTTAACGGTTAAAGATAGGACATTGCGGTTTTTACCAGTGGATTCTGCACCTCAATTTACATAAAATAAGTCTTATAAGTCTACTCTCAATAGTTGATAAAGGTACAAACGAATAAAAGGTTTATATATCACATTTTTAAATATCTAATATTCTCCATTTTACTCGATGTCCTAAACGGTTAAAGATAGGACATTGCGGTTTTTACCAGTGGATTCAGCATCTCATTTAACATAAAATAAGTTCTATAAGTCTACTCTCAAAAGTTGATAAAGGTTCAACCGAATAAAATGTTTATATATCACATTTTTAAATATCTATTATTCTCCATTTTACTCGATGTCCTAAACGGTTAAAGATAGGACATTGCGGTTTTCACCAGTGGATTCAGCACCTCATTTAACATAAAATAAGTTCTATAAGTCTACTCTCAAAAGTTGATAAAGGTTCAACCGAATAAAATGTTTATATATCACACTTTTAAATATCTATTATTCTCCATTTTACTCGATGTCCTAAACGGTTAAAGATAGGACATTGCGGTTTTCACCAGTGGATTCAGCACCTCATTTTACTTAAACTAAGTCCTATAAGTCTACTCTAAAGAGTTGATAAAGGTACAAACGAAATAAAATTTTATATATCACATTTTTAAATATCTATTATTCTTCATTTTACTCGATCTCCTAAATGGTTTAAGATAGGACATTGCGGTTTTCACCAGTGGATTCAGCACCTCATTTTACTTAAACTAAGTCCTATAAGTCTACTCTAAAGAGTTGATAAAGGTACAAACGAATAAAATGTTTATATATCACATTTTTAAATATCTATTATTCTCCATTTCACTCTATCTCCTAAACGGTTAAAGATAGGACATTGCGGTTTTCACCAGTGGATTCAGCACCTCATTTAACATAAAATAAGTTCTATAAGTCTACTCTCAAAAGTTGATAAAGGTACAACCGAATAAAATGTTTATATATCACATTTTTAAATATCTATTATTCTCCATTTCACTCTATCTCCTAAACGGTTAAAGATAGGACATTGCGGTTTTCACCAGTGGATTCAGCACCTCATTTAACATAAAATAAGTTCTATAAGTCTACTCTCAAAAGTTGATAAAGGTTCAACCGAATAAAATGTTTATATATCACATTTTTAAATATCTATTATTCTCCATTTTACTCGATGTCCTAAACGGTTAAAGATAGGACATTGCGGTTTTCACCAGTGGATTCAGCACCTCATTTAACATAAAATAAGTTCTATAAGTCTACTCTCAAAAGTTGATAAAGGTTCAACCGAATAAAATGTTTATATATCACATTTTTAAATATCTATTATTCTCCATTTTACTCGATCTCCTAAACGGTTAAAGATAGGACATTGCGGTTTTTACCAGTGGATTCAGCACCTCATTTTACATAAAATAAGTCTTATAAGTCTTCTCTAACGAGCTGATAAAGGTACAAACGAAAAAAAGGTTAATATATCACATTTTTAAATATCTATTATTCTCCATTTCACTCTATCTCCTAAACGGTTAAAGATAGGACATTGCGGTTTTCACCAGTGGATTCAGCACCTCATTTAACATAAAATAAGTTCTATAAGTCTACTCTCAAAAGTTGATAAAGGTACAACCGAATAAAATGTTTATATATCACATTTTTAAATATCTATTATTCTCCATTTCACTCTATCTCCTAAACGGTTAAAGATAGGACATTGCGGTTTTCACCAGTGCATTCAGCACCTCATTTAACATAAAATAAGTTCTATAAGTCTACTCTCAAAAGTTGATAAAGGGTCAACCGAATAAAATGTTTATATATCACATTTTTAAATATCTATTATTCTCCATTTTACTCGATGTCCTAAACGGTTAAAGATAGGACATTGCGGTTTTCACCAGTGGATTCAGCACCTCATTTTACTTAAACTAAGTCCTATAAGTCTACTCTAAAGAGTTGACAAAGGTACAAACGAATAAAATGTTTATATATCACATTTTTAAATATCTATTATTCTCCATTTTACTCGATCACCTAAACGGTCAAAGATAGGACATTGCGGTTTTCACCAGTGGATTCAGCACCTCATTTTACATAAATTTAGTCCTATAAGTCTACTCTAAAGAGTTGATTATGGTACAAACGGATAAAATGGTTATATATCACATTTTTAAATACCTATTATTCTCCATTTTACTCGATGTCCTAAACGGTTAAAGATAGGACATTGCGGTTTTCACCAGTGAATTCAGCACCTCATTTTACATAAAATAAGTCTTATAAGCCTACTCTAAAAGTTGATAAGGGTACAAACGAGAAAAATGTTAATATATCACATTTTTAAATATCTATTATTCTCCATTTTACTCGATCTCCTAAACGGTTAAAGATAGGACATTGCGGTTTTTACCAGTGGATTCAGCACCTCATTTTACATAAAATAAGTCTTATAAGTCTTCTCTAACGAGCTGATAAAGGTACAAACGAAAAAAAGGTTAATATATCACATTTTTAAATATCTATTATTCTCCATTTCACTCTATCTCCTAAACGGTTAAAGATAGGACATTGCGGTTTTCACCAGTGGATTCAGCACCTCATTTAACATAAAATAAGTTCTATAAGTCTACTCTCAAAAGTTGATAAAGGTACAACCGAATAAAATGTTTATATATCACATTTTTAAATATCTATTATTCTCCATTTCACTCTATCTCCTAAACGGTTAAAGATAGGACATTGCGGTTTTCACCAGTGGATTCAGCACCTCATTTAACATAAAATAAGTTCTATAAGTCTACTCTCAAAAGTTGATAAAGGTTCAACCGAATAAAATGTTTATATATCACATTTTTAAATATCTATTATTCTCCATTTTACTCGATGTCCTAAACGGTTAAAGATAGGACATTGCGGTTTTCACCAGTGGATTCAGCACCTCATTTTACTTAAACTAAGTCCTATAAGTCTACTCTAAAGAGTTGATAAAGGTACAAACGAATAAAATGTTTATATATCACATTTTTAAATATCTATTATTCTCCATTTCACTCTATCTCCTAAACGGTTAAAGATAGGACATTGCGGTTTTCACCAGTGGATTCAGCACCTCATTTAACATAAAATAAGTTCTATAAGTCTACTCTCAAAAGTTGATAAAGGTTCAACCGAATAAAATGTTTATATATCACATTTTTAAATATCTATTATTCTCCATTTTACTCGATGTCCTAAACGGTTAAAGATAGGACATTGCGGTTTTCACCAGTGGATTCAGCACCTCATTTTACTTAAACTAAGTCCTATAAGTCTACTCTAAAGAGTTGATAAAGGTACAAACGAATAAAATGTTTATATATCACATTTTTAAATATCTATTATTCTCCATTTTACTCGATCACCTAAACGGTCAAAGATAGGACATTGCGGTTTTCACCAGTGGATTCAGCACCTCATTTTACATAAATTTAGTCCTATAAGTCTACTCTAAAGAGTTGATTATGGTACAAACGGATAAAATGGTTATATATCACATTTTTAAATACCTATTATTCTCCATTTTACTCGATCACCTAAACGGTCAAAGATAGGACATTGCGGTTTTCACCAGTGGATTCAGCACCTCATTTTACATAAATTTAGTCCTATAAGTCTACTCTAAAGAGTTGATTATGGTACAAACGGATAAAATGGTTATATATCACATTTTTAAATACCTATTATTCTCCATTTTACTCGATCACCTAAACGGTCAAAGATAGGACATTGCGGTTTTCACCAGTGGATTCAGCACCTCATTTTACATAAATTTAGTTTTATAAGTCTACTCTAAAGAGTTGATTATGGTACAAACGGATAAAATGGTTATATATCACATTTTTAAATATCTATTATTCTCCATTTTACTCGATGTCCTAAACGGTTAAAGATAGGACATTGCGGTTTTCACCAGTGGATTCAGCACCTTATTTTACATAAAATAAGTCCTATAAGTCTACTTCTAAAGAGTTGATAAAGGTACAAACGAAAAAAATGTTTATATATCACATTTTTAAATATCTAATATTCTCCATTTTACTCGATGTCCTAAACGGTTAAAGATAGGACATTGCGGTTTTCACCAGTGGATTCAGCACCTCATTTTACATAAAATAAGTCTTATAAGTCTACTCTCAAAAGTTGATAAAGGTACAAACGAATAAAAGGTTTATATATCACATTTTTAAATATCTAATATTCTCCATTTTACTCGATGTCCTAAACGGTTAAAGATAGGACATTGCGGTTTTCACCAGTGGATTCAGCACCTCATTTTACATAAAATAAGTCTTATAAGCCTACTCTAAAAGTTGATAAGGGTACAAACGAGAAAAATGTTAATATATCACATTTTTAAATATCTATTATTCTCCATTTTACTCGATCTCCTAAACGGTTAAAGATAGGACATTGCGGTTTTTACCAGTGGATTCAGCACCTCATTTTACATAAAATAAGACTTATAAGTCTTCTCTAACGAGCTGATAAAGGTACAAACGAAAAAAAGGTTAATATATCACATTTTTAAATATCTATTATTCTCCATTTCACTCTATCTCCTAAACGGTTAAAGATAGGACATTGCGGTTTTCACCAGTGGATTCAGCACCTCATTTAACATAAAATAAGTTCTATAAGTCTACTCTCAAAAGTTGATAAAGGTACAACCGAATAAAATGTTTATATATCACATTTTTAAATATCTATTATTCTCCATTTCACTCTATCTCCTAAACGGTTAAAGATAGGACATTGCGGTTTTCACCAGTGGATTCAGCACCTCATTTAACATAAAATAAGTTCTATAAGTCTACTCTCAAAAGTTGATAAAGGTTCAACCGAATAAAATGTTTATATATCACATTTTTAAATATCTATTATTCTCCATTTTACTCGATGTCCTAAACGGTTAAAGATAGGACATTGCGGTTTTCACCAGTGGATTCAGCACCTCATTTTACTTAAACTAAGTCCTATAAGTCTACTCTAAAGAGTTGATAAAGGTACAAACGAATAAAATGTTTATATATCACATTTTTAAATATCTATTATTTTCCATTTTACTCGATCACCTAAACGGTCAAAGATAGGACATTGCGGTTTTCACCAGTGGATTCAGCACCTCATTTTACATAAATTTAGTCCTATAAGTCTACTCTAAAGAGTTGATTATGGTACAAACGGATAAAATGGTTATATATCACATTTTTAAATACCTATTATTCTCCATTTTACTCGATCACCTAAACGGTCAAAGATAGGACATTGCGGTTTTCACCAGTGGATTCAGCACCTCATTTTACATAAATTTAGTCCTATAAGTTCACTCTAAAGAGTTGATTATGGTACAAACGGATAAAATGGTTATATATCACATTTTTAAATATCTATTATTCTCCATTTTACTCGATGTCCTAAACGGTTAAAGATAGGACATTGCGGTTTTCACCAGTGGATTCAGCACCTCATTTTACATAAAATAAGTTCTATAAGTCTACTCTCAAAAGTTGATAAAGGTACAAACGAATAAAATGTTTATATATCACATTTTTAAATATCTATTATTCTCCATTTTACTCGATGTCCTAAACGGTTAAAGATAGGACATTGCGGTTTTCACCAGTGGATTCAGCACCTCATTTTACATAAAATAAGTTCTATAAGTCTACTCTCAAAAGTTGATAAAGGTACAAACGAATAAAATGTTTATATATCACCTTTTTAAATATCTATTATTATCCATTTCACTCTATCTCCTAAACGGTTAAAGATAGGACATTGCGGTTTTCACCAGTGGATTCAGCACCTCATTTTACATAAACTAAGTCTTATAAGTCTACTCTCAAAAGTTGATAATGGTACTAACGAATAAAAGGTTTATATATCACATTTTTAAATATCTAATAATCTCCATTTTACTCGATGTCCTAAACGGTTAAAGATAGGACATTGCGGTTTTCACCAGTGGATTCAGCACCTCATTTTACATAAACTAAGTCTTATAAGTCTACTCTCAAAAGTTGATAATGGTACAAACGAATTAAAGGTTTATATATCACATTTTTAAATACCTAATATTCTCCATTTTACTCGATGTCCTAAACGGTTAAAGATAGGACATTGCGGTTTTCACCAGTGGATTCGGCACCTCATTTTACATAAAATAAGTCTTATAAGCCTACTCTAAAGAGTTGATAAGGGTACAAACGAAAAAAATGTTAATATATCACATTTTTAAATATCTATTATTCTCCATTTTACTCGATCTCCTAAACGGTTAAAGATAGGACATTGCGGTTTTTACCAGTGGATTCAGCACCTCATTTTACATAAAATAAGTCTTATAAGTCTTCTCTAACGAGCTGATAAAGGTACAAACGAAAAAAAGGTTAATATATCACATTTTTAAATATCTATTATTCTCCATTTCACTCTATCTCCTAAACAGTTAAAGATAGGACATTGCGGTTTTCACCAGTGGATTCAGCACCTCATTTAACATAAAATAAGTTCTATAAGTCTACTCTCAAAAGTTGATAAAGGTACAACCGAATAAAATGTTTATATATCACATTTTTAAATATCTATTATTCTCCATTTCACTCTATCTCCTAAACGGTTAAAGATAGGACATTGCGGTTTTCACCAGTGGATTCAGCACCTCATTTAACATAAAATAAGTTCTATAAGTCTACTCTCAAAAGTTGATAAAGGTTCAACCGAATAAAATGTTTATATATCACATTTTTAAATATCTATTATTCTCCATTTTACTCGATGTCCTAAACGGTTAAAGATAGGACATTGCGGTTTTCACCAGTGGATTCAGCACCTCATTTTACTTAAACTAAGTCCTATAAGTCTACTCTAAAGAGTTGATAAAGGTACAAACGAATAAAATGTTTATATATCACATTTTTAAATATCTATTATTCTCCATTTTACTCGATCACCTAAACGGTCAAAGATAGGACATTGCGGTTTTCACCAGTGGATTCAGCACCTCATTTTACATAAATTTAGTCCTATAAGTCTACTCTAAAGAGTTGATTATGGTACAAACGGATAAAATGGTTATATATCACATTTTTAAATACCTATTATTCTCCATTTTACTCGATCACCTAAACGGTCAAAGATAGGACATTGCGGTTTTCACCAGTGGATTCAGCACCTCATTTTACTTAAACTAAAACCTATAAGTCTACTCTAAAGAGTTGATAAAGGTACAAACGAATAAAATGTTTATATATCACATTTTTAAATATCTATTATTCTCCATTTTACTCGATCACCTAAACGGTCAAAGATAGGACATTGCGGTTTTCAAAAGTGGATTCAGCACCTCATTTTACAAAAATTTAGTCCTATAAGTCTACTCTAAAGAGTTGATTATGGTACAAACGGTTAAAATGGTTATATATCACATTTTTAAATACCTATTATTCTCCATTTTACTCTTTCTCTTATTCGGTTAAAAATAGGACATTGCGGTTTTCACCAGTGGATTCAGCACCTCATTTTACATAAATTTAGTCCTATGAGTCTACTCTAAAGAGTTGATTATGGTACAAACGTATAAAATGGTTATATATCACATTTTTAAATACCTATTATTCTCCATTTTACTCGATCACCTAAACGGTCAAAGATAGGACATTGCGGTTTTCACCAGTGGATTCAGCACCTCATTTTACATAAAATAAGTCTTATAAGTCTACTATCAAAAGTTGATAAAGGTACAAGCGAATAAAAGGTTTATATATCACATTTTTAAATATCTAATATTCTCCATTTTACTCGATGTCCTTAACGGTTAAAGATAGGACATTGCGGTTTTCACCAGTGGATTCAGCACCTCATTTTACATAAAATAAGTCTTATAAGTCTACTATCAAAAGTTGATAAAGGTACAAGCGAATAAAAGGTTTATATATCACATTTTTAAATATCTAATATTCTCCATTTTACTCGATGTCCTAAACGGTTAAAGATAGGACATTGCGGTTTTCACCAGTGGATTCAGCACCTCATTTTACATAAAATAAGTCTTATAAGTCTACTCTCAATAGTTGATGAAGGTACAAACGAATAAAAGGTTAATATATCACATTTTTAAATATCTAATATTCTCCATTTTACTCGATGTCCTTAACGGTTAAAGATAGGACATTGCGGTTTTCACCAGTGGATTCTGCACCTCAATTTACATAAAATAAGTCTTATAAGTCTACTCTCAATAGTTGATAAAGGTACAAACGAATAAAAGGTTTATATATCACATTTTTAAATATCTAATATTCTCCATTTTACTCGATGTCCTAAACGGTTAAAGATAGGACATTGCGGTTTTTACCAGTAAATTTAGCACCTCATTTTACATAAAATAAGTCTTATAAGTCTACTCTCAATAGTTGATAAAGGTACAAATGAATAAAAGGTTTTTATATCACATTTTTAAATATCTAATATTCTCCATTTTACTCGATCTCCTAAACGGTTAAAGATAGGACATTGCGGTTTTCACCAGTGGATTCAGCACCTTATTTTACATTAAATAAGTCCTATAAGTCTACTCTCAAAAGTTGATAAAGGTACAACCGAATAAAATGTTTATATATCACATTTTTAAATATCTATTATTCTCCATTTTACTCGATGTCCTAAACGGTTAAAGATAGGACATTGCGGTTTTCACCAGTGGATTCAGCACCTCATTTTACATAAATTTAGTCCTATAAGTCTACTCTAAAGAGTTGATAAAGGTACAAACGGATAAAATGTTTATATATCACCTTTTTGAATATCTACTATTCTCCATTTTACTCGATCTCCTAAACAGTTAAAGATAGGACATTGCGGTTTTCACCAGTGGATTCAGCACCTTATTTTACATTAAATAAGTCCTATAAGTCTACTCTCAAAAGTTTATAAAGGTACAACCGAATAAAATGTTTATATATCACATTTTTAAATACCTATTATTCTCCATTTTACTCGATTACCTAAACGGTGAAAGATAGGACATTGCGGTTTTCACCAGTGGATTCAGCACCTTATTTTACATAAAATAAGTCTTATAAGTCTACTCTCAAAAGTTGATAAAGGTACAACCGAATAAAATGTTTATATATCACATTTTTAAATATCTATTATTCTCCATTTTACTCGATGTCCTAAACGGTTAAAGATAGGACATTGCGGTTTTCACCAGTGGATTCAGCACCTCATTTAACATAAAATAAGTTCTATAAGTCTACTCTCAAAAGTTGATAAAGGTACAACCGAATAAAATGTTTATATATCACATTTTTAAATATCTATTATTCTCCATTTTACTCGATGTCCTAAACGGTTAAAGATAGGACATTGCGGTTTTCACCAGTGAATTCAGCACCTCATTTTACATAAAATAAGTTCTATAAGTCTACTCTCAAAAGTTGATAAGGGTACAAACGAATAAAATGTTTATATATCACCTTTTTAAATATCTATTATTATCCATTTCACTCTATCTCCTAAACGGTTAAAGATAGGACATTGCGGTTTTCACCAGTGAATTCAGCACCTCATTTTACATAAACTAAGTCTTATAAGTCTACTCTCAAAAGTTGATAATGGTATTAACGAATAAAAGGTTTATATATCACATTTTTAAATATCTAATATTCTCCATTTTACTCGATGTCCTAAACGGTTAAAGATAGGACATTGCGGTTGTCACCAGTGGATTCAGCACCTTATTTTACATTAAATAAGTCCTATAAGTCTACTCTCAAAAGTTGATAAAGGTACAACCGAATAAAATGTTTATATATCACATTTTTAAATATCTATTATTCTCCATTTTACTCGATGTCCTAAACGGTTAAAGATAGGACATTGCGGTTTTCAAAAGTGGATTCAGCACCTCATTTTACAAAAATTTAGTCCTATAAGTCTACTCTAAAGAGTTGATTATGGTACAAACGGTTAAAATGGTTATATATCACATTTTTAAATACCTATTATTCTCCATTTTACTCGATCACCTAAACGGTCAAAGATAGGACATTGCGGTTTTCACCAGTGGATTCAGCACCTTATTTTACATAAAATTAGTTCTATAAAACTACTCTAAAGGGTTGATAAAGGTACAAACGAATAAAATGTTTATATATCACATTTTTAAATATCTATTATTCTATATTTTACTCGATCTTCTAAACAGTTAAAGATAGGACATTGCGGTTTTCACTAGTGGATTCAGCACCTCATTTTACATAAATTTAGTCCTATAAGTCTACTCTATAGAGTTGATAAAGGTACAAACGAATAAAATGGTTATATATCACATTTTTAAATATATATTATTCTCCATTTTACTCTTTCTCTTATTCGGTTAAAAATAGGACATTGCGGTTTTCACCAGTGGATTCGGCACCTCATTTTACATAAAATAAGTCCCATACGTCTACTCTAAAGAGTTGATAAAGGTACAAACGAAATAAAATTTTATATATCACATTTTTAAATATCTATTATTCTTCATTTTACTCGATCTCCTAAATGGTTTAAGATAGGACATTGCGGTTTTCGCCAGTGGATTCAGCACCTCATTTTACTTAAACTAAGTCCTATAAGTCTACTCTAAAGAGTTGATAAAGGTACAAACGAATAAAATGTTTATATATCACATTTTTAAATATCTATTATTCTCCATTTTACTCGATCACCTAAACGGTCAAAGATAGGACATTGCGGTTTTCACCAGTGGATTCATCACCTCATTTTACATAAATTTAGTCCTATGAGTCTACTCTAAAGAGTTGATTATGGTACAAACGTATAAAATGGTTATATATCACATTTTTAAATACCTATTATTCTCCATTTTACTCGATCACCTAAACGGTCAAAGATAGGACATTGCGGTTTTCACCAGTGGATTCAGCACCTCATTTTACATAAAATAAGTCTTATAAGTCTACTATCAAAAGTTGATAAAGGTACAAGCGAATAAAAGGTTTATATATCACATTTTTAAATATCTAATATTCTCCATTTTACTCGATGTCCTTAACGGTTAAAGATAGGACATTGCGGTTTTCACCAGTGGATTCAGCACCTCATTTTACATAAAATAAGTCTTATAAGTCTACTATCAAAAGTTGATAAAGGTACAAGCGAATAAAAGGTTTATATATCACATTTTTAAATATCTAATATTCTCCATTTTACTCGATGTCCTAAACGGTTAAAGATAGGACATTGCGGTTTTCACCAGTGGATTCAGCACCTCATTTTACATAAAATAAGTCTTATAAGTCTACTCTCAATAGTTGATGAAGGTACATACGAATAAAAGGTTTATATATCACATTTTTAAATATCTACTATTCTCCATTTTACTCGATCTCCTAAACGGTTAAAGATAGGACATTGCGGTTTTCACCAGTGGATTCAGCACCTTATTTTACATTAAATAAGTCCTATAAGTCTACTCTCAAAAGTTGATAAAGGTACAACCGAATAAAATGTTTATATATCACATTTTTAAATATCTATTATTCTCCATTTTACTCGATGTCCTAAACGGTTAAAGATAGGACATTGCGGTTTTCACCAGTGGATTCAGCACCTCATTTTACATAAATTTAGTCCTATAAGTCTACTCTAAAGAGTTGATAAAGGTACAAACGGATAAAATGTTTATATATCACCTTTTTGAATATCTACTATTCTCCATTTTACTCGATCTCCTAAACAGTTAAAGATAGGACATTGCGGTTTTCACCAGTGGATTCAGCACCTTATTTTACATTAAATAAGTCCTATAAGTCTACTCTCAAAAGTTGATAAAGGTACAACCGAATAAAATGTTTATATATCACATTTTTAAATACCTATTATTCTCCATTTTACTCGATTACCTAAACGGTGAAAGATAGGACATTGCGGTTTTCACCAGTGGATTCAGCACCTTATTTTACATAAAATAAGTCTTATAAGTCTACTCTCAAAAGTTGATAAAGGTACAACCGAATAAAATGTTTATATATCACATTTTTAAATATCTATTATTCTCCATTTTACTCGATGTCCTAAACGGTTAAAGATAGGACATTGCGGTTTTCACCAGTGGATTCAGCACCTCATTTAACATAAAATAAGTTCTATAAGTCTACTCTCAAAAGTTGATAAAGGTACAACCGAATAAAATGTTTATATATCACATTTTTAAATATCTATTATTCTCCATTTTACTCGATGTCCTAAACGGTTAAAGATAGGACATTGCGGTTTTCACCAGTGGATTCAGCACCTCATTTAACATAAAATAAGTTCTATAAGTCTACTCTCAAAAGTTGATAAAGGTTCAACCGAATAAAATGTTTATATATCACATTTTTAAATATCTATTATTCTCCATTTTACTCGATGTCCTAAACGGTTAAAGATAGGACATTGCGGTTTTCACCAGTGGATTCAGCACCTCATTTTACTTAAACTAAGTCCTATAAGTCTACTCTAAAGAGTTGATAAAGGTACAAACGAATAAAATGTTTATATATCACATTTTTAAATATCTATTATTCTCCATTTTACTCGATCACCTAAACGGTCAAAGATAGGACATTGCGGTTTTCACCAGTGGATTCAGCACCTCATTTTACATAAATTTAGTCCTATAAGTCTACTCTAAAGAGTTGATTATGGTACAAACGGTTAAAATGGTTATATATCACATTTTTAAATACCTATTATTCTCCATTCTACTCGATCACCTAAACGGTCAAAGATAGGACATTGCGGTTTTCACCAGTGGATTCAGCACCTTATTTTACATAAAATTAGTTCTATAAAACTACTCTAAAGGGTTGATAAAGGTACAAACGAATAAAATGTTTATATATCACATTTTTAAATATCTATTATTCTATATTTTACTCGATCTTCTAAACAGTTAAAGATAGGACATTGCGATTTTCACTAGTGGATTCAGCACCTCATTTTACATAAATTTAGTCCTATAAGTCTACTCTATAGAGTTGATAAAGGTACAAACGAATAAAATGGTTATATATCACATTTTTAAATATATATTATTCTCCATTTTACTCTTTCTCTTATTCGGTTAAAAATAGGACATTGCGGTTTTCACCAGTGGATTCGACACCTCATTTTACATAAAATAAGTCCCATACGTCTACTCTAAAGAGTTGATAAAGGTACAAACGAAATAAAATTTTATATATCACATTTTTAAATATCTATTATTCTTCATTTTACTCGATCTCCTAAATGGTTTAAGATAGGACATTGCGGTTTTCGCCAGTGGATTCAGCACCTCATTTTACTTAAACTAAGTCCTATAAGTCTACTCTAAAGAGTTGATAAAGGTACAAACGAATAAAATGTTTATATATCACATTTTTAAATATCTATTATTCTCCATTTTACTCGATCACCTAAACGGTCAAAGATAGGACATTGCGGTTTTCACCAGTGGATTCAGCACCTCATTTTACATAAATTTAGTCCTATGAGTCTACTCTAAAGAGTTGATTATGGTACAAACGTATAAAATGGTTATATATCACATTTTTAAATACCTGTTATTCTCCATTTTACTCGATCACCTAAACGGTCAAAGATAGGACATTGCGGTTTTCACCAGTGGATTCAGCACCTCATTTTACATAAAATAAGTCTTATAAGTCTACTATCAAAAGTTGATAAAGGTACAAGCGAATAAAAGGTTTATATATCACATTTTTAAATATCTAATATTCTCCATTTTACTCGATGTCCTTAACGGTTAAAGATAGGACATTGCGGTTTTCACCAGTGGATTCAGCACCTCATTTTACATAAAATAAGTCTTATAAGTCTACTATCAAAAGTTGATAAAGGTACAAGCGAATAAAAGGTTTATATATCACATTTTTAAATATCTAATATTCTCCATTTTACTCGATGTCCTAAACGGTTAAAGATAGGACATTGCGGTTTTCACCAGTGGATTCAGCACCTCATTTTACATAAAATAAGTCTTATAAGTCTACTCTCAATAGTTGATGAAGGTACAAACGAATAAAAGGTTTATATATCACATTTTTAAATATCTACTATTCTCCATTTTACTCGATCTCCTAAACGGTTAAAGATAGGACATTGCGGTTTTCACCAGTGGATTCAGCACCTTATTTTACATTAAATAAGTCCTATAAGTCTACTCTCAAAAGTTGATAAAGGTACAACCGAATAAAATGTTTATATATCACATTTTTAAATATCTATTATTCTCCATTTTACTCGATGTCCTAAACGGTTAAAGATAGGACATTGCGGTTTTCACCAGTGGATTCAGCACCTCATTTTACATAAATTTAGTCCTATAAGTCTACTCTAAAGAGTTGATAAAGGTACAAACGGATAAAATGTTTATATATCACCTTTTTGAATATCTACTATTCTCCATTTTACTCGATCTCCTAAACAGTTAAAGATAGGACATTGCGGTTTTCACCAGTGGATTCAGCACCTTATTTTACATTAAATAAGTCCTATAAGTCTACTCTCAAAAGTTGATAAAGGTACAACCGAATAAAATGTTTATATATCACATTTTTAAATACCTATTATTCTCCATTTTACTCGATTACCTAAACGGTGAAAGATAGGACATTGCGGTTTTCACCAGTGGATTCAGCACCTTATTTTACATAAAATAAGTCTTATAAGTCTACTCTCAAAAGTTGATAAAGGTACAACCGAATAAAATGTTTATATATCACATTTTTAAATATCTATTATTCTCCATTTTACTCGATGTCCTAAACGGTTAAAGATAGGACATTGCGGTTTTCACCAGTGGATTCAGCACCTCATTTAACATAAAATAAGTTCTATAAGTCTACTCTCAAAAGTTGATAAAGGTACAACCGAATAAAATGTTTATATATCACATTTTTAAATATCTATTATTCTCCATTTTACTCGATGTCCTAAACGGTTAAAGATAGGACATTGCGGTTTTCACCAGTGGATTCAGCACCTCATTTAACATAAAATAAGTTCTATAAGTCTACTCTCAAAAGTTGATAAAGGTACAACCGAATAAAATGTTTATATATCACATTTTTAAATATCTATTATTCTCCATTTTACTCGATCACCTAAACGGTCAAAGATAGGACATTGCGGTTTTCACCAGTGGATTCAGCACCTCATTTTACATAAATTTAGTCCTATGAGTCTACTCTAAAGAGTTGATTATGGTACAAACGTATAAAATGGTTATATATCACATTTTTAAATACCTGTTATTCTCCATTTTACTCGATCACCTAAACGGTCAAAGATAGGACATTGCGGTTTTCACCAGTGGATTCAGCACCTCATTTTACATAAAATAAGTCTTATAAGTCTACTATCAAAAGTTGATAAAGGTACAAGCGAATAAAAGGTTTATATATCACATTTTTAAATATCTAATATTCTCCATTTTACTCGATGTCCTTAACGGTTAAAGATAGGACATTGCGGTTTTCACCAGTGGATTCAGCACCTCATTTTACATAAAATAAGTCTTATAAGTCTACTATCAAAAGTTGATAAAGGTACAAGCGAATAAAAGGTTTATATATCACATTTTTAAATACCTGTTATTCTCCATTTTACTCGATGTCCTAAACGGTTAAAGATAGGACATTGCGGTTTTCACCAGTGGATTCAGCACCTCATTTTACATAAAATAAGTCTTATAAGTCTACTCTCAATAGTTGATGAAGGTACAAACGAATAAAAGGTTTATATATCACATTTTTAAATATCTACTATTCTCCATTTTACTCGATCTCCTAAACGGTTAAAGATAGGACATTGCGGTTTTCACCAGTGGATTCAGCACCTTATTTTACATTAAATAAGTCCTATAAGTCTACTCTCAAAAGTTGATAAAGGTACAACCGAATAAAATGTTTATATATCACATTTTTAAATATCTATTATTCTCCATTTTACTCGATGTCCTAAACGGTTAAAGATAGGACATTGCGGTTTTCAAAAGTGGATTCAGCACCTCATTTTACAAAAATTTAGTCCTATAAGTCTACTCTAAAGAGTTGATTATGGTACAAACGGTTAAAATGGTTATATATCACATTTTTAAATACCTATTATTCTCCATTTTACTCGATCACCTAAACGGTCAAAGATAGGACATTGCGGTTTTCACCAGTGGATTCAGCACATTATTTTACATAAAATTAGTTCTATAAAACTACTCTAAAGGGTTGATAAAGGTACAAACGAATAAAATGTTTATATATCACATTTTTAAATATCTATTATTCTATATTTTACTCGATCTTCTAAACAGTTAAAGATAGGACATTGCGGTTTTCACTAGTGGATTCAGCACCTCATTTTACATAAATTTAGTCCTATAAGTCTACTCTATAGAGTTGATAAAGGTACAAACGAATAAAATGGTTATATATCACATTTTTAAATATATATTATTCTCCATTTTACTCTTTCTCTTATTCGGTTAAAAATAGGACATTGCGGTTTTCACCAGTGGATTCGGCACCTCATTTTACATAAAATAAGTCCCATACGTCTACTCTAAAGAGTTGATAAAGGTACAAACGAAATAAAATTTTATATATCACATTTTTAAATATCTATTATTCTTCATTTTACTCGATCTCCTAAATGGTTTAAGATAGGACATTGCGGTTTTCGCCAGTGGATTCAGCACCTCATTTTACTTAAACTAAGTCCTATAAGTCTACTCTAAAGAGTTGATAAAGGTACAAACGAATAAAATGTTTATATATCACATTTTTAAATATCTATTATTCTCCATTTTACTCGATCACCTAAACGGTCAAAGATAGGACATTGCGGTTTTCACCAGTGGATTCATCACCTCATTTTACATAAATTTAGTCCTATGAGTCTACTCTAAAGAGTTGATTATGGTACAAACGTATAAAATGGTTATATATCACATTTTTAAATACCTATTATTCTCCATTTTACTCGATCACCTAAACGGTCAAAGATAGGACATTGCGGTTTTCACCAGTGGATTCAGCACCTCATTTTACATAAAATAAGTCTTATAAGTCTACTATCAAAAGTTGATAAAGGTACAAGCGAATAACAGGTTTATATATCACATTTTTAAATATCTAATATTCTCCATTTTACTCGATGTCCTTAACGGTTAAAGATAGGACATTGCGGTTTTCACCAGTGGATTCAGCACCTCATTTTACATAAAATAAGTCTTATAAGTCTACTATCAAAAGTTGATAAAGGTACAAGCGAATAAAAGGTTTATATATCACATTTTTAAATATCTAATATTCTCCATTTTACTCGATGTCCTAAACGGTTAAAGATAGGACATTGCGGTTTTCACCAGTGGATTCAGCACCTCATTTTACATAAAATAAGTCTTATAAGTCTACTCTCAATAGTTGATGAAGGTACAAACGAATAAAAGGTTTATATATCACATTTTTAAATATCTACTATTCTCCATTTTACTCGATCTCCTAAACGGTTAAAGATAGGACATTGCGGTTTTCACCAGTGGATTCAGCACCTTATTTTACATTAAATAAGTCCTATAAGTCTACTCTCAAAAGTTGATAAAGGTACAACCGAATAAAATGTTTATATATCACATTTTTAAATATCTATTATTCTCCATTTTACTCGATGTCCTAAACGGTTAAAGATAGGACATTGCGGTTTTCACCAGTGGATTCAGCACCTCATTTTACATAAATTTAGTCCTATAAGTCTACTCTAAAGAGTTGATAAAGGTACAAACGGATAAAATGTTTATATATCACCTTTTTGAATATCTACTATTCTCCATTTTACTCGATCTCCTAAACAGTTAAAGATAGGACATTGCGGTTTTCACCAGTGGATTCAGCACCTTATTTTACATTAAATAAGTCCTATAAGTCTACTCTCAAAAGTTGATAAAGGTACAACCGAATAAAATGTTTATATATCACATTTTTAAATACCTATTATTCTCCATTTTACTCGATTACCTAAACGGTGAAAGATAGGACATTGCGGTTTTCACCAGTGGATTCAGCACCTTATTTTACATAAAATAAGTCTTATAAGTCTACTCTCAAAAGTTGATAAAGGTACAACCGAATAAAATGTTTATATATCACATTTTTAAATATCTATTATTCTCCATTTTACTCGATGTCCTAAACGGTTAAAGATAGGACATTGCGGTTTTCACCAGTGGATTCAGCACCTCATTTAACATAAAATAAGTTCTATAAGTCTACTCTCAAAAGTTGATAAAGGTACAACCGAATAAAATGTTTATATATCACATTTTTAAATATCTATTATTCTCCATTTTACTCGATGTCCTAAACGGTTAAAGATAGGACATTGCGGTTTTCACCAGTGGATTCAGCACCTCATTTAACATAAAATAAGTTCTATAAGTCTACTCTCAAAAGTTGATAAAGGTTCAACCGAATAAAATGTTTATATATCACATTTTTAAATATCTATTATTCTCCATTTTACTCGATGTCCTAAACGGTTAAAGATAGGACATTGCGGTTTTCACCAGTGGATTCAGCACCTCATTTTACTTAAACTAAGTCCTATAAGTCTACTCTAAAGAGTTGATAAAGGTACAAACGAATAAAATGTTTATATATCACATTTTTAAATATCTATTATTCTCCATTTTACTCGATCACCTAAACGGTCAAAGATAGGACATTGCGGTTTTCACCAGTGGATTCAGCACCTCATTTTACATAAATTTAGTCCTATAAGTCTACTCTAAAGAGTTGATTATGGTACAAACGGTTAAAATGGTTATATATCACATTTTTAAATACCTATTATTCTCCATTCTACTCGATCACCTAAACGGTCAAAGATAGGACATTGCGGTTTTCACCAGTGGATTCAGCACCTTATTTTACATAAAATTAGTTCTATAAAACTACTCTAAAGGGTTGATAAAGGTACAAACGAATAAAATGTTTATATATCACATTTTTAAATATCTATTATTCTATATTTTACTCGATCTTCTAAACAGTTAAAGATAGGACATTGCGATTTTCACTAGTGGATTCAGCACCTCATTTTACATAAATTTAGTCCTATAAGTCTACTCTATAGAGTTGATAAAGGTACAAACGAATAAAATGGTTATATATCACATTTTTAAATATATATTATTCTCCATTTTACTCTTTCTCTTATTCGGTTAAAAATAGGACATTGCGGTTTTCACCAGTGGATTCGACACCTCATTTTACATAAAATAAGTCCCATACGTCTACTCTAAAGAGTTGATAAAGGTACAAACGAAATAAAATTTTATATATCACATTTTTAAATATCTATTATTCTTCATTTTACTCGATCTCCTAAATGGTTTAAGATAGGACATTGCGGTTTTCGCCAGTGGATTCAGCACCTCATTTTACTTAAACTAAGTCCTATAAGTCTACTCTAAAGAGTTGATAAAGGTACAAACGAATAAAATGTTTATATATCACATTTTTAAATATCTATTATTCTCCATTTTACTCGATCACCTAAACGGTCAAAGATAGGACATTGCGGTTTTCACCAGTGGATTCAGCACCTCATTTTACATAAATTTAGTCCTATGAGTCTACTCTAAAGAGTTGATTATGGTACAAACGTATAAAATGGTTATATATCACATTTTTAAATACCTGTTATTCTCCATTTTACTCGATCACCTAAACGGTCAAAGATAGGACATTGCGGTTTTCACCAGTGGATTCAGCACCTCATTTTACATAAAATAAGTCTTATAAGTCTACTATCAAAAGTTGATAAAGGTACAAGCGAATAAAAGGTTTATATATCACATTTTTAAATATCTAATATTCTCCATTTTACTCGATGTCCTTAACGGTTAAAGATAGGACATTGCGGTTTTCACCAGTGGATTCAGCACCTCATTTTACATAAAATAAGTCTTATAAGTCTACTATCAAAAGTTGATAAAGGTACAAGCGAATAAAAGGTTTATATATCACATTTTTAAATATCTAATATTCTCCATTTTACTCGATGTCCTAAACGGTTAAAGATAGGACATTGCAGTTTTCACCAGTGGATTCAGCACCTCATTTTACATAAAATAAGTCTTATAAGTCTACTCTCAATAGTTGATGAAGGTACAAACGAATAAAAGGTTTATATATCACATTTTTAAATATCTACTATTCTCCATTTTACTCGATCTCCTAAACGGTTAAAGATAGGACATTGCGGTTTTCACCAGTGGATTCAGCACCTTATTTTACATTAAATAAGTCCTATAAGTCTACTCTCAAAAGTTGATAAAGGTACAACCGAATAAAATGTTTATATATCACATTTTTAAATATCTATTATTCTCCATTTTACTCGATGTCCTAAACGGTTAAAGATAGGACATTGCGGTTTTCACCAGTGGATTCAGCACCTCATTTTACATAAATTTAGTCCTATAAGTCTACTCTAAAGAGTTGATAAAGGTACAAACGGATAAAATGTTTATATATCACCTTTTTGAATATCTACTATTCTCCATTTTACTCGATCTCCTAAACAGTTAAAGATAGGACATTGCGGTTTTCACCAGTGGATTCAGCACCTTATTTTACATTAAATAAGTCCTATAAGTCTACTCTCAAAAGTTGATAAAGGTACAACCGAATAAAATGTTTATATATCACATTTTTAAATACCTATTATTCTCCATTTTACTCGATTACCTAAACGGTGAAAGATAGGACATTGCGGTTTTCACCAGTGGATTCAGCACCTTATTTTACATAAAATAAGTCTTATAAGTCTACTCTCAAAAGTTGATAAAGGTACAACCGAATAAAATGTTTATATATCACATTTTTAAATATCTATTATTCTCCATTTTACTCGATGTCCTAAACGGTTAAAGATAGGACATTGCGGTTTTCACCAGTGGATTCAGCACCTCATTTAACATAAAATAAGTTCTATAAGTCTACTCTCAAAAGTTGATAAAGGTTCAACCGAATAAAATGTTTATATATCACATTTTTAAATATCTATTATTCTCCATTTTACTCGATGTCCTAAACGGTTAAAGATAGGACATTGCGGTTTTCACCAGTGGATTCAGCACCTCATTTTACTTAAACTAAGTCCTATAAGTCTACTCTAAAGAGTTGATAAAGGTACAAACGAATAAAATGTTTATATATCACATTTTTAAATATCTATTATTCTCCATTTTACTCGATCACCTAAACGGTCAAAGATAGGACATTGCGGTTTTCACCAGTGGATTCAGCACCTCATTTTACATAAATTTAGTCCTATAAGTCTACTCTAAAGAGTTGATTATGGTACAAACGGTTAAAATGGTTATATATCACATTTTTAAATACCTATTATTCTCCATTCTACTCGATCACCTAAACGGTCAAAGATAGGACATTGCGGTTTTCACCAGTGGATTCAGCACCTTATTTTACATAAAATTAGTTCTATAAAACTACTCTAAAGGGTTGATAAAGGTACAAACGAATAAAATGTTTATATATCACATTTTTAAATATCTATTATTCTATATTTTACTCGATCTTCTAAACAGTTAAAGATAGGACATTGCGATTTTCACTAGTGGATTCAGCACCTCATTTTACATAAATTTAGTCCTATAAGTCTACTCTATAGAGTTGATAAAGGTACAAACGAATAAAATGGTTATATATCACATTTTTAAATATATATTATTCTCCATTTTACTCTTTCTCTTATTCGGTTAAAAATAGGACATTGCGGTTTTCACCAGTGGATTCGACACCTCATTTTACATAAAATAAGTCCCATACGTCTACTCTAAAGAGTTGATAAAGGTACAAACGAAATAAAATTTTATATATCACATTTTTAAATATCTATTATTCTTCATTTTACTCGATCTCCTAAATGGTTTAAGATAGGACATTGCGGTTTTCGCCAGTGGATTCAGCACCTCATTTTACTTAAACTAAGTCCTATAAGTCTACTCTAAAGAGTTGATAAAGGTACAAACGAATAAAATGTTTATATATCACATTTTTAAATATCTATTATTCTCCATTTTACTCGATCACCTAAACGGTCAAAGATAGGACATTGCGGTTTTCACCAGTGGATTCAGCACCTCATTTTACATAAATTTAGTCCTATGAGTCTACTCTAAAGAGTTGATTATGGTACAAACGTATAAAATGGTTATATATCACATTTTTAAATACCTGTTATTCTCCATTTTACTCGATCACCTAAACGGTCAAAGATAGGACATTGCGGTTTTCACCAGTGGATTCAGCACCTCATTTTACATAAAATAAGTCTTATAAGTCTACTATCAAAAGTTGATAAAGGTACAAGCGAATAAAAGGTTTATATATCACATTTTTAAATATCTAATATTCTCCATTTTACTCGATGTCCTTAACGGTTAAAGATAGGACATTGCGGTTTTCACCAGTGGATTCAGCACCTCATTTTACATAAAATAAGTCTTATAAGTCTACTATCAAAAGTTGATAAAGGTACAAGCGAATAAAAGGTTTATATATCACATTTTTAAATATCTAATATTCTCCATTTTACTCGATGTCCTAAACGGTTAAAGATAGGACATTGCGGTTTTCACCAGTGGATTCAGCACCTCATTTTACATAAAATAAGTCTTATAAGTCTACTCTCAATAGTTGATGAAGGTACAAACGAATAAAAGGTTTATATATCACATTTTTAAGTATCTATTATTCTCCATTTTACTCGATGTCCTAAACGGTTAAAGATAGGACATTGCGGTTTTCACCAGTGGATTCAGCACCTCATTTTACATAAATTTAGTCCTATAAGTCTACTCTAAAGAGTTGATAAAGGTACAAACGGATAAAATGTTTATATATCACCTTTTTGAATATCTACTATTCTCCATTTTACTCGATCTCCTAAACAGTTAAAGATAGGACATTGCGGTTTTCACCAGTGGATTCAGCACCTTATTTTACATTAAATAAGTCCTATAAGTCTACTCTCAAAAGTTGATAAAGGTACAACCGAATAAAATGTTTATATATCACATTTTTAAATATCTATTATTCTCCATTTTACTCGATGTCCTAAACGGTTAAAGATAGGACATTGCGGTTTTCACCAGTGGATTCAGCACCTCATTTTACATAAAATAAGTTCTATAAGTCTACTCTCAAAAGTTGATAAGGGTACAAACGAATAAAATGTTTATATATCACCTTTTTAAATATCTATTATTATCCATTTCACTCTATCTCCTAAACGGTTAAAGATAGGACATTGCGGTTTTCACCAGTGGATTCAGCACCTCATTTTACATAAAATAAGTTCTATAAGTCTACTCTCAAAAGTTGATAAAGGTACAACCGAATAAAATGTTTATATATCACATTTTTAAATATCTATTATTCTCCATTTTACTCGATGTCCTAAACGGTTAAAGATAGGACATTGCGGTTTTCACCAGTGGATTCAGCACCTCATTTTACATAAAATAAGTTCTATAAGTCTACTCTCAAAAGTTGATAAAGGTACAACCGAATAAAATGTTTATATATCACATTTTTAAATATCTATTATTCTCCATTTTACTCGATGTCCTAAACGGTTAAAGATAGGACATTGCGGTTTTCACCAGTGGATTCAGCACCTCATTTTACATAAATTTAGTCCTATAAGTCTACTCTAAAGAGTTGATAAAGGTACAAACGGATAAAATGTTTATATATCACCTTTTTGAATATCTACTATTCTCCATTTTACTCGATCTCCTAAACAGTTAAAGATAGGACATTGCGGTTTTCACCAGTGGATTCAGCACCTTATTTTACATTAAATAAGTCCTATAAGTCTACTCTCAAAAGTTGATAAAGGTACAACCGAATAAAATGTTTATATATCACATTTTTAAATACCTATTATTCTCCATTTTACTCGATTACCTAAACGGTGAAAGATAGGACATTGCGGTTTTCACCAGTGGATTCAGCACCTTATTTTACATAAAATAAGTCTTATAAGTCTACTCTCAAAAGTTGATAAAGGTACAACCGAATAAAATGTTTATATATCACATTTTTAAATATCTATTATTCTCCATTTTACTCGATGTCCTAAACGGTTAAAGATAGGACATTGCGGTTTTCACCAGTGGATTCAGCACCTCATTTAACATAAAATATGTTCTATAAGTCTACTCTCAAAAGTTGATAAAGGTACAACCGAATAAAATGTTTATATATCACATTTTTAAATATCTATTATTCTCCATTTTACTCGATGTCCTAAACGGTTAAAGATAGGACATTGCGGTTTTCACCAGTGGATTCAGCACCTCATTTTACATAAAATAAGTTCTATAAGTCTACTCTCAAAAGTTGATAAGGGTACAAACGAATAAAATGTTTATATATCACCTTTTTAAATATCTATTATTATCCATTTCACTCTATCTCCTAAACGGTTAAAGATAGGACATTGCGGTTTTCACCAGTGGATTCAGCACCTCATTTTACATAAAATAAGTTCTATAAGTCTACTCTCAAAAGTTGATAAGGGTACAAACGAATAAAATGTTTATATATCACCTTTTTAAATATCTATTATTATCCATTTCACTCTATCTCCTAAACGGTTAAAGATAGGACATTGCGGTTTTCACCAGTGAATTCAGCACCTCATTTTACATAAACTAAGTCTTATAAGTCTACTCTCAAAAGTTGATAATGGTATTAACGAATAAAAGGTTTATATATCACATTTTTAAATATCTAATATTCTCCATTTTACTCGATGTCCTAAACGGTTAAAGATAGGACATTGCGGTTTTCACCAGTGGATTCAGCACCTTATTTTACATTAAATAAGTCCTATAAGTCTACTCTCAAAAGTTGATAAAGGTACAACCGAATAAAATGTTTATATATCACATTTTTAAATATCTATTATTCTCCATTTTACTCGATGTCCTAAACGGTTAAAGATAGGACATTGCGGTTTTCAAAAGTGGATTCAGCACCTCATTTTACAAAAATTTAGTCCTATAAGTCTACTCTAAAGAGTTGATAAAGGTACAAACGGTTAAAATGGTTATATATCACATTTTTAAATACCTATTATTCTCCATTTTACTCGATCACCTAAACGGTCAAAGATAGGACATTGCGGTTTTCACCAGTGGATTCAGCACCTTATTTTACATAAAATTAGTTCTATAAAACTACTCTAAAGGGTTGATAAAGGTACAAACGAATAAAATGTTTATATATCACATTTTTAAATATCTATTATTCTATATTTTACTCGATCTTCTAAACAGTTAAAGATAGGACATTGCGGTTTTCACTAGTGGATTCAGCACCTCATTTTACATAAATTTAGTCCTATAAGTCTACTCTATAGAGTTGATAAAGGTACAAACGAATAAAATGGTTATATATCACATTTTTAAATATATATTATTCTCCATTTTACTCTTTCTCTTATTCGGTTAAAAATAGGACATTGCGGTTTTCACCAGTGGATTCGGCACCTCATTTTACATAAAATAAGTCCCATACGTCTACTCTAAAGAGTTGATAAAGGTACAAACGAAATAAAATTTTATATATCACATTTTTAAATATCTATTATTCTTCATTTTACTCGATCTCCTAAATGGTTTAAGATAGGACATTGCGGTTTTCGCCAGTGGATTCAGCACCTCATTTTACTTAAACTAAGTCCTATAAGTCTACTCTAAAGAGTTGATAAAGGTACAAACGAATAAAATGTTTATATATCACATTTTTAAATATCTATTATTCTCCATTTTACTCGATCACCTAAACGGTCAAAGATAGGACATTGCGGTTTTCACCAGTGGATTCAGCACCTCATTTTACATAAATTTAGTCCTATAAGTCTACTCTAAAGAGTTGATTATGGTACAAACGGTTAAAATGGTTATATATCACATTTTTAAATACCTATTATTCTCCATTCTACTCGATCACCTAAACGGTCAAAGATAGGACATTGCGGTTTTCACCAGTGGATTCAGCACCTTATTTTACATAAAATTAGTTCTATAAAACTACTCTAAAGGGTTGATAAAGGTACAAACGAATAAAATGTTTATATATCACATTTTTAAATATCTATTATTCTATATTTTACTCGATCTTCTAAACAGTTAAAGATAGGACATTGCGATTTTCACTAGTGGATTCAGCACCTCATTTTACATAAATTTAGTCCTATAAGTCTACTCTATAGAGTTGATAAAGGTACAAACGAATAAAATGGTTATATATCACATTTTTAAATATATATTATTCTCCATTTTACTCTTTCTCTTATTCGGTTAAAAATAGGACATTGCGGTTTTCACCAGTGGATTCGACACCTCATTTTACATAAAATAAGTCCCATACGTCTACTCTAAAGAGTTGATAAAGGTACAAACGAAATAAAATTTTATATATCACATTTTTAAATATCTATTATTCTTCATTTTACTCGATCTCCTAAATGGTTTAAGATAGGACATTGCGGTTTTCGCCAGTGGATTCAGCACCTCATTTTACTTAAACTAAGTCCTATAAGTCTACTCTAAAGAGTTGATAAAGGTACAAACGAATAAAATGTTTATATATCACATTTTTAAATATCTATTATTCTCCATTTTACTCGATCACCTAAACGGTCAAAGATAGGACATTGCGGTTTTCACCAGTGGATTCAGCACCTCATTTTACATAAATTTAGTCCTATGAGTCTACTCTAAAGAGTTGATTATGGTACAAACGTATAAAATGGTTATATATCACATTTTTAAATACCTGTTATTCTCCATTTTACTCGATCACCTAAACGGTCAAAGATAGGACATTGCGGTTTTCACCAGTGGATTCAGCACCTCATTTTACATAAAATAAGTCTTATAAGTCTACTATCAAAAGTTGATAAAGGTACAAGCGAATAAAAGGTTTATATATCACATTTTTAAATATCTAATATTCTCCATTTTACTCGATGTCCTTAACGGTTAAAGATAGGACATTGCGGTTTTCACCAGTGGATTCAGCACCTCATTTTACATAAAATAAGTCTTATAAGTCTACTATCAAAAGTTGATAAAGGTACAAGCGAATAAAAGGTTTATATATCACATTTTTAAATATCTAATATTCTCCATTTTACTCGATGTCCTAAACGGTTAAAGATAGGACATTGCGGTTTTCACCAGTGGATTCAGCACCTCATTTTACATAAAATAAGTCTTATAAGTCTACTCTCAATAGTTGATGAAGGTACAAACGAATAAAAGGTTTATATATCACATTTTTAAGTATCTATTATTCTCCATTTTACTCGATGTCCTAAACGGTTAAAGATAGGACATTGCGGTTTTCACCAGTGGATTCAGCACCTCATTTTACATAAATTTAGTCCTATAAGTCTACTCTAAAGAGTTGATAAAGGTACAAACGGATAAAATGTTTATATATCACCTTTTTGAATATCTACTATTCTCCATTTTACTCGATCTCCTAAACAGTTAAAGATAGGACATTGCGGTTTTCACCAGTGGATTCAGCACCTTATTTTACATTAAATAAGTCCTTTAAGTCTACTCTCAAAAGTTGATAAAGGTACAACCGAATAAAATGTTTATATATCACATTTTTAAATATCTATTATTCTCCATTTTACTCGATGTCCTAAACGGTTAAAGATAGGACATTGCGGTTTTCACCAGTGGATTCAGCACCTCATTTTACATAAAATAAGTTCTATAAGTCTACTCTCAAAAGTTGATAAGGGTACAAACGAATAAAATGTTTATATATCACCTTTTTAAATATCTATTATTATCCATTTCACTCTATCTCCTAAACGGTTAAAGATAGGACATTGCGGTTTTCACCAGTGGATTCAGCACCTCATTTTACATAAAATAAGTTCTATAAGTCTACTCTCAAAAGTTGATAAAGGTACAACCGAATAAAATGTTTATATATCACATTTTTAAATATCTATTATTCTCCATTTTACTCGATGTCCTAAACGGTTAAAGATAGGACATTGCGGTTTTCACCAGTGGATTCAGCACCTCATTTTACATAAAATAAGTTCTATAAGTCTACTCTCAAAAGTTGATAAAGGTACAACCGAATAAAATGTTTATATATCACATTTTTAAATATCTATTATTCTCCATTTTACTCGATGTCCTAAACGGTTAAAGATAGGACATTGCTGTTTTCACCAGTGGATTCAGCACCTCATTTTACATAAATTTAGTCCTATAAGTCTACTCTAAAGAGTTGATAAAGGTACAAACGGATAAAATGTTTATATATCACCTTTTTGAATATCTACTATTCTCCATTTTACTCGATCTCCTAAACAGTTAAAGATAGGACATTGCGGTTTTCACCAGTGGATTCAGCACCTTATTTTACATTAAATAAGTCCTATAAGTCTACTCTCAAAAGTTGATAAAGGTACAACCGAATAAAATGTTTATATATCACATTTTTAAATACCTATTATTCTCCATTTTACTCGATTACCTAAACGGTGAAAGATAGGACATTGCGGTTTTCACCAGTGGATTCAGCACCTTATTTTACATAAAATAAGTCTTATAAGTCTACTCTCAAAAGTTGATAAAGGTACAACCGAATAAAATGTTTATATATCACATTTTTAAATATCTATTATTCTCCATTTTACTCGATGTCCTAAACGGTTAAAGATAGGACATTGCGGTTTTCACCAGTGGATTCAGCACCTCATTTAACATAAAATATGTTCTATAAGTCTACTCTCAAAAGTTGATAAAGGTACAACCGAATAAAATGTTTATATATCACATTTTTAAATATCTATTATTCTCCATTTTACTCGATGTCCTAAACGGTTAAAGATAGGACATTGCGGTTTTCACCAGTGGATTCAGCACCTCATTTTACATAAAATAAGTTCTATAAGTCTACTCTCAAAAGTTGATAAGGGTACAAACGAATAAAATGTTTATATATCACCTTTTTAAATATCTATTATTATCCATTTCACTCTATCTCCTAAACGGTTAAAGATAGGACATTGCGGTTTTCACCAGTGGATTCAGCACCTCATTTTACATAAAATAAGTTCTATAAGTCTACTCTCAAAAGTTGATAAGGGTACAAACGAATAAAATGTTTATATATCACCTTTTTAAATATCTATTATTATCCATTTCACTCTATCTCCTAAACGGTTAAAGATAGGACATTGCGGTTTTCACCAGTGAATTCAGCACCTCATTTTACATAAACTAAGTCTTATAAGTCTACTCTCAAAAGTTGATAATGGTATTAACGAATAAAAGGTTTATATATCACATTTTTAAATATCTAATATTCTCCATTTTACTCGATGTCCTAAACGGTTAAAGATAGGACATTGCGGTTTTCACCAGTGGATTCAGCACCTTATTTTACATTAAATAAGTCCTATAAGTCTACTCTCAAAAGTTGATAAAGGTACAACCGAATAAAATGTTTATATATCACATTTTTAAATATCTATTATTCTCCATTTTACTCGATGTCCTAAACGGTTAAAGATAGGACATTGCGGTTTTCAAAAGTGGATTCAGCACCTCATTTTACAAAAATTTAGTCCTATAAGTCTACTCTAAAGAGTTGATAAAGGTACAAACGGTTAAAATGGTTATATATCACATTTTTAAATACCTATTATTCTCCATTTTACTCGATCACCTAAACGGTCAAAGATAGGACATTGCGGTTTTCACCAGTGGATTCAGCACCTTATTTTACATAAAATTAGTTCTATAAAACTACTCTAAAGGGTTGATAAAGGTACAAACGAATAAAATGTTTATATATCACATTTTTAAATATCTATTATTCTATATTTTACTCGATCTTCTAAACAGTTAAAGATAGGACATTGCGGTTTTCACTAGTGGATTCAGCACCTCATTTTACATAAATTTAGTCCTATAAGTCTACTCTATAGAGTTGATAAAGGTACAAACGAATAAAATGGTTATATATCACATTTTTAAATATATATTATTCTCCATTTTACTCTTTCTCTTATTCGGTTAAAAATAGGACATTGCGGTTTTCACCAGTGGATTCGGCACCTCATTTTACATAAAATAAGTCCCATACGTCTACTCTAAAGAGTTGATAAAGGTACAAACGAAATAAAATTTTATATATCACATTTTTAAATATCTATTATTCTTCATTTTACTCGATCTCCTAAATGGTTTAAGATAGGACATTGCGGTTTTCGCCAGTGGATTCAGCACCTCATTTTACTTAAACTAAGTCCTATAAGTCTACTCTAAAGAGTTGATAAAGGTACAAACGAATAAAATGTTTATATATCACATTTTTAAATATCTATTATTCTCCATTTTACTCGATCACCTAAACGGTCAAAGATAGGACATTGCGGTTTTCACCAGTGGATTCAGCACCTCATTTTACATAAATTTAGTCCTATGAGTCTACTCTAAAGAGTTGATTATGGTACAAACGTATAAAATGGTTATATATCACATTTTTAAATACCTATTATTCTCCATTTTACTCGATCACCTAAACGGTCAAAGATAGGACATTGCGGTTTTCACCAGTGGATTCAGCACCTCATTTTACATAAAATAAGTCTTATAAGTCTACTATCAAAAGTTGATAAAGGTACAAGCGAATAAAAGGTTTATATATCACATTTTTAAATATCTAATATTCTCCATTTTACTCGATGTCCTTAACGGTTAAAGATAGGACATTGCGGTTTTCACCAGTGGATTCAGCACCTCATTTTACATAAAATAAGTCTTATAAGTCTACTATCAAAAGTTGATAAAGGTACAAGCGAATAAAAGGTTTATATATCACATTTTTAAATATCTAATATTCTCCATTTTACTCGATGTCCTAAACGGTTAAAGATAGGACATTGCGGTTTTCACCAGTGGATTCAGCACCTTATTTTACATTAAATAAGTCCTATAAGTCTACTCTCAAAAGTTGATAAAGGTACAACCGAATAAAATGTTTATATATCACATTTTTAAATATCTATTATTCTCCATTTTACTCGATGTCCTAAACGGTTAAAGATAGGACATTGCGGTTTTCACCAGTGGATTCAGCACCTCATTTTACATAAAATAAGTCTTATAAGTCTACTATCAAAAGTTGATAAAGGTACAAGCGAATAAAAGGTTTAAATATCACATTTTTAAATATCTAATATTCTCCATTTTACTCGATGTCCTAAACGGTTAAAGATAGGACATTGCGGTTTTCACCAGTGGATTCAGCACCTCATTTTACATAAAATAAGTCTTATAAGTCTACTCTCAATAGTTGATGAAGGTACAAACGAATAAAAGGTTTATATATCACATTTTTAAATATCTAATATTCTCCATTTTACTCGATGTCCTTAACGGTTAAAGATAGGACATTGCGGTTTTCACCAGTGGATTCTGCACCTCAATTTACATAAAATAAGTCTTATAAGTCTACTCTCAATAGTTGATAAAGGTACAAACGAATAAAAGGTTTATATATCACATTTTTAAATATCTAATATTCTCCATTTTACTCGATGTCCTAAACGGTTAAAGATAGGACATTGCGGTTTTTACCAGTAAATTTAGCACCTCATTTTACATAAAATAAGTCCTATAAGTCTACTCTCAAAAGTTGATAAAGGTACAACCGAATAAAATGTTTATATATCACCATTTTGAATATCTACTATTCTCCATTTTACTCGATCTCCTAAACAGTTAAAGATAGGACATTGCGGTTTTCACCAGTGGATTCAGCACCTTATTTTACATTAAATAAGTCCTATAAGTCTACTCTCAAAAGTTGATAAAGGTACAACCGAATAAAATGTTTATATATCACATTTTTAAATACCTATTATTCTCCATTTTACTCGATTACCTAAACGGTGAAAGATAGGACATTGCGGTTTTCACCAGTGGATTCAGCACCTTATTTTACATAAAATAAGTCTTATAAGTCTACTCTCAAAAGTTGATAAAGGTACAACCGAATAAAATGTTTATATATCACATTTTTAAATATCTATTATTCTCCATTTTACTCGATGTCCTAAACGGTTAAAGATAGGACATTGCGGTTTTCACCAGTGGATTCAGCACCTCATTTAACATAAAATAAGTTCTATAAGTCTACTCTCAAAAGTTGATAAAGGTACAACCGAATAAAATGTTTATATATCACATTTTTAAATATCTATTATTCTCCATTTTACTCGATGTCCTAAACGGTTAAAGATAGGACATTGCGGTTTTCACCAGTGGATTCAGCACCTCATTTTACATAAAATAAGTTCTATAAGTCTACTCTCAAAAGTTGATAAGGGTACAAACGAATAAAATGTTTATATATCACCTTTTTAAATATCTATTATTATCCATTTCACTCTATCTCCTAAACGGTTAAAGATAGGACATTGCGGTTTTCACCAGTGAATTCAGCACCTCATTTTACATAAACTAAGTCTTATAAGTCTACTCTCAAAAGTTGATAATGGTATTAACGAATAAAAGGTTTATATATCACATTTTTAAATATCTAATATTCTCCATTTTACTCGATGTCCTAAACGGTTAAAGATAGGACATTGCGGTTTTCACCAGTGGATTCAGCACCTTATTTTACATTAAATAAGTCCTATAAGTCTACTCTCAAAAGTTGATAAAGGTACAACCGAATAAAATGTTTATATATCACATTTTTAAATATCTATTATTCTCCATTTTACTCGATGTCCTAAACGGTTAAAGATAGGACATTGCGGTTTTCAAAAGTGGATTCAGCACCTCATTTTACAAAAATTTAGTCCTATAAGTCTACTCTAAAGAGTTGATTATGGTACAAACGGTTAAAATGGTTATATATCACATTTTTAAATACCTATTATTCTCCATTTTACTCGATCACCTAAACGGTCAAAGATAGGACATTGCGGTTTTCACCAGTGGATTCAGCACCTTATTTTACATAAAATTAGTTCTATAAAACTACTCTAAAGGGTTGATAAAGGTACAAACGAATAAAATGTTTATATATCACATTTTTAAATATCTATTATTCTATATTTTACTCGATCTTCTAAACAGTTAAAGATAGGACATTGCGGTTTTCACTAGTGGATTCAGCACCTCATTTTACATAAATTTAGTCCTATAAGTCTACTCTATAGAGTTGATAAAGGTACAAACGAATAAAATGGTTATATATCACATTTTTAAATATATATTATTCTCCATTTTACTCTTTCTCTTATTCGGTTAAAAATAGGACATTGCGGTTTTCACCAGTGGATTCGGCACCTCATTTTACATAAAATAAGTCCCATACGTCTACTCTAAAGAGTTGATAAAGGTACAAACGAAATAAAATTTTATATATCACATTTTTAAATATCTATTATTCTTCATTTTACTCGATCTCCTAAATGGTTTAAGATAGGACATTGCGGTTTTCGCCAGTGGATTCAGCACCTCATTTTACTTAAACTAAGTCCTATAAGTCTACTCTAAAGAGTTGATAAAGGTACAAACGAATAAAATGTTTATATATCACATTTTTAAATATCTATTATTCTCCATTTTACTCGATCACCTAAACGGTCAAAGATAGGACATTGCGGTTTTCACCAGTGGATTCAGCACCTCATTTTACATAAATTTAGTCCTATGAGTCTACTCTAAAGAGTTGATTATGGTACAAACGTATAAAATGGTTATATATCACATTTTTAAATACCTATTATTCTCCATTTTACTCGATCACCTAAACGGTCAAAGATAGGACATTGCGGTTTTCACCAGTGGATTCAGCACCTCATTTTACATAAAATAAGTCTTATAAGTCTACTATCAAAAGTTGATAAAGGTACAAGCGAATAAAAGGTTTATATATCACATTTTTAAATATCTAATATTCTCCATTTTACTCGATGTCCTTAACGGTTAAAGATAGGACATTGCGGTTTTTACCAGTGGATTCAGCACCTCATTTTACATAAAATAAGTCTTATAAGTCTACTATCAAAAGTTGATAAAGGTACAAGCGAATAAAAGGTTTATATATCACATTTTTAAATATCTAATATTCTCCATTTTACTCGATGTCCTAAACGGTTAAAGATAGGACATTGCGGTTTTCACCAGTGGATTCAGCACCTCATTTTACATAAAATAAGTCTTATAAGTCTACTCTCAATAGTTGATGAAGGTACAAACGAATAAAAGGTTTATATATCACATTTTTAAATATCTAATATTCTCCATTTTACTCGATGTCCTTAACGGTTAAAGATAGGACATTGCGGTTTTCACCAGTGGATTCTGCACCTCAATTTACATAAAATAAGTCTTATAAGTCTACTCTCAATAGTTGATAAAGGTACAAACGAATAAAAGGTTTATATATCACATTTTTAAATATCTAATATTCTCCATTTTACTCGATGTCCTAAACGGTTAAAGATAGGACATTGCGGTTTTTACCAGTAAATTTAGCACCTCATTTTACATAAAATAAGTCTTATAAGTCTACTCTCAATAGTTGATAAAGGTACAAATGAATAAAAGGTTTTTATATCACATTTTTAAATATCTAATATTCTCCATTTTACTCGATCTCCTAAACGGTTAAAGATAGGACATTGCGGTTTTCACCAGTGGATTCAGCACCTTATTTTACATTAAATAAGTCCTATAAGTCTACTCTCAAAAGTTGATAAAGGTACAACCGAATAAAATGTTTATATATCACATTTTTAAATATCTATTATTCTCCATTTTACTCGATGTCCTAAACGGTTAAAGATAGGACATTGCGGTTTTCACCAGTGGATTCAGCACCTCATTTTACATAAATTTAGTCCTATAAGTCTACTCTAAAGAGTTGATAAAGGTACAAACGGATAAAATGTTTATATATCACCTTTTTGAATATCTACTATTCTCCATTTTACTCGATCTCCTAAACAGTTAAAGATAGGACATTGCGGTTTTCACCAGTGGATTCAGCACCTTATTTTACATTAAATAAGTCCTATAAGTCTACTCTCAAAAGTTGATAAAGGTACAACCGAATAAAATGTTTATATATCACATTTTTAAATACCTATTATTCTCCATTTTACTCGATTACCTAAACGGTGAAAGATAGGACATTGCGGTTTTCACCAGTGGATTCAGCACCTTATTTTACATAAAATAAGTCTTATAAGTCTACTCTCAAAAGTTGATAAAGGTACAACCGAATAAAATGTTTATATATCACATTTTTAAATATCTATTATTCTCCATTTTACTCGATGTCCTAAACGGTTAAAGATAGGACATTGCGGTTTTCACCAGTGGATTCAGCACCTCATTTTACATAAAATAAGTTCTATAAGTCTACTCTCAAAAGTTGATAAGGGTACAAACGAATAAAATGTTTATATATCACCTTTTTAAATATCTATTATTATCCATTTCACTCTATCTCCTAAACGGTTAAAGATAGGACATTGCGGTTTTCACCAGTGAATTCAGCACCTCATTTTACATAAACTAAGTCTTATAAGTCTACTCTCAAAAGTTGATAATGGTATTAACGAATAAAAGGTTTATATATCACATTTTTAAATATCTAATATTCTCCATTTTACTCGATGTCCTAAACGGTTAAAGATAGGACATTGCGGTTTTCACCAGTGGATTCAGCACCTTATTTTACATTAAATAAGTCCTATAAGTCTACTCTCAAAAGTTGATAAAGGTACAACCGAATAAAATGTTTATATATCACATTTTTAAATATCTATTATTCTCCATTTTACTCGATGTCCTAAACGGTTAAAGATAGGACATTGCGGTTTTCACCAGTGGATTCAGCACCTCATTTTACATAAATTTAGTCCTATAAGTCTACTCTAAAGAGTTGATAAAGGTACAAACGGATAAAATGTTTATATATCACCTTTTTGAATATCTACTATTCTCCATTTTACTCGATCTCCTAAACAGTTAAAGATAGGACATTGCGGTTTTCACCAGTGGATTCAGCACCTTATTTTACATTAAATAAGTCCTATAAGTCTACTCTCAAAAGTTGATAAAGGTACAACCGAATAAAATGTTTATATATCACATTTTTAAATACCTATTATTCTCCATTTTACTCGATTACCTAAACGGTGAAAGATAGGACATTGCGGTTTTCACCAGTGGATTCAGCACCTTATTTTACATAAAATAAGTCTTATAAGTCTACTCTCAAAAGTTGATAAAGGTACAACCGAATAAAATGTTTATATATCACATTTTTAAATATCTTTTATTCTCCATTTTACTCGATGTCCTAAACGGTTAAAGATAGGACATTGCGGTTTTCACCAGTGGATTCAGCACCTCATTTAACATAAAATAAGTTCTATAAGTCTACTCTCAAAAGTTAATAAAGGTACAACCGAATAAAATGTTTATATATCACATTTTTAAATATCTATTATTCTCCATTTTACTCGATGTCCTAAACGGTTAAAGATAGGACATTGCGGTTTTCACCAGTGGATTCAGCACCTCATTTTACATAAAATAAGTTCTATAAGTCTACTCTCAAAAGTTGATAAGGGTACAAACGAATAAAATGTTTATATATCACCTTTTTAAATATCTATTATTATCCATTTCACTCTATCTCCTAAACGGTTAAAGATAGGACATTGCGGTTTTCACCAGTGAATTCAGCACCTCATTTTACATAAACTAAGTCTTATAAGTCTACTCTCAAAAGTTGATAATGGTATTAACGAATAAAAGGTTTATATATCACATTTTTAAATATCTAATATTCTCCATTTTACTCGATGTCCTAAACGGTTAAAGATAGGACATTGCGGTTTTCACCAGTGGATTCAGCACCTTATTTTACATAAAATAAGTCCTATAAGTCTACTCTAAAGAGTTGATAAAGGTACAAACGAAAAAAATGTTTATATATCACATTTTTAAATATCTAATATTCTCCATTTTACTCGATGTCCTAAACGGTTAAAGATAGGACATTGCGGTTTTCACCAGTGGATTCAGCACCTCATTTTACATAAAATAAGTCTTATAAGTCTACTCTCAAAAGTTGATAAAGGTACAAACGAATAAAAGGTTTATATATCACATTTTTAAATATCTAATATTCTCCATTTTACTCGATGTCCTAAACGGTTAAAGATAGGACATTGTGGTTTTCACCAGTGGATTCAGCACCTTATTTTACATAAAATAAGTCTTATAAGCCTACTCTAAAGAGTTGATAAGGGTACAAACGAAAAAAATGTTAATATATCACATTTTTAAATATCTATTATTCTCCATTTTACTCGATCTCCTAAACGGTTAAAGATAGGACATTGCGGTTTTTACCAGTGGATTCAGCACCTCATTTTACATAAAATAAGTCTTATAAGTCTTCTCTAACGAGCTGATAAAGGTACAAACGAAAAAAAGGTTAATATATCACATTTTTAAATATCTATTATTCTCCATTTCACTCTATCTCCTAAACGGTTAAAGATAGGACATTGCGGTTTTCACCAGTGGATTCAGCACCTCATTTAACATAAAATAAGTTCTATAAGTCTACTCTCAAAAGTTGATAAAGGTACAACCGAATAAAATGTTTATATATCACATTTTTAAATATCTATTATTCTCCATTTCACTCTATCTCCTAAACGGTAAAGATTGGACATTGCGGTTTTCACCAGTGGATTCAGCACCTCATTTTACATAAAATAAGTTCTATAAGTCTACTCTCAAAAGTTGATAAAGGTACAAACGAATAAAATGTTTAAATATCACATTTTTAAATATCTAATATTCTCCATTTTACTCGATGTCCTAAACGGTTAAAGATAGGACATTGCGGTTTTTACCAGTAAATTTAGCACCTCATTTTACATAAAATAAGTCTTATAAGTCTACTCTCAATAGTTGATAAAGGTACAAATGAATAAAAGGTTTTTATATCACATTTTTAAATATCTAATATTCTCCATTTTACTCGATCTCCTAAATGGTTAAAGATAGGACATTGCGGTTTTCACCAGTGGATTCAGCACCTTATTTTACATTAAATAAGTCCTATAAGTCTACTCTCAAAAGTTGATAAAGGTACAACCGAATAAAATGTTTATATATCACATTTTTAAATATCTAATATTCTCCATTTTACTCGATCTCCTAAACGGTTAAAGATAGGACATTGCGGTTTTCACCAGTGGATTCAGCACCTTATTTTACATTAAATAAGTCCTATAAGTCTACTCTCAAAAGTTGATAAAGGTACAACCGAATAAAATGTTTATATATCACATTTTTAAATATCTATTATTCTCCATTTTACTCGATGTCCTAAACGGTTAAAGATTGGACATTGCGGTTTTCACCAGTGGATTCAGAACCTCATTTTACATAAATTTAGTCCTATAAGTCTACTCTAAAGAGTTGATAAAGGTACAAACGGATAAAATGTTTATATATCACATTTTTAAATATCTACTATTCTCCATTTTACTCGATCTCCTAAACAGTTAAAGATAGGACATTGCGGTTTTCACCAGTGGATTCAGCACCTTATTTTACATTAAATAAGTCCTATAAGTCTACTCTCAAAAGTTGATAAAGGTACAACCGAATAAAATGTTTATATATCACATTTTTAAATACCTATTATTCTCCATTTTACTCGATTACCTAAACGGTGAAAGATAGGACATTGCGGTTTTCACCAGTGGATTCAGCACCTTATTTTACATAAAATAAGTCTTATAAGTCTACTCTCAAAAGTTGATAAAGGTACAACCGAATAAAATGTTTATATATCACATTTTTAAATATCTATTTTTCTCCATTTTACTCGATGTCCTAAACGGTTAAAGATAGGACATTGCGGTTTTCACCAGTGGATTCAGCACCTCATTTAACATAAAATAAGTTCTATAAGTCTACTCTCAAAAGTTGATAAAGGTACAACCGAATAAAATGTTTATATATCACATTTTTAAATATCTATTATTCTCCATTTTACTCGATGTCCTAAACGGTTAAAGATAGGACATTGCGGTTTTCACCAGTGGATTCAGCACCTCATTTTACATAAAATAAGTTCTATAAGTCTACTCTCAAAAGTTGATAAAGGTACAAACGAATAAAATGTTTATATATCACCTTTTTAAATATCTATTATTATCCATTTCACTCTATCTCCTAAACGGTTAAAGATAGGACATTGCGGTTTTCACCAGTGGATTCAGCACCTTATTTTACATAAACTAAGTCTTATAAGTCTACTCTCAAAAGTTGATAATGGTACTAACGAATAAAAGGTTTATATATCACATTTTTAAATATCTAATATTCTCCATTTTACTCGATGTCCTAAACGGTTAAAGATAGGACATTGCGGTTTTCACCAGTGGATTCAGCACCTTATTTTACATAAAATAAGTCCTATAAGTCTACTCTAAAGAGTTGATAAAGGTACAAACGAAAAAAATGTTTATATATCACATTTTTAAATATCTAATATTCTCCATTTTACTCGATGTCCTAAACGGTTAAAGATAGGACATTGCGGTTTTCACCAGTGGATTCAGCACCTCATTTTACATAAAATAAGTCTTATAAGTCTACTCTCAAAAGTTGATAAAGGTACAAACGAATAAAAGGTTTATATATCACATTTTTAAATATCTAATATTCTCCATTTTACTCGATGTCCTAAACGGTTAAAGATAGGACATTGCGGTTTTCACCAGTGGATTCAGCACCTCATTTTACATAAAATAAGTCTTATAAGCCTACTCTAAAGAGTTGATAAGGGTACAAACGAAAAAAATGTTAATATATCACATTTTTAAATATCTATTACTCTCCATTTTACTCGATCTCCTAAACGGTTAAAGATAGGACATTGCGGTTTTTACCAGTGGATTCAGCACCTCATTTTACATAAAATAAGTCTTATAAGTCTTCTCTAACGAGCTGATAAAGGTACAAACGAAAAAAAGGTTAATATATCACATTTTTAAATATCTATTATTCTCCATTTTACTCGATGTCCTAAACGGTTAAAGATTGGACATTGCGGTTTTCACCAGTGGATTCAGAACCTCATTTTACATAAATTTAGTCCTATAAGTCTACTCTAAAGAGTTGATAAAGGTACAAACGGATAAAATGTTTATATATCACATTTTTAAATATCTACTATTCTCCATTTTACTCGATCTCCTAAACAGTTAAAGATAGGACATTGCGGTTTTCACCAGTGGATTCAGCACCTTATTTTACATTAAATAAGTCCTATAAGTCTACTCTCAAAAGTTGATAAAGGTACAACCGAATAAAATGTTTATATATCACATTTTTAAATACCTATTATTCTCCATTTTACTCGATTACCTAAACGGTGAAAGATAGGACATTGCGGTTTTCACCAGTGGATTCAGCACCTTATTTTACATAAAATAAGTCTTATAAGTCTACTCTCAAAAGTTGATAAAGGTACAACCGAATAAAATGTTTATATATCACATTTTTAAATATCTATTTTTCTCCATTTTACTCGATGTCCTAAACGGTTAAAGATAGGACATTGCGGTTTTCACCAGTGGATTCAGCACCTCATTTAACATAAAATAAGTTCTATAAGTCTACTCTCAAAAGTTGATAAAGGTACAACCGAATAAAATGTTTATATATCACATTTTTAAATATCTATTATTCTCCATTTTACTCGATGTCCTAAACGGTTAAAGATAGGACATTGCGGTTTTCACCAGTGGATTCAGCACCTCATTTTACATAAAATAAGTTCTATAAGTCTACTCTCAAAAGTTGATAAAGGTACAAACGAATAAAATGTTTATATATCACCTTTTTAAATATCTATTATTATCCATTTCACTCTATCTCCTAAACGGTTAAAGATAGGACATTGCGGTTTTCACCAGTGGATTCAGCACCTTATTTTACATAAACTAAGTCTTATAAGTCTACTCTCAAAAGTTGATAATGGTACTAACGAATAAAAGGTTTATATATCACATTTTTAAATATCTAATATTCTCCATTTTACTCGATGTCCTAAACGGTTAAAGATAGGACATTGCGGTTTTCACCAGTGGATTCAGCACCTTATTTTACATAAAATAAGTCCTATAAGTCTACTCTAAAGAGTTGATAAAGGTACAAACGAAAAAAATGTTTATATATCACATTTTTAAATATCTAATATTCTCCATTTTACTCGATGTCCTAAACGGTTAAAGATAGGACATTGCGGTTTTCACCAGTGGATTCAGCACCTCATTTTACATAAAATAAGTCTTATAAGTCTACTCTCAAAAGTTGATAAAGGTACAAACGAATAAAAGGTTTATATATCACATTTTTAAATATCTAATATTCTCCATTTTACTCGATGTCCTAAACGGTTAAAGATAGGACATTGCGGTTTTCACCAGTGGATTCAGCACCTCATTTTACATAAAATAAGTCTTATAAGCCTACTCTAAAGAGTTGATAAGGGTACAAACGAAAAAAATGTTAATATATCACATTTTTAAATATCTATTACTCTCCATTTTACTCGATCTCCTAAACGGTTAAAGATAGGACATTGCGGTTTTTACCAGTGGATTCAGCACCTCATTTTACATAAAATAAGTCTTATAAGTCTTCTCTAACGAGCTGATAAAGGTACAAACGAAAAAAAGGTTAATATATCACATTTTTAAATACCTATTATTCTCCATTTCACTCTATCTCCTAAACGGTTAAAGATAGGACATTGCGGTTTTCACCAGTGGATTCAGCACCTCATTTAACATAAAATAAGTTCTATAAGTCTACTCTCAAAAGTTGATAAAGGTACAACCGAATAAAATGTTTATATATCACATTTTTAAATATCTATTATTCTCCATTTCACTCTATCTCCTAAACGGTTAAAGATTGGACATTGCGGTTTTCACCAGTGTATTCAGCACCTTATTTTACATAAAATAAGTCCTATAAGTCTACTTCTAAAGAGTTGATAAAGGTACAAACGAAAAAAATGTTTATATATCACATTTTTAAATATCTAATATTCTCCATTTTACTCGATGTCCTAAACGGTTAAAGATAGGACATTGCGGTTTTCACCAGTGGATTCAGCACCTCATTTTACATAAAATAAGTCTTATAAGTCTACTCTTAAAAGTTGATAAAGGTACAAACGAATAAAAGGTTTATATATCACATTTTTAAATATCTAATATTCTCCATTTTACTCGATGTCCTAAACGGTTAAAGATAGGACATTGCGGTTTTCACCAGTGGATTCAGCACCTCATTTTACATAAAATAAGTCTTATAAGCCTACTCTAAAGAGTTGATAAGGGTACAAACGAAAAAAATGTTAATATATCACATTTTTAAATATCTATTATTCTCCATTTTACTCGATCTCCTAAACGGTTAAAGATAGGACATTGCGGTTTTTACCAGTGGATTCAGCACCTCATTTTACATAAAATAAGTCTTATAAGTCTTCTCTAACGAGCTGATAAAGGTACAAACGAAAAAAAGGTTAATATATCACATTTTTAAATATCTATTATTCTCCATTTCACTCTATCTCCTAAACGGTTAAAGATAGGACATTGCGGTTTTCACCAGTGGATTCAGCACCTCATTTAACATAAAATAAGTTTTATAAGTCTACTCTCAAAAGTTGATAAAGGTACAACCGAATAAAATGTTTATGTATCACGTTTTTAAATATCTATTATTCTCCATTTCACTCTATCTCCTAAACGGTTAAAGATAGGACATTGCGGTTTTCACCAGTGGATTCAGCACCTCATTTAACATAAAATAAGTTCTATAAGTCTACTCTCAAAAGTTGATAAAGGTTCAACCGAATAAAATGTTTATATATCACATTTTTAAATATCTATTATTCTCCATTTTACTCGATGTCCTAAACGGTTAAAGATAGGACATTGCGGTTTTCACCAGTGGATTCAGCACCTCATTTTACTTAAACTAAGTCCTATAAGTCTACTCTAAAGAGTTGATAAAGGTACAAACGAATAAAATGTTTATATATCACATTTTTAAATATCTATTATTATCCATTTCACTCTATCTCCTAAACGGTTAAAGATAGGACATTGCGGTTTTCACCAGTGGATTCAGCACCTCATTTTACATAAACTAAGTCTTATAAGTCTACTCTCAAAAGTTGATAATGGTACTAACGAATAAAAGGTTTATACATCACATTTTTAAATATCTAATATTCTCCATTTTACTCGATGTCCTAAACGGTTAAAGATAGGACATTGCGGTTTTCACCAGTGGATTCAGCACCTTATTTTACATAAAATAAGTCCTATAAGTCTACTTCTAAAGAGTTGATAAAGGTACAAACGAAAAAAATGTTTATATATCACATTTTTAAATATCTAATATTCTCCATTTTACTCGATGTCCTAAACGGTTAAAGATAGGACATTGTGGTTTTCACCAGTGGATTCAGCACCTTATTTTACATAAAATAAGTCTTATAAGCCTACTCTAAAGAGTTGATAAGGGTACAAACGAAAAAAATGTTAATATATCACATTTTTAAATATCTATTATTCTCCATTTTACTCGATCTCCTAAACGGTTAAAGATAGGACATTGCGGTTTTTACCAGTGGATTCAGCACCTCATTTTACATAAAATAAGTCTTATAAGTCTTCTCTAACGAGCTGATAAAGGTACAAACGAAAAAAAGGTTAATATATCACATTTTTAAATATCTATTATTCTCCATTTCACTCTATCTCCTAAACGGTTAAAGATAGGACATTGCGGTTTTCACCAGTGGATTCAGCACCTCATTTAACATAAAATAAGTTCTATAAGTCTACTCTCAAAAGTTGATAAAGGTACAACCGAATAAAATGTTTATATATCACATTTTTAAATATCTATTATTCTCCATTTTACTCGATCTCCTAAACGGTTAAAGATAGGACATTGCGGTTTTTACCAGTGGATTCAGCACCTCATTTTACATAAAATAAGTCTTATAAGTCTTCTCTAACGAGCTGATAAAGGTACAAACGAAAAAAAGGTTAATATATCACATTTTTAAATATCTATTATTCTCCATTTCACTCAATCTCCTAAACGGTTAAAGATAGGACATTGCGGTTTTCACCAGTGGATTCAGCACCTCATTTTACATAAATTTAGTCCTATGAGTCTACTCTAAAGAGTTGATTATGGTACAAACGGATAAAATGGTTATATATCACATTTTTAAATATCTAATATTCTCCATTTTACTCGATGTCCTAAACGGTTAAAGATAGGACATTGCGGTTTTCACCAGTGGATTCAGCACCTTATTTTACATAAAATAAGTCCTATAAGTCTACTCTAAAGAGTTGATAAAGGTACAAACGAAAAAAATGTTTATATATCACATTTTTAAATATCTAATATTCTCCATTTTACTCGATGTCCTAAACGGTTAATGATAGGACATTGCGGTTTTCACCAGTGGATTCAGCACCTCATTTTACATAAAATAAGTCTTATAAGTCTACTCTCAAAAGTTGATAAAGGTACAAACGAATAAAAGGTTTATATATCACATTTTTAAATATCTAATATTCTCCATTTTACTCGATGTCCTAAACGGTTTAAGATAGGACATTGCGGTTTTCACCAGTGGATTCAGCACCTCATTTTACATAAAATAAGTCTTATAAGCCTACTCTAAAGAGTTGATAAGGGTACAAACGAAAAAAATGTTAATATATCACATTTTTCAATATCTATTATTCTCCATTTTACTCGATCTTCTAAACGGTTAAACGGTACTCTAAAGAGTTGATAAAGGTACAAACGAAAAAAATGTTTATATATCACATTTTTAAATATCTAATATTCTCCATTTTACTCGATGACCTAAACGGTTAAAGATAGGACATTGCGGTTTTCACCAGTGGATTCAGCACCTCATTTTACATAAAATAAGTCTTATAAGCCTACTCTAAAGAGTTGATAAGGGTACAAACGAAAAAAATGTTAATATATCACATTTTTAAATATCTATTATTCTCCATTTTACTCGATCTCCTAAACGGTTAAAGATAGGACATTGCGGTTTTTACCAGTGGATTCAGCACCTCATTTTACATAAAATAAGTCTTATAAGTCTTCTCTAACGAGCTGATAAAGGTACAAACGAAAAAAAGGTTAATATATCACATTTTTAAATATCTATTATTCTCCATTTCACTCTATCTCCTAAACGGTTAAAGATAGGACATTGCGGTTTTCACCAGTGGATTCAGCACCTCATTTAACATAAAATAAGTTCTATAAGTCTACTCTCAAAAGTTGATAAAGGTACAACCGAATAAATTGTTTATATATCACATTTTTAAATATCTATTATTCTCCATTTTACTCGATGTCCTAGACGGTTAAAGATAGGACATTGCGGTTTTCACCAGTTGATTCAGCACCTCATTTTACTTAAACTAAGTCCTATAAGTCTACTCTAAAGAGTTGATAAAGGTACAAACGAATAAAATGTTTATATAACACATTTTTAAATATCTATTATTTTCCATTTTACTCGATGTCCTAAACGGTTAAAGATAGGACATTGCGGTTTTCACCAGTGGATTCAGCACCTCATTTTACATAAAATAAGTTCTATAAGTCTACTCTCAAAAGTTGATAAAGGTACAAACGAATAAAATGTTTATATATCACCTTTTTAAATATCTATTATTATCCATTTGACTCTATCTCCTAAACGGTTAAAGATAGGACATTGCAGTTTTCACCAGTGGATTCAGCACCTCATTTTACATAAACTAAGTCTCATAAGTCAACTCTCAAAAGTTGATAATGGTACTAACGAATAAAAGGTTTATATATCACATTTTTAAATATCTAATATTCTCCATTTTACTCGATGTCCTAAACGGTTAAAGATAGGACATTGCGGTTTTCACCAGTGGATTCAGCACCTTATTTTACATAAAATAAATCCTATAAGTCTACTTCTAAAGAGTTGATAAAGGTACAAACGAAAAAAATGTTTATATATCACATTTTTAAATATCTAATATTCTCCATTTTACTCGATGTCCTAAACGGTTAAAGATAGGACATTGCGGTTTTCACCAGTGGATTCAGCACCTCATTTTACATTAAATAAGTCTTATAAGTCTACTCTCAAAAGTTGATAAAGGTACAAACGAATAAAAGGTTTATATATCACATTTTTAAATATCTAATATTCTCCATTTTACTCGATGTCCTAAACGGTTAAAGATAGGACATTGCGGTTTTCACCAGTGGATTCAGCACCTCATTTTACATAAAATAAGTCTTATAAGCCTACTCTAAAGAGTTGATAAGGGTACAAACGAAAAAAATGTTAATATATCACATTTTTAAATATCTATTATTCTCCATTTTACTCGATCTCCTAAACGGTTAAAGATAGGACATTGCGGTTTTTACCAGTGGATTCAGCACCTCATTTTACATAAAATAAGTCTTATAAGTCTTCTCTAACGAGCTGATAAAGGTACAAACGAAAAAAAGGTTAATATATCACATTTTTAAATATCTATTATTCTCCATTTCACTCTATCTCCTAAACGGTTAAAGATAGGACATTGCGGTTTTCACCAGTGGATTCAGCACCTCATTTAACATAAAATAAGTTCTATAAGTCTACTCTCAAAAGTTGATAAAGGTACAACCGAATAAAATGTTTATATATCACATTTTTAAATATCTATTATTCTCCATTTCACTCTATCTCCTAAACGGTTAAAGATAGGACATTGCGGTTTTCACCAGTGGATTCAGCACCTCATTTTACATAAACTAAGTCTTATAAGTCAACTCTCAAAAGTTGATAATGGTACTAACGAATAAAAGGTTTATATATCACATTTTTAAATATCTAATATTCTCCATTTTACTCGATGTCCTAAACGGTTAAAGATAGGACATTGCGGTTTTCACCAGTGGATTCAGCACCTTATTTTACATAAAATAAGTCCTATAAGTCTACTTCTAAAGAGTTGATAAAGGTACAAACGAAAAAAATGTTTATATATCACATTTTTAAATATCTAATATTCTCCATTTTACTCGATGTCCTAAACGGTTAAAGATAGGACATTGCGGTTTTCACCAGTGGATTCAGCACCTCATTTTACATTAAATAAGTCTTATAAGTCTACTCTCAAAAGTTGATAAAGGTACAAACGAATAAAAGGTTTATATATCACATTTTTAAATATCTAATATTCTCCATTTTACTCGATGTCCTAAACGGTTAAAGATAGGACATTGCGGTTTTCACCAGTGGATTCAGCACCTCATTTTACATAAAATAAGTCTTATAAGCCTACTCTAAAGAGTTGATAAGGGTACAAACGAAAAAAATGTTAATATATCACATTTTTAAATATCTATTAATCTCCATTTTACTCGATCTCCTAAACGGTTAAAGATAGGACATTGCGGTTTTTACCAGTGGATTCAGCACCTCATTTTACATAAAATAAGTCTTATAAGTCTTCTCTAACGAGCTGATAAAGGTACAAACGAAAAAAAGGTTAATATATCACATTTTTAAATATCTATTATTCTCCATTTCACTCTATCTCCTAAACGGTTAAAGATAGGACATTGCGGTTTTCACCAGTGGATTCAGCACCTCATTTAACATAAAATAAGTTCTATAAGTCTACTCTCAAAAGTTGATAAAGGTACAACCGAATAAAATGTTTATATATCACATTTTTAAATATCTATTATTCTCCATTTCACTCTATCTCCTAAACGGTTAAAGATAGGACATTGCGGTTTTCACCAGTGGATTCAGCACCTCATTTAACATAAAATAAGTTCTATAAGTCTACTCTCAAAAGTTGATAAAGGTTCAAACGAATAAAATGTTTATATATCACATTTTTAAATATCTATTATTCTCCATTTTACTCGATCACCTAAACGGTCAAAGATAGGACATTGCGGTTTTCACCAGTGGATTCAGCACCTCATTTTACATAAAATAAGTCTTATAAGTCTACTCTCAAAAGTTGATAAAGGTACAACCGAATAAAATGTTTATATATCACATTTTTAAATATCTATTATTCTCCATTTCACTCTATCTCCTAAACGGTTAAAGATAGGACATTGCGGTTTTCACCAGTGGATTCAGCACCTCATTTTACATAAAATAAGTTCTATAAGTCTACTCTCAAAAGTTGATAAAGGTACAAACGAATAAAATGTTTATATATCATCTTTTTAAATATCTATTATTCTCCATTTCACTCTATCTCCTAAACGGTTAAAGATAGGACATTGCGGTTTTCACCAGTGGATTTAGCACCTCATTTTACATAAAATAATTCCTATAAGTCTACTCTAAAGAGTTGATAATGTTACAAACGAATAAAATGGTTATATATCACATTTTTAAATATCTATTATTCTCCATTTTACTCGATCTCCTAAACAGATAAAGATCGGACATTGTGGTTTTCACCAGTGGATTCAGCACCTTATTTTACATAAAATAAGTCCTATAAGTCTACTCTTAAAAGTTGATAAAGGTACAAACGAATAAAATGTTTATATATCACATTTTTAAATATCTATTATTCTCCATTTTACTCGATCTCCTAAACAGTTAAAGATAGGACATTGCGGTTTTCACCAGTGGATTCAGCACCTTATTTTACATGAAATAAGTCTTATAAGTCTACTCTAACGAGTTGATAAAGGTACAAGCGGAAAAAATGTTAATATATCACATTTTTAAATATCGATTATTCTCCATTTCACTCTATCTCCTAAACAGTTAAAGATAGGACATTGCGGTTTTCACCAGTGGATTCAGCACCTCATTTTACATAAAATAATTCCTATAAGTCTACTCTAAAGAGTTGATAAAGGTACAAACGAATAAAATGGTTATATATCACATTTTTAAATACCTATTATTCTCCATTTTACTCGATCACCTAAACGGTCAAAGATAGGACATTGCGATTTTCACCAGTGAATTCAGCACCTTATTTTACATAAAATAAGTCTTATAAGTCTACTCTAAAGAGTTGATAAAGGTACAAACGAATACAATGTTTATATATCACCTTTTTAAATATCTATTATTCTTCATTTTACTCGATCTCCTAAACAGTTAAAGATAGGTCATTGCGGTTCTCACCAGTGGATTCAGCACCTCATTTTACATAAATTTAGTCCTATAAGTCTACTCTAAAGAGTTGATAAAGGTACAAACGAATGAAATGGTTATATATCACATTTTTAAATATCTATTATTCTCCATTTTACTCGATGACCTAAACGGTTAAAGATAGGACATTGCGGTTTTCACCAGTGGATTCAGCACCTCATTTTACATAAATTTAGTCCTATAAGTCTACTCTAAAGAGTTGATAAAGGTACAAACGAATAAAATGGTTATATATCACATTTTTAAATACCTATTATTCTCCATTTTTCTCGATCTCCTAAACAGTTAAAGATAGGACATTGCGGTTTTCACCAGTGGATTTAGCACCTTATTTTACATAAAATATGTCCTATAAGTGTACTCTCAAGAGTTGATAAAGGTACAAACGTATAAAATGTTTATATATCACATTTTTAAATATCTATTATTCTCCATTTTACTCGATATCCTAAACGGTTAAAGATAGGACATTGTGGTTTCCACCAGTGGATTCAGCACCTCATTTTACCTAAAATATGTTCTATAAGTCTACTCTAAAGAGTTGATAAAGGTACAAACGAATAAATTGTTTATATATCACATTTTTAAATATCTATTATTCTCCATTTTACTCGATCTCCTAAACGGTTAAAAATAGGACATTGCGGTTTTCATTAGTGGATTCAGCACCTCATTTTACATAAAATAAATACTAAAAGTCTACTCTCAAGAGTTGGTAAAGGTACAAACGAATAAAATGTTTATATATCACATTTTTAAATATCTATTATTCTCCATTTTACTCGATATCCTAAACGGTTAAAGATAGGACATTGCGGTTTTCACCAGTGGATTCAGCACCTTATTTTACATAAAATAAGTCCTATAAGTCTACTTCTAAAGAGTTGATAAAGGTACAAACGAAAAAAATGTTTATATATCACATTTTTAAATATCTAATATTCTCCATTTTACTCGATGTCCTAAACGGTTAAAGATAGGACATTGCGGTTTTCACCAGTGGATTCAGCACCTCATTTTACATTAAATAAGTCTTATAAGTCTACTCTCAAAAGTTGATAAAGGTACAAACGAATAAAAGGTTTATATATCACATTTTTAAATATCTAATATTCTCCATTTTACTCGATGTCCTAAACGGTTAAAGATAGGACATTGCGGTTTTTACCAGTGGATTCAGCACCTCATTTTACATAAAATAAGTCTTATAAGTCTTCTCTAACGAGCTGATAAAGGTACAAACGAAAAAAAGGTTAATATATCACATTTTTAAATATCTATTATTCTCCATTTCACTCTATCTCCTAAACGGTTAAAGATAGGACATTGCGGTTTTCACCAGTGGATTCAGCACCTCATTTAACATAAAATAAGTTCTATAAGTCTACTCTCAAAAGTTGATAAAGGTACAACCGAATAAAATGTTTATATATCACATTTTTAAATATCTATTATTCTCCATTTCACTCTATCTCCTAAACGGTTAAAGATAGGACATTGCGGTTTTCACCAGTGGATTCAGCACCTCATTTAACATAAAATAAGTTCTATAAGTCTACTCTCAAAAGTTGATAAAGGTTCAAACGAATAAAATGTTTATATATCACATTTTTAAATATCTATTATTCTCCATTTTACTCGATCACCTAAACGGTCAAAGATAGGACATTGCGGTTTTCACCAGTGGATTCAGCACCTCATTTTACATAAAATAAGTCTTATAAGTCTACTCTCAAAAGTTGATAAAGGTACAACCGAATAAAATGTTTATATATCACATTTTTAAATATCTATTATTCTCCATTTCACTCTATCTCCTAAACGGTTAAAGATAGGACATTGCGGTTTTCACCAGTGGATTCAGCACCTCATTTTACATAAAATAAGTTCTATAAGTCTACTCTCAAAAGTTGATATAGGTACAAACGAATAAAATGTTTATATATCATCTTTTTAAATATCTATTATTCTCCATTTCACTCTATCTCCTAAACGGTTAAAGATAGGACATTGCGGTTTTCACCAGTGGATTTAGCACCTCATTTTACATAAAATAATTCCTATAAGTCTACTCTAAAGAGTTGATAATGTTACAAACGAATAAAATGGTTATATATCACATTTTTAAATATCTATTATTCTCCATTTTACTCGATCTCCTAAACAGATAAAGATCGGACATTGTGGTTTTCACCAGTGGATTCAGCACCTTATTTTACATAAAATAATTCCTATAAGTCTACTCTCAAGGGTTGATAAAGGTACAAACGAATAAAATGTTTATATATCATATATTTAAATATCTATTATTCTCCATTTTACTCGATCTCCTAAGCAGTTAAAGATAGGACATTGCGGTTTTCACCAGTGAATTCAGCACCTTATTTTACATAAAATTAGTCTAATAAGTCTACTCTAAAGAGTTGATAAAGGTACAAACGAATATAATGTTTATATATCACATTTTTAAATATCTATTATTCTCCATTTTACTCGATCTCCTAAACGGTTAAGGATAGGACATTGCGGTTTTCACCAGTGGATTCTGCACCACATTATACATAAAGTAAGTCCTATAAGTCTACTCTAAAAAATTGATAATGGTACAAACGAATAAAATATTTATATATCACATTTTTAAATATCTATTATTTTCCATTTTACTCGATCTCCTAAACGGTTAAAGATAGGACATAGCGGTTTTCACCAGTGGATTCAACACCTCATTTAAATAAAATAAATCCTATAAGTCTACTCTCAAAAGTTGATAAAGGTACAAACAAATAAAATGTTTATATATCATATTAAATATCTATTATTCTCCATTTTACTCGATCTCCTAAACGGTTGAAGTTAGGACATTGCGGTTTTCACCAGTAAATTCAGCACCTCATTTTCAATAAAATAAATTCTATAAGTCTACTCTCAAAAGTTGATAAAGGTACACACGAATAAAATGGTTATATATCACATTTTTAAATATCTATTATTCTCCATTTTATTCGATGACCTATACGGTCAAAGATAGGACATTGCGGTTTTCACCACTGGATTCAGCAGCTCATTTTACATAAAATAAGTCCTATAAGTCTACTCTCAGAAGTTGATAAAAGTACAAATGAATAAAATGGTTATATATCACATTTTTAAATATCAATTATTCTCCATTTAATTCGATCACCTAAACGGTCAAAGATAGGACATTGCGGTTTTCACCAGTGGATTCAGCTCCTCATTTTATATAAAATAAGTCTTATAAGTCTACTCTAAAGAGTTGATAAAGGTACAAACGAAAAAAATGTTAATATATCACATTTTTAAATATTTATTATTCTCCATTTTACTCGATCTCCTAAACGGTTAAAGATAGGACATTGCGGTTTTTACCAGTGGATTCAGCACCTTATTTTACATAAAATAAGTCCTATAAGTCTACTCTAAAGAGTTGATAAAGGTACAAACGAATAAAATGTTTATATATGACATTTTTAAATATCTATTATTTTATATTTTACTCGATCTCCTAAACGGTTATAGATAATTCATTGCGGTTTTCACCAGTGGATTCAACACTTTATTTTACATACAATAAGTCCTATAAGTCTACTCTAAAGAGTTGATAATGGTACAAACGAAAAAAAGTTTATATATCACATTTTTAAATATCTATTATTTTCCATTTTTCCCGATCTCCTAAACGGTTAAAGAGAGGACATTGCGGTTTTCACCAGTGGATTCAGCACCCCATTTTACATAAAATAAGTCCTATAAGTCTACTCTAAAGAGTTGATAAAGGTACAAACGAAAAAAATGTTTATATATCACATTTTTAAATATCTATTATTCTCCATTTTACTCGATCTCCTAAACGGTTAAGGATAGGACATTGCGGTTTTCACCAGTGGATTCAGTACCTCATTTTACATAAAATAAGTCCTATAAGCCCACTCTAAAGAGTTGATAAAGGTACAAATGAATAAAATGTATATATATCACATTTTTAAATATCTATTATCCTCCATTTTACTCGATCTTCTAAACGGTTAAGGATAGGACATTGCGGTTTTCACCAGTGAATTCAGCACCTTAATTTACATAAAATAAGTCCTATAAGTCTACTCTCAAAAGTTGATAAAGGTACAAACAAATAAAATGTTTATATATCATATTATTAAATATCTATTATTCTCCATTTTACTCGATCTCCTAAACGGTTGAAGATAGGACATTGCGGTTTTCACCAATGGATTCAGCACCTCATTTTAAATAAAATAAGTCCTATAAGTCTACTCTCAAGGGTTGATAAAGGTACAAACGAATAAAATGTTTATATATCACATTTTTAAATATCTATTATTCTTCACTTTACTCGATCTGCTAAACAGTTAAAGATAGGACATTGCGGTTTTCACCAGTGGATTCAGCACCATATTTTACATAAAATAATTCCTATAAGTCTACTCTCAAGAGTTGATAAAGGTACAAACGAATAAAATGTTTATATATCACATATTTAAATATCTATTATTCTCCATTTTACTCGATCTCCTAAAAAGTTAAAGATAGGGCATTGCGGTTTTCACCAGTGAATTCAGCACCTCATTTTACATAAAATTAGTCCTATAAGTCTACTCTAAAGAGTTGATAAAGGTACAAATGAATAAAATGTTTATATATCTCATTTTTATATATCTTTTGTTCTCCAATTTACTCGATCTCCTAATCGGTTAAAGGTAGGACATTGCGGTTTTCACCAGTGGATTCTGCACCTCATTTTACATAAAATAAGTCCTATAAGTCTACTCTCAAGAGTTGATAAAAGTACAAACGAATATAATGTTTATATATCACATTTTTAAATATCTATTATTCTCCATTTTACTCGATCACCAAAACGGTTAAAGATGGGACATTGCGGTTTTCAAAATTGGATTCAGCACCTAATTTTACATAAAATAAGTCCTATAAGTTTACTCTCAAGAGTTGATAAAGGTACAACCGAATAAAATGTTTATATATGACATTTTTAAATATCTATTATTCTCCATTTTACTCGATCTCCTAAACGGTTAAGGATAGGACATTGCGGTTCTCACCAGTGGATTCTGCACCTCATTTTACATAAAATAAGTCCTATAAGTCTACTCTCAAGAGTTGATAAAAGTACAAACGAATATAATGTTTATATATCACATTTTTAAATATCTATTATTCTCCATTTTACTTGATCACCAAAACGGTTAAAGATGGGACATTGCGGTTTTCAAAATTGGATTCAGCACCTCATTTTACATAAAATAAGTTCTATAAGTCTACTCTCAAAAGTTGATAAAGGTACAACCGAATAAAATGTTTATATATCACATTTTTAAATATCTATTATTCTCCATTTCACTCTATCTCCTAAACGGTTAAAGATAGGACATTGCGGTTTTCACCAGTAAATTCAGCACCTCATTTTACATAAAATAATTCCTATAAGTCTACTCTCTAGAGTTGATAAAGGTACAAACGAATAAAATGTTTATATATCACATTTTTAAATATCTATTATTCTCCATTTTACTCGATCTCCTAAACGGTTAAAGATAGGACATAGCGGTTTTCACCAGTGGATTCAACACCTCATTTAAACAAAATAAGTTCTATAAGTCTTCTCTCAAAAGTTGATAAAGGTACAAACAAATAAAATGTTTATATATCATATTATTAAATATCTATTATTCTCCATTTTACTCGATCTCCTAAACGGTTGAAGATAGAACATTGCGGTTTTCACCAGTGGATTCAGCACCTCATTTTAAATAAAATAAGTCATATAAGTCTACTCTCAAGAGTTGATAAAGGTACAAACGAATAAAATGTTTATATATCACATTTTTAAATATCTATTATTCTTCACTTTACTCGATCTGCTAAACAGTTAAAGATAGGACATTGCGGTTTTCACCAGTGGATTCAGCACCTTATTTTACATAAAATAATTCCTATAAGTCTACACTCAAGAGTTGATAAAGGTACAAACGAATAAAATGTTTATATATCATATATCTAAATATCTATTATTATCCATTTTACTCGATCTCCTAAGCAGTTAAAGAGAGGACATTGCGGTTTTCACCAGTGAATTCAGCACCTTATTTTACATAAAATTAGTCCAATAAGTCTACTCTAAAGAGTTGATAAAGGTACAAACAAATATATTGTTTATATATCACATTTTTAAATATCTATTATTCTCCATTTTACTCGATCTCCTAAACGGTTAAGGATAGGACATTGCGGTTTTCACCAGTGGATTCTGCACCTCATTTTACATAAAATAAGTCCTATAAGTCTACTCTAAAAAATTGATAATGGTACAAACGAATAAAATATTTATATATCACATTTTTAAATATCTATTATTTTCCATTTTACTCTATCTCTTAAACGGTTAAAGATAGGACATAGCGGTTTTCACCAGTGGATTCAACACCTCATTTAAATAAAATAAATCTTATAAGTCTACTCTCAAAAGTTGATAAAGGTACAAACAAATAAAATGTTTATATATCATATTATTAAATATCTATTATTCTCCATTTTACTCGATCTCCTAAACGGTTGAAGTTAGGACATTGCGGTTTTCACCAGTAAATTCAGCACCTCATTTTACATAAAATAAATTCTATAAGTCTACTCTCAAAAGTTGATAAAGGTACAAACGAATAAAATGGTTATATATCACATTTTTAAATATCTATTATTCTCCATTTTATTCGATGACCTATACGGTCAAAGATAGGACATTGCGGTTATCACCACTGGATTCAGCAGCTCATTTTACATAAAATAAGTCTTATAAGTCAACTCTCAAAAGTTGATAAAAGTACAAATGAATAAAATGGTTATATATCACATTTTTAAATATCAATTATTCTCCATTTAATTCGATCACCTAAACGGTCAAAGATAGGACATTGCGGTTTTCACCAGTGGATTCAGCTCCTCATTTTACATAAAATAAGTCCTAAAAGTCTACTCTCAAGAGTTGATAAAAGTACAAACGAATATAATGTTTATATATCACATTTTTAAATATCTATTATTCTCCATTTTACTCGATCACCAAAACGGTTAAAGATGGGACATTGCGGTTTTCAAAATTGGATTCAGCACCTCATTTTACATAAAATAAGTCCTATAAGTCTACTCTCAAGAGTTGATAAAGGTACAACCGAATAAAATGTTTATATATGACATTTTTAAATATCTATTATTCTCCATTTTACTCGATCTCCTAAACGGTTGAAGTTAGGACATTGCGGTTTTCACCAGTGGATTCTGCACCTCATTTTACATAAAATTAGTCCTATAAGTCTACTCTAAAGAGTTGATAAAGGTACAAATGAATATAATGTTTATATATCACATTTTTATATATCTTTTATTCTCCAATTTACTCGATCTCCTAATCGGTTAAAGGTAGGACATTACGGTTTTCAGCAGTGGATTCTGCACCTCATTTTACATAAAATAAGTCCTATAAGTCTACTCTCAAGAGTAGATAAAGGTACAAATGAATATAATGTTTATATATCACATTTTTATATATCTTTTATTCTCCAATTTACTCGATCTCCTAATCGGTTAAAGGTAGGACATTGCGGTTTTCAAAATTGGATTCAGCACCTCATTTTACATTAAATAAGTCCTATAAGTCTACTCTCAAGAGTTGATAAAGGTACAAATGAATATAATGTTTATATATCACATTTTTATATATCTTTTATTCTCCAATTTACTCGATCTCCTAATCGGTTAAAGGTAGGACATTGCGGTTTTCAGCAGTGGATTCTGCACCTCATTTTACATAAAATAAGTCCTATAAGTCTACTCTCAAGAGTAGATAAAGGTACAAATGAATATAATGTTTATATATCACATTTTTATATATCTTTTATTCTCCAATTTACTCGATCTCCTAATCGGTTAAAGGTAGGACATTGCGGTTTTCAAAATTGGATTCAGCACCTCATTTTACATAAAATAAGTCCTATAAGTCTACTCTCAAGAGTTGATAAAGGTACAAATGAATATAATGTTTATATATCACATTTTTATATATCTTTTATTCTCCAATTTACTCGATCTCCTAATCGGTTAAAGGTAGGACATTGCGGTTTTCAGCAGTGGATTCTGCACCTCATTTTACATAAAATAAGTCCTATAAGTCTACTCTCAAGAGTAGATAAAGGTACAAATGAATATAATGTTTATATATCACATTTTTATATATCTTTTATTCTCCAATTTACTCGATCTCCTAATCGGTTAAAGGTAGGACATTGCGGTTTTCAGCAGTGGATTCTGCACCTCATTTTACATAAAATAAGTCCTATAAGTCTACTCACAAGAGTAGATAAAGGTACAAATGAATATAATGTTTATATATCACATTTTTATATATCTTTTATTCTCCAATTTACTCGATCTCCTAATCGGTTAAAGGTAGGACATTGCGGTTTTCAAAATTGGATTCAGCACCTCATTTTACATTAAATAAATCCTATAAGTCTACTCTCAAGAGTTGATAAAGGTACAAATGAATATAATGTTTATATATCACATTTTTATATATCTTTTATTCTCCAATTTACTCGATCTCCTAATCGGTTAAAGGTAGGACATTGCGGTTTTCAGCAGTGGATTCTGCACCTCATTTTACATAAAATAAATCCTATAAGTCTACTCTCAAGAGTAGATAAAGGTACAAATGAATATAATGTTTATATATCACATTTTTATATATCTTTTATTCTCCAATTTACTCGATCTCCTAATCGGTTAAAGGTAGGACATTGCGGTTTTCAAAATTGGATTTAGCACCTCATTTTACATAAAATAAGTCCTATAAGTCTACTCTCAAGAGTTGATAAAAGTACAAACGAATATAATGTTTATATATCACATTTTTAAATATCTATTATTCTCCATTTTACTCGATCACCAAAACGGTTAAAGATGGGACATTGCGGTTTTCAAAATTGGATTCAGCACCTAATTTTACATAAAATAAGTCCTATAAGTTTACTCTCAAGAGTTGATAAAGGTACAACCGAATAAAATGTTTATATATGACATTTTTAAATATCTATTATTTTCCATTTTACTCGATCTCCTAAACGGTTAAGGATAGGACATTGCGGTTCTCACCAGTGGATTCTGCACCTCATTTTACATAAAATAAGTCCTATAAGTCTACTCTAAAGAGTTGATAATGGTACAAACGAATAAAATATTTATCAATCACATTTTTAAATATCTATTATTCTCCATTTTACTCGATCTCCTAAACGGTTAAAGATAGGACATAGCGGTTTTCACCAGTGGATTCAACACCTCATTTAAACAAAATAAGTTCTATAAGTCTTCTCTCAAAAGTTGATAAAGGTACAAACAAATAAAATGTTTATATATCATATTATTAAATATCTATTATTCTCCATTTTACTCGATCTCCTAAACGGTTGAAGATAGAACATTGCGGTTTTCACCAGTGGATTCAGCACCTCATTTTAAATAAAATAAGTCATATAAGTCTACTCTCAAGAGTTGATAAAGGTACAAACGAATAAAATGTTTATATATCACATTTTTAAATATCTATTATTCTTCACTTTACTCGATCTGCTAAACAGTTAAAGATAGGACATTGCGGTTTTCACCAGTGGATTCAGCACCTTATTTTACATAAAATAATTCCTATAAGTCTACACTCAAGAGTTGATAAAGGTACAAACGAATAAAATGTTTATATATCATATATCTAAATATCTATTATTATCCATTTTACTCGATCTCCTAAGCAGTTAAAGAGAGGACATTGCGGTTTTCACCAGTGAATTCAGCACCTTATTTTACATAAAATTAGTCCAATAAGTCTACTCTAAAGAGTTGATAAAGGTACAAACAAATATATTGTTTATATATCACATTTTTAAATATCTATTATTCTCCATTTTACTCGATCTCCTAAACGGTTAAGGATAGGACATTGCGGTTTTCACCAGTGGATTCTGCACCTCATTTTACATAAAATAAGTCCTATAAGTCTACTCTAAAAAATTGATAATGGTACAAACGAATAAAATATTTATATATCACATTTTTAAATATCTATTATTTTCCATTTTACTCTATCTCTTAAACGGTTAAAGATAGGACATAGCGGTTTTCACCAGTGGATTCAACACCTCATTTAAATAAAATAAATCCTATAAGTCTACTCTCAAAAGTTGATAAAGGTACAAACAAATAAAATGTTTATATATCATATTATTAAATATCTATTATTCTCCATTTTACTCGATCTCCTAAACGGTTGAAGTTAGGACATTGCGGTTTTCACCAGTAAATTCAGCACCTCATTTTACATAAAATAAATTCTATAAGTCTACTCTCAAAAGTTGATAAAGGTACAAACGAATAAAATGGTTATATATCACATTTTTAAATATCTATTATTCTCCATTTTATTCGATGACCTATACGGTCAAAGATAGGACATTGCGGTTTTCACCACTGGATTCAGCAGCTCATTTTACATAAAATAAGTCCTATAAGTCAACTCTCAAAAGTTGATAAAAGTACAAATGAATAAAATGGTTATATATCACATTTTTAAATATCAATTATTCTCCATTTAATTCGATCACCTAAACGGTCAAAGATAGGACATTGCGGTTTTCACCAGTGGATTCAGCTCCTCATTTTACATAAAATAAGTCCTATAAGTCTACTCTCAAGAGTTGATAAAGGTACAACCGAATAAAATGTTTATATATGACATTTTTAAATATCTATTATTCTCCATTTTACTCGATCTCCTAAACGGTTAAGGATAGGACATTGCGGTTTTCACCAGTGGATTCTGCACCTCATTTTACATAAAATTAGTCCTATAAGTCTACTCTAAAGAGTTGATAAAGGTACAAATGAATATAATGTTTATATATCACATTTTTATATATCTTTTATTCTCCAATTTACTCGATCTCCTAATCGGTTAAAGGTAGGACATTGCGGTTTTCAGCAGTGGATTCTGCACCTCATTTTACATAAAATAAGTCCTATAAGTCTACTCTCAAGAGTAGATAAAGGTACAAATGAATATAATGTTTATATATCACATTTTTATATATCTTTTATTCTCCAATTTACTCGATCTCCTAATCGGTTAAAGGTAGGACATTGCGGTTTTCAAAATTGGATTCAGCACCTCATTTTACATTAAATAAATCCTATAAGTCTACTCTCAAGAGTTGATAAAGGTACAAATGAATATAATGTTTATATATCACATTTTTATATATCTTTTATTCTCCAATTTACTCGATCTCCTAATCGGTTAAAGGTAGGACATTGCGGTTTTCAGCAGTGGATTCTGCACCTCATTTTACATAAAATAAGTCCTATAAGTCTACTCTCAAGAGTAGATAAAGGTACAAATGAATATAATGTTTATATATCACATTTTTATATATCTTTTATTCTCCAATTTACTCGATCTCCTAATCGGTTAAAGGTAGGACATTGCGGTTTTCAAAATTGGATTTAGCACCTCATTTTACATAAAATAAGTCCTATAAGTCTACTCTCAAGAATTGATAAAAGTACAAACGAATATAATGTTTATATATCACATTTTTAAATATCAATTGTTCTCAATTTTACTCGATCTCTTAAACGGTTAAAGATAGGACATAGCGGTTTTCACCAGTGGATTCAACACCTCATTTAAATAAAATAAGTCCTATAAGTCTACTCTCAAAAGTTGATAAAGGTACAAACAAATAAAATGTTTATATATCATACTATTAAATATCTATTATTTTCCATTTTACTCGATCTCCTAAACGGTTGAAGATAGGACATTGCGGTTTTCACCAGTGGATTCAGCACCTCATTTTAAATAAAATAAGTCCTATAAGTCTACCCTTAAGAGTTGATAAAGGTACAAACGAATAAAATGTTTATATATCACATTTTTAAATATGTATTATTCTCCATTTTACTCGATCTCCTAAACGGTTAAAAATAGGACATTTCGGTTTTCACCAGTGGATTCAGCACCTCATTTTACATAAAATAAGTCTTATAAGTCTACTCTCAAAAGTTGATAAAGGTACAAACGAATAAAAGGTTTATATATAACATTTTTAAATATCTATTATTCTCCATTTTACTCGATCTCCTAAACGGTTAAAGATAGGACATTGCGGTTTTCATTAGTGGATTCAGCACCTCATTTTACATAAAATAAGTACTAAAAGTCTACTCTCAAGAGTTGGTAAAGTTACAAACGAATAAAATGTTTATATATCACATTTTTAAATATCTATTATTCTCCATTTTACTCGATCTCCTAAACGGTTTAAGATAGAACTTTGCGGTTTTCACCAGTGGATTCAGCACCTCATATTACATAAAATAAGTCCTATAAGTCTACTCTAAAGAGTTGATAAAGGTACAAACGAATAAAATGTTTATATATCACATTTTTAAATATCTATTATTCTCCATTTTACTCTATCTCCTAAACGGTTAAAGATAGGACATTGCGGTTTCCTCCAGTAGATTCAGCACCTCAATTTACATAAAATAAGTTCTATAGGTCTACTCTCAAGAGTTGATAAAAGTACAAACGAATAAAATATTTATATATCACATTTTTAAAAATCTATTATTCTCCATTTTTCTCGATCTCCTAAACGGTTAAAGATAGGACATTGCGGTTTTCACCAGTGGATTCAGCACCTTAATTTACATAAAATAAGTCCTATAAGTCTACTCTCAAAAGTTGATAAAGGTACAAACAAATAAAATGTTTATATATCATATTATTAAATATCTATTATTTTCCATTTTACTCGATCTCCTAAACGGTTGAAGATAGGACATTGCGGTTTTCACCAGTGGATTCAGCACCTCATTTTAAATAAAATAAGTCCTATAAGTCTACTCTCAAGAGTTGATAAAGGTACAAACGAATAAAATATTTATAAATCACATTTTTAAATATCTATTATTCTTCACTTTACTCGATCTGCTAAACAGTTAAAGATAGGACATTGCGGTTTTCACCAGTGAATTCAGCACCATATTTTACATAAAATAATTCCTAAAAGTCTACTCTCAAGAGTTGATAAAAGTACAAACGAATATAATGTTTATATATCACATTTTTAAATATCTATTATTCTCCATTTTACTCGATCACCAAAACGGTTAAAGATGGGACATTGCGGTTTTCAAAATTGGATTCAGCACCTCATTTTACATTAAATAAATCCTATAAGTCTACTCTCAAGAGTTGATAAAGGTACAACCGAATAAAATGTTTATATATGACATTTTTAAATATCTATTATTCTCCATTTTACTCGATCTCCTAAACGGTTAAGGATAGGACATTGCGGTTTTCACCAGTGGATTCTGCACCTCATTTTACATAAAATTAGTCCTATAAGTCTACTCTAAAGAGTTGATAAAGGTACAAATGAATATAATGTTTATATATCACATTTTTATATATCTTTTATTCTCCAATTTACTCGATCTCCTAATCGGTTAAAGGTAGGACATTGCGGTTTTCAAAATTGGATTCAGCACCTCATTTTACATTAAATAAATCCTATAAGTCTACTCTCAAGAGTTGATAAAGGTACAAATGAATATAATGTTTATATATCACATTTTTATATATCTTTTATTCTCCAATTTACTCGATCTCCTAATCGGTTAAAGGTAGGACATTGCGGTTTTCAAAATTGGATTCAGCACCTCATTTTACATTAAATAAATCCTATAAGTCTACTCTCAAGAGTTGATAAAGGTACAAACAAATAAAATGTTTATATATCATATTATTAAATATCTATTATTCTCCATTTTACTCGATCTCCTAAACGGTTGAAGTTAGGACATTGCGGTTTTCACCAGTAAATTCAGCACCTCATTTTACATAAAATAAATTCTATAAGTCTACTCTCAAAAGTTGATAAAGGTACAAACGAATAAAATGGTTATATATCACATTTTTAAATATCTATTATTCTCCATTTTATTCGATGACCTATACGGTCAAAGATAGGACATTGCGGTTTTCACCACTGGATTCAGCAGCTCATTTTACATAAAATAAGTCCTATAAGTCAACTCTCAAAAGTTGATAAAAGTACAAATGAATAAAATGGTTATATATCACATTTTTAAATATCAATTATTCTCCATTTAATTCGATCACCTAAACGGTCAAAGATAGGACATTGCGGTTTTCACCAGTGGATTCAGCTCCTCATTTTACATAAAATAAGTCCTAAAAGTCTACTCTCAAGAGTTGATAAAAGTACAAACGAATATAATGTTTATATATCACATTTTTAAATATCTATTATTCTCCATTTTACTCGATCACCAAAACGGTTAAAGATGGGACATTGCGGTTTTCAAAATTGGATTCAGCACCTCATTTTACATAAAATAAGTCCTATAAGTCTACTCTCAAGAGTTGATAAAGGTACAACCGAATAAAATGTTTATATATGACATTTTTAAATATCTATTATTCTCCATTTTACTCGATCTCCTAAACGGTTAAGGATAGGACATTGCGGTTTTCACCAGTGGATTCTGCACCTCATTTTACATAAAATTAGTCCTATAAGTCTACTCTAAAGAGTTGATAAAGGTACAAATGAATATAATGTTTATATATCACATTTTTATATATCTTTTATTCTCCAATTTACTCGATCTCCTAATCGGTTAAAGGTAGGACATTGCGGTTTTCAGCAGTGGATTCTGCACCTCATTTTACATAAAATAAGTCCTATAAGTCTACTCTCAAGAGTAGATAAAGGTACAAATGAATATAATGTTTATATATCACATTTTTATATATCTTTTATTCTCCAATTTACTCGATCTCCTAATCGGTTAAAGGTAGGACATTGCGGTTTTCAAAATTGGATTCAGCACCTCATTTTACATTAAATAAATCCTATAAGTCTACTCTCAAGAGTTGATAAAGGTACAAATGAATATAATGTTTATATATCACATTTTTATATATCTTTTATTCTCCAATTTACTCGATCTCCTAATCGGTTAAAGGTAGGACATTGCGGTTTTCAGCAGTGGATTCTGCACCTCATTTTACATAAAATAAGTCCTATAAGTCTACTCTCAAGAGTAGATAAAGGTACAAATGAATATAATGTTTATATATCACATTTTTATATATCTTTTATTCTCCAATTTACTCGATCTCCTAATCGGTTAAAGGTAGGACATTGCGGTTTTCAAAATTGGATTTAGCACCTCATTTTACATAAAATAAGTCCTATAAGTCTACTCTCAAGAATTGATAAAAGTACAAACGAATATAATGTTTATATATCACATTTTTAAATATCAATTGTTCTCAATTTTACTCGATCTCTTAAACGGTTAAAGATAGGACATAGCGGTTTTCACCAGTGGATTCAACACCTCATTTAAATAAAATAAGTCCTATAAGTCTACTCTCAAAAGTTGATAAAGGTACAAACAAATAAAATGTTTATATATCATACTATTAAATATCTATTATTTTCCATTTTACTCGATCTCCTAAACGGTTGAAGATAGGACATTGCGGTTTTCACCAGTGGATTCAGCACCTCATTTTAAATAAAATAAGTCCTATAAGTCTACCCTTAAGAGTTGATAAAGGTACAAACGAATAAAATGTTTATATATCACATTTTTAAATATGTATTATTCTCCATTTTACTCGATCTCCTAAACGGTTAAAAATAGGACATTTCGGTTTTCACCAGTGGATTCAGCACCTCATTTTACATAAAATAAGTCTTATAAGTCTACTCTCAAAAGTTGATAAAGGTACAAACGAATAAAAGGTTTATATATAACATTTTTAAATATCTATTATTCTCCATTTTACTCGATCTCCTAAACGGTTAAAGATAGGACATTGCGGTTTTCATTAGTGGATTCAGCACCTCATTTTACATAAAATAAGTACTAAAAGTCTACTCTCAAGAGTTGGTAAAGTTACAAACGAATAAAATGTTTATATATCACATTTTTAAATATCTATTATTCTCCATTTTACTCGATCTCCTAAACGGTTTAAGATAGAACTTTGCGGTTTTCACCAGTGGATTCAGCACCTCATATTACATAAAATAAGTCCTATAAGTCTACTCTAAAGAGTTGATAAAGGTACAAACGAATAAAATGTTTATGCATCACATTTTTAAATATCTTTCATTCTCCATTTTAGTCGATCTCCTAAATGGTTAAAGATAGGACATTGTGGTTTCCACCAGTGGATTCAGCACTTCATTTTACATTAAATAAGTTTTATAGGTCTACTCTGAAGAGTTGATAAAGGTACAAACGAATAAAATGTTTATGTATCACATTTTTAAATATCTATTATTCTCCATTTTACTCTATCTCCTAAACGGTTAAAGATAGGACATTGCGGTTTCCTCCAGTAGATTCGGCACCTCAATTTACATAAAATAAGTTCTATAGGTCTACTCTCAAGAGTTGATAAAAGTACAAACGAATAAAATATTTATATATCACATTTTTAAAAATCTATTATTCTCCATTTTTCTCGATCTCCTAAACGGTTAAAGATAGGACATTGCGGTTTTCACCAGTGGATTCAGCACCTTAATTTACATAAAATAAGTCCTATAAGTCTACTCTCAAAAGTTGATAAAGGTACAAACAAATAAAATGTTTATATATCATATTATTAAATATCTATTATTTTCCATTTTACTCGATCTCCTAAACGGTTGAAGATAGGACATTGCGGTTTTCACCAGTGGATTCAGCACCTCATTTTAAATAAAATAAGTCCTATAAGTCTACTCTCAAGAGTTGATAAAGGTACAAACGAATAAAATATTTATAAATCACATTTTTAAATATCTATTATTCTTCACTTTACTCGATCTGCTAAACAGTTAAAGATAGGACATTGCGGTTTTCACCAGTGAATTCAGCACCATATTTTACATAAAATAATTCCTAAAAGTCTACTCTCAAGAGTTGATAAAAGTACAAACGAATATAATGTTTATATATCACATTTTTAAATATCTATTATTCTCCATTTTACTCGATCACCAAAACGGTTAAAGATGGGACATTGCGGTTTTCAAAATTGGATTCAGCACCTCATTTTACATAAAATAAGTCCTATAAGTCTACTCTCAAGAGTTGATAAAGGTACAACCGAATAAAATGTTTATATATGACATTTTTAAATATCTATTATTCTCCATTTTACTCGATCTCCTAAACGGTTAAGGATAGGACATTGCGGTTTTCACCAGTGGATTCTGCACCTCATTTTACATAAAATTAGTCCTATAAGTCTACTCTAAAGAGTTGATAAAGGTACAAATGAATATAATGTTTATATATCACATTTTTATATATCTTTTATTCTCCAATTTACTCGATCTCCTAATCGGTTAAAGGTAGGACATTGCGGTTTTCAGCAGTGGATTCTGCACCTCATTTTACATAAAATAAGTCCTATAAGTCTACTCTCAAGAGTAGATAAAGGTACAAATGAATATAATGTTTATATATCACATTTTTATATATCTTTTATTCTCCAATTTACTCGATCTCCTAATCGGTTAAAGGTAGGACATTGCGGTTTTCAAAATTGGATTCAGCACCTCATTTTACATTAAATAAATCCTATAAGTCTACTCTCAAGAGTTGATAAAGGTACAAATGAATATAATGTTTATATATCACATTTTTTTATATCTTTTATTCTCCAATTTACTCGATCTCCTAATCGGTTAAAGGTAGGACATTGCGGTTTTCAGCAGTGGATTCTGCACCTCATTTTACATAAAATAAGTCCTATAAGTCTACTCTCAAGAGTAGATAAAGGTACAAATGAATATAATGTTTATATATCACATTTTTAAATATCAATTGTTCTCAATTTTACTCGATCTCTTAAACGGTTAAAGATAGGACATAGCGGTTTTCACCAGTGGATTCAACACCTCATTTAAATAAAATAAGTCCTATAAGTCTACTCTCAAAAGTTGATAAAGGTACAAACAAATAAAATGTTTATATATCATACTATTAAATATCTATTATTTTCCATTTTACTCGATCTCCTAAACGGTTGAAGATAGGACATTGCGGTTTTCACCAGTGGATTCAGCACCTCATTTTAAATAAAATAAGTCCTATAAGTCTACCCTTAAGAGTTGATAAAGGTACAAACGAATAAAATGTTTATATATCACATTTTTAAATATGTATTATTCTCCATTTTACTCGATCTCCTAAACGGTTAAAAATAGGACATTTCGGTTTTCACCAGTGGATTCAGCACCTCATTTTACATAAAATAAGTCTTATAAGTCTACTCTCAAAAGTTGATAAAGGTACAAACGAATAAAAGGTTTATATATAACATTTTTAAATATCTATTATTCTCCATTTTACTCGATCTCCTAAACGGTTAAAGATAGGACATTGCGGTTTTCATTAGTGGATTCAGCACCTCATTTTACATAAAATAAGTACTAAAAGTCTACTCTCAAGAGTTGGTAAAGTTACAAACGAATAAAATGTTTATATATCACATTTTTAAATATCTATTATTCTCCATTTTACTCGATCTCCTAAACGGTTTAAGATAGAACTTTGCGGTTTTCACCAGTGGATTCAGCACCTCATATTACATAAATTAAGTCCTATAAGTCTACTCTAAAGAGTTGATAAAGGTACAAACGAATAAAATGTTTATGCATCACATTTTTAAATATCTTTCATTCTCCAGTTTAGTCGATCTCCTAAATGGTTAAAGATAGGACATTGTGGTTTCCACCAGTGGATTCAGCACTTCATTTTACATTAAATAAGTTTTATAGGTCTACTCTGAAGAGTTGATAAAGGTACAAACGAATAAAATGTTTATATATCACATTTTTAAATATCTATTATTCTCCATTTTACTCCATCTCCTAAACGGTTAAAGATAGGACATTGCGGTTTCCTCCAGTAGATTCAGCACCTCAATTTACATAAAATAAGTTCTATAGGTCTACTCTCAAGAGTTGATAAAAGTACAAACGAATAAAATATTTATATATCACATTTTTAAAAATCTATTATTCTCCATTTTTCTCGATCTCCTAAACGGTTAAAGATAGGACATTGCGGTTTTCACCAGTGGATTCAGCACCTTAATTTACATAAAATAAGTCCTATAAGTCTACTCTCAAAAGTTGATAAAGGTACAAACAAATAAAATGTTTATATATCATATTATTAAATATCTATTATTTTCCATTTTACTCGATCTCCTAAACGGTTGAAGATAGGACATTGCGGTTTTCACCAGTGGATTCAGCACCTCATTTTAAATAAAATAAGTCCTATAAGTCTACTCTCAAGAGTTGATAAAGGTACAAACGAATAAAATATTTATAAATCACATTTTTAAATATCTATTATTCTTCACTTTACTCGATCTGCTAAACAGTTAAAGATAGGACATTGCGGTTTTCACCAGTGAATTCAGCACCATATTTTACATAAAATAATTCCTAAAAGTCTACTCTCAAGAGTTGATAAAAGTACAAACGAATATAATGTTTATATATCACATTTTTAAATATCTACTATTCTCCATTTTACTCGATCACCAAAACGGTTAAAGATGGGACATTGCGGTTTTCAGCAGTGGATTCTGCACCTCATTTTACATAAAATAAGTCCTATAAGTCTACTCTCAAGAGTAGATAAAGGTACAAATGAATATAATGTTTATATATCACATTTTTATATATCTTTTATTCTCCAATTTACTCGATCTCCTAATCGGTTAAAGGTAGGACATTGCGGTTTTCAGCAGTGGATTCTGCACCTCATTTTACATAAAATAAGTCCTATAAGTCTACTCTCAAGAGTAGATAAAGGTACAAATGAATATAATGTTTATATATCACATTTTTATATATCTTTTATTCTCCAATTTACTCGATCTCCTAATCGGTTAAAGGTAGGACATTGCGGTTTTCAAAATTGGATTCAGCACCTCATTTTACATTAAATAAGTCCTATAAGTCTACTCTCAAGGGTTGATAAAGGTACAAATGAATATAATGTTTATATATCACATTTTTATATATCTTTTATTCTCCAATTTACTCGATCTCCTAATCGGTTAAAGGTAGGACATTGCGGTTTTCAGCAGTGGATTCTGCACCTCATTTTACATAAAATAAGTCCTATAAGTCTACTCTCAAGAGTAGATAAAGGTACAAATGAATATAATGTTTATATATCACATTTTTATATATCTTTTATTCTCCAATTTACTCGATCTCCTAATCGGTTAAAGGTAGGACATTGCGGTTTTCAAAATTGGATTCAGCACCTCATTTTACATAAAATAAGTCCTATAAGTCTACTCTCAAGAGTTGATAAAAGTACAAACGAATATAATGTTTATATATCACATTTTTAAATATCAATTGTTCTCAATTTTACTCGATCTCTTAAACGGTTAAAGATAGGACATAGCGGTTTTCACCAGTGGATTCAACACCTCATTTAAATAAAATAAATCCTATAAGTCTACTCTCAAAAGTTGATAAAGGTACAAACAAATAAAATGTTTATATATCATATTATTAAATATCTATTATTCTCTATTTTACTCGATCTCCTAAACGGTTGAAGTTAGGACATTGCGGTTTTCACCAGTAAATTCAGCACCTCATTTTACATAAAATAAATTCTATAAGTCTACTCTCAAAAGTTGATAAAGGTACAAACGAATAAAATGGTTATATATCACATTTTTAAATATCTATTATTCTCCATTTTATTCGATGACCTATACGGTCAAAGATAGGACATTGCGGTTTTCACCACTGGATTCAGCAGCTCATTTTACATAAAATAAGTCCTATAAGTCAACTCTCAAAAGTTGATAAAAGTACAAATGAATAAAATGGTTATATATCACATTTTTAAATATCAATTATTCTCCATTTAATTCGATCACCTAAACGGTCAAAGATAGGACATTGCGGTTTTCACCAGTGGATTCAGCTCCTCATTTTACATAAAATAAGTCCTAAAAGTCTACTCTCAAGAGTTGATAAAAGTACAAACGAATATAATGTTTATATATCACATTTTTAAATATCTATTATTCTCCATTTTACTCGATCACCAAAACGGTTAAAGATGGGACATTGCGGTTTTCAAAATTGGATTCAGCACCTCATTTTACATAAAATAAGTCCTATAAGTCTACTCTCAAGAGTTGATAAAGGTACAACCGAATAAAATGTTTATATATGACATTTTTAAATATCTATTATTCTCCATTTTACTCGATCTCCTAAACGGTTAAGGATAGGACATTGCGGTTTTCACCAGTGGATTCTGCACCTCATTTTACATAAAATTAGTCCTATAAGTCTACTCTAAAGAGTTGATAAAGGTACAAATGAATATAATGTTTATATATCACATTTTTAAATATCTTTTATTCTCCAATTTACTCGATCTCCAAATCGGTTAAAGGTAGGACATTGCGGTTTTCAGCAGTGGATTCTGCACCTCATTTTACATAAAATAAGTCCTATAAGTCTACTCACAAGAGTAGATAAAGGTACAAATGAATATAATGTTTATATATCACATTTTTATATATCTTTTATTCTCCAATTTACTCGATCTCCTAATCGGTTAAAGGTAGGACATTGCGGTTTTCAGCAGTGGATTCTGCACCTCATTTTACATAAAATAAGTCCTATAAGTCTACTCTCAAGAGTAGATAAAGGTACAAATGAATATAATGTTTATATATCACATTTTTATATATCTTTTATTCTCCAATTTACTCGATCTCCTAATCGGTTAAAGGTAGGACATTGCGGTTTTCAAAATTGGATTTAGCACCTCATTTTACATAAAATAAGTCCTATAAGTCTACTCTCAAGAGTTGATAAAAGTACAAACGAATATAATGTTTATATATCACATTTTTAAATATCTATTATTCTCCATTTTACTCGATCACCAAAACGGTTAAAGCTGGGACATTGCGGTTTTCAAAATTGGATTCAGCACCTAATTTTACATAAAATAAGTCCTATAAGTTTACTCTCAAGAGTTGATAAAGGTACAACCGAATAAAATGTTTATATATGACATTTTTAAATATCTATTATTTTCCATTTTACTCGATCTCCTAAACGGTTAAGGATAGGACATTGCGGTTCTCACCAGTGGATTCTGCACCTCATTTTACATAAAATAAGTCCTATAAGTCTACTCTCAAGAGTTGATAAAAGTACAAACGAATATAATGTTTATATATCACATTTTTAAATATCTATTATTCTCCATTTTACTTGATCACCAAAACGGTTAAAGATGGGACATTGCGGTTTTCAAAATTGGATTCAGCACCTCATTTTACATAAAATAAGTCCTATAAGTCTACTTTCAAAAGTTGGTAAAGGTACAAACGAATAAAATGTTTATATATCACATTTTTAAATATCTATTATTCTTCACTTTACTCGATCTGCTAAACAGTTAATGATAGGACATTACGGTTTTCACCAGTGGATTCAGCACCTTATTTTACATAAAATAATTCCTATAAGTCTACTTTCAAGAGTTCATAAAGGTACAAACGAATAAAATGTTTATATATCACATTTTCAAATATCTATTATTCTCCATTTTACTCGATCTCCTAAATGGTTAAAGATAGGACATTGCGTTTTTCACCAGTAAATTCAGCTCCTCATTTTACATAAAATAAGTCCTATAAGTCTACTCTCAGGTGTTGATAAAGGTACAAACTAATAAAAGGTTTATATAACACATTTTTAAATATCTATTATTCTCCATTTTACTCGATCTCCTAAATGGTTAAAGATAGGACATTGCGATTTTCATCAGTGGATTCAGCACCTCATTTTACATTAAATGAGTCCTATAAGTCTACTCTCAAGTGTTGATAAAGGTACAAACGAATAAAATGTATATATAACACATTTTTAAATTTCTATTGTTTTCCATTTTACTCGATCTCCTAAACGGTTAAAGATAGGACAATGCGGTTTTTACCAGTGGATTCAGCACCTCATTCTACATTAAATAAGTCCTATAAGTCTACTCTCAAGTGTTGCTAAAGGTACAAACGAATAAAATGTTTATATATCACATTTTTAAATATCTATTATTCTCCATTTTACTCGATGTCCTAAACGGTTAAAGATAGGACATTGCGGTTTTCACCAGTGGATTCAGCATCTCATTTTACATAAAATAAGTCTTATAAGTCTACTCTAAAGAGTTGATAAAGGTACAAATGAATAAAATGTTTATATATGACATTTTTAAATATCTATTATTCTCCATTTTACTCGATCTCCTAAACGGTTAAGTATAGGACATTGCGGTTTTCACCAGTGGATTCTACACCTCATTTTACAAAAAATATGTCCTATAAGTCTACTCTAAAGAGTTGATAATGGTACAAACGAGTAAAATATTTATATATCACATTTTTAAATATCTATTATTCTCCATTTTACTCGATCTCCTAAACGGTTAAAGATAGGACATAGCGGTTTTCACCAGTGGATTCAGCACCTCATTTTAAATAAAATAGGTCCTATAAGTCTACTCTCAAGAGTTGATAAAGGTACAAACGAATAAAATGTTTATATATCACATTTTTATATATCTATTATTTTCCAATTTTCTCGATCTCCTAATCGGTTAAAGGTAGGACATTGCGGTTTTCACAAGTGGATTCAGCACCTCATTTTACATAAAATAAGTCCTATAAGTCTACTCTCAAAAGTTGGTAAAGGTACAAACGAATAAAATGTTTATATATCACATTTTTAAATATCTATTATTCTTCACTTTACTCGATCTGCTAAACAGTTAATGATAGGACATTGCGGTTTTCACCAGTGGATTCAGCACCTTATTTTACATAAAATAATTCCTATAAGTCTACTCTCAAGAGTTGATAAAAGTACAAACGAATAAAATGTTTATATATCACATATTTAAATATCTATTATTCTCCATTTTACACGATCTCCTAAAAAGTTAAAGATAGGACATTGCGGTTTTTAATAACGGATTAAGCACCTCGTTTTACATATATTAAGTCCTATAAGTCTACTTTCAAGAGTTCATAAAGGTACAAACGAATAAAATGTTTATATATCACATTTTCAAATATCTATTATTCTCCATTTTACTCGATCTCCTAAATGGTTAAAGATAGGAAATTGCAGTTTTCACCAGTGGATTCAGCACCTCATTTTACATAAAATAAGTCCTATAAGTCTACTCTAAAGAGTTGATAAAGGTACAAACGAATAAAATGGTTATATATCACATTTTTAAATATCTATTTTTCTCCATTTTATTCGATGACCTAAACGGTCAAAGATAGGACATTGCGGTTTTCACCACTGAATTCAGCAGCTCATTTTACATAAAATAGGTCCTATAAGTCTACTCTCAAAAGTTGATATAGGTACAAACGAATAAAATGGTTATATATCACATTTTTAAATATCTATTATTCTCCATTTTATTCGATCTCCTAAACAGTTGAAGATAGGACATTGCGGTTTTCACCAGTGGATTCAGTACCTCATTTTACATACATTTAGTCCTATAAGTCTACTCAAAAGAGTTGATAAAGGTACAAACGAATAAAATGTTTATATATCACATTTTTAAATATCTATTATTCTCCATTTTACTCGATCTCCTAAACGGTTAAAGATAGGACATAGCGGTTTTCACCAGTGGATTCAGCACCTCATTTTAAATAAAATAAGTCCTATAAGTCTACTCTCAAGAGTTGATAAAGGTACAAACGAATAAAATGTTTATATATCACATTTTTATATATCTATTATTCTCCAATTTACTCGATCTCCTAATCGGTTAAAGGTAGGACATTGCGGTTTTCACCAGTGGATTCGGCACCTCATTTTACATAAAATAAGTCCTATAAGTCAACTCTCAAAAGTTGATAAAAGTACAAATGAATAAAATGGTTATATATCACATTTTTAAATATCAATTATTCTCCATTTAATTCGATCACCTAAACGGTCAAAGATAGGACATTGCGGTTTTCACCAGTGGATTCAGCTCCTCATTTTACATAAAATAAGTCCTAAAAGTCTACTCTCAAGAGTTGATAAAAGTACAAACGAATATAATGTTTATATATCACATTTTTAAATATCTATTATTCTCCATTTTACTCGATCACCAAAACGGTTAAAGATGGGACATTGCGGTTTTCAAAATTGGATTCAGCACCTCATTTTACATAAAATAAGTCCTATAAGTCTACTCTCAAGAGTTGATAAAGGTACAACCGAATAAAATGTTTATATATGACATTTTTAAATATCTATTATTCTCCATTTTACTCGATCTCCTAAACGGTTAAGGATAGGACATTGCGGTTTTCACCAGTGGATTCTGCACCTCATTTTACATAAAATTAGTCCTATAAGTCTACTCTAAAGAGTTGATAAAGGTACAAATGAATATAATGTTTATATATCACATTTTTAAATATCTTTTATTCTCCAATTTACTCGATCTCCTAATCGGTTAAAGGTAGGACATTGCGGTTTTCAGCAGTGGATTCTGCACCTCATTTTACATAAAATAAGTCCTATAAGTCTACTCACAAGAGTAGATAAAGGTACAAATGAATATAATGTTTATATATCACATTTTTATATATCTTTTATTCTCCAATTTACTCGATCTCCTAATCGGTTAAAGGTAGGACATTGCGGTTTTCAGCAGTGGATTCTGCACCTCATTTTACATAAAATTAGTCCTATAAGTCTACTCTCAAGAGTAGATAAAGGTACAAATGAATATAATGTTTATATATCACATTTTTATATATCTTTTATTCTCCAATTTACTCGATCTCCTAATCGGTTAAAGGTAGGACATTGCGGTTTTCAAAATTGGATTTAGCACCTCATTTTACATAAAATAAGTCCTATAAGTCTACTCTCAAGAGTTGATAAAAGTACAAACGAATATAATGTTTATATATCACATTTTTAAATATCTATTATTCTCCATTTTACTCGATCACCAAAACGGTTAAAGATGGGACATTGCGGTTTTCAAAATTGGATTCAGCACCTAATTTTACATAAAATAAGTCCTATAAGTTTACTCTCAAGAGTTGATAAAGGTACAACCGAATAAAATGTTTATATATGACATTTTTAAATATCTATTATTTTCCATTTTACTCGATCTCCTAAACGGTTAAGGATAGGACATTGCGGTTCTCACCAGTGGATTCTGCACCTCATTTTACATAAAATAAGTCCTATAAGTCTACTCTCAAGAGTTGATAAAAGTACAAACGAATATAATGTTTATATATCACATTTTTAAATATCTATTATTCTCCATTTTACTTGATCACCAAAACGGTTAAAGATGGGACATTGCGGTTTTCAAAATTGGATTCAGCACCTCATTTTACATAAAATAAGTCCTATAAGTCTACTCTAAAGAGTTGATAATGGTACAAACGAATAAAATATTTATCAATCACATTTTTAAATATCTATTATTCTCCATTTTACTCGATCTCCTAAACGGTTAAAGATAGGACATAGCGGTTTTCACCAGTGGATTCAACACCTCATTTAAACAAAATAAGTTCTATAAGTCTTCTCTCAAAAGTTGATAAAGGTACAAACAAATAAAATGTTTATATATCATATTATTAAATATCTATTATTCTCCATTTTACTCGATCTCCTAAACGGTTGAAGATAGAACATTGCGGTTTTCACCAGTGGATTCAGCACCTCATTTTAAATAAAATAAGTCATATAAGTCTACTCTCAAGAGTTGATAAAGGTACAAACGAATAAAATGTTTATATATCACATTTTTAAATATCTATTTTTCTCCATTTTATTCGATGACCTAAACGGTTAAAGATAGGACATAGCGGTTTTCACCAGTGGATTCAACACCTCATTTAAACAAAATAAGTTCTATAGGTCTTCTCTCAAAAGTTGATAAAGGTACAAACAAATAAAATGTTTATATATCATATTATTAAATATCTATTATTCTCCATTTTACTCGATCTCCTAAACGGTTGAAGATAGAACATTGCGGTTTTCACCAGTGGATTCAGCACCTCATTTTAAATAAAATAAGTCCTATAAGTCTACTCTAAAGAGTTGATAAAGGTACAAACGAATAAAATGGTTATATATCACATTTTTAAATATCTATTTTTCTCCATTTTATTCGATGACCTAAACGGTCAAAGATAGGACATTGCGGTTTTCACCACTGAATTCAGCAGCTCATTTTACATAAAATAGGTCCTATAAGCCTACTCTCAAAAGTTGATAAAGGTACAAACGAATAAAATGGTTATATATCACATTTTTAAATATCTATTATTCTCCATTTTATTCGATCTCCTAAACAGTTGAAGATAGGACATTGCGGTTTTCACCAGTGGATTCAGTACCTCATTTTACATACATTTAGTCCTATAAGTCTACTCAAAAGAGTTGATAAAGGTACAAACGAATAAAATGTTTATATATCACATTTTTAAATATCTATTATTCTCCATTTTACTCGATCTCCTAAACGGTTAAAGATAGGACATAGCGGTTTTCACCAGTGGATTCAGCACCTCATTTTAAATAAAATAAGTCCTATAAGTCTACTCTCAAGAGTTGATAAAGGTACAAACGAATAAAATGTTTATATATCACATTTTTATATATCTATTATTCTCCAATTTACTCGATCTCCTAATCGGTTAAAGGTAGGACATTGCGGTTTTCACCAGTGGATTCGGCACCTCATTTTACATAAAATAAGTCCTATAAGTCAACTCTCAAAAGTTGATAAAAGTACAAATGAATAAAATGGTTATATATCACATTTTTAAATATCAATTATTCTCCATTTAATTCGATCACCTAAACGGTCAAAGATAGGACATTGCGGTTTTCACCAGTGGATTCAGCTCCTCATTTTACATAAAATAAGTCCTAAAAGTCTACTCTCAAGAGTTGATAAAAGTACAAACGAATATAATGTTTATATATCACATTTTTAAATATCTATTATTCTCCATTTTACTCGATCACCAAAACGGTTAAAGATGGGACATTGCGGTTTTCAAAATTGGATTCAGCACCTCATTTTACATAAAATAAGTCCTATAAGTCTACTCTCAAGAGTTGATAAAGGTACAACCGAATAAAATGTTTATATATGACATTTTTAAATATCTATTATTCTCCATTTTACTCGATCTCCTAAACGGTTAAGGATAGGACATTGCGGTTTTCACCAGTGGATTCTGCACCTCATTTTACATAAAATTAGTCCTATAAGTCTACTCTAAAGAGTTGATAAAGGTACAAATGAATATAATGTTTATATATCACATTTTTAAATATCTTTTATTCTCCAATTTACTCGATCTCCTAATCGGTTAAAGGTAGGACATTGCGGTTTTCAGCAGTGGATTCTGCACCTCATTTTACATAAAATAAGTCCTATAAGTCTACTCACAAGAGTAGATAAAGGTACAAATGAATATAATGTTTATATATCACATTTTTATATATCTTTTATTCTCCAATTTACTCGATCTCCTAATCGGTTAAAGGTAGGACATTGCGGTTTTCAGCAGTGGATTCTGCACCTCATTTTACATAAAATTAGTCCTATAAGTCTACTCTCAAGAGTAGATAAAGGTACAAATGAATATAATGTTTATATATCACATTTTTATATATCTTTTATTCTCCAATTTACTCGATCTCCTAATCGGTTAAAGGTAGGACATTGCGGTTTTCAAAATTGGATTTAGCACCTCATTTTACATAAAATAAGTCCTATAAGTCTACTCTCAAGAGTTGATAAAAGTACAAACGAATATAATGTTTATATATCACATTTTTAAATATCTATTATTCTCCATTTTACTCGATCACCAAAACGGTTAAAGATGGGACATTGCGGTTTTCAAAATTGGATTCAGCACCTAATTTTACATAAAATAAGTCCTATAAGTTTACTCTCAAGAGTTGATAAAGGTACAACCGAATAAAATGTTTATATATGACATTTTTAAATATCTATTATTTTCCATTTTACTCGATCTCCTAAACGGTTAAGGATAGGACATTGCGGTTCTCACCAGTGGATTCTGCACCTCATTTTACATAAAATAAGTCCTATAAGTCTACTCTCAAGAGTTGATAAAAGTACAAACGAATATAATGTTTATATATCACATTTTTAAATATCTATTATTCTCCATTTTACTTGATCACCAAAACGGTTAAAGATGGGACATTGCGGTTTTCAAAATTGGATTCAGCACCTCATTTTACATAAAATAAGTCCTATAAGTCTACTCTAAAGAGTTGATAATGGTACAAACGAATAAAATATTTATCAATCACATTTTTAAATATCTATTATTCTCCATTTTACTCGATCTCCTAAACGGTTAAAGATAGGACATAGCGGTTTTCACCAGTGGATTCAACACCTCATTTAAACAAAATAAGTTCTATAAGTCTTCTCTCAAAAGTTGATAAAGGTACAAACAAATAAAATGTTTATATATCATATTATTAAATATCTATTATTCTCCATTTTACTCGATCTCCTAAACGGTTGAAGATAGAACATTGCGGTTTTCACCAGTGGATTCAGCACCTCATTTTAAATAAAATAAGTCATATAAGTCTACTCTCAAGAGTTGATAAAGGTACAAACGAATAAAATGTTTATATATCACATTTTTAAATATCTATTATTCTTCACTTTACTCGATCTGCTAAACAGTTAAAGATAGGACATTGCGGTTTTCACCAGTGGATTCAGCACCTTATTTTACATAAAATAATTCCTATAAGTCTACACTCAAGAGTTGATAAAGGTACAAACGAATAAAATGTTTATATATCATATATCTAAATATCTATTATTATCCATTTTACTCGATCTCCTAAGCAGTTAAAGAGAGGACATTGCGGTTTTCACCAGTGAATTCAGCACCTTATTTTACATAAAATTAGTCCAATAAGTCTACTCTAAAGAGTTGATAAAGGTACAAACAAATATATTGTTTATATATCACATTTTTAAATATCTATTATTCTCCATTTTACTCGATCTCCTAAACGGTTAAGGATAGGACATTGCGGTTTTCACCAGTGGATTCTGCACCTCATTTTACATAAAATAAGTCCTATAAGTCTACTCTAAAAAATTGATAATGGTACAAACGAATAAAATATTTATATATCACATTTTTAAATATCTATTATTTTCCATTTTACTCTATCTCTTAAACGGTTAAAGATAGGACATAGCGGTTTTCACCAGTGGATTCAACACCTCATTTAAATAAAATAAATCCTATAAGTCTACTCTCAAAAGTTGATAAAGGTACAAACAAATAAAATGTTTATATATCATATTATTAAATATCTATTATTCTCCATTTTACTCGATCTCCTAAACGGTTGAAGTTAGGACATTGCGGTTTTCACCAGTAAATTCAGCACCTCATTTTACATAAAATAAATTCTATAAGTCTACTCTCAAAAGTTGATAAAGGTACAAACGAATAAAATGGTTATATATCACATTTTTAAATATCTATTATTCTCCATTTTATTCGATGACCTATACGGTCAAAGATAGGACATTGCGGTTTTCACCACTGGATTCAGCAGCTCATTTTACATAAAATAAGTCCTATAAGTCAACTCTCAAAAGTTGATAAAATTACAAATGAATAAAATGTTTATATATCACATTTTTAAATATCAATTATTCTCCATTTAATTCGATCACCTAAACGGTCAAAGATAGGACATTGCGGTTTTCACCAGTGGATTCAGCTCCTCATTTTACATAAAATAAGTCCTAAAAGTCTACTCTCAAGAGTTGATAAAAGTACAAACGAATATAATGTTTATATATCACATTTTTAAATATCTATTATTCTCCATTTTACTCGATCACCAAAACGGTTAAAGATGGGACATTGCGGTTTTCAAAATTGGATTCAGCACCTCATTTTACATAAAATAAGTCCTATAAGTCTACTCTCAAGAGTTGATAAAGGTACAACCGAATAAAATGTTTATATATGACATTTTTAAATATCTATTATTCTCCATTTTACTCGATCTCCTAAACGGTTAAGGATAGGACATTGCGGTTTTCACCAGTGGATTCTGCACCTCATTTTACATAAAATTAGTCCTATAAGTCTACTCTAAAGAGTTGATAAAGGTACAAATGAATATAATGTTTATATATCACATTTTTATATATCTTTTATTCTCCAATTTACTCGATCTCCTAATCGGTTAAAGGTAGGACATTGCGGTTTTCAGCAGTGGATTCTGCACCTCATTTTACATAAAATAAGTCCTATAAGTCTACTCTCAAGAGTAGATAAAGGTACAAATGAATATAATGTTTATATATCACATTTTTATATATCTTTTATTCTCCAATTTACTCGATCTCCTAATCGGTTAAAGGTAGGACATTGCGGTTTTCAAAATTGGATTCAGCACCTCATTTTACATTAAATAAATCCTATAAGTCTACTCTCAAGAGTTGATAAAGGTACAAATGAATATAATGTTTATATATCACATTTTTATATATCTTTTATTCTCCAATTTACTCGATCTCCTAATCGGTTAAAGGTAGGACATTGCGGTTTTCAGCAGTGGATTCTGCACCTCATTTTACATAAAATAAGTCCTATAAGTCTACTCTCAAGAGTAGATAAAGGTACAAATGAATATAATGTTTATATATCACATTTTTATATATCTTTTATTCTCCAATTTACTCGATCTCCTAATCGGTTAAAGGTAGGACATTGCGGTTTTCAAAATTGGATTTAGCACCTCATTTTACATAAAATAAGTCCTATAAGTCTACTCTCAAGAGTTGATAAAAGTACAAACGAATATAATGTTTATATATCACATTTTTAAATATCAATTGTTCTCAATTTTACTCGATCTCTTAAACGGTTAAAGATAGGACATAGCGGTTTTCACCAGTGGATTCAACACCTCATTTAAATAAAATAAGTCCTATAAGTCTACTCTCAAAAGTTGATAAAGGTACAAACAAATAAAGTGTTTATATATCATATTATTAAATATCTATTATTTTCCATTTTACTCGATCTCCTAAACGGTTGAAGATAGGACATTGCGGTTTTCACCAGTGGATTCAGCACCTCATTTTAAATAAAATAAGTCCTATAAGTCTACCCTTAAGAGTTGATAAAGGTACAAACGAATAAAATGTTTATATATCACATTTTTAAATATGTATTATTCTCCATTTTACTCGATCTCCTAAACGGTTAAAAATAGGACATTTCGGTTTTCACCAGTGGATTCAGCACCTCATTTTACATAAAATAAGTCTTATAAGTCTACTCTCAAAAGTTGATAAAGGTACAAACGAATAAAAGGTTTATATATAACATTTTTAAATATCTATTATTCTCCATTTTACTCGATCTCCTAAACGGTTAAAGATAGGACATTGCGGTTTTCATTAGTGGATTCAGCACCTCATTTTACATAAAATAAGTACTAAAAGTCTACTCTCAAGAGTTGGTAAAGTTTCAAACGAATAAAATGTTTATATATCACATTTTTAAATATCTATTATTCTCCATTTTACTTGATCTCCTAAACGGTTTAAGATAGAACTTTGCGGTTTTCACCAGTGGATTCAGCACCTCATATTACATAAAATAAGTCCTATAAGTCTACTCTAAAGAGTTGATAAAGGTACAAACGAATAAAATGTTTATGCATCACATTTTTAAATATCTTTCATTTTCCATTTTAGTCGATCTCCTAAATGGTTAAAGATAGGACATTGTGGTTTCCACCAGTGGATTCAGCACTTCATTTTACATTAAATAAGTTTTATAGGTCTACTCTGAAGAGTTGATAAAGGTACAAACGAATAAAATGTTTATATATCACATTTTTAAATATCTATTATTCTCCATTTTACTCCATCTCCTAAACGGTTAAAAATAGGACATTGCGGTTTCCTCCAGTAGATTCAGCACCTCAATTTACATAAAATAAGTTCTATAGGTCTACTCTCAAGAGTTGATAAAAGTACAAACGAATAAAATATTTATATATCACATTTTTAAAAATCTATTATTCTCCATTTTTCTCGATCTCCTAAACGGTTAAAGATAGGACATTGCGGTTTTCACCAGTGGATTCAGCACCTTAATTTACATAAAATAAGTCCTATAAGTCTACTCTCAAAAGTTGATAAAGGTACAAACAAATAAAATGTTTATATATCATATTATTAAATATCTATTATTTTCCATTTTACTCGATCTCCTAAACGGTTGAAGATAGGACATTGCGGTTTTCACCAGTGGATTCAGCACCTCATTTTAAATAAAATAAGTCCTATAAGTCTACTCTCAAGAGTTGATAAAGGTACAAACGAATAAAATATTTATAAATTACATTTTTAAATATCTATTATTCTTCACTTTACTCGATCTGCTAAACAGTTAAAGATAGGACATTGCGGTTTTCACCAGTGAATTCAGCACCATATTTTACATAAAATAATTCCTAAAAGTCTACTCTCAAGAGTTGATAAAAGTACAAACGAATATAATGTTTATATATCACATTTTTAAATATCTATTATTCTCCATTTTACTCGATCACCAAAACGGTTAAAGATGGGACATTGCGGTTTTCAGCAGTGGATTCTGCACCTCATTTTACATAAAATAAGTCCTATAAGTCTACTCTCAAGAGTAGATAAAGGTACAAATGAATATAATGTTTATATATCACATTTTTATATATCTTTTATTCTCCAATTTACTCGATCTCCTAATCGGTTAAAGGTAGGACATTGCGGTTTTCAGCAGTGGATTCTGCACCTCATTTTACATAAAATAAGTCCTATAAGTCTACTCTCAAGAGTAGATAAAGGTACAAATGAATATAATGTTTATATATCACATTTTTATATAACTTTTATTCTCCAATTTACTCGATCTCCTAATCGGTTAAAGGTAGGACATTGCGGTTTTCAAAATTGGATTCAGCACCTCATTTTACATTAAATAAGTCCTATAAGTCTACTCTCAAGAGTTGATAAAGGTACAAATGAATATAATGTTTATATATCACATTTTTATATATCTTTTATTCTCCAATTTACTCGATCTCCTAATCGGTTAAAGGTAGGACATTGCGGTTTTCAGCAGTGGATTCTGCACCTCATTTTACATAAAATAAGTCCTATAAGTCTACTCTCAAGAGTAGATAAAGGTACAAATGAATATAATGTTTATATATCACATTTTTATATACCTTTTATTCTCCAATTTACTCGATCTCCTAATCGGTTAAAGGTAGGACATTGCGGTTTTCAAAATTGGATTCAGCACCTCATTTTACATAAAATAAGTCCTATAAGTCTACTCTCAAGAGTTGATAAAAGTACAAACGAATATAATGTTTATATATCACATTTTTAAATATCAATTGTTCTCAATTTTACTCGATCTCTTAAACGGTTAAAGATAGGACATAGCGGTTTTCACCAGTGGATTCAACACCTCATTTAAATAAAATAAATCCTATAAGTCTACTCTCAAAAGTTGATAAAGGTACAAACAAATAAAATGTTTATATATCATATTATTAAATATCTATTATTCTCCATTTTACTCGATCTCCTAAACGGTTGAAGTTAGGACATTGCGGTTTTCACCAGTGGATTCTGCACCTCATTTTACATAAAATTAGTCCTATAAGTCTACTCTAAAGAGTAGATAAAGGTACAAATGAATATATTGTTTATATATCACATTTTTATATATCTTTTATCCTCCAATTTACTCGATCTCCTAATCGGTTAAAGGTAGGACATTGCGGTTTTCAAAATTGGATTCAGCACCTCATTTTACATAAAATAAGTCCTATAAGTCTACTCTCAAGAGTTGATAAAAGTACAAACGAATATAATGTTTATATATCACATTTTTAAATATCAATTGTTCTCAATTTTACTCGATCTCTTAAACGGTTAAAGATAGGACATAGCGGTTTTCACCAGTGGATTCAACACCTCATTTAAATAAAATAAATCCTATAAGTCTACTCTCAAAAGTTGATAAAGGTACAAACAAATAAAATGTTTATATATCATATTATTAAATATCTATTATTCTCCATTTTACTCGATCTCCTAAACGGTTGAAGTTAGGACATTGCGGTTTTCACCAGTAAATTCAGCACCTCATTTTACATAAAATAATTCCTATAAGTCTACTCTCTAGAGTTGATAAAGGTACAAACGAATAAAATGTTTATATATCACATTTTTAAATATGTATTATTCTCCATTTTACTCGATCTCCTAAACGGTTAAAAATAGGACATTTCGGTTTTCACCAGTAGATTCAGCACCTCATTTTACATAAAATAAGTCTTATAAGTCTACTCTCAAAAGTTGATAAAGGTACAAACGAATAAGAGGTTTATATATCACATTTTTAAATATCTATTATTCTCCATTTTACTCGATCTCCTAAAAAGTTAAAGATAGGGCATTGCGGTTTTCACCAGTGAATTCAGCACCTCATTTTACCTAAAATTAGTCCTATAAGTCTACTCTAAAGAGTTGATAAAGGTACAAATGAATAAAATGTTTATATATCACATTTTTATATATCTTTTGTTCTCCAATTTACTCGATCTCCTAATCGGTTAAAGGTAGGACATTGCGGTATTCACCAGTGGATTCTGCACCTCATTTTACATAAAATAAGTCCTATAAGTCTACTCTCAAGAGTTGATAAAAGTACAAACGAATATAATGTTTATATATCACATTTTTAAATATCTATTATTCTCCATTTTATTCGATCACCAAAACGGTTAAAGATGGGACATTGCGGTTTTCAAAATTGGATTCAGCACCTAATTTTACATAAAATAAGTCCTATAAGTCTACTCTCAAGAGTTGATAAAGGTACAACCGAATAAAATGTATATATATGACATTTTTAAATATCTATTATTCTCCATTTTACTTGATCTCCTAAACGGTTAAGGATAGGACATTGCGGTTCTCACCAGTGGATTCTGCACCTCATTATACATAAAATAAGTCCTATAAGTCTACTCTCAAGAGTTGATAAAAGTACAAACGAATATAATGTTTATATATCACATTTTTAAATATCTATTATTTTCCATTTTACTCGATCTCCTAAACGGTTAAAGATAGGACATAGCGGTTTTCACCAGTGGATTCAACACCTCATTTAAATAAAATAAATCCTATAAGTCTACTCTCAAAAGTTGATAAAGGTACAAACAAATAAAATGTTTATATATCATATTAAATATCTATTATTCTCCATTTTACTCGATCTCCTAAACGGTAGAAGTTAGGACATTGCGGTTTTCACCAGTAAATTCAGCACCTCATTTTACATAAAATAAATTCTATAAGTCTACTCTCAAAAGTTGATAAAGGTACAAACGAATAAAATGGTTATATATCACATTTTTAAATATCTATTATTCTCCATTTTATTCGATGACCTATACGGTCAAAGATAGGACATTGCGGTTTTCACCACTGGATTCAGCAGCTCATTTTACATAAAATAAGTCCTACAAGTCTACTCTCAAAAGTTGATAAAAGTACAAATGAATAAAATGGTTATATATCACATTTTTAAATATCAATTATTCTCCATTTAATTCGATCACCTAAACGGTCAAAGATAGGACATTGCGGTTTTCACCAGTGGATTCAGCTCCTCATTTTACATAAAATAAGTCTTATAAGTCTACTCTAAAGAGTTGATAAAGGTACAACCGAATAAAATGTTTATATATGACATTTTTAAATATCAATTGTTCTCAATTTTATTCGATGAGCTAAACGGTCAAAGATAGGACATAGCGGTTTTCACCAGTGGATTCAACACCTCATTTAAATAAAATAAGTCCTATAAGTCTACTCTCAAAAGTTGATAAAGGTACAAACAAATAAAATGTTTATATATCATATTATTAAATATCTATTATTTTCCATTTTACTCGATCTCCTAAACGGTTGAAGATAGGACATTGCGGTTTTCACCAGTGGATTCAGCACCTCATTTTAAATAAAATAAGTCCTATAAGTCTACTCTTAAGAGTTGATAAAGGAACAAACGAATAAAATGTTTATATATCACATTTTTAAATATGTATTATTCTCCATTTTACTCGATCTCCTAAACGGTTAAAAATAGGACATTTCGGTTTTCACCAGTAGATTCAGCACCTCATTTTACATAAAATAAGGCTTATAAGTCTACTCTCAAAAGTTGATAAAGGTACAAACGAATAAAAGGTTTATATATCACATTTTTAAATATCTATTATTCTCCATTTTACTCGATCTCCTAAACGGTTGAAGATAGGACATTGCGGTTTTCACCAGTGGATTCAGCACCTCATTTTAAATAAAATAAGTCCTATAAGTCTACTCTCAAGAGTTGATAAAGGTACAAACGAATAAAATGTTAATATATCACATTTTTAAATATCTATTATTCTCCATTTTACTCAATCTCCTAAACGGTTGAAGATAGGACATTGCGGTTTTCACCAGTGGATTCAGCACTTTATTTTACATAAAATAAGTCCTATAAGTCTACTCTCAAAAGTTGATAAAGGTACAAACGAATAAATTGGTTATATATCACATTTTTAAATATCTATTATTCTCCATTTTATTCGATGAGCTAAACGGTCAAAGATAGGACATTGCGGTTTTCACCACTGGATTCAGCAGCTCATTTTACATAAAATAAGTCCTATAAGTCTACTCTCAAAAGTTGATAAAAGTACAAATGAATAAAATGGTTATATATCACATTTTTAAATAACAAACGAATAAAATGTTTATATATCACATTTTTAAATATGTATTATTCTCCATTTTACTCGATCACCTAAACGGTTAAAAATAGGACATTTCGGTTTTCACCAGTAGATTCAGCACCTCATTTTACATAAAATAAGTCTTATAAGTCTACTCTCAAAAGTTGATAAAGGTACAAACGAATAAGAGGTTTATATATCACATTTTTAAATATCTATTATTCTCCATTTTACTCGATCTCCTAAACGGTTGAAGATAGGACATTGCGGTTTTCGCCAGTGGATTCAGCACCTCATTTTAAATAAAATAAATCCTATAAGTCTACTCTCAAGAGTTGATAAAGGTACAAACGAATAAAATGTTTATATATCACATTTTTAAATATCTATTATTCTCCATTTTACTCAATCTCCTAAACGGTTAAAGATAGGACATTGCGGTTTTCACCAGTGGATTCAGCACTTTATTTTACATAAAATAAGTCCTATAAGTCTACTCTCAAAAGTTGATAAAGGTACAAACGAATAAATTGGTTATATATCACATTTTTAAATATCTATTATTCTCCATTTTATTCGATGACCTATACGGTCAAAGATAGGACATTGCGGTTTTCACCACTGGATTCAGCAGCTCATTTTACATAAAATAAGTCCTATAAGTCTACTCTCAAAAGTTGATAAAAGTACAAATGAATAAAATGGTTATATATCACATTTTTAAATATCAATTATTCTCCATTTAATTCGATCACCTAAACGGTCAAAGATAGGACATTGCGGTTTTCACCAGTGGATTCAGCACCATATTTTACATAAAATAAGTCCTATAAGTCCACTCTAGATAGTTGATAAAGGTACAAACGAACAAAATGTTTATATATCACATTTTTAAATATCTATTATTCTCCATTTTACTCGATCTCCTAAACAGTTAAAGATAGGACATTGCGGTTTTTACCAGTGGATTCTGCACATCTATTTACATAAAATAAGTCCTATAAGTCTGCTCTTAAGAGTTGATAAAAGTACAAACGAATATAATGTTTATATATCACATTTTTAAATATCTATTAATCTCCATTTTAGTCGATCACCAAAACGATTAAAGATAGGACATTGCGGTTTTTACCAGTGGATTCAGCACCTCATTTTACATAAAATAAGTCTACTCTCAAAAGTTGATAAAGGTACAAACGAATAAAAGGTTTATATATCACATTTTTAAATATCTATTATTCTCCATTTTACTCGATGTCCTAAACGGTTAAAGATAGGACATTGCGGTTTTCACCAGTGAATTCAGCACCTCATTTTACATAAAATAAGTCCTATAAGTCTACTCTAAAGAGTTGATAAAGGTACAAACGAAAAAAATGTTTATATATCACATTTTTAAATATCTATTATTCTCCATTTTACTTGATCTCCTAAACGGTTAAAGATAGGACATTGCGGGTTTCACCAGTGGATTCAGCACCTCATTTTACATAAAATAAGTCCTATAAGTCTACTCTAAAGAGTTGATAAAGGTACAAACGAAAAAAACGTTTATATATCACATTTTTAAATATCTATTATTCTCCATTTTACTCGATCTCCTAAACGGTTAAAGATAGGACATAGCGGTTTTCACCAGTGGATTCAACACCTCATTTAAACAAAATAAGTCCTATAAGTCTTCTCTCAAAAGTTGATAAAGGTACAGACAAATAAAATGTTTATATATCATATTATTAAATATCTATTATTCTCCATTTTACTCGATCTCCTAAACGGTTGAAGATAGGACATTGCGGTTTTCACCAGTGGATTCAGCACCTCATTTTAAATAAAATAAGTCATATAAGTCTACTCTCAAGAGTTGATAAAGGTACAAACGAATAAAATGTTTATATATCACATTTTTAAATATCTATTATTCTTCACTTTACTCGATCTGCTAAACAGTTAAAGATAGGACATTGCGGTTTTCACCAGTGGATTCAGCACCTTATTTTACATAAAATAATTCCTATAAGTCTACACTCAAGAGTTGATAAAGGTACAAACGAATAAAATGTTTATATATCATATATCTAAATATCTATTATTATCCATTTTACTCGATCTCCTAAGCAGTTAAAGATAGGACATTGCGGTTTTTACCAGTGAATTCAGCACCTTATTTTACATAAAATAAGTCCTATAAGTCTACTCTAAAGAGTTGATAAAGGTACAAACGAAAAAAACGTTTATATATCACATTTTTAAATATCTATTATTCTCCATTTTACTTGATCTCCTAATCGGTTAAAGATAGGACATTGCGGTTTTCACCAGTGGATTCAGCACCTCATTTTACATAAAATAAATTCTATAAGTCTACTCTCAAAAGTTGATAAAGGTACAAACGAATAAAATGGTTGTAAATCACATTTTTAAATATCTATTATTCTCCATTTTACTCGATCTCCTAAACGGTAAAAGATAGGACATTGCGGTTTTCACCAGTGGATTCAGCACCTCATTTTACATAAAATAAGTTCTATAAGTCTACTCTCAAAAGTTAATAAAGGTACAAACGAATAAAATGGTTATATATCACATTTTTAACTATCTATTATTCTCCATTTTACTTGATCACCAAAACGGTTAAAGATGGGACATTGCGGTTTTCAAAATTGGATTCAGCACCTCATTTTACATAAAATAAGTCCTATAAGTCTACTCTAAAGAGTTGATAATGGTAAAAACGAATAAAATATTTATCAATCACATTTTTAAATATCTATTATTCTCCATTTTACTCGATCTCCTAAACGGTTAAGGATAGGACATTGCGGTTTTCACCAGTGGATTCTGCACCTCATTTTACATAAAATAAGTCCTATAAGTCTACTCTAAAAAATTGATAATGGTACAAACGAATAAAATATTTATATATCACATTTTTAAATATCTATTATTTTCCATTTTACTCGATCTCCTAAACGGTTAAAGATAGGACATAGCGGTTTTCACCAGTGGATTCAACACCTCATTTAAATAAAATAAATCCTATAAGTCTACTCTCAAAAGTTGATAAAGGTACAAACAAATAAAATGTTTATATATCATATTATTAAATATCTATTATTCTCCATTTTACTCGATCTCCAAAACGGTTGAAGTTAGGACATTGCGGTTTTCACCAGTAAATTCAGCACCTCATTTTACATAAAATAAATTCTATAAGTCTATTCTCAAAAGTTGATAAAGGTACAAACGAATAAAATGGTTATACATCACATTTTTAAATATCTATTATTCTCCATTTTATTCGATGACCTAAACGGTCAAAGATAGGACATAGCGGTTTTCACCAGTGGATTCAACACCTCATTTAAACAAAATAAGTCCTATAAGTCTTCTCTCAAAAGTTGATAAAGGTACAAACAAATAAAATGTTTATATATCATATTATTAAATATCTATTATTCTCCATTTTACTCGATCTCCTAAATGGTTGAAGATAGGACATTGCGGTTTTCACCAGTGGCTTCAGCACCTCATTTTAAATAAAATAAGTCATATAAGTCTACTCTCAAGAGTTGATAAAGGTACAAACGAATAAAATGTTTATATTTTACATTTTTAAATATCTATTATTCTTCACTTTACTCGATCTGCTAAACAGTTAAAGATAGGACATTGCGGTTTTCACCAGTGGATTCAGCACCTTATTTTACATAAAATAATTCCTATAAGTCTACACTCAAGAGTTGATAAAGGTACAAACGAATAAAATGTTTATATATCATATATCTAAATATCTATTATTATCCATTTTACTCGATCTCCTAAGCAGTTAAAGATAGGACATTGCGGTTTTCACCAGTGAATTCAGCACCTTATTTTACATAAAATTAGTCCAATAAGTCTACTCTAAAGAGTTGATAAAGGTACAAACAAATATAATGTTTATATATCACATTTTTAAATATCTATTATTCTCCATTTTATTCGATGACCTATACGGTCAAAGATAGGACATTGCGGTTTTTACCACTGGATTCAGCAGCTCATTTTACATAAAATAAGTCCTATAAGTCTACTCTCAAAAGTTGATAAAAGTACAAATGAATAAAATGGTTATATATCACATTTTTAAATATCAATTATTCTCCATTTAATTCGATCACCTAAACGGTCAAAGATAGGACATTGCGGTTTTCACCAGTGGATTCAGCACCTCATTTTCCATAAAATAAGTCTTATAATTTTACTCTAAAGAGTTGATAAAGGTACAAACGAAAAAAATGTTTATATATCACATTTTTAAATATCTATTATTCTCCATTTTACTTGATCTCCTAAACGGTTAAAGATAGGACATTGCGGGTTTCACCAGTGGATTCAGCACCTCATTTTACATAAAATAAGTCCTATAAGTCTACTCTAAAGGGTTGATAAAGGTACAAACGAAAAAAATGGTTGTAAATCACATTTTTAAATATCTATTATTCACCATTTTACTCGATCTCCTAAACGGTAAAAGATAGGACATTGCGGTTTTCACCAGTGGATTCAGCACCTCATTTTACATAAAATAAGTTCTATAAGTCTACTCCAAAAGTTAATAAAGGTACAAACGAATAAAATGGTTATATAACACATTTTTAACTATCTATTATTCTCCATTTTACTTGATCACCAAAACGGTTAAAGATGGGACATTGCGGTTTTCAAAATTGGATTCAGCACCTCATTTTACATAAAATAAGTCCTATAAGTCTACTCTAAAGAGTTGATAATGGTAAAAACGAATAAAATATTTATCAATCACATTTTTAAATATCTATTATTCTCCATTTTACTCGATCTCCTAAACGGTAAAAGATAGGACATTGCGGTTTTCACCAGTGGATTCAGCACCTCATTTTAAATAAAATAAGTCATATAAGTCTACTCTCAAGAGTTGATAAAGGTACAAACGAATAAAATGTTTATATATCACATTTTTAAATATCTATTAATCTTCACTTTACTCGATCTGCTAAACAGTTAAAGATAGGACATTGCGGTTTTCACCAGTGGATTCAGCACCTTATTTTACATAAAATAATTCCTATAAGTCTACACTCAAGAGTTGATAAAGGTACAAACGAATAAAATGTTTATATATCATATATCTAAATATCTATTATTCTCCATTTTACTCGATCTCCTAAACGGTTAAGGATAGGACATTGCGGTTTTCACCAGTGGATTCTGCACCTCATTTTACATAAAATAAGTCCTATAAGTCTACTCTAAAAAATTGATAATGGTACAAACGAATAAAATATTTATATATCACATTTTTAAATATCTATTATTTTCCATTTTACTCGATCTCCTAAACGGTTAAAGATATGACATAGCGGTTTTCACCAGTGGATTCAACACCTCATTTAAATAAAATAAATCCTATAAGTCTACTCTCAAAAGTTGATAAAGGTACAAACAAATAAAATGTTTATATATCATATTATTAAATATCTATTATTCTCCATTTTACTCGATCTCCAAAACGGTTGAAGTTAGGACATTGCGGTTTTCACCAGTAAATTCAGCACCTCATTTTACATAAAATAAATTCTATAAGTCTATTCTCAAAAGTTGATAAAGGTACAAACGAATAAAATGGTTATACATCACATTTTTAAATATCTATTATTCTCCATTTTATTCGATGACCTATACGGTCAAAGATAGGACATAGCGGTTTTCACCAGTGGATTCAACACCTCATTTAAACAAAATAAGTCCTATAAGTCTTCTCTCAAAAGTTGATAAAGGTACAAACAAATAAAATGTTTATATATCATATTATTAAATATCTATTATTCTCCATTTTACTCGATCTCCTAAACGGTTGAAGATAGGACATTGCGGTTTTCACCAGTGGCTTCAGCACCTCATTTTAAATAAAATAAGTCATATAAGTCTACTCTCAAGAGTTGATAAAGGTACAAACGAATAAAATGTTTATATATTACATTTTTAAATATCTATTATTCTTCACTTTACTCGATCTGCTAAACAGTTAAAGATAGGACATTGCGGTTTTCACCAGTGGATTCAGCACCTTATTTTACATAAAATAATTCCTATAAGTCTACACTCAAGAGTTGATAAAGGTACAAACGAATAAAATGTTTATATATCATATATCTAAATATCTATTATTATCCATTTTACTCGATCTCCTAAGCAGTTAAAGATAGGACATTGCGGTTTTCACCAGTGAATTCAGCACCTTATTTTACATAAAATTAGTCCAATAAGTCTACTCTAAAGAGTTGATAAAGGTACAAACAAATATAATGTTTATATATCACATTTTTAAATATCTATTATTCTCCATTTTATTCGATGACCTATACGGTCAAAGATAGGACATTGCGGTTTTTACCACTGGATTCAGCAGCTCATTTTACATAAAATAAGTCCTATAAGTCTACTCTCAAAAGTTGATAAAAGTACAAATGAATAAAATGGTTATATATCACATTTTTAAATATCAATTATTCTCCATTTAATTCGATCACCTAAACGGTCAAAGATAGGACATTGCGGTTTTCACCAGTGGATTCAGCACCTCATTTTCCATAAAATAAGTCCTATAAGTCTACTCATAAGAGTTGATAAAGGTACAAACGAATAAAATGTTTATATATCACATTTTTAAATATCTGTTATTCTCCATTTAACTCGATCTCCTAAACGGTTAAAGATAGGACATTGCGGTTTTCACCAGTCAATTCAGCACCTCATTTTACATAAAATAAGTCCTATAAGTCTACTCTAAATAGTTGATAAAGGTACAAACGAATAAAATGTTTATATATCACATTTTTAAATATCTATTATTCTCCATTTTACTCGATCTCCTAAACGGTTAAATATAGGACATTGCGGTTTTCAATAGTGGATTTAGCACCTCATTTTACATAAAATAAGTCCTATAAGTCTACTCTCAAGAGTCATAAAGGTACAAACGTATAAAATGTTTATATATCGCATTTTTAAATATTTATTATTCACCATTTTACTCGATCTCCTAAACGGTTAAAGATAGGACATTGTGGTTTTCACCAGTGGATTCAGCACCTCATTTTACATAAAATAAGTTTTATAAGTCTACTCTCAAGAGTCATAAAGGTACAAACGAATAAAATGTTTATATATCACATTTTTAAATATCTATTATTCTCCATTTTACTCGATCTCCTAAACGGTTAAAGATAGGACATTGCGGTTTTCACCAGTGGATTCTGCACCTCATTTTACATAAAATAAGTCCTATAAGTCTACTCTAAAAAATTGATAATGGTACAAACGAATAAAATATTTATATATCACATTTTTAAATATCTATTATTTTCCATTTTACTCGATCTCCTAAACGGTTAAAGATAGGACATAGCGGTTTTCACCAGTGGATTCAACACCTCATTTAAATAAAATAAATCCTATAAGTCTACTCTCAAAAGTTGATAAAGGTACAAACAAATAAAATGTTTATATATCATATTATTAAATATCTATTATTCTCCATTTTACTCGATCTCCAAAAGGGTTGAAGTTAGGACATTGCGGTTTTCACCAGTAAATTCAGCACCTCATTTTACATAAAATAAATTCTATAAGTCTATTCTCAAAAGTTGATAAAGGTACAAACGAATAAAATGGTTATACATCACATTTTTAAATATCTATTATTCTCCATTTTATTCGATGACCTATACGGTCAAAGATAGGACATTGCGGTTTTCACCAGTGGATTCAGCACCATATTTTACATAAAATAAGTCCTATAAGTCCACTCTAGATAGTTGATAAAGGTACAAACGAACAAAATGTTTATATATCACATTTTTAAATATCTATTATTCTCCATTTTACTCGATCTCCTAAACAGTTAAAGATAGGACATTGCGGTTTTTACCAGTGGATTCTGCACATCTATTTACATAAAATAAGTCCTATAAATCTACTCTTAAGAGTTGATAAAAGTACAAACGAATATAATGTTTATATATCACATTTTACTCGATCTCCTAAGCAGTTAAAGATAGGACATTGCGGTTTTCACCAGTGAATTCAGCACCTTATTTTACATAAAATTGGTCCAATAAGTCTACTCAAAAGAGTTGATAAAGGTACAAACAAATATAATGTTTATATATCACATTTTTAAATATCTATTATTCTCCATTTTATTCGATGACCTATACGGTCAAAGATAGGACATTGCGGTTTTTACCACTGGATTCAGCAGCTCATTTTACATAAAATAAGTCCTATAAGTCTACTCTCAAAAGTTGATAAAAGTACAAATGAATAAAATGGTTATATATCACATTTTTAAATATCAATTATTCTCCATTTAATTCGATCACCTAAACGGTCAAAGATAGGACATTGCGGTTTTCACCAGTGGATTCAGCACCTCATTTTCCATAAAATAAGTCTTATAATTTTACTCTAAAGAGTTGATAAAGGTACAAACGAAAAAAATGTTTATATATCACATTTTTAAATATCTATTATTCTCCATTTTACTTGATCTCCTAAAAGGTTAAAGATAGGACATTGCGGGTTTCACCAGTGGATTCAGCACCTCATTTTACATAAAATAAGTCCTATAAGTCTACTCTAAAGAGTTGATAAAGGTACAAACGAAAAAAATGGTTGTAAATCACATTTTTAAATATCTATTATTCTCCATTTTACTCGATCTCCTAAACGGTCAAAGATAGGACATTGCGGTTTTCACCAGTGGATTCAGCACCTCATTTTACATAAAATAAGTTCTATAAGTCTACTCCAAAAGTTAATAAAGGTACAAACGAATAAAATGGTTATATAACACATTTTTAACTATCTATTATTCTCCATTTTACTTGATCACCAAAACGGTTAAAGATGGGACATTGCGGTTTTCAAAATTGGATTCAGCACCTCATTTTACATAAAATAAGTCCTATAAGTCTACTCTAAAGAGTTGATAATGGTAAAAACGAATAAAATATTTATCAATCACATTTTTAAATATCTATTATTCTCCATTTTACTCGATCACCTAAACGGTCAAAGATAGGACATTGCGATTTTCACCAGTGAATTCAGCACCTTATTTTACATAAAATAAGTCTTATAAGTCTACTCTAAAGAGTTGATTAAGGTACAAACGAATACAATGTTTATATATCACCTTTTTAAATATCTATTATTCTCCATTTTACTCGATCTCCTAAACAGTTAAAGATAGGTCATTGCGGTTCTCACCAGTGGATTCAGCACCTCATTTTACATAAATTTAGTCCTATAAGTCTACTCTAAAGAGTTGATAAAGGTACAAACGAATGAAATGGTTATATATCACATTTTTAAATATCTATTATTCTCCATTTTACTCGATGACCTAAACGGTTATAGATAGGACATTGCGGTTTTCACCAGTGGATTCAGCACCTCATTTTACATAAATTTAGTCCTATAAGTCTACTCTTAAGAGTTGATAAAGGTACAAACGAATAAAATGGTTATATATCACATTTTTAAATACCTATTATTCTCCATTTTACTCGATCTCCTAAACAGTTAAAGATAGGACATTGCGGTTTTCACCAGTGGATTTAGCACCTTATTTTACATAAAATATGTCCTATAAGTGTACTCTCAAGAGTTGATAAAGGTACAAACGTATAAAATGTTTATATATCACATTTTTAAATATCTATTATTCTCCATTTTACTCGATATCCTAAACGGTTAAAGATAGGACATTGTGGTTTCCACCAGTGGATTCAGCACCTCATTTTACCTAAAATATGTTCTATAAGTCTACTCTAAAGAGTTGATAAACGTACAAACGAATAAATTGTTTATATATCACATTTTTAAATATCTATTATTCTCCATTTTACTCGATCTCTTAACGGTTAAAAATAGGACATTGCGGTTTTCATTAGTGGATTCAGCACCTCATTTTACATAAAATAAATACTAAAAGTCTACTCTCAAGAGTTGGTAAAGGTACAAACGAATAAAATGTTTATATATCACATTTTTAAATATCTATTATTCTCCATTTTACTCGATCTCCTAAACGGTTTAAGATAGAACTTTGCGGTTTTCACCAGTGGATTCAGCACCTCATATTACATAAAATAAGTCCTATAAGTCTACTCTAAAGAGTTGATAAAGGTACAAACGAATAAAATGTTTATGCATCACATTTTTAAATATCTTTCATTCTCCATTTTAGTCGATCTCCTAAATGGTTAAAGATAGGACATTGTGGTTTCCACCAGTGGATTCAGCACTTCATTTTACATAAAATAAGTTTTATAGGTCTACTCTGAAGAGTTGATAAAGGTACAAACGAATAAAATATTTATATATCACATTTTTAAAAATCTATTATTCTCCATTTTTCTCGATCTCCTAAACGGTTAAAGATAGGACATTGCGGTTTTCACCAGTGGATTCAGCACCTTAATTTACATAAAATAAGTCCTATAAGTCTACTCTCAAGAGATGATAAAGGTACAAACGAATAAATTGTTTATAAATCACATTTTTAAATATCTATTATTCTTCACTTTACTCGATCTGCTAAACAGTTAAAGATAGGACATTGCGGTTTTTACCAGTGGATTCAGCACCTCATTTTACATAAAATAAGTCCTATAAGTCTACTCTAAAGAGTTGATAAAGGTACAAACGAAAAAAATGTTTATATATCACATTTTTAAATATCTATTATTCTTCACTTTACTCGATCTGCTAAACAGTTAAAGATAGGACATTGCGGTTTTCACCAGTGAATTCAGCACCTCATTTTACATTAAATAAGTCCTATAAGTCTACTCTCAAGAGTTGATAAAGGTACAAATGAATATAATGTTTATATATCACATTTTTATATATCTTTTGTTCTCCAATTTACTCGATCTCCTAATCGGTTAAAGGTAGGACATTGCGGTTTTCACCAGTGGATTCAGCACCTTATTTTACATAAAATAATTCCTATAAGTCTACTCTCAAGGGTTGATAAAGGTACAAACGAATAAAATGTTTATATATCATATATTTAAATATCTATTATTCTCCATTTTACTCGATCTCCTAAGCAGTTAAAGATAGGACATTGCGGTTTTCACCAGTGAATTCAGCACCTTATTTTACATAAAATTAGTCTAATAAGTCTACTCTAAAGAGTTGATAAAGGTACAAACGAATATAATGTTTATATATCACATTTTTAAATATCTATTATTCTCCATTTTACTCGATCTCCTAAACGGTTAAGGATAGGACATTGCGGTTTTCACCAGTGGATTCTGCACCACATTATACATAAAGTAAGTCCTATAAGTCTACTCTAAAAAATTGATAATGGTACAAACGAATAAAATATTTATATATCACATTTTTAAATATCTATTATTTTCCATTTTACTCGATCTCCTAAACGGTTAAAGATAGGACATAGCGGTTTTCACCAGTGGATTCAACACCTCATTTAAATAAAATAAATCCTATAAGTCTACTCTCAAAAGTTGATAAAGGTACAAACAAATAAAATGTTTATATATCATATTAAATATCTATTATTCTCCATTTTACTCGATCTCCTAAACGGTTGAAGTTAGGACATTGCGGTTTTCACCAGTAAATTCAGCACCTCATTTTCAATAAAATAAATTCTATAAGTCTACTCTCAAAAGTTGATAAAGGTACACACGAATAAAATGGTTATATATCACATTTTTAAATATCTATTATTCTCCATTTTATTCGATGACCTATACGGTCAAAGATAGGACATTGCGGTTTTCACCACTGGATTCAGCAGCTCATTTTACATAAAATAAGTCCTATAAGTCTACTCTCAGAAGTTGATAAAAGTACAAATGAATAAAATGGTTATATATCACATTTTTAAATATCAATTATTCTCCATTTAATTCGATCACCTAAACGGTCAAAGATAGGACATTGCGGTTATCACCAGTGGATTCAGCTCCTCATTTTATATAAAATAAGTCTTATAAGTCTACTCTAAAGAGTTGATAAAGGTACAAACGAAAAAAATGTTAATATATCACATTTTTAAATATTTATTATTCTCCATTTTACTCGATCTCCTAAACGGTTAAAGATAGGACATTGCGGTTTTTACCAGTGGATTCAGCACCTCATTTTACATAAAATAAGTCTTATAAGTCTTCTCTAACGAGCTGATAAAGGTACAAACGAAAAAAAGGTTAATATATCACATTTTTAAATATCTATTATTCTCCATTTCACTCTATCTCCTAAACGGTTAAAGATAGGACATTGCGGTTTTCACCAGTGGATTCAGCACCTCATTTTACATAAATTTAGTCCTATAAGTCTACTCTAAAGAGTTGATAAAGGTACAAACGAATAAAATGGTTATATATCACATTTTTAAATATCTATTATTCTCCATTTTACTCGATGTAATAAACGGTTAAAGATCGGACATTGTGGTTTTAACCAGTGGATTCAGCACCTTATTTTACATAAAATAAGTCCTATATGTCTACTCTTAAAAGTTGATAAAGGTACAAACGAATAAAATGTTTATATATCACATTTTTAAATATCTATTATTCTCCATTTTACTCGATGTCCTAAACGCTTAAAGATAGGACATTGCGGTTTTCACCAGTGGATTCAGCACCTCATTTTACATAAAATAAGTTTTATAAGTCTACTCTCAAAAGTTGATAAAGGTACAAACGAATAAAAGGTTTATATATCACATTTTTAAATATCTAATATTCTCCATTTTACTCGATGTCCTAAACGGTTAAAGATTGGACATTGCGGTTTTCACCAGTGGATTCAGCACCTCATTTTACATAAAATAAGTCTTATAAGCCTACTCTAAAGAGTTGATAAGGGTACAAACGAAAAAAATGTTAATATATCACATTTTTAAATATCTATTATTCTCCATTTTACTCGATCTCCTAAACGGTTAAAGATAGAACATTGCGGTTTTTACCAGTGGATTCAGCACCTCATTTTACATAAAATAAGTTCTATAAGTCTACTCTCAAAAGTTGATAAAGGTACAACCGAATAAAATGTTTATATATCACATTTTTAAATATCTATTATTCTCCATTTTACTCGATGTCCTAAACGGTTAAAGATAGGACATGGCGGTTTTCACCAGTGGATTCAGCACCTCATTTTACATAAAATAAGTTCTATAAGTCTACTCTCAAAAGTTGATAAAGGTACAAACGAATAAAATGTTTATATATCACCTTTTTAAATATCTATTATTATCCATTTCACTCTATCTCCTAAACGGTTAAAGATTGGACATTGCGGTTTTCACCAGTGGATTCAGCACCTCATTTTACATAAACTAAGTCTTATAAGTCTACTCTCAAAAGTTGATAATGGTACTAACGAATAAAAGGTTTATATATCACATTTTTAAATATCTAATATTCTCCATTTTACTCGATGTCCTAAACGGTTAAAGATAGGACATTGCGGTTTTCACCAGTGGATTCAGCACCTCATTTTACATAAAATAAGTCCTATAAGTCTACTCTAAAGAGTTGATAAAGGTACAAACGAAAAAAATGTTTATATATCACATTTTTAAATATCTATTATTCTCCATTTTACTCGAACTATTAAACGGTTAAAGATAGGACATCGCGGTTTTCACCAGTGGATTTAGCACCTCGTTTTACATATAATAAGTCCTATAAGTCTACTCTAAAGGGTTGATAAAGGTACAAACGAATAAAATGTTTATATATAAATTTTTAAATATCTATTATTTTCCATTTTACTCGATCTCCTAAACCGATAAAGATAGGACATTGCGGTTTTCACCAGTGGATTCAGCACCTTATTTTACATAAAATAAGTCTTATAAGTCTACTCTAAAGAGTTGATAAAGGTACACACGAATAAAATGTTTATATATCACCTTTTTAAATATCTATTATTCTCCATTTTACTCGATCTCCTAAACAGATAAAGATAGGACATTGCGGTTTTCACCAGTGGATTCAGCACCTCATTTTACATAAAATAAGTTCTATAAGTCTACTCTCAAAAGTTGATAAAGGTACAAACGAATAAAATGTTTATATATCACATTTTTAAATATTTATTATTCTCCATTTTACTCGATGTCCTAAACGGTTAAAGATAGGACATTGCGGTTTTCACCAGTGGATTCAGCACCTCATTTTACATAAAATAAGTTCTATAAGTCTACTCTCAAAAGTTGATAAAGGTACAAACGAATAAAATGTTTATATATCACCTATTTAAATATCTATTATTATCCATTTCACTCTATCTCCTAAACGGTTAAAGATAGGACATTGCGGTTTTCACCAGTGGATTCAGCACCTCATTTTACATAAACTAAGTCTTATAAGTCTACTCTCAAAAGTTGATAATGGTACTAACGAATAAAAGGTTTATATATCACATTTTTAAATATCTAATATTTTCCATTTTACTCGATGTCCTAAACGGTTAAAGATAGGACATTGCGGTTTTCACCAGTGGATTCAGCACCTTATTTTACATAAAATAAGTCCTATAAGTCTACTTCTAAAGAGTTGATAAAGGTACAAACGAAAAAAATGTTTATATATCACATTTTTAAATATCTAATATTCTCCATTTTACTCGATGTCCTAAACGGTTAAAGATAGGACATTGCGGTTTTCACCAGTGGATTCAGCACCTCATTTTACATAAAATAAGTCTTATAAGTCTACTCTCAAAAGTTGATAAAGGTACAAACGAATAAAAGGTTTATATATCACATTTTTAAATATCTAATATTCTCCATTTTACTCGATGTCCTAAACGGTTAAAGATAGGACATTGCGGTTTTCACCAGTGGATTAAGCACCTCATTTTACATAAAATAAGTCTTATAAGCCTACTCTAAAGAGTTGATAAGGGTACAAACGAAAAAAATGTTAATATATCACATTTTTAAATATCTATTATTCTCCATTTTACTCGATCTCCTAAACGGTTAAAGATAGGACATTGCGGTTTTTACCAGTGGATTCAGCACCTCATTTTACATAAAATAAGTCTTATAAGTCTTCTCTAACGAGCTGATAAAGGTACAAACGAAAAAAAGGTTAATATATCACATTTTTAAATATCAATTATTCTCCATTTCACTCTATCTCCTAAACGGTTAAAGATAGGACATTGCGGTTTTCACCAGTGGATTCAGCACCTCATTTTACATAAATTTAGTCCTATAAGTCTACTCTAAAGAGTTGATAAAGGTACAAACGAATAAAATGGTTATATATCACATTTTTAAATATCTATTATTCTCCATTTTACTCGATGTAATAAACGGTTAAAGATTGGACATTGCGGTTTTCACCAGTGGATTCAGCACCTCATTTTACATAAACTAAGTCTTATAAGTCTACTCTCAAAAGTTGATAATGGTACTAACGAATAAAAGGTTTATATATCACATTTTTAAATATCTAATATTCTCCATTTTACTCGATGTCCTAAACGGTTAAAGATAGGACATTGCGGTTTTCACCAGTGGATTCAGCACCTCATTTTACATAAAATAAGTCCTATAAGTCTACTCTAAAGAGTTGATAAAGGTACAAACGAAAAAAATGTTTATATATCACATTTTTAAATATCTAATATTCTCCATTTTACTCGATGTCCTAAACGGTTAAAGATTGGACATTGCGGTTTTCACCAGTGGATTCAGCACCTCATTTTACATAAAATAAGTCTTATAAGCCTACTCTAAAGAGTTGATAAGGGTACAAACGAAAAAAATGTTAATATATCACATTTTTAAATATCTATTATTCTCCATTTTACTCGATCTCCTAAACGGTTAAAGATAGAACATTGCGGTTTTTACCAGTAAATTCAGCACCTCATTTTACATAAAATAAGTCTTATAAGTCTACTCTAACGAGCTGATAAAGGTACAAACGAAAAAAAGGTTAATATATCACATTTTTAAATATCTATTATTCTCCATTTCACTCTATCATCTAAACGGTTAAAGATAGGACATTGCGGTTTTCCCCAGTGGATTCAGCACCTCATTTAACATAAAATAAGTTCTATAAGTCTACTCTCAAAAGTTGATAAAGGTACAACCGAATAAAATGTTTATATATCACATTTTTAAATATCTATTATTCTCCATTTTACTCGATGTCCTAAACGGTTAAAGATAGGACATTGCGGTTTTCACCAGTGGATTTAGCACCTCATTTTACATAAAATAAGTTCTATAAGTCTACTCTCAAAAGTTGATAAAGGTACAACCGAATAAAATGTTTATATATCACATTTTTAAATATCTATTATTCTCCATTTTACTCGATGTCCTAAACGGTTAAAGATAGGACATTGCGGTTTTCACCAGTGGATTCAGCACCTCATTTTACATAAACTAAGTCTTATAAGTCTACTCTCAAAAGTTGATAATGGTACTAACGAATAAAAGGTTTATATATCACATTTTTAAATATCTAATATTCTCCATTTTACTCGATGTCCTAAACGGTTAAAGATAGGACATTGCGGTTTTCACCAGTGGATTCAGCACCTCATTTTACATAAAATAAGTCCTATAAGTCTACTCTAAAGAGTTGATAAAGGTACAAACGAAAAAAATGTTTATATATCACATTTTTAAATATCTAATATTCTCCATTTTACTCGATGTCCTAAACGGTTAAAGATAGGACATTGCGGTTTTCACCAGTGGATTCAGCACCTCATTTTACATAAAATAAGTCTTATAAGTCTACTCTCAAAAGTTGATAAAGGTACAAACGAATAAAAGGTTTATATATCACATTTTTAAATATCTAATATTCTCCATTTTACTCGATGTCCTAAACGGTTAAAGATAGGACATTGCGGTTTTCACCAGTGGATTCAGCACCTCATTTTACATAAAATAAGTCTTATAAGCCTACTCTAAAGAGTTGATAAGGGTACAAACGAAAAAAATGTTAATATATCACATTTTTAAATATCTATTATTCTCCATTTTACTCGATCTCCTAAACGGTTAAAGATAGGACATTGCGGTTTTTACCAGTGGATTCAGCACCTCATTTTACATAAAATAAGTTCTATAAGTCTACTCTCAAAAGTTGATAAAGGTACAAACGAATAAAATGTTTATATATCACATTTATAAATATCTATTATTCTCCATTTTACTCGATGTCCTAAACGGTTAAAGATAGGACATTGCGGTTTTCACCAGTGGATTCAGCACCTCATTTTACATAAAATAAGTTCTATAAGTCTACTCTCAAAAGTTGATAAAGGTACAAACGAATAAAAGGTTTATATATCACCTTTTTAAATATCTATTATTATCCATTTCACTCTATCTCCTAAACGGTTAAAGATAGGACATTGCGGTTTTCACCAGTGGATTCAGCACCTCATTTTACATAAAATAAGTCTTATAAGCCTACTCTAAAGAGTTGATAAGGGTACAAACGAAAAAAATGTTAATATATCACATTTTTAAATATCTATTATTCTCCATTTTACTCGATTTCCTAAACGGTTAAAGATAGGACATTGCGGTTTTTACCAGTGGATTCAGCACCTCATTTTACATAAAATAAGTCTTATAAGTCTACTCTAACGAGCTGATAAAGGTACAAACGAAAAAAATGTTAATATATCACATTTTTAAATATCTATTATTCTCCATTTTACTCGATCTCCTAAACAGATAAAGATAGGACATTGCGGTTTTCACCAGTGGATTCAGCACCTTATTTTACATAAAATAAGTCCTATAAGTCTACTCTCAAAAGTTGATAAAGGTACAAACGAATAAAATGTTTATATATCACCATTTTAAATATCTATTATTCTCCATTTCACTCTATCTCCTAAACGGTTGAAGATAGGACATTGCGGTTTTCACCAGTGGATTTAGCACCTCATTTTACATAAAATAAGTCCTATAAGTCTACTCTTAAAAGTTGATAAAGGTACAAACGAATAAAATGTTTATATATCACATTTTTAAATATCTATTATTCTCCATTTTACTCGATGTCCTAAACGGTTAAAGATAGGACATTGCGGTTTTCACCAGTGGATTCAGCACCTCATTTTACATAAAATAAGTCTTATAAGTCTACTCTCAAAAGTTGATAAATTTACAAACGAATAAAAGGTTTATATATCACATTTTTAAATATCTAATATTCTCCATTTTACTCGATGTCCTAAACGGTTAAAGATAGGACATTGAGGTTTTCACCAGTGGATTCAGCACCTCATTTTACATAAAATAAGTCTTATAAGCCTACTCTAAAGAGTTGATAAGGGTACAAACGAAAAAAATGTTAATATATCACATTTTTAAATATCTATTATTCTCCATTTTACTCGATCTCCTAAACGGTTAAAGATAGAACATTGCGGTTTTTACCAGTGGATTCAGCACCTCATTTTACATAAAATAAGTCTTATAAGTCTACTCTAACGAGCTGACAAAGGTACAAACGAAAAAAGGTTAATATATCACATTTTTAAATATCTATTATTCTCCATTTCACTCTATCTCCTAAACGGTTAAAGATAGGACATTGCGGTTTTCCCCAGTGGATTCAGCACCTCATTTAACATAAAATAAGTTCTATAAGTCTACTCTCAAAAGTTGATAAAGGTACAACCGAATAAAATGTTTATATATCACATTTTTAAATATCTATTATTCTCCATTTTACTCGATGTCCTAAACGGTTAAAGATAGGACATTGCGGTTTTCACCAGTGGATTCAGCACCTCATTTTACATAAAATAAGTTCTATAAGTCTACTCTCAAAAGTTGATAAAGGTACAAACGAATAAAATGTTTATATATCACCTTTTTAAATATCTATTATTATCCATTTCACTCTATCTCCTAAACGGTTAAAGATAGGACATTGCGGTTTTCACCAGTGGATTCAGCACCTCATTTTACATAAACTAAGTCTTATAAGTCTACTCTCAAAAGTTGATAATGGTACTAACGAATAAAAGGTTTATATATCACATTTTTAAATATCTAATATTCTCCATTTTACTCGATGTCCTAAACGGTTAAAGATAGGACATTGCGGTTTTCACCAGTGGATTCAGCACCTTATTTTACATAAAATAAGTCCTATAAGTCTACTCTAAAGAGTTGATAAAGGTACAAACGAAAAAAATGTTTATATATCACATTTTTAAATATCTAATATTCTCCATTTTACTCGATGTCCTAAACGGTTAAAGATAGGACATTGCGGTTTTCACCAGTGGATTCAGCACCTCATTTTACATAAAATAAGTCTTATAAGTCTACTCTCAAAAGTTGATAAAGGTACAAACGAATAAAAGGTTTATATATCACATTTTTAAATATCTATTATTCTCCATTTTACTCGATCTCCTAAACGGTTAAAGATAGGACATTGCGGTTTTTACCAGTGGATTCAGCACCTCATTTTACATAAAATAAGTCTTATAAGTCTGCTCTAACGAGCTGATAAAGGTACAAACGAAAAAAAGGTTAATATATCAAATTTTTAAATATCTATTATTCTCCATTTCACTCTATCTCCTAAACGGTTAAAGATAGGACATTGCGGTTTCCACCAGTGGATTCAGCACCTCATTTAACATAAAATAAGTTCTATAAGTCTACTCTCAAAAGTTGATAAAGGTACAACCGAATAAAATGTTTATATATCACATTTTTAAATATCTATTATTCTCCATTTCACTCTATCTCCTAAACGGTTAAAGATTGGACATTGCGGTTTTCACCAGTGGATTCAGCACCTCATTTTACATAAAATAAGTTCTATAAGTCTACTCTCAAAAGTTGATAAAGGTACAAACGAATAAAATGTTTATATATCACATTTTTAAATATCTATTATTCTCCATTTTACTCGATGTCCTAAACGGTTAAAGATAGGACATTGCGGTTTTCACCAGTGGATTCAGCACCTCATTTTACATAAAATAAGTTCTATAAGTCTATTCTCAAAAGTTGATAAAGGTACAAACGAATAAAATGTTTATATATCACCATTTTAAATATCTATTATTATCCATTTCACTCTATCTCCTAAACGGTTAAAGATAGGACATTGCGGTTTTCACCAGTGGATTCAGCACCTCATTTTACATAAACTAAGTCTTATAAGTCTACTCTCAAAAGTTGATAATGGTACTAACGAATAAAAGGTTTATATATCACATTTTTAAATATCTAATATTCTCCATTTTACTCGATGTCCTAATCGGTTAAAGATAGGACATTGCGGTTTTCACCAGTGGATTCAGCACCTCATTTTACTTAAACTAAGTCCTATAAGTCTACTCTAAAGAGTTGATAAAGGTACAAACGAATAAAATGTTTATATATCACATTTTTAAATATCTATTATTCTCCATTTTACTCGATCACCTAAACGGTCAAAGATAGGACATTGCGGTTTTCACCAGTGGATTCAGCACCTCATTTTACATAAATTTAGTCCTATAAGTCTACTCTAAAGAGTTGATTATGGTACAAACGGATAAAATGGTTATATATCACATTTTTAAATACCTATTATTCTCCATTTTACTCGATCACCTAAACGGTCAAAGATAGGACATTGCGGTTTTCACCAGTGGATTCAGCACCTTATTTTACATAAAATTAGTTTTATAAAACTACTCTAAAGAGTTGATAAAGGTACAAACGAATAAAATGTTTATATATCACATTTTTAAATATCTATTATTCTATATTTTACTCGATCTTCTAAACAGTTAAAGATAGGACATTGCGGTTTTCACTAGTGGATTCAGCACCTCATTTTACATAAATTTAGTCCTATAAGTCTACTCTAAAGAGTTAATAAAGGTACAAACGAATAAAAGGTTTATATATCACATTTTTAAATATCTAATATTCTCCATTTTACTCGATGTCCTAATCGGTTAAAGATAGGACATTGCGGTTTTCACCAGTGGATTCAGCACCTTATTTTACATAAAATAAGTCCTATAAGTCTACTTCTAAAGAGTTGATAAAGGTACAAACGAAAAAAATGTTTATATATCACATTTTTAAATATCTAATATTCTCCATTTTACTCGATGTCCTAAACGGTTAAAGATAGGACATTGCGATTTTCACCAGTGGATTCAGCACCTCATTTTACATAAAATAAGTCTTATAAGTCTACTCTCAAAAGTTGATAAAGGTACAAACGGATAAAAGGTTTATATATCACATTTTTAAATATCTAATATTCTCCATTTTACTCGATGTCCTAAACGGTTAAAGATAGAACATTGCGGTTTTCACCAGTGGATTCAGCACCTCATTTTACATAAAATAAGTCTTATAAGCCTACTCTAAAGAGTTGATAAGGGTACAAACGAAAAAAATGTTAATATATCACATTTTTAAATATCTATTATTCTCCATTTTACTCGATCTCCTAAACGGTTAAAGATAGGACATTGCGGTTTTTACCAGTGGATTCAGCACCTCATTTTACATAAAATAAGTCTTATAAGTCTTCTCTAACGAGCTGATAAAGGTACAAACGAAAAAAAGGTTAATATATCACATTTTTAAATATCTATTATTCTCCATTTCACTCTATCTCCTAAACGGTTAAAGATAGGACATTGCGGTTTTCACCAGTGGATTCAGCACCTCATTTAACATAAAATAAGTTCTATAAGTCTACTCTCAAAAGTTGATAAAGGTACAACCGAATAAAATGTTTATATATCACATTTTTAAATATCTATTATTCTTCATTTCACTCTATCTCCTAAACGGTTAAAGATAGGACATTGCGGTTTTCACCAGTGGATTCAGCACCTCATTTAACATAAAATAAGTTCTATAAGTCTACTCTCAAAAGTTGATAAAGGTTCAACCGAATAAAATGTTTATATATCACATTTTTAAATATCTATTATTCTCCATTTTACTCGATGTCCTAAACGGTTAAAGATAGGACATTGCGGTTTTCACCAGTGGATTCAGCACCTCATTTTACTTAAACTAAGTCCTATAAGTCTACTCTAAAGAGTTGATAAAGGTACAAACGAATAAAATGTTTATATATCACATTTTTAAATATCTATTATTCTCCATTTTACTCGATCACCTAAACGGTCAAAGATAGGACATTGCGGTTTTCACCAGTGGATTCAGCACCTCATTTTACATAAATTTAGTCCTATAAGTCTACTCTAAAGAGTTGATTATGGTACAAACGGATAAAATGGTTATATATCACATTTTTAAATACCTATTATTCTCCATTTTACTCGATCACCTAAACGGTCAAAGATTAGACATTGCGGTTTTCACCAGTGGATTCAGCACCTTATTTTACATAAAATTAGTTTTATAAAACTACTCTAAAGAGTTGATAAAGGTACAAACGAATAAAATGTTTATATATCACATTTTTAAATATCTATTATTCTATATTTTACTCGATCTTCTAAACAGTTAAAGATAGGACATTGCGGTTTTCACTAGTGGATTCAGCACCTCATTTTACATAAATTTAGTCCTATAAGTCTACTCTAAAGAGTTAATAAAGGTACAAACGAATAAAATGGTTATATATCACATTTTTAAATATATATTATTCTCCATTTTACTCTTTCTCTTAATCGGTTAAAAATAGGACATTGCGGTTTTCACCAGTGGATTCGGCACCTCATTTTACATAAAATAAGTCCCATACGTCTACTCTAAAGAGTTGATAAAGGTACAAACGAAATAAAATTTTATATATCTCATTTTTAAATATCTATTATTCTTCATTTTACTCGATCTCCTAAATGGTTTAAGATAGGACATTGCGGTTTTCACCAGTGGATTCAGCACCTCATTTTACTTAAACTAAGTCCTATAAGTCTACTCTAAAGAGTTGATAAAGGTACAAACGAATAAAATGTTTATATATCACATTTTTAAATATCTATTATTCTCCATTTTACTCGATCACCTAAACGGTCAAAGATAGGACATTGCGGTTTTCACCAGTGGATTCAGCACCTCATTTTACATAAATTTAGTCCTATGAGTCTACTCTAAAGAGTTGATTATGGTACAAACGGATAAAATGGTTATATATCACATTTTTAAATACCTATTATTCTCCATTTTACTCGATCACCTAAACGGTCAAAGATAGGACATTGCGGTTTTCACCAGTGGATTCAACACCTCATTTTACTTAAACTAAGTCCTATAAGTCTACTCTAAAGAGTTGATAAAGGTACAAACGAATAAAATGTTTATATATCACATTTTTAAATATCTATTATTCTCCATTTTACTCAATCACCTAAACGGTCAAAGATAGGACATTGCGGTATTCACCAGTGGATTCAGCACCTCATTTTACATAAATTTAGTCCTATAAGTCTACTCTAAAGAGTTGATTATGGTACAAACCGATAAAATGGTTATATATCACATTTTTAAATACCTATTATTCTCCATTTTACTCGATCACCTAAACGGTCAAAGATAGGACATTGCGGTTTTCACCAGCGGATTCAGCACCTTATTTTACATAAAATTAGTTCTATAAGACTACTCTAAAGAGTTGATAAAGGTACAAACAAATAAAATGTTTATATATCACATTTTTAAATATCTATTATTCTATATTTTACTCGATCTTCTAAACAGTTAAAGATAGGACATTGCGGTTTTCACTAGTGGATTCAGCACCTCATTTTACATAAATTTAGTCTTATAAGTCTACTCTAAAGAGTTGATAAAGGTACAAACGAAATAAAATTTTATATATCACATTTTTAAATATCTATTATTCTTCATTTTACTCGATCTTCAAAATGGTTTAAGATAGGACATTGCGGTTTCCATCAGTGGATTCAGCACCTCATTTTACATAATATAAGTCCCATAAGTCTACTCTCAAGAGTTGATAAACGTACAAACGAATAAAATGGTTATATATCACATTTTTAAATATCTAATATTCTCCATTTTACTCGATGTCCTAAACGGTTAAAGATAGGACATTGCGGTTTTTACCAGTGGATTCAGCACCTCATTTTACATAAAATAAGTCTTATAAGTCTACTCTCAATAGTTGATAAAGGTACAAACGAATAAATGGTTTTTATATCACATATTTAAATATTTATTATTCTCCATTTTACTCGATCACCTAAACGGTCAAAGATAGGACATTGCGGTTTTCACCAGTGGATTCAGCACCTCATTTTACATAAATTTAGTCCTATAAGTCTACTCTCAAGAGTTGATAAAGGTACAAACGAATAAAATGTTTAAATATCACATTTTTAAATATCTATTATTTTCCATTTTACTCGATCTCCTAAACGGTTAGAGATAGGACATTGCGGTTTTTACCAGTGAATTCAGCACCTCATTTTACATAAAATAAGTCTTATAAGTCTACTATCAAAAGTTGATAAAGGTACAAACGAATAAAAGGTTTATATATCACATTTTAAAATACCTATTATTCTCCATTTTACTCGATCACCTAAACGGTCAAAGATAGGACATTGCGGTTTTCACCAGTGGATTCAGCACCTCATTTTACTTAAACTAAGTCCTATAAGTCTACTCTAAAGAGTTGATAAAGGTACAAACGAATAAAATGTTTATATATCACATTTTTAAATATTTATTATTCTCCATTTTACTCGATCACCTAAACGGTCAAAGATAGGACATTGCGGTTTTCACCAGTGGATTCAGCACCTCATTTTACATAAATTTAGTCCTATAAGTCTACTCTCAAGAGTTGATAAAGGTACAAACGAATAAAATGTTTAAATATCACATTTTTAAATATTTTTGATTTTCCATTTTACTCGAACTCCTAAACGGTTAAAGGTAGGACATTGCGGTTTTCACCAGTGGATTCAGCACCTTATTTTACATAAAATAAGTCCTATAAGTCTACTCTAAAGAGTTGATAAAGGTACAAACGAAAAAAATGTTATATCACATTTTTAAATATCTAATATTCTCCATTTTACTCGATGTCCTAAACGGTTAAAGATAGGACATTGCGGTTTTCACCAGTGGATTCAGCACCTCATTTTACATAAAATAAGTCTTATAAGTCTACTATCAAAAGTTGATAAAGGTACAAGCGAATAAAAGGTTTATATAACACATTTTTAAATATCTAATATTCTCCATTTTACTCGATGTCCTAAACGGTTAAAGATAGGACATTGCGGTTTTCACCAGTGGATTCAGCACCTCATTTTACATGAAATAAGTCTTATAAGTCTACTCTCAATAGTTGATGAAGGTACAAACGAATAAAAGGTTTATATATCACATTTTTAAATATCTAATATTCTCCATTTTACTCGATGTCCTAAACGGTTAAAGATAGGACATTGCGGTTTTCACCAGTGGATTCTGCACCTCAATTTACATAAAATAAGTCTTATAAGTCTACTCTCAATAGTTGATAAAGGTACAAACGAATAAAAGGTTTATATATCACATTTTTAAATATCTAATATTCTCCATTTTACTCGATGTCCTAAACGGTTAAAGATAGGACATTGCGGTTTTTACCAGTAAATTTAGCACCTCATTTTACATAAAATAAGTCTTATAAGTCTACTCTCAATAGTTGATAAAGGTACAAATGAATAAAAGGTTTTTATATCACATTTTTAAATATCTAATATTCTCCATTTTACTCGATCTCCTAAACGGTTAAAGATAGGACATTGCGGTTTTCACCAGTTTATTCAGCACCTTATTTTACATTAAATAAGTCCTATAAGTCTACTCTCAAAAGTTGATAAAGGTACAACCGAATAAAATGTTTATATATCACATTTTTAAATATCTATTATTCTCCATTTTACTCGATGTCCTAAACGGTTAAAGATAGGACATTGGGGTTTTCACCAGTGGATTCAGCACCTTATTTTACATAAATTTAGTCCTATAAGTCTACTCTAAAGAGTTGATAAAGGTACAAACGGATAAAATGTTTATATATCACCTTTTTAAATATCTACTATACTCCATTTTACTCGATCTCCTAAACAGTTAAAAATAGGACATTGCGGTTTTCACCAGAGGATTCAGCACCTTATTTTACATTAAATAAGTCTTATAAGTCTACTCTCAAAAGTTGATAAAGGTACAACCGAATAAAATGTTTATATATCACATTTTTAAATACCTATTATTCTCCATTTTACTCGATTACCTAAACGGTGAAAGATAGGACATTGCGGTTTTCACCAGTGGATTCAGCACCTTATTTTACATAAAATAAGTCTTATAAGTCTACTCTCAAAAGTTGATAAAGGTACAACCGAATAAAATGTTTATATATCACATTTTTAAATATCTATTATTCTCCATTTTACTCGATGTCCTAAACGGTTAAAGATAGGACATTGCGGTTTTCACCAGTGGATTCAGCACCTCATTTTACATAAAATAAGTCTTATAAGTCTTCTCTAACGAGCTGATAAAGGTACAAACGAAAAAAAGGTTAATATATCACATTTTTAAATATCTATTATTCTCCATTTTACTCGATCTCCTAAACGGTTAAAGATAGGACATTGCGGTTTTTACCAGTGGATTCAGCACCTCATTTTACATAAAATAAGTCTTATAAGTCTTCTCTAACGAGCTGATAAAGGTACAAACGGAAAAAAGGTTAATATATCACATTTTTAAATATCTATTATTCTCCATTTCACTCTATCTCCTAAACGGTTAAAGATAGGACATTGCGGTTTTCACCAGTGGATTCAGCACCTCATTTAACATAAAATAAGTTCTATAAGTCTACTCTCAAAAGTTGATAAAGGTTCAACCGAATAAAATGTTTATATATCACATTTTTAAATATCTATTATTCTCCATTTTACTCGATGTCCTAAACGGTTAAAGATAGGACATTGCGGTTTTCACCAGTGGATTCAGCACCTCATTTAACATAAAATAAGTTCTATAAGTCTACTCTCAAAAGTTGATAAAGGTTCAACCGAATAAAATGTTTATATATCACATTTTTAAATATCTATTATTCTCCATTTTACTCGATGTCCTAAACGGTTAAAGATAGGACATTGCGGTTTTCACCAGTGGATTCAGCACCTCATTTTACTTAAACTAAGTCCTATAAGTCTACTCTAAAGAGTTGATAAAGGTACAAACGAATAAAATGTTTATATATCACATTTTTAAATATCTATTATTCTCCATTTTACTCGATCACCTAAACGGTCAAAGATAGGACATTGCGGTTTTCACCAGTGGATTCAGCACCTCATTTTACTTAAACTAAAACCTATAAGTCTACTCTAAAGAGTTGATAAAGGTACAAACGAATAAAATGTTTATATATCACATTTTTAAATATCTATTATTCTCCATTTTACTCGATCACTTAAACGGTCAAAGATAGGACATTGCGGTTTTCAAAAGTGGATTCAGCACCTCATTTTACAAAAATTTAGTCCTATAAGTCAACTCTAAAGAGTTGATTATGGTACAAACGGTTAAAATGGTTATATATCACATTTTTAAATACCTATTATTCTCCATTTTACTCGATCACCTAAACGGTCAAAGATAGGACATTGCGGTTTTCACCAGTGGATTCAGCACCTTATTTTACATAAAATTAGTTCTATAAAACTACTCTAAAGAGTTGATAAAGGTACAAACGAATAAAATGTTTATATATCACATTTTTAAATATCTATTATTCTATATTTTACTCGATCTTCTAAACAGTTAAAGATAGGACATTGCGGTTTTCACTAGTGGATTCAGCACCTCATTTTACATAAATTTAGTCCTATAAGTCTACTCTAAAGAGTTGATAAAGGTACAAACGAATAAAATGGTTATATATCACATTTTTAAATATATATTATTCTCCATTTTACTCTTTCTCTTAATCGGTTAAAAATAGGACATTGCGGTTTTCACCAGTGGATTCGGCACCTCATTTTACATAAAATAAGTCCCATACGTCTACCCTAAAGAGTTGATAAAGGTACAAACGAAATAAAATTTTATATATCACATTTTTAAATATCTACTATTCTTCATTTTACTCGATCTCCTAAATGGTTTAAGATAGGACATTGCGGTTTTCACCAGTGGATTCAGCACCTCATTTTACTTAAACTAAGTCCTATAAGTCTACTCTAAAGAGTTGATAAAGGTACAAACGAATAAAATGTTTATATATCACATTTTTAAATATCTATTATTCTCCATTTTACTCGATCACCTAAACGGTCAAAGATAGGACATTGCGGTTTTCACCAGTGGATTCAGCACCTCATTTTACATAAATTTAGTCCTATGAGTCTACTCTAAAGAGTTGATTATGGTACAAACGTATAAAATGGTTATATATCACATTTTTAAATACCTATTATTCTCCATTTTACTCGATCACCTAAACGGTCAAAGATAGGACATTGCGGTTTTCACCAGTGGATTCAGCACCTCATTTTACATAAAATAAGTCTTATAAGTCTACTATCAAAAGTTGATAAAGGTACAAGCGAATAAAAGGTTTATATATCACATTTTTAAATATCTAATATTCTCCATTTTACTCGATGTCCTAAACGGTTAAAGATAGGACATTGCGGTTTTCACCAGTGGATTCAGCACCTCATTTTACATAAAATAAGTCCTATAAGTCTACTCTAAAGAGTTGATAAAGGTACAAACGAAAAAAATGTTTATATATCACATTTTTAAATATCTAATATTCTCCATTTTACTCGATGTCCTAAACGGTTAAAGATAGGACATTGCGGTTTTCACCAGTGGATTCAGCACCTCATTTTACATTAAATGAGTCTTATAAGTCTACTCTCAATAGTTGATGAAGGTACAAACGAATAAAAGGTTTATATATCACATTTTTAAATATCTAATATTCTCCATTTTACTCGATGTCCTTAACGGTTAAAGATAGGACATTGCGGTTTTCACCAGTGGATTCAGCACCTCATTTTACATTAAATGAGTCTTATAAGTCTACTCTCAATAGTTGATGAAGGTACAAACGAATAAAAGGTTTATATATCACATTTTTAAATATCTAATATTCTCCATTTTACTCGATGTCCTTAACGGTTAAAGATAGGACATTGCGGTTCTCACCAGTGGATTCAGCACCTTATTTTACATAAAATAAGTCCTATAAGTCTACTCTAAAGAGTTGATAAAGGTACAAACGAAAAAAATGTTTATATATCACATTTTTAAATATCTAATATTCTCCATTTTACTCGATGTCCTAAACGGTTAAAGATAGGACATTGCGGTTTTCACCAGTGGATTCAGCACCTCATTTTACATTAAATGAGTCTTATAAGTCTACTCTCAATAGTTGATAAAGGTACAAACGAATAAAAGGTTTATATATCACATTTTTAAATATCTAATATTCTCCATTTTACTCGATGTCCTAAACGGTTAAAGATAGGACATTGCGGTTTTCACCAGTGGATTCAGCACCTCATTTTACATAAAATAAGTCTTATAAGTCTACTCTCAATAGTTGATGAAGGTACAAACGAATAAAAGGTTTATATATCACATTTTTAAATATCTAATATTCTCCATTTTACTCGATGTCCTTAACGGTTAAAGATAGGACATTGCGGTTCTCACCAGTGGATTCAGCACCTTATTTTACATAAAATAAGTCCTATAAGTCTACTCTAAAGAGTTGATAAAGGTACAAACGAAAAAAATGTTTATATATCACATTTTTAAATATCTAATATTCTCCATTTTACTCGATGTCCTAAACGGTTAAAGATAGGACATTGCGGTTTTCACCAGTGGATTCAGCACCTCATTTTACATAAAATAAGTCTTATAAGTCTACTCTCAAAAGTTGATAAAGGTACAAACGAATAAAAGGTTTATATATCACATTTTTAAATATCTAATATTCTCCATTTTACTCGATGTCCTAAACGGTTAAAGATAGGACATTGTGGTTTTCACCAGTGGATTCAGCACCTCATTTTACATAAAATAAGTCTTATAAGCCTACTCTAAAGAGTTGATAAGGGTACAAACGAAAAAAATGTTAATATATCACATTTTTAAATATCTATTATTCTCCATTTTACTCGATCTCCTAAACGGTTAAAGATAGGACATTATGGTTTTTACCAGTGGATTCAGCACCTCATTTTACATAAAATAAGTCTTATAAGTCTTCTCTAACGAGCTGATAAAGGTACAAACGAAAAAAAGGTTAATATATCACATTTTTAAATATCTATTATTCTCCATTTCACTCTATCTCCTAAACGGTTAAAGATAGGACATTGCGGTTTTCACCAGTGGATTCAGCACCTCATTTAACATAAAATAAGTTCTATAAGTCTACTCTCAAAAGTTGATAAAGGTACAACCGAATAAAATGTTTATATATCACATTTTTAAATATCTATTATTCTCCATTTCACTCTATCTCCTAAACGGTAAAGATTGGACATTGCGGTTTTCACCAGTGGATTCAGCACCTCATTTTACATAAAATAAGTTCTATAAGTCTACTCTCAAAAGTTGATAAAGGTACAAACGAATAAAATGTTTAAATATCACATTTTTAAATATCTATTATTCTCCATTTTACTCGATGTCCTAAACGGTTAAAGATAGGACATTGCGGTTTTCACCAGTGGATTCAGCACCTCATTTTACATAAAATAAGTTCTATAAGTCTACTCTCAAAAGTTGATAAAGGTACAAACGAATAAAATGTTTATATATCACCTTTTTAAATATCTATTATTATCCATTTCACTCTATCTCCTAAACGGTTAAAGATAGGACATTGCGGTTTTCACCAGTGGATTCAGCACCTCATTTTACACAAACTAAGTCTTATAAGTCTACTCTCAAAAGTTGATAATGGTACTAACGAATAAAAGGTTTATATATCACATTTTTAAATATCTAATATTCTCCATTTTACTCGATGTCCTAAACGGTTAAAGATAGGACATTGCGGTTTTCACCAGTGGATTCAGCACCTTATTTTACATTAAATAAGTCCTATAAGTCTACTTCTAAAGAGTTGATAAAGGTACAAACGAAAAAAATGTTTATATATCACATTTTTAAATATCTAATATTCTCCATTTTACTCGATGTCCTAAACGGTTAAAGATAGGACATTGCGGTTTTCACCAGTGGATTCAGCACCTCATTTTACATAAAATAAGTCTTATAAGTCTACTCTCAAAAGTTGATAAAGGTACAAACGAATAAAAGGTTTATATATCACATTTTTAAATATCTAATATTCTCCATTTTACTCGATGTCCTAAACGGTTAAAGATAGGACATTGTGGTTTTCACCAGTGGATTCAGCACCTCATTTTACATAAAATAAGTCTTATAAGCCTACTCTAAAGAGTTGATAAGGGTACAAACGAAAAACATGTTAATATATCACATTTTTAAATATCTATTATTCTCCATTTTACTCGATCTCCTAAACGGTTAAAGATAGGACATTATGGTTTTTACCAGTGGATTCAGCACCTCATTTTACATAAAATAAGTCTTATAAGTCTTCTCTAACGAGCTGATAAAGGTACAAACGAAAAAAAGGTTAATATATCACATTTTTAAATATCTATTATTCTCCATTTCACTCTATCTCCTAAACGGTTAAAGATAGGACATTGCGGTTTTCACCAGTGGATTCAGCACCTCATTTAACATAAAATAAGTTCTATAAGTCTACTCTCAAAAGTTGATAAAGGTACAACCGAATAAAATGTTTATATATCACATTTTTAAATATCTATTATTCTCCATTTCACTCTATCTCCTAAACGGTAAAGATTGGACATTGCGGTTTTCACCAGTGGATTCAGCACCTCATTTTACATAAAATAAGTTCTATAAGTCTACTCTCAAAAGTTGATAAAGGTACAAACGAATAAAATGTTTAAATATCACATTTTTAAATATCTATTATTCTCCATTTTACTCGATGTCCTAAACGGTTAAAGATAGGACATTGCGGTTTTCACCAGTGGATTCAGCACCTCATTTTACATAAAATAAGTTCTATAAGTCTACTCTCAAAAGTTGATAAAGGTACAAACGAATAAAATGTTTATATATCACCTTTTTAAATATCTATTATTATCCATTTCACTCTATCTCCTAAACGGTTAAAGATAGGACATTGCGGTTTTCACCAGTGGATTCAGCACCTCATTTTACACAAACTAAGTCTTATAAGTCTACTCTCAAAAGTTGATAATGGTACTAACGAATAAAAGGTTTATATATCACATTTTTAAATATCTAATATTCTCCATTTTACTCGATGTCCTAAACGGTTAAAGATAGGACATTGCGGTTTTCACCAGTGGATTCAGCACCTTATTTTACATAAAATAAGTCCTATAAGTCTACTTCTAAAGAGTTGATAAAGGTACAAACGAAAAAAATGTTTATATATCACATTTTTAAATATCTAATATTCTCCATTTTACTCGATGTCCTAAACGGTTAAAGATAGGACATTGCGGTTTTCACCAGTGGATTCAGCACCTCATTTTACATAAAATAAGTCTTATAAGTCTACTCTCAAAAGTTGATAAAGGTACAAACGAATAAAAGGTTTATATATCACATTTTTAAATATCTAATATTCTCCATTTTACTCGATGTCCTAAACGGTTAAAGATAGGACATTGCGGTTTTCACCAGTGGATTCAGCACCTCATTTTACTTAAACTAAGTCCTATAAGTCTACTCTAAAGAGTTGATAAAGGTACAAACGAATAAAATGTTTATATATCACATTTTTAAATATCTATTATTCTCCATTTTACTCGATCACCTAAACGGTCAAAGATAGGACATTGCGGTTTTCACCAGTGGATTCAGCACCTCATTTTACATAAATTTAGTCCTATAAGTCTACTCTAAAGAGTTGATTATGGTACAAACGGATAAAATGGTTATATATCACATTTTTAAATACCTATTATTCTCCATTTTACTCGATCACCTAAACGGTCAAAGATAGGACATTGCGGTTTTCACCAGTGGATTCAGCACCTCATTTTACATAAATTTAGTCCTATAAGTCTACTCTAAAGAGTTGATTATGGTACAAACGAATAAAATGTTTATATATCACCTTTTTAAATATCTATTATTATCCATTTCACTCTATCTCCTAAACGGTTGAAGATAGGACATTGCGGTTTTCACCAGTGAATTTAGCACCTCATTTTACATAAACTAAGTCTTATAAGTGTACTCTCAAAAGTTGATAATGGTACTAACGAATAAAAGGTTTATATATCACATTTTTAAATATCTAATATTCTCCATTTTACTCGATGTCCTAAACGGTTAAAGATAGGACATTGCGGTTTTCACCAGTGGATTCAGCACCTTATTTTACATAAAATAAGTCCTATAAGTCTACTCTAAAGAGTTGATAAAGGTACAAACGAAAAAAATGTTTATATATCACATTTTTAAATATCTAATATTCTCCATTTTACTCGATGTCCTAAACGGTTAAAGATAGGACATTCCGGTTTTCACCAGTGGATTCAGCACCTCATTTTACATAAAATAAGTCTTATAAGTCTACTCTCAAAAGTTGATAAAGGTACAAACGAATAAAAGGTTTATATATCACATTTTTAAATATCTAATATTCTCCATTTTACTCGATGTCCTAAACGGTTAAAGATAGGACATTGTGGTTTTCACCAGTGGATTCAGCACCTCATTTTACATAAAATAAGTCTTATAAGCCTACTCTAAAGAGTTGATAAGGGTACAAACGAAAAAAATGTTAATATATCACATTTTTAAATATCTATTATTCTCCATTTTACTCGATCTCCTAAACGGTTAAAGATAGGACATTATGGTTTTTACCAGTGGATTCAGCACCTCATTTTACATAAAATAAGTCTTATAAGTCTTCTCTAACGAGCTGATAAAGGTACAAACGAAAAAAAGGTTAATATATCACATTTTTAAATATCTATTATTCTCCATTTCACTCTATCTCCTAAACGGTTAAAGATAGGACATTGCGGTTTTCACCAGTGGATTCAGCACCTCATTTAACATAAAATAAGTTCTATAAGTCTACTCTCAAAAGTTGATAAAGGTACAACCGAATAAAATGTTTATATATCACATTTTTAAATATCTATTATTCTCCATTTCACTCTATCTCCTAAACGGTAAAGATTGGACATTGCGGTTTTCACCAGTTGATTCAGCACCTCATTTTACATAAAATAAGTTCTATAAGTCTACTCTCAAAAGTTGATAAAGGTACAAACGAATAAAATGTTTAAATATCACATTTTTAAATATCTATTATTCTCCATTTTACTCGATGTCCTAAACGGTTAAAGATAGGACATTGCGGTTTTCACCAGTGGATTCAGCACCTCATTTTACATAAAATAAGTTCTATAAGTCTACTCTCAAAAGTTGATAAAGGTACAAACGAATAAAATGTTTATATATCACCTTTTTAAATATCTATTATTATCCATTTCACTCTATCTCCTAAACGGTTAAAGATAGGACATTGCGGTTTTCACCAGTGGATTCAGCACCTCATTTTACATAAACTAAGTCTTATAAGTCTACTCTCAAAAGTTGATAATGGTACTAACGAATAAAAGGTTTATATATCACATTTTTAAATATCTAATATTCTCCATTTTACTCGATGTCCTAAACGGTTAAAGATAGGACATTGCGGTTTTCACCAGTGGATTCAGCACCTTATTTTACATAAAATAAGTCCTATAAGTCTACTTCTAAAGAGTTGATAAAGGTACAAACGAAAAAAATGTTTATATATCACATTTTTAAATATCTAATATTCTCCATTTTACTCGATGTCCTAAACGGTTAAAGATAGGACATTGCGGTTTTCACCAGTGGATTCAGCACCTCATTTTACATAAAATAAGTCTTATAAGTCTACTCTCAAAAGTTGATAAAGGTACAAACGAATAAAAGGTTTATATATCACATTTTTAAATATCTAATATTCTCCATTTTACTCGATGTCCTAAACGGTTAAAGATAGGACATTGCGGTTTTCACCAGTGGATTCAGCACCTCATTTTACATAAAATAAGTCTTATAAGCCTACTCTAAAAGTTGAAAAGGGTACAAACGAGAAAAATGTTAATATATCACATTTTTAAATATCTATTATTCTCCATTTTACTCGATCTCCTAAACGGTTAAAGATAGGACATTGCGGTTTTTACCAGTGGATTCAGCACCTCATTTTACATAAAATAAGTCTTATAAGTCTTCTCTAACGAGCTGATAAAGGTACAAACGAAAAAAAGGTTAATATATCACATTTTTAAATATCTATTATTCTCCATTTCACTCTATCTCCTAAACGGTTAAAGATAGGACATTGCGGTTTTCACCAGTGGATTCAGCACCTCATTTAACATAAAATAAGTTCTATAAGTCTACTCTCAAAAGATGATAAAGGTACAACCGAATAAAATGTTTATATATCACATTTTTAAATATCTATTATTCTCCATTTCACTCTATCTCCTAAACGGTTAAAGATAGGACATTGCGGTTTTCACCAGTGGATTCAGCACCTCATTTAACATAAAATAAGTTCTATAAGTCTACTCTCAAAAGTTGATAAAGGTTCAACCGAATAAAATGTTTATATATCACATTTTTAAATATCTATTATTCTCCATTTTACTCGATGTCCTAAACGGTTAAAGATAGGACATTGCGGTTTTCACCAGTGGATTCAGCCCCTCATTTTACTTAAACTAAGTCCTATAAGTCTACTCTAAAGAGTTGATAAAGGTACAAACGAATAAAATGTTTATATATCACATTTTTAAATATCTATTATTCTCCATTTTACTCGATCACCTAAACGGTCAAAGATAGGACATTGCGGTTTTCACCAGTGGATTCAGCACCTCATTTTACATAAATCGATCACCTAAACGGTCAAAGATAGGACATTGCGGTTTTCACCAGTGGATTCAGCACCTCATTTTACATAAATTTAGTCCTATAAGTCTACTCTAAAGAGTTGATTATGGTACAAACGGATAAAATGGTTATATATCACATTTTTAAATATCTATTATTCTCCATTTTACTCGATGTCCTAAACGGTTAAAGATAGGACATTGCGGTTTTCACCAGTGGATTCAGCACCTCATTTTACATAAAATAAGTTCTATAAGTCTACTCTCAAAAGTTGATAAAGGTACAAACGAATAAAATGTTTATATATCACATTTTTAAATATCTATTATTCTCCATTTTACTCGATGTCCTAAACGGTTAAAGATAGGACATTGCGGTTTTCACCAGTGGATTCAGCACCTCATTTTACATAAAATAAGTTCTATAAGTCTTCTCTCAAAAGTTGATAAAGGTACAAACGAATAAAATGTTTATATATCACCTTTTTAAATATCTATTATTATCCATTTCACTCTATCTCCTAAACGGTTAAAGATAGGACATTGCGGTTTTCACCAGTGGATTCAGCACCTCATTTTACATAAACTAAGTCTTATAAGTCTACTCTCAAAAGTTGATAATGGTACTAACGAATAAAAGGTTTATATATCACATTTTTAAATATCTAATATTCTCCATTTTACTCGATGTCCTAAACGATTAAAGATAGGACATTGCGGTTTTCACCAGTGGATTCAGCACCTCATTTTACATAAAATAAGTCTTATAAGTCTACTCTCAAAAGTTGATAAAGGTACAAACGAATAAAATGTTTATATATCACATTTTTAAATATCTATTATTCTCCATTTTACTCGATCACCTAAACGGTCAAAGATATTACATTGCGGTTTTCACCAGTGGATTCAGCACCTCATTTTACATAAATTTAGTCCTATAAGTCTACTCTAAAGAGTTGATTATGGTACAAACGGATAAAATGGTTATATATCACATTTTTAAATACCTATTATTCTCCATTTTACTCGATCACCTAAACGGTCAAAGATAGGACATTGCGGTTTTCACCAGTGGATTCAGCACCTTATTTTACATAAAATTAGTTCTATAAAACTACTCTAAAGGGTTGATAAAGGTACAAACGAATAAAATGTTTATATATCACATTTTTAAATATCTATTATTCTATATTTTACTCGATCTTCTAAACAGTTGAAGATAGGACATTGCGGTTTTCACTAGTGGATTCAGCACCTCATTTTACATAAATTTAGTCCTATAAGTCTACTCTATAGAGTTGATAAAGGTACAAACGAATAAAATGGTTATATATCACATTTTTAAATATATATTATTCTCCATTTTACTCTTTCTCTTATTCGGTTAAAAATAGGACATTGCGGTTTTCACCAGTGGATTCGGCACCTCATTTTACATAAAATAAGTCCCATACGTCTACTCTAAAGAGTTGATAAAGGTACAAACGAAATAAAATTTTATATATCACATTTTTAAATATCTATTATTCTTCATTTTACTCGATCTCCTAAATGGTTTAAGATAGGACATTGCGGTTTTCGCCAGTGGATTCAGCACCTCATTTTACTTAAACTAAGTCCTATAAGTCTACTCTAAAGAGTTGATAAAGGTACAAACGAATAAAATGTTTATATATCACATTTTTAAATATCTATTATTCTCCATTTTACTCGATCACCTAAACGGTCAAAGATAGGACATTGCGGTTTTCACCAGTGGATTCAGCACCTCTTTTTACATAAATTTAGTCCTATGAGTCTACTCTAAAGAGTTGATTATGGTACAAACGTATAAAATGGTTATATATCACATTTTTAAATACCTATTATTCTCCATTTTACTCGATCACCTAAACGGTCAAAGATAGGACATTGCGGTTTTCACCAGTGGATTCAGCACCTCATTTTACATAAAATAAGTCTTATAAGTCTACTATCAAAAGTTGATAAAGGTACAAGCGAATAAAAGGTTTATATATCACATTTTTAAATATCTAATATTCTCCATTTTACTCGATGTCCTTAACGGTTAAAGATAGGACATTGCGGTTTTCACCAGTGGATTCAGCACCTCATTTTACATAAAATAAGTCTTATAAGTCTACTATCAAAAGTTGATAAAGGTACAAGCGAATAAAAGGTTTATATATCACATTTTTAAATATCTAATATTCTCCATTTTACTCGATGTCCTAAACGGTTAAAGATAGGACATTGCGGTTTTCACCAGTGGATTCAGCACCTCATTTTACATAAAATAAGTCTTATAAGTCTACTCTCAATAGTTGATGAAGGTACAAACGAATAAAAGGTTTATATATCACATTTTTAAATATCTAATATTCTCCATTTTACTCGATGTCCTTAACGGTTAAAGATAGGACATTGCGGTTTTCACCAGTGGATTCTGCACCTCAATTTACATAAAATAAGTCTTACAAGTCTACTCTCAATAGTTGATAAAGGTACAAACGAATAAAAGGTTTATATATCACATTTTTAAATATCTAATATTCTCCATTTTACTCGATGTCCTAAACGGTTAAAGATAGGACATTGCGGTTTTTACCAGTAAATTTAGCACCTCATTTTACATAAAATAAGTCTTATAAGTCTACTCTCAATAGTTGATAAAGGTACAAATGAATAAAAGGTTTTTATATCACATTTTTAAATATCTAATATTCTCCATTTTACTCGATCTCCTAAACGGTTAAAGATAGGACATTGCGGTTTTCACCAGTGGATTCAGCACCTTATTTTACATTAAATAAGTCCTATAAGTCTACTCTCAAAAGTTGATAAAGGTACAACCGAATAAAATGTTTATATATCACATTTTTAAATATCTATTATTCTCCATTTTACTCGATGTCCTAAACGGTTAAAGATAGGACATTGCGGTTTTCACCAGTGGATTCAGCACCTCATTTTACATAAATTTAGTCCTATAAGTCTACTCTAAAGAGTTGATAAAGGTACAAACGGATAAAATGTTTATATATCACCTTTTTGAATATCTACTATTCTCCATTTTACTCGATCTCCTAAACAGTTAAAGATAGGACATTGCGGTTTTCACCAGTGGATTCAGCACCTTATTTTACATTAAATAAGTCCTATAAGTCTACTCTCAAAAGTTGATAAAGGTACAACCGAATAAAATGTTTATATATCACATTTTTAAATATCTATTATTCTCCATTTTACTCGATGTCCTAAACGGTTAAAGATAGGACATTGCGGTTTTCAAAAGTGGATTCAGCACCTCATTTTACAAAAATTTAGTCCTATAAGTCTACTCTAAAGAGTTGATTATGGTACAAACGGTTAAAATGGTTATATATCACATTTTTAAATACCTATTATTCTCCATTTTACTCGATCACCTAAACGGTCAAAGATAGGACATTGCGGTTTTCACCAGTGGATTCAGCACCTTATTTTACATAAAATTAGTTCTATAAAACTACTCTAAAGGGTTGATAAAGGTACAAACGAATAAAATGTTTATATATCACATTTTTAAATATCTATTATTCTATATTTTACTCGATCTTCTAAACAGTTAAAGATAGGACATTGCGGTTTTCACTAGTGGATTCAGCACCTCATTTTACATAAATTTAGTCCTATAAGTCTACTCTATAGAGTTGATAAAGGTACAAACGAATAAAATGGTTATATATCACATTTTTAAATATATATTATTCTCCATTTTACTCTTTCTCTTATTCGGTTAAAAATAGGACATTGCGGTTTTCACCAGTGGATTCGGCACCTCATTTTACATAAAATAAGTCCCATACGTCTACTCTAAGGAGTTGATAAAGGTACAAACGAAATAAAATTTTATATATCACATTTTTAAATATCTATTATTCTTCATTTTACTCGATCTCCTAAATGGTTTAAGATAGGACATTGCGGTTTTCGCCAGTGGATTCAGCACCTCATTTTACTTAAACTAAGTCCTATAAGTCTACTCTAAAGAGTTGATAAAGGTACAAACGAATAAAATGTTTATATATCACATTTTTAAATATCTATTATTCTCCATTTTACTCGATCACCTAAACGGTCAAAGATAGGACATTGCGGTTTTCACCAGTGGATTCAGCACCTCATTTTACATAAATTTAGTCCTATGAGTCTACTCTAAAGAGTTGATTATGGTACAAACGTATAAAATGGTTATATATCACATTTTTAAATACCTATTATTCTCCATTTTACTCGATCACCTAAACGGTCAAAGATTGGACATTGCGGTTTTCACCAGTGGATTCAGCACCTCATTTTACATAAATTTAGTCCTATGAGTCTACTCTAAAGAGTTGATTATGGTACAAACGTATAAAATGGTTATATATCACATTTTTAAATACCTATTATTCTCCATTTTACTCGATCTCCTAAACGGTTAAAGATAGGACATTGCGGTTTTCACCAGTGGATTCAGCACCTTATTTTACATTAAATAAGTCCTATAAGTCTACTTTCAAAAGTTGATAAAGGTACAACCGAATAAAATGTTTATATATCACATTTTTAAATATCTATTATTCTCCATTTTACTCGATGTCCTAAACGGTGAAAGATAGGACATTGCGGTTTTCACCAGTGGATTCAGCACCTTATTTTACATAAAATAAGTCTTATAAGTCTACTCTCAAAAGTTGATAAAGGTACAACCGAATAAAATGTTTATATATCACATTTTTAAATATCTATTATTCTCCATTTTACTCGATGTCCTAAACGGTTAAAGATAGGACATTGCGGTTTTCACCAGTGGATTCAGCACCTCATTTAACATAAAATAAGTCTTATAAGTCTACTCTCAAAAGTTGATAAAGGTACAACCGAATAAAATGTTTATATATCACATTTTTAAATATCTATTATTCTCCATTTTACTCGATGTCCTAAACGGTTAAAGATAGGACATTGCGGTTTTCACCAGTGGATTCAGCACCTCATTTAACATAAAATAAGTTCTATAAGTCTACTCTCAAAAGTTGATAAAGGTACAACCGAATAAAATGTTTATATATCACATTTTTAAATATCTATTATTCTCCATTTTACTCGATGTCCTAAACGGTTAAAGATAGGACATTGCGGTTTTCACCAGTGGATTCAGCACCTCATTTTACATAAAATAAGTTCTATAAGTCTACTCTCAAAAGTTGATAAGGGTACAAACGAATAAAATGTTTATATATCACCTTTTTAAATATCTATTATTATCCATTTCACTCTATCTCCTAAACGGTTAAAGATAGGACATTGCGGTTTTCACCAGTGAATTCAGCACCTCATTTTACATAAACTAAGTCTTATAAGTCTACTCTCAAAAGTTGATAATGGTATTAACGAATAAAAGGTTTATATATCACATTTTTAAATATCTAATATTCTCCATTTTACTCGATGTCCTAAACGGTTAAAGATAGGACATTGCGGTTTTCACCAGTGGATTCAGCACCTTATTTTACATTAAATAAGTCCTATAAGTCTACTCTCAAAAGTTGATAAAGGTACAACCGAATAAAATGTTTATATATCACATTTTTAAATATCTATTATTCTCCATTTTACTCGATGTCCTAAACGGTTAAAGATAGGACATTGCGGTTTTCACCAGTGGATTCAGCACCTCATTTTACATAAATTTAGTCCTATAAGTCTACTCTAAAGAGTTGATAAAGGCACAAACGGATAAAATGTTTATATATCACCTTTTTGAATATCTACTATTCTCCATTTTACTCGATCTCCTAAACAGTTAAAGATAGGACATTGCGGTTTTCACCAGTGGATTCAGCACCTTATTTTACATTAAATAAGTCCTATAAGTCTACTCTCAAAAGTTGATAAAGGTACAACCGAATAAAATGTTTATATATCACATTTTTAAATATCTATTATTCTCCATTTTACTCGATGTCCTAAACGGTTAAAGATAGGGCATTGCGGTTTTCAAAAGTGGATTCAGCACCTCATTTTACAAAAATTTAGTCCTATAAGTCTACTCTAAAGAGTTGATTATGGTACAAACGGTTAAAATGGTTATATATCACATTTTTAAATACCTATTATTCTCCATTTTACTCGATCACCTAAACGGTCAAAGATAGGACATTGCGGTTTTCACCAGTGGATTCAGCACCTTATTTTACATAAAATTAGTTCTATAAAACTACTCTAAAGGGTTGATAAAGGTACAAACGAATAAAATGTTTATATATCACATTTTTAAATATCTATTATTCTATATTTTACTCGATCTTCTAAACAGTTAAAGATAGGACATTGCGGTTTTCACTAGTGGATTCAGCACCTCATTTTACATAAATTTAGTCCTATAAGTCTACTCTATAGAGTTGATAAAGGTACAAACGAATAAAATGGTTATATATCACATTTTTAAATATATATTATTCTCCATTTTACTCTTTCTCTTATTCGGTTAAAAATAGGACATTGCGGTTTTCACCAGTGGATTCGGCACCTCATTTTACATAAAATAAGTCCCATACGTCTACTCTAAGGAGTTGATAAAGGTACAAACGAAATAAAATTTTATATATCACATTTTTAAATATCTATTATTCTTCATTTTACTCGATCTCCTAAATGGTTTAAGATAGGACATTGCGGTTTTCGCCAGTGGATTCAGCACCTCATTTTACTTAAACTAAGTCCTATAAGTCTACTCTAAAGAGTTGATAAAGGTACAAACGAATAAAATGTTTATATATCACATTTTTAAATATCTATTATTCTCCATTTTACTCGATCACCTAAACGGTCAAAGATAGGACATTGCGGTTTTCACCAGTGGATTCAGCACCTCATTTTACATAAATTTAGTCCTATGAGTCTACTCTAAAGAGTTGATTATGGTACAAACGTATAAAATGGTTATATATCACATTTTTAAATACCTATTATTCTCCATTTTACTCGATCACCTAAACGGTCAAAGATTGGACATTGCGGTTTTCACCAGTGGATTCAGCACCTCATTTTACATAAAATAAGTCTTATAAGTCTACTATCAAAAGTTGATAAAGGTACAAGCGAATAAAAGGTTTATATATCACATTTTTAAATATCTAATATTCTCCATTTTACTCGATGTCCTAAACGGTTAAAGATAGGACATTGCGGTTTTCACCAGTGGATTCAGCACCTCATTTTACATAAAATAAGTCTTATAAGTCTACTCTCAATAGTTGATAATGGTATTAACGAATAAAAGGTTTATATATCACATTTTTAAATATCTAATATTCTCCATTTTACTCGATGTCCTAAACGGTTAAAGATAGGACATTGCGGTTTTCACCAGTGGATTCAGCACCTTATTTTACATTAAATAAGTCCTATAAGTCTACTCTCAAAAGTTGATAAAGGTACAACCGAATAAAATGTTTATATATCACATTTTTAAATATCTATTATTCTCCATTTTACTCGATGTCCTAAACGGTTAAAGATAGGACATTGCGGTTTTCACCAGTGGATTCAGCACCTCATTTTACATAAATTTAGTCCTATAAGTCTACTCTAAAGAGTTGATAAAGGCACAAACGGATAAAATGTTTATATATCACCTTTTTGAATATCTACTATTCTCCATTTTACTCGATCTCCTAAACAGTTAAAGATAGGACATTGCGGTTTTCACCAGTGGATTCAGCACCTTATTTTACATTAAATAAGTCCTATAAGTCTACTCTCAAAAGTTGATAAAGGTACAACCGAATAAAATGTTTATATATCACATTTTTAAATATCTATTATTCTCCATTTTACTCGATGTCCTAAACGGTTAAAGATAGGGCATTGCGGTTTTCAAAAGTGGATTCAGCACCTCATTTTACAAAAATTTAGTCCTATAAGTCTACTCTAAAGAGTTGATTATGGTACAAACGGTTAAAATGGTTATATATCACATTTTTAAATACCTATTATTCTCCATTTTACTCGATCACCTAAACGGTCAAAGATAGGACATTGCGGTTTTCACCAGTGGATTCAGCACCTTATTTTACATTAAATAAGTCCTATAAGTCTACTCTCAAAAGTTGATAAAGGTACAACCGAATAAAATGTTTATATATCACATTTTTAAATACCTATTATTCTCCATTTTACTCGATTACCTAAACGGTGAAAGATAGGACATTGCGGTTTTCACCAGTGGATTTAGCACCTCATTTTACATAAATTTAGTCCTATAAGTCTACTCTAAAGAGTTGATAAAGGTACAAACGGATAAAATGTTTATATATCACCTTTTTGAATATCTACTATTCTCCATTTTACTCGATCTCCTAAACAGTTAAAGATAGGACATTGCGGTTTTCACCAGTGGATTCAGCACCTTATTTTACATTAAATAAGTCCTATAAGTCTACTCTCAAAAGTTGATAAATGTACAACCGAATAAAATGTTTATATATCACATTTTTAAATACCTATTATTCTCCATTTTACTCGATTACCTAAACGGTGAAAGATAGGACATTGCGGTTTTCACCAGTGGATTCAGCACCTTATTTTACATAAAATAAGTCTTATAAGTCTACTCTCAAAAGTTGATAAAGGTACAACCGAATAAAATGTTTATATATCACATTTTTAAATATCTATTATTCTCCATTTTACTCGATGTCCTAAACGGTTAAAGATAGGACATTGCGGTTTTCACCAGTGGATTCAGCACCTCATTTAACATAAAATAAGTTCTATAAGTCTACTCTCAAAAGTTGATAAAGGTACAACCGAATAAAATGTTTATATATCACATTTTTAAATATCTATTATTCTCCATTTTACTCGATGTCCTAAACGGTTAAAGATAGGACATTGCGGTTTTCACCAGTGGATTCAGCACCTCATTTTACATAAAATAAGTTCTATAAGTCTACTCTCAAAAGTTGATAAGGGTACAAACGAATAAAATGTTTATATATCACCTTTTTAAATATCTATTATTATCCATTTCACTCTATCTCCTAAACGGTTAAAGATAGGACATTGCGGTTTTCACCAGTGGATTCAGCACCTCATTTTACATAAAATAAGTTCTATAAGTCAACTCTCAAAAGTTGATAAGGGTACAAACGAATAAAATGTTTATATATCACCTTTTTAAATATCTATTATTATCCATTTCACTCTATCTCCTAAACGGTTAAAGATAGGACATTGCGGTTTTCACCAGTGAATTCAGCACCTCATTTTACATAAACTAAGTCTTATAAGTCTACTCTCAAAAGTTGATAATGGTATTAACGAATAAAAGGTTTATATATCACATTTTTAAATATCTAATATTCTCCATTTTACTCGATGTCCTAAACGGTTAAAGATAGGACATTGCGGTTTTCACCAGTGGATTCAGCACCTTATTTTACATTAAATAAGTCCTATAAGTCTACTCTCAAAAGTTGATAAAGGTACAACCGAATAAAATGTTTATATATCACATTTTTAAATATCTATTATTCTCCATTTTACTCGATGTCCTAAACGGTTAAAGATAGGACATTGCGGTTTTCACCAGTGGATTCAGCACCTCATTTTACATAAATTTAGTCCTATAAGTCTACTCTAAAGAGTTGATAAAGGTACAAACGGATAAAATGTTTATATATCACCTTTTTGAATATCTACTATTCTCTATTTTACTCGATCTCCTAAACAGTTAAAGATAGGACATTGCGGTTTTCACCAGTGGATTCAGCACCTTATTTTACATTAAATAAGTCCTATAAGTCTACTCTCAAAAGTTGATAAAGGTACAACCGAATAAAATGTTTATATATCACATTTTTAAATATCTATTATTCTCCATTTTACTCGATGTCCTAAACGGTTAAAGATAGGACATTGTGGTTTTCAAAAGTGGATTCAGCACCTCATTTTACAAAAGTTTAGTCCTATAAGTCTACTCTAAAGAGTTGATTATGGTACAAACGGTTAAAATGGTTATATATCACATTTTTAAATACCTATTATTCTCCATTTTACTCGATCACCTAAACGGTCAAAGATAGGACATTGCGGTTTTCACCAGTGGATTCAGCACCTTATTTTACATAAAATTAGTTCTATAAAACTACTCTAAAGGGTTGATAAAGGTACAAACGAATAAAATGTTTATATATCACATTTTTAAATATCTATTATTCTCTATTTTACTCGATCTTCTAAACAGTTAAAGATAGGACATTGCGGTTTTCACTAGTGGATTCAGCACCTCATTTTACATAAATTTAGTCCTATAAGTCTACTCTATAGAGTTGATAAAGGTACAAACGAATAAAATGGTTATATATCACATTTTTAAATATATATTATTCTCCATTTTACTCTTTCTCTTATTCGGTTAAAAATAGGACATTGCGGTTTTCACCAGTGGATTCGGCACCTCATTTTACATAAATTTAGTCCTATGAGTCTACTCTAAAGAGTTGATTATGGTACAAACGTATAAAATGGTTATATATCACATTTTTAAATACCTATTATTCTCCATTTTACTCGATCACCTAAACGGTCAAAGATTGGACATTGCGGTTTTCACCAGTGGATTCAGCACCTCATTTTACATAAAATAAGTCTTATAAGTCTACTATCAAAAGTTGATAAAGGTACAAGCGAATAAAAGGTTTATATATCACATTTTTAAATATCTAATATTCTCCATTTTACTCGATGTCCTTAACGGTTAAAGATAGGACATTGCGGTTTTCACCAGTGGATTCAGCACCTCATTTTACATAAAATAAGTCTTATAAGTCTACTATCAAAAGTTGATAAAGGTACAAGCGAATAAAAGGTTTATATATCACATTTTTAAATATCTAATATTCTCCATTTTACTCGATGTCCTAAACGGTTAAAGATAGGACATTGCGGTTTTCACCAGTGGATTCAGCACCTCATTTTACATAAAATAAGTCTTATAAGTCTACTCTCAATAGTTGATGAAGGTACAAACGAATAAAAGGTTTATATATCACATTTTTAAATATCTAATATTCTCCATTTTACTCGATGTCCTTAACGGTTAAAGATAGGACATTGCGGTTTTCACCAGTGGATTCTGCACCTCAATTTACATAAAATAAGTCTTATAAGTCTACTCTCAATAGTTGATAAAGGTACAAACGAATAAAAGGTTTATATATCACATTTTTAAATATCTAATATTCTCCATTTTACTCGATGTCCTAAACGGTTAAAGATAGGACATTGCGGTTTTTACCAGTAAATTTAGCACCTCATTTTACATAAAATAAGTCTTATAAGTCTACTCTCAATAGTTGATAAAGGTACAAATGAATAAAAGGTTTTTATATCACATTTTTAAATATCTAATATTCTCCATTTTACTCGATCTCCTAAACGGTTAAAGATAGGACATTGCGGTTTTCACCAGTGGATTCAGCACCTTATTTTACATTAAATAAGTCCTATAAGTCTACTCTCAAAAGTTGATAAAGGTACAACCGAATAAAATGTTTATATATCACATTTTTAAATATCTATTATTCTCCATTTTACTCGATGTCCTAAACGGTTAAAGATAGGACATTGCGGTTTTCACCAGTGGATTCAGCACCTCATTTTACATAAATTTAGTCCGATAAGTCTACTCTAAAGAGTTGATAAAGGTACAAACGGATAAAATGTTTATATATCACCTTTTTGAATATCTACTATTCTCCATTTTACTCGATCTCCTAAACAGTTAAAGATAGGACATTGCGGTTTTCACCAGTGGATTCAGCACCTTATTTTACATTAAATAAGTCCTATAAGTCTACTCTCAAAAGTTGATAAAGGAACAACCGAATAAAATGTTTATATATCACATTTTTAAATACCTATTATTCTCCATTTTACTCGATTACCTAAACGGTAAAAGATAGGACATTGCGGTTTTCACCAGTGGATTCAGCACCTTATTTTACATAAAATAAGTCTTATAAGTCTACTCTCAAAAGTTGATAAAGGTACAACCGAATAAAATGTTTTTATATCACATTTTTAAATATCTAATATTCTCCATTTTACTCGATGTCCTAAACGGTTAAAGATAGGACATTGCGGTTTTCACCAGTGGATTCAGCACCTTATTTTACATTAAATAAGTCCTATAAGTCTACTCTCAAAAGTTGATAAAGGTACAACCGAATAAAATGTTTATATATCACATTTTTAAATATCTATTATTCTCCATTTTACTCGATGTCCTAAACGGTTAAAGATAGGACATTGCGGTTTTCACCAGTGGATTCAGCACCTCATTTTACATAAATTTAGTCCTATAAGTCTACTCTAAAGAGTTGATAAAGGTACAAACGAAAAAAATGTTAATATATCACATTTTTAAATATCTATTATTCTCCATTTTACTCGATCACCTAAACAGTTAAATATAGGACATTGCGGTTTTCACTAGTGGATTCAGCACCTCATTTTACATAAAATAATTTTATAAGTCTACTCTAAAGAGTTGATAAAGGTACAAACGAATAAAATGGTTATATATCACATTTTTAAATATATATTATTCTCCATTTTACTCTTTCTCTTAAACGGTTAAAGATAGGACATTGCGGTTTTCACCAGTGGATTCAGCACCTCATTTTAAATAAAATAAGTCTTATAAGTCTACTCTAAAGAGTTGATAAAGGTACAAACGTTTATAATGGTTATATATCACATTTTTAAATATCTATTATTTTCCATTTTACTCGATCTCCTAAACAGCTAAAGACAGGACATTGCGGTTTTCACCAGTGGATTCAGCACCTCATTTTACGTAAAATAAGTCTTATGTCTACTTTAATGAGTTGATAAAGGTACAAACGAAAAAAATGTTAATATATCACATTTTTAAATATCTATTATTCTCGATTTTACTCGATCTCCTAAACGGCTAAAGATAAGACATTGCTGTTCTCACCAGTGGATTCAGCACCTCATTTTACGTAAAATAAGTCTTATGTCTACTCTAATGAGTTGATAAAGGTACAAACGAAAAAAATGTTAATATATCACATTTTTAAATATCTAATATTCTCCATTTTACTCGATCTCCTAAACGGTTATAGATAGGACATTGCGGTTTTCACCAGTGGATTTAGCACTTCATTTTACATAAAATAAGTCTCATAAGTCTACTCTCAAAAGTTGATAAAGGTACAAACGAATAAAAGATTTATATATCACATTTTTAAATATCAATTATTCTCCATTTTACTCGATGTCCTAAACGGTTAAAGATAGGACATTGCGGTTTTCACAAGTGGATTCAGCACCTCATTTTACATAAAATAAGTCTCATAAGTCTACTCTCAAAAGTTGATAAAGGTACAAACGAATAAAAGATTTATATATCACATTTTTAAATATCTAATATTCTCCATTTTACTCGATCTCCTAAACGGTTAAAGATAGGACATTGCGGTTTTCACCAGTGGATTCAGCACCTCATTTTACATAAAATAAGTCTCATAAGTCTACTCTCAAAAGTTGATAAAGGTACAAACGAATAAAAGATTTATTTACCACATTTTTAAATATCTAATATTCTCCATTTTACTCGATCTCCTAAACGGTTAAAGATAGGACATTGCGGTTTTCACCAGAGGATTCAGCACCTCATTTTACATAAAATAAGTCCTATAAGTCTACTCTCAAAAGTTGATAAAGGTACAAACGAATAAAATGGTTATATATCACATTTTTAAATACCTATTATTCTCCATTTTACTCGATCACCTAAACGGTCAAAGATAGAACATTGCGGTTTTCACCAGTGGATTCAGCACCTTATTTTACATAAAATAAGTCATATAAGTCTACTCTAAAGAGTTGATAAAGATACAAACGAATACAATGTTTATATATCACCTTTTTAAATATCTATTATTCTCCATTTACTCGATCTCCTAAACAGTTAAAGATAGGACATTGCGGTTTTCACCAGTGGATTCAGCACCTCATTTTACATAAATTTAGTCCTATAAGTCTACTCTAAAGTGTTGATAAAGGTACAAACGAATAAAATGGTTATATATCACATTTTTAAATATCTAATATTCTCCATTTTACTCGATGTCCTAAACGGTTAAAGATAGGACATTGCGGTTTTCACCAGTAAATTCAGCACCTCATTTTACATAAATTTAGTCTTATAAGTCTACTCTAAAGAGTTGATAAAGGTACAAACGAATAAAATGGTTATATATCACATTTTTAAATATCTATTATTCTCCATTTTACTCGATGTCCTAAACGGTTAAAGATAGGACATTGCGGTTTTCACCAGTGGTTTCAGCACCTCATTTTACATAAAATATGTCCTATAAGTCTACTCTAAAGAGTTGATAAAGTTACAAACGAAAAAAAATGTTTATATATCACATTTTTATATATCTATTATTCTTCATTTTACTCGATCACCTAAACGGTCAAAGATAGGACATTGCGGTTTTCACCATTGGATTCAGCACATCATTTTACATAAAATAAGTCTTATAAGTCTACTCTCAAAAGTTGATAAAGGTAAAAACGAATAAAAGGTTTATATATCACATTTTTAAATATCTATTATTCTCCATTTTACTCGATCTCCTAAACGGTTAAAGATAGGACATTGCGGTTTTCACCAGTGGATTCAGCACCTCATTTTACATAAATAAGTCCTATAAGTCTACTCTCAAAAGTTGATAAAGGTACAAACGAATAAAATGGTTATATATCACATTTTTAAATACCTATTATTCTCCATTTTACTCGATCACCTAAACGGTCAAAGATAGAACATTGCGGTTTTCACCAGTGGATTCAGCACCTTATTTTACATAAAATTAGTCATATAAGTCTACTCTAAAGAGTTGATAAAGGTACAAACGAATAAAATGGTTATATATCACATTTTTAAATATCTATTATTCTCCATTTTACTCGATGTCCTAAACAGTTAAAGATAGGACATTGCGGTTTTCACCAGTGGATTCAGCACCTCATTTTACATAAATTTAGACCTATAAGTCTACTCTCAAAAGTTGATAAAGATACAAACGAATAAAATGGTTATATATCACATTTTTAAATATCTAATATTCTCCATTTTACTCGATCTCCTAAACGGTTAAAGATAGGACATTGCGGTTTTTACCAGTAGATTCAGCACCTCATTTTACATAAAATAAGTCTTATAAGTCTACTCTCAAAAGTTGATAAAGGTACAAACGAATAAAAGGTTTATATATCACATTTTTAAATATCTATTATTCTCCATTTTACTCGATCTCCTAAACAGCTAAAGACAGGACATTGCGGTTTTCACCAGTGGATTCAGCACCTCATTTTACGTAAAATAAGTCTTATGTCTACTCTAATGAGTTGATAAAGGTACAAACTAAAAAAATGTTAATATATCACATTTTTAAATATCTATTATTCTCCATTTTACTCGATCTCCTAAACGGTTAAATATAGGACATTGCGGTTTTCACTAGTGGATTCAGCACCTCATTTTACATAAAATAATTTTATAAGTCTACTCTAAAGAGTTGATAAAGGTACAAACGAATAAAATGGTTATATATCACATTTTTAAATATATATTATTCTCCATTTTACTCTTTCTCTTAAACGGTTAAAGATAGGACATTGCGGTTTTCACCAGTGGATTCAGCACCTCATTTTAAATAAAATAAGTCTTATAAGTCTACTCTAAAGAGTTGATAAAGGTACAAACGTTTATAATGGTTATATATCACATTTTTAAATATCTATTATTTTCCATTTTACTCGATCTCCTAAACAGCTAAAGACAGGACATTGCGGTTTTCACCAGTGGATTCAGCACCTCATTTTACGTAAAATAAGTCTTATGTCTACTTTAATGAGTTGATAAAGGTACAAACGAAAAAAATGTTAATATATCACATTTTTAAATATCTATTATTCTCGATTTTACTCGATCTCCTAAACGGCTAAAGATAAGACATTGCTGTTCTCACCAGTGGATTCAGCACCTCATTTTACGTAAAATAAGTCTTATGTCTACTCTAATGAGTTGATAAAGGTACAAACGAAAAAAATGTTAATATATCACATTTTTAAATATCTAATATTCTCCATTTTACTCGATCTCCTAAACGGTTATAGATAGGACATTGCGGTTTTCACCAGTGGATTTAGCACCTCATTTTACATAAAATAAGTCTCATAAGTCTACTCTCAAAAGTTGATAAAGGTACAAACGAATAAAAGATTTATATATCACATTTTTAAATATCTAATATTCTCCATTTTACCCGATGTCCTAAACGGTTAAAGATAGGACATTGCGGTTTTCACCAGTGGATTCAGCACCTTATTTTACATAAAATAAGTCTCTTAAGTCTACTCTCAAAAGTTGATAAAGGTACAAACGAAAAAAATGTTAATATATCACATTTTTAAATATCTATTATTCTCGATTTTACTCGATCTCCTAAACGGCTAAAGATAAGACATTGCTGTTCTCACCAGTGGATTCAGCACCTCATTTTACGTAAAATAAGTCTTATGTCTACTCTAATGAGTTGATAAAGGTACAAACGAAAAAAATGTTAATATATCACATTTTTAAATATCTATTATTTTCCATTTTACTCGATCTCCTAAACGGTTAAAGATAGGACATTGCGGTTTTCACTAGTGGATTCAGCACCTCATTTTACATAAAATAAGTCTTATAATTCTACTCTAAAGAGTTGAAAAGGGACAAACGAAAAAAATGTTAATATATCACATTTTTAAATATCTATTATTCTATATTTTACTCGATCTCCTAAACGGTCAAAGATAGGACATTGCGGTTTTCACCAGTGGATTCAGCACCTCATTTTACAAAAAATAAGTCTTATAAGTCTACTCTCAAAAGTTGATAAAGGTACAAACGAATAAAAGGTTTATATATCACACTTTTAAGTATCTAATATTCTCCATTTTACTCGATGACCTAAACGGTTAAAGATAGGACATTGCGGTTTTCACCAGTGGATTCAGCACCTCATTTTACATAAAATAAGTCTTATAAGTCTACTCTCAAAAGGTGATAAAGGTACAAACGAATAAAAGGTTTATATATCACATTTTTAAATATCTATTATTCTCGATTTTACTCGATCTCCTAAACGGTTAAAGATAAGACATTGCGGTTTTCACCAGTGGATTCAGCACCTCATTTTACATAAAATAAGTCTTATAAGTCTACTCTAAAGGGTTGATAAAGGTACAAACGAAAAAAATGTTAATATATCACATTTTTAGATATCTATTATTCTCGATTTTACCCGAACTCCTAAACGGTTAAAGATAAGACATTGCGGTTTTCACCAGTGGATTCAGCACCTCATTTAACGTAAAATAAGTCTTATGTCTACTCTAATGAGTTGATAAAGGTACAAACGAAAAAAATGTTAATATATCACATTTTTAAATATCTATTATTCTCCATTTTCCTCGATCTCCTAAACGGTTAAAGATAGGACATTGCGGTTTTCACTAGTGGATTCAGCACCTCATTTTACATAAAATAAGTCTTATAAGCCTACTCTAAAGAGTTGATAAGGGTACAAACGAAAAAAATGTTAATATATCACATTTTTAAATATCTATTATTCTATATTTTACTCGATCTCCTAAACGGTTAAAAATAGGACATTGCGGTTTTCACCAGTGGATTCAGCACCTCATTTTACAAAAAATAAGTCTTATAAGTCTACTCTCAAAAGTTGATAAAGGTACAAACGAATCAAAGGTTTATATATCACATTTTTAAGTATCTAATATTCTCCATTTTACTCCATGTCCTAAACGGTTAAAGATAGGACATTGCGGTTTTCACCAGTGGATTCAGCACCTCATTTTACAAAAAATAAGTCTTATAAGTCTACTCTCAAAAGGTGATAAAGGTACAAACGAATAAAAGGTTTATATATCACATTTTTAAATATCTAATATTCTCCCTTTTTACTCGATCACCTAAACGGTTATAGATAGGACATTGCGGTTTTCACCAGTGAATTCAGCACCTCATTTTACATAAAATAAGTCTTATAAGTCTACTCTAAAGAGATGATAAAGGTACAAACGAAAAGATGTTGATATATCACATTTTTAAATATCTATTATTCTCTATTTCACTCTATCTCCTAAACGGTTAAAGATATGACATTGCGGTTTTCACCAGTGGATTCAGCACCTCATTTTACATAAAATAAGTCTTATAAGTCTACTCTAAAGAGATGATAAAGGTACAAACGAAAAGATGTTAATATATCACATTTTTAAATATCTATTATTCTCGATTTTACTCGATCTCCTAAACGGTTAAAGATAAGACATTGCGGTTTTCACCAGTGGATTCAGCACCTCATTTTACATAAAATAAGTCTTATAAGTCTACTCTAAAAGGTTGATAAAGGTACAAACGAAAAAAATGTTAATATATCACATTTTTAAATATCTATTATTCTCGATTTTACCCGAACTCCTAAACGGTTAAAGATAAGACATTGCGGTTTTCACCAGTGGATTCAGCACCTCATTTAACGTAAAATAAGTCTTATGTCTACTCTAATGAGTTGATAAAGGTACAAACGAAAAAAATGTTAATATATCACATTTTTAAAAATCTATTATTCTCTATTTCACTCTATCTCCCAAACGGTTAAAGATAGGATATTGCGGTTTTCACCAGAGGATTCAGCACCTCATTTTACATAAAATAAGACTTATAAGTCTACTCTAAAGAGTTGATAAAGGTACAAACGAAAAAAATGTTAATATATCACATTTTTAAATATCTATTATTCTCCAATTTACTCGATCTCCCAAACGGTTAAAGATAAGACATTGCGGTTTTCACCAGTGGATTCAGCACCTCATTTTACATCAAATAAGTCTTATAAGTCTACTCTCAAAAGTTGATATAGGTACAAACGAATAAAAGGTTTATATATCACATTTATAAATATCTAATATTCTCCATTTTACTCGATGTCCTAAACGGTTAAAGATAGGACATTGCGGTTTTCACCAGTGGATTCAGCACCTCATTTTACATAAATTTAGTCCTATAAGTCTACTCTAAAGAGTTGATAAAGATACAAACGAAAAAAATGTTAATATATCACATGTTTAAATATATATTATTCTCCATTTTACTCTTTCTCTTAAACGGTTAAAGAGAGGACATTGCGGTTTTTACCAGTGGATTCAGCACCTCATTTTACATAAAATAAGTACTATAAGTCTACTCTCAAAAGTTGATGAAGGTACAAACGAATAAAATGTTTATATGTCACAATTTTAAATATTTAATATTCTCCATTTTACTCGATGTCCTAAACGGTTAAAGATAGGACATTGCGGTTTTCACCAGTGGATTCAGCACCTCATTTTATCTAAAATTAATCTTATAAGTCTACTCTCAAAAGGTGATAAAGGTACAAACGAATAAAAGGTTTATATATCACATTTTTAAATATCTAATATTCTCCCTTTTTACTCGATCACCTAAACGGTTATAGATAGGACATTGCGGTTTTCACCAGTGAATTCAGCACCTCATTTTACATAAAATAAGTCTTATAAGTCTACTCTAAAGAGATGATAAAGGTACAAACGAAAAGATGTTAATATATCACAATTTTAAATATCTATTATTCTCGATTTTACTCGATCTCCTAAACGGTTAAAGATAAGACATTGCGGTTTTCACCAGTGGATTCAGCACCTCATTTTACATAAAATAAGTCTTATAAGTCTACTCTAAAAGGTTGATAAAGGTACAAACGAAAAAAATGTTAATATATCACATTTTTAAATATCTATTATTCTCGATTTTACCCGAACTCCTAAACGGTTAAAGATAAGACATTGCGGTTTTCACCAGTGGATTCAGCACCTCATTTTACATAAAATAAGTACTATAAGTCTACTCTCAAAAGTTGATGAAGGTACAAACGAATAAAATGTTTATATGTCACAATTTTAAATATTTAATATTCTCCATTTTACTCGATGTCCTAAACGGTTAAAGATAGGACATTGCGGTTTTCACCAGTGGATTCAGCACCTCATTTTACATAAAATAAGTCTTATAAGTCTACTCTCAAAAGTTGATATAGGTACAAACGAATAAAAGGTTTATATATCACATTTATAAATATCTAATATTCTCCATTTTACTCGATGTCCTAAACGGTTAAAGATAGGACATTGCGGTTTTTACCAGTGGATTCAGCACCTCATTTTACATAAATTTAGTCCTTTAAGTCTACTCTAAAGAGTTGATAAAGATACAAACGAAAAAAATGTTAATATATCACATTTTTAAATATATATTATTCTCCATTTTACTCTTTCTCTTAAACGGTTAAAGAGAGGACATTGCGGTTTTTACCAGTGGATTCAGCACCTCATTTTACATAAAATAAGTACTATAAGTCTACTCTCAAAAGTTGATGAAGGTACAAACGAATAAAATGTTTATATGTCACAATTTTAAATATTTAATATTCTCCATTTTACTCGATGTCCTAAACGGTTAAAGATAGGACATTGCGGTTTTCACCAGTGGATTCAGCACCTCATTTTACATAAAATAAGTCTTATAAGTCTACTCTCAAAAGTTGATATAGGTACAAACGAATAAAAGGTTTATATATCACATTTTTAAATATCTAATATTCTCCATTTTACTCGATGTCCTAAACGGTTAAAGATAGGACATTGCGGTTTTCACCAGTGGATTCAGCACCTCATTTTACATAATATAAGTCCTATAAGTCTACTCTCAAAAGTTGATGAAGGTACAAACGAATAAAATATTTATATATCACAATTTTAAATATTTAATATTCTCCATTTTACTCGGTGTCCTAAACGGTTAAAGATAGGACATTGCGGTTTTCACCAGTAAATTCAGCACCTCATTTTACATAAATTTAGTCATATAAGTCTACTCTAAAGAGTTGATTAAGGTACAAACGAATAAAATGGTTATATATCACATTTTTAAATATCTATTATTCTCCATTTTACTCGATGTCCTAAACGGTTAAAGATAGGACACTGCGGTTTTCACCAGTGGATTCAGCACCTCATTTTACATAAATTTAGACCTATAAGTCAACTCTAAAGAGTTGATAAAGGTACAAACGAATAAAATGTTTATATATCACATTTTTAAATACCTATTATTCTCCATTTTACTCGATCACCTAAACGGTCACAGATAGGACATTGCGGATTTCACCAGTGGATTCAGCACCTTATTTTACATAAAATAAGTCCTATAAGTCGATTCTCAAAAGTTGATAAAGGTACAAACGAATAAAATGTTTATATATCACGTTTTTAAATATCAATTATTCTCCATTTTACTCGATGTCCTAAACGGTTAAAGATAGGACATTGCGGATTTCACCAGTGGATTCAGCACCTCATTTTACATAAAATAAGTCTTATAAGTCTACTCTCAAAAGTTGATAAAGGTACAAACGAATAAAATGTTTATATATCACATTTTTAAATATTTATTATTCTCCATTTTACTCGATCTCCTAAACGGTTAAAGATAAAACATTGCGGTTTTCAGCAGTGGATTCAGCACCTCATTTTACATAAAATAAGTCTCATAAGTCTACTCTCAAAAGTTGATAAAGGTACAAACGAATAAAAGATTTATATATCACATTTTTAAATATTTAATATTCTCCATTTTACTCGATGTCCTAAACGGTTAAAGATTGGACATTGCGGTTTTCACCAGTGGATTCAGCACCTTATTTTACATAAAATAAGTCTCATAAGTCTACTCTCAAAAGTTGATAAATGTACAAACGAATAAAAGATTTATATATCACATTTTTAAATATCTAATATTCTCCATTTTACTCGATCTCCTAAACGGTTAAAGATAGGACATTGCGGTTTTCACCAGTGGATTCAGCACCTCATTTTACATAAAATAAGTCCTATAAGTCTACTCTCAAAAGTTGATAAAGGTACAAACGAATAAAATGGTTATATATCACATTTTTAAATACCTATTATTCTCCATTTTACTCGATCACCTAAACGGTCAAAGATAGAACATTGCGGTTTTCACCAGTGGATTCAGCACCTTATTTTACATAAAATAAGTCATATAAGTCTACTCTAAAGAGTTGCTAAAGGTACAAACGAATACAATGTTTATATATCACCTTTTTAAATATCTATTATTCTCCATTTTACTCGATGTCCTAAACGGTTAAAGATAGGATATTGCGGTTTTCACCAGTATTCAGCACCTCATTTTACATAAATTTAGTCTTATAAGTCTACTCTAAAGAGTTGATAAAGGTACAAACGAATAAAATGGTTATATATCACATTTTTAAATATCTATTATTCTCCATTTTACTCGATGTCCTAAACGGTTAAAGATAGGACATTGCGGTTTTCACCAGTGGATTCAGCACCTCATTTTACATAAATTTAGACCTATAAGTCTACTCTCAAAAGTTGATAAAGGTACAAACGAATAAAATGGTTATATATCACATTTTTAAATATCTATTATTCTCCATTTTACTCGATCTCCTAAACAGTTAAAGATAGGACATTGTGGTTTTCACCACTGGATTCAGCAGCTCATTTTACATAAAATAAGTATTATAAGTCTACTCTCAAAAGTTGATAAAGGTACAAACGAATAAAAGGTTTATATATCTTTTTTAAATATCTAATATTCTCCATTTTACTCGATCTCCTAAACGATTAAAGATAGGACATTGCGGTTTTCACCAGTGGATTCTGCACCTCATTTTACATAAAATAAGTCCTATAAGTCTACTCTCAAAAGTTGATAAAGGTACAAACGAATAAAATGGTTATATATCACATTTTTAAATACCTATTATTCTCGATTTTACTCGATCTCCTAAACGGTTAAAGATAAGACATTGCGGTTTTCACCAGTGGATTCAGCACCTCATTTTACATAAAATAAGTCTTATAAGTCTACTCTAAAGGGTTGATAAAGGTACAAACGAAAAAAATGTTAATATATCACATTTTTAGATATCTATTATTCTCGATTTTACCCGAACTCCTAAACGGTTAAAGATAAGACATTGCGGTTTTCACCAGTGGATTCAGCACCTCATTTAACGTAAAATAAGTCTTATGTCTACTCTAATGAGTTGATAAAGGTACAAACGAAAAAAATGTTAATATATCACATTTTTAAATATCTATTATTCTCCATTTTCCTCGATCTCCTAAACGGTTAAAGATAGGACATTGCGGTTTTCACTAGTGGATTCAGCACCTCATTTTACATAAAATAAGTCTTATAATTCTACTCTAAAGAGTTGAAAAGGGACAAACAAAAAAATGTTAATATATCACATTTTTAAATATCTATTATTCTATATTTTACTCGATCTCCTAAACGGTTAAAAATAGGACATTGCGGTTTTCACCAGTGGATTCAGCACCTCATTTTACAAAAAATAAGTCTTATAAGTCTACTCTCAAAAGTTGATAAAGGTACAAACGAATCAAAGGTTTATATATCACATTTTTAAGTATCTAATATTCTCCATTTTACTCCATGTCCTAAACGGTTAAAGATAGGACATTGCGGTTTTCACCAGTGGATTCAGCACCTCATTTTACAAAAAATAAGTCTTATAAGTCTACTCTCAAAAGGTGATAAAGGTACAAACGAATAAAAGGTTTATATATCACATTTTTAAATATCTAATATTCTCCCTTTTTACTCGATCACCTAAACGGTTATAGATAGGACATTGCGGTTTTCACCAGTGAATTCAGCACCTCATTTTACATAAAATAAGTCTTATAAGTCTACTCTAAAGAGATGATAAAGGTACAAACGAAAAGATGTTGATATATCACATTTTTAAATATCTATTATTCTCTATTTCACTCTATCTCCTAAACGGTTAAAGATATGACATTGCGGTTTTCACCAGTGGATTCAGCACCTCATTTTACATAAAATAGGTCTTATGTCTACTCTAATGAGTTGATAAAGGTTCAAACGAAAAGAATGTTAATGTATCACATTTTTAAATATCTATTATTCTCCATTTTACTCGATCTCCTAAACGGTTAAAGATAAGACATTGCGGTTTTCACCAGTGGATTCAGCACCTCATTTTACATAAAATAAGTCTTATAAGTCTACTCTAAAGAGATGATAAAGGTACAAACGAAAAGATGTTAATATATCACATTTTTAAATATCTATTATTCTCCATTTTACTCGATCTCCTAAACGGTTAAAGATAGGACATTGCGGTTTTCACCAGTGGATTCAGCACCTCATTTTACATAAAATAAGTCTTATAAGTCTACTCTAAAGAGTTGATAAAGGTACAAACGAAAAGATGTTAATATATCACATTTTTAAATATCTATTATTCTCGATTTTACTCGATCTCCTAAACGGTTAAAGATAAGACATTGCGGTTTTCACCAGTGGATTCAGCACCTCATTTTACATAAAATAAGTCTTATAAGTCTACTCTAAAAGGTTGATAAAGGTACAAACGAAAAAAATGTTAATATATCACATTTTTAAATATCTATTATTCTCGATTTTACCCGAACTCCTAAACGGTTAAAGATAAGACATTGCGGTTTTCACCAGTGGATTCAGCACCTCATTTAACGTAAAATAAGTCTTATGTCTACTCTAATGAGTTGATAAAGGTACAAACGAAAAAAATGTTAATATATCACATTTTTAAATATCTATTATTCTCTATTTCACTCTATCTCCCAAACGGTTAAAGATAGGATATTGCGGTTTTCACCAGAGGATTCAGCACCTCATTTTACATAAAATAAGACTTATAAGTCTACTCTAAAGAGTTGATAAAGGTACAAACGAAAAAAATGTTAATATATCACATTTTTAAATATCTATTATTCTCCAATTTACTCGATCTCCCAAACGGTTAAAGATAAGACATTGCGGTTTTCACCAGTGGATTCAGCACCTCATTTTACATCAAATAAGTCTTATAAGTCTACTCTCAAAAGTTGATATAGGTACAAACGAATAAAAGGTTTATATATCACATTTATAAATATCTAATATTCTCCATTTTACTCGATGTCCTAAACGGTTAAAGATAGGACATTGCGGTTTTCACCAGTGGATTCAGCACCTTATTTTACATAAATTTAGTCCTATAAGTCTACTCTAAAGAGTTGATAAAGATACAAACGAAAAAAATGTTAATATATCACATGTTTAAATATATATTATTCTCCATTTTACTCTTTCTCTTAAACGGTTAAAGAGAGGACATTGCGGTTTTTACCAGTGGATTCAGCACCTCATTTTACATAAAATAAGTACTATAAGTCTACTCTCAAAAGTTGATGAAGGTACAAACGAATAAAATGTTTATATGTCACAATTTTAAATATTTAATATTCTCCATTTTACTCGATGTCCTAAACGGTTAAAGATAGGACATTGCGGTTTTCACCAGTGGATTCAGCACCTCATTTTACATAAAATAAGTCTTATAAGTCTACTCTCAAAAGTTGATATAGGTACAAACGAATAAAAGGTTTATATATCACATTTTTAAGTATCTAATATTCTCCATTTTACTCCATGTCCTAAACGGTTAAAGATAGGACATTGCGGTTTTCACCAGTGGATTCAGCACCTCATTTTATCTAAAATTAATCTTATAAGTCTACTCTCAAAAGGTGATAAAGGTACAAACGAATAAAAGGTTTATATATCACATTTTTAAATATCTAATATTCTCCCTTTTTACTCGATCACCTAAACGGTTATAGATAGGACATTGCGGTTTTCACCAGTGAATTCAGCACCTCATTTTACATAAAATAAGTCTTATAAGTCTACTCTAAAGAGATGATAAAGGTACAAACGAAAAGATGTTAATATATCACATTTTTAAATATCTATTATTCTCGATTTTACTCGATCTCCTAAACGGTTAAAGATAAGACATTGCGGTTTTCACCAGTGGATTCAGCACCTCATTTTACATAAAATAAGTCTTATAAGTCTACTCTAAAAGGTTGATAAAGGTACAAACGAAAAAAATGTTAATATATCACATTTTTAAATATCTATTATTCTCGATTTTACCCGAACTCCTAAACGGTTAAAGATAAGACATTGCGGTTTTCACCAGTGGATTCAGCACCTCATTTAACGTAAAATAAGTCTTATGTCTACTCTAATGAGTTGATAAAGGTACAAACGAAAAAAATGTTAATATATCACATTTTTAAATATCTATTATTCTCTATTTCACTCTATCTCCCAAACGGTTAAAGATAGGATATTGCGGTTTTCACCAGAGGATTCAGCACCTCATTTTACATAAAATAAGACTTATAAGTCTACTCTAAAGAGTTGATAAAGGTACAAACGAAAAAAATGTTAATATATCACATTTTTAAATATCTATTATTCTCCAATTTACTCGATCTCCCAAACGGTTAAAGATAAGACATTGCGGTTTTCACCAGTGGATTCAGCACCTCATTTTACATCAAATAAGTCTTATAAGTCTACTCTCAAAAGTTGATATAGGTACAAACGAATAAAAGGTTTATATATCACATTTATAAATATCTAATATTCTCCATTTTACTCGATGTCCTAAACGGTTAAAGATAGGACATTGCGGTTTTCACCAGTGGATTCAGCACCTCATTTTACATAAATTTAGTCCTATAAGTCTACTCTAAAGAGTTGATAAAGATACAAACGAAAAAAATGTTAATATATCACATTTTTAAATATATATTATTCTCCATTTTACTCTTTCTCTTAAACGGTTAAAGAGAGGACATTGCGGTTTTTACCAGTGGATTCAGCACCTCATTTTACATAAAATAAGTACTATAAGTCTACTCTCAAAAGTTGATGAAGGTACAAACGAATAAAATGTTTATATGTCACAATTTTAAATATTTAATATTCTCCATTTTACTCGATGTCCTAAACGGTTAAAGATAGGACATTGCGGTTTTCACCAGTGGATTCAGCACCTCATTTTACATAAAATAAGTCTTATAAGTCTACTCTTAAAAGTTGATATAGGTACAAACGAATAAAAGGTTTATATATCACATTTTTAAATATCTAATATTCTCCATTTTACTCGATGTCCTAAACGGTTAAAGATAGGACATTGCGGTTTTCACCAGTGGATTCAGCACCTCATTTTACATAATATAAGTCCTATAAGTCTACTCTCAAAAGTTGATGAAGGTACAAACGAATAAAATGTTTATATATCACAATTTTAAATATTTAATATTCTCCATTTTACTCGATGTCCTAAACGGTTAAAGATAGGACATTGCGGTTTTCACCAGTAAATTCAGCACCTCATTTTACATAAATTTAGTCTTATAAGTCTACCCTAAAGAGTTGATAAAGGTACAAACGAATAAAATGGTTATATATCACATTTTTAAATATCTATTATTCTCCATTTTACTCGATGTCCTAAACGGTTAAAGATAGGACATTGCGGTTTTCACCAGTGGATTCAGCACCTCATTTTACATAAAATAAGTCTTATAAGTCGATAAAGGTAAAAACGAATAAAAGGTTTATATATCACATTTTTAAATATCTAATATTCTCCATTTTACTCGATCTCCTAAACGGTTAAAGATAGGACATTGTGGTTTTCACCAGTGGATTCAGCACCTCATTTTACATAAAATAAGTTCTATAAGTCTACTCTCAAAAGTTGATAAAGGTACAAACGAATAAAATGGTTATATATCACATTTTTAAATACCTATTATTCTCCATTTTACTCGATCACCTAAACCGTCAAAGATAGAACATTGCGGTTTTCACCAGTGGATTCAGCACCTTGATTTACATAAAATAAGTCATATAAGTCTACTCTAAAGAGTTGATAAAGGTACAAACGAATACCATGTTTATATATCACCTTTTTAAATATCTATTATTCTCCATTTACTCGATCTCCTAAACAGTTAAAGATAGGACATTGCGGTTTTCACCAGTGGATTCAGCACCTCATTTAACGTAAAATAAGTCTTATGTCTACTCTAATGAGTTGATAAAGGTACAAACGAAAAAAATGTTAATATATCACATTTTTAAATATCTATTATTCTCTATTTCACTCTATCTCCTAAACGGTTAAAGATAGGATATTGCGGTTTTCACCAGAGGATTCAGCACCTCATTTTACATAAAATAAGACTTATAAGTCTACTCTAAAGAGTTGATAAAGGTACAAACGAAAAAAATGTTAATATATCACATTTTTAAATATCTATTATTCTCCAATTTACTCGATCTCCCAAACGGTTAAAGATAAGACATTGCGGTTTTCACCAGTGGATTCAGCACCTCATTTTACATCAAATAAGTCTTATAAGTCTACTCTCAAAAGTTGATATAGGTACAAACGAATAAAAGGTTTATATATCACATTTATAAATATCTAATATTCTCCATTTTACTCGATGTCCTAAACGGTTAAAGATAGGACATTGCGGTTTTTACCAGTGGATTCAGCACCTCATTTTACATAAATTTAGTCCTATAAGTCTACTCTAAAGAGTTGATAAAGATACAAACGAAAAAAATGTTAATATATCACATTTTTAAATATATGTTATTCTCCATTTTACTCTTTCTCTTAAACGGTTAAAGAGAGGACATTGCGGTTTTTACCAGTGGATTCAGCACCTCATTTTACATAAAATAAGTACTATAAGTCTACTCTCAAAAGTTGATGAAGGTACAAACGAATAAAATGTTTATATGTCACAATTTTAAATATTTAATATTCTCCATTTTACTCGATGTCCTAAACGGTTAAAGATAGGACATTGCGGTTTTCACCAGTGGATTCAGCACCTCATTTTACATAAAATAAGTCTTATAAGTCTACTCTCAAAAGTTGATATAGGTACAAACGAATAAAAGGTTTATATATCACATTTTTAAATATCTAATATTCTCCATTTTACTCGATGTCCTAAACGGTTAAAGATAGGACATTGCGGTTTTCACCAGTGGATTCAGCACCTCATTTTACATAATATAAGTCCTATAAGTCTACTCTCAAAAGTTGATGAAGGTACAAACGAATAAAATATTTATATATCACAATTTTAAATATTTAATATTCTCCATTTTACTCGATGTCCTAAACGGTTAAAGATAGGACATTGCGGTTTTCACCAGTAAATTCAGCACCTCATTTTACATAAATTTAGTCTTATAAGTCTACCCTAAAGAGTTGATAAAGGTACAAACGAATAAAATGGTTATATATCACATTTTTAAATATCTATTATTCTCCATTTTACTCGATGTCCTAAACGGTTAAAGATAGGACATTGCGGTTTTCACCAGTGGATTCAGCACCTCATTTTACATAAAATAAGTCTTATAAGTCGATAAAGGTAAAAACGAATAAAAGGTTTATATGTCACATTTTTAAATATCTAATATTCTCCATTTTACTCGATCTCCTAAACGGTTAAAGATAGGACATTGTGGTTTTCACCAGTGGATTCAGCACCTCATTTTACATAAAATAAGTTCTATAAGTCTACTCTCAAAAGTTGATAAAGGTACAAACGAATAAAATGGTTATATATCACATTTTTAAATACCTATTATTCTCCATTTTACTCGATCACCTAAACCGTCAAAGATAGAACATTGCGGTTTTCACCAGTGGATTCAGCACCTTGATTTACATAAAATAAGTCATATAAGTCTACTCTAAAGAGTTGATAAAGGTACAAACGAATACCATGTTTATATATCACCTTTTTAAATATCTATTATTCTCCATTTACTCGATCTCCTAAACAGTTAAAGATAGGACATTGCGGTTTTCACCAGTGGATTCAGCACCTCATTTTACATAAATTTAGCCCTATAAGTCTACTCTAAAGTGTTGATAAAGGTACAAACGAATAAAATGGTTATATATCACATTTTTAAATATCTATTATTCTCCATTTTACTCGATGTCCTAAACGGTTAAAGATAGGACATTGCGGTTTTCACCAGTGGATTCAGCACCTCATTTTACATAAATTTAGTCTTATAAGTCTACTCTAAAGAGTTGATAAAGGTACAAACGAATAAAATGGTTATATATCACATTTTTAAATATCTATTATTCTCCATTTTACTCGATGTCCTAAACGGTTAAAGATAGGACATTGCGGTTTTTACCAGTGGATTCAGCACCTCATTTTACATAAATTTAGACCTATAAGCCTACTCTAAAGAGTTGATAAAGGTACAAACCAATAAAATGGTTATATATCACATTTTTAAATACCTATTATTCTCCATTTTACTCGATCACCTAAACGGTCAAAGATAGAACATTGCGGTTTTCACCAGTGGATTCAGCACCTTATTTTACATAAAATAAGTCTTATAAGTCTACTCTAAAGAGTTGATAAAGGTACAAACGAATAAAATGTTTATATATCACCTTTTTAAATATCTATTATTCTCCATTTTACTCGATCTCCTAAACAGTTAAAGATAGGACATTGCGGTTTTCACCAGTGGATTCAGCACCTTATTTTACATAAAATAAGTCCAATAAGTCTACTCTCAAAAGTTGATAAAGGTACAAACGAATAAAATGGTTATATATCACATTTTTAAATATCTATTATTCTCCATTTTACTCGATGTCCTAAACGGTTAAAGATAGGACATTGCGGTTTTCACCAGTGAATTCAGCACCTCATTTTACATAAATTTAGACCTATAAGTCTACTCTCAAAAGTTGATAAAGGTACAAACGAATAAAAGGGTTATATATCACATTTTTAAATATCTATTATTCTCCATTTTACTCGGTGTCCTAAACGGTTAAAGATAGGACATTGCGGTTTTCACCAGTAAATTCAGCACCTCATTTTACATAAATTTAGTCATATAAGTCTACTCTAAAGAGTTGATTAAGGTACAAACGAATAAAATGGTTATATATCACATTTTTAAATATCTATTATTCTCCATTTTACTCGATGTCCTAAACGGTTAAAGATAGGACATTGCGGTTTTCACCAGTGGATTCAGCACCTCAATTTACATAAATTTAGACCTATAAGTCAACTCTAAAGAGTTGATAAAGGTACAAACGAATAAAATGTTTATATATCACATTTTTAAATACCTATTATTCTCCATTTTACTCGATCACCTAAACGGTCACAGATAGGACATTGCGGATTTCACCAGTGGATTCAGCACCTTATTTTACATAAAATAAGTCCTATAAGTCGATTCTCAAAAGTTGATAAAGGTACAAACGAATAAAATGTTTATATATCACGTTTTTAAATATCAATTATTCTCCATTTTACTCGATGTCCTAAACGGTTAAAGATAGGACATTGCGGATTTCACCAGTGGATTCAGCACCTCATTTTACATAAAATAAGTCTTATAAGTCTACTCTCAAAAGTTGATAAAGGTACAAACGAATAAAATGTTTATATATCACATTTTTAAATATTTATTATTCTCCATTTTACTCGATCTCCTAAACGGTTAAAGATAAAACATTGCGGTTTTCAGCAGTGGATTCAGCACCTCATTTTACATAAAATAAGTCTCATAAGTCTACTCTCAAAAGTTGATAAAGGTACAAACGAATAAAAGATTTATATATCACATTTTTAAATATTTAATATTCTCCATTTTACTCGATGTCCTAAACGGTTAAAGATTGGACATTGCGGTTTTCACCAGTGGATTCAGCACCTTATTTTACATAAAATAAGTCTCATAAGTCTACTCTCAAAAGTTGATAAATGTACAAACGAATAAAAGATTTATATATCACATTTTTAAATATCTAATATTCTCCATTTTACTCGATCTCCTAAACGGTTAAAGATAGGACATTGCGGTTTTCACCAGTGGATTCAGCACCTCATTTTACATAAAATAAGTCCTATAAGTCTACTCTCAAAAGTTGATAAAGGTACAAACGAATAAAATGGTTATATATCACATTTTTAAATACCTATTATTCTCCATTTTACTCGATCACCTAAACGGTCAAAGATAGAACATTGCGGTTTTCACCAGTGGATTCAGCACCTTATTTTACATAAAATAAGTCATATAAGTCTACTCTAAAGAGTTGCTAAAGGTACAAACGAATACAATGTTTATATATCACCTTTTTAAATATCTATTATTCTCCATTTTACTCGATGTCCTAAACGGTTAAAGATAGGATATTGCGGTTTTCACCAGTATTCAGCACCTCATTTTACATAAATTTAGTCTTATAAGTCTACTCTAAAGAGTTGATAAAGGTACAAACGAATAAAATGGTTATATATCACATTTTTAAATATCTATTATTCTCCATTTTACTCGATGTCCTAAACGGTTAAAGATAGGACATTGCGGTTTTCACCAGTGGATTCAGCACCTCATTTTACATAAATTTAGACCTATAAGTCTACTCTCAAAAGTTGATAAAGGTACAAACGAATAAAATGGTTATATATCACATTTTTAAATATCTATTATTCTCCATTTTACTCGATCTCCTAAACAGTTAAAGATAGGACATTGTGGTTTTCACCACTGGATTCAGCAGCTCATTTTACATAAAATAAGTATTATAAGTCTACTCTCAAAAGTTGATAAAGGTACAAACGAATAAAAGGTTTATATATCTTTTTTAAATATCTAATATTCTCCATTTTACTCGATCTCCTAAACGATTAAAGATAGGACATTGCGGTTTTCACCAGTGGATTCTGCACCTCATTTTACATAAAATAAGTCCTATAAGTCTACTCTCAAAAGTTGATAAAGGTACAAACGAATAAAATGGTTATATATCACATTTTTAAATACCTATTATTCTCCATTTTACTCGATCACCTAAACGGTCAAAGATAGAACATTGCGGTTTTCATCAGTGGATTCAGCACCTTATTTTACATAAAATAAGTCATATAAGTCTACTCTAAAGAGTTGATAAAGGTACAAACGAATAAAATGGTTATATATCACATTTTTAAATATCTATTATTCTCCATTTTACTCGATGTCCTAAACGGTTAAAGATAGGACATTGCGGTTTTCACCAGTGGATTCAGCACCTCATTTTACATAAATTTAGACCTATAAGTCTACTCTCAAAAGTTGATAAAGGTACAAACGAATAAAAGGGTTATATATCACATTTTTAAATATCTATTATTCTCCATTTTACTCGATCTCCTAAACAGTTAAAGATAGGACATTGTGGTTTTCACCACTGGATTCAGCAGCTCATTTTACATAAAATAAGTATTATAAGTCTACTCTCAAAAGTTGATAAAGGTACAAACGAATAAAAGGTTTATATATCTTTTTTAAATATCTAATATTCTCCATTTTACTCGATCTCCTAAACGGTTAAAGATAGGACATTGCGGTTTTCACCAGTAGATTCAGCACCTCATTTTACATAAAATAAGTCCTATAAGTCTACTCTCAAAAGTTGATAAAGGTACAAACGAATAAAATGGTTATATATCACATTTTTAAATACCTATTATTCTCCATTTTACTCGATCTCCTAAACGGTTAAAGATAGGACATTGCGGATTTCACCAGTGGATTCAGCACCTCATTTTACATAAAATAAGTCTTATAAGTCTACTCTCAAAAGTTGATAAAGGTACAAACGAATAAAATGTTTATATATCACGTTTTTAAATATCTATTATTCTCCATTTTACTCGATGTCCTAAACGGTTAAAGATAGGACATTGCGGTTTTCACCAGTGGATTCAGCACCTCATTTTACATAAAATAAGTCTCATAAGTCTACTCTCAAAAGTTGATAAAGGTACAAACGAACAAAAGATTTATATATCACATTTTTAAATATCTAATATTCTCCATTTTACTCGATGTCCTAAACGGTTAAAGATAGGACATTGCGGTTTTCACCAGTGGATTCAGCAACTTATTTTACATAAAATAAGTCTCATAAGTCTACTCTCAAAAGTTGATAAAGGTACAAACGAATAAAAGATTTATATATCACTTTTTAAATATCTAATATTTTCCATTTTACTCGATCTCCTAAACGGTTAAAGATAGGACATTGCGGTTTTCACCAGTGGATTCAGCACCTCATTTTACATAAAATAAGTCCTATAAGTCTACTCTCAAAAGTTGATAAAGGTACAAACGAATAAAATGGTTATATATCACATTTTTAAATACCTATTATTCTCCATTTTACTCGATCACCTAAACGGTCAAAGATAGAACATTGCGGTTTTCACCAGTGGATTCAGCACCTTATTTTACATAAAATAAGTCATATAAGTCTACCCTAAAGAGTTGATAAAGGTACAAACGAATAAAATGGTTATATATCACATTTTTAAATATCTATTATTCTCCATTTTACTCGATGTCCTAAACGGTTAAAGATAGGACATTGCGGTTTTCACCAGTGGATTCAGCACCTTATTTTACATAAAATAAGTCCTATAAGTCGATTCTCAAAAGTTGATAAAGGTACAAACGAATAAAATGTTTATATATCACGTTTTTAAATATCAATTATTCTCCATTTTACTCGATGTCCTAAACGGTTAAAGATAGGACATTGCGGATTTCACCAGTGGATTCAGCACCTCATTTTACATAAAATAAGTCTCATAAGTCTACTCTCAAAAGTTGATAAAGGTACAAACGAATAAAAAATTTATATATCACATTTTTAAATATCTAATATTCTCCATTTTACTCGATGTCCTAAACGGTTAAAGATAGGACATTGCGGTTTTCACCAGTGGATTCAGCACCTTATTTTACATAAAATAAGTCTCTTAAGTCTACTCTCAAAAGTTGATAATGGTACAAACGAATAAAAGATTTATATATCACATTTTTAAATATCTAATATTCTCCATTTTACTCGATCTCCTAAACGGTTAAAGATAGGACATTGCGGTTTTCACCAGTGGATTCAGCACCTCATTTTACATAAAATAAGTCTCATAAGTCTACTCTCAAAAGTTGATAAAGGTACAAACGAATAAAAGATTTATTTACCACATTTTTAAATATCTAATATTCTCCATTTTACTCGATCTCCTAAACGGTTAAAGATAGGACAATGCGGTTTTCACCAGTGGATTCAGCACCTCATTTTACATAAAATAAGTCCTATGAGTCTACTCTCAAAAGTTGATAAAGGTACAAACGAATAAAATGGTTATATATCACATTTTTAAATACCTATTATTCTCCATTTTACTCGATCACCTAAACGGTCAAAGATAGAACATTGCGGTTTTCACCAGTGGATTCAGCACCTTATTTTACATAAAATAAGTCATATAAGTCTACTCTAAAGAGTTGATAAAGATACAAACGAATACAATGTTTATATATCACCTTTTTAAATATCTATTATTCTCCATTTACTCGATCTCCTAAACAGTTAAAGATAGGACATTGCGGTTTTCACCAGTGGATTCAGCACCTCATTTTACATAAATTTAGTCCTATAAGTCTACTCTAAAGTGTTGATAAAGGTACAAACGAATAAAATGGTTATATATCACATTTTTAAATATCTAATATTCTCCATTTTACTCGATGTCCTAAACGGTTAAAGATAGGACATTGCGGTTTTCACCAGTGGATTCAGCACCTCATTTTACATAAATAAGTCCTATAAGTCTACTCTCAAAAGTTGATAAAGGTACAAACGAATAAAATGGTTATATATCACATTTTTAAATACCTATTATTCTCCATTTTACTCGATCACCTAAACGGTCAAAGATAGAACATTGCGGTTTTCACCAGTGGATTCAGCACCTTATTTTACATAAAATTAGTCATATAAGTCTACTCTAAAGAGTTGATAAAGGTACAAACGAATAAAATGGTTATATATCACATTTTTAAACATCTATTATTCTCCATTTTACTCGATGTCTTAACGGTTAAAGATAGGACATTGCGGTTTTCACCAGTGGATTCAGCACCTCATTTTACATAAATTTAGACCTATAAGTCTACTCTCAAAAGATGATAAAGATACAAACGAATAAAATGGTTATATATCACATTTTTAAATATCTAATATTCTCCATTTTACTCGATCTCCTAAACGGTTAAAGATAGGACATTGCGGTTTTTACCAGTCTATTCAGCACCTCATTTTACATAAAATAAGTCTTATAAGTCTACTCTCAAAAGTTGATAAAGGTACAAACGAACAAAAGGTTTATATATCACATTTTTAAATATCTATTATTCTCCATTTTACTCGATCTCCTAAACAGCTAAAGACAGGACATTGCGGTTTTCACCAGTGGATTCAGCACCTCATTTTACGTAAAATAAGTCTTATGTCTACTCTAATGAGTTGATAAAGGTACAAACGAAAAAAATGTTAATGTATCACATTTTTAAATATCTATTATTCTCGATTTTACTCGATCTCCTAAACGGTTAAAGATAAGACATTGCGGTTCTCACCAGTGGATTCAGCACCTCATTTTACGTAAAATAAGTCTTATGTCTACTCTAATGAGTTGATAAAGGTACAAACGAAAAAAATGTTAATATATCACATTTTTAAATATCTATTATTCTCCATTTTACTCGATCTCCTAAACGGTTAAAGATAGGACATTGCGGTTTTCACTAGTGGATTCAGCACCTCATTTTACATAAAATAAGTCTTATAATTCTAATCTAAAGAGTTGAAAAGGGACAAACGAAAAAAATGTTAATATATCACATTTTTAAATATCTATTATTCTATATTTTACTCGATCTCCTAAACGGTGAAAGATAGGACATTGCGGTTTTCACCAGTAGATTCAGCACCTTATTTTACATAAAATAAGTCTTATAAGTCTACTCTAAAGAGTTGATAAAGGTACAAACGAATAAAATGTTTATATATCACCTTTTTAAATATCTATTATTCTCCATTTTACTCGATCTCCTAAACAGTTAAAGATAGGACATTGCGGTTTTCACCAGTGGATTCAGCACCTCATTTTACATAAAATAAGTCCTATAAGTCTACTCTCAAAAGTTGATAAAGGTACAAACGAATAAAATGGTTATATATCACATTTTTAAATACCTATTATTCTCCATTTTACTCGATCACCTAAACGGTCAAAGATAGAACATTGCGGTTTTCACCAGTGGATTCAGCACCTTATTTTACATAAAATAAGTCATATAAGTCTACTCTAAAGAGTTGATAAAGATACAAACGAATACAATGTTTATATATCACCTTTTTAAATATCTATTATTCTCCATTTACTCGATCTCCTAAACAGTTAAAGATAGGACATTGCGGTTTTCACCAGTGGATTCAGCACCTCATTTTACATAAATTTAGTCCTATAAGTCTACTCTAAAGTGTTGATAAAGGTACAAACGAATAAAATGGTTATATATCACATTTTTAAATATCTAATATTCTCCATTTTACTCGATGTCCTAAACGGTTAAAGATAGGACATTGCGGTTTTCACCAGTAAATTCAGCACCTCATTTTACATAAATTTAGTCTTATAAGTCTACTCTAAAGAGTTGATAAAGGTACAAACGAATAAAATGGTTATATATCACATTTTTAAATATCTATTATTCTCCATTTTACTCGATGTCCTAAACGGTTAAAGATAGGACATTGCGGCTTTCACCAGTGGTTTCAGCACCTCATTTTACATAAAATATGTCCTATAAGTCTACTCTAAAGAGTTGATAAAGTTACAAACGAAAAAAAATGTTTATATATCACATTTTTATATATCTATTATTCTTCATTTTACTCGATCACCTAAACGGTCAAAGATAGGACATTGCGGTTTTCACCATTGGATTCAGCACATCATTTTACATAAAATAAGTCTTATAAGTCTACTCTCAAAAGTTGATAAAGGTAAAAACGAATAAAAGGTTTATATATCACATTTTTAAATATCTAATATTCTCCATTTTACTCGATCTCCTAAACGGTTAAAGATAGGACATTGCGGTTTTCACCAGTGGATTCAGCACCTCATTTTACATAAATAAGTCCTATAAGTCTACTCTCAAAAGTTGATAAAGGTACAAACGAATAAAATGGTTATATATCACATTTTTAAATACCTATTATTCTCCATTTTACTCGATCACCTAAACGGTCAAAGATAGAACATTGCGGTTTTCACCAGTGGATTCAGCACCTTATTTTACATAAAATTAGTCATATAAGTCTACTCTAAAGAGTTGATAAAGGTACAAACGAATAAAATGGTTATATATCACATTTTTAAATATCTATTATTCTCCATTTTACTCGATGTCCTAAACGGTTAAAGATAGGACATTGCGGTTTTCACCAGTGGATTCAGCACCTCATTTTACATAAATTTAGACCTATAAGTCTACTCTCAAAAGTTGATAAAGATTCAAAGGAATAAAATGGTTATATATCACATTTTTAAATATCTAATATTCTCCATTTTACTCGATCTCCTAAACGGTTAAAGATAGGACATTGCGGTTTTTACCAGTAGATTCAGCACCTCATTTTACATAAAATAAGTCTTATAAGTCTACTCTCAAAAGTTGATAAAGGTACAAACGAATAAAAGGTTTATATATCACATTTTTAAATATCTATTATTCTCCATTTTACTCGATCTCCTAAACAGCTAAAGACAGGACATTGCGGTTTTCACCAGTGGATTCAGCACCTCATTTTACGTAAAATAAGTCTTATGTCTACTCTAATGAGTTGATAAAGGTACAAACGAAAAAAATGTTAATATATCACATTTTTAAATATCTATTATTCTCGATTTTACTCGATCTCCTAAACGGTTAAAGATAAGACATTGCGGTTTTCACCAGTGGATTCAGCACCTCATTTTACATCAAATAAGTCTTATAAGTCTACTCTCAAAAGTTGATAAAGGTACAAACGAATAAAAGGTTTATATATCACATTTTTAAATATCTAATATTCTCCCTTTTTACTCGATCACCTAAACGGTTATAGATAGGACATTGCGGTTTTCACCAGTGGATTCAGCACCTCATTTTACATAAAATAAGTCTTATAAGTCTACTCTCAAAAGTTGATAAAGGTACAAACGAATAAAATGGTTATATATCACATTTTTAAATATCTATTATTCTCGATTTTACTCGATCTCCTAAACGGTTAAAGATAAGACATTGCGGTTCTCACCAGTGGATTCAGCACCTCATTTTACGTAAAATAAGTCTTATGTCTACTCTAATGAGTTGATAAAGGTACAAACGAAAAAAATGTTAATATATCACATTTTTAAATATCAATTATTCTCCATTTTACTCGATCTCCTAAACGGTTAAAGATAGGTCATTGCGGTTTTCACTAGTGGATTCAGCACCTCATTTTACATAAAATAAGTCTTATAATTCTAATCTAAAGAGTTGAAAAGGGACAAACGAAAAAAATGTTAATATATCACATTTTTAAATATCTATTATTCTATATTTTACTCGATCTCCTAAACGGTGAAAGATAGGACATTGCGGTTTTCACCAGTAGATTCAGCACCTCATTTTACAAAAAATAAGTCTTATAAGTCTACTCTCAAAAGTTGATAAAGGTACAAACGAATAAAAGGTTTATATATCACATTTTTAAGTATCTAATATTCTCCATTTTACTCGATGTCCTAAACGGTTATAGATAGGACATTGCGGTTTTCACCAGTGGATTCAGCACCTCATTTTACATAAAATAAGTCTTATAAGTCTACTCTAAAGAGTTGATAAAGGTACAAACGAATAAAATGTTTATATATCACATTTTTAAATATCAATTATTCTCCATTTTACTCGATGTCCTAAACGGTTAAAGATAGGACATTGCGGTTTTCACCAGTGGTTTCAGCACCTCATTTTACATAAAATAAGTCTTATAAGTCTACTCTAAAGAGTTGATAAAGGTACAAACGAAAAAAATGTTAATATATCACATTTTTAAATATCTATTATTCTCCATTTTACTCGATCACCTAAACAGTTAAATATAGGACATTGCGGTTTTCACTAGTGGATTCAGCACCTCATTTTACATAAAATAATTTTATAAGTCTACTCTAAAGAGTTGATAAAGGTACAAACGAATAAAATGGTTATATATCACATTTTTAAATATATATTATTCTCCATTTTACTCTTTCTCTTAAACGGTTAAAGATAGGACATTGCGGTTTTCACCAGTGGATTCAGCACCTCATTTTAAATAAAATAAGTCTTATAAGTCTACTCTAAAGAGTTGATAAAGGTACAAACGTTTATAATGGTTATATATCACATTTTTAAATATCTATTATTTTCCATTTTACTCGATCTCCTAAACAGCTAAAGACAGGACATTGCGGTTTTCACCAGTGGATTCAGCACCTCATTTTACGTAAAATAAGTCTTATGTCTACTTTAATGAGTTGATAAAGGTACAAACGAAAAAAATGTTAATATATCACATTTTTAAATATCTATTATTCTCGATTTTACTCGATCTCCTAAACGGCTAAAGATAAGACATTGCTGTTCTCACCAGTGGATTCAGCACCTCATTTTACGTAAAATAAGTCTTATGTCTACTCTAATGAGTTGATAAAGGTACAAACGAAAAAAATGTTAATATATCACATTTTTAAATATCTAATATTCTCCATTTTACTCGATCTCCTAAACGGTTATAGATAGGACATTGCGGTTTTCACCAGTGGATTTAGCACCTCATTTTACATAAAATAAGTCTCATAAGTCTACTCTCAAAAGTTGATAAAGGTACAAACGAATAAAAGATTTATATATCACATTTTTAAATATCAATTATTCTCCATTTTACTCGATGTCCTAAACGGTTAAAGATAGGACATTGCGGTTTTCACCAGTGGATTCAGCACCTCATTTTACATAAAATAAGTCTCATAAGTCTACTCTCAAAAGTTGATAAAGGTACAAACGAATAAAAGATTTATATATCACATTTTTAAATATCTAATATTCTCCATTTTACTCGATCTCCTAAACGGTTAAAGATAGGACATTACGGTTTTCACCAGTGGATTCAGCACCTCATTTTACATAAAATAAGTCTCATAAGTCTACTCTCAAAAGTTGATAAAGGTACAAACGAATAAAAGATTTATTTACCACATTTTTAAATATCTAATATTCTCCATTTTACTCGATCTCCTAAACGGTTAAAGATAGGACATTGCGGTTTTCACCAGAGGATTCAGCACCTCATTTTACATAAAATAAGTCCTATAAGTCTACTCTCAAAAGTTGATAAAGGTACAAACGAATAAAATGGTTATATATCACATTTTTAAATACCTATTATTCTCCATTTTACTCGATCACCTAAACGGTCAAAGATAGAACATTGCGGTTTTCACCAGTGGATTCAGCACCTTATTTTACATAAAATAAGTCATATAAGTCTACTCTAAAGAGTTGATAAAGATACAAACGAATACAATGTTTATATATCACCTTTTTAAATATCTATTATTCTCCATTTACTCGATCTCCTAAACAGTTAAAGATAGGACATTGCGGTTTTCACCAGTGGATTCAGCACCTCATTTTACATAAATTTAGTCCTATAAGTCTACTCTAAAGTGTTGATAAAGGTACAAACGAATAAAATGGTTATATATCACATTTTTAAATATCTAATATTCTCCATTTTACTCGATGTCCTAAACGGTTAAAGATAGGACATTGCGGTTTTCACCAGTAAATTCAGCACCTCATTTTACATAAATTTAGTCTTATAAGTCTACTCTAAAGAGTTGATAAAGGTACAAACGAATAAAATGGTTATATATCACATTTTTAAATATCTATTATTCTCCATTTTACTCGATGTCCTAAACGGTTAAAGATAGGACATTGCGGTTTTCACCAGTGGTTTCAGCACCTCATTTTACATAAAATATGTCCTATAAGTCTACTCTAAAGAGTTGATAAAGTTACAAACGAAAAAAAATGTTTATATATCACATTTTTATATATCTATTATTCTTCATTTTACTCGATCACCTAAACGGTCAAAGATAGGACATTGCGGTTTTCACCATTGGATTCAGCACATCATTTTACATAAAATAAGTCTTATAAGTCTACTCTCAAAAGTTGATAAAGGTAAAAACGAATAAAAGGTTTATATATCACATTTTTAAATATCTATTATTCTCCATTTTACTCGATCTCCTAAACGGTTAAAGATAGGACATTGCAATTTTTACCAGTAGATTCAGCACCTCATTTTACATAAAATAAGTCTTATAAGTCTACTCTCAAAAGTTGATAAAGGTACAAACGAATAAAAGGTTTATATATCACATTTTTAAATATCTATTATTCTCCATTTTACTCGATCTCCTAAACAGCTAAAGACAGGACATTGCGGTTTTCACCAGTGGATTCAGCACCTCATTTTACGTAAAATAAGTCTTATGTCTACTCTAATGAGTTGATAAAGGTACAAACGAAAAAAATGTTAATATATCACATTTTTAAATATCTATTATTCTCCATTTTACTCGATCTCCTAAACGGTTAAATATAGGACATTGCGGTTTTCACTAGTGGATTCAGCACCTCATTTTACATAAAATAATTTTATAAGTCTACTCTAAAGAGTTCATAAAGGTACAAACGAATAAAATGGTTATATATCACATTTTTAAGTATCTAATATTCTCCATTTTACTCGATGTCCTAAACGGTTAAAGATAGGACATTGCGGTTTTCACCAGTGGATTCAGCACCTCATTTTACATAAAATAAGTCTTATAAGTCTACTCTCAAAAGTTGATAAAGGTACAAACGAATAAAAGGTTTATATATCACATTTTTAAATATCTAATATTCTCCCTTTTTACTCGATCACCTAAACGGTTATAGATAGGACATTGCGGTTTTCACCAGTGGATTCAGCACCTCATTTTACATAAAATAAGTCTTATAAGTCTACTCTCAAAAGTTGATAAAGGTACAAACGAATAAAATGGTTATATATCACATTTTTAAATACCTATTATTCTCCATTTTACTCGATCACCTAAACGGTCAAAGATAGAACATTGCGGTTTTCACCAGTGGATTCAGCACCTTATTTTACATAAAATTAGTCATATAAGTCTACTCTAAAGAGTTGATAACGATACAAACGAATAAAATGGTTATATATCACATTTTTAAATATCTAATATTCTCCATTTTACTCGATCTCCTAAACGGTTAAAGATAGGACATTGCGGTTTTTACCAGTAGATTCAGCACCTCATTTTACATAAAATAAGTCTTATAAGTCTACTCTCAAAAGTTGATAAAGGTACAAACGAATAAAAGGTTTATATATCACATTTTTAAATATCTATTATTCTCCATTTTACTCGATCTCCTAAACAGCTAAAGACAGGACATTGCGCTTTTCACCAGTGGATTCAGCACATCATTTTACGTAAAATAAGTCTTATGTCTACTCTAATGAGTTGATAAAGGTACAAACGAAAAAAATGTTAATATATCACATTTTTAAATATCTATTATTCTCGATTTTACTCGATCTCCTAAACGGTTAAAGATAAGACATTGCGGTTCTCACCAGTGGATTCAGCACCTCATTTTACGTAAAATAAGTCTTATGTCTACTCTAATGAGTTGATAAAGGTACAAACGAAAAAAATGTTAATATATCACATTTTTAAATATCTATTATTCTCCATTTTACTCGATCTCCTAAACGGTTAAAGATAGGTCATTGCGGTTTTCACTAGTGGATTCAGCACCTCATTTTACATAAAATAAGTCTTATAATTCTAATCTAAAGAGTTGAAAAGGGACAAACGAAAAAAATGTTAATATATCACATTTTTAAATATCTATTATTCTATATTTTACTCGATCTCCTAAACGGTGAAAGATAGGACATTGCGGTTTTCACCAGTGGATTCAGCACCTCATTTTACATAAAATAAGTCTTATAAGTCTACTCTAAAGAGTTGATAAAGGTACAAACGAATAAAATGTTTATATATCACATTTTTAAATATCAATTATTCTCCATTTTACTCGATGTCCTAAACGGTTAAAGATAGAACATTGCGGTTTTCACCAGTGGTTTCAGCACCTCATTTTACATAAAATAAGTCTTATAAGTCTACTCTAAAGAGTTGATAAAGGTACAAACGAAAAAAATGTTAATATATCACATTTTTAAATATCTATTATTCTCGATTTTACTCGATCTCCTAAACGGCTAAAGATAAGACATTGCTGTTCTCACCAGTGGATTCAGCACCTCATTTTACGTAAAATAAGTCTTATGTCTACTCTAATGAGTTGATAAAGGTACAAACGAAAAAAATGTTAATATATCACATTTTTAAATATCTATTATTTTCCATTTTACTCGATCTCCTAAACGGTTAAAGATAGGACATTGCGGTTTTCACTAGTGGATTCAGCACCTCATTTTACATATAATAAGTCTTATAATTCTACTCTAAAGAGTTGAAAAGGGACAAACGAAAAAAATGTTAATATATCACATTTTTAAATATCTATTATTCTATATTTTACTCGATCTCCTAAACGGTCAAAGATAGGACATTGCGGTTTTCACCAGTGGATTCAGCACCTCATTTTACAAAAAATAAGTCTTATAAGTCTACTCTCAAAAGTTGATAAAGGTACAAACGAATAAAAGGTTTATATATCACACTTTTAAGTATCTAATATTCTCCATTTTACTCGATGACCTAAACGGTTAAAGATAGGACATTGCGGTTTTCACCAGTGGATTCAGCACCTCATTTTACATAAAATAAGTCTTATAAGTCTACTCTCAAAAGGTGATAAAGGTACAAACGAATAAAATGGTTATATATCACATTTTTAAATACCTATTATTCTCCATTTTACTCGATCACCTAAACGGTCAAAGATAGAACATTGCGGTTTTCACCAGTGGATTCAGCACCTTATTTTACATAAAATTAGTCATATAAGTCTACTCTAAAGAGTTGATAAAGGTACAAACGAATAAAATGGTTATATATCACATTTTTAAATATCTAATATTCTCCATTTTACTCGATGTCCTAAACGGTTAAAGATAGGACATTGCGGTTTTCACCAGTGGATTCAGCACCTCATTTTACATAAATAAGTCCTATAAGTCTACTCTCAAAAGTTGATAAAGGTACAAACGAATAAAATGGTTATATATCACATTTTTAAATACCTATTATTCTCCATTTTACTCGATCACCTAAACGGTCAAAGATAGAACATTGCGGTTTTCACCAGTGGATTCAGCACCTTATTTTACATAAAATTAGTCATATAAGTCTACTCTAAAGAGTTGATAAAGGTACAAACGAATAAAATGGTTATATATCACATTTTTAAACATCTATTATTCTCCATTTTACTCGATGTCTTAACGGTTAAAGATAGGACATTGCGGTTTTCACCAGTGGATTCAGCACCTCATTTTACATAAATTTAGACCTATAAGTCTACTCTCAAAAGATGATAAAGATACAAACGAATAAAATGGTTATATATCACATTTTTAAATATCTAATATTCTCCATTTTACTCGATCTCCTAAACGGTTAAAGATAGGACATTGCGGTTTTTACCAGTCTATTCAGCACCTCATTTTACATAAAATAAGTCTTATAAGTCTACTCTCAAAAGTTGATAAAGGTACAAACGAACAAAAGGTTTATATATCACATTTTTAAATATCTATTATTCTCCATTTTACTCGATCTCCTAAACAGCTAAAGACAGGACATTGCGGTTTTCACCAGTGGATTCAGCACCTCATTTTACGTAAAATAAGTCTTATGTCTACTCTAATGAGTTGATAAAGGTACAAACGAAAAAAATGTTAATGTATCACATTTTTAAATATCTATTATTCTCGATTTTACTCGATCTCCTAAACGGTTAAAGATAAGACATTGCGGTTCTCACCAGTGGATTCAGCACCTCATTTTACGTAAAATAAGTCTTATGTCTACTCTAATGAGTTGATAAAGGTACAAACGAAAAAAATGTTAATATATCACATTTTTAAATATCTATTATTCTCCATTTTACTCGATCTCCTAAACGGTTAAAGATAGGACATTGCGGTTTTCACTAGTGGATTCAGCACCTCATTTTACATAAAATAAGTCTTATAATTCTAATCTAAAGAGTTGAAAAGGGACAAACGAAAAAAATGTTAATATATCACATTTTTAAATATCTATTATTCTATATTTTACTCGATCTCCTAAACGGTGAAAGATAGGACATTGCGGTTTTCACCAGTAGATTCAGCACCTTATTTTACATAAAATAAGTCTTATAAGTCTACTCTAAAGAGTTGATAAAGGTACAAACGAATAAAATGTTTATATATCACCTTTTTAAATATCTATTATTCTCCATTTTACTCGATCTCCTAAACAGTTAAAGATAGGACATTGCGGTTTTCACCAGTGGATTCAGCACCTTATTTTACATAAAATAAGTCCTATAAGTCTACTCTCAAAAGTTGATAAAAGTACAAACGAATAAAATGGTTATATATCACATTTTTAAATATCTATTATTCTCCATTTTACTCGATCACCTAAACGGTCAAAGATAGGACATTGCGGTTTTCACCAGTGGATTCAGCACCTCATTTTACATAAAATTAGTCCTATAAGTCTACTCTAAAGAGTTGATAAAGGTACAAACGAATAAAATGGATATATATCACATTTTTAAATACCTATTATTCTCCATTTTACTCGATCACCTAAACGGTCACAGATAGGACATTGCGGATTTCACCAGTGGATTCAGCACCTTATTTTACATAAAAAAAGTCCTATAAGTCGATTCTCAAAAGTTGATAAAGGTACAAACGAATAAAATGTTTATATATCACGTTTTTAAATATCAATTATTCTCCATTTTACTCGATGTCCTAAACGGTTAAAGATAGGACATTGCGGTTTTCACTAGTGGATTCAGCACCTCATTTTACATAAAATAAGTCTCATAAGTCTACTCTCAAAAGTTGATAAAGGTACAAACGAATAAAAGATTTATATATCACATTTTTAAATATCTAATATTCTCCATTTTACTCGATCTCCTAAACGGTTAAAGATAGGACATTGCGGTTTTCACCAGTGGATTCAGCACCTCATTTTACATAAAATAAGTCTCATAAGTCTACTCTCAAAAGTTGATAAAGGAACAAACTAATAAAAGATTTATTTACCACATTTTTAAATATCTAATATTCTCCATTTTACTCGATCTCCTAAACGGTTAAAGATAGGACATTGCGGTTTTCACCAGTGGATTCAGCACCTCATTTTACATAAAATAAGTCCTATAAGTCTACTCTCAAAAGTTGATAAAGGTACAAACGAATAAAATGGTTATATATCACATTTTTAAATACCTATTATTCTCCATTTTACTCGATCACCTAAACGGTCAAAGATAGAACATTGCGGTTTTCACCAGTGGATTCAGCACCTTATTTTACATAAAATAAGTCATATAAGTCTACTCTAAAGAGTTGATAAAGATACAAACGAATACAATGTTTATATATCACCTTTTTAAATATCTATTATTCTCCATTTACTCGATCTCCTAAACAGTTAAAGATAGGACATTGCGGTTTTCACCAGTGGATTCAGCACCTCATTTTACATAAATTTAGTCCTATAAGTCTACTCTAAAGTGTTGATAAAGGTACAAACGAATAAAATGGTTATATATCACATTTTTAAATATCTAATATTCTCCATTTTACTCGATGTCCTAAACGGTTAAAGATAGGACATTGCGGTTTTCACCAGTAAATTCAGCACCTCATTTTACATAAATTTAGTCTTATAAGTCTACTCTAAAGAGTTGATAAAGGTACAAACGAATAAAATGGTTATATATCACATTTTTAAATATCTATTATTCTCCATTTTACTCGATGTCCTAAACGGTTAAAGATAGGACATTGCGGCTTTCACCAGTGGTTTCAGCACCTCATTTTACATAAAATATGTCCTATAAGTCTACTCTAAAGAGTTGATAAAGTTACAAACGAAAAAAAATGTTTATATATCACATTTTTATATATCTATTATTCTTCATTTTACTCGATCACCTAAACGGTCAAAGATAGGACATTGCTTTTTTCACCATTGGATTCAGCACATCATTTTACATAAAATAAGTCTTATAAGTCTACTCTCAAAAGTTGATAAAGGTAAAAACGAATAAAAGGTTTATATATCACATTTTTAAATATCTAATATTCTCCATTTTACTCGATCTCCTAAACGGTTAAAGATAGGACATTGCGGTTTTCACCAGTGGATTCAGCACCTCATTTTACATAAATAAGTCCTATAAGTCTACTCTCAAAAGTTGATAAAGGTACAAACGAATAAAATGGTTATATATCACATTTTTAAATACCTATTATTCTCCATTTTACTCGATCACCTAAACGGTCAAAGATAGAACATTGCGGTTTTCACCAGTGGATTCAGCACCTTATTTTACATAAAATTAGTCATATAAGTCTACTCTAAAGAGTTGATAAAGGTACAAACGAATAAAATGGTTATATATCACATTTTTAAATATCTATTATTCTCCATTTTACTCGATGTCCTAAACGGTTAAAGATAGGACATTGCGGTTTTCACCAGTGGATTCAGCACCTCATTTTACATAAATTTAGACCTATAAGTCTACTCTCAAAAGTTGATAAAGATTCAAAGGAATAAAATGGTTATATATCACATTTTTAAATATCTAATATTCTCCATTTTACTCGATCTCCTAAACGGTTAAAGATAGGACATTGCGGTTTTTACCAGTAGATTCAGCACCTCATTTTACATAAAATAAGTCTTATAAGTCTACTCTCAAAAGTTGATAAAGGTACAAACGAATAAAAGGTTTATATATCACATTTTTAAATATCTATTATTCTCCATTTTACTCGATCTCCTAAACAGCTAAAGACAGGACATTGCGGTTTTCACCAGTGGATTCAGCACCTCATTTTACGTAAAATAAGTCTTATGTCTACTCTAATGAGTTGATAAAGGTACAAACGAAAAAAATGTTAATATATCACATTTTTAAATATCTATTATTCTCGATTTTACTCGATCTCCTAAACGGTTAAAGATAAGACATTGCGGTTTTCACCAGTGGATTCAGCACCTCATTTTACATCAAATAAGTCTTATAAGTCTACTCTCAAAAGTTGATAAAGGTACAAACGAATAAAAGGTTTATATATCACATTTTTAAATATCTAATATTCTCCCTTTTTACTCGATCACCTAAACGGTTATAGATAGGACATTGCGGTTTTCACCAGTGGATTCAGCACCTCATTTTACATAAAATAAGTCTTATAAGTCTACTCTCAAAAGTTGATAAAGGTACAAACGAATAAAATGGTTATATATCACATTTTTAAATATCTATTATTCTCGATTTTACTCGATCTCCTAAACGGTTAAAGATAAGACATTGCGGTTCTCACCAGTGGATTCAGCACCTCATTTTACGTAAAATAAGTCTTATGTCTACTCTAATGAGTTGATAAAGGTACAAACGAAAAAAATGTTAATATATCACATTTTTAAATATCAATTATTCTCCATTTTACTCGATCTCCTAAACGGTTAAAGATAGGTCATTGCGGTTTTCACTAGTGGATTCAGCACCTCATTTTACATAAAATAAGTCTTATAATTCTAATCTAAAGAGTTGAAAAGGGACAAACGAAAAAAATGTTAATATATCACATTTTTAAATATCTATTATTCTATATTTTACTCGATCTCCTAAACGGTGAAAGATAGGACATTGCGGTTTTCACCAGTAGATTCAGCACCTCATTTTACAAAAAATAAGTCTTATAAGTCTACTCTCAAAAGTTGATAAAGGTACAAACGAATAAAAGGTTTATATATCACATTTTTAAGTATCTAATATTCTCCATTTTACTCGATGTCCTAAACGGTTATAGATAGGACATTGCGGTTTTCACCAGTGGATTCAGCACCTCATTTTACATAAAATAAGTCTTATAAGTCTACTCTAAAGAGTTGATAAAGGTACAAACGAATAAAATGTTTATATATCACATTTTTAAATATCAATTATTCTCCATTTTACTCGATGTCCTAAACGGTTAAAGATAGGACATTGCGGTTTTCACCAGTGGTTTCAGCACCTCATTTTACATAAAATAAGTCTTATAAGTCTACTCTAAAGAGTTGATAAAGGTACAAACGAAAAAAATGTTAATATATCACATTTTTAAATATCTATTATTCTCCATTTTACTCGATCACCTAAACAGTTAAATATAGGACATTGCGGTTTTCACTAGTGGATTCAGCACCTCATTTTACATAAAATAATTTTATAAGTCTACTCTAAAGAGTTGATAAAGGTACAAACGAATAAAATGGTTATATATCACATTTTTAAATATATATTATTCTCCATTTTACTCTTTCTCTTAAACGGTTAAAGATAGGACATTGCGGTTTTCACCAGTGGATTCAGCACCTCATTTTAAATAAAATAAGTCTTATAAGTCTACTCTAAAGAGTTGATAAAGGTACAAACGTTTATAATGGTTATATATCACATTTTTAAATATCTATTATTTTCCATTTTACTCGATCTCCTAAACAGCTAAAGACAGGACATTGCGGTTTTCACCAGTGGATTCAGCACCTCATTTTACGTAAAATAAGTCTTATGTCTACTTTAATGAGTTGATAAAGGTACAAACGAAAAAAATGTTAATATATCACATTTTTAAATATCTATTATTCTCGATTTTACTCGATCTCCTAAACGGCTAAAGATAAGACATTGCTGTTCTCACCAGTGGATTCAGCACCTCATTTTACGTAAAATAAGTCTTATGTCTACTCTAATGAGTTGATAAAGGTACAAACGAAAAAAATGTTAATATATCACATTTTTAAATATCTAATATTCTCCATTTTACTCGATCTCCTAAACGGTTATAGATAGGACATTGCGGTTTTCACCAGTGGATTTAGCACCTCATTTTACATAAAATAAGTCTCATAAGTCTACTCTCAAAAGTTGATAAAGGTACAAACGAATAAAAGATTTATATATCACATTTTTAAATATCAATTATTCTCCATTTTACTCGATGTCCTAAACGGTTAAAGATAGGACATTGCGGTTTTCACCAGTGGATTCAGCACCTCATTTTACATAAAATAAGTCTCATAAGTCTACTCTCAAAAGTTGATAAAGGTACAAACGAATAAAAGATTTATATATCACATTTTTAAATATCTAATATTCTCCATTTTACTCGATCTCCTAAACGGTTAAAGATAGGACATTACGGTTTTCACCAGTGGATTCAGCACCTCATTTTACATAAAATAAGTCTCATAAGTCTACTCTCAAAAGTTGATAAAGGTACAAACGAATAAAAGATTTATTTACCACATTTTTAAATATCTAATATTCTCCATTTTACTCGATCTCCTAAACGGTTAAAGATAGGACATTGCGGTTTTCACCAGAGGATTCAGCACCTCATTTTACATAAAATAAGTCCTATAAGTCTACTCTCAAAAGTTGATAAAGGTACAAACGAATAAAATGGTTATATATCACATTTTTAAATACCTATTATTCTCCATTTTACTCGATCACCTAAACGGTCAAAGATAGAACATTGCGGTTTTCACCAGTGGATTCAGCACCTTATTTTACATAAAATAAGTCATATAAGTCTACTCTAAAGAGTTGATAAAGATACAAACGAATACAATGTTTATATATCACCTTTTTAAATATCTATTATTCTCCATTTACTCGATCTCCTAAACAGTTAAAGATAGGACATTGCGGTTTTCACCAGTGGATTCAGCACCTCATTTTACATAAATTTAGTCCTATAAGTCTACTCTAAAGTGTTGATAAAGGTACAAACGAATAAAATGGTTATATATCACATTTTTAAATATCTAATATTCTCCATTTTACTCGATGTCCTAAACGGTTAAAGATAGGACATTGCGGTTTTCACCAGTAAATTCAGCACCTCATTTTACATAAATTTAGTCTTATAAGTCTACTCTAAAGAGTTGATAAAGGTACAAACGAATAAAATGGTTATATATCACATTTTTAAATATCTATTATTCTCCATTTTACTCGATGTCCTAAACGGTTAAAGATAGGACATTGCGGTTTTCACCAGTGGTTTCAGCACCTCATTTTACATAAAATATGTCCTATAAGTCTACTCTAAAGAGTTGATAAAGTTACAAACGAAAAAAAATGTTTATATATCACATTTTTATATATCTATTATTCTTCATTTTACTCGATCACCTAAACGGTCAAAGATAGGACATTGCGGTTTTCACCATTGGATTCAGCACATCATTTTACATAAAATAAGTCTTATAAGTCTACTCTCAAAAGTTGATAAAGGTAAAAACGAATAAAAGGTTTATATATCACATTTTTAAATATCTATTATTCTCCATTTTACTCGATCTCCTAAACGGTTAAAGATAGGACATTGCGGTTTTTACCAGTAGATTCAGCACCTCATTTTACATAAAATAAGTCTTATAAGTCTACTCTCAAAAGTTGATAAAGGTACAAACGAATAAAAGGTTTATATATCACATTTTTAAATATCTATTATTCTCCATTTTACTCGATCTCCTAAACAGCTAAAGACAGGACATTGCGGTTTTCACCAGTGGATTCAGCACCTCATTTTACGTAAAATAAGTCTTATGTCTACTCTAATGAGTTGATAAAGGTACAAACGAAAAAAATGTTAATATATCACATTTTTAAATATCAATTATTCTCCATTTTACTCGATCTCCTAAACGGTTAAAGATAGGTCATTGCGGTTTTCACTAGTGGATTCAGCACCTCATTTTACATAAAATAAGTCTTATAATTCTAATCTAAAGAGTTGAAAAGGGACAAACGAAAAAAATGTTAATATATCACATTTTTAAATATCTATTATTCTATATTTTACTCGATCTCCTAAACGGTGAAAGATAGGACATTGCGGTTTTCACCAGTAGATTCAGCACCTCATTTTACAAAAAATAAGTCTTATAAGTCTACTCTCAAAAGTTGATAAAGGTACAAACGAATAAAAGGTTTATATATCACATTTTTAAGTATCTAATATTCTCCATTTTACTCGATGTCCTAAACGGTTATAGATAGGACATTGCGGTTTTCACCAGTGGATTCAGCACCTCATTTTACATAAAATAAGTCTTATAAGTCTACTCTAAAGAGTTGATAAAGGTACAAACGAATAAAATGTTTATATATCACATTTTTAAATATCAATTATTCTCCATTTTACTCGATGTCCTAAACGGTTAAAGATAGGACATTGCGGTTTTCACCAGTGGTTTCAGCACCTCATTTTACATAAAATAAGTCTTATAAGTCTACTCTAAAGAGTTGATAAAGGTACAAACGAAAAAAATGTTAATATATCACATTTTTAAATATCTATTATTCTCCATTTTACTCGATCACCTAAACAGTTAAATATAGGACATTGCGGTTTTCACTAGTGGATTCAGCACCTCATTTTACATAAAATAATTTTATAAGTCTACTCTAAAGAGTTGATAAAGGTACAAACGAATAAAATGGTTATATATCACATTTTTAAATATATATTATTCTCCATTTTACTCTTTCTCTTAAACGGTTAAAGATAGGACATTGCGGTTTTCACCAGTGGATTCAGCACCTCATTTTAAATAAAATAAGTCTTATAAGTCTACTCTAAAGAGTTGATAAAGGTACAAACGTTTATAATGGTTATATATCACATTTTTAAATATCTATTATTTTCCATTTTACTCGATCTCCTAAACAGCTAAAGACAGGACATTGCGGTTTTCACCAGTGGATTCAGCACCTCATTTTACGTAAAATAAGTCTTATGTCTACTTTAATGAGTTGATAAAGGTACAAACGAAAAAAATGTTAATATATCACATTTTTAAATATCTATTATTCTCGATTTTACTCGATCTCCTAAACGGCTAAAGATAAGACATTGCTGTTCTCACCAGTGGATTCAGCACCTCATTTTACGTAAAATAAGTCTTATGTCTACTCTAATGAGTTGATAAAGGTACAAACGAAAAAAATGTTAATATATCACATTTTTAAATATCTAATATTCTCCATTTTACTCGATCTCCTAAACGGTTATAGATAGGACATTGCGGTTTTCACCAGTGGATTTAGCACCTCATTTTACATAAAATAAGTCTCATAAGTCTACTCTCAAAAGTTGATAAAGGTACAAACGAATAAAAGATTTATATATCACATTTTTAAATATCAATTATTCTCCATTTTACTCGATGTCCTAAACGGTTAAAGATAGGACATTGCGGTTTTCACCAGTGGATTCAGCACCTCATTTTACATAAAATAAGTCTCATAAGTCTACTCTCAAAAGTTGATAAAGGTACAAACGAATAAAAGATTTATATATCACATTTTTAAATATCTAATATTCTCCATTTTACTCGATCTCCTAAACGGTTAAAGATAGGACATTACGGTTTTCACCAGTGGATTCAGCACCTCATTTTACATAAAATAAGTCTCATAAGTCTACTCTCAAAAGTTGATAAAGGTACAAACGAATAAAAGATTTATTTACCACATTTTTAAATATCTAATATTCTCCATTTTACTCGATCTCCTAAACGGTTAAAGATAGGACATTGCGGTTTTCACCAGAGGATTCAGCACCTCATTTTACATAAAATAAGTCCTATAAGTCTACTCTCAAAAGTTGATAAAGGTACAAACGAATAAAATGGTTATATATCACATTTTTAAATACCTATTATTCTCCATTTTACTCGATCACCTAAACGGTCAAAGATAGAACATTGCGGTTTTCACCAGTGGATTCAGCACCTTATTTTACATAAAATAAGTCATATAAGTCTACTCTAAAGAGTTGATAAAGATACAAACGAATACAATGTTTATATATCACCTTTTTAAATATCTATTATTCTCCATTTACTCGATCTCCTAAACAGTTAAAGATAGGACATTGCGGTTTTCACCAGTGGATTCAGCACCTCATTTTACATAAATTTAGTCCTATAAGTCTACTCTAAAGTGTTGATAAAGGTACAAACGAATAAAATGGTTATATATCACATTTTTAAATATCTAATATTCTCCATTTTACTCGATGTCCTAAACGGTTAAAGATAGGACATTGCGGTTTTCACCAGTAAATTCAGCACCTCATTTTACATAAATTTAGTCTTATAAGTCTACTCTAAAGAGTTGATAAAGGTACAAACGAATAAAATGGTTATATATCACATTTTTAAATATCTATTATTCTCCATTTTACTCGATGTCCTAAACGGTTAAAGATAGGACATTGCGGTTTTCACCAGTGGTTTCAGCACCTCATTTTACATAAAATATGTCCTATAAGTCTACTCTAAAGAGTTGATAAAGTTACAAACGAAAAAAAATGTTTATATATCACATTTTTATATATCTATTATTCTTCATTTTACTCGATCACCTAAACGGTCAAAGATAGGACATTGCGGTTTTCACCATTGGATTCAGCACATCATTTTACATAAAATAAGTCTTATAAGTCTACTCTCAAAAGTTGATAAAGGTAAAAACGAATAAAAGGTTTATATATCACATTTTTAAATATCTATTATTCTCCATTTTACTCGATCTCCTAAACGGTTAAAGATAGGACATTGCGGTTTTTACCAGTAGATTCAGCACCTCATTTTACATAAAATAAGTCTTATAAGTCTACTCTCAAAAGTTGATAAAGGTACAAACGAATAAAAGGTTTATATATCACATTTTTAAATATCTATTATTCTCCATTTTACTCGATCTCCTAAACAGCTAAAGACAGGACATTGCGGTTTTCACCAGTGGATTCAGCACCTCATTTTACGTAAAATAAGTCTTATGTCTACTCTAATGAGTTGATAAAGGTACAAACGAAAAAAATGTTAATATATCACATTTTTAAATATCTATTATTCTCCATTTTACTCGATCTCCTAAACGGTTAAATATAGGACATTGCGGTTTTCACTAGTGGATTCAGCACCTCATTTTACATAAAATAATTTTATAAGTCTACTCTAAAGAGTTCATAAAGGTACAAACGAATAAAATGGTTATATATCACATTTTTAAGTATCTAATATTCTCCATTTTACTCGATGTCCTAAACGGTTAAAGATAGGACATTGCGGTTTTCACCAGTGGATTCAGCACCTCATTTTACATAAAATAAGTCTTATAAGTCTACTCTCAAAAGTTGATAAAGGTACAAACGAATAAAAGGTTTATATATCACATTTTTAAATATCTAATATTCTCCCTTTTTACTCGATCACCTAAACGGTTATAGATAGGACATTGCGGTTTTCACCAGTGGATTCAGCACCTCATTTTACATAAAATAAGTCTTATAAGTCTACTCTCAAAAGTTGATAAAGGTACAAACGAATAAAATGGTTATATATCACATTTTTAAATACCTATTATTCTCCATTTTACTCGATCACCTAAACGGTCAAAGATAGAACATTGCGGTTTTCACCAGTGGATTCAGCACCTTATTTTACATAAAATTAGTCATATAAGTCTACTCTAAAGAGTTGATAACGATACAAACGAATAAAATGGTTATATATCACATTTTTAAATATCTAATATTCTCCATTTTACTCGATCTCCTAAACGGTTAAAGATAGGACATTGCGGTTTTTACCAGTAGATTCAGCACCTCATTTTACATAAAATAAGTCTTATAAGTCTACTCTCAAAAGTTGATAAAGGTACAAACGAATAAAAGGTTTATATATCACATTTTTAAATATCTATTATTCTCCATTTTACTCGATCTCCTAAACAGCTAAAGACAGGACATTGCGCTTTTCACCAGTGGATTCAGCACATCATTTTACGTAAAATAAGTCTTATGTCTACTCTAATGAGTTGATAAAGGTACAAACGAAAAAAATGTTAATATATCACATTTTTAAATATCTATTATTCTCGATTTTACTCGATCTCCTAAACGGTTAAAGATAAGACATTGCGGTTCTCACCAGTGGATTCAGCACCTCATTTTACGTAAAATAAGTCTTATGTCTACTCTAATGAGTTGATAAAGGTACAAACGAAAAAAATGTTAATATATCACATTTTTAAATATCTATTATTCTCCATTTTACTCGATCTCCTAAACGGTTAAAGATAGGTCATTGCGGTTTTCACTAGTGGATTCAGCACCTCATTTTACATAAAATAAGTCTTATAATTCTAATCTAAAGAGTTGAAAAGGGACAAACGAAAAAAATGTTAATATATCACATTTTTAAATATCTATTATTCTATATTTTACTCGATCTCCTAAACGGTGAAAGATAGGACATTGCGGTTTTCACCAGTGGATTCAGCACCTCATTTTACATAAAATAAGTCTTATAAGTCTACTCTAAAGAGTTGATAAAGGTACAAACGAATAAAATGTTTATATATCACATTTTTAAATATCAATTATTCTCCATTTTACTCGATGTCCTAAACGGTTAAAGATAGAACATTGCGGTTTTCACCAGTGGTTTCAGCACCTCATTTTACATAAAATAAGTCTTATAAGTCTACTCTAAAGAGTTGATAAAGGTACAAACGAAAAAAATGTTAATATATCACATTTTTAAATATCTATTATTCTCGATTTTACTCGATCTCCTAAACGGCTAAAGATAAGACATTGCTGTTCTCACCAGTGGATTCAGCACCTCATTTTACGTAAAATAAGTCTTATGTCTACTCTAATGAGTTGATAAAGGTACAAACGAAAAAAATGTTAATATATCACATTTTTAAATATCTATTATTTTCCATTTTACTCGATCTCCTAAACGGTTAAAGATAGGACATTGCGGTTTTCACTAGTGGATTCAGCACCTCATTTTACATATAATAAGTCTTATAATTCTACTCTAAAGAGTTGAAAAGGGACAAACGAAAAAAATGTTAATATATCACATTTTTAAATATCTATTATTCTATATTTTACTCGATCTCCTAAACGGTCAAAGATAGGACATTGCGGTTTTCACCAGTGGATTCAGCACCTCATTTTACAAAAAATAAGTCTTATAAGTCTACTCTCAAAAGTTGATAAAGGTACAAACGAATAAAAGGTTTATATATCACACTTTTAAGTATCTAATATTCTCCATTTTACTCGATGACCTAAACGGTTAAAGATAGGACATTGCGGTTTTCACCAGTGGATTCAGCACCTCATTTTACATAAAATAAGTCTTATAAGTCTACTCTCAAAAGGTGATAAAGGTACAAACGAATAAAAGGTTTATATATCACATTTTTAAATATCTATTATTCTCGATTTTACTCGATCTCCTAAACGGTTAAAGATAAGACATTGCGGTTTTCACCAGTGGATTCAGCACCTCATTTTACATAAAATAAGTCTTATAAGTCTACTCTAAAGGGTTGATAAAGGTACAAACGAAAAAAATGTTAATATATCACATTTTTAGATATCTATTATTCTCGATTTTACCCGAACTCCTAAACGGTTAAAGATAAGACATTGCGGTTTTCACCAGTGGATTCAGCACCTCATTTAACGTAAAATAAGTCTTATGTCTACTCTAATGAGTTGATAAAGGTACAAACGAAAAAAATGTTAATATATCACATTTTTAAATATCTATTATTCTCCATTTTCCTCGATCTCCTAAACGGTTAAAGATAGGACATTGCGGTTTTCACTAGTGGATTCAGCACCTCATTTTACATAAAATAAGTCTTATAATTCTACTCTAAAGAGTTGAAAAGGGACAAACAAAAAAATGTTAATATATCACATTTTTAAATATCTATTATTCTATATGTTACTCGATCTCCTAAACGGTTAAAAATAGGACATTGCGGTTTTCACCAGTGGATTCAGCACCTCATTTTACAAAAAATAAGTCTTATAAGTCTACTCTCAAAAGTTGATAAAGGTACAAACGAATCAAAGGTTTATATATCACATTTTTAAGTATCTAATATTCTCCATTTTACTCCATGTCCTAAACGGTTAAAGATAGGACATTGCGGTTTTCACCAGTGGATTCAGCACCTCATTTTATCTAAAATTAATCTTATAAGTCTACTCTCATAAGGTGATAAAGGTACAAACGAATAAAAGGTTTATATATCACATTTTTAAATATCTAATATTCTCCCTTTTTACTCGATCACCTAAACGGTTATAGATAGGACATTGCGGTTTTCACCAGTGAATTCAGCACCTCATTTTACATAAAATAAGTCTTATAAGTCTACTCTAAAGAGATGATAAAGGTACAAACGAAAAGATGTTAATATATCACATTTTTAAATATCTATTATTCTCTATTTCACTCTATCTCCTAAACGGTTAAAGATATGACATTGCGGTTTTCACCAGTGGATTCAGCACCTCATTTTACATAAAATAGGTCTTATGTCTACTCTAATGAGTTGATAAAGGTTCAAACGAAAAAAATGTTAATATATCACATTTTTAAATATCTATTATTCTCCATTTTACTCGATCTCCTAAACGGTTAAAGATAAGACATTGCGGTTTTCACCAGTGGATTCAGCACCTCATTTTACATAAAATAAGTCTTATAAGTCTACTCTAAAGAGATGATAAAGGTACAAACGAAAAGATGTTAATATATCACATTTTTAAATATCTATTATTCTCCATTTTACTCGATCTCCTAAACGGTTAAAGATAGGACATTGCGGTTTTCACCAGTGGATTCAGCACCTCATTTTACATAAAATAAGTCTTATAAGTCTACTCTAAAGAGATGATAAAGGTACAAACGAAAAGATGTTAATATATCACATTTTTAAATATCTATTATTCTCGATTTTACTCGATCTCCTAAACGGTTAAAGATAAGACATTGCGGTTTTCACCAGTGGATTCAGCACCTCATTTTACATAAAATAAGTCTTATAAGTCTACTCTAAAAGGTTGATAAAGGTACAAACGAAAAAAATGTTAATATATCACATTTTTAAATATCTATTATTCTCGATTTTACCCGAACTCCTAAACGGTTAAAGATAAGACATTGCGGTTTTCACCAGTGGATTCAGCACCTCATTTAACGTAAAATAAGTCTTATGTCTACTCTAATGAGTTGATAAAGGTACAAACGAAAAAAATGTTAATATATCACATTTTTAAATATCTATTATTCTCTATTTCACTCTATCTCCCAAACGGTTAAAGATAGGATATTGCGGTTTTCACCAGAGGATTCAGCACCTCATTTTACATAAAATAAGACTTATAAGTCTACTCTAAAGAGTTGATAAAGGTACAAACGAAAAAAATGTTAATATATCACATTTTTAAATATCTATTATTCTCCAATTTACTCGATCTCCCAAACGGTTAAAGATAAGACATTGCGGTTTTCACCAGTGGATTCAGCACCTCATTTTACATCAAATAAGTCTTATAAGTCTACTCTCAAAAGTTGATATAGGTACAAACGAATAAAAGGTTTATATATCACATTTATAAATATCTAATATTCTCCATTTTACTCGATGTCCTAAACGGTTAAAGATAGGACATTGCGGTTTTCACCAGTGGATTCAGCACCTCATTTTACATAAATTGAGTCCTATAAGTCTACTCTAAAGAGTTGATAAAGATACAAACGAAAAAAATGTTAATATATCACATTTTTAAATATATATTATTCTCCATTTTACTCTTTCTCTTAAACGGTTAAAGAGAGGACATTGCGGTTTTTACCAGTGGATTCAGCACCTCATTTTACATAAAATAAGTACTATAAGTCTACTCTCAAAAGTTGATGAAGGTACAAACGAATAAAATGTTTATATGTCACAATTTTAAATATTTAATATTCTCCATTTTACTCGATGTCCTAAACGGTTAAGGATAGGACATTGCGGTTTTCACCAGTGGATTCAGCACCTCATTTTACATAAAATAAGTCTTATAAGTCTACTCTCAAAAGTTGATATAGGTACAAACGAATAAAAGGTTTATATATCACATTTTTAAGTATCTAATATTCTCCATTTTACTCCATGTCCTAAACGGTTAAAGATAGGACATTGCGGTTTTCACCAGTGGATTCAGCACCTCATTTTATCTAAAATTAATCTTATAAGTCTACTCTCAAAAGGTGATAAAGGTACAAACGAATAAAAGGTTTATATATCACATTTTTAAATATCTAATATTCTCCCTTTTTACTCGATCACCTAAACGGTTATAGATAGGACATTGCGGTTTTCACCAGTGAATTCAGCACCTCATTTTACATAAAATAAGTCTTATAAGTCTACTCTAAAGAGATGATAAAGGTACAAACGAAAAGATGTTAATATATCACATTTTTAAATATCTATTATTCTCGATTTTACTCGATCTCCTAAACGGTTAAAGATAAGACATTGCGGTTTTCACCAGTGGATTCAGCACCTCATTTTACATAAAATAAGTCTTATAAGTCTACTCTAAAAGGTTGATAAAGGTACAAACGAAAAAAATGTTAATATATCACATTTTTAAATATCTATTATTCTCGATTTTACCCGAACTCCTAAACGGTTAAAGATAAGACATTGCGGTTTTCACCAGTGGATTCAGCACCTCATTTAACGTAAAATAAGTCTTATGTCTACTCTAATGAGTTGATAAAGGTACAAACGAAAAAAATGTTAATATATCACATTTTTAAATATCTATTATTCTCTATTTCACTCTATCTCCCAAACGGTTAAAGATAGGATATTGCGGTTTTTACCAGAGGATTCAGCACCTCATTTTACATAAAATAAGACTTATAAGTCTACTCTAAAGAGTTGATAAAGGTACAAACGAAAAAAATGTTAATATATCACATTTTTAAATATCTATTATTCTCCAATTTACTCGATCTCCCAAACGGTTAAAGATAAGACATTGCGGTTTTCACCAGTGGATTCAGCACCTCATTTTACATCAAATAAGTCTTATAAGTCTACTCTCAAAAGTTGATATAGGTACAAACGAATAAAAGGTTTATATATCACATTTATAAATATCTAATATTCTCCATTTTACTCGATGTCCTAAACGGTTAAAGATAGGACATTGCGGTTTTCACCAGTGAATTCAGCACCTCATTTTACATAAATTTAGTCCTATAAGTCTACTCTAAAGAGTTGATAAAGATACAAACGAAAAAAATGTTAATATATCACATTTTTAAATATATATTATTCTCCATTTTACTCTTTCTCTTAAACGGTTAAAGAGAGGACATTGCGGTTTTTACCAGTGGATTCAGCACCTCATTTTACATAAAATAAGTACTATAAGTCTACTCTCAAAAGTTGATGAAGGTACAAACGAATAAAATGTTTATATGTCACAATTTTAAATATTTAATATTCTCCATTTTACTCGATGTCCTAAACGGTTAAAGATAGGACATTGCGGTTTTCACCAGTGGATTCAGCACCTCATTTTACATAAAATAAGTCTTATAAGTCTACTCTCAAAAGTTGATATAGGTACAAACGAATAAAAGGTTTATATATCACATTTTTAAATATCTAATATTCTCCATTTTACTCGATGTCCTAAACGGTTAAAGATAGGACATTGCGGTTTTCACCAGTGGATTCAGCACCTCATTTTACATAATATAAGTCCTATAAGTCTACTCTCAAAAGTTGATGAAGGTACAAACGAATAAAATGTTTATATATCACAATTTTAAATATTTAATATTCTCCATTTTACTCGATGTCCTAAACGGTTAAAGATAGGACATTGCGGTTTTCACCAGTAAATTCAGCACCTCATTTTACATAAATTTAGTCTTATAAGTCTACCCTAAAGAGTTGATAAAGGTACAAACGAATAAAATGGTTATATATCACATTTTTAAATATCTATTATTCTCCATTTTACTCGATGTCCTAAACGGTTAAAGATAGGACATTGCGGTTTTCACCAGTGGATTCAGCACCTCATTTTACATAAAATAAGTCTTATAAGTCGATAAAGGTAAAAACGAATAAAAGGTTTATATATCACATTTTTAAATATCTAATATTCTCCATTTTACTCGATCTCCTAAACGGTTAAATATAGGACATTGCGGTTTTTACCAGTGGATTCAGCACCTCATTTTACATAAAATAAGTTCTATAAGTCTACTCTCAAAAGTTGATAAAGGTACAAACGAATAAAATGTTTATATGTCACAATTTTAAATATTTAATATTCTCCATTTTACTCGATGTCCTAAACGGTTAAAGATAGGACATTGCGGTTTTCACCAGTGGATTCAGCACCTCATTTTACATAAAATAAGTCTTATAAGTCTACTCTCAAAAGTTGATATAGGTACAAACGAATAAAAGGTTTATATATCACATTTTTAAATATCTAATATTCTCCATTTTACTCGATCTCCTAAACGGTTAAAGATAGGACATTGTGGTTTTCACCAGTGGATTCAGCACCTCATTTTACATAAAATAAGTTCTATAAGTCTACTCTCAAAAGTTGATGAAGGTACAAACGAATAAAATGTTTATATGTCACAATTTTAAATATTTAATATTCTCCATTTTACTCGATGTCCTAAACGGTTAAAGATAGGACATTGCGGTTTTCACCAGTGGATTCAGCACCTCATTTTACATAAAATAAGTCTTATAAGTCTACTCTCAAAAGTTGATATAGGTACAAACGAATAAAAGGTTTATATATCACATTTTTAAATATCTAATATTCTCCATTTTACTCGATCTCCCAAACGGTTAAAGATAAGACATTGCGGTTTTCACCAGTGGATTCAGCACCTCATTTTACATCAAATAAGTCTTATAAGTCTACTCTCAAAAGTTGATATAGGTACAAACGAATAAAAGGTTTATATATCACATTTATAAATATCTAATATTCTCCATTTTACTCGATGTCCTAAACGGTTAAAGATAGGACATTGCGGTTTTCACCAGTGGATTCAGCACCTCATTTTACATAAATTGAGTCCTATAAGTCTACTCTAAAGAGTTGATAAAGATACAAACGAAAAAAATGTTAATATATCACATTTTTAAATATATATTATTCTCCATTTTACTCTTTCTCTTAAACGGTTAAAGAGAGGACATTGCGGTTTTTACCAGTGGATTCAGCACCTCATTTTACATAAAATAAGTACTATAAGTCTACTCTCAAAAGTTGATGAAGGTACAAACGAATAAAATGTTTATATGTCACAATTTTAAATATTTAATATTCTCCATTTTACTCGATGTCCTAAACGGTTAAAGATAGGACATTGCGGTTTTCACCAGTGGATTCAGCACCTCATTTTACATAAAATAAGTCTTATAAGTCTACTCTCAAAAGTTGATATAGGTACAAACGAATAAAAGGTTTATATATCACATTTTTAAGTATCTAATATTCTCCATTTTACTCCATGTCCTAAACGGTTAAAGATAGGACATTGCGGTTTTCACCAGTGGATTCAGCACCTCATTTTATCTAAAATTAATCTTATAAGTCTACTCTCAAAAGGTGATAAAGGTACAAACGAATAAAAGGTTTATATATCACATTTTTAAATATCTAATATTCTCCCTTTTTACTCGATCACCTAAACGGTTATAGATAGGACATTGCGGTTTTCACCAGTGAATTCAGCACCTCATTTTACATAAAATAAGTCTTATAAGTCTACTCTAAAGAGATGATAAAGGTACAAACGAAAAGATGTTAATATATCACATTTTTAAATATCTATTATTCTCGATTTTACTCGATCTCCTAAACGGTTAAAGATAAGACATTGCGGTTTTCACCAGTGGATTCAGCACCTCATTTTACATAAAATAAGTCTTATAAGTCTACTCTAAAAGGTTGATAAAGGTACAAACGAAAAAAATGTTAATATATCACATTTTTAAATATCTATTATTCTCGATTTTACCCGAACTCCTAAACGGTTAAAGATAAGACATTGCGGTTTTCACCAGTGGATTCAGCACCTCATTTAACGTAAAATAAGTCTTATGTCTACTCTAATGAGTTGATAAAGGTACAAACGAAAAAAATGTTAATATATCACATTTTTAAATATCTATTATTCTCTATTTCACTCTATCTCCCAAACGGTTAAAGATAGGATATTGCGGTTTTCACCAGAGGATTCAGCACCTCATTTTACATAAAATAAGACTTATAAGTCTACTCTAAAGAGTTGATAAAGGTACAAACGAATAAAAGGTTTATATATCACATTTATAAATATCTAATATTCTCCATTTTACTCGATGTCCTAAACGGTTAAAGATAGGACATTGCGGTTTTCACCAGTGAATTCAGCACCTCATTTTACATAAATTTAGTCCTATAAGTCTACTCTAAAGAGTTGATAAAGATACAAACGAAAAAAATGTTAATATATCACATTTTTAAATATATATTATTCTCCATTTTACTCTTTCTCTTAAACGGTTAAAGAGAGGACATTGCGGTTTTTACCAGTGGATTCAGCACCTCATTTTACATAAAATAAGTACTATAAGTCTACTCTCAAAAGTTGATGAAGGTACAAACGAATAAAATGTTTATATGTCACAATTTTAAATATTTAATATTCTCCATTTTACTCGATGTCCTAAACGGTTAAAGATAGGACATTGCGGTTTTCACCAGTGGATTCAGCACCTCATTTTACATAAAATAAGTCTTATAAGTCTACTCTCAAAAGTTGATATAGGTACAAACGAATAAAAGGTTTATATATCACATTTTTAAATATCTAATATTCTCCATTTTACTCGATGTCCTAAACGGTTAAAGATAGGACATTGCGGTTTTCACCAGTGGATTCAGCACCTCATTTTACATAATATAAGTCCTATAAGTCTACTCTCAAAAGTTGATGAAGGTACAAACGAATAAAATGTTTATATATCACAATTTTAAATATTTAATATTCTCCATTTTACTCGATGTCCTAAACGGTTAAAGATAGGACATTGCGGTTTTCACCAGTAAATTCAGCACCTCATTTTACATAAATTTAGTCTTATAAGTCTACCCTAAAGAGTTGATAAAGGTACAAACGAATAAAATGGTTATATATCACATTTTTAAATATCTATTATTCTCCATTTTACTCGATGTCCTAAACGGTTAAAGATAGGACATTGCGGTTTTCACCAGTGGATTCAGCACCTCATTTTACATAAAATAAGTCTTATAAGTCGATAAAGGTAAAAACGAATAAAAGGTTTATATATCACATTTTTAAATATCTAATATTCTCCATTTTACTCGATCTCCTAAACGGTTAAAGATAGGACATTGCGGTTTTTACCAGTGGATTCAGCACCTCATTTTACATAAAATAAGTTCTATAAGTCTACTCTCAAAAGTTGATAAAGGTACAAACGAATAAAATGTTTATATGTCACAATTTTAAATATTTAATATTCTCCATTTTACTCGATGTCCTAAACGGTTAAAGATAGGACATTGCGGTTTTCACCAGTGGATTCAGCACCTCATTTTACATAAAATAAGTCTTATAAGTCTACTCTCAAAAGTTGATATAGGTACAAACGAATAAAAGGTTTATATATCACATTTTTAAATATCTAATATTCTCCATTTTACTCGATCTCCTAAACGGTTAAAGATAGGACATTGTGGTTTTCACCAGTGGATTCAGCACCTCATTTTACATAAAATAAGTTCTATAAGTCTACTCTCAAAAGTTGATGAAGGTACAAACGAATAAAATGTTTATATGTCACAATTTTAAATATTTAATATTCTCCATTTTACTCGATGTCCTAAACGGTTAAAGATAGGACATTGCGGTTTTCACCAGTGGATTCAGCACCTCATTTTACATAAAATAAGTCTTATAAGTCTACTCTCAAAAGTTGATATAGGTACAAACGAATAAAAGGTTTATATATCACATTTTTAAATATCTAATATTCTCCATTTTACTCGATCTCCCAAACGGTTAAAGATAAGACATTGCGGTTTTCACCAGTGGATTCAGCACCTCATTTTACATCAAATAAGTCTTATAAGTCTACTCTAAAAGGTTGATAAAGGTACAAACGAAAAAAATGTTAATATATCACATTTTTAAATATCTATTATTCTCGATTTTACCCGAACTCCTAAACGGTTAAAGATAAGACATTGCGGTTTTCACCAGTGGATTCAGCACCTCATTTAACGTAAAATAAGTCTTATGTCTACTCTAATGAGTTGATAAAGGTACAAACGAAAAAAATGTTAATATATCACATTTTTAAATATCTATTATTCTCTATTTCACTCTATCTCCCAAACGGTTAAAGATAGGATATTGCGGTTTTCACCAGAGGATTCAGCACCTCATTTTACATAAAATAAGACTTATAAGTCTACTCTAAAGAGTTGATAAAGGTACAAACGAAAAAAATGTTAATATATCACATTTTTAAATATCTATTATTCTCCAATTTACTCGATCTCCCAAACGGTTAAAGATAAGACATTGCGGTTTTCACCAGTGGATTCAGCACCTCATTTTACATCAAATAAGTCTTATAAGTCTACTCTCAAAAGTTGATATAGGTACAAACGAATAAAAGGTTTATATATCACATTTATAAATATCTAATATTCTCCATTTTACTCGATGTCCTAAACGGTTAAAGATAGGACATTGCGGTTTTCACCAGTGAATTCAGCACCTCATTTTACATAAATTTAGTCCTATAAGTCTACTCTCAAAAGTTGATATAGGTACAAACGAATAAAAGGTTTATATATCACATTTTTAAATATCTAATATTCTCCATTTTACTCGATCTCCTAAACGGTTAAAGATAGGACATTGTGGTTTTCACCAGTGGATTCAGCACCTCATTTTACATAAAATAAGTTCTATAAGTCTACTCTCAAAAGTTGATAAAGGTACAAACGAATAAAATGGTTATATATCACATTTTTAAATACCTATTATTCTCCATTTTACTCGATCACCTAAACCGTCAAAGATAGAACATTGCGGTTTTCACCAGTGGATTCAGCACCTTGATTTACATAAAATAAGTCATATAAGTCTACTCTAAAGAGTTGATAAAGGTACAAACGAATACCATGTTTATATATCACCTTTTTAAATATCTATTATTCTCCATTTACTCGATCTCCTAAACAGTTAAAGATAGGACATTGCGGTTTTCACCAGTGGATTCAGCACCTCATTTTACATAAATTTAGCCCTATAAGTCTACTCTAAAGTGTTGATAAAGGTACAAACGATTAAAATGGTTATATATCACATTTTTAAATATCTATTATTCTCCATTTTACTCGATGTCCTAAACGGTTAAAGATAGGACATTGCGGTTTTCACCAGTGGATTCAGCACCTCATTTTACATAAATTTAGTCTTATAAGTCTACTCTAAAGAGTTGATAAAGGTACAAACCAATAAAATGGTTATATATCACATTTTTAAATACCTATTATTCTCCATTTTACTCGATCACCTAAACGGTCAAAGATAGAACATTGCGGTTTTCACCAGTGGATTCAGCACCTCATTTTACATAAATTTAGACCTATAAGTCTACTCTCAAAAGTTGATAAAGGTACAAACGAATAAAAGGGTTATATATCACATTTTTAAATATCTATTATTCTCCATTTTACTCAGTGTCCTAAACGGTTAAAGATAGGACATTGCGGTTTTCACCAGTAAATTCAGCACCTCATTTTACATAAATTTAGTCATATAAGTCTACTCTAAAGAGTTGATTAAGGTACAAACGAATAAAATGGTTATATATCACATTTTTAAATATCTATTATTCTCCATTTTACTCGATGTCCTAAACGGTTAAAGATAGGACATTGCGGTTTTCACCAGTGGATTCAGCACCTCATTTTACATAAATTTAGACCTATAAGTCAACTCTAAAGAGTTGATAAGGGTACAAACGAATAAAATGTTTATATATCACATTTTTAAATACCTATTATTCTCCATTTTACTCGATCACCTAAACGGTCACAGATAGGACATTGCGGTTTTCAGCAGTGGATTCAGCACCTCATTTTACATAAAATAAGTCTCATAAGTCTACTCTCAAAAGTTGATAAAGGTACAAACGAATAAAAGATTTATATATCACATTTTTAAATATTTAATATTCTCCATTTTACTCGATGTCCTAAACGGTTAAAGATTGGACATTGCGGTTTTCACCAGTGGATTCAGCACCTTATTTTACATAAAATAAGTCTCATAAGTCTACTCTCAAAAGTTGATAAATGTACAAACGAATAAAAGATTTATATATCACATTTTTAAATATCTAATATTCTCCATTTTACTCGATCTCCTAAACAATTAAAGATAGGACATTGCGGTTTTCACCAGTGGATTCAGCACCTCATTTTACATAAAATAAGTCCTATAAGTCTACTCTCAAAAGTTGATAAAGGTACAAACGAATAAAATGGTTATATATCACATTTTTAAATACCTATTATTCTCCATTTTACTCGATCACCTAAACGGTCAAAGATAGAACATTGCGGTTTTCACCAGTGGATTTAGCACCTTATTTTACATAAAATAAGTCATATAAGTCTACTCTAAAGAGTTGCTAAAGGTACAAACGAATACAATGTTTATATATCACCTTTTTAAATATCTATTATTCTCCATTTTACTCGATGTCCTAAACGGTTAAAGATAGGACATTGCGGTTTTCACCAGTATTCAGCACCTCATTTTACATAAATTTAGTCTTATAAGTCTACTCTAAAGAGTTGATAAAGGTACAAACGAATAAAATGGTTATATATCACATTTTTAAATATCTATTATTCTCCATTTTACTCGATGTCCTAAACGGTTAAAGATAGGACATTGCGGTTTTCACCAGTGGATTCAGCACCTCATTTTACATAAATTTAGACCTATAAGTCTACTCTCAAAAGTTGATAAAGGTACAAACGAATAAAATGGTTATATATCACATTTTTAAATATCTATTATTCTCCATTTTACTCGATCTCCTAAACAGTTAAAGATAGGACATTGTGGTTTTCACCACTGGATTCAGCAGCTCATTTTACATAAAATAAGTATTATAAGTCTACTCTCAAAAGTTGATAAAGGTACAAACGAATAAAAGGTTTATATATCTTTTTTAAATATCTAATATTCTCCATTTTACTCGATCTCCTAAACGATTAAAGATAGGACATTGCGGTTTTCACCAGTGGATTCTGCACCTCATTTTACATAAAATAAGTCCTATAAGTCTACTCTCAAAAGTTGATAAAGGTACAAACGAATAAAATGGTTATATATCACATTTTTAAATACCTATTATTCTCCATTTTACTCGATCACCTAAACGGTCAAAGATAGAACATTGCGGTTTTCATCAGTGGATTCAGCACCTTATTTTACATAAAATAAGTCATATAAGTCTACTCTAAAGAGTTGATAAAGGTACAAACGAATAAAATGGTTATATATCACATTTTTAAATATCTATTATTCTCCATTTTACTCGATGTCCTAAACGGTTAAAGATAGGACATTGCGGTTTTCACCAGTGGATTCAGCACCTCATTTTACATAAATTTAGACCTATAAGTCTACTCTCAAAAGTTGATAAAGGTACAAACGAATAAAAGGGTTATATATCACATTTTTAAATATCTATTATTCTCCATTTTACTCGATCTCCTAAACAGTTAAAGATAGGACATTGTGGTTTTCACCACTGGATTCAGCAGCTCATTTTACATAAAATAAGTATTATAAGTCTACTCTCAAAAGTTGATAAAGGTACAAACGAATAAAAGGTTTATATATCTTTTTTAAATATCTAATATTCTCCATTTTACTCGATCTCCTAAACGGTTAAAGATAGGACATTGCGGTTTTCACCAGTAGATTCAGCACCTCATTTTACATAAAATAAGTCCTATAAGTCTACTCTCAAAAGTTGATAAAGGTACAAACGAATAAAATGGTTATATATCACATTTTTAAATACCTATTATTCTCCATTTTACTCGATCTCCTAAACGGTTAAAGATAGGACATTGCGGATTTCACCAGTGGATTCAGCACCTCATTTTACATAAAATAAGTCTTATAAGTCTACTCTCAAAAGTTGATAAAGGTACAAACGAATAAAATGTTTATATATCACGTTTTTAAATATCTATTATTCTCCATTTTACTCGATGTCCTAAACGGTTAAAGATAGGACATTGCGGTTTTCACCAGTGGATTCAGCACCTCATTTTACATAAAATAAGTCTCATAAGTCTACTCTCAAAAGTTGATAAAGGTACAAACGAACAAAAGATTTATATATCACATTTTTAAATATCTAATATTCTCCATTTTACTCGATGTCCTAAACGGTTAAAGATAGGACATTGCGGTTTTCACCAGTGGATTCAGCAACTTATTTTACATAAAATAAGTCTCATAAGTCTACTCTCAAAAGTTGATAAAGGTACAAACGAATAAAAGATTTATATATCACTTTTTAAATATCTAATATTTTCTATTTTACTCGATCTCCTAAACGGTTAAAGATAGGACATTGCGGTTTTCACCAGTGGATTCAGCACCTCATTTTACATAAAATAAGTCCTATAAGTCTACTCTCAAAAGTTGATAAAGGTAAAAACGAATAAAATGGTTATATATCACATTTTTAAATACCTATTATTCTCCATTTTACTCGATCACCTAAACGGTCAAAGATAGAACATTGCGGTTTTCACCAGTGGATTCAGCACCTTATTTTACATAAAATAAGTCATATAAGTCTACCCTAAAGAGTTGATAAAGGTACAAACGAATAAAATGGTTATATATCACATTTTTAAATATCTATTATTCTCCATTTTACTCGATGTCCTAAACGGTTAAAGATAGGACATTGCGGTTTTCACCAGTGGATTCAGCACCTCATTTTACATAAATTTAGACCTATAAGTCTACTCTCAAAAGTTGATAAAGGTACAAACGAATAAAAGGGTTATATATCACATTTTTAAATATCTATTATTCTCCATTTTACTCGATCTCCTAAACAGTTAAAGATAGGACATTGTGGTTTTCACCACTGGATTCAGCAGCTCATTTTACATAAAATAAGTATTATAAGTCTACTCTCAAAAGTTGATAAAGGTACAAACGAATAAAAGGTTTATATATCTTTTTTAAATATCTAATATTCTCCATTTTACTCGATCTCCTAAACGGTTAAAGATAGGACATTGCGGTTTTCACCAGTAGATTCAGCACCTCATTTTACATAAAATAAGTCCTATAAGTCTACTCTCAAAAGTTGATAAAGGTACAAACGAATAAAATGGTTATATATCACATTTTTAAATACCTATTATTCTCCATTTTACTCGATCTCCTAAACGGTTAAAGATAGGACATTGCGGATTTCACCAGTGGATTCAGCACCTCATTTTACATAAAATAAGTCTTATAAGTCTACTCTCAAAAGTTGATAAAGGTACAAACGAATAAAATGTTTATATATCACGTTTTTAAATATCTATTATTCTCCATTTTACTCGATGTCCTAAACGGTTAAAGATAGGACATTGCGGTTTTCACCAGTGGATTCAGCACCTCATTTTACATAAAATAAGTCTCATAAGTCTACTCTCAAAAGTTGATAAAGGTACAAACGAACAAAAGATTTATATATCACATTTTTAAATATCTAATATTCTCCATTTTACTCGATGTCCTAAACGGTTAAAGATAGGACATTGCGGTTTTCACCAGTGGATTCAGCAACTTATTTTACATAAAATAAGTCTCATAAGTCTACTCTCAAAAGTTGATAAAGGTACAAACGAATAAAAGATTTATATATCACTTTTTAAATATCTAATATTTTCTATTTTACTCGATCTCCTAAACGGTTAAAGATAGGACATTGCGGTTTTCACCAGTGGATTCAGCACCTCATTTTACATAAAATAAGTCCTATAAGTCTACTCTCAAAAGTTGATAAAGGTACAAACGAATAAAATGGTTATATATCACATTTTTAAATACCTATTATTCTCCATTTTACTCGATCACCTAAACGGTCAAAGATAGAACATTGCGGTTTTCACCAGTGGATTCAGCACCTTATTTTACATAAAATAAGTCATATAAGTCTACCCTAAAGAGTTGATAAAGGTACAAACGAATAAAATGGTTATATATCACATTTTTAAATATCTATTATTCTCCATTTTACTCGATGTCCTAAACGGTTAAAGATAGGACATTGCGGTTTTCACCAGTGGATTCAGCACCTCATTTTACATAAATTTAGACCTATAAGTCTACTCTCAAAAGTTGATAAAGGTACAAACGAATAAAAGGGTTATATATCACATTTTTAAATATCTATTATTCTCCATTTTACTCGATCTCCTAAACAGTTAAAGATAGGACATTGTGGTTTTCACCACTGGATTCAGCAGCTCATTTTACATAAAATAAGTATTATAAGTCTACTCTCAAAAGTTGATAAAGGTACAAACGAATAAAAGGTTTATATATCTTTTTTAAATATCTAATATTCTCCATTTTACTCGATCTCCTAAACGGTTAAAGATAGGACATTGCGGTTTTCACCAGTGGATTCAGCACCTCATTTTACATAAAATAAGTCCTATAAGTCTACTCTCAAAAGTTGATAAAGGTACAAACGAATAAAATGTTTATATATCACGTTTTTAAATATCTATTATTCTCCATTTTACTCGATGTCCTAAACGGTTAAAGATAGGACATTGCGGTTTTCACCAGTGGATTCAGCACCTCATTTTACATAAAATAAGTCTCATAAGTCTACTCTCAAAAGTTGATAAAGGTACAAACGAACAAAAGATTTATATATCACATTTTTAAATATCTAATATTCTCCATTTTACTCGATGTCCTAAACGGTTAAAGATAGGACATTGCGGTTTTCACCAGTGGATTCAGCAACTTATTTTACATAAAATAAGTCTCATAAGTCTACTCTCAAAAGTTGATAAAGGTACAAACGAATAAAAGATTTATATATCACTTTTTAAATATCTAATATTTTCCATTTTACTCGATCTCCTAAACGGTTAAAGATAGGACATTGCGGTTTTCACCAGTGGATTCAGCACCTCATTTTACATAAAATAAGTCCTATAAGTCTACTCTCAAAAGTTGATAAAGGTACAAACGAATAAAATGGTTATATATCACATTTTTAAATACCTATTATTCTCCATTTTACTCGATCACCTAAACGGTCAAAGATAGAACATTGCGGTTTTCACCAGTGGATTCAGCACCTTATTTTACATAAAATAAGTCATATAAGTCTACCCTAAAGAGTTGATAAAGGAACAAACGAATACAATGTTTATATATCACCTTTTTAAATATCTATTATTCTCCATTTACTCGATCTCCTAAACAGTTAAAGATAGGACATTGCGGTTTTCACCAGTGGATTCAGCACCTCATTTTACATAAATTTAGTCCTATAAGTCTACTCTAAAGTGTTGATAAAGGTACAAACGAATAAAATGGTAATATATCACATTTTTAAATATCTATTATTCTCCATTTTACTCGATGTCCTAAACGGTTAAAGATAGGACATTGCGGTTTTCACCAGTAAATTCAGCACCTCATTTTACATAAATTTAGTCTTATAAGTCTACTCTAAAGAGTTGATAAAGGTACAAACGAATAAAATGGTTATATATCACATTTTTAAATATCTTTTATTCTCCATTTTACTCGATGTCCTAAACGGTTAAAGATAGGACATTGGGGTTTTCACCAGTGGATTCAGCACCTCATTTTACATAAATTTAGACCTATAAGTCTACTCTCAAAAGTTGATAAAGGTACAAACGAATAAAATGTTTATATATCACATTTTTAAATATCTATTATTCTCCATTTTACTCGATCTCCTAAACAGTTAAAGATAGGACATTGCGGTTTTCACCACTGGATTCAGCAGCTCATTTTACATAAAATAAGTCCTATAAGTCTACTCTCAAAAGTTGATAAAGGTACAAACGAATAAAATGGTTATATATCACATTTTTAAATACCTATTATTCTCCATTTTACTCGATCACCTAAACGGTCAAAGATAGGACATTTCAATTTTCACCAGTGGATTCAGCACCTCATTTTACATAAAATTAGTCCTATAAGTCTACTCTAAAGAGTTGATAAAGGTACAAACGAATAAAATGGATATATATCACATTTTTAAATACCTATTATTCTCCATTTTACTCGATCACCTAAACGGTCACAGATAGGACATTGCGGATTTCACCAGTGGATTCAGCACCTTATTTTACATAAAATAAGTCTCATAAGTCTACTCTCAAAAGTTGATAAAGGTACAAACGAATAAAAGATTTATATATCACATTTTTAAATATCTAATATTCTCCATTTTACTCGATCTCCTAAACGGTTAAAGATAGGACATTGCGGTTTTCACCAGTGGATTCAGCACCTCATTTTACATAAAATAAGTCCTATAAGTCTACTCTCAAAAGTTGATATAAGTACAAACGAATCAAATGGTTATATATCACATTTTTAAATACCTATTATTCTCCATTTTACTCGATCACCTAAACGGTCAAAGATAGAACATTGCGGTTTTCACCAGTGGATTCAGCACCTTATTTTACATAAAATAAGTCATAGAAGTATACTCTAAAGAGTTGATAAAGGTACAAACGAATACAATGTTTATATATCACCTTTTTAAATATCTATTATTCTCCATTTACTCGATCTCCTAAACAGTTAAAGATAGGACATTGCGTTTTTCACCAGTGGATTCAGCACCTCATTTTACATAAATTTAGTCCTATAAGTCTACTCTAAAGTGTTGATAAAGGTACAAACGAATAAAATGGTTATATATCACATTTTTAAATATCTATTATTCTCCATTTTACTCGATGTCCTAAACCGTTAAAGATAGGACATTGCGGTTTTCACCAGTGGATTCAGCACCTCATTTTACATAAATTTAGACCTATAAGTCTACTCTCAAAAGTTGATAAAGGTACAAACGAATAAAATGGTTATATATCACATTTTTAAATATCTATTATTCTCCATTTTACTCGATCTCCTAAACAGTTAAAGATAGGACATTGCGGTTTTCACCACTGGATTCAGCAGCTCATTTTACATAAAATAAGTCCTATAAGTCTACTCTCAAAAGTTGATAAAGGTACAAACGAATAAAATGGTTATATATCACATTTTTAAATACCTATTATTCTCCATTTTACTCGATCACCTAAACGGTCAAACATAGGACATTGCGGTTTTCTCCAGTGGATTCAGCACCTTATTTTACATAAAATAAGTCCTATTAGTCTACTCTCAAAAGTTGATAAAAGTACAAACGAATAAAATGGTTATATATCACATTTTTAAATATCTATTATTCTCCATTTTACTCGATCTCCTAAACAGTTAAAGATAGGACATTGCGGTTTTCACCAGTGGATTCAGCACCTCATTTTACATAAAATAAGTCTCATAAGTCTACTCTCAAAAGTTGATAAAGGTACAAACGAACAAAAGATTTATATATCACATTTTTAAATATCTAATATTCTCCATTTTACTCGATGTCCTATACGGTTAAAGATAGGACATTGCGGTTTTCACCAGTGGATTCAGCAACTTATTTTACATAAAATAAGTCTCATAAGTCTACTCTCAAAAGTTGATAAAGGTACAAACGAATAAAAGATTTATATATCACTTTTTAAATATCTAATATTCTCCATTTTACTCGATCTCCTAAACGGTTAAAGATAGGACATTGCGGTTTTCACCAGTGGATTCAGCACCTCATTTTACATAAAATAAGTCCTATAAGTCTACTCTCAAAAGTTGATAAAGGTACAAACGAATAAAATGGTTATATATCACATTTTTAAATACCTATTATTCTCAATTTTACTCGATCACCTAAACGGTCAAAGATAGAACATTGCGGTTTTCACCAGTGGATTCAGCACCTTATTTTACATAAAATAAGTCATATAAGTCTACCCTAAAGAGTTGATAAAGGTACAAACGAATACAATGTTTATATATCACCTTTTTAAATATCTAATATTCTCCATTTACTCGATCTCCTAAATAGTTAAAGATAGGACATTGCGGTTTTCACCAGTGGATTCAGCACCTCATTTTACATAAATTTAGTCCTATAAGTCTACTCTAAAGTGTTGATAAAGGTACAAACGAATAAAATGGTTATATATCACATTTTTAAATATCTATTATTCTCCATTTTACTCGATGTCCTAAACGGTTAAAAATAGGACATTGCGGTTTTCACCAGTAAATTCAGCACCTCATTTTACATAAATTTAGTCTTATAAGTCTACTCTAAAGAGTTGATAAAGGTACAAACGAATAAAATGGTTATATATCACATTTTTATATATCTTTTATTCTCCATTTTACTCGATGTCCTAAACGGTTAAAGATAGGACATTGCGGTTTTCACCAGTGGATTCAGCACCTCATTTTACATAAATTTAGACCTATAAGTCTACTCTCAAAAGTTGATAAAGGTACAAACGAATAAAATGGTTATATATCACATTTTTAAATATCTATTATTCTCCATTTTACTCGATCTCCTAAACAGTTAAAGATAGGACATTGCGGTTTTCACCACTGGATTCAGCACCTCATTTTACATAAAATTAGTCCTATAAGTCTACTCTAAAGAGTTGATAAAGGTACAAACGAATAAAATGGATATATATCACATTTTTAAATACCTATTATTCTCCATTTTACTCGATCACCTAAACGGTCAAACATAGGACATTGCGGTTTTCTCCAGTGGATTCAGCACCTTATTTTACATAAAATAAGTCCTATTAGTCTACTCTCAAAAGTTGATAAAAGTACAAACGAATAAAATGGTTATATATCACATTTTTAAATATCTATTATTCTCCATTTTACTCGATCTCCTAAACAGTTAAAGATAGAACATAGCGGTTTTCACCACTGGATTCAGCAGCTCATTTTACATAAAATTAGTCTTATAAGTCTACTCTCAAAAGTTGATAAAGGTACAAACGAATAAAAGATTTATTTACCACATTTTTAAATATCTAATATTCTCCATTTTACTCGATCTCCTAAACGGTTAAAGATAGGACATTGCGGTTTTCACCAGTGGATTCAGCACCTTATTTTACATAAAGTAAGTCATATAAGTCTACTCTAAAGAGTTGATAAAGGTACAAACGAATACAATGTTTATATATCACCTTTTTAAATATCTATTATTCTCCATTTACTCGATCTCCTAAACAGTTAAAGATAGGACATTGCGGTTTTCACCAGTGGATTCAGCACCTCATTTTACATAAATTTAGTCCTATAAGTCTACTCTAAAGTGTTGATAAAGGTACAAACGAATAAAATGGTTATATATCACATTTTTAAATATCTATTATTCTCCATTTTACTCGATGTCCTAAACGGTTAAAGATAGAACATTGCGGTTTTCACCAGTAAATTCAGCACCTCATTTTACATAAATTTAGTCTTATAAGTCTACTCTAAAGAGTTGATAAAGGTACAAACGAATAAAATGGTTATATATCACATTTTTAAATATCTATTATTCTCCATTTTACACGATGTCCTAAACGGTTAAAGATAGGACATTGCGGTTTTCACCAGTGGATTCAGCACCTCATTTTACATAAATTTAGACCTATAAGTCTACTCTCAAAAGTTGATAAAGGTACAAACGAATAAAATGGTTATATATCACATTTTTAAATATCTATTATTCTCCATTTTACTCGATCTCCTAAACGGTTAAAGATAGGACATTGCGGTTTTCACCAGTGGATTCAGCACCTCATTTTACATAAAATAAGTCTCATAAGTCTACTCTCAAAAGTTGATAAAGGTACAAACGAACAAAAGATTTATATATCACATTTTTAAATATCTAATATTCTCCATTTTACTCGATGTCCTAAACGGTTAAAGATAGGACATTGCGGTTTTCACCAGTGGATTCAGCACCTTATTTTACATAAAATAAGTCTCATAAGTCTACTCTCAAAAGTTGATAAATGTACAAACGAATAAAAGATTTATATATCACATTTTTAAATACCTATTATTCTCCATTTTACTCGATCACTTAACGGTCAAAGATAGAACATTGCGGTTTTCACCAGTGGATTCAGCACCTTATTTTACATAAAATAAGTCTTATAAGTCTACTCTAAAGAGTTGATAAAGGTACAAACGAATAAAATGTTTATATATCAAATTTTTAAATATCTATTATTCTCCATTTTACTTGATCTCCTAAACAGTTAAAGATAGGACATTGCGGTTTTCATCACTGGATTCAGCAGCTCATTTTACATAAAATAAGTCCTATAAGTCTACTCTCAAAAGTTGATAAAGGTACAAACGAATAAAATGGTTATATATCACATTTTTAAATGCCTATTATTCTCCATTTAACTCGATCACCTAAACGGTCAAAGATAGGACATTGCGGTTTTCACCAGTGGATTCAGCACCTCATTTTACATAAATTTAGTCCTATAAGTCTACTCTAAAGAGTTGATAAAGGTACAAACGAATAAAATGGATATATATATCACATTTTTAAATACCTATTATTCTCCATTTTACTCGATCACCTAAACGGTCAAAGATAGGACATTGCGGTTTTCACCAGTGGATTCAGCACCTTATTTTACATAAAATAAGTCTCATAAGTCTACTCTCAAAAGTTGATTAAGGTACAAACGAATAAATGATTTATATATCACATTTTTAAATATCTAATATTCTCCATTTTACTCGATGTCCTAAACGGTTAAAGATAGGACATTGCGGTTTTCACCAGTGGTTTCAGCACCTCATTTTACATAAAATAAGTCTCATAAGTCTACTCTCAAAAGTTGATATAGGTTCAAACGAATAAAAGGTTTATATATCACATTTTTAAATATCTAATATTCTCCACTTTACTCGATGTCCTAAACGGTTAAAGATAGGACATTGCGGTTTTCACCAGTGAATTCAGCACCTCATTTTACATAAAATAAGTCCTATAAGTCTACTCTAAAGAGTTGATAAAGTTACAAACGAAAAAAAATGTTTATATATCACATTATTATATATCTATTATTCTTCATTTTACTCGATCTCCTAAACAGTTAAAGATAGGATATTGCGGATTTCACCAGTGGATTCAGCACCTTATTTTACATAAATGATGTCTTATAAGTCTACTCTAAAGAGTTGATAAAGGTACAAACGAATAAAATGGTTATATATCACATTATTATATATCTATTATTCTCCATTTTACTCGATGTCCTAAACGGTTAAAGATAGGACATTGCGGTTTTCACCAGTGGATTCAGCACCTCATTCTACATAAATTTAGACCTATAAGTCTACTCTAAAGAGTTGATAAAGGTACAAACCAATAAAATGGTTATATATCACATTTTTAAATACCTATTATTCTCCATTTTACTCGATGTCCTAAACGGTTAAAGATAGGACATTGCGGTTTTCACCAGTGGATTCAGCACCTCATTTTACATAAATTTAGACCTATAAGTCTACTCTAAAGAGTTGATAAAGGTACAAACCAATAAAATGGTTATATATCACATTTTTAAATACCTATTATTCTCCATTTTACTCGATCACCTAAACGGTCAAAGATAGAACATTGCGGTTTTCACCAGTGGATTCAGCACCTTATTTTACATAAAATAAGTCTTATAAGTCTACTCTAAAGAGTTGATATAGGTACAAACGAATAAAATGTTTATATATCACCTTTTTAAATATCTATTATTCTCCATTTTACTCGATCTCCTAAACAGTTAAAGATAGGACATTGCGGTTTTCATCACTGGATTCAGCAGCTCATTTTACATAAAATAAGTCCTATAAGTCTACTCTAAAGAGTTGATAAAGGTACAAACGAATAAAATGGTTATATATCACATTTTTAAATGCCTATTATTCTCCATTTAACTCGATCACCTAAACGGTCAAAGATAGGACATTGCGGTTTTCACCAGTGGATTCAGCACCTCATTTTACATAAATTTAGTCCTATAAGTCTACTCTAAAGAGTTGATAAAGGTACAAACGAATAAAATGGATATATATATCACATTTTTAAATACCTATTATTCTCCATTTTACTCGATCACCTAAACGGTCAAAGAGAGGACATTGCGGTTTTCACCAGTGGATTCAGCACCTTATTTTACATAAAATAAGTCTCATAAGTCTACTCTCAAAAGTTGATAAAGGTACAAACGAATAAAAGATTTATATATCACATTTTTAAATATCTAATATTCTCCATTTTACTCGATGTCCTAAACGGTTAAAGATAGGACATTGCGGTTTTCACCAGTGGATTCAGCACCTCATTCTACATAAATTTAGACCTATAAGTCTACTCTAAAGAGTTGATAAAGGTACAAACCAATAAAATGGTTATATATCACATTTTTAAATACCTATTATTCTCCATTTTACTCGATGTCCTAAACGGTTAAAGATAGGACATTGCGGTTTTCACCAGTGGATTCAGCACCTCATTTTACATAAAATAAGTCCTATAAGTCTACTCTAAAGAGTTGATAAAGTTACAAACGAAAAAAAATGTTTATATATCACATTATTATATATCTATTATTCTTCATTTTACTCGATCTCCTAAACAGTTAAAGATAGGATATTGCGGATTTCACCAGTGGATTCAGCACCTTATTTTACATAAAATATGTCTTATAAGTCTACTCTAAAGAGTTGATAAAGGTACAAACGAATAAAATGGTTATATATCACATTATTATATATCTATTATTCTCCATTTTACTCGATGTCCTAAACGGTTAAAGATAGGACATTGCGGTTTTCACCAGTGGATTCAGCACCTCATTCTACATAAATTTAGACCTATAAGTCTACTCTAAAGAGTTGATAAAGGTACAAACCAATAAAATGGTTATATATCACATTTTTAAATACCTATTATTCTCCATTTTACTCGATGCCCTAAACGGTTAAAGATAGGACATTGCGGTTTTCACCAGTGGATTCAGCACCTCATTTTACATAAATTTAGACCTATAAGTCTACTCTAAAGAGTTGATAAAGGTACAAACCAATAAAATGGTTATATATCACATTTTTAAATACCTATTATTCTCCATTTTACTCGATCACCTAAACGGTCAAAGATAGAACATTGCGGTTTTCACCAGTGGATTCAGCACCTTATTTTACATAAAATAAGTCTTATAAGTCTACTCTAAAGAGTTGATATAGGTACAAACGAATAAAATGTTTATATATCACCTTTTTAAATATCTATTATTCTCCATTTTACTCGATCTCCTAAACAGTTAAAGATAGGACATTGCGGTTTTCACCAGTGGATTCAGCACCTCATTTTACATAAATTTAGACCTATAAGTCTACTCTAAAGAGTTGATAAATGTACAAACCAATAAAATGGTTATATATCACATTTTTAAATACCTAATATTCTCCATTTTACTCGATCACCTAAACGGTCAAAGATAGAACATTGCGGTTTTTACCAGTGGATTCAGCACCTTATTTTACATAAAATAAGTCTTATAAGTCTACTCTAAAGAGTTGATAAAGGTACAAACGAATAAAATGTTTATATATCACCTTTTTAAATATCTATTATTCTCCATTTTACTCGATCTCCTAAACGGTCACAGATAGGACATTGCGGATTTCACCAGTGGATTCAGCACCTTATTTTACATAAAATAAGTCCTATAAGTCGATTCTCAAAAGTTGATAAAGGTACAAACGAATAAAATGTTTATATATCACGTTTTTAAATATCTATTATTCTCCATTTTACTCGATGTCCTAAACGGTTAAAGATAGGACATTGCGGATTTCACCAGTGGATTCAGCACCTCATTTTACATAAAATAAGTCTTATAAGTCTACTCTTAAAAGTTGATAAAGGTACAAACGAATAAAATGTTTATATATCACATATTTAAATATCTAATATTCTCCATTTTACTCGATCTCCTAAACGGTTAAAGATAGGACATTGCGGTTTTCACCAGTGGATTCAGCACCTCATTTTACATAAAATAAGTCCCATAAGTCTACTCTCAAAAGTTGATAAAGGTACAAACGAACAAAATATTTATATATCACATTTTTAAATATCTAATATTCTCCATTTTACTCGATGTCCTAAACGGTTAAAGATAGGACATTGCGGTTTTCACCAGTGGATTCAGCACTTTATTTTACATAAAATAAGTCTCATAAGTCTACTCTCAAAAGTTGATAAAGGTACAAACGAATAAAAGATTTATATATCACATTTTTAAATATCTAATATTCTCCATTTTACTCGATCTCCTAAACGGTTAAAGATAGGACATTGCGGTTTTCACCAGTGGATTCAGCACCTCATTTTACATAAAATAAGTCTCATAAGTCTACTCTAAAGAGTTGATAAAGGTACAAACGAATAAAATGGTTATATATCACATTTTTAAATATCTATTATTCTCGATTTTACTCGATCTCCTAAACGGTTAAAGATAAGACATTGCATTTTTCACCAGTGGATTCAGCACCTCATTTTACATAAAATAAGTCTTATAAGTCTACTCTAAAGAGATGATAAAGGTACAAACGAAAAGATGTTAATATATCACATTTTTAAATATCTATTATTCTCCATTTTACTCGATCTCCTAAACGGTTAAAGATAGGACATTGCGGTTTTCACCAGTGGATTCAGCACCTCATTTTACATAAAATAAGTCTTATAAGTCTACTCTAAAGAGATGATAAAGGTACAAACGAAAAGATGTTAATATATCACATTTTTAAATATCTATTATTCTCGATTTTACTCGATCTCCTAAACGGTTAAAGATAAGACATTGCGGTTTTCACCAGTGGATTCAGCACCTCATTTTACATAAAATAAGTCTTATAAGTCTACTCTAAAAGGTTGATAAAGGTACAAACGAAAAAAATGTTAATATATCACATTTTTAAATATCTATTATTCTCGATTTTACCCGAACTCCTAAACGGTTAAAGATAAGACATTGCGGTTTTCACCAGTGGATTCAGCACCTCATTTAACGTAAAATAAGTCTTATGTCTACTCTAATGAGTTGATAAAGGTACAAACGAAAAAAATGTTAATATATCACATTTTTAAATATCTATTATTCTCTATTTCACTCTATCTCCCAAACGGTTAAAGATAGGATATTGCGGTTTTCACCAGAGGATTCAGCACCTCATTTTACATAAAATAAGACTTATAAGTCTACTCTAAAGAGTTGATAAAGGTACAAACGAAAAAAATGTTAATATATCACATTTTTAAATATCTATTATTCTCCAATTTACTCGATCTCCCAAACGGTTAAAGATAAGACATTGCGGTTTTCACCAGTGGATTCAGCACCTCATTTTACATCAAATAAGTCTTATAAGTCTACTCTCAAAAGTTGATATAGGTACAAACGAATAAAAGGTTTATATATCACATTTATAAATATCTAATATTCTCCATTTTACTCGATGTCCTAAACGGTTAAAGATAGGACATTGCGGTTTTCAGCAGTGGATTCAGCACCTCATTTTACATAAATTTAGTCCTATAAGTCTACTCTAAAGAGTTGATAAAGATACAAACGAAAAAAATGTTAATATATCACATTTTTAAATATATATTATTCTCCATTTTACTCTTTCTCTTAAACGGTTAAAGAGAGGACATTGCGGTTTTTACCAGTGGATTCAGCACCTCATTTTACATAAAATAAGTACTATAAGTCTACTCTCAAAAGTTGATGAAGGTACAAACGAATAAAATGTTTATATGTCACAATTTTAAATATTTAATATTCTCCATTTTACTCGATGTCCTAAACGGTTAAAGATAGGACATTGCGGTTTTCACCAGTGGATTTAGCACCTCATTTTACATAAAATAAGTCTTATAAGTCTACTCTCAAAAGTTGATATAGGTACAAACGAATAAAAGGTTTATATATCACATTTTTAAGTATCTAATATTCTCCATTTTACTCCATGTCCTAAACGGTTAAAGATAGGACATTGCGGTTTTCACCAGTGGATTCAGCACCTCATTTTATCTAAAATTAATCTTATAAGTCTACTCTCAAAAGGTGATAAAGGTACAAACGAATAAAAGGTTTATATATCACATTTTTAAATATCTAATATTCTCCCTTTTTACTCGATCACCTAAACGGTTATAGATAGGACATTGCGGTTTTCACCAGTGAATTCAGCACCTCATTTTACATAAAATAAGTCTTATAAGTCTACTCTAAAGAGATGATAAAGGTACAAACGAAAAGATGTTAATATATCACATTTTTAAATATCTATTATTCTCGATTTTACTCGATCTCCTAAACGGTTAAAGATAAGACATTGCGGTTTTCACCAGTGGATTCAGCACCTCATTTTACATAAAATAAGTCTTATAAGTCTACTCTAAAAGGTTGATAAAGGTACAAAAGAAAAAAATGTTAATATATCACATTTTTAAATATCTATTATTCTCGATTTTACCCGAACTCCTAAACGGTTAAAGATAAGACATTGCGGTTTTCACCAGTGGATTCAGCACCTCATTTAACGTAAAATAAGTCTTATGTCTACTCTAATGAGTTGATAAAGGTACAAACGAAAAAAATGTTAATATATCACATTTTTAAATATCTATTATTCTCTATTTCACTCTATCTCCCAAACGGTTAAAGATAGGATATTGCGGTTTTCACCAGAGGATTCAGCACCTCATTTTACATAAAATAAGACTTATAAGTCTACTCTAAAGAGTTGATAAAGGTACAAACGAAAAAAATGTTAATATATCACATTTTTAAATATCTATTATTCTCCAATTTACTCGATCTCCCAAACGGTTAAAGATAAGACATTGCGGTTTTCACCAGTGGATTCAGCACCTCATTTTACATCAAATAAGTCTTATAAGTCTACTCTCAAAAGTTGATATAGGTACAAACGAATAAAAGGTTTATATATCACATTTATAAATATCTAATATTCTCCATTTTACTCGATGTCCTAAACGGTTAAAGATAGGACATTGCGGTTTTCACCAGTGGATTCAGCACCTCATTTTACATAAATTTAGTCCTATAAGTCTACTCTAAAGAGTTGATAAAGATACAAACGAAAAAAATGTTAATATATCACATTTTTAAATATATATTATTCTCCATTTTACTCTTTCTCTTAAACGGTTAAAGAGAGGACATTGCGGTTTTTACCAGTGGATTCAGCACCTCATTTTACATAAAATAAGTACTATAAGTCTACTCTCAAAAGTTGATGAAGGTACAAACGAATAAAATGTTTATATGTCACAATTTTAAATATTTAATATTCTCCATTTTACTCGATGTCCTAAACGGTTAAAGATAGGACATTGCGGTTTTCACCAGTGGATTCAGCACCTCATTTTACATAAAATAAGTCTTATAAGTCTACTCTCAAAAGTTGATATAGGTACAAACGAATAAAAGGTTTATATATCACATTTTTAAATATCTAATATTCTCCATTTTACTCGATGTCCTAAACGGTTAAAGATAGGACATTGCGGTTTTCACCAGTAAATTCAGCACCTCATTTTACATAAATTTAGTCTTATAAGTCTACCCTAAAGAGTTGATAAAGGTACAAACGAATAAAATGGTTATAAATCACATTTTTAAATATCTATTATTCTCCATTTTACTCGATGTCCTAAACGGTTAAAGATAGGACATTGCGGTTTTCACCAGTGGATTCAGCACCTCATTTTACATAAAATAAGTCTTATAAGTCGATAAAGGTAAAAACGAATAAAAGGTTTATATATCACATTTTTAAATATCTAATATTCTCCATTTTACTCGATCTCCTAAACGGTTAAAGATAGGACATTGTGGTTTTCACCAGTGGATTCAGCACCTCATTTTACATAAAATAAGTTTTATAAGTCTACTCTCAAAAGTTGATAAAGGTACAAACGAATAAAATGGTTATATATCACATTTTTAAATACCTATTATTCTCCATTTTACTCGATCACCTAAACCGTCAAAGATAGAACATTGCGGTTTTCACCAGTGGATTCAGCACCTTGATTTACATAAAATAAGTCATATAAGTCTACTCTAAAGAGTTGATAAAGGTACAAACGAATACCATGTTTATATATCACCTTTTTAAATATCTATTATTCTCCATTTACTCGATCTCCTAAACAGTTAAAGATAGGACATTGCGGTTTTCACCAGTGGATTCAGCACCTCATTTTACATAAATTTAGCCCTATAAGTCTACTCTAAAGTGTTGATAAAGGTACAAACGAATAAAATGGTTATATATCACATTTTTAAATATCTATTATTCTTCATTTTACTCGATGTCCTAAACGGTTAAAGATAGGACATTGCGGTTTTCACCAGTGGATTCAGCACCTCATTTTACATAAATTTAGTCTTATAAGTCTACTCTAAAGAGTTGATAAAGGTACAAACGAATAAAATGGTTATATATCACATTTTTAAATATCTATTATTCTCCATTTTACTCGATGTCCTAAACGGTTAAAGATAGGACATTGCGGTTTTTACCAGTGGATTCAGCACCTCATTTTACATAAATTTAGACCTATAAGCCTACTCTAAAGAGTTGATAAAGGTACAAACCAATAAAATGGTTATATATCACATTTTTAAATACCTATTATTCTCCATTTTACTCGATCACCTAAACGGTCAAAGATAGAACATTGCGGTTTTCACCAGTGGATTCAGCACCTTATTTTACATAAAATAAGTCTTATAAGTCTACTCTAAAGAGTTGATAAAGGTACAAACGAATAAAATGTTTATATATCACCTTTTTAAATATCTATTATTCTCCATTTTACTCGATCTCCTAAACAGTTAAAGATAGGACATTGCGGTTTTCACCAGTGGATTCAGCACCTTATTTTACATAAAATAAGTCCAATAAGTCTACTCTCAAAAGTTGATAAAGGTACAAACGAATAAAATGGTTATATATCACATTTTTAAATATCTATTATTCTCCATTTTACTCGATGTCCTAAACGGTTAAAGATAGGACATTGCGGTTTTCACCAGTGGATTCAGCACCTCATTTTACATAAATTTAGACCTATAAGTCTACTCTCAAAAGTTGATAAAGGTACAAACGAATAAAAGGGTTATATATCACATTTTTAAATATCTATTATTCTCCATTTTACTCGGTGTCCTAAACGGTTAAAGATAGGACATTGCGGTTTTCACCAGTAAATTCAGCACCTCATTTTACATAAATTTAGTCATATAAGTCTACTCTAAAGAGTTGATTAAGGTACAAACGAATAAAATGGTTATATATCACATTTTTAAATATCTATTATTCTCCATTTTACTCGATGTCCTAAACGGTTAAAGATAGGACATTGCGGTTTTCACCAGTGGATTCAGCACCTCATTTTACATAAAATAAGTCTTATAAGTCTACTCTCAAAAGTTGATAAAGGTACAAACGAATAAAATGTTTATATATCACATTTTTAAATATTTATTATTCTCCATTTTACTCGATCTCCTAAACGGTTAAAGATAAAACATTGCGGTTTTCAGCAGTGGATTCAGCACCTCATTTTACATAAAATAAGTCTCATAAGTCTACTCTCAAAAGTTGATAAAGGTACAAACGAATAAAAGATTTATATATCACATTTTTAAATATTTAATATTCTCCATTTTACTCGATGTCCTAAACGGTTAAAGATTGGACATTGCGGTTTTCACCAGTGGATTCAGCACCTCATTTAACGTAAAATAAGTCTTATGTCTACTCTAATGAGTTGATAAAGGTACAAACGAAAAAAATGTTAATATATCACATTTTTAAATATCTATTATTCTCTATTTCACTCTATCTCCTAAACGGTTAAAGATAGGATATTGCGGTTTTCACCAGAGGATTCAGCACCTCATTTTACATAAAATAAGACTTATAAGTCTACTCTAAAGAGTTGATAAAGGTACAAACGAAAAAAATGTTAATATATCACATTTTTAAATATCTATTATTCTCCAATTTACTCGATCTCCCAAACGGTTAAAGATAAGACATTGCGGTTTTCACCAGTGGATTCAGCACCTCATTTTACATCAAATAAGTCTTATAAGTCTACTCTCAAAAGTTGATATAGGTACAAACGAATAAAAGGTTTATATATCACATTTATAAATATCTAATATTCTCCATTTTACTCGATGTCCTAAACGGTTAAAGATAGGACATTGCGGTTTTCACCAGTGGATTCAGCACCTCATTTTACATAAATTTAGTCCTATAAGTCTACTCTAAAGAGTTGATAAAGATACAAACGAAAAAAATGTTAATATATCACATTTTTAAATATATATTATTCTCCATTTTACTCTTTCTCTTAAACGGTTAAAGAGAGGACATTGCGGTTTTTACCAGTGGATTCAGCACCTCATTTTACATAAAATAAGTACTATAAGTCTACTCTCAAAAGTTGATGAAGGTACAAACGAATAAAATGTTTATATGTCACAATTTTAAATATTTAATATTCTCCATTTTACTCGATGTCCTAAACGGTTAAAGATAGGACATTGCGGTTTTCACCAGTGGATTCAGCACCTCATTTTACATAAAATAAGTCTTATAAGTCTACTCTCAAAAGTTGATATAGGTACAAACGAATAAAAGGTTTATATATCACATTTTTAAATATCTAATATTCTCCATTTTACTCGATGTCCTAAACGGTTAAAGATAGGACATTGCGGTTTTCACCAGTGGATTCAGCACCTCATTTTACATAATATAAGTCCTATAAGTCTACTCTCAAAAGTTGATGAAGGTACAAACGAATAAAATATTTATATATCACAATTTTAAATATTTAATATTCTCCATTTTACTCGATGTCCTAAACGGTTAAAGATAGGACATTGCGGTTTTCACCAGTAAATTCAGCACCTCATTTTACATAAATTTAGTCTTATAAGTCTACCCTAAAGAGTTGATAAAGGTACAAACGAATAAAATGGTTATATATCACATTTTTAAATATCTATTATTCTCCATTTTACTCGATGTCCTAAACGGTTAAAGATAGGACATTGCGGTTTTCACCAGTGGATTCAGCACCTCATTTTACATAAAATAAGTCTTATAAGTCGATAAAGGTAAAAACGAATAAAAGGTTTATATATCACATTTTTAAATATCTAATATTCTCCATTTTACTCGATCTCCTAAACGGTTAAAGATAGGACATTGTGGTTTTCACCAGTGGATTCAGCACCTCATTTTACATAAAATAAGTTCTATAAGTCTACTCTCAAAAGTTGATAAAGGTACAAACGAATAAAATGGTTATATATCACATTTTTAAATACCTATTATTCTCCATTTTACTCGATCACCTAAACCGTCAAAGATAGAACATTGCGGTTTTCACCAGTGGATTCAGCACCTTGATTTACATAAAATAAGTCATATAAGTCTACTCTAAAGAGTTGATAAAGGTACAAACGAATACCATGTTTATATATCACCTTTTTAAATATCTATTATTCTCCATTTACTCGATCTCCTAAACAGTTAAAGATAGGACATTGCGGTTTTCACCAGTGGATTCAGCACCTCATTTTACATAAATTTAGCCCTATAAGTCTACTCTAAAGTGTTGATAAAGGTACAAACGAATAAAATGGTTATATATCACATTTTTAAATATCTATTATTCTCCATTTTACTCGATGTCCTAAACGGTTAAAGATAGGACATTGCGGTTTTCACCAGTGGATTCAGCACCTCATTTTACATAAATTTAGTCTTATAAGTCTACTCTAAAGAGTTGATAAAGGTACAAACGAATAAAATGGTTATATATCACATTTTTAAATATCTATTATTCTCCATTTTACTCGATGTCCTAAACGGTTAAAGATAGGACATTGCGGTTTTTACCAGTGGATTCAGCACCTCATTTTACATAAATTTAGACCTATAAGCCTACTCTAAAGAGTTGATAAAGGTACAAACCAATAAAATGGTTATATATCACATTTTTAAATACCTATTATTCTCCATTTTACTCGATCACCTAAACTATCAAAGATAGAACATTGCGGTTTTCACCAGTGGATTCAGCACTTTATTTTACATAAAATAAGTCTTATAAGTCTACTCTAAAGAGTTGATAAAGGTACAAACGAATAAAATGTTTATATATCACCTTTTTAAATATCTATTATTCTCCATTTTACTCGATCTCCTAAACAGTTAAAGATAGGACATTGCGGTTTTCACCAGTGGATTCAGCACCTTATTTTACATAAAATAAGTCCAATAAGTCTACTCTCAAAAGTTGATAAAGGTACAAACGAATAAAATGGTTATATATCACATTTTTAAATATCTATTATTCTCCATTTTACTCGATGTCCTAAACGGTTAAAGATAGGACATTGCGGTTTTCACCAGTGGATTCAGCACCTCATTTTACATAAATTTAGACCTATAAGTCTACTCTCAAAAGTTGATAAAGGTACAAACGAATAAAAGGGTTATATATCACATTTTTAAATATCTATTATTCTCCATTTTACTCGGTGTCCTAAACGGTTAAAGATAGGACATTGCGGTTTTCACCAGTGGATTCAGCACCTTATTTTACATAAAATAAGTCCAATAAGTCTACTCTCAAAAGTTGATAAAGGTACAAACGAATAAAATGGTTATATATCACATTTTTAAATATCTATTATTCTCCATTTTACTCGATGTCCTAAACGGTTAAAGATAGGACATTGCGGTTTTCACCAGTGGATTCAGCACCTCATTTTACATAAATTTAGACCTATAAGTCAACTCTAAAGAGTTGATAAAGGTACAAACGAATAAAATGTTTATATATCACATTTTTAAATACCTATTATTCTCCATTTTACTCGATCACCTAAACGGTCACAGATAGGACATTGCGGATTTCACCAGTGGATTCAGCACCTTATTTTACATAAAATAAGTCCTATAAGTCGATTCTCAAAAGTTGATAAAGGTACAAACGAATAAAATGTTTATATATCACGTTTTTAAATATCAATTATTCTCCATTTTACTCGATGTCCTAAACGGTTAAAGATAGGACATTGCGGATTTCACCAGTGGATTCAGCACCTCATTTTACATAAAATAAGTCTTATAAGTCTACTCTCAAAAGTTGATAAAGGTACAAACGAATAAAATGTTTATATATCACATTTTTAAATATTTATTATTCTCCATTTTACTCGATCTCCTAAACGGTTAAAGATAAAACATTGCGGTTTTCAGCAGTGGATTCAGCACCTCATTTTACATAAAATAAGTCTCATAAGTCTACTCTCAAAAGTTGATAAAGGTACAAACGAATAAAAGATTTATATATCACATTTTTAAATATTTAATATTCTCCATTTTACTCGATGTCCTAAACGGTTAAAGATTGGACATTGCGGTTTTCACCAGTGGATTCAGCACCTTATTTTACATAAAATAAGTCTCATAAGTCTACTCTCAAAAGTTGATAAATGTACAAACGAATAAAAGATTTATATATCACATTTTTAAATATCTAATATTCTCCATTTTACTCGATCTCCTAAACGGTTAAAGATAGGACATTGCGGTTTTCACCAGTGGATTCAGCACCTCATTTTACATAAAATAAGTCCTATAAGTCTACTCTCAAAAGTTGATAAAGGTACAAACGAATAAAATGGTTATATATCACATTTTTAAATACCTATTATTCTCCATTTTACTCGATCACCTAAACGGTCAAAGATAGAACATTGCGGTTTTCACCAGTGGATTCAGCACCTTATTTTACATAAAATAAGTCTTATAAGTCTACTCTAAAGAGTTGCTAAAGGTACAAACGAATACAATGTTTATATATCACCTTTTTAAATATCTATTATTCTCCATTTTACTCGATGTCCTAAACGGTTAAAGATAGGACATTGCGGTTTTCACCAGTATTCAGCACCTCATTTTACATAAATTTAGTCTTATAAGTCTACTCTAAAGAGTTGATAAAGGTACAAACGAATAAAATGGTTATATATCACATTTTTAAATATCTATTATTCTCCATTTTACTCGATGTCCTAAACGGTTAAAGATAGGACATTGCGGTTTTCACCAGTGGATTCAGCACCTCATTTTACATAAATTTAGACCTATAAGTCTACTCTCAAAAGTTGATAAAGGTACAAACGAATAAAATGGTTATATATCACATTTTTAAATATCTATTATTCTCCATTTTACTCGATCTCCTAAACAGTTAAAGATAGGACATTGTGGTTTTCACCACTGGATTCAGCAGCTCATTTTACATAAAATAAGTATTATAAGTCTACTCTCAAAAGTTGATAAAGGTACAAACGAATAAAAGGTTTATATATCTTTTTTAAATATCTAATATTCTCCATTTTACTCGATCTCCTAAACGATTAAAGATAGGACATTGCGGTTTTCACCAGTGGATTCTGCACCTCATTTTACATAAAATAAGTCCTATAAGTCTACTCTCAAAAGTTGATAAAGGTACAAACGAATAAAATGGTTATATATCACATTTTTAAATACCTATTATTCTCCATTTTACTCGATCACCTAAACGGTCAAAGATAGAACATTGCGGTTTTCATCAGTGGATTCAGCACCTTATTTTACATAAAATAAGTCGTATAAGCCTACTCTAAAGAGTTGATAAAGGTACAAACGAATAAAATGGTTATATATCACATTTTTAAATATCTATTATTCTCCATTTTACTCGATGTCCTAAACGGTTAAAGATAGGACATTGCGGTTTTCACCAGTGGATTCAGCACCTCATTTTACATAAATTTAGACCTATAAGTCTACTCTCAAAAGTTGATAAAGGTACAAACGAATAAAAGGGTTATATATCACATTTTTAAATATCTATTATTCTCCATTTTACTCGATCTCCTAAACAGTTAAAGATAGGACATTGTGGTTTTCACCACTGGATTCAGCAGCTCATTTTACATAAAATAAGTATTATAAGTCTACTCTCAAAAGTTGATAAAGGTACAAACGAATAAAAGGTTTATATATCTTTTTTAAATATCTAATATTCTCCATTTTACTCGATCTCCTAAACGGTTAAAGATAGGACATTGCGGTTTTCACCAGTAGATTCAGCACCTCATTTTACATAAAATAAGTCCTATAAGTCTACTCTCAAAAGTTGATAAAGGTACAAACGAATAAAATGGTTATATATCACATTTTTAAATACCTATTATTCTCCATTTTACTCGATCTCCTAAACGGTTAAAGATAGGACATTGCGGATTTCACCAGTGGATTCAGCACCTCATTTTACATAAAATAAGTCTTATAAGTCTACTCTCAAAAGTTGATAAAGGTACAAACGAATAAAATGTTTATATATCACGTTTTTAAATATCTATTATTCTCCATTTTACTCGATGTCCTAAACGGTTAAAGATAGGACATTGCGGTTTTCACCAGTGGATTCAGCACCTCATTTTACATAAAATAAGTCTCATAAGTCTACTCTCAAAAGTTGATAAAGGTACAAACGAACAAAAGATTTATATATCACATTTTTAAATATCTAATATTCTCCATTTTACTCGATGTCCTAAACGGTTAAAGATAGGACATTGCGGTTTTCACCAGTGGATTCAGCAACTTATTTTACATAAAATAAGTCTCATAAGTCTACTCTCAAAAGTTGATAAAGGTACAAACGAATAAAAGATTTATATATCACTTTTTAAATATCTAATATTTTCCATTTTACTCGATCTCCTAAACGGTTAAAGATAGGACATTGCGGTTTTCACCAGTGGATTCAGCACCTCATTTTACATAAAATAAGTCCTATAAGTCTACTCTCAAAAGTTGATAAAGGTACAAACGAATAAAATGGTTATATATCACATTTTTAAATACCTATTATTCTCCATTTTACTCGATCACCTAAACGGTCAAAGATAGAACATTGCGGTTTTCACCAGTGGATTCAGCACCTTATTTTACATAAAATAAGTCATATAAGTCTACCCTAAAGAGTTGATAAAGGTACAAACGAATAAAATGGTTATATATCACATTTTTAAATATCTATTATTCTCCATTTTACTCGATGTCCTAAACGGTTAAAGATAGGACATTGCGGTTTTCACCAGTGGATTCAGCACCTCATTTTACATAAATTTAGACCTATAAGTCTACTCTCAAAAGTTGATAAAGGTACAAACGAATAAAAGGGTTATATATCACATTTTTAAATATCTATTATTCTCCATTTTACTCGATCTCCTAAACAGTTAAAGATAGGACATTGTGGTTTTCACCACTGGATTCAGCAGCTCATTTTACATAAAATAAGTATTATAAGTCTACTCTCAAAAGTTGATAAAGGTACAAACGAATAAAAGGTTTATATATCTTTTTTAAATATCTAATATTCTCCATTTTACTCGATCTCCTAAACGGTTAAAGATAGGACATTGCGGTTTTCACCAGTGGATTCAGCACCTCATTTTACATAAAATAAGTCCTATAAGTCTACTCTCAAAAGTTGATAAAGGTACAAACGAATAAAATGGTTATATATCACATTTTTAAATACCTATTATTCTCCATTTTACTCGATCTCCTAAACGGTTAAAGATAGGACATTGCGGATTTCACCAGTGGATTCAGCACCTCATTTTACATAAAATAAGTCTTATAAGTCTACTCTCAAAAGTTGATAAAGGTACAAACGAATAAAATGTTTATATATCACGTTTTTAAATATCTATTATTCTCCATTTTACTCGATGTCCTAAACGGTTAAAGATAGGACATTGCGGTTTTCACCAGTGGATTCAGCACCTCATTTTACATAAAATAAGTCTCATAAGTCTACTCTCAAAAGTTGATAAAGGTACAAACGAACAAAAGATTTATATATCACATTTTTAAATATCTAATATTCTCCATTTTACTCGATGTCCTAAACGGTTAAAGATAGGACATTGCGGTTTTCACCAGTGGATTCAGCAACTTATTTTACATAAAATAAGTCTCATAAGTCTACTCTCAAAAGTTGATAAAGGTACAAACGAATAAAAGATTTATATATCACTTTTTAAATATCTAATATTTTCCATTTTACTCGATCTCCTAAACGGTTAAAGATAGGACATTGCGGTTTTCACCAGTGGATTCAGCACCTCATTTTACATAAAATAAGTCCTATAAGTCTACTCTCAAAAGTTGATAAAGGTACAAACGAATAAAATGGTTATATATCACATTTTTAAATACCTATTATTCTCCATTTTACTCGATCACCTAAACGGTCAAAGATAGAACATTGCGGTTTTCACCAGTGGATTCAGCACCTTATTTTACATAAAATAAGTCATATAAGTCTACCCTAAAGAGTTGATAAAGGAACAAACGAATACAATGTTTATATATCACCTTTTTAAATATCTATTATTCTCCATTTACTCGATCTCCTAAACAGTTAAAGATAGGACATTGCGGTTTTCACCAGTGGATTCAGCACCTCATTTTACATAAATTTAGTCCTATAAGTCTACTCTAAAGTGTTGATAAAGGTACAAACGAATAAAATGGTAATATATCACATTTTTAAATATCTATTATTCTCCATTTTACTCGATGTCCTAAACGGTTAAAGATAGGACATTGCGGTTTTCACCAGTAAATTCAGCACCTCATTTTACATAAATTTAGTCTTATAAGTCTACTCTAAAGAGTTGATAAAGGTACAAACGAATAAAATGGTTATATATCACATTTTTAAATATCTTTTATTCTCCATTTTACTCGATGTCCTAAACGGTTAAAGATAGGACATTGCGGTTTTCACCAGTGGATTCAGCACCTCATTTTACATAAATTTAGACCTATAAGTCTACTCTCAAAAGTTGATAAAGGTACAAACGAATAAAATGTTTATATATCACATTTTTAAATATCTATTATTCTCCATTTTACTCGATCTCCTAAACAGTTAAAGATAGGACATTGCGGTTTTCACCACTGGATTCAGCAGCTCATTTTACATAAAATAAGTCCTATAAGTCTACTCTCAAAAGTTGATAAAGGTACAAACGAATAAAATGGTTATATATCACATTTTTAAATACCTATTATTCTCCATTTTACTCGATCACCTAAACGGTCAAAGATAGGACATTTCAATTTTCACCAGTGGATTCAGCACCTCATTTTACATAAAATTAGTCCTATAAGTCTACTCTAAAGAGTTGATAAAGGTACAAACGAATAAAATGGATATATATCACATTTTTAAATACCTATTATTCTCCATTTTACTCGATCACCTAATCGGTCACAGATAGGACATTGCGGATTTCACCAGTGGATTCAGCACCTTATTTTACATAAAATAAGTCTCATAAGTCTACTCTCAAAAGTTGATAAAGGTACAAACGAATAAAAGATTTATATATCACATTTTTAAATATCTAATATTCTCCATTTTACTCGATCTCCTAAACGGTTAAAGATAGGACATTGCGGTTTTCACCAGTGGATTCAGCACCTCATTTTACATAAAATAAGTCCTATAAGTCTACTCTCAAAAGTTGATATAAGTACAAACGAATCAAATGGTTATATATCACATTTTTAAATACCTATTATTCTCCATTTTACTCGATCACCTAAACGGTCAAAGATAGAACATTGCGGTTTTCACCAGTGGATTCAGCACCTTATTTTACATAAAATAAGTCATAGAAGTCTACTCTAAAGAGTTGATAAAGGTACAAACGAATACAATGTTTATATATCACCTTTTTAAATATCTATTATTCTCCATTTACTCGATCTCCTAAACAGTTAAAGATAGGACATTGCGTTTTTCACCAGTGGATTCAGCACCTCATTTTACATAAATTTAGTCCTATAAGTCTACTCTAAAGTGTTGATAAAGGTACAAACGAATAAAATGGTTATATATCACATTTTTAAATATCTATTATTCTCCATTTTACTCGATGTCCTAAACCGTTAAAGATAGGACATTGCGGTTTTCACCAGTGGATTCAGCACCTCATTTTACATAAATTTAGACCTATAAGTCTACTCTCAAAAGTTGATAAAGGTACAAACGAATAAAATGGTTATATATCACATTTTTAAATATCTATTATTCTCCATTTTACTCGATCTCCTAAACAGTTAAAGATAGGACATTGCGGTTTTCACCACTGGATTCAGCAGCTCATTTTACATAAAATAAGTCCTATAAGTCTACTCTCAAAAGTTGATATAGGTACAAACGAATAAAATGGTTATATATCACATTTTTAAATACCTATTATTCTCCATTTTACTCGATCACCTAAACGGTCAAACATAGGACATTGCGGTTTTCTCCAGTGGATTCAGCACCTTATTTTACATAAAATAAGTCCTATTAGTCTACTCTCAAAAGTTGATAAAAGTACAAACGAATAAAATGGTTATATATCACATTTTTAAATATCTATTATTCTCCATTTTACTCGATCTCCTAAACAGTTAAAGATAGGACATTGCGGATTTGACCAGTGGATTCAGCACCTCATTTTACATAAAATAAGTCTTATAAGTCTACTCTCAAAAGTTGATAAAGGTACAAACGAATAAAATGTTTATATATCACGTTTTTAAATATCTATTATTCTCCATTTTACTCGATGTCCTAAACGGTTAAAGATAGGACATTGCGGTTTTCACCAGTGGATTCAGCACCTCATTTTACATAAAATAAGTCTCATAAGTCTACTCTCAAAAGTTGATAAAGGTACAAACGAACAAAAGATTTATATATCACATTTTTAAATATCTAATATTCTCCATTTTACTCGATGTCCTATACGGTTAAAGATAGGACATTGCGGTTTTCACCAGTGGATTCAGCAACTTATTTTACATAAAATAAGTCTCATAAGTCTACTCTCAAAAGTTGATAAAGGTACAAACGAATAAAAGATTTATATATCACTTTTTAAATATCTATTATTCTCCATTTTACTCGATGTCCTAAACGGTTAAAGATAGGACATTGCGGTTTTCACCAGTAAATTCAGCACCTCATTTTACATAAATTTAGTCTTATAAGTCTACTCTAAAGAGTTGATAAAGGTACAAACGAATAAAATGGTTATATATCACATTTTTAAATATCTTTTATTCTCCATTTTACTCGATGTCCTAAACGGTTAAAGATAGGACATTGCGGTTTTCACCAGTGGATTCAGCACCTCATTTTACATAAATTTAGACCTATAAGTCTACTCTCAAAAGTTGATAAAGGTACAAACGAATAAAATGTTTATATATCACATTTTTAAATATCTATTATTCTCCATTTTACTCGATCTCCTAAACAGTTAAAGATAGGACATTGCGGTTTTCACCACTGGATTCAGCAGCTCATTTTACATAAAATAAGTCCTATAAGTCTACTCTCAAAAGTTGATAAAGGTACAAACGAATAAAATGGTTATATATCACATTTTTAAATACCTATTATTCTCCATTTTACTCGATCACCTAAACGGTCAAAGATAGGACATTTCAATTTTCACCAGTGGATTCAGCACCTCATTTTACATAAAATTAGTCCTATAAGTCTACTCTAAAGAGTTGATAAAGGTACAAACGAATAAAATGGATATATATCACATTTTTAAATACCTATTATTCTCCATTTTACTCGATCACCTAATCGGTCACAGATAGGACATTGCGGATTTCACCAGTGGATTCAGCACCTTATTTTACATAAAATAAGTCTCATAAGTCTACTCTCAAAAGTTGATAAAGGTACAAACGAATAAAAGATTTATATATCACATTTTTAAATATCTAATATTCTCCATTTTACTCGATCTCCTAAACGGTTAAAGATAGGACATTGCGGTTTTCACCAGTGGATTCAGCACCTCATTTTACATAAAATAAGTCCTATAAGTCTACTCTCAAAAGTTGATATAAGTACAAACGAATCAAATGGTTATATATCACATTTTTAAATACCTATTATTCTCCATTTTACTCGATCACCTAAACGGTCAAAGATAGAACATTGCGGTTTTCACCAGTGGATTCAGCACCTTATTTTACATAAAATAAGTCATAGAAGTCTACTCTAAAGAGTTGATAAAGGTACAAACGAATACAATGTTTATATATCACCTTTTTAAATATCTATTATTCTCCATTTACTCGATCTCCTAAACAGTTAAAGATAGGACATTGCGTTTTTCACCAGTGGATTCAGCACCTCATTTTACATAAATTTAGTCCTATAAGTCTACTCTAAAGTGTTGATAAAGGTACAAACGAATAAAATGGTTATATATCACATTTTTAAATATCTATTATTCTCCATTTTACTCGATGTCCTAAACCGTTAAAGATAGGACATTGCGGTTTTCACCAGTGGATTCAGCACCTCATTTTACATAAATTTAGACCTATAAGTCTACTCTCAAAAGTTGATAAAGGTACAAACGAATAAAATGGTTATATATCACATTTTTAAATATCTATTATTCTCCATTTTACTCGATCTCCTAAACAGTTAAAGATAGGACATTGCGGTTTTCACCACTGGATTCAGCAGCTCATTTTACATAAAATAAGTCCTATAAGTCTACTCTCAAAAGTTGATAAAGGTACAAACGAATAAAATGGTTATATATCACATTTTTAAATACCTATTATTCTCCATTTTACTCGATCACCTAAACGGTCAAACATAGGACATTGCGGTTTTCTCCAGTGGATTCAGCACCTTATTTTACATAAAATAAGTCCTATTAGTCTACTCTCAAAAGTTGATAAAAGTACAAACGAATAAAATGGTTATATATCACATTTTTAAATATCTATTATTCTCCATTTTACTCGATCTCCTAAACAGTTAAAGATAGGACATTGCGGATTTGACCAGTGGATTCAGCACCTCATTTTACATAAAATAAGTCTTATAAGTCTACTCTCAAAAGTTGATAAAGGTACAAACGAATAAAATGTTTATATATCACGTTTTTAAATATCTATTATTCTCCATTTTACTCGATGTCCTAAACGGTTAAAGATAGGACATTGCGGTTTTCACCAGTGGATTCAGCACCTCATTTTACATAAAATAAGTCTCATAAGTCTACTCTCAAAAGTTGATAAAGGTACAAACGAACAAAAGATTTATATATCACATTTTTAAATATCTAATATTCTCCATTTTACTCGATGTCCTATACGGTTAAAGATAGGACATTGCGGTTTTCACCAGTGGATTCAGCAACTTATTTTACATAAAATAAGTCTCATAAGTCTACTCTCAAAAGTTGATAAAGGTACAAACGAATAAAAGATTTATATATCACTTTTTAAATATCTAATATTCTCCATTTTACTCGATCTCCTAAACGGTTAAAGATAGGACATTGCGGTTTTCACCAGTGGATTCAGCACCTCATTTTACATAAAATAAGTCCTATAAGTCTACTCTCAAAAGTTGATAAAGGTACAAACGAATAAAATGGTTATATATCACATTTTTAAATACCTATTATTCTCAATTTTACTCGATCACCTAAACGGTCAAAGATAGAACATTGCGGTTTTCACCAGTGGATTCAGCACCTTATTTTACATAAAATTAGTCCTATAAGTCTACTCTAAAGAGTTGATAAAGGTACAAACGAATAAAATGGATATATATCACATTTTTAAATACCTATTATTCTCCATTTTACTCGATCACCTAAACGGTCAAACATAGGACATTGCGGTTTTCTCCAGTGGATTCAGCACCTTATTTTACATAAAATAAGTCCTATTAGTCTACTCTCAAAAGTTGATAAAAGTACAAACGAATAAAATGGTTATATATCACATTTTTAAATATCTATTATTCTCCATTTTACTCGATCTCCTAAACAGTTAAAGATAGAACATTGCGGTTTTCACCACTGGATTAAGCAGCTCATTTTACATAAAATTAGTCCTATAAGTCTACTCTCAAAAGTTGATAAAGGTACAAACGAATAAAAGATTTATTTACCACATTTTTAAATATCTAATATTCTCCATTTTACTCGATCTCCTAAACGGTTAAAGATAGGACATTGCGGTTTTCACCAGTGGATTCAGCACCTTATTTTACATAAAGTAAGTCATATAAGTCTACTCTAAAGAGTTGATAAAGGTACAAACGAATACAATGTTTATATATCACCTTTTTAAATATCTATTATTCTCCATTTACTCGATCCCCTAAACAGTTAAAGATAGGACATTGCGGTTTTCACCAGTGGATTCAGCACCTCATTTTACATAAATTTAGTCCTATAAGTCTACTCTAAAGTGTTGATAAAGGTACAAACGAATAAAATGGTTATATATCACATTTTTAAATATCTATTATTCTCCATTTTACTCGATGTCCTAAACGGTTAAAGATAGAACATTGCGGTTTTCACCAGTAAATTCAGCACCTCATTTTACATAAATTTAGTCTTATAAGTCTACTCTAAAGAGTTGATAAAGGTACAAACGAATAAAATGGTTATATATCACATTTTTAAATATCTATTATTCTCCATTTTACACGATGTCCTAAACGGTTAAAGATAGGACATTGCGGTTTTCACCAGTGGATTCAGCACCTCATTTTACATAAATTTAGACCTATAAGTCTACTCTCAAAAGTTGATAAAGGTACAAACGAATAAAATGGTTATATATCACATTTTTAAATATCTATTATTCTTCATTTTACTCGATCTCCTAAACGGTTAAAGATAGGACATTGCGGTTTTCACCAGTGGATTCAGCACCTCATTTTACATAAAATAAGTCTCATAAGTCTACTCTCAAAAGTTGATAAAGGTACAAACGAACAAAAGATTTATATATCACATTTTTAAATATCTAATATTCTCCATTTTACTCGATGTCCTAAACGGTTAAAGATAGGACATTGCGGTTTTCACCAGTGGATTCAGCACCTTATTTTACATAAAATAAGTCTCATAAGTCTACTCTCAAAAGTTGATAAATGTACAAACGAATAAAAGATTTATATATCACATTTTTAAATACCTATTATTCTCCATTTTACTCGATCACTTAACGGTCAAAGATAGAACATTGCGGTTTTCACCAGTGGATTCAGCACCTTATTTTACATAAAATAAGTCTTATAAGTCTACTCTAAAGAGTTGATAAAGGTACAAACGAATAAAATGTTTATATATCAAATTTTTAAATATCTATTATTCTCCATTTTACTTGATCTCCTAAACAGTTAAAGATAGGACATTGCGGTTTTCATCACTGGATTCAGCAGCTCATTTTACATAAAATAAGTCCTATAAGTCTACTCTCAAAAGTTGATAAAGGTACAAACGAATAAAATGGTTATATATCACATTTTTAAATGCCTATTATTCTCCATTTAACTCGATCACCTAAACGGTCAAAGATAGGACATTGCGGTTTTCACCAGTGGATTCAGCACCTCATTTTACATAAATTTAGTCCTATAAGTCTACTCTAAAGAGTTGATAAAGGTACAAACGAATAAAATGGATATATATATCACATTTTTAAATACCTATTATTCTCCATTTTACTCGATCACCTAAACGGTCAAAGATAGGACATTGCGGTTTTCACCAGTGGATTCAGCACCTTATTTTACATAAAATAAGTCTCATAAGTCTACTCTCAAAAGTTGATAAAGGTACAAACGAATAAATGATTTATATATCACATTTTTAAATATCTAATATTCTCCATTTTACTCGATGTCCTAAACGGTTAAAGATAGGACATTGCGGTTTTCACCAGTGGTTTCAGCACCTCATTTTACATAAAATAAGTCTCATAAGTCTACTCTCAAAAGTTGATATAGGTTCAAACGAATAAAAGGTTTATATATCACATTTTTAAATATCTAATATTCTCCACTTTACTCGATGTCCTAAACGGTTAAAGATAGGACATTGCGGTTTTCACCAGTGAATTCAGCACCTCATTTTACATAAAATAAGTCCTATAAGTCTACTCTAAAGAGTTGATAAAGTTACTAACGAAAAAAAATGTTTATATATCACATTATTATATATCTATTATTCTTCATTTTACTCGATCTCCTAAACAGTTAAAGATAGGATATTGCGGATTTCACCAGTGGATTCAGCACCTTATTTTACATAAAATATGTCTTATAAGTCTACTCTAAAGAGTTGATAAAGGTACAAACGAATAAAATGGTTATATATCACATTATTATATATCTATTATTCTCCATTTTACTCGATGTCCTAAACGGTTAAAGATAGGACATTGCGGTTTTCACCAGTGGATTCAGCACCTCATTCTACATAAATTTAGACCTATAAGTCTACTCTAAAGAGTTGATAAAGGTACAAACCAATAAAATGGTTATATATCACATTTTTAAATACCTATTATTCTCCATTTTACTCGATGTCCTAAACGGTTAAAGATAGGACATTGCGGTTTTCACCAGTGGATTCAGCACCTCATTTTACATAAATTTAGACCTATAAGTCTACTCTAAAGAGTTGATAAAGGTACAAACCAATAAAATGGTTATATATCACATTTTTAAATACCTATTATTCTCCATTTTACTCGATCACCTAAACGGTCAAAGATAGAACATTGCGGTTTTCACCAGTGGATTCAGCACCTTATTTTACATAAAATAAGTCTTATAAGTCTACTCTAAAGAGTTGATATAGGTACAAACGAATAAAATGTTTATATATCACCTTTTTAAATATCTATTATTCTCCATTTTACTCGATCTCCTAAACAGTTAAAGATAGGACATTGCGGTTTTCATCACTGGATTCAGCAGCTCATTTTACATAAAATAAGTCCTATAAGTCTACTCTAAAGAGTTGATAAAGGTACAAACGAATAAAATGGTTATATATCACATTTTTAAATGCCTATTATTCTCCATTTAACTCGATCACCTAAACGGTCAAAGATAGGACATTGCGGTTTTCACCAGTGGATTCAGCACCTCATTTTACATAAATTTAGTCCTATAAGTCTACTCTAAAGAGTTGATAAAGGTACAAACGAATAAAATGGATATATATATCACATTTTTAAATACCTATTATTCTCCATTTTACTCGATCACCTAAACGGTCAAAGAGAGGACATTGCGGTTTTCACAAGTGGATTCAGCACCTTATTTTACATAAAATAAGTCTCATAAGTCTACTCTCAAAAGTTGATAAAGGTACAAACGAATAAAAGATTTATATATCACATTTTTAAATATCTAATATTCTCCATTTTACTCGATGTCCTAAACGGTTAAAGATAGGACATTGCGGTTTTCACCAGTGGTTTCAGCACCTCATTTTACATAAAATAAGTCTTATAAGTCTACTCTCAAAAGTTGATATAGGTTCAAACGAATAAAAGGTTTATATATCACATTTTTAAATATCTAATATTCTCCACTTTACTCGATGTCCTAAACGGTTAAAGATAGGACATTGCGGTTTTCACCAGTGAATTCAGCACCTCATTTTACATGAAATAAGTCCTATAAGTCTACTCTAAAGAGTTGATAAAGTTACAAACGAAAAAAAATGTTTATATATCACATTATTATATATCTATTATTCTTCATTTTACTCGATCTCCTAAACAGTTAAAGATAGATAGGATATTGCGGATTTCACCAGTGGATTCAGCACCTTATTTTACATAAAATATGTCTTATAAGTCTACTCTAAAGAGTTGATAAAGGTACAAACGAATAAAATGGTTATATATCACATTATTATATATCTATTATTCTCCATTTTACTCGATGTCCTAAACGGTTAAAGATAGGACATTGCGGTTTTCACCAGTGGATTCAGCACCTCATTCTACATAAATTTAGACCTATAAGTCTACTCTAAAGAGTTGATAAAGGTACAAACCAATAAAATGGTTATATATCACATTTTTAAATACCTATTATTCTCCATTTTACTCGATGCCCTAAACGGTTAAAGATAGGACATTGCGGATTTCACCAGTGGATTCAGCACCTCATTTTACATAAAATAAGTCTTATAAGTCTACTCTCAAAAGTTGATAAAGGTACAAACGAATAAAATGTTTATATATCACGTTTTTAAATATCTATTATTCTCCATTTTACTCGATGTCCTAAACGGTTAAAGATAGGACATTGCGGTTTTCACCAGTGGATTCAGCACCTCATTTTACATAAAATAAGTCTCATAAGTCTACTCTCAAAAGTTGATAAAGGTACAAACGAACAAAAGATTTATATATCACATTTTTAAATATCTAATATTCTCCATTTTACTCGATGTCCTAAACGGTTAAAGATAGGACATTGCGGTTTTCACCAGTGGATTCAGCAACTTATTTTACATAAAATAAGTCTCATAAGTCTACTCTCAAAAGTTGATAAAGGTACAAACGAATAAAAGATTTATATATCACTTTTTAAATATCTAATATTTTCCATTTTACTCGATCTCCTAAACGGTTAAAGATAGGACATTGCGGTTTTCACCAGTGGATTCAGCACCTCATTTTACATAAAATAAGTCCTATAAGTCTACTCTCAAAAGTTGATAAAGGTACAAACGAATAAAATGGTTATATATCACATTTTTAAATACCTATTATTCTCCATTTTACTCGATCACCTAAACGGTCAAAGATAGAACATTGCGGTTTTCACCAGTGGATTCAGCACCTTATTTTACATAAAATAAGTCATATAAGTCTACCCTAAAGAGTTGATAAAGGTACAAACGAATAAAATGGTTATATATCACATTTTTAAATATCTATTATTCTCCATTTTACTCGATGTCCTAAACGGTTAAAGATAGGACATTGCGGTTTTCACCAGTGGATTCAGCACCTCATTTTACATAAATTTAGACCTATAAGTCTACTCTCAAAAGTTGATAAAGGTACAAACGAATAAAAGGGTTATATATCACATTTTTAAATATCTATTATTCTCCATTTTACTCGATCTCCTAAACAGTTAAAGATAGGACATTGTGGTTTTCACCACTGGATTCAGCAGCTCATTTTACATAAAATAAGTATTATAAGTCTACTCTCAAAAGTTGATAAAGGTACAAACGAATAAAAGGTTTATATATCTTTTTTAAATATCTAATATTCTCCATTTTACTCGATCTCCTAAACGGTTAAAGATAGGACATTGCGGTTTTCACCAGTGGATTCAGCACCTCATTTTACATAAAATAAGTCCTATAAGTCTACTCTCAAAAGTTGATAAAGGTACAAACGAATAAAATGGTTATATATCACATTTTTAAATACCTATTATTCTCCATTTTACTCGATCTCCTAAACGGTTAAAGATAGGACATTGCGGATTTCACCAGTGGATTCAGCACCTCATTTTACATAAAATAAGTCTTATAAGTCTACTCTCAAAAGTTGATAAAGGTACAAACGAATAAAATGTTTATATATCACGTTTTTAAATATCTATTATTCTCCATTTTACTCGATGTCCTAAACGGTTAAAGATAGGACATTGCGGTTTTCACCAGTGGATTCAGCACCTCATTTTACATAAAATAAGTCTCATAAGTCTACTCTCAAAAGTTGATAAAGGTACAAACGAACAAAAGATTTATATATCACATTTTTAAATATCTAATATTCTCCATTTTACTCGATGTCCTAAACGGTTAAAGATAGGACATTGCGGTTTTCACCAGTGGATTCAGCAACTTATTTTACATAAAATAAGTCTCATAAGTCTACTCTCAAAAGTTGATAAAGGTACAAACGAATAAAAGATTTATATATCACTTTTTAAATATCTAATATTTTCCATTTTACTCGATCTCCTAAACGGTTAAAGATAGGACATTGCGGTTTTCACCAGTGGATTCAGCACCTCATTTTACATAAAATAAGTCCTATAAGTCTACTCTCAAAAGTTGATAAAGGTACAAACGAATAAAATGGTTATATATCACATTTTTAAATACCTATTATTCTCCATTTTACTCGATCACCTAAACGGTCAAAGATAGAACATTGCGGTTTTCACCAGTGGATTCAGCACCTTATTTTACATAAAATAAGTCATATAAGTCTACCCTAAAGAGTTGATAAAGGAACAAACGAATACAATGTTTATATATCACCTTTTTAAATATCTATTATTCTCCATTTACTCGATCTCCTAAACAGTTAAAGATAGGACATTGCGGTTTTCACCAGTGGATTCAGCACCTCATTTTACATAAATTTAGTCCTATAAGTCTACTCTAAAGTGTTGATAAAGGTACAAACGAATAAAATGGTAATATATCACATTTTTAAATATCTATTATTCTCCATTTTACTCGATGTCCTAAACGGTTAAAGATAGGACATTGCGGTTTTCACCAGTAAATTCAGCACCTCATTTTACATAAATTTAGTCTTATAAGTCTACTCTAAAGAGTTGATAAAGGTACAAACGAATAAAATGGTTATATATCACATTTTTAAATATCTTTTATTCTCCATTTTACTCGATGTCCTAAACGGTTAAAGATAGGACATTGCGGTTTTCACCAGTGGATTCAGCACCTCATTTTACATAAATTTAGACCTATAAGTCTACTCTCAAAAGTTGATAAAGGTACAAACGAATAAAATGTTTATATATCACATTTTTAAATATCTATTATTCTCCATTTTACTCGATCTCCTAAACAGTTAAAGATAGGACATTGCGGTTTTCACCACTGGATTCAGCAGCTCATTTTACATAAAATAAGTCCTATAAGTCTACTCTCAAAAGTTGATAAAGGTACAAACGAATAAAATGGTTATATATCACATTTTTAAATACCTATTATTCTCCATTTTACTCGATCACCTAAACGGTCAAAGATAGGACATTTCAATTTTCACCAGTGGATTCAGCACCTCATTTTACATAAAATTAGTCCTATAAGTCTACTCTAAAGAGTTGATAATGGTACAAACGAATAAAATGGATATATATCACATTTTTAAATACCTATTATTCTCCATTTTACTCGATCACCTAATCGGTCACAGATAGGACATTGCGGATTTCACCAGTGGATTCAGCACCTTATTTTACATAAAATAAGTCTCATAAGTCTACTCTCAAAAGTTGATAAAGGTACAAACGAATAAAAGATTTATATATCACATTTTTAAATATCTAATATTCTCCATTTTACTCGATCTCCTAAACGGTTAAAGATAGGACATTGCGGTTTTCACCAGTGGATTCAGCACCTCATTTTACATAAAATAAGTCCTATAAGTCTACTCTCAAAAGTTGATATAAGTACAAACGAATCAAATGGTTATATATCACATTTTTAAATACCTATTATTCTCCATTTTACTCGATCACCTAAACGGTCAAAGATAGAACATTGCGGTTTTCACCAGTGGATTCAGCACCTTATTTTACATAAAATAAGTCATAGAAGTCTACTCTAAAGAGTTGATAAAGGTACAAACGAATACAATGTTTATATATCACCTTTTTAAATATCTATTATTCTCCATTTACTCGATCTCCTAAACAGTTAAAGATAGGACATTGCGTTTTTCACCAGTGGATTCAGCACCTCATTTTACATAAATTTAGTCCTATAAGTCTACTCTAAAGTGTTGATAAAGGTACAAACGAATAAAATGGTTATATATCACATTTTTAAATATCTATTATTCTCCATTTTACTCGATGTCCTAAACCGTTAAAGATAGGACATTGCGGTTTTCACCAGTGGATTCAGCACCTCATTTTACATAAATTTAGACCTATAAGTCTACTCTCAAAAGTTGATAAAGGTACAAACGAATAAAATGGTTATATATCACATTTTTAAATATCTATTATTCTCCATTTTACTCGATCTCCTAAACAGTTAAAGATAGGACATTGCGGTTTTCACCACTGGATTCAGCAGCTCATTTTACATAAAATAAGTCCTATAAGTCTACTCTCAAAAGTTGATAAAGGTACAAACGAATAAAATGGTTATATATCACATTTTTAAATACCTATTATTGTCCATTTTACTCGATCACCTAAACGGTCAAACATAGGACATTGCGGTTTTCTCCAGTGGATTCAGCACCTTATTTTACATAAAATAAGTCCTATTAGTCTACTCTCAAAAGTTGATAAAAGTACAAACGAATAAAATGGTTATATATCACATTTTTAAATATCTATTATTCTCCATTTTACTCGATCTCCTAAACAGTTAAAGATAGGACATTGCGGATTTGACCAGTGGATTCAGCACCTCATTTTACATAAAATAAGTCTTATAAGTCTACTCTCAAAAGTTGATAAAGGTACAAACGAATAAAATGTTTATATATCACGTTTTTAAATATCTATTATTCTCCATTTTACTCGATGTCCTAAACGGTTAAAGATAGGACATTGCGGTTTTCACCAGTGGATTCAGCACCTCATTTTACATAAAATAAGTCTCATAAGTCTACTCTCAAAAGTTGATAAAGGTACAAACGAACAAAAGATTTATATATCACATTTTTAAATATCTAATATTCTCCATTTTACTCGATGTCCTATACGGTTAAAGATAGGACATTGCGGTTTTCACCAGTGGATTCAGCAACTTATTTTACATAAAATAAGTCTCATAAGTCTACTCTCAAAAGTTGATAAAGGTACAAACGAATAAAAGATTTATATATCACTTTTTAAATATCTAATATTCTCCATTTTACTCGATCTCCTAAACGGTTAAAGATAGGACATTGCGGTTTTCACCAGTGGATTCAGCACCTCATTTTACATAAATTTAGACCTATAAGTATACTCTCAAAAGTTGATAAAGGTACAAACGAATAAAATGTTTATATATCACATTTTTAAATATCTATTATTCTCCATTTTACTCGATCTCCTAAACAGTTAAAGATAGGACATTGCGGTTTTCACCACTGGATTCAGCAGCTCATTTTACATAAAATAAGTCCTATAAGTCTACTCTCAAAAGTTGATAAAGGTACAAACGAATAAAATGGTTATATATCACATTTTTAAATACCTATTATTCTCCATTTTACTCGATCACCTAAACGGTCAAAGATAGGACATTTCAATTTTCACCAGTGGATTCAGCACCTCATTTTACATAAAATTAGTCCTATAAGTCTACTCTAAAGAGTTGATAAAGGTACAAACGAATAAAATGGATATATATCACATTTTTAAATACCTATTATTCTCCATTTTACTCGATCACCTAATCGGTCACAGATAGGACATTGCGGATTTCACCAGTGGATTCAGCACCTTATTTTACATAAAATAAGTCTCATAAGTCTACTCTCAAAAGTTGATAAAGGTACAAACGAATAAAAGATTTATATATCACATTTTTAAATATCTAATATTCTCCATTTTACTCGATCTCCTAAACGGTTAAAGATAGGACATTGCGGTTTTCACCAGTGGATTCAGCACCTCATTTTACATAAAATAAGTCCTATAAGTCTACTCTCAAAAGTTGATATAAGTACAAACGAATCAAATGGTTATATATCACATTTTTAAATACCTATTATTCTCCATTTTACTCGATCACCTAAACGGTCAAAGATAGAACATTGCGGTTTTCACCAGTGGATTCAGCACCTTATTTTACATAAAATAAGTCATAGAAGTCTACTCTAAAGAGTTGATAAAGGTACAAACGAATACAATGTTTATATATCACCTTTTTAAATATCTATTATTCTCCATTTACTCGATCTCCTAAACAGTTAAAGATAGGACATTGCGTTTTTCACCAGTGGATTCAGCACCTCATTTTACATAAATTTAGTCCTATAAGTCTACTCTAAAGTGTTGATAAAGGTACAAACGAATAAAATGGTTATATATCACATTTTTAAATATCTATTATTCTCCATTTTACTCGATGTCCTAAACCGTTAAAGATAGGACATTGCGGTTTTCACCAGTGGATTCAGCACCTCATTTTACATAAATTTAGACCTATAAGTCTACTCTCAAAAGTTGATAAAGGTACAAACGAATAAAATGGTTATATATCACATTTTTAAATATCTATTATTCTCCATTTTACTCGATCTCCTAAACAGTTAAAGATAGGACATTGCGGTTTTCACCACTGGATTCAGCAGCTCATTTTACATAAAATAAGTCCTATAAGTCTACTCTCAAAAGTTGATAAAGGTACAAACGAATAAAATGGTTATATATCACATTTTTAAATACCTATTATTGTCCATTTTACTCGATCACCTAAACGGTCAAACATAGGACATTGCGGTTTTCTCCAGTGGATTCAGCACCTTATTTTACATAAAATAAGTCCTATTAGTCTACTCTCAAAAGTTGATAAAAGTACAAACGAATAAAATGGTTATATATCACATTTTTAAATATCTATTATTCTCCATTTTACTCGATCTCCTAAACAGTTAAAGATAGGACATTGCGGATTTGACCAGTGGATTCAGCACCTCATTTTACATAAAATAAGTCTTATAAGTCTACTCTCAAAAGTTGATAAAGGTACAAACGAATAAAATGTTTATATATCACGTTTTTAAATATCTATTATTCTCCATTTTACTCGATGTCCTAAACGGTTAAAGATAGGACATTGCGGTTTTCACCAGTGGATTCAGCACCTCATTTTACATAAAATAAGTCTCATAAGTCTACTCTCAAAAGTTGATAAAGGTACAAACGAACAAAAGATTTATATATCACATTTTTAAATATCTAATATTCTCCATTTTACTCGATGTCCTATACGGTTAAAGATAGGACATTGCGGTTTTCACCAGTGGATTCAGCAACTTATTTTACATAAAATAAGTCTCATAAGTCTACTCTCAAAAGTTGATAAAGGTACAAACGAATAAAAGATTTATATATCACTTTTTAAATATCTAATATTCTCCATTTTACTCGATCTCCTAAACGGTTAAAGATAGGACATTGCGGTTTTCACCAGTGGATTCAGCACCTCATTTTACATAAAATAAGTCCTATAAGTCTACTCTCAAAAGTTGATAAAGGTACAAACGAATAAAATGGTTATATATCACATTTTTAAATACCTATTATTCTCAATTTTACTCGATCACCTAAACGGTCAAAGATAGAACATTGCGGTTTTCACCAGTGGATTCAGCACCTTATTTTACATAAAATTAGTCCTATAAGTCTACTCTAAAGAGTTGATAAAGGTACAAACGAATAAAATGGATATATATCACATTTTTAAATACCTATTATTCTCCATTTTACTCGATCACCTAAACGGTCAAACATAGGACATTGCGGTTTTCTCCAGTGGATTCAGCACCTTATTTTACATAAAATAAGTCCTATTAGTCTACTCTCAAAAGTTGATAAAAGTACAAACGAATAAAATGGTTATATATCACATTTTTAAATATCTATTATTCTCCATTTTACTCGATCTCCTAAACAGTTAAAGATAGAACATTGCGGTTTTCACCACTGGATTCAGCAGCTCATTTTACATAAAATTAGTCCTATAAGTCTACTCTCAAAAGTTGATAAAGGTACAAACGAATAAAAGATTTATTTACCACATTTTTAAATATCTAATATTCTCCATTTTACTCGATCTCCTAAACGGTTAAAGATAGGACATTGCGGTTTTCACCAGTGGATTCAGCACCTTATTTTACATAAAGTAAGTCATATAAGTCTACTCTAAAGAGTTGATAAAGGTACAAACGAATACAATGTTTATATATCACCTTTTTAAATATCTATTATTCTCCATTTACTCGATCCCCTAAACAGTTAAAGATAGGACATTGCGGTTTTCACCAGTGGATTCAGCACCTCATTTTACATAAATTTAGTCCTATAAGTCTACTCTAAAGTGTTGATAAAGGTACAAACGAATAAAATGGTTATATATCACATTTTTAAATATCTATTATTCTCCATTTTACTCGATGTCCTAAACGGTTAAAGATAGAACATTGCGGTTTTCACCAGTAAATTCAGCACCTCATTTTACATAAATTTAGTCTTATAAGTCTACTCTAAAGAGTTGATAAAGGTACAAACGAATAAAATGGTTATATATCACATTTTTAAATATCTATTATTCTCCATTTTACACGATGTCCTAAACGGTTAAAGATAGGACATTGCGGTTTTCACCAGTGGATTCAGCACCTCATTTTACATAAATTTAGACCTATAAGTCTACTCTCAAAAGTTGATAAAGGTACAAACGAATAAAATGGTTATATATCACATTTTTAAATATCTATTATTCTCCATTTTACTCGATCTCCTAAACGGTTAAAGATAGGACATTGCGGTTTTCACCAGTGGATTCAGCACCTCATTTTACATAAAATAAGTCTCATAAGTCTACTCTCAAAAGTTGATAAAGGTACAAACGAACAAAAGATTTATATATCACATTTTTAAATATCTAATATTCTCCATTTTACTCGATGTCCTAAACGGTTAAAGATAGGACATTGCGGTTTTCACCAGTGGATTCAGCACCTTATTTTACATAAAATAAGTCTCATAAGTCTACTCTCAAAAGTTGATAAATGTACAAACGAATAAAAGATTTATATATCACATTTTTAAATACCTATTATTCTCCATTTTACTCGATCACTTAACGGTCAAAGATAGAACATTGCGGTTTTCACCAGTGGATTCAGCACCTTATTTTACATAAAATAAGTCTTATAAGTCTACTCTAAAGAGTTGATAAAGGTACAAACGAATAAAATGTTTATATATCAAATTTTTAAATATCTATTATTCTCCATTTTACTTGATCTCCTAAACAGTTAAAGATAGGACATTGCGGTTTTCATCACTGGATTCAGCAGCTCATTTTACATAAAATAAGTCCTATAAGTCTACTCTCAAAAGTTGATAAAGGTACAAACGAATAAAATGGTTATATATCACATTTTTAAATGCCTATTATTCTCCATTTAACTCGATCACCTAAACGGTCAAAGATAGGACATTGCGGTTTTCACCAGTGGATTCAGCACCTCATTTTACATAAATTTAGTCCTATAAGTCTACTCTAAAGAGTTGATAAAGGTACAAACGAATAAAATGGATATATATATCACATTTTTAAATACCTATTATTCTCCATTTTACTCGATCACCTAAACGGTCAAAGATAGGACATTGCGGTTTTCACCAGTGGATTCAGCACCTTATTTTACATAAAATAAGTCTCATAAGTCTACTCTCAAAAGTTGATAAAGGTACAAACGAATAAATGATTTATATATCACATTTTTAAATATCTAATATTCTCCATTTTACTCGATGTCCTAAACGGTTAAAGATAGGACATTGCGGTTTTCACCAGTGGTTTCAGCACCTCATTTTACATAAAATAAGTCTCATAAGTCTACTCTCAAAAGTTGATATAGGTTCAAACGAATAAAAGGTTTATATATCACATTTTTAAATATCTAATATTCTCCACTTTACTCGATGTCCTAAACGGTTAAAGATAGGACATTGCGGTTTTCACCAGTGAATTCAGCACCTCATTTTACATAAAATAAGTCCTATAAGTCTACTCTAAAGAGTTGATAAAGTTACTAACGAAAAAAAATGTTTATATATCACATTATTATATATCTATTATTCTTCATTTTACTCGATCTCCTAAACAGTTAAAGATAGGATATTGCGGATTTCACCAGTGGATTCAGCACCTTATTTTACATAAAATATGTCTTATAAGTCTACTCTAAAGAGTTGATAAAGGTACAAACGAATAAAATGGTTATATATCACATTATTATATATCTATTATTCTCCATTTTACTCGATGTCCTAAACGGTTAAAGATAGGACATTGCGGTTTTCACCAGTGGATTCAGCACCTCATTCTACATAAATTTAGACCTATAAGTCTACTCTAAAGAGTTGATAAAGGTACAAACCAATAAAATGGTTATATATCACATTTTTAAATACCTATTATTCTCCATTTTACTCGATGTCCTAAACGGTTAAAGATAGGACATTGCGGTTTTCACCAGTGGATTCAGCACCTCATTTTACATAAATTTAGACCTATAAGTCTACTCTAAAGAGTTGATAAAGGTACAAACCAATAAAATGGTTATATATCACATTTTTAAATACCTATTATTCTCCATTTTACTCGATCACCTAAACGGTCAAAGATAGAACATTGCGGTTTTCACCAGTGGATTCAGCACCTTATTTTACATAAAATAAGTCTTATAAGTCTACTCTAAAGAGTTGATATAGGTACAAACGAATAAAATGTTTATATATCACCTTTTTAAATATCTATTATTCTCCATTTTACTCGATCTCCTAAACAGTTAAAGATAGGACATTGCGGTTTTCATCACTGGATTCAGCAGCTCATTTTACATAAAATAAGTCCTATAAGTCTACTCTAAAGAGTTGATAAAGGTACAAACGAATAAAATGGTTATATATCACATTTTTAAATGCCTATTATTCTCCATTTAACTCGATCACCTAAACGGTCAAAGATAGGACATTGCGGTTTTCACCAGTGGATTCAGCACCTCATTTTACATAAATTTAGTCCTATAAGTCTACTCTAAAGAGTTGATAAAGGTACAAACGAATAAAATGGATATATATATCACATTTTTAAATACCTATTATTCTCCATTTTACTCGATCACCTAAACGGTCAAAGAGAGGACATTGCGGTTTTCACAAGTGGATTCAGCACCTTATTTTACATAAAATAAGTCTCATAAGTCTACTCTCAAAAGTTGATAAAGGTACAAACGAATAAAAGATTTATATATCACATTTTTAAATATCTAATATTCTCCATTTTACTCGATGTCCTAAACGGTTAAAGATAGGACATTGCGGTTTTCACCAGTGGTTTCAGCACCTCATTTTACATAAAATAAGTCTTATAAGTCTACTCTCAAAAGTTGATATAGGTTCAAACGAATAAAAGGTTTATATATCACATTTTTAAATATCTAATATTCTCCACTTTACTCGATGTCCTAAACGGTTAAAGATAGGACATTGCGGTTTTCACCAGTGAATTCAGCACCTCATTTTACATGAAATAAGTCCTATAAGTCTACTCTAAAGAGTTGATAAAGTTACAAACGAAAAAAAATGTTTATATATCACATTATTATATATCTATTATTCTTCATTTTACTCGATCTCCTAAACAGTTAAAGATAGATAGGATATTGCGGATTTCACCAGTGGATTCAGCACCTTATTTTACATAAAATATGTCTTATAAGTCTACTCTAAAGAGTTGATAAAGGTACAAACGAATAAAATGGTTATATATCACATTATTATATATCTATTATTCTCCATTTTACTCGATGTCCTAAACGGTTAAAGATAGGACATTGCGGTTTTCACCAGTGGATTCAGCACCTCATTCTACATAAATTTAGACCTATAAGTCTACTCTAAAGAGTTGATAAAGGTACAAACCAATAAAATGGTTATATATCACATTTTTAAATACCTATTATTCTCCATTTTACTCGATGTCCTAAACGGTTAAAGATAGGACATTGCGGTTTTCACCAGTGGATTCAGCACCTCATTTTACATAAAATAAGTCCTATAAGTCTACTCTAAAGAGTTGATAAAGTTACAAACGAAAAAAAATGTTTATATATCACATTATTATATATCTATTATTCTTCATTTTACTCGATCTCCTAAACAGTTAAAGATAGGATATTGCGGATTTCACCAGTGGATTCAGCACCTTATTTTACATAAAATATGTCTTATAAGTCTACTCTAAAGAGTTGATAAAGGTACAAACGAATAAAATGGTTATATATCACATTATTATATATCTATTATTCTCCATTTTACTCGATGTCCTAAACGGTTAAAGATAGGACATTGCGGTTTTCACCAGTGGATTCAGCACCTCATTCTACATAAATTTAGACCTATAAGTCTACTCTAAAGAGTTGATAAAGGTACAAACCAATAAAATGGTTATATATCACATTTTTAAATACCTATTATTCTCCATTTTACTCGATGCCCTAAACGGTTAAAGATAGGACATTGCGGTTTTCACCAGTGGATTCAGCACCTCATTTTACATAAATTTAGACCTATAAGTCTACTCTAAAGAGTTGATAAAGGTACAAACCAATAAAATGGTTATATATCACATTTTTAAATACCTATTATTCTCCATTTTACTCGATCACCTAAACGGTCAAAGATAGAACATTGCGGTTTTCACCAGTGGATTCAGCACCTTATTTTACATAAAATAAGTCTTATAAGTCTACTCTAAAGAGTTGATATAGGTACAAACGAATAAAATGTTTATATATCACCTTTTTAAATATCTATTATTCTCCATTTTACTCGATCTCCTAAACAGTTAAAGATAGGACATTGCGGTTTTCACCAGTGGATTCAGCACCTCATTTTACATAAATTTAGACCTATAAGTCTACTCTAAAGAGTTGATAAATGTACAAACCAATAAAATGGTTATATATCACATTTTTAAATACCTAATATTCTCCATTTTACTCGATCACCTAAACGGTCAAAGATAGAACATTGCGGTTTTTACCAGTGGATTCAGCACCTTATTTTACATAAAATAAGTCTTATAAGTCTACTCTAAAGAGTTGATAAAGGTACAAACGAATAAAATGTTTATATATCACCTTTTTAAATATCTATTATTCTCCATTTTACTCGATCTCCTAAACGGTCACAGATAGGACATTGCGGATTTCACCAGTGGATTCAGCACCTTATTTTACATAAAATAAGTCCTATAAGTCGATTCTCAAAAGTTGATAAAGGTACAAACGAATAAAATGTTTATATATCACGTTTTTAAATATCTATTATTCTCCATTTTACTCGATGTCCTAAACGGTTAAAGATAGGACATTGCGGATTTCACCAGTGGATTCAGCACCTCATTTTACATAAAATAAGTCTTATAAGTCTACTCTTAAAAGTTGATAAAGGTACAAACGAATAAAATGTTTATATATCACATTTTTAAATATTTATTATTCTCCATTTTACTCGATCTCCTAAACGGTTAAAGATAGGACATTGCGGTTTTCACCAGTGGATTCAGCACCTCATTTTACATAAAATAAGTCCCATAAGTCTACTCTCAAAAGTTGATAAAGGTACAAACGAACAAAATATTTATATATCACATTTTTAAATATCTAATATTCTCCATTTTACTCGATGTCCTAAACGGTTAAAGATAGGACATTGCGGTTTTCACCAGTGGATTCAGCACTTTATTTTACATAAAATAAGTCTCATAAGTCTACTCTCAAAAGTTGATAAAGGTACAAACGAATAAAAGATTTATATATCACATTTTTAAATATCTAATATTCTCCATTTTACTCGATCTCCTAAACGGTTAAAGATAGGACATTGCGGTTTTCACCAGTGGATTCAGCACCTCATTTTACATAAAATAAGTCTCATAAGTCTACTCTAAAGAGTTGATAAAGGTACAAACGAATAAAATGGTTATATATCACATTTTTAAATATCTATTATTCTCCATTTTACTCGATGTCCTAAACGGTTAAAGATAGGATATTGCGGTTTTCACCAGTGGTTTCAGCACCTCATTTTACATAAAATAAGTCTTATAAGTCTACTCTCAAAAGTTGATATAGGTTCAAACGAATAAAAGGTTTATATATCACATTTTTAAATATCTAATATTCTCCACTTTACTCGATGTCCTAAACGGTTAAAGATAGGACATTGCGGTTTTCACCAGTGGATTCAGCACCTCATTTTACATAAAATAAGTCTCATAAGTCTACTCTCAAAAGTTGATAAAGGTACAAACGAACAAAATATTTATATATCACATTTTTAAATATCTAATATTCTCCATTTTACTCGATGTCTTAAACGGTTAAAGATAGGACATTGCGGTTTTCACCAGTGGATTCAGCACCTTATTTTACATAAAATAAGTCTCATAAGTCTTCTCTCAAAAGTTGATAAAGGTACAAACGAATAAAAGATTTATATATCACATTTTTAAATATCTAATATTCTCCATTTTACTCGATCTCCTAAACGGTTAAAGATAGGACATTGCGGTTTTCACCAGTGGATTCAGCACCTTATTTTACATAAAATAAGTCATATAAGTCTACTCTAAAGAGTTGATAAAGGTACAAACGAATACAATGTTTATATATCACCTTTTTAAATATCTATTATTCTCCATGTACTCGATCTCCTAAACAGTTAAAGATAGGACATTGCGGTTTTCACCAGTGGATTCAGCACCTCATTTTACATAAATTTAGTCTTATAAGTCTACTCTAAAGAGTTGATAAAGGTACAAAATAATAAAATGGTTATATATCACATTTTTAAATACCTATTATTCTCCATTTTACTCGATCACCTAAACGGTCAAAGATAGAACATTGCGGTTTTCACCAGTGGATTCAGCACCTTATTTTACATAAAATAAGTCATATAAGTCTACTCTAAAGAGTTGATAAAGGTACAAACGAATACAATGTTTATATATCACCTTTTTAAATATCTATTATTCTCCATTTACTCGATCTTCTAAACAGTTAAAGATAGGACATTGCGGTTTTCACCAGTTTATTCAGCACCTCATTTTACATAAATTTAGTCCTATAAGTCTACTCTAAAGTGTTGATAAAGGTACAAACGAATAAAATGGTTATATATCACATTTTTAAATATCTATTATTCTCCATTTTACTCGATGTCCTAAACGGTTAAAGATAGGACATTGCGGTTTTCACCAGTAAATTCAGCACCTCATTTTACATAAATTTAGTCTTATAAGTCTACTCTAAAGAGTTGATAAAGGTACAAACGAATAAAATGGTTATATATCACATTTTTAAATATCTATTATTCTCCATTTTACTCGATGTCCTAAACGGTTAAAGATAGGACATTGCGGTTTTCACCAGTGGATTCAGCACCTTATTTTACATAAAATAAGTCTTATAAGTCTACTCTAAAGAGTTGATAAAGGTACAAACGAATAAAATGTTTATATATCACCTTTTTAAATATCTATTATTCTCCATTTTACTCGATCTCCTAAACAGTTAAAGATAGGACATTGCGGTTTTCACCAGTGGATTCAGCACCTTATTTTACATAAAATAAGTCCTATAAGTCTACTCTCAAAAGTTGATAAAGGTTCAAACGAATAAAATGGTTATATATCACATTTTTAAATATCTATTATTCTCCATTTTACTCGATCACCTAAACGGTCAAAGATAGAACATTGCGGTTTTCACCAGTAGATTCAGCACCTTATTTTACATAAAATAAGTCATATAAGTCTACTCTAAAGAGTTGATAAAGGTACAAACGAATACAATGTTTATATATCACCTTTTTAAATATCTATTATTCTCCATTTTACTCGATCTCCTAAACGGTTAAAGATAGGACATTGCGGTTTTTACCAGTAGATTCAGCACCTCATTTTACATAAAATAAGTCTTATAAGTCTACTCTCAAAAGTTGATAAAGGTACACACGAATAAAAGGTTTATATATCACATTTTTAAATATCTATTATTCTCCATTTTACTCGATGTCCTAAGCGGTTAAAGATAGGGCATTGCGGTTTTCACCAGTGGTTTCAGCACCTCATTTTACATAAAATAAGTCTTATAAGTCTACTCTCAATAGTTGATATAGGTACAAACGAATAAAAGGTTTATATATCACATTTTTAAATATCTAATATTCTCCACTTTACTCGATGTCCTAAACGGTTAAAGATAGGACAATGCGGTTTTCACCAGTGGATTCAGCACCTCATTTTACATAAATTTAGTCTTATAAGTCTACTTTAAAGAGTTGATAAAGGTACAAAATAATAAAATGGTTATATATCACATTTTTAAATACCTATTATTATCCATTTTACTCGATCACCTAAACGGTCAAAGATAGAACATTGCGGTTTTCACCAGTGGATTCGGCACCTTATTTTACATAAAATAAGTCTTATTAGTCTACTCTAAAGAGTTGATAAAGGTACAAACGAATAAAATGTTTATATATCACCTTTTTAAATATCTATTATTCTCCATTTTACTCGATCTCCTAAACAGTTAAAGATAGGACATTGCGGATTTCACCAGTGGATTCAGCACCTTATTTTACATAAAATAAGTCCTATAAGTCTACTCTCAAAAGTTGATAAAGGTACAAACGAATAAAATGGTTATATATCACATTTTTAAATATCTATTATTCTCCATTTTACTCGATCTCCTAAACAGTTAAAGATAGGACATTGCGGTTTTCACCACTGGATTCAGCAGCTCATTTTACATAAAATAAGTCCTATAAGTCTACTCTCAAAAGTTGATAAAGGTACAAACGAATAAAATGGTTATATATCACATTTTTAAATACCTATTATTCTCCATTTTACTCGATCACCTAAACGGTCAAAGATAGGACATTGCGGTTTTCACCAGTGGATTCAGCACCTCATTTTACATAAAATTAGTCCTATAAGTCTACTCTAAAGAGTTGATAAAGGTACAAACGAATAAAATGGATATATATCACATTTTTAAATACCTATTATTCTCCATTTTACTCGATCACCTAAACGGTCAAAGATAGGACATTGCGGTTTTCACCAGTGGATTCAGCACCTTATTTTACATAAAATAAGTCTCATAAGTCTACTCTCAAAAGTTGATAAAGGTACAAACGAATAAAAGATTTATATATCACATTTTTAAATATCTAATATTCTCCATTTTACTCGATCTCCTAAACGGTTAAAGATAGGACACTGCGGTTTTCACCAGTGGATTCAGCACCTTATTTTACATAAAATAAGTCATATAAGTCTACTCTAAAGAGTTGATAAAGGTACAAACGAATACAATGTTTATATATCACCTTTTTAAATATCTATTATTCTCCATTTACTCGATCTCCTAAACAGTTAAAGATAGGACATTGCGGTTTTCACCTGTGGATTCAGCACCTCATTTTACATAAATTTAGTCCTATAAGTCTACTCTAAAGAGTTGATAAAGGTACAAACGAATAAAATGGATATATATCACATTTTTAAATACCTATTATTCTCCATTTTACTCGATCACCTAAACGGTCAAAGATAGGACATTGCGGTTTTCACCAGTGGATTCAGCACCTTATTTTACATAAAATAAGTCTTATAAGTCTACTCTCAAGAGTTGATAAAGGTACAAACGAATAAAAGATTTATATATCACATTTTTAAATATCTAATATTCTCCATTTTACTCGATCTCCTAAACGGTTAAAGATAGGACATTGCGGTTTTCACCAGTGGATTCAGCACCTTATTTTACATAAAATAAGTCATATAAGTCTACTCTAAAGAGTTGATAAAGGTACAAACGAATACAATGTTTATATATCACCTTTTTAAATATCTATTATTCTCCATTTACTCGATCTCCTAAACAGTTAAAGATAGGACATTGCGGTTTTCACCAGTGGATTCAGCACCTCATTTTACATAAATTTAGTCCTATAAGTCTACTCTAAAGTGTTGATAAAGGTACAAACGAATAAAATGGTTATATATCACATTTTTAAATATCTATTATTCTCCATTTTACTCGATGTCCTAAACGGTTAAAGATAGGACATTGCGGTTTTCACCAGTAAATTCAGCACCTCATTTTACATAAATTTAGTCTTATAAGTCTACTCTAAAGAGTTGATAAAGGTACAAACGAATAAAATGGTTATATATCACATTTTTAAATATCTATTATTCTCCATTTTACTCGATGTCCTAAACGGTTAAAGATAGGACATTGCGGTTTTCACCAGTGGATTCAGCACCTCATTTTACATAAATTTAGACCTATAAGTCTACTCTCAAAAGTTGATAAAGGTACAAACGAATAAAATGGTTATATATCACATTTTTAAATATCTATTATTATCCATTTTACTCGATCTCCTAAACGGTTAAAGATAGGTCATTGCGGTTTTCACCAGTGGATTCAGCACCTCATTTTACATAAAATAAGTCTCATAAGTCTACTCTCAAAAGTTGATAAAGGTACAAACGAACAAAAGATTTATATATCACATTTTTAAATATCTAATATTCTCCATTTTACTCGATGTCCTAAACGGTTAAAGATAGGACATTGCGGTTTTCACCAGTGGATTCAGCACCTTATTTTACATAAAATAAGTCTCATAAGTCTACTCTCAAAAGTTGATAAAGGTACAAACGAATAAAAGATTTATATATCACATTTTTAAATATCTAATATTCTCCATTTTACTCGATCTCCTAAACGGTTAAAGATAGGACATTGCGGTTTTCACCAGTGGATTCAGCACCTCATTTTACATAAAATAAGTCTCATAAGTCTACTCTCAAAAGTTTATAAAGGTACAAACGAATAAAAGATTTATATATCACATTTTTAAATATCTAATATTCTCCATTTTACTCGATCTCCTAAACGGTTAAAGATAGGACATTGCGGTTTTCACCAGTGGATTCAGCACCTCATTTTACATAAAATAAGTCCTATAAGTCTACTCTCAAAATTTGATTAAGGTACAAACGAATAAAATGGTTATATATCACATTTTTAAATACCTATTATTCTCCATTTTACTCGATCACCTAAACGGTCAAAGATAGAACATTACGGTTTTCACCAGTGGATTCAGCACCTTATTTTATATAAAATAAGTCATATAAGTCTACTCTAAAGAGTTGATAAAGGTTCAAACGAATACAATGTTTATATATCACCTTTTTAAATATCTATTATTCTCCATTTACTCGATCTCCTAAACAGTTAAAGATAGGACATTGCGGTTTTCACCAGTGGATTCAGCACCTCATTTTACATAAATTTAGTCCTATAAGTCTACTCTAAAGTGTTGATAAAGGTACAAACGAATAAAATGGTTATATATCACATTTTTAAATATCTATTATTCTCCATTTTACTCGATGTCCTAAACGGTTAAAGATAGGACATTGCGGTTTTCACCAGTAAATTCAGTACCTCATTTTACATAAATTTAGTCTTATAAGTCTACTCTAAAGAGTTGATAAAGGTACAAACGAATAAAATGATTATATATCACATTTTTAAATATCTATTATTCTCCATTTACTCGATCTCCTAAACAGTTAAAGATAGGACATTGCGGTTTTCACCAGTGGATTCAGCACCTCATTTTACATAAATTTAGACCTATAAGTCTACTCTCAAAAGTTGATAAAGGTACAAACGAATAAAATGGTTATATATCACATTTTTAAATATCTATTATTCTCCATTTTACTCGATCTCCTAAACAGTTAAAGATAGGACATTGCGGTTTTCACTACTGGATTCAGCAGCTCATTTTACATAAAATAAGTCCTATAAGTCTACTCTCAAAAGTTGATAAAGGTACAAACGAATAAAAGGTTTATATATCACATTTTTAAATATCTAATATTCTCCATTTTACTCGATCTCCTAAACGGTTAAAGATAGGACATTGCGGTTTTTACCAGTAGATTCAGCACCTCATTTTACATAAATTTAGTCCGATAAGTCTACTCTCAAAAGTTGATAAAGGTACAAACGAATAAAATGGTTATATATCACATTTTTAAATATCTATTATTCTCCATTTACTCGATCTCCTAAACAGTTAAAGATAGGACATTGCGGTTTTCACCAGTGGATTCAGCACCTCATTTTACATAAATTTAGTCCTATAAGTCTACTCTAAAGTGTTGATAAAGGTACAAACGAATAAAAGGTTTATATATCACATTTTTAAATATCTAATATTCTCCATTTTACTCGATCTCCTAAACGGTTAAAGATAGGACATTGCGGATTTTACCAGTAGATTCAGCACCTCATTTTACATAAAATAAGTCTTATAAGTCTACTCTCAAAAGTTGATAAAGGTACAAACGAATAAAAGGTTTATATATCACATTTTTAAATATCTATTATTCTCCATTTTACTCGATGTCCTAAACGGTTAAAGATAGGACATTGCGGTTTTCACCAGTGGTTTCAGCACCTCATTTTACATAAAATAAGTCCTATAAGTCTACTCTCAAAAGTTGATAAAGGTACAAACGAATAAAATGGTTATATATCACATTTTTAAATACCTATTATTCTCCATTTTACTCGATCACCTAAACGGTTAAAGATAGGACATTGCGGTTTTCACCAGTGGATTCAGCACCTCATTTTACATAAAATAATTCCTATAAGTCTACTCTCAAAAGTTGATAAAGGTACAAACGTATAAAATGGTTATATATCACATTTTTAAATACCTATTATTCTCCATTTTACTCGATCACCTAAACGGTCAAAGATAGAACATTGCTGTTTTCACCAGTGGATTCAGCACCTTATTTTACATAAAATAAGTCATATAAGTCTACTCTAAAGAGTTGATTAAGGTACAAACGAATAAAAGGTTTATATATCACATTTTTAAATATCTAATATTCTCCATTTTACTCGATCTCCTAAACGGTTAAAGATAGGACATTGCGGTTTTTACCAGTGGTTTCAGCACCTCATTTTACATAAAATAAGTCCTATAAGTCTACTCTCAAAAGTTGATAAAGGTACAAACGAATAAAATGGTTATATATCACATTTTTAAATACCTATTATTCTCCATTTTACTCGATCACCTAAACGGTTAAAGATAGGACATTGCGGTTTTCACCAGTGGATTCAGCACCTCATTTTACATAAAATAATTCCTATAAGTCTACTCTCAAAAGTTGATAAAGGTACAAACGAATAAAATGGTTATATATCACATTTTTAAATATCTATTATTCTCCATTTTACTCGATCTCCTAAACAGTTAAAGATAGGACATTGCGGTTTTCACTACTGGATTCAGCAGCTCATTTTACATAAAATAAGTCCTATAAGTCTACTCTCAAAAGTTGATAAAGGTACAAACGAATAAAAGGTTTATATATCACATTTTTAAATATCTAATATTCTCCATTTTACTCGATCTCCTAAACGGTTAAAGATAGGACATTGCGGTTTTTACCAGTAGATTCAGCACCTCATTTTACATAAATTTAGTCCGATAAGTCTACTCTCAAAAGTTGATAAAGGTACAAACGAATAAAATGGTTATATATCACATTTTTAAATATCTATTATTCTCCATTTACTCGATCTCCTAAACAGTTAAAGATAGGACATTGCGGTTTTCACCAGTGGATTCAGCACCTCATTTTACATAAATTTAGTCCTATAAGTCTACTCTAAAGTGTTGATAAAGGTACAAACGAATAAAAGGTTTATATATCACATTTTTAAATATCTAATATTCTCCATTTTACTCGATCTCCTAAACGGTTAAAGATAGGACATTGCGGATTTTACCAGTAGATTCAGCACCTCATTTTACATAAAATAAGTCTTATAAGTCTACTCTCAAAAGTTGATAAAGGTACAAACGAATAAAAGGTTTATATATCACATTTTTAAATATCTATTATTCTCCATTTTACTCGATGTCCTAAACGGTTAAAGATAGGACATTGCGGTTTTCACCAGTGGTTTCAGCACCTCATTTTACATAAAATAAGTCTTATAAGTCTACTCTCAAAAGTTGATAAAGGTACAAACGAATAAAATGGTTATATATCACATTTTTAAATACCTATTATTCTCCATTTTACTCGATCACCTAAACGGTTAAAGATAGGACATTGCGGTTTTCACCAGTGGATTCAGCACCTCATTTTACATAAAATAATTCCTATAAGTCTACTCTCAAAAGTTGATAAAGGTACAAACGTATAAAATGGTTATATATCACATTTTTAAATACCTATTATTCTCCATTTTACTCGATCACCTAAACGGTCAAAGATAGAACATTGCTGTTTTCACCAGTGGATTCAGCACCTTATTTTACATAAAATAAGTCATATAAGTCTACTCTAAAGAGTTGATTAAGGTACAAACGAATACAATGTTTATATATCACCTTTTTAAATATCTATTATTCTTCATTTACTCGATCTCCTAAACAGTTAAAGATAGGACATTGCGGTTTTCACCAGTGGATTCAGCACCTCATTTTACATAAATTTAGTCCTATAAGTCTACTCTAAAGAGTTGATAAAGGTACAAACGAATAAAATGGTTATATATCACATTTTTAAATATCTATTATTCTCCATTTTACTCGATGTCCTAAACGGTTAAAGATAGGACATTGCGGTTTTCACCAGTGGATTCAGCACCTCATTTTACATAAATTTAGACCTATAAGTCTACTCTAAAGAGTTGATAAAGGTACAAACGAATAAAATGGTTATATATCACATTTTTAAATATCTATTATTCTCCATTTTACTCGATCTCCTAAACGGTTAAAGATAGGACATTGCGGTTTTCACCAGTGGATTCAGCACCTCATTTTACATAAAATAATTCCTATAAGTCTACTCTAAAGAGTTGGTAAAGGTACAAACGAATAAAATGGTTATATATCACATTTTTAAATATCTATTATTTTCCACTTTACTCTTTCTCTTAAACGGTTAAAGATAGGACATTGCGGTTTTCACCAGTGGATTCAGCACCTTATTTTACATAAAACAAGTCCTATAAGTCTACTCTCAAAAGTTGATAAAGGTACAAACGAATAAAATGGTTATATATCACATTTTTAAATATGTATTATTCTCCATTTTACTCGATCTCCTAAACGGTTAAAAATAGGACATTTCGGTTTTCACCAGTGGATTCAGCACCTCATTTTACATAAAATAAGTCTTATAAGTCTACTCTCAAAAGTTGATAAAGGTACAAACGAATAAAAGGTTTATATATCACATTTTTAAATATCTATTATTCTCCATTTTACTCGATCTCCTAAAGGGTTAAAGATAGGACATTGCGGTTTTCACCAGTGGATTCAGCACTTTATTTTAAATAAGATAAGTTCTATAAGTCTACTCTCAAAAGTTAATAAAGGTACAAACGAATAAAATGGTTATATATCACATTTTTAACTATCTATTATTCTCCATTTTACTCGATCTTTTAAACGGTTAAAGATAGGACATTGCAGTTTTCACCAGTGGATTCAGCACCTCATTTTACATAAAATAAGTCTGATAAGTCTACTCTAACGAGTTGATAAAGGTACAAACGAAAAAAATGTTAATATATCCCATTTTTAAATATCTATTATTTTCATTTCACTCTATCTCCTAAACGAATAAAGATAGGACATTGCGGTTTTCACCAGTGGATTCAGCACCTCATTTTACATAAAATAAGTCTTATAAGTCTACTCTAAAGAGTTGATAAAGGTACAAACGAAAAAAATGTTAATATATCACATTTTTAAATATCTATTATTCTCCATTTTACTCGATCTCCTAAACGGTTAAAGATAGGACATTGCGGTTTTCACCAGTGGATTCAGCACCTCATTTTACATAAAATAATTCCTATAAGTCTACTCTAAAGAGTTGGTAAAGGTACAAACGAATAAAATGGTTATATATCACATTTTTAAATATCTATTATTTTCCACTTTACTCTTTCTCTTAAACGGTTAAAGATAGGACATTGCGGTTTTCACCAGTGGATTCAGCACCTTATTTTACATAAAACAAGTCCTATAAGTCTACTCTCAAAAGTTGATAAAGGTACAAACGAATAAAATGGTTATATATCACATTTTTAAATATGTATTATTCTCCATTTTACTCGATCTCCTAAACGGTTAAAAATAGGACATTTCGGTTTTCACCAGTGGATTCAGCACCTCATTTTACATAAAATAAGTCTTATAAGTCTACTCTCAAAAGTTGATAAAGGTACAAACGAATAAAAGGTTTATATATCACATTTTTAAATATCTATTATTCTCCATTTTACTCGATCTCCTAAAGGGTTAAAGATAGGACATTGCGGTTTTCACCAGTGGATTCAGCACTTTATTTTAAATAAGATAAGTTCTATAAGTCTACTCTCAAAAGTTAATAAAGGTACAAACGAATAAAATGGTTATATATCACATTTTTAACTATCTATTATTCTCCATTTTACTCGATCTTTTAAACGGTTAAAGATAGGACATTGCAGTTTTCACCAGTGGATTCAGCACCTCATTTTACATAAAATAAGTCCCATAAGTCTACTCTAAAGAGTTGATAAAGGTACAAACGAATAAAATGGTTATATATCACATTTTTGAATATCTATTATTCTCCATTTTACTCGATCTCCTAAACGGTTAAAGATAGGACATTGCGGTTTTCGCCAGTGGATTCAGCACCTCATTTTACATAAAATATGTTCTATAAGTCTACTCTCAAAAGTTAATAAAGGTACAAACGAATAAAATGGTTATATATCATATTTTTAAATAACTATTATTCTCCATTTTACTCGATCTCCTAAACGGTTAAAGATAGGACATTGCAGTTTTCACCAGTGGATTCAGCACCTCATTTTACATAAAATATGTCCTATAAGTCTACTCTAAAGAGTTGATAAAGGTACAAACGAAAAAAATGTTTATATATCACATTTTTAAATATCTATTATTTTCCATTTTACTCGATCACTTAAACGGTTAAAGATAGGACATTGCAGTTTTCACCAGTGGATTCAGCACCTCATTTTACATAAAATATGTCCTATAAGTCTACTCTAAAGAGTTGATAAAGGTACAAACGAAAAAAATGTTTATATATCACATTTTTAAATATCTATTATTCTCCATTTTACTCGATCACTAAAACGGTTAAAGATGGGACATTGCGGTTTTCAAAATTGGATTCAGCACCTCATTTTACATAATATAAGTCATATAAGTCTACTCTCAAGAGTTGATAAAGGTACAACCGAATAAAATGTTTATATATGACATTTTTAAATATCTATTATTCTCCATTTTACTCGATCTCCTAAACGGTTATGGATAGGACATTGCGGTTTTCACCAGTGGATTCTGCACCTCATTTTACATAAAATGAGTCCTATAAGTCTACTCTAAAGAGTTGATAAAGGTACAAATGAATATAATGTTTATATATCACATTTTTATATATCTTTTATTCTCCAATTTACTCGATCCCCTAATCGGTTAAAGGTAGGACATTGCGGTTTTCAGCAGTGGATTCTGCACCTTATTTTACATAAAATAAGTCCTATAGGTCTACTCTCAAGAGTTGATAAAGGTACAAATGAATATAATGTTTATATATCACATTTTTATATATCTTTTATTCTCCAATTTACTCGATCTCCTAATCGGTTAAAGGTAGGACATTGCGGTTTTCAGCAGTGGATTCTGCACCTCATTTTACATAAAATAAGTCCTATAAGTCTACTCTCAAGAGTTGATAATAGTACAAACGAATATAATGTTTATATATCACATTTTTAAATATCTATTATTCTCAATTTTACTCGATCTCCTAAACGGTTAAAGATAGGACATAGCATTTTTCACCAGTGGATTCAACACCTCATTTAAATAAAATAAGTCCTATAAGTCTACTCTCAAAAGTTGATAAAGGTACAAACAAATAAAATGTTTATATATCATATTATTAAATATCTATTATTTTCCATTTTACTCGATCTCCTAAACGGTTGAAGATAGGACATTGCGGTTTTCACCAGTGGATTCAGCACCTCATTTTAAATAAAATAAGTCCTATAAGTCTACTCTTAAGAGTTGATAAAGGTACAAACGAATAAAATGTTTATATATCACATTTTTAAATATTTATTATTCTCCATTTTACTCGATCTCCTAAACGGTTAAAAATAGGACATTTCGGTTTTCACCAGTGGATTCAGCACCTCATTTTACATAAAATAAGTCTTATAAGTCTACTCTCAAAAGTTGATAAAGGTACAAACGAATAAAAGGTTTATATATCACATTTTTAAATATCTATTATTCTCCATTTTACTCGATCTCCTAAACGGTTGAAGATAGGACGTTGCGGTTTTCACCAGTGGATTCAGCACCTCATTTTAAATAAAATAAGTCCTATAAGTCTACTCTCAAGAGTTGATAAAGGTACAAACGAATAAAATGTTTATATATCACATTTTTAAATATCTATTATTCTCCATTTTACTCGATCTCCTAAAGGGTTAAAGATAGGACATTGCGGTTTTCACCAGTGGATTCAGCACTTTATTTTAAATAAGATAAGTTCTATAAGTCTACTCTCAAAAGTTAATAAAGGTACAAACGAATAAAATGGTTATATATCACATTTTTAACTATCTATTATTCTCCATTTTACTCGATCTTTTAAACGGTTAAAGATAGGACATTGCAGTTTTTACCAGTGGATTCAGCACCTCATTTTACATAAAATAAGTCCCATAAGTCTACTCTAAAGAGTTGATAAAGGTACAAACGAATAAAATGGTTATATATCACATTTTTGAATATCTATTATTCTCCATTTTACTCGATCTCCTAAACGGTTAAAGATAGGACATTGCAGTTTTCACCAGTGGATTCAGCACCTCATTTTACATAAAATATGTCCTATAAGTCTACTCTAAAGAGTTGATAAAGGTACAAACGAAAAAAATGTTTATATATCACATTTTTAAATATCTATTATTTTCCATTTTATTCGATCACCTAAACGGTCAAAGATAGGACATTGCGGTTTTTACCACTGGATTCAGCAGCTCATTTTACATAAAATAAGTCTTATAATTTTACTCTAAAGAGTTGATAAAGGTACAAACGAAAAAAATGTTTATATATCACATTTTTAAATATCTATTATTTTCCATTTTACTCGATCTCTTAAACGGTTAAAGATAGGACATTGCAGTTTTCACCAGTGGGTTCAGCACCTCATTTTACATAAAATAAATCCAATAAGTCTACTCTAAAGAGTTGATAAAGTTGCAAACGAATAAAATGTTTATATATGACATTTTTAAATATCTATTATTTTCCATTTTATTCGATCACCTAAACGGTCAAAGATAGGACATTGCGGTTTTTATCACTGGATTCAGCAGCTTATTTTACCTAAAAAAGTCCTATAAGTCTACTCTAAAGAGTTGATAAAGGTACAAACGAAAAAAATGTTTATATATCACATTTTTAAATATCTATTATTTTCCATTTTATTCGATCACCTAAACGGTCAAAGATAGGACATTGCGGTTTTTACCACTGGATTCAGCAGCTCATTTTACATAAAAAAGTCCTATAAGTCTACTCTAAAGAGTTGATAAAGGTTCAAACGAAAAAACTGTTTATATATCACATTTTTAAATATCTATTATTTTTTTTCACTTTACTCGATCAGCTAAACAGTTAAAGATAGGACATTGCGGTTTTCACCAGTGGATTTAGCACCTCATTTTAAGTAAAATAAGTCCTATAAGTCTACTCTCAAGTGTTGATAAAGGTACAACCGAATAAAACGTTTATATATGACATTTTCAAATATCTATTATTCTCCATTTTACTCGATCTCCTAAACGGTTAAAGATAGGACATTGCGGTTTTTACCAACGGATTAAGCACCTTGTTTTACATATATTAAGTCCTATAAGTCTACTTTTAAGAGTTCATAAAGGTACAAACGAATAAAATGTTTATATATCACATTTTCAAATATCTATTATTCTCCATTTTACTCGATCTCCTAAATGGTTAAAGATAGGACATTGCGTTTTTCACCAGTAAATTAAGCACCTCATTTTACATAAAATAAGTCCTATAAGTCTACTCTCAAGTGTTGATAAAGGTACAAACGAATAAAATGTTTATATAACACATTTTTAAATATCTATTATTCTCCATTTTACTCGATCTCCTAAATGGTTAAAGATAGGACATTGCGGTTTTCACCAGTGAATTCAGCACCTCATTTTCCATAAAATAAGTCTTATAATTTTACTCTAAAGAGTTGATAAAGGTACAAACGAAAAAAATGTTTATATATCACATTTTTAAATATCTATTATTTTCCATTTTACTCGATCTCTTAAACGGTTAAAGATAGGACATTGCAGTTTTCACCAGTGGGTTCAGCACCTCATTTTACATAAAATAAATCCAATAAGTCTACTCTAAAGAGTTGATAAAGTTGCAAACGAATAAAATGTTTATATATGACATTTTTAAATATCTATTATTCTCCATTTTACTCGATCTCCTAAACGGTTAAAGATAGGACATTGCAGTTTTCACCAGTGGATTCAGCACCTCATTTTACATAAAATATGTCCTATAAGTCTACTCTAAAGAGTTGATAAAGGTACAAACGAAAAAAATGTTTATATATCACATTTTTAAATATCTATTATTTTCCATTTTATTCGATCACCTAAACGGTCAAAGATAGGACATTGCGGTTTTTACCACTGGATTCAGCAGCTCATTTTACATAAAAAAGTCCTATAAGTCTACTCTAAAGAGTTGATAAAGGTACAAACGAATAAAATGTTTTTATATCACAATTTTAAATATCTATTAATCTCCGTTTTACTCGATCACCAAAACGGTTTAAAATTGGACATTGCGGTTTTCACCATTGGATTCAGCACCTCATTTTACATAAAATAAGTCCTATAAGTCTACTCTCAAGAGTTGATAAAGGTACAACCGAATAAAATGTTTATATATGACATTTTTAAATATCTATTATTCTCCATTTTATTCGATCTCCTAAATGGTTAAGGATATTACATTGCGGTTATCACCAGTGGATTCTGCACCTCATTTTACATAAAATAAGTCCTATAAGTCTACTCTAAAAAGTTGATAAAGATACAAACGAATAAAATGGTTATATATCACATTTTTAAATATATATATTTCTCCGTTTTACTCTTTCTCTTAAACTGTTAAAGATAGGACATTGCGGTTTTCACCAGTGGATTTAGCACCTCATTTCACATAAAATAAGTCCTATAAGTCTACTCCCAAAAGTTGATAAAGGTACAAACAAATAAAATGTTTATATATCACATATTTAAATATCTATTATTCTCCATTTTACTCGATCTCCTAAACGGTTAAAGATAGGATATTGCGGTTTTCACCAGTGGATTCAGCACCTTAATTTACATAAAATAAGTCCTATAAGTCTACTCTAAAGAGTTGATAAAGGTACAAACGAATAAAATGGTTATATATCACATTATTAAATAACTATTATTCTCCATTTTACTCGATCACCAAAACGGTTAAAGATAGGACACTGCGGTTTTCGCCATTGGATTCAGCACCTCATATTACATAAAATAAGTCCTATAAGTCTACTCTCAAGAGTTGATAAAGGTACAACCGAATAAAATGTTTATATATGACATTTTTAAATATCTATTATTCTACATTTTACTCGATCTTCTAAACGGTTAAGGATAGGACATTGCGGTTTTCTCCAGTGGATTCAGCACCTTAATTTTCATAAAATAAGTCCTATAAGTCTACTCTCAAAAGTTGATAAAGGTACAAACAAATAAAATGTTTATATATCATATTATTAAATATCTATTATTCTCCATTTTACTCGATCTCCTAAACGGTTGAAGATAGGACATTGCGGTTTTCACCAGTGGATTCAGCACCTCATTTTAAATAAAATAAGTTTTATAAGTCTACTCTCAAGAGTTGATAAAGGTACAAACGAATAAAATGTTTATATAACACATTTTTAAATATCTATTACTCTCCATTTTACTCGATCTCCTAAACGGTTAAAGATAGGACATTGCGGTTTTCATCAGTGGATTTAGCACCTCATTTTACATTAAATAAGTCCTTTAAGTCTACTCTCAAGAGTTGATAATGGTACAAACGAATAAAATGTTTATGTATCACATTTTTAAATATCTATTATTCACCATTTTACTCGATCTCCTAAACGGTTAAAGATAGGACATTGCGGTGTTCACCAGTGGATTAAGCACCTCGTTTTACATATATTAAGTCCTATAAGTCTACTCTAAAGAGTTAATAAAGGTTTAAACGAAAAAAATGTTTATATATCACATTTTTAAATATCTAATATTTTCCGTTTTACTCGATCTCCTAACTGGTTAAAGATAGGACATTGCGGTTTTCACTAGTGGATTCAGCACCTCATTTTACATAAAATAAGTCCTATAAGTCTACTCTCAAGAGTTGATAAAGGTACAACCGAATAAAATGTTTATATATGACATTTTCAAATAACTATTATTCTCCATTTTACTCGATCTCCTAAACGGTTAAAGATAGGACATTGCGGTTTTTACCAACGGATTAAGCACCTCGTTTTACATATATTAAGTCCTATAAGTCTACTTTCAAGTGTTCATAAAGGTACAAACGAATAAAATGTTTATATATCACAAGCGAATAAAATGTTTATATATCACATTTTCAAATATCTATTATTCTCCATTTTACTCGATCTCCTAAATGGTTAAAGACAGGACATTGCGGTTTTCACCAGTAAATTCAGCACCTCATTTTACATAATACAAGTCCTATAAGTCTACACTCAAGAGTTGATAAAAGTACTAACGGATAAAATGTTTATATATGACATTTTTAAATATCTATTACTCTCCATTTTACTCGATCTCCTAATCGGTTAAAGATAGGACATTGCGGTTTTTACCAGTGGATTTAGCACCTCATTTTACATAAAATAAGTCCTATAAGTCTACTCTCAAGAGTTGATAAAGGTACAAACGAATAAAATGTTTATATATGACATTTTTAAATATCTATTATTCTCCATTTTACTCGATCTCCTAAACGGTTAAAGATAGGACATTGCGGTTTTCACCAGTGGATTAAGCACCTCGTTTTACATATAATAAGTTCTATAAGTCTACTTTCAAGAGTTGATAAAGGTACAAACGAATAAAATGTTTATATACAACATTTTTAAATATCTATTATATTCCATTTCACTCGATCTCCTAAACGGTTAAAGATAGGACATTGCGGTTTTCACCAGTGGATTCAGCACCTCATTTTACATAAAATAAGTCCTATAAGTCGACTTTCAAGAGTTGATAAAGGTACAAACGAATAAAATGTTTATATATAACATTTTTAAATATCTATTATTTTCCATTTTACTCGATCTCCTAAACGGATAAAGATAGGACATTGCGGTTTTTACCAGTGGATTCAGCACCTCATTTTACATCAAATAAGTCCTATAAGTCGACTTTCAAGTGTTGATAAAGGTACAAACGAATAAAATGTTTTATATCACATTTTCAAATATCTATTATTCTTTATTTTACTCGATCTCCTAAACGGTCAAAGATAGGACATTGTGGTTTTTACCAGTGGCTTCAGCACCTCATTTTACATAAAATAAGTCCTATAAGTCGACTATCAAGAGTTGATAAAGGTACAAACGAATTAAATGTTTATATATCACAAGCGAATAAAATGTTTATATATCACATTTTCAAATATCTATTATTCTCCATTTTACTCGATCTTCTAAACGGTTAGAGATAGGACATTGCGGTTTTCACCAGTGGATTCAGCACCTCATTTTACATAAAATAAGTCCTATAAGTCTACTCTAAAGAGTTAATAAAGGTACAAACGAAAAAAATGTTTATATATCACATTTTTAAATATCTATTAATTTCCATTTTACTCGATCTCCTAAACGGTTAAAGATAGGACATTGCGGTTTTTACCAGTAAATTCAGCACCTCATTTTACATAAAATAGGTCCTATAAGTCTACTCTCAAGAGATGATAAAGGTACAAACGCATAAAATGTTTATATACCACATTTTAAAATATTTATTATTCTCCATTTTACTCGATCTCCTAAACGGTTAAAGATAGGACTTTGCAGTTTTCACCAAGGGATTCAGCACCTCATTTTACATAAAATAAGTCCTATAAGTCTACTCTAAAGAGTTAATAAAGGTACAAACGAAAAAAATGTTTATATATCACATTTTTAAATATCTATTAATTTCCATTTTACTCGATCTCCTAAACGGTTAAAGATAGGACATTGCGGTTTTTACCAGTAAATTCAGCACCTCATTTTACATAAAATAGGTCCTATAAGTCTACTCTCAAGTGATGATAAAGGTACAAACGCATAAAATGTTTATATACCACATTTTAAAATATTTATTATTCTCCATTTTACTCGATCTCCTAAACGGTTAAAGATAGGACTTTGCAGTTTTCACCAAGGGATTCAGCACCTCATTTTACATAAAATAAGTCCTATAAGTCTACTCTCAAGAGTTGATGAAGGTACAAACTAATAAAATGTTTATATATCACATTTTTAAATATCTATAATTCTCCATTTTACTCGATCTCCTAAACGGTTAAAGATTGGACATTGCGGTTTTCACCAGTGGATTAAGCACCTCCTTTTACCTATAATAAGTTCTTTATGTCTACTTTCAAGAGTTGATAAAGGTACAAACGAATAAAATGTTTATATATAACATTTTTAAATATCTATTATATTCCATTTTACTCGATCTCCTAAACGGTTAAAGATAGGACATTGCGGTTTTCACCAGTGGATTCAGCACCTCAGTTTACATAAAATAAGTCCTATAAGTCGACTTTCAAGAGTTGATGAAGGTACAAACGAATAAAATGTTTATATATCACATTTTTAAATATCTATTATTCTCAATTTTACTCGATCTCCTAAACGATTAAAGATAGGACATTGCGGCTTTTACCAGTGGATTAAGCACTTCGTTTTACATATAATAAGTTCTATAAGTCTACTTTCAAGAGTTGATAAAGGTACAAACGAATAAAATGTTTATATATAACATTTTTAAATATCTATTACATTCCATTTTACTCGATCTCCTAAACGGTTGAAGATAGGACATTGCGGTTTTCACCAGTGGATTCAGCACCTCATTTTACATAAAATAAGTCCTATAAGTCGACTTTCAAGAGTTGATAAAGGTACAAACGAATAAAATGTTTTATATCACATTTTTAAATATCTATTATTCTCCATTTTACTCGATCTCCTAAACCGTTAAAGATAGGACATTGCGGTTTTCATCAGTGGAATCAGCACCTCATTTTACATAAAATAAGTCCTATAAATCTACTCTAAAGAGTTGATAAATTTACAAACGAATAAAATGTTTATGCATCACATTTTTAAATATCTATTATTCACCATTTTACTCGATCTCCTAAACGGTTAAAGATAGGACATTGCGGTTTTCATCAGAGGATTTAGCACCTCATTTTACATTAAATAAGTCCTTTAAGTCTACTCTCAAGAGTTGATAAAGGTACAAACGAATAAAATGTTTATGTATCACATTTTTAAATATCTAATATTTTCCATTTTACTCGATCTCCTAAACGGTTAAAGATAGGACATTGCGGTTTTCACCAGTGGATTCAGCACCTCATTTTAAATAAAATAAGTCCTACAAGTCTACTCTCAAGAGTTGATAGAGGTACAAACGAATAAAATGTTTATATATCACATTTTTAAATATCTATTATTCTCCATTTTACTCGATCTCCTAAACGGTTAAAGATAGGACATTGCGGATTTTACCAGTGGATTCAGCACCTCATTTTACATAAAATGAGTCCTATAAGTCGACTTTCAAGTGTTGAAAAAGGTACAAACGAATAAAATGTTTATATATCACATTTTCAAATATCTATTATTCTTTATTTTACTCGATCTCCTAAACGGTTAAAGATAGGACATTGTGGTTTTTACCAGTGGCTTCAGCACCTCATTTTACATAAAATAAGTCCTATAAGTCGACTTTCAAGAGTTGATAAAGGTACAAACGAATAAAATGTTTATATATCACATTTTCAAATATCTATTATTTTCCATTTTACTCGATCTCCTAAACGGTTAGAGATAGGACATTGCGGCTTTCACCAGTGGATTCAGCACCTCATTTTACATAAAATAAGTCCTATAAGTCTACTCTAAAGAGTTAATAAAGGTACAAACGAAAAAAATGTTTATATATCACATTTTTAAATATCTATTATTCTCCATTTTACTCGATCTCCTAAACGGTTAAAGATAGGACATTGCGGTTTTTACCAGTAAATTCAGCACCTCATTTTACATAAAATAAGTCCTATAAGTCTACTCTCAAGAGTTAATAAAGGTACAAACGCATAAAATGTTTATATACCACATTTTAAAATATTTATTATTCTCCATTTTACTCGATCTCCTAAACGATTAAAGATAGGACTTTGCGGTTTTCACCAGGGGATTAAGCACCTCATTTTACATTAAATAAGTCCTATAAGTCTACTTTCAAGAGTTGATGAAGGTACAAACTAATAAAATGTTTATATATCACATTTTTAAATATCTATAATTCTCCATTTTACTCGATCTCCTAATCGGTTAAAGATTGGACATTGCGGTTTTCACCAGTGGATTAAGCACCTCGTTTTACATATAATAAGTTCTATAAGTCTACTTTCAAGAGTTGATAAAGGTAAAAACGAATAAAATGTTTATATATCACAAACGAATAAAATGTTTATATATCACATTTTCAAATATCTATTATTCTTTATTTTACTCGATCTCCTAAACGGTTAAAGATAGGACATTGTGGTTTTTACCAGTGGCTTCAGCACCTCATTTTACATAAAATAAGTCCTATAAGTCGACTTTCAAGAGTTGATAAAGGTACAAACGAATAAAATGTTTATATATCACATTTTCAAATATCTATTATTTTCCATTTTACTCGATCTCCTAAACCGTTAAAGATAGGACATTGCGGTTTTCATCAGTGGAATCAGCACCTCATTTTACATAAAATAAGTCCTATAAATCTACTCTAAAGAGTTGATAAATTTACAAACGAATAAAATGTTTATGTATCACATTTTTAAATATCTATTATTCTCCATTTTACTCGATCTCCTAAACGGTTAAAGATAGGACATTGCGGTTTTCATCAGAGGATTTAGCACCTTATTTTACATTAAATAAGTCCTTTAAGTCTACTCTCAAGAGTTGATAAAAGTACAAACGGATGAAATGTTTATATACCACATTTTAAAATATTTATTATTCTCCATTTTACTCGATCTCCTAAACGATTAAAGATAGGACTTTGCGGTTTTCACCAGGGGATTCAGCACCTCATTTTACATAAAATAAGTCCTATAAGTCTACTCTCAAGAGTTGATGAAGGTACAAACTAATAAAATGTTTATATATCACATTTTTAAATATCTATAATTCTCCATTTTACTCGATCTCCTAAACGATTAAAGATAGGACATTGCGGTTTTTACCAGTAAATTCAGCACCTCATTTTACATAAAATAAGTCCTATAAGTCAACTCTCAAGAGTTGATAAAGGTACAAACGCATAAAATGTTTATATACCACATTTTAAAATATTTATTATTCTCCATTTTACTCGATCTCCTAAACGATTAAAGATAGGACTTTGCGGTTTTCACCAGGGGATTCAGCACCTCATTTTACATAAAATAAGTCCTATAAGTCTACTCTCAAGAGTTGATGAAGGTACAAACTAATAAAATGTTTATATATCACATTTTTAAATATCTATAATTCTCCATTTTACTCGATCTCCTAAACGGTTAAAGATAGGACATTGCGGTTTTTACCAACGGATTAAGCACCTCGTTTTACATATATTAAGTCCTATAAGTCTTCTTTCAAGAGTTCATAAAGGTACAAACGAATAAAATGTTTATATATCACATTTTCAAATATCTATTATTCTCCATTTTACTCGATCTCCTAAATGGTTAAAGACAGGACATTGCGAATTTCACCAGTAAATTCAGCACCTCATTTTACATAATACAAGTCCCATAAGTCTACTCTCAAGAGTTGATAAAAGTACTAACGGATAAAATGTTTATATATGACATTTTTAAATATCTATTACTCTCCATTTTACTCGATCTCCTAAACGGTTAAAGATAGGACATTGCGGTTTTCACCAGTGGATTTAGCACCTCATTTTACATAAAATAAGTCCTATAAGTCTACTCTCAAGAGTTGATAAAGGTACAAACGAATAAAATGTTTATATATGACATTTTTAAATATCTATTATTCTCCATTTTACTCGATCTCCTAAACGGTTAAAGATAGGACATTGCGGTTTTTACCAACGGATTAAGCACCTCGTTTTACATATATTAAGTCCTATAAGTCTACTTTCAAGAGTTCATAAAGGTACAAACGAATAAAATGTTTATGTATCACAAGCGAATAAAATGTTTATATATCACATTTTCAAATATCTATTATTCTCCATTTTACTCGATCTCCTAAATGGTTAAAGACAGGACATAGCGTTTTTCACCAGTAAATTCAGCACCTCGTTTTACATAAAATAAGTCCTATAAGTCGACTTTTAAGAATTGATAAAGGTACAAACGAATAAAATGTTTATGTATCACAAGCGAATAAAATGTTTATATATCACATTTTCAAATATCTATTATTCTCCATTTTACTCGATCTCCTAAATGGTTAAAGACAGGACATAGCGTTTTTCACCAGTAAATTCAGCACCTCATTTTACATAAAATAAGTCCTATAAGTCTACTCTAAAGAGTTAATAAAGGTACAAACGAAAAAAATGTTTATATATCCCATTTTTAAATATCTAATATTTTCCATTTTACTCGATCTCCTAAACGGTTAAAGATTGGACATTGCGGTTTTCACCAGTGGATTCAGCACCTCATTTTAAATAAAATAAGTCCTACAAGTCTACTCTCAAGAGTTGATAAAGGTACAAACGAATAAAATGTTTATATATCACATTTTTAAATATCTATTATTCTCCATTTTACTCGATCACCAAAACGGTAAAAGATAGGACACTGCGGTTTTCGCCATTGGATTCAGCACCTCATTTTACATAAAATAAGTCCTATAAGTCTACTCTCAAGAGTTGATAAAGGTACAACCGAATAAAATGTTTATATATGACATTTTTAAATACCTATTATTCTCCATTTTACTCGATCACCAAAACGGTAAAAGATAGGACACTGCGGTTTTCGCCATTGGATTCAGCACCTCATTTTAAATAAAATAAGTCCTACAAGTCTACTCTCAAGAGTTGATAAAGGTACAAACGAATAAAATGTTTATATATAAATTTTTAAAAATCTATTATTTTCCATTTTACTCGATCTCCTAAACCGATAAAGATAGGACATTGCGGTTTTCACCGGTAAATTCAGCACCACGTTTTACATAAAATAAGTCCTATAAGTCTACTCTCAAGTGTTGATAAAAGTACAAACGAATAAAATGTTTATATAACACATTTTTAAATATACATTATTTTCCATTTTACTCGATCTCCTAAATGGTTTAAGATAGGACATTGCGGTTTTCATTAGCGGATTCAGCACCTCATTTTACATTAAATAAGTTTTATAAGTCTACTCTAAAGAGTTGATAAAGGTACAAACGAAATAAATGTTAATATATCACATTTTTAAATATCGATTATTGTCCATTTTACTCGATCTCCTAAACGGTTAAAGATAGGACATTGCGGTTTTCACCAGTGGATTCAGCAACTCATTTTTCATAAAATAAGTCCTATAAGTCTACTCTCAAAAGTTGATAAAGGTACAAACGAATAAAATGTTTATATATCACATTTTTAAATATCTATTATTTTCCATTTTACTCGATCTCCTAAACGGTTAAAGATAGGACATTGCGGTTTTCACCAGTGGATTCAGCACCTCATTTTTCATCAAATAAGTCCTATAAGTCGACTTTCAAGAGTTGATAAAGGTCCAAACGAATAAAATGTTTATATAACACATTTTCAAATATCTATTACTCTCTATTTTACTCGATCTCCTAAACGGTTAAAGATAGGACATTGCGGTTTTCATCAGTGGATTTAGCACCTCATTTTACATTAAATAAGTCCTTTAAGTCTACTCTCAAGAGTTGATAATGGTACAAACGAATAAAATGTTTATGTATCACATTTTTAAATATCTATTATTCTCCATTTTACTCGATCTCCTAAACGGTTAAAGATAGGACATTGCGGTGTTCACCAGTGGATTAAGCACTTCGTTTTACATATAATAAGTCCTATAACTCTACTCTAAAGAGTTAATAAAGGTACAAACGAAAAAAATGTTTATATATCACATTTTTAAATATCTAATATTTTCCATTTTACTCGATCTCCTAAACGGTTAAAGATAGGACATTGCGGTTTTTACCAGTGGCTTCAGCACCTCATTTTACATAAAATAAGTCCTATAAGTCGACTTTCAAGAGTTGATAAAGGTTCAAACGAATAAAATGTTTATATATCACATATTCAATTATCTATTATTCTCCAATTTACTCGATCTCCTAAACCGTTAAAGATAGGACATTGCTGTTTTCATCAGTGGAATCAGCACCTCATTTTACATAAAATAAGTCCTATAAATCTACTCTAAAGAGTTGATAAATTTACAAACGAATAAAATGTTTATGTATCACATTTTTAAATATCTATTATTCTCCATTTTACTCGATCTCCTAAACGGTTAAAGATAGGACATTGCGGTTTTCATCAGAGGATTTAGCACCTCATTTTACATTAAATAAGTCCTTTAAGTCTACTCTCAAGAGTTGATAAAGGTACAAACGAATAAAATGTTTATGTATCACATTTTTAAATATCTATTATTTTCCATTTTACTCGATCTCCTAAACGGTTAAAGATAGGACATTGCGGTGTTCACCAGTGGATTAAGCACCTCGTTTTACATATAATAAGTCCTATAAGTCTACTCTAAAGAGTTAATAAAGGTTTAAACGAAAAAAAGGTTTATATATCACATTTTTAAATATCTAATATTTTCCATTTTACTCGATCTCCTAACTGGTTAAAGATAGGACATTGCGATTTTCACTAATGGATTAAGCACCTCGTTTTACATATAATAAGTTCTATAAGTCTACTTTCAAGAGTTGATAAAGGTACAAACGAATAAAATGTTTATATATAACATTTTTAAATATCTATTATATTCCATTTTACTCGATCTCCTAAACGGTTAAAGATAGGACATTGCGGTTTTTACCAGTGGATTCAGCACCTCATTTTACATAAAATAAGTCCTATAAGTCGACTTTCAAGAGTTGATAAAGGTACAAACGAATAAAATGTTTATATATCACATTTTCAAATATCTATTATTCTTTATTTTACTCGATCTCCTAAACGGTCAAAGATAGGACATTGCGGTTTTCACTAGTGGATTCAGCACCTCATTTTACATAAAATAAGTCCTATAAGTCGACTTTCAAGAGTTGATAAAGGTACAAACGAATAAAATGTTTATATATCACATTTTCAAATATCTATTATTCTCCATGTTACTCGATCTTCTAAACGGTTAGAGATAGGACATTGCGGTTTTCACCAGTGGATTCAGCACCTCATTTTACATAAAATAAGTCCTATAAGTCTACTCTAAAGAGTTAATAAAGGTACAAACGAAAAAAATGTTTATATATCACATTTTTAAATATCTATTAATTTCCATTTTACTCGATCTCCTAAACGGTTAAAGATAGGACATTGCGGTTTTTACCAGTAAATTCAGCACCTCATTTTACATAAAATAAGTCCTATAAGTCTACTCTCAAGAGTTGATAAAGGTACAAACGCATAAAATGTTTATATACCAAATTTTAAAATATTTATTATTCTCCATTTTACTCGATCTCCTAAACGGTTAAAGATAGGATTTTGCAGTTTTAGCCAGGGGATTCAGCACCTCATTTTACATAAAATAAGTCCTATAAGTCTACTCTCAAGAGTTGATGAAGGTACAAACTAATAAAATGTTTATATATCACATTTTTAAATATCCATAATTCTCCATTTTACTCGATCTCCTAAACGGTTAAAGATTGGACATTGCGGTTTATACCAGTGGATTAAGCACCTCGTTTTACATAAAATAAGTCCTATAAGTCTACTCTCAAGAGTTGATAAAGGTACAAACGCATAAAATGTTTATATACCACATTTTAAAATATTTATTATTCTCCATTTTACTCGATCTCCTAAACGATTAAAGATTGGACTTTGCGGTTTTCACCAGGGGATTCAGCACCTCATTTTACATAAAATAAGTCCTATAAGTCTACTCTCAAGAGTTGATGAAGGTACAAACTAATAAAATGTTTATATATCACATTTTTAAATATCTATAATTCTCCATTTTACTCGATCTCCTAATCGGTTAAAGATTGGACATTGCGGTTTTCACCAGTGGATTAAGCACCTCGTTTTACCTATAATAAGTTCTATAAATTACTTTCAAGAGTTGATAAAGGTACAAACGAATAAAATGTTTATATATCACATTTTCAAATATCTATTATTCTTTATTTTACTCAATCTCCTAAACGGTTAAAGATAGGACATTGTGGTTTTTACCAGTGGCTTCAGCACCTCATTTTACATAAAATAAGTCCTATAAGTCGACTTTCAAGAGTTGATAAAGGTACAAACGAATAAAATGTTTATATATCACATTTTCAAATATCTATTATTTTCCATTTTACTCGATCTCCTAAACCGTTAAAGATAGGACATTGCGGTTTTTATCAGTGGAATCAGCACCTCATTTTACATAAAATAAGTCCTATAAATCTACTCTAAAGAGTTGATAAATTTACAAACGAATAAAATGTTTATGTATCACATTTTTAAATATCTATTATTCTCCATTTTACTCGATCTCCTAAACGGTTAAAGATTGGACTTTGCGGTGTTCACCAGTGGATTAAGCACCTCGTTTTACATATAATAAGTCCTATAAGTCTACTCTAAAGAGTTAATAAAGGTTTAAACGAAAAAAATGTTTATATATCACATTTTTAAATATCTAATATTTTCCATTTTACTCGATCTCCTAAACGGTTAAAGATAGGACATTGCGGTTTTTACCTGTGGATTCAGCACCTCATTTTACATAAAATAAGTCCTATAAGTCGACTTTCAAGAGTTGATAAAGGTACAAACATATAAAATGTTTATATATCACAAACGAATAAAATGTTTATATACCACATTTTCAAATATCTATTATTCTTTATTTTACTCGATCTCCTAAACGGTTAAAGATAGGACATTGTGGTTTTTACCAGTGGCTTCAGCACCTCATTTTACATAAAATAAGTCCTATAATTCGACTTTCAAGAGTTGATAAAGGTACAAACGAATAAAATGTTTATATATCACAAGCGAATGAAATGTTTATATATCACATTTTTAAATATCAATTATTCTCCATTTTACTCGATCTCCTAAACGGTTTAAGATAGGACATTGCGGTTTTCACCAGTGGATTAAGCACCTCGTTTTACAAATAATAAGTTCTATAAGTCTACTTTCAAGAGTTGATAAAGGTACAAACGAATAAAATGTTTATATATAACATTTTTAAATATCTATTATTTTCCATTTTACTCGATCTCCTAAACGGTTAAAGATAGGACATTGCGGTTTTTACCTGTGGATTCAGCACCTCATTTTACATAAAATAAGTCCTATAAGTCGACTTTCAAGTGTTGATAAAGCTACAAACGAATAAAATGTTTATATATCACATTTTCAAATATCTATTATTCTCCATTTTACTCGATCTCTTAAACCGTTAAAGATAGGACATTGCGGTTTTCATCAGTGGATTCAGCACCTTATTTTACATATTATAAGTCCCATAAGTCTACTCTCAAGAGTTGATAAACGTACAAACGAATAAAATGCTTATATATCACATTTTTAAATTTTTATTATTCTCCATTTTACTTGATCTCCTAAACCGTTAAAGATAGGACATTGCGGTTTTCATCAGTGGAATCAGCACCTCATTTTACATTACATAAGTCCAATAAGTCTACTCTCAAGTGTTGATAAAGGTGCAAACGAATAAAATGTTTATATAACACATTTTTAAATATCTATTATTCTCCATTTTACTCGATCTCCTAAATGGTTAAAGATAGGACAATGCGGTTTTCATCAGTGGATTCAGCACCTTATTTTACATATTATAAGTCCCATAGGTCTACTCTCAAGAGTTGATAAACGTACAAACGAATAAAATGCTTATATATCACATTTTTAAATATCTATTATTCTCCATTTTACTCGATCTCCTAAACGGTTGGAGATAGGACATTGCGGTTTTCACCAGTGGATTCAGCACCTCATTTTACATAAAATAAGTCCTATAAGTCTACTCTAAAGAGTTAATAAAGGTACAAACAAAAAAAATGTTTATATATCACATTTTTAAATATCTATTATTTTCCATTTTACTCGATCTCCTAAACGGTTAAAGATAGGACATTGCGGTTTTTACCAGTAAATTCAGCACCTCATTTTACATAAAACAAGTTCTATAAGTCTACTCTCAAGAGTTGATAATGGTACAAACGCATAATATGTTGATATACCACATTTTAAAATATTTATTATTCTCCATTTTACTCGATCTCCTAAACGGTTAAAGATAGGACTTTGCGGTTTTCACCAGGGGATTCAGCACCTCATTTTACATAAAATAAGTCCTAGAAGTCAACTCTCAAGAGTTGATAAAGGTACAAACGAATAATATGTTTATATATCACATTCTTAAATATCTATTATTCTCCATTTTACTCGATCACCAAAACGGTTAAAGATAGGACATTGCGGTTTTCACCATTGGATTAAGCACCTCATTTTACATAAAATAAGTCCTATAAGTCTACTTTCAAGAGTTGATAAAGGTACAAACGAATAAAATGTTTATATATAACATTTTTAAATATCTATTATTCTCCATTTTACTCGATCTCCTAAACGGTTAGAGATAGGACATTGCGGTTTTCACCAGTGGATTCAGCACCTCATTTTACATAAAATAAGTCCTATAAGTCGACTTTCAAGAGTTGATAAAGGTACAAACATATAAAATGTTTATATATCACAAACGAATAAATTGTTTATATACCACATTTTCAAATATCTATTATTTTTATTTTACTCGATCTCCTAAACGGTTAAAGATAGGACATTGTGGTTTTTACCAGTGGCTTCAGCACCTCATTTTACATAAAATAAGTCCTATAAGTCGACTTTCAAGAGTTGATAAAGGTATAAACGAATAAAATGTTTATATATCACAAGCGAATGAAATGTTTATATATCAATTTTTCAAATATCTATTATTTTCCATTTTACTCGATCTCCTAGACCGTTCAAGATAGGACATTGCGGTTTTCATCAGTGGAATCAGCACCTCATTTTACATAAAATAAGTCCTATAAATCTACTCTAAAGAGTTGATAAATTTACAAACGAATAATATGTTTATGTATCACATTTTTAAATATCTATTATTTTCCATTTTACTCGATCACCTAAACGGTTAATGATAGGACATTGCGGTTTTCATCAGAGGATTTAGCACCTCATTTTACATTAAATAAGTCCTTTATGTCTACTCTCAAGAGTTGATAAAAGTACAAACGAATAAAATGTTTATGTATCACATTTTTAAATATCTATTATTCTCCATTTTACTCGATCTCCTAAACGGTTAAAGATAGGACATTGCGGTGTTCACCATTGGATTAAGCACCTCGTTTTACATATAATAAGTCCTATAAGTCTACTCTAAAGAGTTAATAAAGGTTTAAACGAAAAAAATGTTTATATATCACATTTTTAAATATCTAATATTTTCCATTTTACTCGATCTCCTAAACGGTTAAAGATAGGACATAGCGGTTTTCACCAGTGGATTCAGCACGTCATTTTAAATAAAATAAGTCCTACAAGTCTACTCTCAAGAGTTGATAAAGGTACAAACGAATAAAATGTTTATATATCACATTTTTAAATATCAATTATTCTCCATTTTACTTGATCTCCTAAACGGTTTAAGATAGGACATTGCGGTTTTCACCAGTGGATTAAGCACCTCGCTTTACATATAATAAGTTCTATAAGTCTACTTTCAAGAGTTGATAAAGGTACAAACGAATAAAATGTTTATATATAACATTTTTAAATATCTATTATTTTCCATTTTACTCGATCTCCTAAACGGTTAAAGATAGGACATTGCGGTTTTTACCTGTGGATTCAGCACCTCATTTTACATAAAATAAGTCCTATAAGTCGACTTTCAAGTGTTGATAAAGGTACAAACGAATAAAATGTTTATATATCACATTTTCAAATATCTAATATTCTCCATTTTACTCGATCTCTTAAACCGTTAAAGATAGGACATTGCGGTTTTCATCAGTGGATTCAGCACCTTATTTTACATATTATAAGTCCCATAAGTCTACTTTCAAGAGTTGATAAAGGTACAAACGAATAAAATGTTTATATATAACATTTTTAAATATCTATTATTTTCCATTTTACTCGATCTCCTAAACGGTTAAAGATAGGACATTGCGGTTTTCACCAGTGGATTCAGAACCTCATTTTACATAAAATAAGTCCTATAAGTCTACTCTCAAGAGTTGATAAAGGTACAAACGAAAAAAATGTTTATATATCACATTTTTAAATATCTATTATTTTCCATTTTACTCGATCTCCTAAATGGTTAAAGATAGGACATTGCGGTTTTCACCAGTGGATTCAGCACCTCATTTTTCATAAAATAAGTCCTATAAGTCTACTCTTAAAAGTTGATAAAGGTACAAACGAATAAAATGTTTATATATAACATTTTTAAATATCTATTATTTTCCATTTTACTCGATCTATTAAACGGTTAAAGATAGGACATTGCGGTTTTCACCAGTGGATTCAGCACCTCATTTTACATAAAATAAGTCCTATAAGTCGACTTTCAAGAGTTGATAAAGGTACAAACGAATAAAATGTTTATATATCACATTTTCAAATATCTATTATTCTCCATTTTACTCGATCTCCTAAACCGTTAAAGATAGGACATTGCGGTTTTCATCAGTGGAATCAGCACCTCATTTTACATTAAATAAGTTCAATAAGTCTACTCTCAAGTGTTGATAAAGGTACAAACGAATAAAATGTTTATATAACACATTTTTAAATATCTATTATTCTCCATTTTACTCGATCTCCTAAATAATTAAAGATAGGACATTGCGGTTTTCATCAGTGGATTCAGCACCTTATTTTACATATTATAAGTCCCATAATTCTACTCTCAAGAGTTGATAAACGTAGAAACGAATAAAATGCTTATATATCACATTTTTAAATATCTATTATTCTCCATTTTACTCGATCTCCTAAATGGTTAAAGATAGGACATTGCGGTTTTCATCAATGGATTCAGCACCTCATTTTACATAAAATAAGTCCTATAAGTCTCCTCTCAAGTGTTGATAAAGGTCCAAACGAATAAAATGTTTATATAACACATTTTTAAATAACTATTACTCTCCATTTTACTCGATCTCCTAAACGGTTAAAGATAGGACATTGCGGTTTTCATCAGTGGATTTAGCACCTCATTTTACATTAAATAAGTCCTTTAAGTCTACTCTCAAGAGTTGATAAAGGTACAAACGAATAAAATGTTTATGTATCACATTTTTAAATATCTATTATTATCCATTTTACTCGATTTCCTAAACGGTTAAAGATAGGACATTGCGGTGTTCACCTGTGGATTAAGCACCTCGTTTTACATATAATAAGTCCTATAAGTCTACTCTAAAGAGTTAATAAAAGTACAAACGAAAAAAATGTTTATATATCACATTTTTAAATATCTAATATTTTCCATTTTACTCGATCTCCTAAACGGTTAAAGATAGGACATTGCGGTTTTCACCAGTGGATTCAGCACCTCATTTTAAATAAAATAAGTCCTACAAGTCTACTCTCAAGAGTTGATAAAGGTACAAACGAATAAAATGTTTATATATCACATTTTTAAATATCTATTAATCTCCATTTTACTCGATCTGCTAAACGGTTAAAGATAGGACATTGCGGTTTTCACCAGTGGATTAAGCACCTCGTTTTACATATAATAAGTTCTATAAGTCTACTCTCAAGAGTTGATAAAGTTACAAACGAATAAAATGTTTATGTATCACATTTTTAAATATCTATTATTCTCCATTTTACTCGATCTCCTAAACGGTTGAAGATAGGACATTGCGGTGTTCACCAGTAATTTAAGCACCTCGTTTTACATATAATAAGTACTATAAGTCAACTCTAAAGAGTTGATAAAGGTACAAACGAATAAAATGTTTATATATCACATTTTTAAATATCTATTAATCTCCATTTTACTCGATCTGCTAAACGGTTAAAGATAGGACATTGCGGTTTTCACCAGTGGATTCAGCACCTCATTTTACATAAAATAAGTCCTATAAGTCGACTTTCAAGAGTTGATAAAGGTACAAACGAATAAAATGTTTATATATCACATTTTCAAACATCTATTAATCTTTATTTTACTCGATCTCCTAAACGGTTAACAATAGGACATTGCGGTTTTCATCAGTGGAATCTGCACCTCATTTTACATAAAATAAGTCCTATAAATCTACTCTAAAGGGTTGATAAAGGTACAAACGAATAAAATGTTTATGTATCACATTTTTAAATATCTATTATTTTCCATTTTACTGAATCTCCTAAACGGTTAAAGATAGGAGATTGGGGTTTTCATCAGAGGATTAAGCACCTCATTTTACATATAATAAGTCCTATAAGTCTACTCTAAAGAGTTAATAAAGGTACAAACGAAAAAAATGTTTATATATCACATTTTTAAATATCTAATATTTTCCATTTTACTCGATCTCCTAAACGGTTAAAGATAGGACATTGCGGTTTTCACCAGTGGATTCAGCACCGCATTTTAAATAAAATAAGTCCTACAAGTCTACACTCAAGAGTTGATAAAGGTACAAACGAATAAAATGTTTATATATCACATTTTCAAATATCTATTATTCTCCATTTTACTCGATCTCCTAAACCGTTAAAGATAGGACATTGCGGTTTTCATTAGTGGAATCAGCACCTCATTTTACATTAAATAAGTCCAATAAGTCTACTCTCAAGTGTTGATAAAGGTGCAAACGAATAAAATGTTTATATAACACATTTTTAAATATCTATTATTTTCCATTTTACTCGATCTCCTAAACGGTTAAAGATAGGACATTGCGCTTTTCACCAGTGGATTCAGCACGTCATTTTACATAAAATAAGTCCGATAAGTCGACTTTCAAGAGTTGATAAAGGTACAAACGAATAAAATGTTTATATATCACATTTTCAAATATCTATTAATTTTTATTTTACTCGATCTCCTAAACGGTTAAAGATAGACATTGTGGTTTTTACCAGTGGCTTCAGCACCTCATTTTACATAAAATAAGTCCTATAAGTCGACTTTCAAGATTTGATAAAGGTACAAACGAATAAAATGTTTATATATCACATTTTCAAATATCTATTATTCTCCATTTTACTCGATCTCCTAAACCGTTAAAGATAGGACATTGCGGTTTTCATCAGTGGAATCAGCACCTCATTTTACATAAAATAAGTCTTATAAATCTACTCTAAAGAGTTGATAAAGGTACAATCGAAAAAAATGTTTATATATCACATTTTTAAATATCTATTATTTTCCATTTTACTCGATCTCCTAAATGGTTAAAGATAGGACATTGCGGTTTTCACCAGTGGATTCAGCACCTCATTTTTCATAAAATAAGTCCTATAAGTCTACTCTTAAAAGTTGATAAAGGTACAAACGAATAAAATGTTTATATATAACATTTTTAAATATCTATTATTTTCCATTTTACTCGATCTATTAAACAATTAAAGATAGGACATTGCGGTTTTCACCAGTGGATTCAGCACCTCATTTTACATAAAATAAGTCCTAGAAGTCAACTCTCAAGAGTTGATAATGGTACAAACGCATAATATGTTGATATACCACATTTTAAAATATTTATTATTCTCCATTTTACTCGATCTCCTAAACGGTTAAAGATAGGACTTTGCGGTTTTCACCAGGGGATTCAGCACCTCATTTTACATAAAATAAGTCCTAGAAGTCAACTCTCAAGAGTTGATAAAGGTACAAACGAATAATATGTTTATATATCACATTCTTAAATATCTATTATTCTCCATTTTACTCGATCACCAAAACGGTTAAAGATAGGACATTGCGGTTTTCACCATTGGATTAAGCACCTCATTTTACATAAAATAAGTCCTAGAAGTCAACTCTCAAGAGTTGATAATGGTACAAACGCATAATATGTTGATATACCACATTTTAAAATATTTATTATTCTCCATTTTACTCGATCTCCTAAACGGTTAAAGATAGGACTTTGCGGTTTTCACCAGGGGATTCAGCACCTCATTTTACATAAAATAAGTCCTATAAGTCGACTTTCAAGAGTTGATAAAGGTATAAACGAATAAAATGTTTATATATCACAAGCGAATGAAATGTTTATATATCAATTTTTCAAATATCTATTATTTTCCATTTTACTCGATCTCCTAGACCGTTCAAGATAGGACATTGCGGTTTTCATCAGTGGAATCAGCACCTCATTTTACATAAAATAAGTCCTATAAATCTACTCTAAAGAGTTGATAAATTTACAAACGAATAAAATGTTTATGTATCACATTTTTAAATATCTATTATTTTCCATTTTACTCGATCACCTAAACGGTTAATGATAGGACATTGCGGTTTTCATCAGAGGATTTAGCACCTCATTTTACATTAAATAAGTCCTTTATGTCTACTCTCAAGAGTTGATAAAAGTACAAACGAATAAAATGTTTATGTATCACATTTTTAAATATCTATTATTCTCCATTTTACTCGATCTCCTAAACGGTTAAAGATAGGACATTGCGGTGTTCACCAGTGTATTAAGCACCTCGTTTTACATATAATAAGTCCTATAAGTCTACTCTAAAGAGTTAATAAAGGTTTAAACGAAAAAAATGTTTATATATCACATTTTTAAATATCTAATATTTTCCATTTTACTCGATCTCCTAAACGGTTAAAGATAGGACATAGCGGTTTTCACCAGTGGATTCAGCACGTCATTTTAAATAAAATAAGTCCTACAAGTTTACTCTCAAGAGTTGATAAAGGTACAAACGAATAAAATGTTTATATATCACATTTTTAAATATCAATTATTCTCCATTTTACTTGATCTCCTAAACGGTTTAAGATAGGACATTGCGGTTTTCACCAGTGGATTAAGCACCTCGCTTTACATATAATAAGTTCTATAAGTCTACTTTCAAGAGTTGATAAAGGTACAAACGAATAAAATGTTTATATATAACATTTTTAAATATCTATTATTTTCCATTTTACTCGATCTCCTAAACGGTTAAAGATAGGACATTGCGGTTTTTACCTGTGGATTCAGCACCTCATTTTACATAAAATAAGTCCTATAAGTCGACTTTCAAGTGTTGATAAAGGTACAAACGAATAAAATGTTTATATATCACATTTTCAAATATCTATTATTCTCCATTTTACTCGATCTCTTAAACCGTTAAAGATAGGACATTGCGGTTTTCATCAGTGGATTCAGCACCTTATTTTACATATTATAAGTCCCATAAGTCTACTTTCAAGAGTTGATAAACGTACAAACGAATAAAATGCTTATATATCACATTTTTAAATATTTATTATTCTCCATTTTACTCGATCTCCTAAACCGTTAAAGATAGGACATTGCGGTTTTCATCAGTGGAATCAGCACCTCATTTTACATTACATAAGTCCAATAAGTCTACTCTCAACTGTTGATAAAGGTGCAAACGAATAAAATGTTTATATAACACATTTTTAAATATCTATTATTCTCCATTTTACTCGATCTCCTAAACGGTTGGAGATAGGACATTGCGGTTTTTACCAGTAAATTCCGCACCTCATTTTACATAAAATAAGTTCTATAAGTCTACTCTCAAGAGTTGATAATGGTACAAACGCATAATATGTTGATATACCACATTTTAAAATATTTATTATTCTCCATTTTACTCGATCTCCTAAACGGTTAAAGATAGGACTTTGCGGATTTCACCAGGGGATTCAGCACCTCATTTTACATAAAATAAGTCCTAGAAGTCAACTCTCAAGAGTTGATAAAGGTACAAACGAATAATATGTTTATATATCACATTCTTAAATATCTATTATTCTCCATTTTACTCGATCACCAAAACGGTTAAAGATAGGACATTGCGGTTTTCACCATTGGATTAAGCACCTCATTTTACATAAAATAAGTCCTATAAGTCTACTCTCAAAAGTTGATAAAGGTACTAACGGATAAAATGTTTACATATGACATTTTTAAATATCTATTACTCTCCATTTTACTTGATCTCCTAAACGGTTAAAGATAGGACATTGCGGTTTTCACCAGTGGATTCAGCACCTCTTTTTTCATAAAATAAGTCCTATAAGTCTACTCTCAAAAGTTGATAAAGGTACAAACGAATAAAATGTTTATATATCACATTTTTAAATATCTATTATTCTCCATTTTACTCGATCTCCTAAACGGTTAAAGATAGGACATTGCGGTTTTCACCAGTGGCTTCAGCACCTCATTCTACATAACATGAGTCCTATAAGTCTACTCTAAAGAGTTGATAATGTTACAAACGAATAAAATGTTTATATATAAATTTTTAAAAATCTAATATTTTCCATTTTACTCGATCTCCTAAACCGATAAAGATAGGACATTGAGGTTTTCACCAGTAAATTCAGCACCACATTTTACATAAAATAAGTCCTATAAGTCTACTCTCAAGTGTTGATAAAGGTACAAACGAATAAAATGTTTATATAACACATTTTTAAATATCTATTATTCTCCAATTTACTCGATTTTCTAAACGGTTAAAGATAGGACATTGCGGTTTTCACCAGTGGATTAAGCACCTCGTTTTACATATAATAAGTTCTATAAGTCAACTCTAAAGAGTTGATAAAGGTACAAACGAATAAAATGTTTATATATCACATTTTTAAATATCTATTAATCTCCATTTTACTCGATCTCCTAAACGGTTGAAGATAGGACATTGCGGTGTTCACCAGTAATTTAAGCACCTCGTTTTACATATAATAAGTACTATAAGTCAACTCTAAAGAGTTGATAAAGGTACAAACGAATAAAATGTTTATACATCACATTTTTAAATATCTATTAATCTCCATTTTACTCGATCTGCTAAACGGTTAAAGATAGGACATTGCGGTTTTCACCAGTGGATTCAGCACCTCATTTTACATAAAATAAGTCCTATAAGTCGACTTTCAAGAGTTGATAAAGGTACAAACGAATAAAATGTTTATATATCACATTTTCAAACATCTATTAATCTTTATTTTACTCGATCTCCTAAACGGTTAACAATAGGACATTGCGGTTTTCATCAGTGGAATCAGCACCTCATTTTACATTAAATAAGTCCTATAAATCTACTCTAAAGGGTTGATAAAGGTACAAACGAATAAAATGTTTATGAATCACATTTTTAAATATCTATTATTTTCCATTTTACTGAATCTCCTAAACGGTTAAAGATAGGAGATTGGGGTTTTCATCAGAGGATTAAGCACCTCATTTTACATATAATAAGTCCTATAAGTCTACTCTAAAGAGTTAATAAAGGTACAAACGAAAAAAATGTTTATATATCACATTTTTAAATATCTAATATTTTCCATTTTACTCGATCTCCTAAACGGTTAAAGATAGGACATTGCGGTTTTCACCAGTGGATTCAGCACCTCATTTTAAATAAAATAAGTCCTACAAGTCTACACTCAAGAGTTGATAAAGGTACAAACGAATAAAATGTTTATATATCACATTTTTAAATATCTATTATTTTCCATTTTACTCGATCTCCTAAATGGCTAAAGATAGGACATTGCGGTTTTTACCAGTGGCTTTAGCACCTCATTTTACATAAAATAAGTCCTATAGGTCGACTTTCAAGAGTTGATAAAGGTACAAGCGAATAAAATGTTTATATAACACATTTTTAAATATCTATTATTCTCCATTTTACTCGATTTTCTAAACGGTTAAAGATAGGACATAGCGGTGTTCACCAGTGGATTAAGCACCTCGTTTTACATATAATAAGTCTTATAAGTCTACTTTAAAGAGTTAATAAAGGTACAAACGAAAAAAATGTTAATATATCACATTTTTAAATATCTATTATTCTCCATTTTACTCGATCTCCTAAACGGTTAAAGATAGGACTGCGGTTTTCACCAGTGGATTCAGAACATCATTTTACATAAAATAAGTCCTATAAGTCTACTCTCAAGAGTTGATAAAGGTACAAACGAAAAAAATGTTTATATATCACATTTTTAAATATCTATTATTTTCCATTTTACTCGATCTCCTAAATGGTTAAAGATAGGACATTGCGGTTTTCACCAGTGGATTCAGCACCTCATTTTTCATAAAATAAGTCCTATAAGTCTACTCTTAAAAGTTGATAAAGGTACAAACGAATAAAATGTTTATATATAACATTTTTAAATATCTATTATTTTCCATTTTACTCGATCTATTAAACGGTTAAAGATAGGACATTGCGGTTTTCACCAGTGGATTCAGCACCTCATTTTACATAAAATAAGTCCTATAAGTCGACTTTCAAGAGTTGATAAAGGTACAAACGAATAAAATGTTTATATATCACATTTTCAAATATCTATTATTCTCCATTTTACTCGATCTCCTAAACCGTTAAAGATAGGACATTGCGGTTTTCATCAGTGGAATCAGCACCTCATTTTACATTAAATAAGTTCAATAAGTCTACTCTCAAGTGTTGATAAAGGTACAAACGAATAAAATGTTTATATAACACATTTTTAAATATCTATTATTCTCCATTTTACTCGATCTCCTAAATAATTAAAGATAGGACATTGCGGTTTTCATCAGTGGATTCAGCACCTTATTTTACATATTATAAGTCCCATAATTCTACTCTCAAGAGTTGATAAACGTAGAAACGAATAAAATGCTTATATATCACATTTTTAAATATCTATTATTCTCCATTTTACTCGATCTCCTAAATGGTTAAAGATAGGACATTGCGGTTTTCATCAATGGATTCAGCACCTCATTTTACATAAAATAAGTCCTATAAGTCTCCTCTCAAGTGTTGATAAAGGTCCAAACGAATAAAATGTTTATATAACACATTTTTAAATAACTATTACTCTCCATTTTACTCGATCTCCTAAACGGTTAAAGATAGGACATTGCGGTTTTCATCAGTGGATTTAGCACCTCATTTTACATTAAATAAGTCCTTTAAGTCTACTCTCAAGAGTTGATAAAGGTACAAACGAATAAAATGTTTATGTATCACATTTTTAAATATCTATTATTATCCATTTTACTCGATTTCCTAAACGGTTAAAGATAGGACATTGCGGTGTTCACCTGTGGATTAAGCACCTCGTTTTACATATAATAAGTCCTATAAGTCTACTCTAAAGAGTTAATAAAAGTACAAACGAAAAAAATGTTTATATATCACATTTTTAAATATCTAATATTTTCCATTTTACTCGATCTCCTAAACGGTTAAAGATAGGACATTGCGGTTTTCACCAGTGGATTCAGCACCTCATTTTAAATAAAATAAGTCCTACAAGTCTACTCTCAAGAGTTGATAAAGGTACAAACGAATAAAATGTTTATATATCACATTTTTAAATATCTATTAATCTCCATTTTACTCGATCTGCTAAACGGTTAAAGATAGGACATTGCGGTTTTCACCAGTGGATTAAGCACCTCGTTTTACATATAATAAGTACTATAAGTCAACTCTAAAGAGTTGATAAAGGTACAAACGAATAAAATGTTTATATATCACATTTTTAAATATCTAATATTTTCCATTTTACTCGATCTCCTAAACGGTTAAAGATAGGACATTGCGGTTTTCACCAGTGGATTCAGCACCTCATTTTAAATAAAATAAGTTCTATAAGTCTACTCTCAAGAGTTGATAAAGGTACAAACGAATAAAATGTTTATGTATCACATTTTTAAATATCTATTATTCTCCATTTTACTCGATCTCCTAAACGGTTGAAGATAGGACATTGCGGTGTTCACCAGTAATTTAAGCACCTCGTTTTACATATAATAAGTACTATAAGTCAACTCTAAAGAGTTGATAAAGGTACAAACGAATAAAATGTTTATATATCACATTTTTAAATATCTATTAATCTCCATTTTACTCGATCTGCTAAACGGTTAAAGATAGGACATTGCGGTTTTCACCAGTGGATTCAGCACCTCATTTTACATAAAATAAGTCCTATAAGTCGACTTTCAAGAGTTGATAAAGGTACAAACGAATAAAATGTTTATATATCACATTTTCAAACATCTATTAATCTTTATTTTACTCGATCTCCTAAACGGTTAACAATAGGACATTGCGGTTTTCATCAGTGGAATCAGCACCTCATTTTACATAAAATAAGTCCTATAAATCTACTCTAAAGGGTTGATAAAGGTACAAACGAATAAAATGTTTATGAATCACATTTTTAAATATCTATTATTTTCCATTTTACTGAATCTCCTAAACGGTTAAAGATAGGAGATTGGGGTTTTCATCAGAGGATTAAGCACCTCATTTTACATATAATAAGTCCTATAAGTCTACTCTAAAGAGTTAATAAAGGTACAAACGAAAAAAATGTTTATATATCACATTTTTAAATATCTAATATTTTCCATTTTACTCGATCTCCTAAACGGTTAAAGATAGGACATTGCGGTTTTCACCAGTGGATTCAGCACCTCATTTTAAATAAAATAAGTCCTACAAGTCTACACTCAAGAGTTGATAAAGGTACAAACGAATAAAATGTTTATATATCACATTTTTAAATATCTATTATTTTCCATTTTACTCGATCTCCTAAATGGTTAAAGATAGGACATTGCGGTTTTTACCAGTGGCTTTAGCACCTCATTTTACATAAAATAAGTCCTATAGGTCGACTTTCAAGAGTTGATAAAGGTACAAGCGAATAAAATGTTTATATATCACATTTTCAAATATCTATTATTCTCCATTTTACTCGATCTCCTAAACCGTTAAAGATAGGACATTGCGGTTTTCATTAGTGGAATCAGCACCTCATTTTACATTAAATAAGTCCAATAAGTCAACTCTTAAGTGTTGATAAAGGTGCAAACGAATAAAATGTTTATATAACACATTTTTAAATATCTATTATTTTCCATTTTACTCGATCTCCTAAACGGTTAAAGATAGGACATTGCGCTTTTCACCAGTGGATTCAGCACGTCATTTTACATAAAATAAGTCCTATAAGTCGACTTTCAAGAGTTGATAAAGGTACAAACGAATAAAATGTTTATATATCACATTTTCAAATATCTATTAATTTTTATTTTACTCGATCTCCTAAACGGTTAAAGATAGACATTGTGGTTTTTACCAGTGGCTTCAGCACCTCATTTTACATAAAATAAGTCCTATAAGTCGACTTTCAAGATTTGATAAAGGTACAAACGAATAAAATGTTTATATATCACATTTTCAAATATCTATTATTCTCCATTTTACTCGATCTCCTAAACCGTTAAAGATAGGACATTGCGGTTTTCATCAGTGGAATCAGCACCTCATTTTACATAAAATAAGTCCTATAAATCTACTCTAAAGAGTTGATAAAGGTACAAACGAAAAAAATGTTTATATATCACATTTTTAAATATCTATTATTTTCCATTTTACTCGATCTCCTAAATGGTTAAAGATAGGACATTGCGGTTTTCACCAGTGGATTCAGCACCTCATTTTTCATAAAATAAGTCCTATAAGTCTACTCTTAAAAGTTGATAAAGGTACAAACGAATAAAATGTTTATATATAACATTTTTAAATATCTATTATTTTCCATTTTACTCGATCTATTAAACAATTAAAGATAGGACATTGCGGTTTTCACCAGTGGATTCAGCACCTCATTTTACATAAAATAAGTCCTGTAAGTCGACTTTCAAGAGTTGATAAAGGTACAAACGAATAAAATGTTTATATATCACATTTTCAAATATCTATTATTCTCCATTTTACTCGATCTCCTAAACCGTTAAAGATAGGACATTGCGGTTTTTATCAGTGGAATCAGCACCTCATTTTACATTAAATAAGTTCAATAAGTCTACCCTCAAGTGTTGATAAAGGTACAAACGAATAAAATGTTTATATAACACATTTTTAAATATCTATTATTCTCCATTTTACTCGATCTCCTAAATAATTAAAGATAGGACATTGCGGTTTTCATCAGTGGATTCAGCACCTTATTTTACATATTATAAGTCCCATAAGTCTACTCTCAAGAGTTGATAAACGTACAAACGAATAAAATGCTTATATATCACATTTTTAAATATCTATTATTCTCCATTTTACTCGATCTCCTAAATGGTTAAAGATAGGACATTGCGGTTTTCATCAATGGATTCAGCACCTCATTTTACATAAAATAAGTCCTATAAGTCTCCTCTCTAGTGTTGATAAAGGTCCAAACGAATAAAATGTTTATATAACACATTTTTAAATAACTATTACTCTCCATTTTACTCGATCTCCTAAACGGTTAAAGATAGGACATTGCGGTTTTCATCAGTGGATTTAGCACCTCATTTTACATTAAATAAGTCCTTTAAGTCTACTCTCAAAAGTTGATAAAGGTACTAACGGATAAAATGTTTATATATGACATTTTTAAATATCTATTACTCTCCATTTTACTTGATCTCCTAAACGGTTAAAGATAGGACATTGCGGTTTCCACCAGTGGATTCAGAACCTCATTTTACATAAAATAAGTCCTATAAATCTACTCTCAAGAATTGATAAAGGTACAAACGAAAAAAATGTTTATATATCACATTTTTAAATATCAATTATTCTTCATTTTACTCGATCTCCTAAACAGTTAAAGATATGACATTGCGGTTTTCACCAGTGAATTCAGCACCTCATTTTACATAAAATAATTCCTAGAAGTCAACTCTTAAGAGTTGATAAAGGTACAAACGAATAAAATGTTTATATATTAATTTTTAAATATCTATTATTTTCCATTTTACTCGATCTCCTAAACCGATAAAGATAGGACATTGCGGTTTTCACCAGTAAATTCAGCACCACATTTTACATAAAACAAGTCTTATAAGTCTACTCTCAAGTGTTGATAAAGGTACAAACGAATAAAATGTTTATATAACACATTTTTAAATATCCATTATTTTCCATTTTACTCGATCTCCTAAATGGTTAAAGATAGGACATTGCGGTTTTCATCAGTGGATTCAGCACCTCATTTTACATTAAATAAGTTTTATGAGTCTACTCTAAAGAGTTGATAAAGGTACAAACGAAAAAAAATGTTAATATATCACATTTTTAAATATCTATTATTCTCCATTTTACTCGATCTCCTAAACGGTTAAAGATAGGACATTGCGGTTTTCACCAGTGGATTCAGCACCACATTTTACATAAAATAAGTCCTATAAGTCGACTTTCAAGAGTTGATAAAGGTACAAACGAATAAAATGTTTATATATCACATTTTTAAATATCTATTACTCTTCATTTTACTCGATCTCCTAAACGGTTAAAGATAGGACATTGCGGTTTTCACCAGTAAATTCAGCACCTCATTTTACATAAAATAAGTCCTATAAGTCTACTCTAAATAGTTGATAAAGGTACAAACGATTAAAATGTTTATATATCACACTTTTAAATATCTATTATTCTCCATTTTATCCGATCTCCTAAACGGTTAAATATAGGACATTGCGGTTTGAACCAGTGGATTCAGCACCATATTTTACATAAAATAAGTCCTATAAGTCTACTCTAAATAGTTGATAAAGGTACAAACGAATAAAAAGTTTATATTTCACATTTTTAAATATCTATTATTCTCCATTTTACTCGATCTCCTAAACGGTTAAATATAGGACATTGCGGTTTGAACCAGTGTATTCAGCACCTTATTTTACATAAAATAAGTTCTATAAGTCTACTCTAAATAGTTGATAAAAGTACAAACGAATAAAATGTTTATATATCACATTTTTATATATCTATTATTCTCCATTTTACTCGATCTCCTAAACAGTTAAATATAGGACATTGCGGTTTTCAACAGTGGATTAAGCACCTCATTTTACATAAAACAAGTCCTATAAGTCTACTCTCAAGAGTCATAAAGGTACAAACAAATAAAATGTTTACATATCACTTTTTTAAATATCTATTATTCTCCATTTTACTCGATCTCCTAAACGGTTAAAGATAGGACATTGCGGTTTTCACCAGTGGATTTAGCACCTCATTTTACATAAAATAAGTCCTATAAATCTACTCTCAAAAGTCATAAAGGTACAAACGAATAAATTGTTTATATATCACATTTTTAAATATCTATTATCCACCAGTTTACTCGATCTCCTAAACGGTTAAAGATAGGACATTGTGGTTTTCACCAGTGGATTCAGCACCTCATTTTACATAAAATAAGTTCTATAAGTCTACTCTCAAGAGTTGATAAAGGTACAAACGGATAAAATGTTTATATATCACATTTTCAAATATCTATGATTCTCCATTTTACTCGATCTCTTAAACAGTTAAAGATAGGACATTGCGGTTTTCCCCAGTGGATTCAGTCCCTCATTTTACATAAAATAAGTCCTATAAGTCTACTCTCAAGAGTCATAAAGGTACAAACGAATAAAATGTTTATATATCACATTTTTAAATATCTATTATTTTCCATTTTACTCGATCTCCTAAACGGTTAAAGATTGGACATTGCGGTTTTTACCAGAGAATTCAGCACCTCATTTTACATAATTTAAGTCCTATAAGTCTACTCTCAAGAGTTGATAAAGGTACAAACGAATAAAATGTTTATATATCACATTTTTAAATATCTATTATTCACCATTTTACTCGATCTCCTAACCGGTTAAAGATAGGACATTGCGGTTTTCACCAAAAAATTCAGCACCTTATTTTACATAAAATAAGTCCTATAGGTCTAGTCTTAAGAGTTGATAAAGGTACAAACAAGTATAATGTTTATATATCACATTTTTAAATATCTATTATTTTCCATTTTACTCGATCTCCTAAACGGTTAAAAATAGGACATTGCCGTTTTCACCAGTGGATTCAGCACTTTATTTTACATAAAATAAGTCCTATAAGTCTACTCTAAATAGTTGATAAAGGTACAAACGAATAAAAGGTTTATATATTATATTTTTAAATATCTATTATTCTCCATTTTACTCGATCTCCTAAACGGTTAAATATAGGATATTGCGGTTTTCACCAGTGGATTTAGCACCTCATTTTACATAAAATAAGTCTTATGAGTCTACTCTTAAGAGTTGATAAAGGTACAAACGAATAAAATGTTTATATATCCCATTTTTATATACCTATTATTCTCCATTTTACTCGATCTCCTAAACAGTTAAATATAGGACATTGCGGTTTTTATCAGTGGATTTAGCACCTCATTTTACATAAAATAAGTCCTATAAGTCTACTCTCAAGAGTCATAAAGGTACAAACGAATAAAATGTTTATATATCACATTTTTAAATATCTATTATTCTCCATTTTACTCGATCTCCTAAACGGTTAAAGATAGGACATTGCGGTTTTCACCAGCGGATTTAGCACCTTATTTTACAAAAAATAAGTCCTATAAGTCTACTCTCAAGAGATAATAAAGGTACAAACGAATAAAATATTTATATATCACATTTTTAAATATCTATTATTCACCATTTTACTCGATCTCCTAAACGGTTAAAGATAGGACATTGCGGTTTTCACCAGTGGATGCAGCACCTCATTTTACATAAAATAAGTTCTATAAGTCTACTCTCAAGAGTCATAAAGGTACAAACGAATAAATTGTTTATATATCACATTTTTAAATATCTATTATTTACCATTTTACTCGATCTCCTAAACGGTTAAAGATAGGACATTGTGGTTTTCACCAGTGGATTCAGCACCTCACTTTACATAAAATAAGTCCTATAAGTCTACTCTTAAGAGTTGATAAAGGTACAAACGAATAAAATGTTTATATATCACATTTTTAAATATTTATTATTCACCATTTTACTCGATCTCCTAAACGGTTAAATATAGGACATTGCGGTTTTCACCAGTGGATTTAGCACCTCATTTTACATAAAATAAGTCCTATAAGTCTACTCTCAAGAGTCATAAAGGTACAAACGAATAAATTGTTTATATATCACATTTTTAAATATCTATTATTTACCATTTTACTCGATCTCCTAAACGGTTAAAGATAGGACATTGTGGTTTTTACCAGTGGATTCAGCACCTCATTTTACATAAAATAAGTCCTATAAGTCTACTCTCAAGAGTTGATAAAGGTACAAACAAATAAAATGTTTATATATCACATTTTTAAACATCTATTATTCACCATTTTACTCGATCTCCTAAACGGTTAAAGATAGGACATTGCGGTTTTCAAAAATGGATTCAGCACCTCATTTTACATAAAATAAGTCCTATAAGTCTACTCTCAAGAGTCATAAAGGTACAAACGAATAAATTGTTTTTATATCACATTTTTATATCTATTATTCTCCATTTTACTCGATCTCCTAAACAGTTAAATATAGGACATTGCGGTTTTTATCAGTGGATTTAGCACCTCATTTTACATAAAATAAGTCCTATAAGTCTACTCTCAAGTGTCATAAAGGTACAAACGAATAAAATGTTTATATTTCACATTTTAAATATCTATTATTCTCCATTTTACTCGATCTCCTAAACGGTTAAAGATAGGACATTGCGGTTTTCACCAGCGGATTTAGCACCTTATTTTACAAAAAATAAGTCCTATATGTCTACTCTCAAGAGATAATAAAGGTACAAACGAATAAAATATTTATATATCACATTTTTAAATATCTATTATTCACCATTTTACTCGATCTCCTAAACGGTTAAAGATAGGACATTGTGGTTTTTACCAGTGGATTCAGCACCTCATTTTACATAAAATAAGTCCTATAAGTCTACTCTCAAGAGTTGATAAAGGTACAAACGAATAAAATGTTTATATATCACATTTTTAATAATCTATTATTCACCATTTTACTCGATCTCCTAAACGGTTAAAGATAGGACATTGCGGTTTTCAAAAATGGATTCAGCACCTCATTTTACATAAAATATGTCCTATAAGTCTACTCTCAAGAGTCATAAAGGTACAAACGAATAAATTGTTTATATATCACATTTTTAAATATCTATTATTTACCATTTTACTCGATCTCCTAAACGGTTAAAGATAGGACATTGCGGTTTGAACCAGTGGATTCAGCACCTCATTTTACATAAAATAAGTCCTATAAGTCTACTCTAAATAGTTGATAAAGGTACAAACGATTAAAATGTTTATATATCACACTTTTAAATATCTATTATTCTCCATTTTATCCGATCTCCTAAACGGTTAAATATAGGACATTGCGGTTTGAACCAGTGGATTCAGCACCATATTTTACATAAAATAAGTCCTATAAGTCTACTCTAAATAGTTGATAAAGGTACAAACGAATAAAAAGTTTATATTTCACATTTTTAAATATCTATTATTCTCCATTTTACTCGATCTCCTAAACGGTTAAATATAGGACATTGCGGTTTGAACCAGTGTATTCAGCACCTTATTTTACATAAAATAAGTTCTATAAGTCTACTCTAAATAGTTGATAAAAGTACAAACGAATAAAATGTTTATATATCACATTTTTATATATCTATTATTCTCCATTTTACTCGATCTCCTAAACAGTTAAATATAGGACATTGCGGTTTTCAACAGTGGATTAAGCACCTCATTTTACATAAAACAAGTCCTATAAGTCTACTCTCAAGAGTCATAAAGGTACAAACAAATAAAATGTTTACATATCACTTTTTTAAATATCTATTATTCTCCATTTTACTCGATCTCCTAAACGGTTAAAGATAGGACATTGCGGTTTTCACCAGTGGATTTAGCACCTCATTTTACATAAAATAAGTCCTATAAATCTACTCTCAAAAGTCATAAAGGTACAAACGAATAAATTGTTTATATATCACATTTTTAAATATCTATTATCCACCAGTTTACTCGATCTCCTAAACGGTTAAAGATAGGACATTGTGGTTTTCACCAGTGGATTCAGCACCTCATTTTACATAAAATAAGTTCTATAAGTCTACTCTCAAGAGTTGATAAAGGTACAAACGGATAAAATGTTTATATATCACATTTTCAAATATCTATGATTCTCCATTTTACTCGATCTCTTAAACAGTTAAAGATAGGACATTGCGGTTTTCCCCAGTGGATTCAGTCCCTCATTTTACATAAAATAAGTCCTATAAGTCTACTCTCAAGAGTCATAAAGGTACAAACGAATAAAATGTTTATATATCACATTTTTAAATATCTATTATTTTCCATTTTACTCGATCTCCTAAACGGTTAAAGATTGGACATTGCGGTTTTTACCAGAGAATTCAGCACCTCATTTTACATAATTAAAGTCCTATAAGTCTACTCTCAAGAGTTGATAAAGGTACAAACGAATAAAATGTTTATATATCACATTTTTAAATATCTATTATTCACCATTTTACTCGATCTCCTAACCGGTTAAAGATAGGACATTGCGGTTTTCACCAAAAAATTCAGCACCTCATTTTACATAAAATAAGTCCTATAGGTCTAGTCTTAAGAGTTGATAAAGGTACAAACAAGTATAATGTTTATATATCACATTTTTAAATATCTATTATTTTCCATTTTACTCGATCTCCTAAACGGTTAAAAATAGGACATTGCCGTTTTCACCAGTGGATTCAGCACTTTATTTTACATAAAATAAGTCCTATAAGTCTACTCTAAATAGTTGATAAAGGTACAAACGAATAAAAGGTTTATATATTATATTTTTAAATATCTATTATTCTCCATTTTACTCGATCTCCTAAACGGTTAAATATAGGATATTGCGGTTTTCACCAGTGGATTTAGCACCTCATTTTACATAAAATAAGTCTTATGAGTCTACTCTTAAGAGTTGATAAAGGTACAAACGAATAAAATGTTTATATATCCCATTTTTATATACCTATTATTCTCCATTTTACTCGATCTCCTAAACAGTTAAATATAGGACATTGAGGTTTTTATCAGTGGATTTAGCACCTCATTTTACATAAAATAAGTCCTATAAGTCTACTCTCAAGAGTCATAAAGGTACAAACGAATAAAATGTTTATATATCACATTTTTAAATATCTATTATTCTCCATTTTACTCGATCTCCTAAACGGTTAAAGATAGGACATTGCGGTTTTCACCAGCGGATTTAGCACCTTATTTTACAAAAAATAAGTCCTATAAGTCTACTCTCAAGAGATAATAAAGGTACAAACGAATAAATTGTTTATATATCACATTTTTAAATATCTATTATTTACCATTTTACTCGATCTCCTAAACGGTTAAAGATAGGACATTGTGGTTTTCACCAGTGGATTCAGCACCTCACTTTACATAAAATAAGTCCTATAAGTCTACTCTTAAGAGTTGATAAAGGTACAAACGAATAAAATGTTTATATATCACATTTTTAAATATTTATTATTCACCATTTTACTCGATCTCCTAAACGGTTAAATATAGGACATTGCGGTTTTCACCAGTGGATTTAGCACCTCATTTTACATAAAATAAGTCCTATAAGTCTACTCTCAAGAGTCATAAAGGTACAAACAAATAAATTGTTTATATATCACATTTTTAAATATCTATTATTTACCATTTTACTCGATCTCCTAAACGGTTAAAGATAGGACATTGTGGTTTTTACCAGTGGATTCAGCACCTCATTTTACATAAAATAAGTCCTATAAGTCTACTCTCAAGAGTTGATAAAGGTTCAAACAAATAAAATGTTTATATATCACATTTTTAAACATCTATTATTCACCATTTTACTCGATCTCCTAAACGGTTAAAGATAGGACATTGCGGTTTTCAAAAATGGATTCAGCACCTCATTTTACATAAAATAAGTCCTATAAGTCTACTCTCAAGAGTCATAAAGGTACAAACGAATAAATTGTTTTTATATCACATTTTTATATCTATTATTCTCCATTTTACTCGATCTCCTAAACAGTTAAATATAGGACATTGCGGTTTTTATCAGTGGATTTAGCACCTCATTTTACATAAAATAAGTCCTATAAGTCTACTCTCAAGTGTCATAAAGGTACAAACGAATAAAATGTTTATATTTCACATTTTAAATATCTATTATTCTCCATTTTACTCGATCTCCTAAACGGTTAAAGATAGGACATTGCGGTTTTCACCAGCGGATTTAGCACCTTATTTTACAAAAAATAAGTACTATATGTCTACTCTCAAGAGATAATAAAGGTACAAACGAATAAAATATTTATATATCACATTTTTAAATATCTATTATTCACCATTTTACTCGATCTCCTAAACGGTTAAAGATAGGACATTGCGGTTTTCACCAGTGGATTCAGCACCTCATTTTACATAAAATAAGTTCTATAAGTCCACTCTCAAGAGTTGATAAAGGAACAAACGGAAAAAATGTTTGTATATCACATTTTTAAATATCTATTATTCACCATTTTACTCGATCTCCTAAACGGTTAAAGATAGGACATTGCGGTTTTCACCAGTGGATTTAGCACCTCATTTTACATAAAATAAGTTCTATAAGTCTACTCTCATGAGTTGATAAAGGAACAAACGGATAAAATGTTTATATATCACATTTTTAAATATCTATTATTTTCCATTTTCCTCGATCTCCTAAACGGTTATACATAGGACATTGCGGTTTTCACCAGTGGATTTAGCACCTCATTTTACATAAAATAAGTCCTATAAGTCTACTCTCAAGAGTCATAAAGGTACAAACGAATAAATTGTTTATATATCACATTTTTAAATATCTATTATTTACCATTTTACTCGATCTCCTAAACGGTTAAAGATAGGACATTGTGGTTTTTACCAGTGGATTCAGCACCTCATTTTACATAAAATAAGTCCTATAAGTCTACTCTCAAGAGTTGATAAAGGTACAAACAAATAAAATGTTTATATATCACATTTTTAAACATCTATTATTCACCATTTTACTCGATCTCCTAAACGGTTAAAGATAGGACATTGCGGTTTTCACCAGTAAATTCAGCACCTCATTTTACATAAAATAAGTCCTATAAGTCGACTTTCAAGAGTTGATAAAGGTACAAACTAATAAAATGTTTATATATCACATTTTTAAATATCTATTATTCTCCATTTTACTCGCTCTCCTAAACGGTTAAATATAGGACATTGCGGTTTGAACCAGTAGATTCAGCACCATAATTTACATAAAATAAGTCCTATAAGTCAACTCTAAATAGTTGATAAAAGTACAAACGAATAAAATGTTTATATATCACATTTTTATATATCTATTATTAACCATTTTACTCGATCTCCTAAACGGTTAAAGATAGGACATTGCGGTTTTCACCAGTGGATTTAGCACCTCATTTTACATAAAATAAGTTTTATAAGTCTACTCTCAAGAGTTGATAAAGGTACAAACGGATAAAAAGTTTATATATCACATTTTTAAATATCTATTATTTTCCATTTTACTCGATCTCCTAAACGGTTAAAGATTGGACATTGCGGTTTTTACCAGAGAATTCAGCACCTCATTTTACATAATTTAAGTCCTATAAGTCTACTCTCAAGAGTTGATAAAGGTACAAACGAATAAAATGTTTATGTATCACATTTTTAAATATCTATTATTCACCATTTTACTCGATCTCCTAAGCGGTTAAAGATAGGACATTGCGGTTTTCACCAAAAAATTCAGCACCTCATTTTACATAAAATAAGTCCTATAGGTCTAGACTTAAGAGTTGATAAAGGTACAAACAAGTAATATGTTTATATATCACATTTTTAAATATCTATTATTTTCCATTTTACTCGATCTCCTAAACGGTTAAAAATAGGACATTGCCGTTTTCACCAGTGGATTCAGCACTTTATTTTACATAAAATAAGTCCTATAAGTCTACTCTAAATAGTTGATAAAGGTACAAACGAATAAAATGTTTATATATTATATTTTTAAATATCTATTATTCTCCATTTTACTCGATCTCCTAAACGGTTAAATATAGGATATTGCGGTTTTCACCAGTGGATTTAGCACCTCATTTTACATAAAATAAGTCTTATGAGTCTACTCTTAAAAGTTGATAAAGGTACAAACGAATAAAATGTTTATATATCCCATTTTTATATATCTATTATTCTCCATTTTACTCGATCTCCTAAACAGTTAAATATAGGACATTGCGGTTTTTATCAGTGGATTTAGCAACTCATTTTACATAAAATAAGTCCTATAAGTCTACTCTCAAGAGTCATAAAGGTACAAACGAATAAAATGTTTATATATCACATTTTTAAATATCTATTATTCTCCATTTTACTCGATCTCCTAAACGGTTAAAGATAGGACATTGCGGTTTTCACCAGCGGATTTAGCACCTGATTTTACAAAAAATAAGTCCTATTAGTCTACTCTCAAGAGATAATAAAGGTACAAACGAATAAAATATTTATATAACACATTTTTAAATATCTATTATTCACCATTTTACTCGATCTCCTAAACGGTTAAAGATAGGACATTGCGGTTTTTACCAGTGGATTCAGCACCTCATTTTACATAAAATAAGTTCTATAAGTCTACTCTCAAGAGTTGATAAAGGAACAAACGGATAAAATGTTTATATATCACATTTTTAAATATCTATTATTTTCCATTTTCCTCGATCTCCTAAACGGTTATAGATATTACATTGCGGTTTTTACCAGAGAATTCAGCACCTCATTTTACATAATTTAAGTCCTATAAGTCTACTCTCAAGAGTTGATGAAGGTACAAACGAATAAAATGTTTATATATCACATTTTTAAATATCAATTATTCTTCATTTTACTCGATCTCCTAAACGGTTAAAGATAGGACATTGCGATTTTCACCAGTAAATTCAGCACCTCATTTTACATAAAATAAGTCCTATAAGTCAACTCTAAATAGTTGATAAAAGTACAAACGAATAAAATGTTTATATATCACATTTTTATATATCTATTATTAACCATTTTACTCGATCTCCTAAACGGTTAAAGATAGGACATTGCGGTTTTCACCAGTGGATTCAGCACCTCATTTTACATAAAATAAGTTTTATAAGTCTACTCTCAAGAGTTGATAAAGGTACAAACGGATAAAAAGTTTATATATCACATTTTTAAATATCTATTATTTTCCATTTTACTCGATCTCCTAAACGGTTAAAGATTGGACATTGCGGTTTTTACCAGAGAATTCAGCACCTCATTTTACATAATTTAAGTCCTATAAGTCTACTCTCAAGAGTTGATAAAGGTACAAACGAATAAAATGTTTATATATCACATTTTTAAATATCTATTATTCACCATTTTACTCGATCTCCTAACCGGTTAAAGATAGGACATTGCGGTTTTCACCAAAAAATTCAGCACCTCATTTTACATAAAATAAGTCCTATAGGTCTAGTCTTAAGAGTTGATAAAGGTACAAACAAGTAAAATGTTTATATATCACATTTTTAAATATCTATTATTTTCCATTTTACTCGATCTCCTAAACGGTTAAAAATAGGACATTGCCGTTTTCACCAGTGGATTCAGCACTTTATTTTACATAAAATAAGTCCTATAAGTCTACTCTAAATAGTTGATAAAGGTACAAACGAATAAAATGTTTATATATTATATTTTTAAATATCTATTATTCTCCATTTTACTCGATCTCCTAAACGGTTAAATATAGGATATTGCGGTTTTCACCAGTGGATTTAGCACCTCATTTTACATAAAATAAGTCTTATGAGTCTACTCTTAAGAGTTGATAAAGGTACAAACGAATAAAATGTTTATATATCCCATTTTTATATATCTATTATTCTCCATTTTACCCGATCTCCTAAACAGTTAAATATAGGACATTGCGGTTTTTATCAGTGGATTTAGCACCTCATTTTACATAAAATAAGTCCTATAAGTCTACTCTCAAGAGTCATAAAGGTACAAACGAATAAAATGTTTATATATCACATTTTTAAATATCTATTATTCTCCATTTTACTCGATCTCCTAAACGGTTAAAGATAGGACATTGCGGTTTTCACCAGCGGATTTAGCACCTGATTTTACAAAAAATAAGTCCTATAAGTCTACTCTCAAGAGTTGATAAAGGTACAAACGAATAAAATGTTTATATATCACATTTTTAAATATCTATTATTCACCATTTTACTCGATCTCCTAACCGGTTAAAGATAGGACATTGCGGTTTTCACCAAAAAATTCAGCACCTCATTTTACATAAAATAAGTCCTATAGGTCTAGTCTTAAGAGTTGATAAAGGTACAAACAAGTAAAATGTTTATATATCACATTTTTAAATATCTATTATTTTCCATTTTACTCGATCTCCTAAACGGTTAAAAATAGGACATTGCCGTTTTCACCAGTGGATTCAGCACTTTATTTTACATAAAATAAGTCCTATAAGTCTACTCTAAATAGTTGATAAAGGTACAAACGAATAAAATGTTTATATATTATATTTTTAAATATCTATTATTCTCCATTTTACTCGATCTCCTAAACGGTTAAATATAGGATATTGCGGTTTTCACCAGTGGATTTAGCACCTCATTTTACATAAAATAAGTCTTATGAGTCTACTCTTAAGAGTTGATAAAGGTACAAACGAATAAAATGTTTATATATCCCATTTTTATATATCTATTATTCTCCATTTTACCCGATCTCCTAAACAGTTAAATATAGGACATTGCGGTTTTTATCAGTGGATTTAGCACCTCATTTTACATAAAATAAGTCCTATAAGTCTACTCTCAAGAGTCATAAAGGTACAAACGAATAAAATGTTTATATATCACATTTTTAAATATCTATTATTCTCCATTTTACTCGATCTCCTAAACGGTTAAAGATAGGACATTGCGGTTTTCACCAGCGGATTTAGCACCTGATTTTACAAAAAATAAGTCCTATAAGTCTACTCTCAAGAGATAATAAAGGTACAAACGAATAAAATATTTATATATCACATTTTTAAATATCTATTATTCACCATTTTACTCGATCTCCTAAACGGTTAAAGATAGGACATTGCGGTTTTCACCAGTGGATTCAGCACCTCATTTTACATAAAATAAGTTCTATAAGTCTACTCTCAAGAGTTGATAAAGGAACAAACGGATAAAATGTTTATATATCACATTTTTAAATATCTATTATTTTCCATTTTCCTCGATCTCCTAAACGGTTATAGATATTACATTGCGGTTTTCACCAGTGGATTTAGCACCTCATTTTACATGAAATAAGTCCTATAGGTCTACTCTTAAGAGTTGATAAAGGTACAAACGAATAAAATGTTTATATATCACAATTTTATATATCTATTATTCTCCATTTTACTCGATCTCCTAAACGGTTAAAGATAGGACATTGCGGTTTTCACCAGTGGATTCAGCACCTCATTTTACATAAAATAAGTTCTATAAGTCTACTGTCAAGAGTTGATAAAGGAACAAACGGAAAAAATGTTTGTATATCACATTTTTAAATATCTATTATTCACCATTTTACTCGATCTCCTAAACGGTTAAAGATAGGACATTGCGGTTTTCACCAGTGGATTCAGCACCTCATTTTACATAAAATAAGTTCTATAAGTCTACTCTCAAGAGTTGATAAAGGAACAAACGGATAAAATGTTTATATATCACATTTTTAAATATCTATTATTTTCCATTTTCCTCGATCTCCTAAACGGTTATACATAGGACATTGCGGTTTTCACCAGTAGATTTAGCACCTCATTTTACATAAAATAAGTCCTATAAGTCTACTCTCAAGAGTCATAAAGGTACAAGCGAATAAATTGTTTATATATCACATTTTTAAATATCTATTATTCACCATTATTCACCATTTTACTCGATCTCCTAAACGGTTAAATATAGGACATTGCGGTTTTCACCAGTAAATTCAGCACCTCATTTTACATAAAATAAGTCCTATAAGTCTACTCTAAATAGTTGATAAAGGTACAAACGAATAAAATGTTTATATATCACATTTTTAAATATCTATTATTCTCCATTTTACTCGATCTCCTAAACGGTTAAAGATAGGACATTGCGGTTTTCACCAGCGGATTTAGCACCTTATTTTACAAAAAATAAGTCCTATAAGTCTACTCTCAAGAGATAATAAAGGTACAAACGAATAAAATATTTATATATCACATTTTTAAATATCTATTATTCACCATTTTACTCGATCTCCTAAACGGTTAAAGATAGGACATTGCGGTTTTTACCAGTGGATTCAGCACCTCATTTTACATAAAATATGTTCTATAAGTCTACTCTCAAGAGTTGATAAAGGAACAAACGGATAAAATGTTTATATATCACATTTTTAAATATCTATTATTTTCCATTTTCCTCGATCTCCTAAACGGTTATAGATATTACATTGCGGTTTTCACCAGTGGATTCAGCACCTCACTTTACATAAAATAAGTCCTATAAGTCTACTCTTAAGAGTTGATAAAGGTACAAACGAATAAAATGTTTATATATCACATTTTTAAATATCTATTATTCTCCATTTTACTTGATCTCCTAAACGGTTAAAGATAGGACATTGCGGTTTTCACCAGTGGATTCAGCACCTCATTTTACATAAAATAAATTCTATAAGTCTACTCTCAAAAGTTGATAAAGGTACAAACGAATAAAATGGTTGTAAATCACATTTTTAAATATCTATTATTCTCCATTTTACTCGATCTCCTAAACGGTAAAAGATAGGACATTGCGGTTTTCACCAGTGGATTCAGCACCATATTTTACATAAAATAAGTCCTATAAGTCCACTCTAGATAGTTGATAAAGGTACAAACGAACAAAATGTTTATATATCACATTTTTAAATATCTATTATTCTCCATTTTACTCGATCTCCTAAACAGTTAAAGAAAGGACATTGCGGTTTTTACCAGTGGATTCTGCACATCTATTTACATAAAATAAGTCCTATAAGTCTACTCTTAAGAGTTGATAAAAGTACAAACGAATATAATGTTTATATATCACATTTTTAAATATCTATTAATCTCCATTTTAGTCGATCACCAAAACGATTAAAGATAGGACATTGCAGTTTTCACCAGTGGATTCAGCACCTCATTTTACATAAAATAAGTCTTATAGGTCTACTCTCAAAAGTTGATAAAGGTACAAACGAATAAAAGGTTTATATATCACATTTTTAAATATCTATTATTCTCCATTTTACTCGATGTCCTAAACGGTTAAAGATAGGACATTGCGGTTTTCACCAGTGAATTCAGCACCTCATTTTCCATAAAATAAGTCTTATAATTTTACTCTAAAGAGTTGATAAAGGTACAAAAGAAAAAAATGTTTATATATCACATTTTTAAATATCTATTATTCTCCATTTTACTTGATCTCCTAAACGGTTAAAGATAGGACATTGCGGTTTTCACCAGTGGATTCAGCACCTCATTTTACATAAAATAAATTCTATAAGTCTACTCTCAAAAGTTGATAAAGGTACAAACGAATAAAATGGTTGTAAATCACATTTTTAAATATCTATTATTCTCCATTTCACTCGATCTCCTAAACGGTAAAAGATAGGACATTGCGGTTTTCACCAGTGGATTCAGCACCTCATTTTACATAAAATAAGTTCTATAAGTCTACTCTCAAAAGTTAATAAAGGTACAAACGAATAAAATGGTTATATATCACATTTTTAACTATCTATTATTCTCCATTTTACTTGATCACCAAAACGGTTAAAGATGGGACATTGCGGTTTTCAAAATTGGATTCAGCACCTCATTTTACATAAAATAAGTCCTATAAGTCTACTCTAAAGAGTTGATAATGGTACAAACGAATAAAATATTTATCAATCACATTTTTAAATATCTATTATTCTCCATTTTACTCGATCTCCTAAACGGTAAAAGATAGGACATTGCGGTTTTCACCAGTGGATTCAGCACCTCATTTTACATAAAATAAGTTCTATAAGTCTACTCTCAAAAGTTAATAAAGGTACAAACGAATAAAATGGTTATATATCACATTTTTAACTATCTATTATTCTCCATTTTACTTGATCACCAAAACGGTTAAAGATGGGACATTGCGGTTTTCAAAATTGGATTTAGCACCTCATTTTACATAAAATAAGTCCTATAAGTCTACTCTAAAGAGTTGATAATGGTACAAACGAATAAAATATTTATCAATCACATTTTTAAATAGCTATTATTCTCCATTTTACTCGATCTCCTAAACGGTTAAAGATAGGACATAGCGGTTTTCACCAGTGTATTCAACACCTCATTTAAACAAAATAAGTCCTATAAGTCTTCTCTCAAAAGTTGATAAAGGTACAAACAAATAAAATGTTTATATATCATATTATTAAATATCTATTATTCTCCATTTTACTCGATCTCCTAAACGGTTGAAGATAGGACATTGCGGTTTTCACCAGTGGATTCAGCACCTCATTTTAAATAAAATAAGTCATATAAGTCTACTCTCAAGAGTTGATAAAGGTACAAACGAATAAAATGTTTATATATCACATTTTTAAATATCTATTAATCTTCACTTTACTCGATCTGCTAAACAGTTAATGATATGACATTGCGGTTTTCACCAGTGGATTCAGCACCTTATTTTACATGAAATAATTCCTATAAGTCTACACTCAAGAGTTGATAAAGGTACAAACGAATAAAATGTTTATATATCATATATCTAAATATCTATTATTCTCCATTTTACTCGATCTCCTAAACGGTTAAGGATTGGACATTGCGGTTTTCACCAGTGGATTCTGCACCTCATTTTAAATAAAATAAGTCTTATAGGACTTATTGATAAAGGTACAAACAAATAAAATATTTATATATCATATTATTAAATATCTATTATTCTCCATTTTACTCGATCTCCTAAACGGTTGAAGTTAGGACATTGCGGTTTTCACCAGTAAATTCAGCACCTCATTTTACATAAAATAAATTCTATAAGTCTATTCTCAAAAGTTGATAAAGGTACAAACGAATAAAATGGTTATATATCACATTTTTAAATATCTATTATTCTCCATTTTATTCGATGACCTATACGGTCAAAGATAGGACATTGCGGTTTTCACCACTGGATTCAGCAGCTCATTTTACATAAAATAAGTCCTATAAGTCTACTCTCAAAAGTTGATAAAAGTACAAATGAATAAAATGGTTATATATCACATTTTTAAATATCAATTATTCTCCATTTAATTCGATCTCCTAAACGGTTAAAGATAGGACATAGCGGTTTTCACCAGTGGATTCAACACCTCATTTAAACAAAATAAGTCCTATAAGTCTTCTCTCAAAAGTTGATAAAGGTACAGACAAATAAAATGTTTATATATCATATTATTAAATATCTATTATTCTAAATTTTACTCGATCTCCTAAACGGTTGAAGATAGGACATTGCGGTTTTCACCAGTGGATTCAGCACCTCATTTTAAATAAAATAAGTCATATAAGTCTACTCTCAAGAGTTGATAAAGGTACAAACGAATAAAATGTTTATATATCACATTTTTAAATATCTATTATTCTTCACTTTACTCGATCTGCTAAACAGTTAAAGATAGGACATTGCGGTTTTCACCAGTGGATTCAGCACCTTATTTTACATAAAATAATTCCTATAAGTCTACACTCAAGAGTTGATAAAGGTACAAACGAATAAAATGTTTATATATCATATATCTAAATATCTATTATTATCCATTTTACTCGATCTCCTAAGCAGTTAAAGATAGGACATTGCGGTTTTCACCAGTGAATTCAGCACCTTATTTTACATAAAATAAGTCCTATAAGTCTACTCTAAAGAGTTGATAAAGGTACAAACGAAAAAAACGTTTATATATCACATTTTTAAATATCTATTATTCTCCATTTTACTTGATCTCCTAAACGGTTAAAGATAGGACATTGCGGTTTTCACCAGTGGATTCAGCACCTCATTTTACATAAAATAAATTCTATAAGTCTACTCTCAAAAGTTGATAAAGGTACAAACGAATAAAATTGTTGTAAATCACATTTTTAAATATCTATTATTTTCCATTTTACTCGATCTCCTAAACGGTAAAAGATAGGACATTGCGGTTTTCACCAGTGGATTCAGCACCTCATTTTACATAAAATAAGTTCTATAAGTCTACTCTCAAAAGTTAATAAAGGTACAAACGAATAAAATGGTTATATATCACATTTTTAACTATCTATTATTCTCCATTTTACTTGATCACCAAAACGGTTAAAGATGGGACATTGCGGTTTTCAAAATTGGATTCAGCACCTCATTTTACATAAAATAAGTCCTATAAGTCTACTCTAAAGAGTTGATAATGGTACAAACGAATAAAATATTTATCAATCACATTTTTAAATATCTATTATTCTCCATTTTACTCGATCTCCTAAACGGTTAAAGATAGGACATAGCGGTTTTCACCAGTGGATTCAACACCTCATTTAAACAAAATAAGTCCTATAAGTCTTCTCTCAAAAGTTGATAAAGGTACAAACAAATAAAATGTTTATATATCATATTATTAAATATCTATTATTCTCCATTTTACTCGATCTCCTAAACGGTTGAAGTTAGGACATTGCGGTTTTCACCAGTAAATTCAGCACCTCATTTTACATAAAATAAATTCTATAAGTCTATTCTCAAAAGTTGATAAAGGTACAAACGAATAAAATGTTTATATATCATATATCTAAATATCTATTATTCTCCATTTAATTCGATCACCTAAACGGTCAAAGATAGGACATTGCGGTTTTCACCAGTGGATTCAGCACCTCATTTTCCATAAAATAAGTCTTATAATTTTACTCTAAAGAGTTGATAAAGGTACAAACGAATAAAATGTTTATATATCACATTTTTAAATATCTATTATTCTCCATTTTACTCGATCTCCTAAACGGTTAAATATAGGACATTGCGGTTTTCACCAGTGGATTTAGCATCTCATTTTACATAAAATAAGTCATATAAGTCTACTCTCAAGAGTCATAAAGGTACAAACGAATAAAATGTTTATATATCACATTTTTATATATCTATTATTCTCCATTTTACTCGATCTCCTAAGCGGTTAAATTTAGGACATTGCGGTTTGAACCAGTGTATTTAGCACCTTATTTTACATAAAATAAGTCCTATAAGTCTACTCTAAATAGTTGATAAAAGTACAAACGAATAAAATGTTTATATATCACATTTTTAAATATCTGTTATTCTCCATTTTACTCGATCTCCTAAACGGTTAAAGATTGGACATTGCGGTTTTCATCAGTGGATTTAGCACCTCATTTTACATTAAATAAGTCCTTTAAGTCTACTCTCAAGAGTTGATAAAGGTACAAACGAATATAATGTTTATGTATCACATTTTTAAATATCTATTATTCTCCATTTTACTCGATTTCCTAAACGGTTAAAGATAGGACATTGCGGTGTTCACCAGTGGATTAAGCACCTCGTTTTACATATAATAAGTCCTATAAGTCTACTCTAAAGAGTTAATAAAAGTACAAACGAAAAAAATGTTTATATATCACATTTTTAAATATCTAATATTTTCCATATTACTCGATCTCCTAAACGGTTAAAGATAGGACATTGCGGTTTTTACCAGTGGATTAAGCACCTCGTTTTACATATAATAAGTTCTATAAGTCTACTTTCAAGAGTTGATAAAGGTACAAACGAATAAAATGTTTATATATAACATTTTTAAATATCTATTATTTTCCATTTTACTCGATCTCCTAAATGGTTAAAGATAGGACATTGCGGTTTTTACCAGTGGCTTTAGCACCTCATTTTACATAAAATAAGTCCTATAAGTCGACTTTCAAAAGTTGATAAAGGTACAAGCGACTAAAATGTTTATATATCACATTTTCAAATATCTATTATTCTCCATTTTACTCGATCTCCTAAACCGTTAAAGATAGGACATTGCGGTTTTCATTAGTGGAATCAGCACCTCATTTTACATTAAATAAGTCCAATAAGTCTACTCTCAAGTGTTGATAAAGGTGCAAACGAATAAAATGTTTATATAACACATTTTTAAATATCTATTATTTTCCATTTAACTCGATCTCCTAAACGGTTAAAGATAGGACATTGCGCTTTTCACCAGTGGATTCAGCACGTCATTTTACATAAAATAAGTCCTATAAGTCGACTTTCAAGAGTTGATAAAGGTACAAACGAATAAAATGTTTATATATCACATTTTCAAATATCTATTATTCTCCATTTTACTCGATCTCCTAAACCGTTAAAGATAGGACATTGCGGTTTTCATCAGTGGAATCAGCACCTCATTTTACATAAAATAAGTCCTATAAATCTACTCTAAAGAGTTGATAAAGGTACAAACGAATAAAATGTTTATGTATCACATTTTTAAATATCTATTATTTTCCATTTTACTCGATCTCCTAAACGGTTAATGATAGGACATTGCGGTTTTTATCAGTGGATTCAGCACCTTATTTTACATATTATTAGTCCCATAAGTCTACTCTCAAGAGTTGATAAAGGTACAAACGAATAAAATGTTTATATATCACATTTTTAAATATCTATTATTCTCCATTTTACTCGATCTGCTAAACGGTTAAAGATAGGACATTGCGGTTTTCACCAGTGGATTAAGCACCTCGTTTTACATATAATAAGTTCTATAAGTCTACTTTCAAGAGTTGATAAAGGTAAAAAAGAATAAAATGTTTATATATAACATTTTTAAATATCTATTATATTTCATTTTACTCGATCTCCTAAACGGTTAAAGATAGGACATTGCGGTTTTCACCAGTGGATTCAGCACCTCATTTTACATAAAATAAGTCCTATAAGTCGACTTTCAAGAGTTGATAAAGGTACAAACGAATAAAATGTTTATATATCACATTTTCAAATATCTATTAATCTTTATTTTACTCGATCTCCTAAACGGTTAAAGATAGGACATTTTGGTTTTTACCAGTGGCTTCAGCACCTCATTTTACATAAAATAGGTCCTATAAGTCGACTTTCAAGAGTTGATAAAGGTACAAACGAATAAAATGTTTATATATCACATTTTCAAATATCTATTATTTTCCATTTTACTCGATCTCCTAAACCGTTAAAGATAGGACATTGCGGTTTTCATCATTGGAATCAGCACCTCATTTTACATAAAATAAGTCCTATAAATCTACTCTAAAGAGTTGATAAAGGTACAAACGAAAAAAATGTTTATGTATCACATTTTTAAATATTTATTATTTTCCATTTTACTCGATCTCCTAAACGGTTAAAGATAGGACATTGCGGTTTTCATCAGAGGATTTAGCACCTCATTTTACGTAAAGTAAGTCCTATAGGTCTAGTCTTAAGTGTTGATAAAGGTACAAACAAGTAAAATGTTTATATATCACATTTTTAAATATCTATTATTTTCCATTTTACTCGATCTCCTAAACGGTTAAAAATAGGACATTGCCGTTTTCACCAGTGGATTCAGCACCTTATTTTACATAAAATAAGTCCTATAAGTCTACTCTAAATAGTTGATAAAGGTTCAAACGAATAAAATGTTTATATATCACATTTTTAAATATCTATTATTCACCATTTTACTCGATCTCCTAAACGGTTAAAGATAGGACATTGTGGTTTTCACCAGTGGATTCAGCACCTCATTTTACATAAAATAAGTCCTATAAGTCTACTCTCAAGAGTTGATAAAGGTACAAACGAATAAAATGTTTATATAACACATTTTTATATATCTATTATTTTCCATTTTACTCGATCTCCTAAGCGGTTAAATTTAGGACATTGCGGTTTGAACCAGTGTATTTAGCACCTTATTTTACATAAAATAAGTCCTATAAGTCTACTCTAAATAGTTGATAAAAGTACAAACGAATAAAATGTTTATATATCACATTTTTATATATCTATTATTCTCCATTTTACTCGATCTCCTAAGCGGTTAAATTTAGGACATTGCGGTTTTTACCAGCGGATTTAGCACCTTATTTTACAAAAAATAAGTCCTATAAGTCTACTCTCAAGAGATAATAAAGGTACAAACGAATAAAATATTTATATATCACATTTTTAAATATCTATTATTCACCATTTTACTCGATCTCCTAAACGGTTAAAGATAGGACATTGCGGTTTTCACCAGTGGATTCAGCACCTCATTTTACATAAAATAAGTTCTATAAGTCTACTCTCAAGAGTTGATAAAGGAACAAACGGATAAAATGTTTGTATATCACATTTTTAAATATCTATTATTTTCCATTTTCCTCGATCTCCTAAACGGTTATAGATAGGACATTGCCGTTTTCACCAGTGGATTCAGCTCAGCACCTCATTTTACATAAAATAAGTCTTATAATTCTACTCTTAAGAGTTGATAAAGGTACAAACGAATAAAATGTTTGTATATCACATTTTTAAATATCTGTTATTCTCCATTTTACTCGATCTCCTAAACGGTTAAAGATTGGACATTGCGGTTTTCATCAGAGAATTCAGCACCCCATTTTACATAAAATAAGTCCTATAAGTCTACTCTAAATAGTTGATAAAGGTACAAACGAATAAAATGTTTATATATCACACTTTTAAATATCTATTATTCTCCATTTTACTCGATCTCCTAAACGGTTAAATATAGGACATTGCGGTTTGAACCTGTGGATTCAGCACCTTATTTTACATAAAATAAGTCCTATAAGTCTACTCTAAATAGTTGATAAAGGTACAAACGAATAAAATGTTTATATATCACATTTTTAAATATCTATTATTCTCCATTTTACTCGATCTCCTAAACGGTTAAATATAGGACATTGCGGTTTTCACCAGTGGATTTAGCACCTCATTTTACATAAAATAAGTCATATAAGTCTACTCTCAAGAGTCATAAAGGTACAAACGAATAAAATGTTTATATATCACATTTTTATATATCTATTATTCTCCATTTTACTCGATCTCCTAAGCGGTTAAATTTAGGACATTGCGGTTTGAACCAGTGTATTTAGCACCTTATTTTACATTAAATAAGTCCTATAAGTCTACTCTAAATAGTTGATAAAAGTACAAACGAATAAAATGTTTATATATCGCATTTTTAAATATCTGTTATTCTCCATTTTACTTGATCTCCTAAACGGTTAAAGATTGGACATTGCGGTTTTCATCAGAGAATTCAGCACCTCATTTTACATAAAATAAGTCCTATAAGTCTACTCTAAATAGTTGATAAAGGTACAAACGAATAAAATGTTTATATATCACACTTTTAAATATCTATTATTCTCCATTTTACTCGATCTCCTAAACGGTTAAATATAGGACATTGCGGTTTGAACCTGTGGATTCAGCACCTTATTTTACATAAAATAAGTCCTATAAGTCTACTCTAAATAGTTGATAAAGGTACAAACGAATAAAATGTTTATATATCACATTTTTAAATATCTATTATTCTCCATTTTACTCGATCTCCTAAACGGTTAAATATAGGACATTGCGGTTTTCACCAGTGGATTTAGCACCTCATTTTACATAAAATAAGTCATATAAGTCTACTCTCAAGAGTCATAAAGGTACAAACGAATAAAATGTTTATATATCACATTTTTATATATCTATTATTCTCCATTTTACTCGATCTCCTAAGCGGTTAAATTTAGGACATTGCGGTTTGAACCAGTGTATTTAGCACCTTATTTTACATAAAATAAGTCCTATAAGTCTACTCTAAATAGTTGATAAAAGTACAAACGAATAAAATGTTTATATATCACATTTTTATATATCTATTATTCTCCATTTTACTTTATCTCCTAAACGGTTAAAGATAGGACATTGCGGTTTTCACCAGTAAATTCAGCACCTCATTTTACATAAAATTAGTCCTATAGGTCTACACTTAAGAGTTGATAAAGGTACAAACGAATAAAATGTTTATATATCACATTTTTAAATATCTATTATTCTCCATTTTACTTTATCTCCTAAACGGTTAAAGATAGGACATTGCGGTTTTTACCAGTGGATTTAGCACCTCATTTTACACAAAATAAGTCCTATAAGTCTACTCTCAAGAGTCATAAAGGTACAAACGAATAAAATGTTTATATATCACATTTTTAAATATCTATTATTCTCCATTTTACTCGATCTCCTAAACGGTTAAAGATAGGACATTGCGGTTTTCACCAGTGGATTCAGCACCCCAGTTTACAAAAAATAAGTCCTATAAGTCTACTCTCAAGAGTTGATAATGGTACAATCGGATAAAATGTTTATATATCACATTTTTAAATATCAATTATTCTCCATTTTTCTCGATCTCCTAAACGGTTAAAGATAGGACATTGCGGTTTTCACCAGCGGATTTAGCACCTTATTTTACAAAACATAAGTCCTATAAGTCTACTCTCAAGAGATAATAAAGGTACAAACGAATAAAATATTTATATATCACATTTTTAAATATCTATTATTCACAATTTTACTCGATCTCCTAAACGGTTAAAGATACGACATTGCGGTTTTCACCAGTGGATTCAGCACCTCATTTTACATAAAATAAGTTCTATAAGTCTACTCTCAAGAGTTGATAAAGGAACAAACGGATAAAATGTTTATATATCACATTTTTAAATATCTGTTATTCTCCATTTTATTCGATCTCCTAAACGGTTAAAGATTGGACATTGCGGTTTTCATCAGAGAATTCAGCACCTCATTTTACATAAAATAAGTCCTATAAGTCTACTCTAAATAGTTGATAAAGGTACAAACGAATAAAATGTTTATATATCACACTTTTAAATATCTATTATTCTCCATTTTACTCGATCTCCTAAACGGTTAAATATAGGACATTGCGGTTTGAACCTGTGGATTCAGCACCTTATTTTACATAAAATAAGTCCTATAAGTCTACTCTAAATAGTTGATAAAGGTACAAACGAATAAAATGTTTATATATCACATTTTTAAATATCTATTATTCTCCATTTTACTCGATCTCCTAAACGGTTAAATATAGGACATTGCGGTTTTCACCAGTCGATTTAGCACCTCATTTTACATAAAATAAGTCCTATAAGTCTACTCTCAAGAGTCATAAAGGTACAAACGAATAAAATGTTTATATATCACATTTATATATATCTATTATTCTCCATTTTACTCGATCTCCTAAGCGGATAAATTTAGGACATTGCGGTTTGAACCAGTGTATTTAGCACCTTATTTTACATAAAATAAGTCCTATAAGTCTACCCTAAATAGTTGATAAAAGTACAAACGAATAAAATGTTTATATATCACATTTTTATATATCTATTATTCTCCATTTTCTCGATCTCCTAAACAGTTAAATATAGGACATTGCGGTTATCAACAGTGGATTAAGCACCTCATTTTACATAAAATAAGTCCTATAAGTCTACTCTCAAGAGTCATTAAGGTACAAACGAGTAAAATGTTTATATATCACATTTTTAAATATCTATTATTTTCCATGTTTAAATGGTTTTCACCAGTAAATTCAGCACCTCATTTTACATAAAATTAGTCCTATAGGTCTACACTTAAGAGTTGATAAATTATTATTCTCCATTTTACTCGATCTCCTAAACTGTTAAGTATAGGACATTGCGGTTTTTACCAGTAAATTCAGCACCTTATTTTACATAAAATTAGTCCTACAGGTCTACTCTTAAAAGTTAATAAAGGTACAAACCAATAAAATGTTTGTATATCACATTTTTAAATATCTATTATTCTCCATTTTACTCGATCTCCTAAACAGTTTTAAGATAGGACATTGCGGTTTTCACCAGTGGATTCAGCACCTTATTTTACATAAAATAAGTCCTATAAGTCTACTCTCAAGAGTCATAAAGGTACAAACGAATAAAATGTTTATATATCACATTTTTAAATATCTATTATTCTCCATTTTACTTTATCTCCTAATCGGTTAAAGATAGGACATTGCGGTTTTCACCAGTGGATTCAGCACCTTATTTTACATAAAATAAGTCCTATAAGTCTACTCTCAAGAGTTGATAAAGGTACAAACGAATAAAATGTTTATATATCACATTTTTAAATATCTATTATTCTCCATTTTACTTTATCTCCTAAACGGTTAAAGATAGGAAATTGCGGTTTTCACCAGTAAATTCGGCACCTCATTTTACATAAAATTAGTCCTATAGGTCTACACTTAAGAATTGATAAAAGTACAAACGAATAAAATGTTTATATATCACATTTGTAAATATCTATTATTTTCCATTTTACTCGATCTCCTAAACGGTTAAAGATAGGACATTGCGGTTTTCACCAGTGGATTCAGCACCTCATTTTACATAATATAAGTCCTATAAGTCTACTCTCAAGAGTTGATAAAGGTACAAACGAATAAAATGTTTATATATCACATTTTTAAATATCTATTATTCTTCATTTTACTCGATCTCCTAAACGGTTAAAGATAGGACATTGCGATTTTCACCAGTAAATTCAGCACCTCATTTTACATAAAATAAGTCCTATAAGTCTACTCTAAATAGTTGATAAAGGTACAAACGAATAAAATGTTTATATATCACATTTTTAAATATCTATTATTCTTCATTTTACTCGATCTCCTAAACGGTTAAAGATAGGACATTGCGATTTTCACCAGTAAATTCAGCACCTCATTTTACATAAAATAAGTTTTATAAGTCTACTCTCAAGAGTTGATAAAGGTACAAACGGATAAAAAGTTTATATATCACATTTTTAAATATCTATTATTTTTTATTTTACTCGATCTCCTAAACGGTTATAGATAGGACATTGCGGTTTGAACCAGTGGATTCAGCACCATATTTTACATAAAATAAGTCCTATAGGTCTACTCTTAAGAGTTGATAAAGGTACAAATGAATAAAATGTTTATATATCACATTTTTATATATCTATTATTCTCCATTTTACTCGATCTCCTAAACAGTTAAATATAGGACATTGCGGTTTTTATCAGTGGATTTAGCACCTCATTTTACATAAAATAAATCCTATAAGTCTATTCTCAAGAGTCATAAAGGTACAAACGAATAAAATGTTTATATATCACATTTTTAAATATCTGTTATTCTCCATTTAACTCGATCTCCTAAACGGTTAAAGATAGGACATTGCGGTTTTCACCAGTCAATTCAGCACCTCATTTTACATAAAATAAGTCCTATAAGTCTACTCTCAAGAGTCATAAAGGTACAAACGAATAAATTGTTTATATATCACATTTTTATATCTATTATTCTCCATTTTACTCGATCTCCTAAACAGTTAAATATAGGACATTGCGGTTTTTATCAGTGGATTTAGCACCTCATTTTACATAAAATAAGTCCTATAAGTCTACTCTCAAGTGTTATAAAGGTACAAACGAATAAAATGTTTATATTTCACATTTTAAATATCTATTATTCTCCATTTTACTCGATCTCCTAAACGGTTAAAGATAGGACATTGCGGTTTTCACCAGCGGATTTAGCACCTTATTTTACAAAAAATAAGTCCTATATGTCTACTCTCAAGAGATAATAAAGGTACAAACGAATAAAATATTTATATATCACATTTTTAAATATCTATTATTCACCATTTTACTCGATCTCCTAAACGGTTAAAGATAGGACATTGCGGTTTTCACCAGTGGATTCAGCACCTCATTTTACATAATATAAGTTCTATAAGTCTACTCTCAAGAGTTGATAAAGGAACAAACGGAAAAAATGTTTGTATATCACATTTTTAAATATCTATTATTCACCATTTTACATGATCTCCTAAACGGTTAAAGATATAAGTCTACTCTCAAGAGTTGATAAAGGAACAAACGGAAAAAATGTTTGTATATCACATTTTTAAATATCTATTATTCACCATTTTACTTGATCTCCTAAACGGTTAAAGATAGGACTTTGCGGTTTTCACCAGTGGATTTAGCACCTCATTTTATATAAAATAAGTTCTATAAGTCTACTCTCAAGAGTTGATAAAGGAACAAACGGATAAAATGTTTATATATCACATTTTTAAATATCTATTATTTTCCATTTTTCTCGATCTCCTAAACGGTTATACATAGGACATTGCGGTTTTCACCAGTGGATTTAGCACCTCATTTTACATAGAATAAGTCCTATAAGTCTACTCTCAAGAGTCATAAAGGTACAAACGAATAAATTGTTTATATATCACATTTTTAAATATCTATTATTCACCATTATTCACCATTTTACTCGATCTCCTAAACGGTTAAATATAGGACATTGCGGTTTTCACCAGTAAATTCAGCACCTCATTTTACATAAAATAAGTCCTATAAGTCTACTCTAAATAGTTGATAAAGGTACGAACGAATAAAATATTTATATATCACACTTTTAAATATCTATTATTCTCCATTTTACTCGATCTCCTAAACGGTTAAATATAGGACATTGCGTTTTTCACCAGTGGATTTAGCACCTCATTTTACATAAAATAAGTCCTATAAGTCTACTCTCAAAAGTCATAAAGGTACCAACGAATAAAATGTTTATATATCACATTTTTAAATATCTATTATTCTCCATTTTACTCGATCTCTTAAACGGATAAAGATTGGACATTGCGGTTTCACCAGAGAATTCAGCACCTCATTTTACATAATATAAGTCCTATAAGTCTACTCTTAAAGTTGATAAAGGTACAAACGAATAAAATGTTTATATATCACATTTTTAAATATCTATTATTCTTCATTTTACTCGATCTCCTAAACGGTTATAGATAGGACATTGCGATTTTCACCAGTAAATTCAGCACCTCATTTTACATAAAATAAGTCCTATAAGTCTACTCTAAATAGTTGATAAAAGTACAAACGAATAAAATGTTTATATATCACATTTTTATATATCTATTATTCACCATTTTACTCGATCTCCTAAACGGTTAAAGATAGGACATTGCGGTTTTCACCAGTGGATTCAGCACCTCATTTTACATAAAATAAGTTTTATAAGTCTACTCTCAAGAGTTGATAAAAGTACAAACGGATAAAAAGTTTATATATCACATTTTTAAATATCTATTATTTTCCATTTTACTCGATCTCCTAAACGGTTATAGATAGGACATTACGGTTTTCACCAGTGGATTCAGCACCTCATTTTACATAACATAAGTCCTATAAGTCTACTCATAAGAGTTGAGGAAGGTACAAACGAATAAAATGTTTATATATCACATTTTTAAATATCTATTATTCACCATTTTACTCGATCTCCTAAACGGTTAAAGATAGGACATTGCGGTTTTCAAAAATGGATTCAGCCCCTCATTTTACATAAAATAAGTTCTATAGGTCTACTCTTAAGAGTTGATAAAGGTACAAACGAATAAAATGTTTATATATCACATTTTTAAATATCTATTATTCTCCATTTTACTCGATCTCCTAAACGGTTAAAGATTGGACATTGCGGTTTCACCAGAGAATTCAGCACCTCATTTTACATAATATAAGTCCTATAAGTCTACTCTCAAGAGTTGATAAAGGTACAAACGAATAAAATGTTTATAAATCACATTTTTAAATATCTATTATTCTTCATTTTACTCGATCTCCTAAACGGTTAAAGATTGGACATTGCGATTTTCACCAGTAAATTCAGCACCTCATTTTACATAAAATAAGTCCTATAAGTCTACTCTAAATAGTTGATAAAAGTACAAACGAATAAAATGTTTATATATCACATTTTTATATATCTATTATTAACCATTTTACTCGATCTCCTAAACGGTTAAAGATAGGACATTGCGGTTTTCACCAGTGGATTCAGCACCTCATTTTACATAAAATAAGTTTTATAAGTCTACTCTCAAGAGTTGATAAAGGTACAAACGGATAAAAAGTTTATATACCACATTTTTAAATATCTATTATTCACCATTTTACTCGATCTCCTAAACGGTTAAAGATAGGACATTGCGGTTTTCAATAGTGGATTTAGCACCTCATTTTACATAAAATAAGTCCTATAAGTCTACTCTCAAGAGTCATAAAGGTACAAACGAATAAATTGTTTATATATCACATTTTTAAATATCTATTATTCACCATTTTACTCGATCTCCTAAACGGTTAAAGATAGGACATTGCGGTTTTCACCAGTAAATTCAGCACCTCATTTTACATAAAATTAGTCCTATAGGTCTACTCTTAAGAGTTGATAAAGGTACAAACGAATAAAATGTTTATATATCACATTTTTATATATCTATTATTCTCCATTTTACTCGATCTCCAAAACAGTTAAATATAGGACATTGCGGTTTTTATCAGTGGATTTAGCACCTCATTTTACATAAAATAAGTCCTATAAGTCTACTCTCAAGAGTCATAAAGGTACAAACGAATAAAATGTTTATATATCACATTTTTAAATATATATTATTCTCCATTTTACTCGATCTCCTGAACGGTTAAAGATAGGACATTGCGGTTTTCACCAGTGGATTCAGCACCTCATTTTACATAAAATAAGTTCTATAAGTCTACTCTCAAGAGTTGATAAAGGAACAAACGGATAAAATGTTTGTATATCACATTTTTAAATATCTATTATTCTCCATTTTACTCGATGTCCTAAACGGTTAAAGATAGGACATTGCGGTTTTCACCAGTGAATTCAGCACCTCATTTTCCATAAAATAAGTCTTATAATTTTACTCTAAAGAGTTGATAAAGGTACAAACGAAAAAAATGTTTATATATCACATTTTTAAATATATATTATTCTCCATTTTACTCGATCTCCTAAACGGTTAAAGATAGGACATTGCGGTTTTCACCAGTGGATTCAGCACCTCATTTTACATAAAATAAGTTCTATAAGTCTACTCTCAAGAGTTGATAAAGGAACAAACGGATAAAATGTTTGTATATCACATTTTTAAATATCTATTATTCTCCATTTTACTCGATGTCCTAAACGGTTAAAGATAGGACATTGCGGTTTTCACCAGTAAATTCAGCACCTCATTTTACATAAAATAAATTCTATAAGTCTATTCTCAAAAGTTGATAAAGGTACAAACGAATAAAATGGTTATACATCACATTTTTAAATATCTATTATTCTCCATTTTATTCGATGACCTATACGGTCAAAGATAGGACATTGCGGTTTTCACCAGTGGATTCAGCACCATATTTTACATAAAATAAGTCCTATAAGTCCACTCTAGATAGTTGATAAAGGTACAAACGAACAAAATGTTTATATATCACATTTTTAAATATCTATTATTCTCCATTTTACTCGATCTCCTAAACAGTTAAAGATAGGACATTGCGGTTTTTACCAGTGGATTCTGCACATCTATTTACATAAAATAAGTCCTATAAATCTACTCTTAAGAGTTGATAAAAGTACAAACGAATATAATGTTTATATATCACATTTTTAAATATCTATTAATCTCCATTTTTGTCGATCACCAAAACGATTAAAGATAGGACATTGCGGTTTTCACCAGTGGATTCAGCACCTCATTTTACATAAAATAAGTCTTATAAGTCTACTCTCAAAAGTTGATAAAGGTACAAACGAATAAAAGGTTTATATATCACATTTTTAAATATCTATTATTCTCCATTTTACTCGATGTCCTAAACGGTTAAAGATAGGACATTGCGGTTTTCACCAGTGAATTCAGCACCTCATTTTCCATAAAATAAGTCTTATAATTTTACTCTAAAGAGTTGATAAAGGTACAAACGAAAAAAATGTTTATATATCACATTTTTAAATATATATTATTCTCCATTTTACTCGATCTCCTAAACGGTTAAAGATAGGACATTGCGGTTTTCAAAAATGGATTCAGCCCCTCATTTTACATAAAATAAGTTCTATAGGTCTACTCTTAAGAGTTGATAAAGGTACAAACGAATAAAATGTTTATATATCACATTTTTAAATATCTATTATTCTCCATTTTACTCGATCTCCTAAACGGTTAAATATAGGACAATGCGGTTTTCACCAGTGGATTCAGCACCTCATTTTACATAACATAAGTCCTATAAGTCTACTCATAAGAGTTAAGAAAGGTACAAACGAATAAAATGTTTATATATCACATTTTTAAATATCTATTATTCTCCATTTTACTCGATCTCCTAAACGGTTAAAGATTGGACATTGCGGTTTCACCAGAGAATTCAGCACCTCATTTTACATAATATAAGTCCTATAAGTCTACTCTCAAGAGTTGATAAAGGTACAAACGAATAAAATGTTTATAAATCACATTTTTAAATATCTATTATTCTTCATTTTACTCGATCTCCTAAACGGTTAAAGATTGGACATTGCGATTTTCACCAGTAAATTCAGCACCTCATTTTACATAAAATAAGTCCTATAAGTCTACTCTAAATAGTTGATAAAAGTACAAACGAATAAAATGTTTATATATCACATTTTTATATATCTATTATTAACCATTTTACTCGATCTCCTAAACGGTTAAAGATAGGACATTGCGGTTTTCAAAAATGGATTCAGCCCCTCATTTTACATAAAATAAGTTCTATAGGTCTACTCTTAAGAGTTGATAAAGGTACAAACGAATAAAATGTTTATATATCACATTTTTAAATATCTATTATTCTCCATTTTACTCGATCTTCTAAACGGTTAAATATAGGACAATGCGGTTTGAACCAGTAGATTCAGCACCATATTTTACATAAAATAAGTCCTATAAGTCTACTCTAAAGAGTTGATAAAGGTACAAACGAAAAAAATGTTTATATATCACATTTTTAAATATATATTATTCTCCATTTTACTCGATCTCCTAAACGGTTAAAGATAGGACATTGCGGTTTTCAAAAATGGATTCAGCCCCTCATTTTACATAAAATAAGTTCTATAGGTCTACTCTTAAGAGTTGATAAAGGTACAAACGAATAAAATGTTTATATATCACATTTTTAAATATCTATTATTCTCCATTTTACTCGATCTCCTAAACGGTTAAATATAGGACAATGCGGTTTTCACCAGTGGATTCAGCACCTCATTTTACATAACATAAGTCCTATAAGTCTACTCATAAGAGTTGAGAAAGGTACAAACGAATAAAATGTTTATATATCACATTTTTAAATATCTATTATTCACCATTTTACTCGATCTCCTAAACGGTTAAAGATATTACATTGCGGTTTTCAAAAATGGAATCAGCCCCTCATTTTACATAAAATAAGTTCTATAGGTCTACTCTTAAGAGTTGATAAAGGTACAAACGAATAAAATGATTATATATCACATTTTTAATTATCTATTATTCTCCATTTTACTCGATCTCCTAAACGGTTAAAGATTGGACATTGCGGTTTCACCAGAGAATTCAGCACCTCATTTTACATAATATAAGTCCTATAAGTCTACTCTCAAGGGTTGATAAAGGTACAAACGAACAAAATGTTTATATATCACATTTTTAAATATCTATTATTCTCCATTTTACTCGATCTCCTAAACAGTTAAAGATAGGACATTGCGGTTTTTACCAGTGGATTCTGCACATCTATTTACATAAAATAAGTCCTATAAATCTACTCTTAAGAGTTGATAAAAGTACAAACGAATATAATGTTTATATATCACATTTTTAAATATCTATTAATCTCCATTTTTGTCGATCACCAAAACGATTAAAGATAGGACATTGCGGTTTTCACCAGTGGATTCAGCACCTCATTTTACATAAAATAAGTCTTATAAGTCTACTCTCAAAAGTTGATAAAGGTACAAACGAATAAAAGGTTTATATATCACATTTTTAAATATCTATTATTCTCCATTTTACTCGATGTCCTAAACGGTTAAAGATAGGACATTGCGATTTTCACCAGTGAATTCAGCACCTCATTTTCCATAAAATAAGTCTTATAATTTTACTCTAAAGAGTTGATAAAGGTACAAACGAAAAAAATGTTTATATATCACATTTTTAAATATATATTATTCTCCATTTTACTCGATCTCCTAAACGGTTAAAGATAGGACATTGCGGTTTTCAAAAATGGATTCAGCCCCTCATTTTACATAAAATAAGTTCTATAGGTCTACTCTTAAGAGTTGATAAAGGTACAAACGAATAAAATGTTTATATATCACATTTTTAAATATCTATTATTCTCCATTTTACTCGATCTCCTAAACGGTTAAATATAGGACAATGCGGTTTGAACCAGTAGATTCAGCACCATATTTTACATAAAATAAGTCCTATAAGTCTACTCTAAAGAGTTGATAAAGGTACAAACGAAAAAAATGTTTATATATCACATTTTTAAATATATATTATTCTCCATTTTACTCGATCTCCTAAACGGTTAAAGATAGGACATTGCGGTTTTCAAAAATGGATTCAGCCCCTCATTTTACATAAAATAAGTTCTATAGGTCTACTCTTAAGAGTTGATAAAGGTACAAACGAATAAAATGTTTATATATCACATTTTTAAATATCTATTATTCTCCATTTTACTCGATCTCCTAAACGGTTAAATATAGGACAATGCGGTTTTCACCAGTGGATTCAGCACCTCATTTTACATAACATAAGTCCTATAAGTCTACTCATAAGAGTTAAGAAAGGTACAAACGAATAAAATGTTTATATATCACATTTTTAAATATCTATTATTCTCCATTTTACTCGATCTCCTAAACGGTTAAAGATTGGACATTGCGGTTTCACCAGAGAATTCAGCACCTCATTTTACATAATATAAGTCCTATAAGTCTACTCTCAAGAGTTGATAAAGGTACAAACGAATAAAATGTTTATAAATCACATTTTTAAATATCTATTATTCTTCATTTTACTCGATCTCCTAAACGGTTAAAGATTGGACATTGCGATTTTCACCAGTAAATTCAGCACCTCATTTTACATAAAATAAGTCCTATAAGTCTACTCTAAATAGTTGATAAAAGTACAAACGAATAAAATGTTTATATATCACATTTTTATATATCTATTATTAACCATTTTACTCGATCTCCTAAACGGTTAAAGATAGGACATTGCGGTTTTCAAAAATGGATTCAGCCCCTCATTTTACATAAAATAAGTTCTATAGGTCTACTCTTAAGAGTTGATAAAGGTACAAACGAATAAAATGTTTATATATCACATTTTTAAATATCTATTATTCTCCATTTTACTCGATCTTCTAAACGGTTAAATATAGGACAATGCGGTTTGAACCAGTAGATTCAGCACCATATTTTACATAAAATAAGTCCTATAAGTCTACTCTAAAGAGTTGATAAAGGTACAAACGAAAAAAATGTTTATATATCACATTTTTAAATATATATTATTCTCCATTTTACTCGATCTCCTAAACGGTTAAAGATAGGACATTGCGGTTTTCAAAAATGGATTCAGCCCCTCATTTTACATAAAATAAGTTCTATAGGTCTACTCTTAAGAGTTGATAAAGGTACAAACGAATAAAATGTTTATATATCACATTTTTAAATATCTATTATTCTCCATTTTACTCGATCTCCTAAACGGTTAAATATAGGACAATGCGGTTTTCACCAGTGGATTCAGCACCTCATTTTACATAACATAAGTCCTATAAGTCTACTCATAAGAGTTGAGAAAGGTACAAACGAATAAAATGTTTATATATCACATTTTTAAATATCTATTATTCACCATTTTACTCGATCTCCTAAACGGTTAAAGATATTACATTGCGGTTTTCAAAAATGGAATCAGCCCCTCATTTTACATAAAATAAGTTCTATAGGTCTACTCTTAAGAGTTGATAAAGGTACAAACGAATAAAATGATTATATATCACATTTTTAATTATCTATTATTCTCCATTTTACTCGATCTCCTAAACGGTTAAAGATTGGACATTGCGGTTTCACCAGAGAATTCAGCACCTCATTTTACATAATATAAGTCCTATAAGTCTACTCTCAAGGGTTGATAAAGGTACAAACGAATAAAATGTTTATATATCACATTTTTAAATATCTATTATTCTTCATTTTACTCGATCTCCTAAACGGTTAAAGATAGGACATTGCGATTTTCACCAGTAAATTCAGCACCTCATTTTACATAAAATAAGTCCTATAAGTCTACTCTAAATAGTTGATAAAAGTACAAACGAATAAAATGTTTATATATCACATTTTTATATATCTATTATTAACCATTTTACTCGATCTCCTAAACGGTTAAAGATAGGACATTGCGGTTTTCACCAGTGGATTCAGCACCTCATTTTACATAAAATAAGTTTTATAAGTCTACTCTCAAGAGTTGATAAAGGTACAAACGGATAAAAAGTTTATATATCACATTTTTAAATAACTATTATTTTTTATTTTACTCGATCTCCTAAACGGTTATAGATAGGACATTGCGGTTTCCACCAGTGGATTCAGCACCTCATTTTACATAACATAAGTCCTATAAGTCTACTCATAAGAGTTGAGAAAGTTACAAACGAATAAAATGTTTATATATCACATTTTTAAATATCTGTTATTCTCCATTTAACTCGATCTCCTAAACGGTTAAAGATAGGACATTGCGGTTTTCACCAGTCAATTCAGCACCTTATTTTACATAAAATAAGTCCTATAAGTCTACTCTAAATAGTTGATAAAGGTACAAACGAATAAAATGTTTATATATCACATTTTTAAATATCTATTATTCTCCATTTTACTCGATCTCCTAAACGGTTAAATATAGGACATTGCGGTTTTCAATAGTGGATTTAGCACCTCATTTTACATAAAATAAGTCCTATAAGTCTACTCTCAAGAGTCATAAAGGTACAAACGAATAAATTGTTTATATATCACATTTTTAAATATCTATTATTCACCATTTTACTCGATCTCCTAAACGGTTAAAGATAGGACATTGCGGTTTTCACCAGTAAATTCAGCACCTCATTTTACATAAAATTAGTCCTATAGGTCTACTCTTAAGAGTTGATAAAGGTACAAACGAATAAAATGTTTATATATCACATTTTTATATATCTATTATTCTCCATTTTACTCGATCTCCAAAACAGTTAAATATAGGACATTGCGGTTTTTATCAGTGGATTTAGCACCTCATTTTACATAAAATAAGTCCTATAAGTCTACTCTCAAGAGTCATAAAGGTACAAACGAATAAAATGTTTATATATCACATTTTTAAATATATATTATTCTCCATTTTACTCGATCTCCTAAACGGTTAAAGATAGGACATTGCGGTTTTCACCAGTGGATTCAGCACCTCATTTTACATAAAATAAGTTCTATAAGTCTACTCTCAAGAGTTGATAAAGGAACAAACGGATAAAATGTTTGTATATCACATTTTTAAATATCTATTATTCTCCATTTTACTCGATCTCCTAAACGGTTAAAGATTGGACATTGCGGTTTTCACCAGAGAATTCAGCACCTCATTTTACATAATATAAGTCCTATAAGTCTACTCTCAAGAGTTGATAAAGGTACAAACGAATAAAATGTTTATATATCACATTTTTAAATATCTATTACTCTTCATTTTACTCGATCTCCTAAACGGTTAAAGATAGGACATTGCGGTTATCACCAGTAAATTCAGCACCTCATTTTACATAAAATAAGTCCTATAAGTCTACCCTAAATAGTTGATAAAGGTACAAACGAATAAAAAGTTTATATTTCACATTTTTAAATATCTATTATTCTCCATTTTACTCGATCTCCTAAACGGTTAAATATAGGACATTGCGGTTTGAACCAGTGTATTCAGCACCTTATTTTACATAAAATAAGTTCTATAAGTCTACTCTAAATAGTTGATAAAAGTACAAACGAATAAAATGTTTATATATCACATTTTTATATATCTATTATTCTCCATTTTACTCGATCTCCAAAACAGTTAAATATAGGACATTGCGGTTTTCTACAGTGGATTAAGCACCTCATTTTACATAAAACAAGTCCTATAAGTCTACTCTCAAGAGTCATAAAGGTACAAACGAATAAAATGTTTACATATCACTTTTTTAAATATCTATTATTCTCCATTTTACTCGATCTCCTAAACGGTTAAAGATAGGACATTGCGGTTTTCACCAGTGGATTTAGCACCTCATTTTACATAAAATAAGTCCTATAAATCTACTCTCAAAAGTCATAAAGGTACAAACGAATAAATTGTTTATATATCACATTTTTAAATATCTATTATCCACCAGTTTACTCGATCTCCTAAACGGTTAAAGATAGGACACTGTGGTTTTCACCAGTGGATTCAGCACCTCATTTTACATAAATTAAGTTCTATAAGTCTACTCTCAAGAGTTGATAAAGGTACAAACGGATAAAATGTTTATATATTACATTTTCAAATATCTATGATTCTCCATTTTACTCGATCTCTTAAACAGTTAAAGATAGGACATTGCGGTTTTCACCAGTGGATTCAGTCCCTCATTTTACATAAAATAAGTCCTATAAGTCTACTCTCAAGAGTCATAAAGGTACAAACGAATAAAATGTTTATATATCACATTTTTAAATATCTATTATTTTCCATTTTACTCGATCTCCTAAACGGTTAAAGATAGGACATTGCGATTTTCACCAGTAAATTCAGCACCTCATTTTACATAAAATAAGTCCTATAAGTCTACTCTAAATAGTTGATAAAAGTACAAACGAATAAAATGTTTATATATCACATTTTTATATATCTATTATTAACCATTTTACTCGATCTCCTAAACGGTTAAAGATAGGACATTGCGGTTTTCACCAGTGGATTCAGCACCTCATTTTACATAAAATAAGTTTTATAAGTCTACTCTCAAGAGTTGATAAAGGTACAAACGGATAAAAAGTTTATATATCACATTTTTAAATAACTATTATTTTTTATTTTACTCGATCTCCTAAACGGTTATAGATAGGACATTGCAGTTTCCACCAGTGGATTCAGCACCTCATTTTACATAACATAAGTCCTATAAGTCTACTCATAAGAGTTGAGAAAGGTACAAACGAATAAAATGTTTATATATCACATTTTTAATTATCTGTTATTCTCCATTTAACTCGATCTCCTAAACGGTTAAAGATAGGACATTGCGGTTTTCACCAGTCAATTCAGCACCTTATTTTACATAAAATAAGTCCTATAAGTCTACTCTAAATAGTTGATAAAGGTACAAACGAATAAAATGTTTATATATCACATTTTTAAATATCTATTATTCTCCATTTTACTCGATCTCCTAAACGGTTAAATATAGGACATTGCGGTTTTCAATAGTGGATTTAGCACCTCATTTTACATAATATAAGTCCTATAAGTCTACTCTCAAGAGTCATAAAGGTACAAACGAATAAATTGTTTATATATCACATTTTTAAATATCTATTATTAACCATTTTACTCGATCTCCTAAACGGTTAAAGATAGGACATTGCGGTTTTCAAAAATGGATTCAGCCCCTCATTTTACATAAAATAAGTTCTATAGGTCTACTCTTAAGAGTTGATAAAGGTACAAACGAATAAAATGTTTATATATCACATTTTTAAATATCTATTATTCTCCATTTTACTCGATCTCCTAAACGGTTAAATATAGGACATTGCGGTTTGAACCAGTAGATTCAGCACCATATTTTACATAAAATAAGTCCTATAAGTCTACTCTAAATAGTTGATTAAGGTACAAACGAATAAAATGTTTATATATCCCATTTTTAAATATCTATTATTCTCCATTTTACTCGATCTCCTAAACGGTTAAATATAGGACATTGCGGTTTTCACCAGTGGATTTAGCACCTCATTTTACATAAAATAAGTCCTATAAGTCTACTCTCAAAAGTCATAAAGGTACCAACGAATAAAATGTTTATATATCACATTTTTAAATATCTATTATTCTCCATTTTACTCGATCTCTTAAACGGATAAAGATTGGACATTGCGGTTTCACCAGAGAATTCAGCACCTCATTTTACATAATATAAGTCCTATAAGTCTACTCTTAAGAGTTGATAAAGGTACAAACGAATAAAATGTTTATATATCACATTTTTAAATATCTATTATTCTTCATTTTACTCGATCTCCTAAACGGTTATAGATAGGACATTGCGATTTTCACCAGTAAATTCAGCACCTCATTTTACATAAAATAAGTCCTATAAGTCTACTCTAAATAGTTGATAAAAGTACAAACGAATAAAATGTTTATATATCACATTTTTATATATCTATTATTCACCATTTTACTCGATCTCCTAAACGGTTAAAGATAGGACATTGCGGTTTTCACCAGTGGATTCAGCACCTCATTTTACATAAAATACGTTTTATAAGTCTACTCTCAAGAGTTGATAAAAGTACAAACGGATAAAAAGTTTATATATCACATTTTTAAATATCTATTATTTTCCATTTTACTCGATCTCCTAAACGGTTATAGATAGGACATTGCGGTTTTCACCAGTGGATTCAGCACCTCATTTTACATAACATAAGTCCTATAAGTCTACTCATAAGAGTTGAGAAAGGTACAAACGAATAAAATGTTTATATATCACATTTTTAAATATCTATTATTCACCATTTAACTCGATCTCCTAAACGGTTAAAGATAGGACATTGCGGTTTTCAAAAATGGATTCAGCCCCTCATTTTACATAAAATAAGTTCTATAGGTCTACTCTTAAGAGTTGATAAAGGTACAAACGAATAAAATGTTTATATATCACATTTTTAAATATCTATTATTCTCCATTTTACTCGATCTCCTAAACGGTTAAAGATTGGACATTGCGGTTTCACCAGAGAATTCAGCACCTCATTTTACATAATATAAGTCCTATAAGTCTACTCTCAAGAGTTGATAAAGGTACAAACGAATAAAATGTTTATAAATCACATTTTTAAATATCTATTATTCTTCATTTTACTCGATCTCCTAAACGGTTAAAGATTGGACATTGCGATTTTCACCAGTAAATTCAGCACCTCATTTTACATAAAATAAGTCCTATAAGTCTACTCTAAATAGTTGATAAAAGTACAAACGAATAAAATGTTTATATATCACATTTTTATATATCTATTATTAACCATTTTACTCGATCTCCTAAACGGTTAAAGATAGGACATTGCGGTTTTCACCAGTGGATTCAGCACCTCATTTTACATAAAATAAGTTTTATAAGTCTACTCTCAAGAGTTGATAAAGGTACAAACGGATAAAAAGTTTATATACCACATTTTTAAATATCTATTATTTTCCATTTTACTCGATCTCCTAAACGGTTATAGATAGGACATTGCGGTTTTCACCAGTGGATTCAGCACCTCATTTTACATAACATAAGTCCTATAAGTCTACTCATAAGAGTTGAGAAAGGTACAAACGAATAAAATGTTTATATATCACATTTTTAAATATCTATTATTCACCATTTTACTCGATCTCCTAAACGGTTAAAGATATTACATTGCGGTTTTCAAAAATGGATTCAGCCCCTCATTTTACATAAAATAAGTTCTATAGGTCTACTCTTAAGAGTTGATAAAGGTACAAACGAATAAAATGATTATATATCACATTTTTAATTATCTATTATTCTCCATTTTACTCGATCTCCTAAACGGTTAAAGATTGGACATTGCGGTTTCACCAGAGAATTCAGCACCTCATTTTACATAATATAAGTCCTATAAGTCTACTCTCAAGGGTTGATAAAGGTACAAACGAATAAAATGTTTATATTTCACATTTTTAAATATCTATTATTCTTCATTTTACTCGATCTCCTAAACGGTTAAAGATAGGACATTGCGATTTTCACCAGTAAATTCAGCACCTCATTTTACATAAAATAAGTCCTATAAGTCTACTCTAAATAGTTGATAAAAGTACAAACGAATAAAATGTTTATATATCACATTTTTATATATCTATTATTAACCATTTTACTCGATCTCCTAAACGGTTAAAGATAGGACATTGCGGTTTTCACCAGTGGATTCAGCACCTCATTTTACATAAAATAAGTTTTATAAGTCTACTCTCAAGGGTTGATAAAGGTACAAACGGATAAAAAGTTTATATATCACATTTTTAAATAACTATTATTTTTTATTTTACTCAATCTCCTAAACGGTTATAGATAGGACATTGCGGTTTCCACCAGTGGATTCAGCACCTCATTTTACATAACATAAGTCCTATAAGTCTACTCATAAGAGTTGAGAAAGGTACAAACGAATAAAATGTTTATATATCACATTTTTAAATATCTGTTATTCTCCATTTAACTCGATCTCCTAAACAGTTAAAGATAGGACATTGCGGTTTTCACCAGTCAATTCAGCACCTTATTTTACATAAAATAAGTCCTATAAGTCTACTCTAAATAGTTGATAAAGGTACAAACGAATAAAATGTTTATATATCACATTTTTAAATATCTATTATTCTCCATTTTACTCGATCTCCTAAACGGTTAAATATAGGACATTGCGGTTTTCAATAGTGGATTTAGCACCTCATTTTACATAAAATAAGTCCTATAAGTCTACTCTCAAGAGTCATAAAGGTACAAACGAATAAATTGTTTATATATCACATTTTTAAATATCTATTATTCACCATTTTACTCGATCTCCTAAACGGTTAAAGATAGGACATTGCGGTTTTCACCAGTAAATTCAGCACCTCATTTTACATAAAATTAGTCCTATAGGTCTACTCTTAAGAGTTGATAAAGGTACAAACGAATAAAATGTTTATATATCACATTTTTATATATCTATTATTCTCCATTTTACTCGATCTCCAAAACAGTTAAATATAGGACATTGCGGTTTTTATCAGTGGATTTAGCACCTCATTTTACATAAAATAAGTCCTATAAGTCTACTCTCAAGAGTCATAAAGGTACAAACGAATAAAATGTTTATATATCACATTTTTAAATATATATTATTCTCCATTTTACTTGATCTCCTAAACGGTTAAAGATAGGACATTGCGGTTTTCACCAGTGGATTCAGTCCCTCATTTTACATAAAATAAGTCCTATAAGTCTACTCTCAAGAGTCATAAAGGTACAAACGAATAAAATGTTTATATATCACATTTTTAAATATCTATTATTTTCCATTTTACTCGATCTCCTAAACGGTTAAAGATTGGACATTGCGGTTTTTACCAGAGAATTCAGCACCTCATTTTACATAATTTAAGTCCTATAAGTCTACTCTCAAGAGTTGATAAAGGTACAAACGAATAAAATGTTTATATATCACATTTTTAAATATCTATTATTCACCATTTTACTCGATCTCCTAACCGGTTAAAGATAGGACATTGCGGTTTTCACCAAAAAATTCAGCACCTCATTTTACATAAAATAAGTCCTATAGGTCTAGTCTTAAGAGTTGATAAAGGTACAAACAAGTAAAATGTTTATATATCACATTTTTAAATATCTATTATTTTCCATTTTACTCGATCTCCTAAACGGTTAAAAATAGGACATTGCCGTTTTCACCAGTGGATTCAGCACTTTATTTTACATAAAATAAGTCCTATAAGTCTACTCTAAATAGTTGATAATGGTACAAACGAATAAAATGTTTATATATTATATTTTTAAATATCTATTATTTTCCATTTTACTCGATCTCCTAAACGGTTAAATATAGGATATTGCGGTTTTCACCAGTGGAATTAGCACCTCATTTTACATAAAATAAGTCTTATGAGTCTACTCTTAAGAGTTGATAAAGGTACAAACGAATAAAATGTTTATATATCCCATTTTTATATATCTATTATTCTCCATTTTACTCGATCTCCTAAACAGTTAAATATAGGACATTGCGGTTTTTATCAGTGGATTTAGCACCTCATTTTACATAAAATAAGTCCTATAAGTCTACTCTCAAGAGTCATAAAGGTACAAACGAATAAAATGTTTATATATCACATTTTTAAATATCTATTATTCTCCATTTTACTCGATCTCCTAAACGGTTAAAGATAGGACATTGCGGTTTTCACCAGCGGATTTAGCACCTTATTTTACAAAAAATAAGTCCTATAAGTCTACTCTCAAGAGATAATAAAGGTACAAACGAATAAAATATTTATATATCACATTTTTAAATATCTATTATTCACCATTTTACTCGATCTCCTAAACGGTTAAAGATAGGACATTGCGGTTTTCACCAGTGGATTCAGCACCTCATTTTACATAAAATAAGTTCTATAAGTCTACTCTCAAGAGTCATAAAGGTACAAACGAATAAATTGTTTATATATCACATTTTCAAATATCTATTATTTACCATTTTACTCGATCTCCTAAACGGTTAAAGATAGGACATTGTGGTTTTTACCAGTGGATTCAGCACCTCATTTTACATAAAATAAGTCCTATAAGTCTACTCTCAAGAGTTGATAAAGGTACAAACGAATAAAATGTTTATATATCACATTTTTAAACATCTATTATTCACCATTTTACTCGATCTCCTAAACGGTTAAAGATAGGACATTGTGGTTTTCACCAGTGGATTCAGCACCTCACTTTACATAAAATAAGTCCTATAAGTCTACTCTTAAGAGTTGATAAAGGTACAAACGAATAAAATGTTTATATATCACATTTTTATATATCTATTATTCTCCATTTTACTCGATCTCCTAAACAGTTAAATATAGGACATTGCGGTTTGAACCAGTGGATTCAGCACCTTATTTTACATACAATAAGTCCTATAAGTCTACTCTTAAGAGTTGATAAAGGTACAAACGAATAAAATGTTTATATATCACATTTTTATATATCTATTATTCTCCATTTTACTCAATCTCGTAAACAGTTAAATATAGGACATTGCGAATTTTATCAGTATATTTAGCACCTCATTTTACATAAAATAAGTCCTATAAGTCTACTCTCAAGAGTCATAAAGGTACAAATGAATAAAATACTTATATATCACATTTTTAAATATCTATTATTCTCCATTTTACTCGATCTCCTAAACGGTTAAAGATAGGACATTGCGGTTTTCACCAGCGGACTTAGCACCTTATTTTACAAATAATAAGACCCATAAGTCTACTCTCAAGAGATAATAAAGGAACAAACGAATAAAATATATATATATCACATTTTTAAATATCTATTATTCACTATTTTACTCGATCTCCTAAACGGTTAAAGATAGGACATTGCGGTTTTCACCAGTGAATTCAGCACCTCATTTTACATAAAATAAGTTCTACAAGTCTACTCTCAAGAGTTGATAAAGGAACAAACGGATAAAATGTTTATATATCACATTTTTAAATATCTATTATTTTCCATTTTCCTCGATCTCCTAAACGGTTATAGATAGGACATTGCGGTTTTCACCAGTGGATTCAGCACCTCATTTTACATAAAATAAGTCCTATAAGTCTACTCATAAGAGTTGATAAAGGTACAAACGAATAAAATGTTTATATATCACATTTTTAAATATCTGTTATTCTCCATTTAACTCGATCTCCTAAACGGTTAAAGATAGGACATTGCGGTTTTCACCAGTCAATTCAGCACCTCATTTTACATAAAATAAGTCCTATAAGTCTACTCTAAATAGTTGATAAAGGTACAAACGAATAAAATGTTTATATATCACATTTTTAAATATCTATTATTCTCCATTTTACTCGATCTCCTAAACGGTTAAATATTGGACATTGCGGTTTTCAATAGTGGATTTAGCACCTCATTTTACATAAAATAAGTCCTATAAGTCTACTCTCAAGAGTCATAAAGGTACAAACGTATAAAATGTTTATATATCGCATTTTTAAATATTTATTATTCACCATTTTACTCGATCTCCTAAACGGTTAAAGATAGGACATTGTGGTTTTCACCAGTGGATTCAGCACCTCATTTAACATAAAATAAGTTTTATAAGTCTACTCTCAAGAGTCATAAAGGTACAAACGAATAAAATGTTTATATATCACATTTTTAAATATCTATTATTCTCCATTTTACTCGATCTCCTAAACGGTTAAAGATAGGACATTGCGGTTTTCACCAGTGGATTCAGCACCCCACTTTACAAAAAATAAGTGATATAAGTCTACTCTCAAGAGATGATAAAGGTACAAACGTATAAAATGTTTATATATCACATTTTTAAATATTTATTATTCACCATTTTACTCGATCTCCTAAACGGTTAAAGATAGGACATTGTGGTTTTCACCAGTGGATTCAGCACCTCATTTTACATAAAATAAGTTTTATAAGTCTACTCTCAAGAGTTGATAAAGGTACAAACGAATAAAATGTTTATATATCACATTTTTAAATATTTATTATTCACCATTTTACTCGATCTCCTAAACGGTTAAAGATAGGACATTGCGGTTTTCACCAGTAAATTCAGCACCTCATTTTACATAAAATTAGTCCTATAGGTCTACTCTTAAGAGTTGATAAAGGTACAAACGAATAAAATGTTTGTATATAACATTTTTAAATACCTATTATTCTCCATTTTACTCGATCTCCTAAACAGTTAAATATAGGACATTGCGGTTTAAACCAGTGGATTCAGCACCTTATTTTACATAAAATAAGTCCTATAAGTCTACTCTTAAGAGTTGATAAAGGTACAAACGAATAAAATGTTTATATATCACATTTTTAAATATCTATTATTCTCCATTTTACTCGATCTCCTAAACGGTTAAATATAGGACATTGCGGTTTTGACCACTGGATTTAGCACCTCATTTTACATAAAATAAATCCTATTAGTCTATTCTCAAGAGTCATAAAGGTACAAACGAATAAAATGTTTATATATCACATTTTTAAATATCTGTTATTCTCCATTTTACTCGATCTCCTAAACGGTTAAAGATAGGACATTGCGGTTTTCACCAGTGGATTTAGCACCCCCTTTTACAAAAAATAAGTCCTATAAGTCTACTCTCAAGAGATGATAGAGGTACAAACGAATAAAATGTTTATATATAACATTTTCAAATATCTATTATTCTTTATTTTACTCGATCTCCTAAACGGTTAAAGATAGGACATTGCGGTTTTTACCTGTGGATTCAGCACCTCATTTTACATAAAATAAGTCCTATAAGTCGACTTTCAAATGTTGATAAAGGTACAAACGAATAAAATGTTTAAATATCACAAGCGAATAAAATGTTTATATATCACATTTTCAAATATCTATTATTCTTTATTTTACTCGATCTCCTAAACGGTTAAAGATAGGACAATGTGGTTTTTACCAGTGGAATCAGCACCTCATTTTACATTACATAAGTCCAATAAGTCTACTCTCAAGTGTTGATAAAGGTGCAAACGAATAAAATGTTTATATAACACATTTTTAAATAACTATTACTCTCCATTTTACTCGATCTCCTAAACGGTTAAAGATAGGACATTGCGGTTTTCATCAGTGGATTTAGCACCTCATTTTACATTAAATAAGTCCTTTAAGTCTACTCTCAAGAGTTGATAAAGGTACAAACGAATAAAATGTTTATGTATCACATTTTCAAATATCTATTAATCTTTATTTTACTCGATCTCCTAAACGGTTAAAGATAGGACATTGTGGTTTTTACCAGTGGCTTCAGCACGTCATTTTACATAAAATAAGTCCTATAAGTCGACTTTCAAGAGTTGATAAAGGTACAAACGAATAAAATGTTTATATATCACATTTTCAAATATTTATTAATCTTTATTTTACTCGATCTCCTAAACGGTTAAAGATAGGACATTGCGCTTTTCACCAGTGGATTCAGCACGTCATTTTACATAAAATAAGTCCTATAAGTCGACTTTCAAGAGTTGATAAAGGTACAAACGAATAAAATGTTTATGTATCACATTTTTAAATATCTATTATTTTCCATTTTACTCGATCTCCTAAACGGTTAAAGTTAGGACATTGCGGTTTTTATCAGTGGATTCAGCACCTTATTTTACATATTATTAGTCCCATAAGTCTACTCTCAAGAGTTGATAAAGGTACAAACGAATAAAATGTTTATATATAACATTTTTAAATATCTATTATATTCCATTTTACTCGATCTCCTAAACGGTTAAAGATAGGACATTGCGATTTTCACCAGTGGATTCAGCACCTCATTTTACATAAAATAAGTCCTATAAATCTACTCTAAAGAGTTGATAAAGGTACAAACGAATAAAATGTTTATATATCACAAGCGAATAAAATGTTTATATATCACATTTTCAAATATCTATTATTTTCCATTTTACTCGATCTCCTAAAACGTTAAAGATAGGACATTGCGATTTTCACCAGTGGATTCAGCTCCTCATTTTACATAAAATAAGTCCTATAAATCTACTCTAAAGAGTTGATAAAGGTACAAACGAATAAAATGTTTATATATCACAAGCGAATAAAATGTTTATATATCACATTTTTAAATATCTATTATTCTCCATTTTACTCGATCACCTAAACGGTTAAAGATAGGACATTGCGGTTTTCATCAGAGGATTTAGCACCTCATTTTACATTAAATAAGTCCTTTAAGTCTACTCTTAAGAGTTGATAAAAGTACAAACGAATAAAATGTTTATGTATCACATTTTTAAATATCTATTATTCTCCATTTTACTCGATCTCCTAAACGGTTAAAGATAGGACATAGCGGTTTTCACCAGTGGATTCAGCACCTCATTTTAAATAAAATAATTCCTACAAGTCTACTCTCAAGAGTTGATAAAGGTACAAACGAATAAAATGTTTATATATCACATTTTTAAATATCAATTATTCTCCATTTTACTCGATCTCCTAAACGGTTTAAGATAGGACATTGCGGATTTCACCAGTGGATTAAGCACCTCGTTTTACAAATAATAAGTTCTATAAGTCTACTTTCAAGAGTTGATAAACGTACAAACGAATAAAATGTTTATATATAACATTTTTAAATATCTATTATTTTCCATTTTACTCGATCTCCTAAACGGTTAATGATAGGACATTGCGGTTTTTACCTGTGGATTCAGCACCTCATTTTACATAAAATAAGTCCTATAAGTCGACTTTCAAGTGTTGATAAAGGTACAAACGAATAAAATGTTTATATATCACATTTTCAAATATCTATTATTCTTTATTTTACTCGATCTCCTAAACGGTTAAAGATAGGACAATGTGGTTTTTACCAGTGGCTTCAGCACCTCATTTTACATAAAATAAGTCCTATAAGTCTACTCTCAAGTGTTGATAAAGGTGCAAACGAATAAAATGTTTATATAACACATTTTCAAATATCTATTATTCTTTATTTTACTCGATCTCCTAAACCGTTAAAGATAGGACATTGCGGTTTTCATCACTGGAATCAGCACCTCATTTTACATTACATAAGTCCAATAAGTCAACTCTCAAGTGTTGATAAAGGTGCAAACGAATAAAATGTTTATATAACACATTTTTAAATATCTATTATTCTCCATTTTACTCGATCTCCTAAATGGTTAAAGATAGGACATTGCGGTTTTTATCATGGATTCAGCACCTTATTTTACATATTATAAGTCCCATAGGTCTACTCTCAAGAGTTGATAAACGTACAAACGAATAAAATGCTTATATATCACATTTTTAAATATCTATTACTCTCCATTTTACTCGATCTCCTAAACGGTTAGAGATAGGACATTGCGGTTTTCACCAGTGGATTCAGCACCTCATTTTACATAAAATAAGTCCTATAAGTCTACTCTAAAGAGTTAATAAAGGTACAAACGAAAAAAATGTTTATATATCACATTTTCAAATATCTATTATTTTCCATTTTACTCGATCTCCTAAACCGTTAAAGATAGGACATTGCGGTTTTCATCAGTGGAATCAGCACCTCATTTTACATAAAATAAGTCCTATAAGTCTACTCTAAAGAGTTAATAAAGGTACAAACGAAAAAAATGTTTATATATCACATTTTTAAATATCTAATATTTTCCATTTTACTCGATCTCCTAACTGGTTAAAGATAGGACATTGCGGTTTTCACTAGTGGATTAAGCACCTCGTTTTACATATAATAAGTTCTATAAGTCTACTTTCAAGAGTTGATAAAGGTACAAACGAATAAAATGTTTATATATAACATTTTTAAATATCAATTATTCTCCATTTTACTCGATCTCCTAAACGGTTGGAGATAGGACATTGCGGTTTTCACCAGTGGATTAAGCACCTCGTTTTACATATAATAAGTTCTATAAGTCTACTTTCAAGAGTTGATAAAGGTACAAACGAATAAAATGTTTATATATAACATTTTTAAATATCTATTATTTTCCATTTTACTCGATCTCCTAAACGGTTAAAGATAGGACATAGCGGTTTTTACCTGTGGATTCAGCACCTCAATTTACATAAAATAAGTCCTATAAGTCGACTTTCAAATGTTGATAAAGGTACAAACGAATAAAATGTTTAAATATCACAAACGAATAAAATGTTTATATATCACAAGCGAATAAAATGTTTATATATCACATTTTCAAATATCTATTATTTTCCATTTTACTCGATCTCCTAAAACGTTAAAGATAGGACATTGCGGTTTTCATCAGTGGAATCAGCACCTCATTTTACATAAAATAAGTCCTATAAATCTACTCTAAAGAGTTGATAAAGGTACAAACGAATAAAATGTTTATATATCACATTTTTAAATATCTATTATTCTCCATTTTACTCGATCACCTAAACGGTTAAAGATAGGACATAGCGGTTTTCACCAGTGGATTCAGCACCTCATTTTAAATAAAATAATTCCTACAAGTCTACTCTCAAGAGTTGATAAACGTACAAACGAATAAAATGCTTAAATATCACATTTTTAAATATCTATTATTCTCCATTTTACTCGATCTCCTAAACAGTTAGAGATAGGACATTGCGGTTTTCACCAGTGGATTCAGCACCTCATTTTACATAAAATAAGTCCTATAAGTCTACTCTAAAGAGTTAATAAAGGTACAAACAAAAAAAATGTTTATATATCACATTTTCAAATATCTAATATTTTCCATTTTACTCGATCTCCTAAACCGTTAAAGATAGGACATTGCGGTTTTCATCAGTGGAATCAGCACCTCATTTTACATAAAATAAGTCCTATAAATCTACTCTAAAGAGTTGATAAATTTACAAACGAATAAAATGTTTATGTATCACATTTTTAAATATCTATTATTTTCCATTTTACTCGATCTCCTAAACCGATAAAGATAGGACATTGCGGTTTTCACCAGTAAATTCAGCACCACATTTTACATAAAACAAGTCTTATAAGTCTACTCTCAAGTGTTGATAAAGGTACAAACGAATAAAATGTTTATATAACACATTTTTAAATATCAATTATTCTCCATTTTACTCGATCTCCTAAACGGTTTAAGATAGGACATTGCGGATTTCACCAGTGGATTAAGCACCTCGTTTTACAAATAATAAGTTCTATAAGTCTACTTTCAAGAGTTGATAAAGGTACAAACGAATAAAATGTTTATATATAACATTTTTAAATATCTATTATTTTCCATTTTACTCGATCTCCTAAACGGTTAATGATAGGACATTGCGGTTTTTACCTGTGGATTCAGCACCTCATTTTACATAAAATAAGTCTTATAAGTCGACTTTCAAGTGTTGATAAAGGTACAAACGAATAAAATGTTTATATATCACATTTTCAAATATCTATTATTCTTTATTTTACTCGATCTCCTAAACGGTTAAAGATAGGACAATGTGGTTTTTACCAGTGGCTTCAGCACCTCATTTTACATAAAATAAGTCCTATAAGTCTACTCTCAAGTGTTGATAAAGGTGCAAACGAATAAAATGTTTATATAACACATTTTCAAATATCTATTATTCTTTATTTTACTCGATCTCCTAAACCGTTAAAGATAGGACATTGCGGTTTTCATCACTGGAATCAGCACCTCATTTTACATTACATAAGTCCAATAAGTCTACTCTCAAGTGTTGATAAAGGTGCAAACGAATAAAATGTTTATATAACACATTTTTAAATATCTATTATTCTCCATTTTACTCGATCTCCTAAATGGTTAAAGATAGGACATTGCGGTTTTCATCAGTGGATTCAGCACCTTATTTTACATATTATAAGTCCCATAGGTCTACTCTCAAGAGTTGATAAACGTACAAACGAATAAAATGCTTATATATCACATTTTTAAATATCTATTATTCTCCATTTTACTCGATCTCCTAAACAGTTAGAGATAGGACATTGCGGTTTTCACCAGTGGATTCAGCACCTCATTTTACATAAAATAAGTCCTATAAGTCTACTCTAAAGAGTTAATAAAGGTACAAACAAAAAAAATGTTTATATATCACATTTTCAAATATCTAATATTTTCCATTTTACTCGATCTCCTAAACCGTTAAAGATAGGACATTGCGGTTTTCATCAGTGGAATCAGCACCTCATTTTACATAAAATAAGTCCTATAAATCTACTCTAAAGAGTTGATAAATTTACAAACGAATAAAATGTTTATGAATCACATTTTTAAATATCTATTATTTTCCATTTTACTCGATCTCCTAAACCGATAAAGATAGGACATTGCGGTTTTCACCAGTAAATTCAGCACCACATTTTACATAAAACAAGTCTTATAAGTCTACTCTCAAGTGTTGATAAAGGTACAAACGAATAAAATGTTTATATAACACATTTTTAAATATCCATTATTTTCCATTTTACTCGATCTCCTAAATGGTTAAAGATAGGATATTGCGGTTTTCATCAGTGGATTCAGCACCTCATTTTACATTAAATAAGTTTTATGAGTCTACTCTAAAGAGTTGATAAAGGTACAAACGAAAAAAATGTTAATATATCACATTTTTAAATATCTATTATTTTCCATTTTACTCGATCTCCTAAACGGTTAAAGATAGGACATTGCGGTTTTCACCAGTGGATTCAGCACCTCATTTTTCATAAAATAAGTCCTATCAGTCTACTCTCAAAAGTTGATAAAGGTACAAACGCATAAAATGTTTATATATCACATTTTTAAATATCTATTATTCTCCATTTTACTCGATCTCCTAAACGGTTAAAGGTAGGACATTGCGGTTTTTACCAGTGGATTCTGCGCCTCATTTTACTTAAACTAAGTCCTATAAGTCAACTCTAAAGAGTTGATAAAGGTACAAACGAATAAAATGTTTATATATCACAAGCGAATAAAATGTTTATATATCACATTTTTAAATATCTATTATTCTCCATTTTACTCGATCACCTAATCGGTTAAAGATAGGACATTGCGGTTTTCACCAGTAAATTCAGCACCACATTTTACATAAAACAAGTCTTATAAGTCTACTCTCAAGTGTTGATAAAGGTACAAACGAATAAAATGTTTATATAACACATTTTTAAATATCCATTATTTTCCATTTTACTCGATCTCCTAAATGGTTAAAGATAGGATATTGCGGTTTTCATCAGTGGATTCAGCACCTCATTTTACATTAAATAAGTTTTATGAGTCTACTCTAAAGAGTTGATAAAGGTACAAACGAAAAAATGTTAATATATCACATTTTTAAATATCTATTATTTTCCATTTTACTCGATCTCCTAAACGGTTAAAGATAGGACATTGCGGTTTTCACCAGTGGATTCAGCACCTCATTTTTCATAAAATAAGTCCTATCAGTCTACTCTCAAAAGTTGATAAAGGTACAAACGCATAAAATGTTTATATATCACATTTTTAAATATCTATTATTCTCCATTTTACTCGATCTCCTAAACGGTTAAAGGTAGGACATTGCGGTTTTTACCAGTGGATTCTGCGCCTCATTTTACTTAAACTAAGTCCTATAAGTCAACTCTAAAGAGTTGATAAAGGTACAAACGAATAAAATGTTTATATATCACATTTATAAATATCTATTATTCTCCATTTTACTCGATCTCCTAAACAGTTAAAGATAGGACATTGCGGTTTTCAACAGTGGATTCAGCACGTCATTTTACATAAAATAAGTCCTATAAGTCGACTTTCAAGAGTTGATAAAGGTACAAGCGAATAAAATGTTTATATATCACAAGCGAATAAAATGTTTATATATCACATTTTTAAATATCTATTATTCTCCATTTTACTCGATCACCTAATCGGTTAAAGATAGGACATTGCGGTTTTCATCAGAGGATTTAGCACCTCATTTTACATTAAATAAGTCCTTTAAGTCTACTCTTAAGAGTTGATAAAAGTACAAACGAATAAAATGTTTATGTATCACATTTTTAAATATCTATTATTCTCCATTTTACTCGATCTCCTAAACGGTTAAAGATAGGACATAGCGGTTTTCACCAGTGGATTCAGCACCTCATTTTAAATAAAATAATTCCTACAAGTCTACTCTCAAGAGTTGATAAAGGTACAAACGAATAAAATGTTTATATATCACATTTTTAAATATCAATTATTCTCCATTTTACTCGATCTCCTAAACGGTTTAAGATAGGACATTGCGGATTTCACCAGTGGATTAAGCACCTCGTTTTACAAATAATAAGTTCTATAAGTCTACTTTCAAGAGTTGATAAAGGTACAAACGAATAAAATGTTTATATATAACATTTTTAAATATCTATTATTTTCCATTTTACTCGATCTCCTAAACGGTTAATGATAGGACATTGCAGTTTTTACCTGTGGATTCAGCACCTAATTTTACATAAAATAAGTCCTATAAGTCGACTTTCAAGTGTTGATAAAGGTACAAACGAATAAAATGTTTATATATCACATTTTCAAATATCTATTATTCTTTATTTTACTCGATCTCCTAAACGGTTAAAGATAGGACAATGTGGTTTTTACCAGTGGCTTCAGCACCTCATTTTACATAAAATAAGTTCTATAAGTCTACTCTCAAGTGTTGATAAAGGTGAAAACGAATAAAATGTTTATATAACACATTTTCAAATATCTATTATTCTTTATTTTACTCGATCTCCTAAACCGTTAAAGATAAGACATTGCGGTTTTCATCACTGGAATCAGCACCTCATTTTACATTACATAAGTCCAATAAGTCTACTCTCAAGTGTTGATAAAGGTGCAAACGAATAAAATGTTTATATAACACATTTTTAAATATCTATTATTCTCCATTTTACTCGATCTCCTAAATGGTTAAAGATAGGACATTGCGGTTTTCATCAGTGGATTCAGCACCTTATTTTACATATTATAAGTCCCGTAGGTCTACTCTCAAGAGTTGATAAACGTACAAACGAATAAAATGCTTATATATCACATTTTTAAATATCTATTATTCTCCATTTTACTCGATCTCCTAAACGGTTAGAGATAGGACATTGCGGTTTTCACCAGTGGATTCAGTACCTCATTTTACATAAAATAAGTCCTATAAGTCTACTCTAAAGAGTTAATAAAGGTACAAACAAAAAAAATGTTTATATATCACATTTTCAAATATCTATTATTTTCCATTTTACTCGATCTCCTAAACCGATAAAGATAGGACATTGCGGTTTTCACCAGTAAATTCAGCACCACATTTTACATAAAACAAGTCTTATAAGTCTACTCTCAAGTGTTGATAAAGGTACAAACGAATAAAATGTTTATATAACACATTTTTAAATATCCATTATTTTCCATTTTACTCGATCTCCTAAATGGTTAAAGATAGGATATTGCGGTTTTCATCAGTGGATTCAGCACCTCATTTTACATTAAATAAGTTTTATGAGTCTACTCTAAAGAGTTGATAAAGGTACAAACGAAAAAAATGTTAATATATCACATTTTTAAATATCTATTATTTTCCATTTTACTCGATCTCCTAAACGGTTAAAGATAGGACATTGCGGTTTTCACCAGTGGATTCAGCACCTCATTTATCATAAAATAAGTCCTATCAGTCTACTCTCAAAAGTTGATAAAGGTACAAACGCATAAAATGTTTATATATCACATTTTTAAATATCTATTATTCTCCATTTTACTCGATCTCCTAAACGGTTAAAGGTAGGACATTGCGGTTTTTACCAGTGGATTCTGCGCCTCATTTTACTTAAACTAAGTCCTATAAGTCAACTCTAAAGAGTTGATAAAGGTACAAACGAATAAAATGTTTATATATCACATTTATAAATATCTATTATTCTCCATTTTACTCGATCTCCTAAACAGTTAAAGATAGGACATTGCGGTTTTCAACAGTGGATTCAGCACGTCATTTTACATAAAATAAGTCCTATAAGTCGACTTTCAAGAGTTGATAAAGGTACAAGCGAATAAAATGTTTATATATCACATTTATAAATATCTATTATTCTCCATTTTACTCGATCTCCTAAACAGTTAAAGATAGGACATTGCGGTTTTCACCAGTGGATTCAGCACCTCATTTTAAATAAAATAAGTCCTACAAGTCTACACTCAAGAGTTGATAAAGGTACAAACGAATAAAATGTTTATATATCACATTTTTAAATATCTATTATTTTCCATTTTACTCGATCTCCTAAATGGTTAAAGATAGGACATTGCGGTTTTCATCAGTGGATTCAGCACCTCATTTTACATTAAATAAGTTTTATGAGTCTACTTTCAAGAGTTGATAAAGGTACAAACGAATAAAATGTTTAGATATAACATTTTTAAATATCTATTATTTTCCATTTTGCTCGATCTCCTAAATGGTTAAAGATAGGACATTGCGGTTTTTACCAGTGGCTTTAGCACCTCATTTTACATAAAATAAGTCCTATAAGTCGACTTTCAAGAGTTGATAAAGGTACAAGCGAATAAAATGTTTATATATCACATTTTCAAATATCTATTATTCTCCATTTTACTCGATCTCCTAAACCGTTAAAGATAGGACATTGCGGTTTTCATCAGTGGAATCAGCACCTCATTTTACATTAAATAAGTCCAATAAGTCTACTCTCAAGTGTTGATAAAGGTGCAAACGAATAAAATGTTTATATAACATATTTTTAAATATCTATTATTTTCCATTTTACTCGATCTCCTAAACGGTTAAAGATAGGACATTGCGCTTTTCACCAGTGGATTCAGCACGTCATTTTACATAAATTAAGTCCTATAAGTCGACTTTCAAGAGTTGATAAAGGTACAAACGAATAAAATGTTTATATATCACATTTTCAAATATCTATTAATCTTTATTTTACTCGATCTCCTAAACGGTTAAAGATAGGACATTGTAGTTTTTACCAGTGGCTTCAGCACCTCATTTTACATAAAATAAGTCCTATAAGTCGACTTTCAAGATTTGATAAAGGTACAAACGAATAAAATGTTTATATATCACATTTTCAAATATCTATTATTCTCCATTTTACTCGATCTCCTAAACCGTTAAAGATAGGACATTGCGGTTTTCATCAGTGGAATCAGCACCTCATTTTACATAAAATAAGTCCTATAAATCTACTCTAAAGAGTTGATAAAGGTACAAACGAATAAAATGTTTATGTATCACATTTTTAAATATCTATTATTTTCCATTTTACTCGATCTCCTAAACGGTTAAAGATAGGACATTGCGGTTTTTATCAGTGGATTCAGCACCTTATTTTACATATTATTAGTCCCATAAGTCTACTCTCAAGAGTTGATAAAGGTACAAACGAATAAAATGTTTATATATCACATTTTTAAATATCTATTATTCTCCATTTTACTCGATCTGCTAAACGGCTAAAGATAGGACATTGCGGTTTTCACCAGTGGATTAAGCACCTCGTTTTACATATAATAAGTTCTATAAGTCTACTTTCAAGAGTTGATAAAGGTAAAAAAGAATAAAATGTTTATATATAACATTTTTAAATATCTATTATATTTCATTTTACTCGATCTCCTAAACGGTTAAAGATAGGACATTGCGGTTTTCACCAGTGGATTCAGCACCTCATTTTAAATAGAATAAGTCCTACAAGTCTACTCTCAAGAGTTGATAAAGGTACAAACGAATAAAATGTTTATATATCACATTTTTAAATATCTATTAATCTCCATTTTACTCGATCTCCTAAACGGTTTAAGATAAGACATTGCGGTTTTCACCAGTGGATTCAGCACCTCATTTTACATAAAATAAGTCCTATATGTCGACTTTCAAGAATTGATAAAGGTACAAACGAATAAAATGTTTATATATCACATTTTTAAATATCTATTAATCTCCATTTTACTCGATCTCCTAAACGGTTAAAGATAGGACATTGCGGTTTTCACCAGTGGATTCAGCACCTAATTTTAAATAAAATAAGTCCTACAAGTCTACACTCAAGAGTTGATAAAGGTACAAACGAATAAAATGTTTATATATCACATTTTTAAATATCTATTATTCTCCATTTTACTCGATCTCCTAAACGGTTAAAGATAGGACATTGCGGTTTTCACCAGTGGATTAAGCACCTCGTTTTACAAATAATAAGTTCTATAAGTCTACTTTCAAGAGTTGATAAAGGTACAAACGAATAAAATGTTTATATATAACTTTTTTAAATATCTATTATTTTCCATTTTACTCGATCTCCTAAACGGTTAAAGATAGGACATGGCGGTTTTTACCTGTGGATTCAGCACCTCATTTTACATAAAATAAGTTCTATTAGTCTACTCTCAAGAGTTGATAAAGGTACAAACGCATAATATGTTGATATATCACAAGCGAATAAAATGTTTATATATCACATTTTCAAATATCTATTATTCTTTATTTTACTCGATCTCCTAAACGGTTAAAGATAGGACATGGCGGTTTTTACCTGTGGATTCAGCACCTCATTTTACATAAAATAAGTTCTATTAGTCTACTCTCAAGAGTTGATAAAGGTACAAACGCATAATATGTTGATATATCACAAGCGAATAAAATGTTTATATATCACATTTTCAAATATCTATTATTCTTTATTTTACTCGATCTCCTAAACGGTTAAAGATAGGACAATGTGGTTTTTACCAGTGGCTTCAGCACCTCATTTTACATAAAATAAGTCCTATAAGTCGACATTCAAGAGTTGATAATGGTACAAACGAATAAAATGTTTATATATCACATTTTCAAATATCTATTATTCTCCATTTTACTCGATCTCCTAAACCGTTAAAGATAGGACATTGCGGTTTTCACCAGTGGATTAAGCACCTCGTTTTACATATAATAAGTTCTATAAGTCTACTTTCAAGAGTTGATAAAGGTACAAACGAATAAAATGTTTATATATAACATTTTTAAATATCTATTATATTCCATTTTACTCGATCTCCTAAACGGTTATAGATAGGACATTGCGCTTTTCACCAGTGGATTCAGCACCTCATTTTACATAAAATAAGTCCTATAAATCTACTCTAAAGAGTTGATAAAGGTACAAACGAATAAAATGTTTATATATCACAAGCGAATAAAATGTTAATATATCACATTTTCAAATATCTATTATTTTCCATTTTTCTCGATCTCCTAAACGGTTAAAGATAGGACATTGCGGTTTTCACCAGTGGATTCAGCACCTAATTTTAAATAAAATAAGTCCTACAAGTCTACACTCAAGAGTTGATAAAGGTACAAACGAATAAAATGTTTATATATCACATTTTTAAATATCTATTATTCTCCATTTTACTCGATCTCCTAAACGGTTAAAGATAGGACATTGCGGTTTTCACCAGTGGATTAAGCACCTCGTTTTACAAATAATAAGTTCTATAAGTCTACTTTCAAGAGTTGATAAAGGTACAAACGAATAAAATGTTTATATATAACTTTTTTAAATATCTATTATTTTCCATTTTGCTCGATCTCCTAAATGGTTAAAGATAGGACATTGCGGTTTTTACCAGTGGCTTTAGCACCTCATTTTACATAAAATAAGTCCTATAAGTCGACTTTCAAGAGTTGATAAAGGTACAAGCGAATAAAATGTTTATATATCACATTTTCAAATATCTATTATTCTCCATTTTACTCGATCTCCTAAACCGTTAAAGATAGGACATTGCGGTTTTCATCAGTGGAATCAGCACCTCATTTTACATTAAATAAGTCCAATAAGTCTACTCTCAAGTGTTGATAAAGGTGCAAACGAATAAAATGTTTATATAACACATTTTTAAATATCTATTATTTTCCATTTTACTCGATCTCCTAAACGGTTAAAGATAGGACATTGCGCTTTTCACCAGTGGATTCAGCACGTCATTTTACATAAATTAAGTCCTATAAGTCGACTTTCAAGAGTTGATAAAGGTACAAACGAATAAAATGTTTATATATCACATTTTCAAATATCTATTAATCTTTATTTTACTCGATCTCCTAAACGGTTAAAGATAGGACATTGTAGTTTTTACCAGTGGCTTCAGCACCTCATTTTACATAAAATAAGTCCTATAAGTCGACTTTCAAGATTTGATAAAGGTACAAACGAATAAAATGTTTATATATCACATTTTCAAATATCTATTATTCTCCATTTTACTCGATCTCCTAAACCGTTAAAGATAGGACATTGCGGTTTTCATCAGTGGAATCAGCACCTCATTTTACATAAAATAAGTCCTATAAATCTACTCTAAAGAGTTGATAAAGGTACAAACGAATAAAATGTTTATGTATCACATTTTTAAATATCTATTATTTTCCATTTTACTCGATCTCCTAAACGGTTAAAGATAGGACATTGCGGTTTTTATCAGTGGATTCAGCACCTTATTTTACATATTATTAGTCCCATAAGTCTACTCTCAAGAGTTGATAAAGGTACAAACGAATAAAATGTTTATATATCACATTTTTAAATATCTATTATTCTCCATTTTACTCGATCTGCTAAACGGCTAAAGATAGGACATTGCGGTTTTCACCAGTGGATTAAGCACCTCGTTTTACATATAATAAGTTCTATAAGTCTACTTTCAAGAGTTGATAAAGGTAAAAAAGAATAAAATGTTTATATATAACATTTTTAAATATCTATTATATTTCATTTTACTCGATCTCCTAAACGGTTAAAGATAGGACATTGCGGTTTTCACCAGTGGATTCAGCACCTCATTTTAAATAGAATAAGTCCTACAAGTCTACTCTCAAGAGTTGATAATGGTACAAACGAATAAAATGTTTATATATCACATTTTCAAATATCTATTATTCTCCATTTTACTCGATCTCCTAAACCGTTAAAGATAGGACATTGCGGTTTTCATCAGTGGAATCAGCACCTCATTTTACATTAAATAAGTCCAATAAGTCTACTCTCAAGTGTTGATAAAGGTGCAAACGAATAAAATGTTTATATAACACATTTTTAAATATCTATTATTCTCCATTTTACTCGATCTGCTAAACGGTTAAAGATAGGACATTGCGGTTTTCACCAGTGGATTAAGCACCTCGTTTTACATATAATAAGTTCTATAAGTCTACTTTCAAGAGTTGATAAAGGTACAAACGAATAAAATGTTTATATATAACATTTTTAAATATCTATTATATTCCATTTTACTCGATCTCCTAAACGGTTATAGATAGGACATTGCGCTTTTCACCCGTGGATTCAGCACCTCATTTTACATAAAATAAGTCCTATAAATCTACTCTAAAGAGTTGATAAAGGTACAAACGAATAAAATGTTTATATATCACAAGCGAATAAAATGTTAATATATCACATTTTCAAATATCTATTATTTTCCATTTTACTCGATCTCCTAAACGGTTAAAGATAGGACATTGCGGTTTTCACCAGTGGATTCAGCACCTAATTTTAAATAAAATAAGTCCTACAAGTCTACACTCAAGAGTTGATAAAGGTACAAACGAATAAAATGTTTATATATCACATTTTTAAATATCTATTATTCTCCATTTTACTCGATCTCCTAAACGGTTAAAGATAGGACATTGCGAATTTCACCAGTGGATTAAGCACCTCGTTTTACAAATAATAAGTTCTATAAGTCTACTTTCAAGAGTTGATAAAGGTACAAACGAATAAAATGTTTATATATAACTTTTTTAAATATCTATTATTTTCCATTTTACTCGATCTCCTAAACGGTTAAAGATAGGACATGGCGGTTTTTACCTGTGGATTCAGCACCTCATTTTACATAAAATAAGTTCTATTAGTCTACTCTCAAGAGTTGATAAAGGTACAAACGCATAATATGTTGATATATCACAAGCGAATAAAATGTTTATATATCACATTTTCAAATATCTATTATTCTTTATTTTACTCGATCTCCTAAACGGTTAAAGATAGGACAATGTGGTTTTTACCAGTGGCTTCAGCACCTCATTTTACATAAAATAAGTCCTATAAGTCGACATTCAAGAGTTGATAATGGTACAAACGAATAAAATGTTTATATATCACATTTTCAAATATCTATTATTCTCCATTTTACTCGATCTCCTAAACCGTTAAAGATAGGACATTGCGGTTTTCATCAGTGGAATCAGCACCTCATTTTACATTAAATAAGTCCAATAAGTCTACTCTCAAGTGTTGATATAGGTGCAAACGAATAAAATGTTTATATAACACATTTTTAAATATCTATTATTCTCCATTTTACTCGATCTGCTAAACGGTTAAAGATAGGACATTGCGGTTTTCACCAGTGGATTAAGCACCTCGTTTTACATATAATAAGTTCTATAAGTCTACTTTCAAGAGTTGATAAAGGTACAAACGAATAAAATGTTTATATATAACATTTTTAAATATCTATTATATTCCATTTTACTCGATCTCCTAAACGGTTATAGATAGGACATTGCGCTTTTCACCAGTGGATTCAGCACCTCATTTTACATAAATAAGTCCTATAAATCTACTCTAAAGAGTTGATAAAGGTACAAACGAATAAAATGTTTATATAACACATTTTTAAATATTTATTATTCTCCATTTTACTCGATTTTCTAAACGGTTAAAGATAGGACATAGCGGTGTTCACCAGTGGATTAAGCACCTCGTTTTACATATAATAAGTCTTATAAGTCTACTCTAAAGAGTTAATAAAGGTACAAACGAAAAAAATGTTAATATATCACATTTTTAAATATCTATTATTCTCCATTTTACTCGATCTCCTAAACGGTTAAAGATAGGACATTGCGGTTTTCACCAGTGGATTCAGATCCTCATTTTACATAAAATAAGTCCTATAAGTCTACTCTCAAGAGTTGATAAAGGTACAAACGAAAAAAATGTTTATATATCACATTTTTAAATATCTATTATTTTCCATTTTACTCGATCTCCTAAATGGTTAAAAATAGGACATTGCGGTTTTCACCAGTGGATTCAGCACCTCATTTTTCATAAAATAAGTCCTATAAGTCTACTCTTAAAAGTTGATAAAGGTACAAACGAATAAAATGTTTATATATGACATTTTTAAATATCTATTATTTTCCATTTAACTCGATCTATTAAACGGTTAAAGATAGGACATTGCGGTTTTCACCAGTGGATTCAGCACCTCATTTTACATAAAATAAGTCCAATAAGTCGACTTTCAAGAGTTGATAAAGGTACAAACGAATAAAATGTTTATATATCACAAGCGAATAAAATGTTTATATATCACATTTTCAAATATCTATTATTCTCCATTTTACTCGATCTCCTAAACCGTTAAAGATAGGACATGGCGGTTTTCATCAGTGGAATCAGCACCTCATTTTACATTAAATAAGTTCAATAAGTCTACTCTCAAGTGTTGATAAAGGTACAAACGAATAAAATGTTTATATAACACATTTTTAAATATCTATTATTCTCCATTTTACTCGATCTCCTAAATAATTAAAGATAGGACATTGCGGTTTTCATCAGTGGATTCAGCACCTTATTTTACATATTATAAGTCCCATAAGTCTACTCTCAAGAGTTGATAAACGTACAAACGAATAAAATGCTTATATATCACATTTTTAAATATCTATTATTCTCCATTTTACTCGATCTCCTAAACGGTTAAAGATAGGACATTGCGGTTTTCATCAGAGGATTTAGCACCTCATTTTACATTAAATAAGTCCTTTAAGTCTACTCTCAAGAGTTGATAAAAGTACAAACGAATAAAATGTTTATGTATCACATTTTTAAATATCTATTATTCTCCATTTTACTCGATCTCCTAAACGGTTAAAGATAGGACATAGCGGTTTTCACCAGTGGATTCAGCACCTCATTTTAAATAAAATAATTCCTACAAGTCTACTCTCAAGAGTTGATAAAGGTACAAACGAATAAAATGTTTATATATCACATTTTTAAATATCAATTATTCTCCATTTTACTCGATCTCCTAAACGGTTTAAGATAGGACATTGCGGATTTCACCAGTGGATTAAGCACCTCGTTTTACAAATAATAAGTTCTATAAGTCTACTTTCAAGAGTTGATAAAGGTACAAACGAATAAAATGTTTATATATAACATTTTTAAATATCTATTATTTTCCATTTTACTCGATCTCCTAAACGGTTAAAGATAGGACATTGCGGTTTTTACCTGTGGATTCAGCACCTCATTTTACATAATATAAGTCCTATAAGTCGACTTTCAAGTGTTGATAAAGGTACAAACGAATAAAATGTTTATATATCACAAGCGAATAAAATGTTTATATATCACATTTTCAAATATCTATTATTCTTTATTTTACTCGATCTCCTAAACGGTTAAAGATAGGACAATGTGGTTTTTACCAGTAACTTCAGCACCTCATTTTACATAAAATAAGTCCTATAAGTCGACATTCAAGAGTTGATAAAGGTACAAACGAATAAAATGTTTATATATCACATTTTCAAATATCTATTATTATCCATTTTACTCGATCACTTAAACCGTTAAAGATAGGACATTGCGGTTTTCATCAGTGGATTCAGCACCTTATTTTACATATTATAAGTCCCATAAGTCTACTCTCAAGAGTTGATAAACGTACAAACGAATAAAATGCTTATATATCACATTTTTAAATATTTATTATTCTCCATTTTACTCGATCTCCTAAACCGTTAAAGATAGGACATTGCGGTTTTCATCAGTGGAATCAGCACCTCATTTTACATTACATAAGTCCAATAAGTCTACTCTCAAGTGTTGATAAAGGTGCAAACGAATAAAATGTTTATATATCACATTTTTAAATATCTATTATTCTCCATTTTACTCGATCTCCTAAACGGTTAAAGGTAGGACATTGCGGTTTTTACCAGTGGATTCTGCGCCTCATTTTACTTAAACTAAGTCCTATAAGTCAACTCTAAAGAGTTGATAAAGGTACAAACGAATAAAATGTTTATATATCACATTTATAAATATCTATTATTCTCCATTTTACTCGATCTCCTAAACAGTTAAAGATAGGACATTGCGGTTTTCAGCAGTGGATTCAGCACCTCATTTTACATAAATTTAGTCCTATAAGTCTACTCTAAAGAGTTGATAAAGGTACAAACGAATAAAACGGTTATATATCACATTTTTAAATATTTATTATTCTCCATTTTACTCTTTCTCTTAAACGGTTAAAGATAGGACAGTGCGGTTTTCACCAGTGGAATCAGCACCTCAATTTACATAAAATAAGTCCTATAAATCTACTCTAAAGGGTTGATAAAGGTACAAACGAAAAAAATGTTTATATATCACATTTTTAAATATCTATTATTCTTCATTTTACTCGATCTCCTAAACAGTTAAAGATAGGACATTGCGGTTTTCACCAGTGAATTCAGCACCTTATTTTACATAAAAATAGTTCTATAAGACTACTCTAAAGAGTTGATAAAGGTACAAACGAATAAAATGTTTATATATCACATTTTCAAATATCTATTATTCTCCATTTTACTCGATCTCTTGAACGGTTAGAGATAGGACAATGCGATTTTTACCAGTGGCTTCAGCACCTCATTCTACATAACATAAGTCCTACAAGTCTACTCTAAAGAGTTGATAAAGTTACAAACGAATAAAATGTTTATATATATATTTTTAAAAATCTAATATTTTCCATTTTACTCGATCTCCTAAACCGATAAAGATAGGACATTGAGGTTTCCACCAGTAAATTCAGCACCACATTTTACATTAAATAAGTCCTAAAAGTCTACTCTCAAGTGTTGATAAAGGTACAAACGAATAAAATGTTTATATAACACATTTTTAAATATTTATTATTCTCCATTTTACTCGATTTTCTAAACGGTTAAAGATAGGACATAGCGGTGTTCACCAGTGGATTAAGCACCTCGTTTTACATATAATAAGTCTTATAAGTCTACTCTAAAGAGTTAATAAAGGTACAAACGAAAAAAATGTTAATATATCACATTTTTAAATATCTATTATTCTCCATTTTACTCGATCTCCTAAACGGTTAAAGATAGGACATTGCGGTTTTCACCAGTGGATTCAGATCCTCATTTTACATAAAATAAGTCCTATAAGTCTACTCTCAAGAGTTGATAAAGGTACAAACGAAAAAAATGTTTATATATCACATTTTTAAATATCTATTATTTTCCATTTTACTCGATCTCCTAAATGGTTAAAAATAGGACATTGCGGTTTTCACCAGTGGATTCAGCACCTCATTTTTCATAAAATAAGTCCTATAAGTCTACTCTTAAAAGTTGATAAAGGTACAAACGAATAAAATGTTTATATATGACATTTTTAAATATCTATTATTTTCCATTTTACTCGATCTATTAAACGGTTAAAGATAGGACATTGCGGTTTTCACCAGTGGATTCAGCACCTCATTTTACATAAAATAAGTCCAATAAGTCGACTTTCAAGAGTTGATAAAGGTACAAACGAATAAAATGTTTATATATCACAAGCGAATAAAATGTTTATATATCACATTTTCAAATATCTATTATTCTCCATTTTACTCGATCTCCTAAACCGTTAAAGATAGGACATGGCGGTTTTCATCAGTGGAATCAGCACCTCATTTTACATTAAATAAGTTCAATAAGTCTACTCTCAAGTGTTGATAAAGGTACAAACGAATAAAATGTTTATATAACACATTTTTAAATATCTATTATTCTCCATTTTACTCGATCTCCTAAATAATTAAAGATAGGACATTGCGGTTTTCATCAGTGGATTCAGCACCTTATTTTACATATTATAAGTCCCATAAGTCTACTCTCAAGAGTTGATAAACGTACAAACGAATAAAATGCTTATATATCACATTTTTAAATATCTATTATTCTCCATTTTACTCGATCTCCTAAATGGTTAAAGATAGGACATTGCGGTTTTCATCAATGGATTCAGCACCTCATTTTACATAAAATAAGTCCTATAAGTCTCCTCTCAAGTGTTGATAAAGGTCCAAACGAATAAAATGTTTATATAACACATTTTTAAATATCTATTACTCTCCATTTTACTCGACCTCCTAAACGGTTAAAGATAGGACATTGCGGTTTTCATCAGTGGATTTAGCACCTCATTTTACATTAAATAAGTCCTTTAAGTCTACTCTCAAGAGTTGATAAAGGTACAAACGTATAAAATGTTTATGTATCACAAGCGAATAAAATGTTTATATATCACATTTTCAAATATCTATTATTTTCCATTTTACTGGATCTCCTAAACGGTTAAAGATAGGAGATTGCGGTTTTCATCAGTGGATTTAGCACCTCATTTTACATTAAATAAGTCCTTTAAGTCTACTTTCAAGAGTTGATAAAGGTACAAACGTATAAAATGTTTATGTATCACAAGCGAATAAAATGTTTATGTATCACATTTTTAAATATCTATTATTTTCCATTTTACTGGATCTCCTAAACGGTTAAAGATAGGAGATTGCGGTTTTCATCAGAGGATTTAGCACCTCATTTTACATTAAATAAGTCCTTTAAGTCTACTCTCAAGAGTTGATAAAGGTACAAACGAATAAAATGTTTATGTATCACATTTTTAAATATCTATTATTCTCCATTTTACTCGATCTCCAAAACGGTTAAAGATAGGACATTGCGGTGTTCACCAGTGGATTAAGCACCTCGTTTTACATATAATAAGTCCTATAAGTCTACTCTAAAGAGTTAATAAAGGTACAAACGAAAAAAATGTTTATATATCACATTTTTAAATATCTAATATTTTCCATTTTACTCGATCTCCTAAACGGTTAAACATAGGACATTGCGGTTTTCACCAGTGGATTCAGCACCTCATTTTAAATAAAATAAGTCCTACAAGTCTACACTCAAGAGTTGATAAAGGTACAAACGAATAAAATGTTTATATATCACATTTTTAAATATCTATTATTCTCCATTTTACTCGATCTCCTAAACGGTTAAAGATAGGACATTGCGGTTTTCACCAGTGGATTAAGCACCTCGTTTTACGTATAATAAGTTCTATAAGTCTACTTTCAAGAGTTGATAAAGGTACAAACGAATAAAACGGTTATATATCACATTTTTAAATATTTATTATTCTCCATTTTACTCTTTCTCTTAAACGGTTAAAGATAGGACAGTGCGGTTTTCACCAGTGGAATCAGCACCTCAATTTACATAAAATAAGTCCTATAAATCTACTCTAAAGGGTTGATAAAGGTACAAACGAAAAAAATGTTTATATATCACATTTTTAAATATCTATTATTCTTCATTTTACTCGATCTCCTAAACAGTTAAAGATAGGACATTGCGGTTTTCACCAGTGAATTCAGCACCTTATTTTACATAAAAATAGTTCTATAAGACTACTCTAAAGAGTTGATAAAGGTACAAACGAATAAAATGTTTATATATCACATTTTCAAATATCTATTATTCTCCATTTTACTCGATCTCTTGAACGATTAGAGATAGGACAATGCGATTTTTACCAGTGGCTTCAGCACCTCATTCTACATAACATAAGTCCTATAAGTCTACTCTAAAGAGTTGATAAAGTTACAAACGAATAAAATGTTTATATATATATTTTTAAAAATCTAATATTTTCCATTTTACTCGATCTCCTAAACCGATAAAGATAGGACATTGAGGTTTCCACCAGTAAATTCAGCACCACATTTTACATTAAATAAGTCCTATAAGTCTACTCTCAAGTGTTGATAAAGGTACAAACGAATAAAATGTTTATATAACACATTTTTAAATATCTATTATTCTCCATTTTACTCGATTTTCTAAACGGTTAAAGATAGGACATAGCGGTGTTCACCAGTGGATTAAGCACCTCGTTTTACATATAATAAGTCTTATAAGTCTACTCTAAAGAGTTAATAAAGGTACAAACGAAAAAAATGTTAATATATCACATTTTTAAATATCTATTATTCTCCATTTTACTCGATCTCCTAAACGGTTAAAGATAGGACATTGCGGTTTTCACCAGTGGATTCAGATCCTCATTTTACATAAAATAAGTCCTATAAGTCTACTCTCAAGAGTTGATAAAGGTACAAACGAAAAAAATGTTTATATATCACATTTTTAAATATCTATTATTTTCCATTTTACTCGATCTCCTAAATGGTTAAAGATAGGACATTGCGGTTTTCACCTGTGGCTTTAGCACCTCATTTTACATAAAATAAGTCCTATAAGTCGACTTTCAAGAGTTGATAAAGGTACAAGCGAATAAAATGTTTATATATCACATTTTCAAATATCTATTATTCTCCATTTTACTCGATCTCCTAAACCGTTAAAGATAGGACATTGCGGTTTTCATCAGTGGAATCAGCACCTCATTTTACATTAAATAAGTCCAATAAGTCTACTCTCAAGTGTTGATAAAGGTGCAAATGAATAAAATGTTTATATAACACATTTTTAAATATCTATTATTTTCCATTTTACTCGATCTCCTAAACGGTTAAAGATAGGACATTGCGCTTTTCACCAGTGGATTCAGCACGTCATTTTACATAAAATAAGTCCTATAAGTCGACTTTCAAGAGTTGATAAAGGTACAAACGAATAAAATGTTTATATATCACATTTTCAAATATCTATTAATCTTTATTTTACTCGATCTCCTAAACGGTTAAAGATAGGACATTGTAGTTTTTACCAGTGGCTTCAGCACCTCATTTTACATAAAATAAGTCCTATAAGTCGACTTTCAAGATTTGATAAAGGTACAAACGAATAAAATGTTTATATATCACATTTTCAAATATCTATTATTCTCCATTTTACTCGATCTCCTAAACCGTTAAAGATAGGACATTGCGGTTTTCATCAGTGGAATCAGCACCTCATTTTACATAAAATAAGTCCTATAAATCTACTCTAAAGAGTTGATAAAGGTACAAACGAATAAAATGTTTATGTATCACATTTTTAAATATCTATTATTTTCCATTTTACTCGATCTCCTAAACGGTTAAAGATAGGACATTGCGGTTTTTATCAGTGGATTCAGCACCTTATTTTACATATTATTAGTCCCATAAGTCTACTCTCAAGAGTTGATAAAGGTACAAACGAATAAAATGTTTATATATCACATTTTTAAATATCTATTATTCTCCATTTTACTCGATCTGCTAAACGGCTAAAGATAGGACATTGCGGTTTTCACCAGTGGATTCAGCACCTCATTTTAAATAGAATAAGTCCTACAAGTCTACTCTCAAGAGTTGATAAAGGTACAAACGAATAAAATGTTTATATATCACATTTTTAAATATCTATTAATCTCCATTTTACTCGATCTCCTAAACGGTTAAAGATAGGACATTGCGGTTTTCACCAGTGGATTCAGCACCTCATTTTACATAAAATAAGTCCTATATGTCGACTTTCAAGAATTGATAAAGGTACAAACGAATAAAATGTTTATATATCACATTTTTAAATATCTATTAATCTCCATTTTACTCGATCTCCTAAACGGTTAAAGATAGGACATTGCGGTTTTCACCAGTGGATTCAGCACCTCATTTTACATAAAATAAGTCCTATATGTCGACTTTCAAGAATTGATAAAGGTACAAACGAATAAAATGTTTATATATCACATTTTTAAATATCTATTATTCTCCATTTTACTCGATCTCCTAAATAATTAAAGATAGGACATTGCGGTTTTCATCAGTGGATTCAGCACCTTATTTTACATATTATAAGTCCCATAAGTCTACTCTCAAGAGTTGATAAACGTACAAACGAATAAAATGCTTATATATCACATTTTTAAATATCTATTATTCTCCATTTTACTCGATCTCCTAAATGGTTAAAGATAGGACATTGCGGTTTTCATCAATGGATTCAGCACCTCATTTTACATAAAATAAGTCCTATAAGTCTCCTCTCAAGTGTTGATAAAGGTCCAAACGAATAAAATGTTTATATAACACATTTTTAAATATCTATTACTCTCCATTTTACTCGACCTCCTAAACGGTTAAAGATAGGACATTGCGGTTTTCATCAGTGGATTTAGCACCTCATTTTACATAAAATAAGTCCTATATGTCGACTTTCAAGAATTGATAAAGGTACAAACGAATAAAATGTTTATATATCACATTTTTAAATATCTATTATTCTCCATTTTACTCGATCTCCTAAATAATTAAAGATAGGACATTGCGGTTTTCATCAGTGGATTCAGCACCTTATTTTACATATTATAAGTCCCATAAGTCTACTCTCAAGAGTTGATAAACGTACAAACGAATAAAATGCTTATATATCACATTTTTAAATATCTATTATTCTCCATTTTACTCGATCTCCTAAATGGTTAAAGATAGGACATTGCGGTTTTCATCAATGGATTCAGCACCTCATTTTACATAAAATAAGTCCTATAAGTCTCCTCTCAAGTGTTGATAAAGGTCCAAACGAATAAAATGTTTATATAACACATTTTTAAATATCTATTACTCTCCATTTTACTCGACCTCCTAAACGGTTAAAGATAGGACATTGCGGTTTTCACCTGTGGCTTTAGCACCTCATTTTACATAAAATAAGTCCTATAAGTCGACTTTCAAGAGTTGATAAAGGTACAAGCGAATAAAATGTTTATATATCACATTTTCAAATATCTATTATTCTCCATTTTACTCGATCTCCTAAACCGTTAAAGATAGGACATTGCGGTTTTCATCAGTGGAATCAGCACCTCATTTTACATTAAATAAGTCCAATAAGTCTACTCTCAAGTGTTGATAAAGGTGCAAATGAATAAAATGTTTATATAACACATTTTTAAATATCTATTATTTTCCATTTTACTCGATCTCCTAAACGGTTAAAGATAGGACATTGCGCTTTTCACCAGTGGATTCAGCACGTCATTTTACATAAAATAAGTCCTATAAGTCGACTTTCAAGAGTTGATAAAGGTACAAACGAATAAAATGTTTATATATCACATTTTCAAATATCTATTAATCTTTATTTTACTCGATCTCTTGAACGGTTAGAGATAGGACAATGAGATTTTTACCAGTGGCTTCAGCACCTCATTCTACATAACATAAGTCCTATAAGTCTACTCTAAAGAGTTGATAAAGTTACAAACGAATAAAATGTTTATATATATATTTTTAAAAATCTAATATTTTCCATTTTACTCGATCTCCTAAACCGATAAAGATAGGACATTGAGGTTTCCACCAGTAAATTCAGCACCACATTTTACATTAAATAAGTCCTATAAGTCTACTCTCAAGTGTTGATAAAGGTACAAACGAATAAAATGTTTATATAACACATTTTTAAATATCTATTATTCTCCATTTTACTCGATTTTCTAAGCGGTTAAAGATAGGACATAGCGGTGTTCACCAGTGGATTAAGCACCTCGTTTTACATATAATAAGTCTTATAAGTCTACTCTAAAGAGTTAATAAAGGTACAAACGAAAAAAATGTTAATATATCACATTTTTAAATATCTATTATTCTCCATTTTACTCGATCTCCTAAACGGTTAAAGATAGGACATTGCGGTTTTCACCAGTGGATTCAGATCCTCATTTTACATAAAATAAGTCCTATAAGTCTACTCTCAAGAGTTGATAAAGGTACAAACGAAAAAAATGTTTATATATCACATTTTTAAATATCTATTATTTTCCATTTTACTCGATCTCCTAAATGGTTAAAGATAGGACATTGCGGTTTTCACCAGTGGATTCAGCACCTCATTTTTCATAAAATAAGTCCTATAAGTCTACTCTTAAAAGTTGATAAAGGTACAAACGAATAAAATGTTTATATATGACATTTTTAAATATCTATTATTTTCCATTTTACTCGATCTATTAAACGGTTAAAGATAGGACATTGCGGTTTTCACCAGTGGATTCAGCACCTCATTTTACATAAAATAAGTCCTATAAGTCGACTTTCAAGAGTTGATAAAGGTACAAACGAATAAAATGTTTATATATCACAAGCGAATAAAATGTTTATATATCACATTTTCAAATATCTATTATTCTCCATTTTACTCGATCTCCTAAACCGTTAAAGATAGGACATTGCGGTTTTCATCAGTGGAATCAGCACCTCATTTTACATTAAATAAGTTCAATAAGTCTACTCTCAAGTGTTGATAAAGGTACAAACGAATAAAATGTTTATATAACACATTTTTAAATAACTATTACTCTCCATTTTACTCGATCTCCTAAATAATTAAAGATAGGACATTGCGGTTTTCATCAGTGGATTCAGCACCTTATTTTACATATTATAAGTCCCATAAGTCTACTCTCAAGAGTTGATAAACGTACAAACGAATAAAATGCTTATATATCACATTTTTAAATATCTATTATTCTCCATTTTACTCGATCTCCTAAATGGTTAAAGATAGGACATTGCGGTTTTCATCAATGGATTCAGCACCTCATTTTACATAAAATAAGTCCTATAAGTCTCCTCTCAAGTGTTGATAAAGGTCCAAACGAATAAAATGTTTATATAACACATTTTTAAATAACTATTACTCTCCATTTTACTCGACCTCCTAAACGGTTAAAGATAGGACATTGCGGTTTTCATCAGTGGATTTAGCACCTCATTTTACATTAAATAAGTCCTTTAAGTCTACTCTCAAGAGTTGATAAAGGTACAAACGTATAAAATGTTTATGTATCACAAGCGAATAAAATGTTTATGTATCACATTTTTAAATATCTATTATTTTCCATTTTACTGGATCTCCTAAACGGTTAAAGATAGGAGATTGCGGTTTTCATCAGAGGATTTAGCACCTCATTTTACATTAAATAAGTCCTTTAAGTCTACTCTCAAGAGTTGATAAAGGTACAAACGAATAAAATGTTTATGTATCACATTTTTAAATATCTATTATTCTCCATTTTACTCGATCTCCTAAAGGGTTAAAGATAGGACATTGCGGTTTTCATCAGAGGATTTAGCACCTCATTTTACATTAAATAAGTCCTTTAAGTCTACTCTCAAGAGTTGATAAAGGTACAAACGAATAAAATGTTTATGTATCACATTTTTAAATATCTATTATTCTTCATTTTACTCGATCTCCTAAACGGTTAAAGATAGGACATTGCGGTGTTCACCAGTGGATTAAGCACCTCGTTTTACATATAATAAGTCCTATAAGTCTACTCTAAAGAGTTAATAAAGGTTTAAACGAAAAAAATGTTTATATATCACATTTTTAAATATCTAATATTTTCCATTTTACTCGATCTCCTAAACGGTTAAAGATAGGACATAGCGGTTTTCACCAGTGGATTCAGCACCTCATTTTAAATAAAATAAGTCCTACAAGTCTACTCTCAAGAGTTGATAAAGGTACAAACGAATAAAATGTTTTTATATCACATTTTTAAATATCAATTATTCTCCATTTTACTCGATCTCCTAAGCGGTTTAAGATAGGACATTGCGGTTTTCACCAGTGGATTAAGCACCTCGTTATACATATAATAAGTTCTATAAGTCTACTTTCAAGAGTTGATAAAGGTACAAACGAATAAAATGTTTATGTATCACATTTTTAAATATCTATTATTTTCCATTTTACTGGATCTCCTAAACGGTTAAAGATAGGACATTGCGGTTTTCACCAGTGGATTAAGCACCTCGTTTTACGTATAATAAGTTCTATAAGTCTACTTTCAAGAGTTGATAAAGGTACAAACGTATAAAAGGTTTATATATAACATTTTTAAATATCTATTATTTTCCATTTTACTCGATCTCCTAAACGGTTAAAGATAGGACATTGCGGTTTTTACCAGTGGATTAAGCACCTCGTTTTACATATAATAAGTTCTATAAGTCTACTTTCAAGAGTTGATAAAGGTACAAACGAATAAAATGTTTATATATAACATTTTTAAATATCTATTATTTTCCATTTTACTCGATCTCCTAAATGGTTAAAGATAGGACATTGCGGTTTTTACCAGTGGATTCAGCACCTCATTTTACATAAAATAAGTCTTATAAGTCGACTTTCAAGTGTTGATAAAGGTACAAACGAATAAAATGTTTATATATCACAAGCGAATAAAATGTTTATATATCACATTTTCAAATATCTATTATTCTTTATTTTACTCGATCTCCTAAACGGTTAAAGATAGGACATTGTGGTTTTTACCAGTGGCTTTAGCACCTCATTTTACATAAAATAAGTCCTATAAGTCGACTTTCAAGAGTTGATAAAGGTACAAGCGAATAAAATGTTTATATATCACATTTTCAAATATCTATTATTCTCCATTTTACTCGATCTCCTAAACCGTTAAAGATAGGACATTGCGGTTCTCATCAGTGGAATCAGCACCTCATTTTACATTAAATAAGTCCAATAAGTCTACTCTCAAGTGTTGATAAAGGTGCAAACGAATAAAATGTTTATATAACACATTTTTAAGTATCTATTATTCTCCATTTTACTCGATCTGCTAAACGGTTAAAGATAGGACATTGAGGTTTTCACCAGTGGAATAAGCACCTCGTTTTACATATAATAAGTTCTATAAGTCTACTTTCAAGAGTTGATAAAGGTACAAACGAATAAAATGTTTATATATCACATTTTCAAATATCTATTAATTTTTATTTTACTCGATCTCATAAACGGTTAAAGATAGGACATTGCGGTTTTCATCAGTGGAATCAGCACCTCATTTTACATAAAATAAGTCCTATAAATCTAATCTAAAGAGTTGATAAATTTACAAACGAATAAAATGTTTATGTATCACATTTTTAAATATCTATTATTCTCCATTTTACTCGATCTCCTAAACGGTTAAAGATAGGACATTGCGGATTTTATCAGAGGATTTAGCACCTCATTTTACATTAAATAAGTCCTTTAAGTCTACTCTCAAGAGTTGATAAAAGTACAAACGAATAAAATGTTTATGTATCACAAGCGAATAAAATGTTTATATATCACATTTTCAAATATCTATTATTCTTTATTTTACTCGATCTCCTTAACGGTTAAAGATAGGACAATGTGGTTTTTACCAGTGGCTTCAGCACCTCATTTTACATAAAATAAGTCCTATAAGTCGACATTCAAGAGTTGATAAAGGTACAAACGAATAAAATGTTTATATATCACAAGCGAATAAAATGTTTATATATCACATTTTCAAACATCTATTAATCTTTATTTTACTCGATCTCCTAAACGGTTAAAGATAGGACATTGCGGTTTTCATCAGTAGAATCAGCACCTCATTTTACATCAAATAAGTCCTATAAATCTACTCTAAAGAGATGATAAAGGTACAAACGAATAAAATGTTTATGTATCACATTTTTAAATATCTATTATTTTCCATTTTACTGGATCTCCTAAACGGTTAAAGATAGGAGATGGCGGTTTTCATCAGAGGATTTAGCACCTCATTTTACATTAAATAAGTCCTTTAAGTCTACTCTCAAGAGTTGATAAAGGTACAAACGAATAAAATGTTTATGTATCACATTTTTAAATATCTATTATTCTCCATTTTACTCGATCTCCAAAACGGTTAAAGATAGGACATTGCGGTGTTCACCAGTGGATTAAGCACCTCGTTTTACATATAATAAGTCCTATAAGTCTACTCTAAAGAGTTAATAAAGGTACAAACGAAAAAAATGTTTATATATCACATTTTTAAATATCTAATATTTTCCATTTTACTCGATCTCCTAAACGGTTAAACATAGGACATTGCGGTTTTCACCAGTGGATTCAGCACCTCATTTTAAATAAAATAAGTCCTACAAGTCTACACTCAAGAGTTGATAAAAGTACAAACGAATAAAATGTTTATGTATCACATTTTTAAATATCTATTATTCTCCATTTTACTCGATCTCCTAAATGGTTAAAGATAGGACATTGCGGTGTTCACCAGTGGATTAAGCACCTCGTTTTACATATAATAAGTCCTATAAGTCTACTCTAAAGAGTTAATAAAGGTTTAAACGAAAAAAATGTTTATATATCACATTTTTAAATATCTAATATTTTCCATTTTACTCGATCTCCTAAACGGTTAAAGATAGGACATAGCGGTTTTCACCAGTGGATTCAGCACCTCATTTTAAATAAAATAAGTCCTACAAGTCTACTCTCAAGAGTTGATAAAGGTACAAACGAATAAAATGTTTATATATCACATTTTTAAATATCAATTATTCTCCATTTTACTCGATCTCCTAAACGGTTTAAGATAGGACATTGCGGTTTTCACCAGTGGATTAAGCACCTCGTTATACATATAATAAGTTCTATAAGTCTACTTTCAAGAGTTGATAAAGGTACAAACGAATAAAATGTTTATATATAACATTTTTAAATATCTATTATTTTCCATTTTACTCGATCTCCTAAACGGTTAAAGATAGGACATTGCGGTTTTTACCTGTGGATTCAGCACCTCGTTTTACATAAAATAAGTCCTATAAGTCGACTTTCAAGTGTTGATAAAGGTACAAACGAATAAAATGTTTATATATCACATTTTCAAATATCTATTATTCTTTATTTTACTCAATCTCCTTAACGGTTAAAGATAGGACAATGTGGTTTTTACCAGTGGCTTCAGCACCTCATTTTACATAAAATAAGTCCTATAAGTCGACATTCAAGAGTTGATAAAGGTACAAACGAATAAAATGTTTATATATCACAAGCGAATAAAATGTTTATATATCACATTTTCAAACATCTATTAATCTTTATTTTACTCGATCTCCTAAACGGTTAAAGATAGGACATTGCGGTTTTCATCAGTAGAATCAGCACCTCATTTTACATAAAATAAGTCCTATAAATCTACTCTAAAGAGATGATAAAGGTACAAACGAATAAAATGTTTATGTATCACATTTTTAAATATCTATTATTTTCCATTTTACTGGATCTCCTAAACGGTTAAAGATAGGAGATTGCGGTGTTCACCAGTGGATTAAGCACCTCGTTTTACATATAATAAGTCCTATAAGTCTACTCTAAAGAGTTAATAAAGGTACAAACGAAAAAAATGTTTATATATCACATTTTTAAATATCTAATATTTTCCATTTTACTCGATCTCCTAAACGGTTAAACATAGGACATTGCGGTTTTCACCAGTGGATTCAGCACCTCATTTTAAATAAAATATTTCCTACAAATCTACACTCAAGAGTTGATAAAGGTACAAACGAATAAAATGTTTATATATCACAAATTTAAATATCTATTATTTTCCATTTTACTCGATCTCCTAAACGGTTAAAGGTAGGACATTGCGGGTTTCACTAGTGGATTCTGCACCTCATTTTACATAAAATAAGTCCTATAAGTCTACTCTCAAGAGTTGATAAAGGTACAAACGAATAAAATGTTTATATATCACATTTTTAAATATCTATTATTCTCCATTTTACTCGATCTCCTAAACGGTTAAAGATAGGACATTGCGGTTTTCACCAGTGGATTGAGCACCTTGTTTTACATATAATAAGTTCTATAAGTCTACTTTCAAGAGTTGATAAAGGTACAAACGGATAAAATGTTTATATATAACATTTTTAAATATCTATTATTTTTCATTTTACTCGATCTCCTAAACGGTTAAAGATAGGACATTGCGGTTTTCACCAGTGGATTGAGCACCTTGTTTTACATATAATAAGTTCTATAAGTCTACTTTCAAGAGTTGATAAAGGTACAAACGGATAAAATGTTTATATATAACATTTTTAAATATCTATTATTTTCCATTTTACTCGATCTCCTAAACGGTTAAAGATAGGACATTGCGGTTTTCACCAGTGGATTCAGCAACTCATTTTACATAAAATAAGTCCTATAAGTCGACTTTCAAGAGTTGATAAAGGTACAAACTAATAAAATGTTTATATATCACATTTTTAAATATCTATTATTCTCCATTTTACTCGCTCTCCTGATCGGTTAAAGATAGGACATTGCGGATTTCACCAATGAATCCCCCCCTCTTTACATAAAATAAGTCCTATAAGTCTACTCTCAAGAGTTCATAAAGGTACAAACGAATAAAATGATTATATATCACATTTTTAAATATCAATTATTCTCCATTTCACTTGATCTCCTAAACGGTTAAAGATAGGACATTGCGGTTTTCATCATTGGATTCAAAACCCTATTTTACATAAAATAATTCCTATATGTCTACTCTAAAGAGTTGATAAAGGTACAAACGAATAAAATGTTTATATATCACAAATTTAAATATCTATTATTTTCCATTTTACTCGATCTCCTAAACGGTTAAAGGTAGGACATTGCGGGTTTCACTAGTGGATTCTGCACCTCATTTTACAAAAAATAAGTCCTATGTGTCTACTCTCAAGAGTTGATAAAGGTACAACCGAATAAAATTTCTATATATGACATTTTTAAATATCCATTATTCTCCATTTTACTCGATCTCCTAAACGGTTAAAGATAGGACATTGCGGTTTTTACCAACGGATTAAGCACCTCGTTTTACATATATTAAGTCCTATAAGTCTACTTTCAAGAGTTCATAAAGGTACAAACGAATAAAATGTTTATATATCACATTTTCAAATATCTATTATTCTCCATTTTACTCGATCTCCTAAACGGTTAAAGATAGGACATTGCGGTTTTTACCAACGGATTATGCACCTCGTTTTACATATATTAAGTCCTATAAGTCTAGTTTCAAGAGTTCATAAAGGTACAAACGAAAAAAATGTTTATATATCACATGCGAATAAAATGTTTATATATCACATTTTTAAATATCTAATATTTTCCATTTTACTCGATCTCCTAAACGGTTAAAGATTGGACATTGCGGTTCTCACCAGTGGATTCAGCACCTCATTTTAAATAAAATAAGTCCTACAAGTCTACTCTCAAGGGTTGATAAAGGTACAAACGAATAAAATGTTTATATATCACATTTTTAAATATCTATTATTCTCCATTTTACTCGACCTCCTAAACGGTTAAAGATAGGACATTGCGGTTTTCACCAGTGGATTAAGCACCTCGTTTTAGATATAATAAGTTCTATAAGTCTACTTTCAAGAGTTGATAAAGGTACAAACGAATAAAATGTTTATATATGACATTTTTACATATCTATTACTCTCTATATTTTACTTGATCTCCTAAACGGTTAAAAATAGGACATTGCGGTTTTCAATAGTGGATTCAGCACCTCATTTTACAAAATATAAGTCCTATAAGTCGACTTTCAAGAGTTGATAAAGGTACAAACGAATAAAATGTTTATATATCACATTTTTAAATATCTATTATTCTCCATTTTACTCGATCTCCAAAACAGTTTTAAGATAGTACATTGCGGTTTTCACCAGTGGATTCAGCACCTTATTTTACATAAAATAAGTCCTATAAGTCTACTCTCAAGAGTCATAAAGGTACAAACGAATAAAATGTTTATATATCACATTTTTAAATATCTATTATTCTCCATTTTACTTTATCTCCTAAACTGTTAAAGATAGGACATTGCGGTTTTCACCAGTGGATTCAGCACCTTATCTTACATAAAATTAGTCTTATAGGTCTACACTTAAGAGTTGATAAAGGTACAAACGAATAAAATGTTTATATATCACATTTTTAAATATCTATTATTCTCCATTTTACTTTATCTCCTAAACGGTTAAAGATAGGACATTGCGGTTTTTACCAGTGGATTTAGCACCTCATTTTACATAAAATAAGTCCTATAAGTCTACTCTCAAGAGTCATAAAGGTACAAACGAATAAAATGTATATATATCACATTTTTAAATATCTATTATTCTCCATTTTACTCGATCTCCTAAACGGTTAAAGATAGGACATTGCGGTTTTCACCAGTGGATTCAGCACCCCAGTTTACAAAAAATAAGTCCTATAAGTCTACTCTCAAGAGTTGATAATGGTACAAACGGATAAAATGTTTATATATCACATTTTTAAATATCAATTATTCTCCATTTTTCTCGATCTCCTAAACGGTTAAAGATAGGACATTGCGGTTTTCACCAGTGGGTTCAGCACCTCATTTTACATAAAATAAGTTCTATAAGTCTACTCTCAAGAGTTGATAAAGGAACAAACGGATAAAATGTTTGTATATCACATTTTTAAATATCTATTATTTTCCATTTTCCTCGATCTCCTAAACGGTTATAGATAGGACATTGCCGTTTTCACCAGTGGATTCAGCACCTCATTTTACATAAAATAAGTCTTATAATTCTACTCTTAAGAGTTGATAAAGGTACAAACGAATAAAATGTTTATATATCACATTTTTAAATATCTGTTATTCTCCATTTTACTCGATCTCCTAAACGGTTAAAGATTGGACATTGCGGTTTTCACCAGTGGATTCAGCAACTCATTTTACATAAAATAAGTCCTATAAGTCGACTTTCAAGAGTTGATAAAGGTACAAACTAATAAAATGTTTATATATCACATTTTTAAATATCTATTATTCTCCATTTTACTCGCTCTCCTGATCGGTTAAAGATAGGACATTGCGGATTTCACCAATGAATCCCCCCCCTCTTTACATAAAATAAGTCCTCTAAGTCTACTCTCAAGAGTTCATAAAGGTACAAACGAATAAAATGATTATATATCACATTTTTAAATATCAATTATTCTCCATTTCACTTGATCTCCTAAACGGTTAAAGATAGGACATTGCGGTTTTCATCATTGGATTCAAAACCTTATTTTACATAAAATAATTCCTATATGTCTACTCTAAAGAGTTGATAAAGGTACAAACGAATAAAATGTTTATATATCACATTTTTAAATATCTGTTATTCTCCATTTTACTCGATCTCCTAAACGGTTAAAGATTGGACATTGCGGTTTTCATCAGAGAATTCAGCACCTCATTTTACATAAAATAAGTCTTATAATTCTACTCTTAAGAGTTGATAAAGGTACAAACGAATAAAATGTTTATATATCACATTTTTAAATATCTGTTATTCTCCATTTTACTCGATCTCCTAAACGGTTAAAGATTGGACATTGCGGTTTTCATCAGAGAATTCAGCACCTCATTTTACATAAAATAAGTCCTATAAGTCTACTCTAAATAGTTGATAAAGGTACAAACGAATAAAATGTTTATATATCACACTTTTAAATATCTATTATTCTCCATTTTACTCGATCTCCTAAACGGTTAAATATAGGACATTGCGGTTTGAACCTGTGGATTCAGCACCTTATTTTACATAAAATAAGTCCTATAAGTCTTCTCTAAATAGTTGATAAAGGTACAAACGAATAAAATGTTTATATATCACATTTTTAAATATCTATTATTCTCCATTTTACTCGATCTCCTAAACGGTTAAATATAGGACATTGCGGTTTTCACCAGTGGATTTAGCACCTTATTTTACATAAAATAAGTCCTATAAGTCTACTCTCAAGAGTCATTAAGGTACAAACGAATAAAATGTTTATATATCACATTTTTATATATCTATTATTCTCCATTTTACTCGATCTCCTAAGCGGTTAAATTTAGGACATTGCGGTTTGAACCAGTGTATTTAGCACCTTATTTTACATAAAATAAGTCCTATAAGTCTACTCTAAATAGTTGATAAAAGTACAAACGAATAAAATGTTTATATATCACATTTTTATATATCTATTATTCTCCATTTTACTCGATCTCCTAAACAGTTAAATATAGGACATTGCGGTTATCAACAGTGGATTAAGCACCTCATTTTACATAAAATAAGTCCTATAAGTCTACTCTCAAGAGTCATTAAGGTACAAACGAGTAAAATGTTTATATATCACATTTTTAAATATCAATTATTCTCCATTTTACTTTATCTCCTAAACATTTAAAGATAGGACATTGCGGTTTTCACCAGTAAATTCAGCACCTCATTTTACATAAAATTAGTCCTATAGGTCTACACTTTAGAGTTGATAAAGGTACAAACGAATAAAATGTTTATATATCACATTTTTAAATATCTATTATTCTCCATTTTACTTTATCTCCTAAACGGTTAAAGATAGGACATTGCGGTTTTCATCAGTGGAATCAGCACCTCATTTTACATCAAATAAGTCCTATAAATCTACTCTAAAGAGATGATAAAGGTACAAACGAATAAAATGTTTATGTATCACATTTTTAAATATCTATTATTTTCCATTTTACTGGATCTCCTAAACGGTTAAAGATAGGAGATGGCGGTTTTCATCAGAGGATTTAGCACCTCATTTTACATTAAATAAGTCCTTTAAGTCTACTCTCAAGAGTTGATAAAGGTACAAACGAATAAAATGTTTATGTATCACATTTTTAAATATCTATTATTCTCCATTTTACTCGATCTCCAAAACGGTTAAAGATAGGACATTGCGGTGTTCACCAGTGGATTAAGCACCTCGTTTTACATATAATAAGTCCTATAAGTCTACTCTAAAGAGTTAATAAAGGTACAAACGAAAAAAATGTTTATATATCACATTTTTAAATATCTAATATTTTCCATTTTACTCGATCTCCTAAACGGTTAAACATAGGACATTGCGGTTTTCACCAGTGGATTCAGCACCTCATTTTAAATAAAATAAGTCCTACAAGTCTACACTCAAGAGTTGATAAAGGTACAAACGAATAAAATGTTTATATATCACATTTTTAAATATCTATTATTCTCCATTTTACTCGATCTCCTAAACGGTTAAAGATAGGACATTGCGGTTTTCACCAGTGGATTAAGCACCTCGTTTTACGTATAATAAGTTCTATAAGTCTACTTTCAAGAGTTGATAAAGGTACAAACGAATAAAAGGTTTATATATAACATTTTTAAATATCTATTATTTTCCATTTTACTCGATCTCCTAAACGGTTAAAGATAGGACATTGCGGTTTTTACCAGTGGATTAAGCACCTCGTTTTACATATAATAAGTTCTATAAGTCTACTTTCAAGAGTGGATAAAGGTACAAACGAATAAAATGTTTATAAATAACATTTTTAAATATCTATTATTTTCCATTTTACTCGATCTCCTAAATGGTTAAAGATAGGACATTGCGGTTTTTACCAGTGGATTCAGCACCTCATTTTACATAAAATAAGTCCTATAAGTCGACTTTCAAGTGTTGATAAAGGTACAAACGAATAAAATGTTTATATATCACATTTTCAAATATCTATTATTCTTTATTTTACTCGATCTCCTAAACGGTTTAAGATAGGACATTGTGGTTTTTACCAGTGGCTTTAGCACCTCATTTTACATTAAATAAGTCCAATAAGTCTACTCTCAAGTGTTGATAAAGGTGCAAACGAATAAAATGTTTATATAACACATTTTTAAATATCTATTATTCTCCATTTTACTCGATCTGCTAAACGGTTAAAGATAGGACATTGCGGTTTTCACCAGTGGATTAAGCACCTCGTTTTACATATAATAAGTTCTATAAGTCTACTTTCAAGAGTTGATAAAGGTACAAACGAATAAAATGTTTATATATCACATTTTCAAATATCTATTAATCTTTATTTTACTCGATCTCCTAAACGGTTAAAGATAGGACATTGCGCTTTCCACCAGTGGATTCAGCACCTCATTTTACATAAAATAAGTCCTATAAGTCGACTTTCAAGAGTTGATAAAGGTACAAACGAATAAAATGTTTATATATCACATTTTCAAATATCTATTAATCTTTATTTTACTCGATCTCCTAAACGGTTAAAGATAGGACATTGCGCTTTCCACCAGTGGATTCAGCACCTCATTTTACATAAAATAAGTCCTATAAGTCTACTCTCAAGAGTTGATAAAGGTACAACCGAATAAAATTTCTATATATGACATTTTTAAATATCCATTATTCTCCATTTTACTCGATCTCCTAAACGGTTAAAGATAGGACATTGCGGTTTTTACCAACGGATTAAGCACCTCGTTTTACATATATTAAGTCCTATAAGTCTACTTTCAAGAGTTCATAAAGGTACAAACGAATAAAATGTTTATATATCACATTTTCAAATATCTATTATTCTCCATTTTACTCGATCTCCTAAACGGTTAAAGATAGGACATTGCGGTTTTTACCAACGGATTATGCACCTCGTTTTACATATATTAAGTCCTATAAGTCTAGTTTCAAGAGTTCATAAAGGTACAAAGGAAAAAAATGTTTATATATCACATGCGAATAAAATGTTTGTATATCACATTTTTAAATATCTAATATTTTCCATTTTACTCGATCTCCTAAACGGTTAAAGATTGGACATTGCGGTTCTCACCAGTGGATTCAGCACCTCATTTTAAATAAAATAAGTCCTACAAGTCTACTCTCAAGGGTTGATAAAGGTACAAACGAATAAAATGTTTATATATCACATTTTTAAATATCTATTATTCTCCATTTTACTCGACCTCCTAAACGGTTAAAGATAGGACATTGCGGTTTTCACCAGTGGATTAAGCACCTCGTTTTAGATATAATCAGTTCTATAAGTCTACTTTCAAGAGTTGATAAAGGTACAAACGAATAAAATGTTTATATATGACATTTTTACATATCTATTACTCTCTATATTTTACTTGATCTCCTAAACGGTTAAAAATAGGACATTGCGGTTTTCAATAGTGGATTCAGCACCTCATTTTACAAAATATAAGTCCTATAAGTCGACTTTCAAGAGTTGATAAAGGTACAAACGAATAAAATGTTTATATATCACATTTTTAAATATCTATTATTCTCCATTTTACTCGATCTCCAAAACAGTTTTAAGATAGTACATTGCGGTTTTCACCAGTGGATTCAGCACCTTATTTTACATAAAATAAGTCCTATAAGTCTACTCTCAAGAGTCATAAAGGTACAAACGAATAAAATGTTTATATATCACATTTTTAAATATCTATTATTCTCCATTTTACTTTATCTCCTAAACTGTTAAAGATAGGACATTGCGGTTTTCACCAGTGGATTCAGCACCTTATCTTACATAAAATTAGTCTTATAGGTCTACACTTAAGAGTTGATAAAGGTACAAACGAATAAAATGTTTATATATCACATTTTTAAATATCTATTATTCTCCATTTTACTTTATCTCCTAAACGGTTAAAGATAGGACATTGCGGTTTTTACCAGTGGATTTAGCACCTCATTTTACATAAAATAAGTCCTATAAGTCTACTCTCAAGAGTCATAAAGGTACAAACGAATAAAATGTATATATATCACATTTTTAAATATCTATTATTCTCCATTTTACTCGATCTCCTAAACGGTTAAAGATAGGACATTGCGGTTTTCACCAGTGGATTCAGCACCCCAGTTTACAAAAAATAAGTCCTATAAGTCTACTCTCAAGAGTTGATAATGGTACAAACGGATAAAATGTTTATATATCACATTTTTAAATATCAATTATTCTCCATTTTTCTCGATCTCCTAAACGGTTAAAGATAGGACATTGCGGTTTTCACCAGTGGGTTCAGCACCTCATTTTACATAAAATAAGTTCTATAAGTCTACTCTCAAGAGTTGATAAAGGAACAAACGGATAAAATGTTTGTATATCACATTTTTAAATATCTATTATTTTCCATTTTCCTCGATCTCCTAAACGGTTATAGATAGGACATTGCCGTTTTCACCAGTGGATTCAGCACCTCATTTTACATAAAATAAGTCTTATAATTCTACTCTTAAGAGTTGATAAAGGTACAAACGAATAAAATGTTTATATATCACATTTTTAAATATCTGTTATTCTCCATTTTACTCGATCTCCTAAACGGTTAAAGATTGGACATTGCGGTTTTCACCAGTGGATTCAGCAACTCATTTTACATAAAATAAGTCCTATAAGTCGACTTTCAAGAGTTGATAAAGGTACAAACTAATAAAATGTTTATATATCACATTTTTAAATATCTATTATTCTCCATTTTACTCGCTCTCCTGATCGGTTAAAGATAGGACATTGCGGATTTCACCAATGAATCCCCCCCCTCTTTACATAAAATAAGTCCTCTAAGTCTACTCTCAAGAGTTCATAAAGGTACAAACGAATAAAATGTTTATATATCACATTTTTAAATATCTGTTATTCTCCATTTTACTCGATCTCCTAAACGGTTAAAGATTGGACATTGCGGTTTTCATCAGAGAATTCAGCACCTCATTTTACATAAAATAAGTCCTATAAGTCTACTCTAAATAGTTGATAAAGGTACAAACGAATAAAATGTTTATATATCACACTTTTAAATATCTATTATTCTCCATTTTACTCGATCTCCTAAACGGTTAAATATAGGACATTGCGGTTTGAACCTGTGGATTCAGCACCTTATTTTACATAAAATAAGTCCTATAAGTCTTCTCTAAATAGTTGATAAAGGTACAAACGAATAAAATGTTTATATATCACATTTTTAAATATCTATTATTCTCCATTTTACTCGATCTCCTAAACGGTTAAATATAGGACATTGCGGTTTTCACCAGTGGATTTAGCACCTTATTTTACATAAAATAAGTCCTATAAGTCTACTCTCAAGAGTCATTAAGGTACAAACGAATAAAATGTTTATATATCACATTTTTATATATCTATTATTCTCCATTTTACTCGATCTCCTAAGCGGTTAAATTTAGGACATTGCGGTTTGAACCAGTGTATTTAGCACCTTATTTTACATAAAATAAGTCCTATAAGTCTACTCTAAATAGTTGATAAAAGTACAAACGAATAAAATGTTTATATATCACATTTTTATATATCTATTATTCTCCATTTTACTCGATCTCCTAAACAGTTAAATATAGGACATTGCGGTTATCAACAGTGGATTAAGCACCTCATTTTACATAAAATAAGTCCTATAAGTCTACTCTCAAGAGTCATTAAGGTACAAACGAGTAAAATGTTTATATATCACATTTTTAAATATCAATTATTCTCCATTTTACTTTATCTCCTAAACATTTAAAGATAGGACATTGCGGTTTTCACCAGTAAATTCAGCACCTCATTTTACATAAAATTAGTCCTATAGGTCTACACTTTAGAGTTGATAAAGGTACAAACGAATAAAATGTTTATATATCACATTTTTAAATATCTATTATTCTCCATTTTACTTTATCTCCTAAACGGTTAAAGATAGGACATTGCGGTTTTCATCAGTGGAATCAGCACCTCATTTTACATCAAATAAGTCCTATAAATCTACTCTAAAGAGATGATAAAGGTACAAACGAATAAAATGTTTATGTATCACATTTTTAAATATCTATTATTTTCCATTTTACTGGATCTCCTAAACGGTTAAAGATAGGAGATGGCGGTTTTCATCAGAGGATTTAGCACCTCATTTTACATTAAATAAGTCCTTTAAGTCTACTCTCAAGAGTTGATAAAGGTACAAACGAATAAAATGTTTATGTATCACATTTTTAAATATCTATTATTCTCCATTTTACTCGATCTCCAAAACGGTTAAAGATAGGACATTGCGGTGTTCACCAGTCAATTAAGCACCTCGTTTTACATATAATAAGTCCTATAAGTCTACTCTAAAGAGTTAATAAAGGTACAAACGAAAAAAATGTTTATATATCACATTTTTAAATATCTAATATTTTCCATTTTACTCGATCTCCTAAACGGTTAAACATAGGACATTGCGGTTTTCACCAGTGGATTCAGCACCTCATTTTAAATAAAATAAGTCCTACAAGTCTACACTCAAGAGTTGATAAAGGTACAAACGAATAAAATGTTTATATATCACATTTTTAAATATCTATTATTCTCCATTTTACTCGATCTCCTAAACGGTTAAAGATAGGACATTGCGGTTTTCACCAGTGGATTAAGCACCTCGTTTTACGTATAATAAGTTCTATAAGTCTACTTTCAAGAGTTGATAAAGGTACAAACGAATAAAAGGTTTATATATAACATTTTTAAATATCTATTATTTTCCATTTTACTCGATCTCCTAAACGGTTAAAGATAGGACATTGCGGTTTTTACCAGTGGATTAAGCACCTCGTTTTACATATAATAAGTTCTATAAGTCTACTTTCAAGAGTGGATAAAGGTACAAACGAATAAAATGTTTATAAATAACATTTTTAAATATCTATTATTTTCCATTTTACTCGATCTCCTAAATGGTTAAAGATAGGACATTGCGGTTTTTACCAGTGGATTCAGCACCTCATTTTACATAAAATAAGTCCTATAAGTCGACTTTCAAGTGTTGATAAAGGTACAAACGAATAAAATGTTTATATATCACATTTTCAAATATCTATTATTCTTTATTTTACTCGATCTCCTAAACGGTTAAAGATAGGACATTGTGGTTTTTACCAGTGGCTTTAGCACCTCATTTTACATAAAATAAGTCCTACAAGTCTACACTCAAGAGTTGATAAAGGTACAGACGAATAAAATGTTTATATATCACATTTTTAAATATCTATTATTCTCCATTTTACTCGATCTCCTAAACGGTTAAAGATAGGACATTGCGGTTTTCATCAGTGGAATCAGCACCTCATTTTACATTAAATAAGTCCAATAAGTCTACTCTCAAGTGTTGATAAAGGTGCAAACGAATAAAATGTTTATATAACACATTTTTAAATATCTATTATTCTCCATTTTACTCGATCTGCTAAACGGTTAAAGATAGGACATTGCGGTTTTCACCAGTGGATTAAGCACCTCGTTTTACATATAATAAGTTCTATAAGTCTACTTTCAAGAGTTGATAAAGGTACAAACGAATAAAATGTTTATATATCACATTTTCAAATATCTATTAATCTTTATTTTACTCGATCTCCTAAACGGTTAAAGATAGGACATTGCGCTTTCCACCAGTGGATTCAGCACCTCATTTTACATAAAATAAGTCCTATAAGTCGACTTTCAAGAGTTGATAAAGGTACAAACGAATAAAATGTTTATATATCACATTTTCAAATATCTATTAATCTTTATTTTACTCGATCTCCTAAACGGTTAAAGATAGGACATTGTGGTTTTTACCAGTGGCTTCAGCACCTCATTTTACATAAAATAAAACCTATAAGTCGACTTTCAAGATTTGATAAAGGTACAAACGAATAAAATGTTTATATATCACATTTTCAAATATCTATTATTTTCCATTTTACTCGATCTCCTAAACGGTTAAAGATAGGACATTGCGGTTTTTATCAGTGGATTCAGCACCTTATTTTACATAGTATAAGTCCCATAAGTCTACTCTCAAGAGTTGATAAAGGTACAAACGAATAAAATGCTTATATATCACATTTTTAAATATCTATTATTCTCCATTTTACTCGATCTCCTAAACGGTTAGAGATAGGACATTGTGGTTTTTATCAGTGGCTTCAGCACCTTTTTTTACATAAAATAAGTCCTATAAGTCGACTTTCAAGAGTTGATAAAGGTACAAACGAATAAAATGTTTATATATCACAAGCGAATAAAATGTTTATATATCACATTTTCAAATATCTATTATTTTCCATTTTACTCGATCTCCTAAACCGTTAAAGATAGGACATTGCGGTTTTCATCAGTGGAATCAGCACCTCATTTTACATAAAATAAGTCCTATAAATCTACTCTAAAGAGTTGATAAATTTACAATCGAATAAAATGTTTATGTATCACATTTTTAAATATCTATTATTCTCCATTTTACTCGATCTCCTAAACGGTTAAAGATAGGACATTGCGGTTTTCATCAGAGATTTTAGCACCTCATTTTACATTAAATAAGTCCTTTAAGTCTACTCTCAAGAGTTGATAAAAGTACAAACGAATAAAATGTTTATGTATCACATTTTTAAATATCTATTATTCTCCATTTTACTCGATCTCCTAAATGGTTAAAGATAGGACATTGCGGTGTTCACCAGTGGATTAAGCACCTCGTTTTACATATAATAAGTCCTATAAGTCTACTCTAAAGAGTTAATAAAGGTTTAAACGAAAAAAATGTTTATATATCACATTTTTAAATATCTAATATTTTCCATTTTACTCGATCTCCTAAACGGTTAAAGATAGGACATAGCGGTTTTCACCAGTGGATTCAGCACCTCATTTTAAATAAAATAAGTCCTACAAGTCTACTCTCAAGAGTTGATAAAGGTACAAACGAATAAAATGTTTATATATCACATTTTTAAATATCAATTATTCTCCATTTTACTCGATCTCCTAAACGGTTTAAGATAGGACATTGCGGTTTTCACCAGTGGATTAAGCACCTCGTTATACATATAATAAGTTCTATAAGTCTACTTTCAAGAGTTGATAAAGGTACAAACGAATAAAATGTTTATATATAACATTTTTAAATATCTATTATTTTCCATTTTACTCGATCTCCTAAACGGTTAAAGATAGGACATTGCGGTTTTTACCTGTGGATTCAGCACCTCGTTTTACATAAAATAAGTCCTATAAGTCGACTTTCAAGTGTTGATAAAGGTACAAACGAATAAAATGTTTATATATCACATTTTCAAATATCTATTATTCTTTATTTTACTCAATCTCCTTAACGGTTAAAGATAGGACAATGTGGTTTTTACCAGTGGCTTCAGCACCTCATTTTACATAAAATAAGTCCTATAAGTCGACATTCAAGAGTTGATAAAGGTACAAACGAATAAAATGTTTATATATCACAAGCGAATAAAATGTTTATATATCACATTTTCAAACATCTATTAATCTTTATTTTACTCGATCTCCTAAACGGTTAAAGATAGGACATTGCGGTTTTCATCAGTAGAATCAGCACCTCATTTTACATAAAATAAGTCCTATAAATCTACTCTAAAGAGATGATAAAGGTACAAACGAATAAAATGTTTATGTATCACATTTTTAAATATCTATTATTTTCCATTTTACTGGATCTCCTAAACGGTTAAAGATAGGAGATTGTGGTGTTCACCAGTGGATTAAGCACCTCGTTTTACATATAATAAGTCCTATAAGTCTACTCTAAAGAGTTAATAAAGGTACAAACGAAAAAAATGTTTATATATCACATTTTTAAATATCTAATATTTTCCATTTTACTCGATCTCCTAAACGGTTAAACATAGGACATTGCGGTTTTCACCAGTGGATTCAGCACCTCATTTTAAATAAAATATTTCCTACAAATCTACACTCAAGAGTTGATAAAGGTACAAACGAATAAAATGTTTATATATCACAAATTTAAATATCTATTATTTTCCATTTTACTCGATCTCCTAAACGGTTAAAGGTAGGACATTGCGGGTTTCACTAGTGGATTCTGCACCTCATTTTACATAAAATAAGTCCTATAAGTCTACTCTCAAGAGTTGATAAAGGTACAAACGAATAAAATGTTTATATATCACATTTTTAAATATCTATTATTCTCCATTTTACTCGATCTCCTAAACGGTTAAAGATAGGACATTGCGGTTTTCACCAGTGGATTGAGCACCTTGTTTTACATATAATAAGTTCTATAAGTCTACTTTCAAGAGTTGATAAAGGTACAAACGGATAAAATGTTTATATATAACATTTTTAAATATCTATTATTTTCCATTTTACTCGATCTCCTAAACGGTTAAAGATAGGACATTGCGGTTTTCACCAGTGGATTCAGCAACTCATTTTACATAAAATAAGTCCTATAAGTCGACTTTCAAGAGTTGATAAAGGTACAAACTAATAAAATGTTTATATATCACATTTTTAAATATCTATTATTCTCCATTTTACTCGCTCTCCTGATCGGTTAAAGATAGGACATTGCGGATTTCACCAATGAATCCCCCCCCTCTTTACATAAAATAAGTCCTATAAGTCTACTCTCAAGAGTTCATAAAGGTACAAACGAATAAAATGATTATATATCACATTTTTAAATATCAATTATTCTCCATTTCACTTGATCTCCTAAACGGTTAAAGATAGGACATTGCGGTTTTCATCATTGGATTCAAAACCCTATTTTACATAAAATAATTCCTATATGTCTACTCTAAAGAGTTGATAAAGGTACAAACGAATAAAATGTTTATATATCACAAATTTAAATATCTATTATTTTCCATTTTACTCGATCTCCTAAACGGTTAAAGGTAGGACATTGCGGGTTTCACTAGTGGATTCTGCACCTCATTTTACAAAAAATAAGTCCTATGTGTCTACTCTCAAGAGTTGATAAAGGTACAACCGAATAAAATTTCTATATATGACATTTTTAAATATCCATTATTCTCCATTTTACTCGATCTCCTAAACGGTTAAAGATAGGACATTGCGGTTTTTACCAACGGATTAAGCACCTCGTTTTACATATATTAAGTCCTATAAGTCTACTTTCAAGAGTTCATAAAGGTACAAACGAATAAAATGTTTATATATCACATTTTCAAATATCTATTATTCTCCATTTTACTCGATCTCCTAAACGGTTAAAGATAGGACATTGCGGTTTTTACCAACGGATTATGCACCTCGTTTTACATATATTAAGTCCTATAAGTCTAGTTTCAAGAGTTCATAAAGGTACAAACGAAAAAAATGTTTATATATCACATGCGAATAAAATGTTTATATATCACATTTTTAAATATCTAATATTTTCCATTTTACTCGATCTCCTAAACGGTTAAAGATTGGACATTGCGGTTCTCACCAGTGGATTCAGCACCTCATTTTAAATAAAATAAGTCCTACAAGTCTACTCTCAAGGGTTGATAAAGGTACAAACGAATAAAATGTTTATATATCACATTTTTAAATATCTATTATTCTCCATTTTACTCGACCTCCTAAACGGTTAAAGATAGGACATTGCGGTTTTTACCAGTGGATTCAGCACCTCATTTTACATAAAATAAGTCCTATAAGTCGACTTTCAAGTGTTGATAAAGGTACAAACGAATAAAATGTTTATATATCACATTTTCAAATATCTATTATTCTTTATTTTACTCGATCTCCTAAACGGTTAAAGATAGGACATTGTGGTTTTTACCAGTGGCTTTAGCACCTCATTTTACATAAAATAAGTCCTACAAGTCTACACTCAAGAGTTGATAAAGGTACAGACGAATAAAATGTTTATATATCACATTTTTAAATATCTATTATTCTCCATTTTACTCGATCTCCTAAACGGTTAAAGATAGGACATTGCGGTTTTCATCAGTGGAATCAGCACCTCATTTTACATTAAATAAGTCCAATAAGTCTACTCTCAAGTGTTGATAAAGGTGCAAACGAATAAAATGTTTATATAACACATTTTTAAATATCTATTATTCTCCATTTTACTCGATCTGCTAAACGGTTAAAGATAGGACATTGCGGTTTTCACCAGTGGATTAAGCACCTCGTTTTACATATAATAAGTTCTATAAGTCTACTTTCAAGAGTTGATAAAGGTACAAACGAATAAAATGTTTATATATCACATTTTCAAATATCTATTAATCTTTATTTTACTCGATCTCCTAAACGGTTAAAGATAGGACATTGCGCTTTCCACCAGTGGATTCAGCACCTCATTTTACATAAAATAAGTCCTATAAGTCGACTTTCAAGAGTTGATAAAGGTACAAACGAATAAAATGTTTATATATCACATTTTCAAATATCTATTAATCTTTATTTTACTCGATCTCCTAAACGGTTAAAGATAGGACATTGTGGTTTTTACCAGTGGCTTCAGCACCTCATTTTACATAAAATAAAACCTATAAGTCGACTTTCAAGATTTGATAAAGGTACAAACGAATAAAATGTTTATATATCACATTTTCAAATATCTATTATTTTCCATTTTACTCGATCTCCTAAACGGTTAAAGATAGGACATTGCGGTTTTTATCAGTGGATTCAGCACCTTATTTTACATAGTATAAGTCCCATAAGTCTACTCTCAAGAGTTGATAAAGGTACAAACGAATAAAATGCTTATATATCACATTTTTAAATATCTATTATTCTCCATTTTACTCGATCTCCTAAACGGTTAGAGATAGGACATTGTGGTTTTTATCAGTGGCTTCAGCACCTTTTTTTACATAAAATAAGTCCTATAAGTCGACTTTCAAGAGTTGATAAAGGTACAAACGAATAAAATGTTTATATATCACAAGCGAATAAAATGTTTATATATCACATTTTCAAATATCTATTATTTTCCATTTTACTCGATCTCCTAAACCGTTAAAGATAGGACATTGCGGTTTTCATCAGTGGAATCAGCACCTCATTTTACATAAAATAAGTCCTATAAATCTACTCTAAAGAGTTGATAAATTTACAATCGAATAAAATGTTTATGTATCACATTTTTAAATATCTATTATTCTCCATTTTACTCGATCTCCTAAACGGTTAAAGATAGGACATTGCGGTTTTCATCAGAGATTTTAGCACCTCATTTTACATTAAATAAGTCCTTTAAGTCTACTCTCAAGAGTTGATAAAAGTACAAACGAATAAAATGTTTATGTATCACATTTTTAAATATCTATTATTCTCCATTTTACTCGATCTCCTAAATGGTTAAAGATAGGACATTGCGGTGTTCACCAGTGGATTAAGCACCTCGTTTTACATATAATAAGTCCTATAAGTCTACTCTAAAGAGTTAATAAAGGTTTAAACGAAAAAAATGTTTATATATCACATTTTTAAATATCTAATATTTTCCATTTTACTCGATCTCCTAAACGGTTAAAGATAGGACATAGCGGTTTTCACCAGTGGATTCAGCACCTCATTTTAAATAAAATAAGTCCTACAAGTCTACTCTCAAGAGTTGATAAAGGTACAAACGAATAAAATGTTTATATATCACATTTTTAAATATCAATTATTCTCCATTTTACTCGATCTCCTAAACGGTTTAAGATAGGACATTGCGGTTTTCACCAGTGGATTAAGCACCTCGTTATACATATAATAAGTTCTATAAGTCTACTTTCAAGAGTTGATAAAGGTACAAACGAATAAAATGTTTATATATAACATTTTTAAATATCTATTATTTTCCATTTTACTCGATCTCCTAAACGGTTAAAGATAGGACATTGCGGTTTTTACCTGTGGATTCAGCACCTCGTTTTACATAAAATAAGTCCTATAAGTCGACTTTCAAGTGTTGATAAAGGTACAAACGAATAAAATGTTTATATATCACATTTTCAAATATCTATTATTCTTTATTTTACTCAATCTCCTTAACGGTTAAAGATAGGACAATGTGGTTTTTACCAGTGGCTTCAGCACCTCATTTTACATAAAATAAGTCCTATAAGTCGACATTCAAGAGTTGATAAAGGTACAAACGAATAAAATGTTTATATATCACAAGCGAATAAAATGTTTATATATCACATTTTCAAACATCTATTAATCTTTATTTTACTCGATCTCCTAAACGGTTAAAGATAGGACATTGCGGTTTTCATCAGTAGAATCAGCACCTCATTTTACATAAAATAAGTCCTATAAATCTACTCTAAAGAGATGATAAAGGTACAAACGAATAAAATGTTTATGTATCACATTTTTAAATATCTATTATTTTCCATTTTACTGGATCTCCTAAACGGTTAAAGATAGGAGATTGTGGTGTTCACCAGTGGATTAAGCACCTCGTTTTACATATAATAAGTCCTATAAGTCTACTCTAAAGAGTTAATAAAGGTACAAACGAAAAAAATGTTTATATATCACATTTTTAAATATCTAATATTTTCCATTTTACTCGATCTCCTAAACGGTTAAACATAGGACATTGCGGTTTTCACCAGTGGATTCAGCACCTCATTTTAAATAAAATATTTCCTACAAATCTACACTCAAGAGTTGATAAAGGTACAAACGAATAAAATGTTTATATATCACAAATTTAAATATCTATTATTTTCCATTTTACTCGATCTCCTAAACGGTTAAAGGTAGGACATTGCGGGTTTCACTAGTGGATTCTGCACCTCATTTTACATAAAATAAGTCCTATAAGTCTACTCTCAAGAGTTGATAAAGGTACAAACGAATAAAATGTTTATATATCACATTTTTAAATATCTATTATTCTCCATTTTACTCGATCTCCTAAACGGTTAAAGATAGGACATTGCGGTTTTCACCAGTGGATTGAGCACCTTGTTTTACATATAATAAGTTCTATAAGTCTACTTTCAAGAGTTGATAAAGGTACAAACGGATAAAATGTTTATATATAACATTTTTAAATATCTATTATTTTCCATTTTACTCGATCTCCTAAACGGTTAAAGATAGGACATTGCGGTTTTCACCAGTGGATTCAGCAACTCATTTTACATAAAATAAGTCCTATAAGTCGACTTTCAAGAGTTGATAAAGGTACAAACTAATAAAATGTTTATATATCACATTTTTAAATATCTATTATTCTCCATTTTACTCGCTCTCCTGATCGGTTAAAGATAGGACATTGCGGATTTCACCAATGAATCCCCCCCCTCTTTACATAAAATAAGTCCTATAAGTCTACTCTCAAGAGTTCATAAAGGTACAAACGAATAAAATGATTATATATCACATTTTTAAATATCAATTATTCTCCATTTCACTTGATCTCCTAAACGGTTAAAGATAGGACATTGCGGTTTTCATCATTGGATTCAAAACCCTATTTTACATAAAATAATTCCTATATGTCTACTCTAAAGAGTTGATAAAGGTACAAACGAATAAAATGTTTATATATCACAAATTTAAATATCTATTATTTTCCATTTTACTCGATCTCCTAAACGGTTAAAGGTAGGACATTGCGGGTTTCACTAGTGGATTCTGCACCTCATTTTACAAAAAATAAGTCCTATGTGTCTACTCTCAAGAGTTGATAAAGGTACAACCGAATAAAATTTCTATATATGACATTTTTAAATATCCATTATTCTCCATTTTACTCGATCTCCTAAACGGTTAAAGATAGGACATTGCGGTTTTTACCAACGGATTAAGCACCTCGTTTTACATATATTAAGTCCTATAAGTCTACTTTCAAGAGTTCATAAAGGTACAAACGAATAAAATGTTTATATATCACATTTTCAAATATCTATTATTCTCCATTTTACTCGATCTCCTAAACGGTTAAAGATAGGACATTGCGGTTTTTACCAACGGATTATGCACCTCGTTTTACATATATTAAGTCCTATAAGTCTAGTTTCAAGAGTTCATAAAGGTACAAACGAAAAAAATGTTTATATATCACATGCGAATAAAATGTTTATATATCACATTTTTAAATATCTAATATTTTCCATTTTACTCGATCTCCTAAACGGTTAAAGATTGGACATTGCGGTTCTCACCAGTGGATTCAGCACCTCATTTTAAATAAAATAAGTCCTACAAGTCTACTCTCAAGGGTTGATAAAGGTACAAACGAATAAAATGTTTATATATCACATTTTTAAATATCTATTATTCTCCATTTTACTCGACCTCCTAAACGGTTAAAGATAGGACATTGCGGTTTTCACCAGTGGATTAAGCACCTCGTTTTAGATATAATAAGTTCTATAAGTCTACTTTCAAGAGTTGATAAAGGTACAAACGAATAAAATGTTTATATATGACATTTTTACATATCTATTACTCTCTATATTTTACTTGATCTCCTAAACGGTTAAAAATAGGACATTGCGGTTTTCAATAGTGGATTCAGCACCTCATTTTACAAAATATAAGTCCTATAAGTCGACTTTCAAGAGTTGATAAAGGTACAAACGAATAAAATGTTTATATATCACATTTTTAAATATCTATTATTCTCCATTTTACTCGATCTCCAAAACAGTTTTAAGATAGTACATTGCGGTTTTCACCAGTGGATTCAGCACCTTATTTTACATAAAATAAGTCCTATAAGTCTACTCTCAAGAGTCATAAAGGTACAAACGAATAAAATGTTTATATATCACATTTTTAAATATCTATTATTCTCCATTTTACTTTATCTCCTAAACTGTTAAAGATAGGACATTGCGGTTTTCACCAGTGGATTCAGCACCTTATCTTACATAAAATTAGTCTTATAGGTCTACACTTAAGAGTTGATAAAGGTACAAACGAATAAAATGTTTATATATCACATTTTTAAATATCTATTATTCTCCATTTTACTTTATCTCCTAAACGGTTAAAGATAGGACATTGCGGTTTTTACCAGTGGATTTAGCACCTCATTTTACATAAAATAAGTCCTATAAGTCTACTCTCAAGAGTCATAAAGGTACAAACGAATAAAATGTATATATATCACATTTTTAAATATCTATTATTCTCCATTTTACTCGATCTCCTAAACGGTTAAAGATAGGACATTGCGGTTTTCACCAGTGGATTCAGCACCCCAGTTTACAAAAAATAAGTCCTATAAGTCTACTCTCAAGAGTTGATAATGGTACAAACGGATAAAATGTTTATATATCACATTTTTAAATATCAATTATTCTCCATTTTTCTCGATCTCCTAAACGGTTAAAGATAGGACATTGCGGTTTTCACCAGTGGGTTCAGCACCTCATTTTACATAAAATAAGTTCTATAAGTCTACTCTCAAGAGTTGATAAAGGAACAAACGGATAAAATGTTTGTATATCACATTTTTAAATATCTATTATTTTCCATTTTCCTCGATCTCCTAAACGGTTATAGATAGGACATTGCCGTTTTCACCAGTGGATTCAGCACCTCATTTTACATAAAATAAGTCTTATAATTCTACTCTTAAGAGTTGATAAAGGTACAAACGAATAAAATGTTTATATATCACATTTTTAAATATCTGTTATTCTCCATTTTACTCGATCTCCTAAACGGTTAAAGATTGGACATTGCGGTTTTCACCAGTGGATTCAGCAACTCATTTTACATAAAATAAGTCCTATAAGTCGACTTTCAAGAGTTGATAAAGGTACAAACTAATAAAATGTTTATATATCACATTTTTAAATATCTATTATTCTCCATTTTACTCGCTCTCCTGATCGGTTAAAGATAGGACATTGCGGATTTCACCAATGAATCCCCCCCCTCTTTACATAAAATAAGTCCTCTAAGTCTACTCTCAAGAGTTCATAAAGGTACAAACGAATAAAATGATTATATATCACATTTTTAAATATCAATTATTCTCCATTTCACTTGATCTCCTAAACGGTTAAAGATAGGACATTGCGGTTTTCATCATTGGATTCAAAACCTTATTTTACATAAAATAATTCCTATATGTCTACTCTAAAGAGTTGATAAAGGTACAAACGAATAAAATGTTTATATATCACATTTTTAAATATCTGTTATTCTCCATTTTACTCGATCTCCTAAACGGTTAAAGATTGGACATTGCGGTTTTCATCAGAGAATTCAGCACCTCATTTTACATAAAATAAGTCTTATAATTCTACTCTTAAGAGTTGATAAAGGTACAAACGAATAAAATGTTTATATATCACATTTTTAAATATCTGTTATTCTCCATTTTACTCGATCTCCTAAACGGTTAAAGATTGGACATTGCGGTTTTCATCAGAGAATTCAGCACCTCATTTTACATAAAATAAGTCCTATAAGTCTACTCTAAATAGTTGATAAAGGTACAAACGAATAAAATGTTTATATATCACACTTTTAAATATCTATTATTCTCCATTTTACTCGATCTCCTAAACGGTTAAATATAGGACATTGCGGTTTGAACCTGTGGATTCAGCACCTTATTTTACATAAAATAAGTCCTATAAGTCTTCTCTAAATAGTTGATAAAGGTACAAACGAATAAAATGTTTATATATCACATTTTTAAATATCTATTATTCTCCATTTTACTCGATCTCCTAAACGGTTAAATATAGGACATTGCGGTTTTCACCAGTGGATTTAGCACCTTATTTTACATAAAATAAGTCCTATAAGTCTACTCTCAAGAGTCATTAAGGTACAAACGAATAAAATGTTTATATATCACATTTTTATATATCTATTATTCTCCATTTTACTCGATCTCCTAAGCGGTTAAATTTAGGACATTGCGGTTTGAACCAGTGTATTTAGCACCTTATTTTACATAAAATAAGTCCTATAAGTCTACTCTAAATAGTTGATAAAAGTACAAACGAATAAAATGTTTATATATCACATTTTTATATATCTATTATTCTCCATTTTACTCGATCTCCTAAACAGTTAAATATAGGACATTGCGGTTATCAACAGTGGATTAAGCACCTCATTTTACATAAAATAAGTCCTATAAGTCTACTCTCAAGAGTCATTAAGGTACAAACGAGTAAAATGTTTATATATCACATTTTTAAATATCAATTATTCTCCATTTTACTTTATCTCCTAAACATTTAAAGATAGGACATTGCGGTTTTCACCAGTAAATTCAGCACCTCATTTTACATAAAATTAGTCCTATAGGTCTACACTTTAGAGTTGATAAAGGTACAAACGAATAAAATGTTTATATATCACATTTTTAAATATCTATTATTCTCCATTTTACTTTATCTCCTAAACGGTTAAAGATAGGACATTGCGGTTTTTACCAGTGGATTTAGCACCTCATTTTACATAAAATAAGTCCTATAAGTCTACTCTCAAGAGTCATAAAGGTACAAACGAATAAAATGTTTATATATCACATTTTTAAATATCTAATATTCTCCATTTTACTCGATCTCCTAAACGGTTAAAGATAGGACATTGCGGTTTTCACCAGTGGATTCAGCACCCCAGTTTACAAAAAATAAGTCCTATAAGTCTACTCTCAAGAGTTGATAATGGTACAAACGGATAAAATGTTTATATATCACATTTTTAAATATCAATTATTCTCCATTTTTCTCGATCTCCTAAACGGTTAAAGATAGGACATTGCGGTTTTCACCAGCGGATTTAGCACCTTATTTTACAAAAAATAAGTCCTATAAGTCTACTCTCAAGAGATAATAAAGGTACAAACGAATAAAATATTTATATATCACATTTTTAAATATCTATTATTCACCATTTTACTCGATCTCCTAAACGGTTAAAGATAGGACATTGCGGTTTTCACCAGTGGATTCAGCACCTCATTTTACATAAAATAAGTTCTATAAGTCTACTCTCAAGAGCTGATAAAGGAACAAACGGATAAAATGTTTATATATCACACTTTTAAATATCTATTATTCTCCATTTTACTCGATCTCCTAAACGGTTAAATATAGGACATTGCGGTTTGAACCTGTGGATTCAGCACCTTATTTTACATAAAATAAGTCCTATAAGTCTTCTCTAAATAGTTGATAAAGGTACAAACGAATAAAATGTTTATATATCACATTTTTAAATATCTATTATTCTCCATTTTACTCGATCTCCTAAACGGTTAAATATAGGACATTGCGGTTTTCACCAGTGGATTTAGCACCTCATTTTACATAAAATAAGTCATATAAGTCTACTCTCAAGTGTCATAAAGGTACAAACGAATAAAATGTTTATATATCACATTTTTATATATCTATTATTCTCCATTTTACTCGATCTCCTAAGCGGTTAAATTTAGGACATTGCGGTTTGAACCAGTGTATTTAGCACCTTATTTTACATAAAATAAGTCCTATAAGTCTACTCTAAATAGTTGATAAAAGTACAAACGAATAAAATGTTTATATATCACATTTTTATATATCTATTATTCTCCATTTTACTCGTTCTCCTAAACAGTTAAATATAGGACATTGCGGTTATCAACAGTGGATTAAGCACCTCATTTTACATAAAATAAGTCCTATAAGTCTACTCTCAAGAGTCATTAAGGTACAAACGAGTAAAATGTTTATATATCACATTTTTAAATATCAATTATTCTCCATTTTACTTTATCTCCTAAACGGTTAAAGATAGGACATTGCGGTTTTCACCAGTAAATTCAGCACCTCATTTTACATAAAATTAGTCCTATAGGTCTACACTTTAGAGTTGATAAAGGTACAAACGAATAAAATGTTTATATATCACATTTTTAAATATCTATTATTCTCCATTTTACTTTATCTCCTAAACGGTTAAAGATAGGACATTGCGGTTTTTACCAGTGGATTTAGCACCTCATTTTACATAAAATAAGTCCTATAAGTCTACTCTCAAGAGTCATAAAGGTACAAACGAATAAAATGTTTATATATCACATTTTTAAATATCTAATATTCTCCATTTTACTCGATCTCCTAAACGGTTAAAGATAGGACATTGCGGTTTTCATCAGTAAATTCAGCACCTCATTTTACATAAAATTAGTCCTATAGGTCTACACTTTAGAGTTGATAAAGGTACAAACGAATAAAATGTTTATATATCACATTTTTAAATATCTATTATTCTCCATTTTACTTTATCTCCTAAACGGTTAAAGATAGGACATTGCGGTTTTCACCAGCGGATTTAGCACCTTATTTTACAAAAAATAAGTCCTATAAGTCTACTCTCAAGAGATAATAAAGGTACAAACGAATAAAATATTTATATATCACATTTTTAAATATCTATTATTCACCATTTTACTCGATCTCCTAAACGGTTAAAGATAGGACATTGCGGTTTTCACCAGTGGATTCAGCACCTTATTTTACATAAAATAAGTTCTATAAGTCTACTCTCAAGAGTTGATAAAGGAACAAACGGATAAAATGTTTATATATCACATTTTTAAATATCTGTTATTCTCCATTTTATTCGATCTCCTAAACGGTTAAAGATTGGACATTGCGGTTTTCATCAGAGAATTCAGCACCTCATTTTACATAAAATAAGTCCTATAAGTCTACTCTAAATAGTTGATAAGGGTACAAACGAATAAAATGTTTATATATCACACTTTTAAATATCTATTATTCTCCATTTTACTCGATCTCCTAAACGGTTAAATATAGGACATTGCGGTTTGAACCTGTGGATTCAGCACCTTATTTTACATAAAATAAGTCCTATAAGTCTACTCTAAATAGTTGATAAAGGTACAAACGAATAAAATGTTTATATATCACATTTTTAAATATCTATAATTCTCCATTTTACTCGATCTCCTAAACGGTTAAATATAGGACATTGCGGTTTTCACCAGTCGATTTAGCACCTCATTTTACATAAAATAAGTCCTATAAGTCTACTCTCAAGAGTCATAAAGGTACAAACGAATAAAATGTTTATATATCACATTTTTATATATCTATTATTCTCCATTTTACTCGATCTCCTAAGCGGATAAATTTAAGACATTGCGGTTTGAACCAGTGTATTTAGCACCTTATTTTACATAAAATAAGTCCTATAAGTCTACTCTAAATAGTTGATAAAAGTACAAACGAATAAAATGTTTATATATCACATTTTTATATATCTATTATTCTCCATTTTACTCGATCTCCTAAACAGTTAAATATTGGACATTGCGGTTATCAACAGTGGATTAAGCACCTCATTTTACATAAAATAAGTCCTATAAGTCTACTCTCAAGAGTCATTAAGGTACAAACGAGTAAAATGTTTATATATTACATTTTTAAATATCTATTATTTTCCATGTTTAAATGGTTTTCACCAGTAAATTCAGCACCTCATTTTACATAAAATTAGTCCTATAGGTCTACACTTAAGAGTTGATAAATTATTATTCTCCATTTTACTCGATCTCCTAAACTTTTAAGTATAGGACATTGCGGTTTTTACCAGTAAATTCAGCACCTTATTTTACATAAAATTAGTCCTACAGGTCTACTCTTAAAAGTTAATAAAGGTACAAACCAATAAAATGTTTGTATATCACATTTTTAAATATCTATTATTCTCCATTTTACTCGATCTCCTAAACAGTTTTAAGATAGGACATTGCGGTTTTCACCAGTGGATTCAGCACCTTATTTTACATAAAATAAGTCCTATAAGTCTACTCTTAAGAGTTGATAAAGGTACAAACGAATAAAATGTTTGTATATCACATTTTTAAATATCTATTATTCTCCATTTAACTTTATCTCCTAAACGGTTAAAGATAGGACATTGCGGTTTTCACCAGTGGATTCAGCACCTTATTTTACATAAAATTAGTACTATAGGTCTACACTTAAGAATTGATAAAGGTACAAACGAATAAAATGTTTATATATCACATTTTTAAATATCTATTATTCTCCATTTAACTTTATCTCCTAAACGGTTAAAGATAGGACATTGCGGTTTTTACCAGTGGATTTAGCACCTCATTTTACATAAAATAAGTCCTATAAGTCTACTCTCAAGAGATAATAAAGGTACAAACGAATAAAATATTTATATATCACATTTTTAAATATCTATTATTCACCATTTTACTCGATCTCCTAAACGGTTAAAGATAGGACATTGCGGTTTTCACCAGTGGATTCAGCACCTCATTTTACATAAAATAAGTTCTATAAGTCTACTCTCAAGAGTTGATAAAGGAACAAACGGATAAAATGTTTGTATATCACATTTTTAAATATCTATTATTCTCCATTTTCCTCGATCTCCTAAGCGGTTATAGATATTACATTGCGGTTTTCACCAGTGGATTCAGCACCTCACTTTACATAAAATAAGTCCTATAAGTCTACTCTTAATAGTTGATAAAGGTACAAACGAATAAAATGTTTGTATATCACATTTTTAAATATCTATTATTCTCCATTTTACTCGATCTCCTAAACGGTTAAAGATTGGACATTGCGGTTTTCACCAGAGAATTCAGCACCTCATTTTACATAATATAAGTCCTATAAGTCTACTCTCAAGAGTTGATAAAGGTACAAACGAATAAAATGTTTATATATCACATTTTTAAATATCTATTACTCTTCATTTTACTCGATCTCCTAAACGGTTAAAGATAGGACATTGCGGTTTTCACCAGTAAATTCAGCACCTCATTTTACATAAAATAAGTCCTATAAGTCTACTCTAAATAGTTGATAAAGGTACAAACGAATAAAATGTTTATATATCACACTTTTAAATATCTATTATTCTCCATTTTATCCGATCTCCTAAACGGTTAAATATAGGACATTGCGGTTTGAACCAGTGGATTCAGCACCATATTTTACATAAAATAAGTCCTATAAGTCTACTCTAAATAGTTGATAAAGGTACAAACGAATAAAATGTTTATATATCACATTTTTAAATATCTATTATTCTCCATTTTACTCGATCTCCTAAACGGTTAAATATAGGACATTGCGGTTTGAACCAGTGTATTCAGCACCTTATTTTACATAAAATAAGTCCTATAAGTCTACTCTAAATAGTTGATAAAAGTACAAACGAATAAAATGTTTATATATCACATTTTTATATATCTATTATTCTCCATTTTACTCGATCTCCTAAACAGTTAAATATAGGACATTGCGGTTTTCAACAGTGGATTAAGCACCTCATTTTACATAAAACAAGTCCTATAAGTCTACTCTCAAGAGTTGATAATGGTACAAACGGATAAAATGTTTACATATCACTTTTTTAAATATCTATTATTCTCCATTTTACTCGATCTCCTAAACGGTTAAAGATAGGACATTGCGGTTTTCACCAGTGGATTTAGCACCTCATTTTACATAAAATAAGTCCTATAAATCTACTCTCAAAAGTCATAAAGGTACAAACGAATAAATTGTTCTTATATCACATTTTTAAATATCTATTATCCACCAGTTTACTCGATCTCCTAAACGGTTAAAGATAGGACATTGTGGTTTTCACCAGTGGATTCAGCACCTCATTTTACATAAAATAAGTTCTATAAGTCTACTCTCAAGAGTCATAAAGGTACAAGCGAATAAAATGTTTATATATCACATTTTTAAATATCTATTATTCTCCATTTTACTTTATCTACTAAACGGTTAAAGATAGGACATTGCGGTTTTCACCAGTGGATTCAGCACCTTATTTTACATAAAATAAGTCCTATAAGTCTACTCTCAAGAGTTGATAAAGGTACAAACGAATAAAATATTTATATATCACATTTTTAAATATCTATTATTCTCCATTTTACTTTATCTCCTAAACGGTTAAAGATAGGACATTGCGGTTTTCACCAGTGGATTCAGCACCTTATTTTACATAAAATAAGTCCTATAAGTCTACTCTCAAGAGTTGATAAAGGAACAAACGGATAAAATGTTTATATATCACATTTTTAAATATCTGTTATTCTCCATTTTATTCGATCTCCTAAACGGTTAAAGATTGGACATTGCGGTTTTCATCAGAGAATTCAGCACCTCATTTTACATAAAATAAGTCCTATAAGTCTACTCTAAATAGTTGATAAAGGTACAAACGAATAAAATGTTTATATATCACACTTTTAAATATCTATTATTCTCCATTTTACTCGATCTCCTAAACGGTTAAATATAGGACATTGCGGTTTGAACCTGTGGATTCAGCACCTTATTTTACATAAAATAAGTCCTATAAGTCTACTCTAAATAGTTGATAAAGGTACAAACGAATAAAATGTTTATATATCACATTTTTAAATATCTATTATTCTCCATTTTACTCGATCTCCTAAACGGTTAAATATAGGACATTGCGGTTTTCACCAGTCGATTTAGCACCTCATTTTACATAAAATAAGTCCTATAAGTCTACTCTCAAGAGACATAAAGGTACAAACGAATAAAATGTTTATATATCACATTTTTATATATCTATTATTCTCCATTTTACTCGATCTCCTAAGCGGATAGATTTAGGACATTGCGGTTTGAACCAGTGTATTTAGCACCTTATTTTACATAAAATAAGTCCTATAAGTCTACTCTAAATAGTTGATAAAAGTACAAACGAATAAAATGTTTATATATCACATTTTTATATATCTATTATTCTCCATTTTACTCGATCTCCTAAACAGTTAAATATAGGACATTGCGGTTATCAACAGTGGATTAAGCACCTCATTTTACATAAAATAAGTCCTATAAGTCTACTCTCAAGAGTCATTAAGGTACAAACGAGTAAAATGTTTATATATCACATTTTTAAATATCTATTATTTTCCATGTTTAAATGGTTTTCACCAGTAAATTCAGCACCTCATTTTACATAAAATTAGTCCTATAGGTCTACACTTAAGAGTTGATAAATTATTATTCTCCATTTTACTCGATCTCCTAAACTGATAAGTATAGGACATTGCGGTTTTTACCAGTAAATTCAGCACCTTATTTTACATAAAATTAGTCCTACAGGTCTACTCTTAAAAGTTAATAAAGGTACAAACCAATAAAATGTTTGTATATCACATTTTTAAATATCTATTATTCTCCATTTTATTCGATCTCCTAAACAGTTTTAAGATAGGACATTGCGGTTTTCACCAGTGGATTCAGCACCTTATTTTACATAAAATAAGTCCTATAAGTCTACTCTCAAGAGTCATAAAGGTACAAGCGAATAAAATGTTTATATATCACATTTTTAAATATCTATTATTCTCCATTTTACTTTATCTACTAAACGGTTAAAGATAGGACATTGCGGTTTTCACCAGTGGATTCAGCACCTTATTTTACATAAAATAAGTCCTATAAGTCTACTCTCAAGAGTTGATAAAGGTACAAACGAATAAAATGTTTATATATCACATTTTTAAATATCTATTATTCTCCATTTTACTTTATCTCCTAAACGGTTAAAGATAGGACATTGCGGTTTTCACCAGTAAATTCAGCACCTCATTTTACATAAAATTAGTCCTATAGGTCTACACTTAAGAATTGATAAAGGTACAAACGAATAAAATGTTTATATATCACATTTTTAAATATCTATTATTCTCCATTTAACTTTATCTCCTAAACGGTTAAAGACAGGACATTGCGGTTTTTACCAGTGGATTTAGCACCTCATTTTACATAAAATAAGTCCTATAAGTCTACTCTCAAGAGATAATAAAGGTACAAACGAATAAAATATTTATATATCACATTTTTAAATATCTATTATTCACCATTTTACTCGATCTCCTAAACGGTTAAAGATAGGACATTGCGGTTTTCACCAGTGGATTCAGCACCTCATTTTACATAAAATAAGTTCTATAAGTCTACTCTCAAGAGTTGATAAAGGAACAAACGGATAAAATGTTTGTATATCACATTTTTAAATATCTATTATTCTCCATTTTCCTCGATCTCCTAAGCGGTTATAGATATTACATTGCGGTTTTCACCAGTGGATTCAGCACCTCACTTTACATAAAATAAGTTCTATAAGTCTACTCTAAATAGTTGATAAAGGTACAAACGAATAAAATGTTTATATATCACACTTTTAAATATCTATTATTCTCCATTTTATCCGATCTCCTAAACGGTTAAATATAGGACATTGCGGTTTGAACCAGTGGATTCAGCACCATATTTTACATAAAATAAGTTCCTATAAGTCTACTCTAAATAGTTGATAAAGGTACAAACGAATAAAATGTTTATATATCACATTTTTAAATATCTATTATTCTCCATTTTACTCGATCTCCTAAACGGTTAAATATAGGACATTGCGGTTTGAACCAGTGTATTCAGCACCTTATTTTACATAAAATAAGTCCTATAAGTCTACTCTAAATAGTTGATAAAAGTACAAACGAATAAAATGTTTATATATCACATTTTTATATATCTATTATTCTCCATTTTACTCGATCTCCTAAACGGTTAAAGATAGGACATTGCGGTTTTCACCAGTGGATTTAGCACCTCATTTTACATAAAATAAGTCCTATAAATCTACTCTCAAAAGTCATAAAGGTACAAACGAATAAATTGTTCTTATATCACATTTTTAAATATCTATTATCCACCAGTTTACTCGATCTCCTAAACGGTTAAAGATAGGACATTGTGGTTTTCACCAGTGGATTCAGCACCTCATTTTACATAAAATAAGTTCTATAAGTCTACTCTCAAGAGTTGATAAAGGTACAAACGGATAAAATGTTTATATATCACATTTTCAAATATCTATGATTCTCCATTTTACTCGATCTCTTAAACAGTTAAAGATAGGACATTGCGGTTTTCACCAGTGGATTCAGTACCTCATTTTACATAAAATAAGTCCTATAAGTCTACTCTCAAGAGTCATAAAGGTACAAACGAATAAAATGTTTATATATCACATTTTTAAATATCTATTATTTTCCATTTTACTCGATCTCCTAACCGGTTAAAGATAGGACATTGCGGTTTTTACCAGAGAATTCAGCACCTCATTTTACATAAATTAAGTCCTATAAGTCTACTCTCAAGAGTTGATAAAGGTACAAACGAATAAAATGTTTATATGTCACATTTTTAAATATCTATTATTCACCATTTTACTTGATCTCCTAACCGGTTAAAGATAGGACATTGCGGTTTGCACCAAAAAATTCAGCACCTCATTTTACATAAAATAAGTCCTATAGGTCTAGTCTTAAGAGTTGATAAAGGTACAAACAAGTAAAATGTTTATACATCACATTTTTAAATATCTATTATTTTCCATTTTACTCGATCTCCTAAACGGTTAAAAATAGGACATTGCCGTTTTCACCAGTGGATTCAGCACTTTATTTTACATAAAATAAGTCCTATAAGTCTACTCTAAATAGTTGATAAAGGTACAAACGAATAAAATGTTTATATATTATATTTTTAAATATCTATTATTCAATCATTTTACTCAATCTCCTAAACAAAATAAATGAGGTGCTGAATTCACTGGTGAAAACCGCAATGTCCTATCTTTAACCGTTTAGGAGATCGAGTAAAATGGTAAATAATAGATATTTAAAAATGTGATATATAAATATTTTATTCGTTTGTACCTTTATTATCTCTTGAGAGTAGACTTATAGGACTTATTATTTGTAAAATAAGGTGCTAAATCCGCTGGTGAAAACCGCAATGTCCTATCTTTAACCGTTTAGGAGATCGAGTAAAATGGAGAATAATAGTTATATAAAAATGTGATATATAAACATTTTATTCGTTTGTACCTTTATCAACTCTTAAGAGTAGACCTATAGAACTTATTTTATGTAAAATGAGGTGCTGAATCCATTTTTCAAAACCGCAATGTCCTATCTTTAACCGTTTAGGAGATCGAGTAAAATGGTGAATAATAGATAATTAAAAAAGTGATATATAAACATTTTATTCGTTTGTACCTTTCTCAACTCTTATGAGTAGACCTATAGAACTTATTTTATGTAAAATAAGGTGCTGAATCCACTGGTTCAAACCGCAATGTCCTATCTTTATCCGTTTAGGAGATCGAGTAAAATGGTGAATAATAGATATTTAAAAATGTGATATATAAACATTTTATTCGTTTGTACCTTTATGACTCTTGAGAGTAGACTTATAGGACTTATTTTATGTAAAATAATGTGCTGAATCCTCTGGTGAAAACGGCAATGTCCTATTTTTAACCGTTTAGCAGATCGAGTAAAATGGAAAATATTAGATATTTAAAAATGTGATATATAAACATTTTATTCGTTTGTACCTTTATCAACTCTTAAGACTAGACCTATAGGACTTATTTTATGTAAAGTGAGGTGCTGAATCCATTTTTGAAAACTGCAATGTCCTATCTTTAACCGTTTAGGAGATCGAGTAAAATGGTGAATAATAGATATTTAAAAATGTGATATATAAACATTTTATTCGTATGTACCTTTATGACTATTGAGAGTAGACATACGACTTATTTTATGTAAAATGAGGTGCAAAATCCACTGATGAAAACCGCAATGTCCTATATTTAACTGTTTAGGAGATCGAGTAAAATGGAAAATAATAGATATTTAAAAATCTGATATATAAACATTTTATTCCTTTGTACCTTTATCAACTATTTAGAGTAGACTTATAGGACTTATTTTATGTAAAATAAGGTGCTGAATCCACTGGTTCAAACCGCTATGTCCTATATTTAACTGTTTAGGAGATCGAGTAAAATGGAAAATAATAGATATTTAAAAGTGTGATATATAAACATTTTATTCGTTTGTCCCTTTATCAACTATTTTGAGTAGACTTATAGGACTTATTTTATGTAAAATAAGGTGCTGAATCCACTGGTTAAAACCGCAATGTCCTATATTTAACCGTTTAGGAGATCGAGTAAAATGGAGAATAATAGATATTTAAAAATGTGATATATAAACATTTTATTCTTTTGTACCTTTATCAACTCTTTTGAGTAGACTTATAGAACTTATTTTATGTAAAATGAGGTGTTGAATCCACTGGTGAAAACCGCAATGTCCTATACTTAACCGTTTAGGAGATCGAGTAAAATGGAGAATAATAGGTATTTAAAAATGTGATATACAAACATTTTATTCGTTTGTACCTTTATCAACTCTTAAGAGTAGACTAATAGGACTTATTTTATGTAAAATGAGGTGCTGAATTAATTTTTGAAAACCGCAATGTCCTATCTTTAACCGTTTAGGAGATAGAGTAAAATGCAGAATATTAGATATTTAAAAATCTGATATATAAACATTTTATTCCTTTGTACCTTTATCAACTATTTAGAGTAGACTTATAGGACTTATTTTATGTAAAATAAGGTGCTGAATCCACTGGTTCAAACCGCAATGTCCTATATTTAACTGTTTAGGAGATCGAGTAAAATGGAGAATAATAGATATTTAAAAGTGTGATATATAAACATTTTATTCGTTTGTCCCTTTATCAACTATTTTGAGTAGACTTATAGGACTTATTTTATGTAAAATAAGGTGCTGAATCCACTGGTTAAAACCGCAATGTCCTATATTTAACCGTTTAGGAGATCGAGTAAAATGGAGAATAATAGATATTTAAAAATGTGATATATAAACATTTTATTCTTTTGTACCTTTATCAACTCTTATGAGTAGACTTATAGAACTTATTTTATGTAAAATGAGGTGTTGAATCCACTGGTGAAAACCGCAATGTCCTATACTTAACCGTTTAGGAGATCGAGTAAAATGGAGAATAATAGGTATTTAAAAATGTGATACACAAACATTTTATTCGTTTGTACCTTTATCAACTCTTAAGAGTAGACTAATAGGACTTATTTTATGTAAAATGAGGTGCTGAATTAATTTTTGAAAACCGCAATGTCCTATCTTTAACCGTTTAGGAGATAGAGTAAAATGCAGAATATTAGATATTTAAAAATGTGATATATAAGCATTTTATTCGTTTGCACCTTTATCAACTCTTGAGAGTAGACTTATAGGACTTATTTTATGTAAAATGAGGTGCTGAATTTACTGGTGAAAACCGCAATGTCCTATCTTTAACCGTTTAGAAGATAATGTAAAATGGAGAATAATAGATATTTAAAAATGTGATATATAAACATTTTATCCCTTTGTACCTTTATCAACTATTTAGAGTAGACTTATAGGACTTATTTTATGCAAAATAAGGTGCTGAATCGACTGGTTCAAACCGCAATGTCCTATATTAAACCGTTTAGGAGATCGAGTAAAATGGAGAATAATAGATATTTAAAAATGTGATATATAAACATTTTATTCGTTTGTACCTTTATCAACTCTTAAGAGTAGACTTATAGGACTTATTTTATGTAAAATGAGGGTCTGAATCCACTGGAGAAAACCGCAATGTCCTATCTATAACCGTTTAGGAGATCGAGTAAAATGGAAAATAATAGATATTTAAAGATGTGATATATAAACATTTTATTCGTTTGTACCTTTATCAACTGTTGAGAGTAGACTTATAGGACTTAATTTATGTAAAATGAGGTACTGAATTCTCTGGTGAAAACCGCAATGTCCTATCTTTAACCGGTTAGGAGATCGAGTAAAATGGTGAATAATAGATATTTAAAAATGTGATATATAAACATTTTATTCGTTTGTACCTTTATCAACTCTTAAGACTAGACCTATAGGACTTATTTTATGTAAAATGAGGTGCTGAATCCATTTTTGAAAACTGCAATGTCCTATCTTTAACCGTTTAGGAGATCCCATAAAATGGTGAATAATAGATATTTAAAAATGTGATATATAAACATTTTATTCGTTTGTACCTTTATCAACTCTTAAGACTAGACTTATAGAACTTATTTTATGTAATATGAGGTGCTGAATCCACTGGTGAAAACCACAATGTCCTATCTTTAACCGTTTAGGAGATCGAGTAAAATGGTGAATAATAAATATTTAAAAATGTGATACATATACATTTTATGCGTTTGTACCTTTATCATCTCTTGAGAGTAGACTTATAACACTTATTTTTTGTAAAGTGAAGTGCTGAATCCACTGGTGAAATCCGCAATGTCCTATCTTTAACCATTTAGGAGATCGAGTAAAATGGAGAATAATAGATAATTAAAAATGTGATATATAAACATTTTATTCGTTTGTACCTTTATCAACTATTTAAAGCAGACTTATAGAACTTATTTTATGTAAAATGTGGTGCTGAATCCACTGGAGAAAACCGCAATGTAATATCTTTAACCGTTTAGGAGCTCGAGTAAAATGGAGAATAATAGATATTTAAAAATGTGATATATAAACATTTTGTTCGTTTGTACCTTTATCAACTATTTAGAGTAGACTTATAGGACTTATTTTATGTAAAATAAGGTGCTGAATCCACTGGTTCAGATCGCAATGTCCTATATTTAACCGTTTAGGAGATCGAGGAAAATGGAGAATAATAGGTATTTAAAAATGTGATATATAAACGTTTTATTCGTTTGTACCTTTATCAACTCTTGAGAGTAGACTTATAGGACTTATTTTATGTAAAATTAGGTGCTGAATCCACTGGTGAAAACCGCAATGTCCTATCTTTAACTGTTTAAGAGATCGAGTAAAATTTAGAATAATAGATATTTAAAAATGTGATATATAAACATTTTATTCGTTTGTACCTTTATGACTCTTGAGAGTAGACTTATAGGACTTATTTTATGTAAAATAATGTGCTGAATCCTCTGGTGAAAACGGCAATGTCCTATTTTTAACCGTTTAGCAGATCGAGTAAAATGGAAAATATTAGATATTTAAAAATGTGATATATAAACATTTTATTCGTTTGTACCTTTATCAACTCTTAAGACTAGACCTATAATACTTATTTTATGTAAAGTGAGGTGCTGAATCCATTTTTGAAAACTGCAATGTCCTATCTTTAACCGTTTAGGAGATCGAGTAAAATGGTGAATAATAGATATTTAAAAATGTGATATATAAACATTTTATTCGTATGTACCTTTATGACTATTGAGAGTAGACATACGACTTATTTTATGTAAAATGAGGTGCAAAATCCACTGATGAAAACCGCAATGTCCTATATTTAACTGTTTAGGAGATCGAGTAAAATGGAAAATAATAGATATTTAAAAATCTGATATATAAACATTTTATTCCTTTGTACCTTTATCAACTATTTAGAGTAGACTTATAGGACTTATTTTATGTAAAATAAGGTGCTGAATCCACTGGTTCAAACCGCTATGTCCTATATTTAACTGTTTAGGAGATCGAGCAAAATGGAAAATAATAGATATTTAAAAGTGTGATATATAAACATTTTATTCGTTTGTCCCTTTATCAACTATTTTGAGTAGACTTATAGGACTTATTTTATGTAAAATAAGGTGCTGAATCCACTGGTTAAAACCGCAATGTCCTATATTTAACCGTTTAGGAGATCGAGTAAAATGGAGAATAATAGATATTTAAAAATGTGATATATAAACATTTTATTCTTTTGTACCTTTATCAACTCTTTTGAGTAGACTTATAGAACTTATTTTATGTAAAATGAGGTGTTGAATCCACTGGTGAAAACCGCAATGTCCTATACTTAACCGTTTAGGAGATCGAGTAAAATGGAGAATAATAGGTATTTAAAAATGTGATATACAAACATTTTATTCGTTTGTACCTTTATCAACTCTTAAGAGTAGACTAATAGGACTTATTTTATGTAAAATGAGGTGCTGAATTAATTTTTGAAAACCGCAATGTCCTATCTTTAACCGTTTAGGAGATAGAGTAAAATGCAGAATATTAGATATTTAAAAATCTGATATATAAACATTTTATTCCTTTGTACCTTTATCAACTATTTAGAGTAGACTTATAGGACTTATTTTATGTAAAATAAGGTGCTGAATCCACTGGTTCAAACCGCAATGTCCTATATTTAACTGTTTAGGAGATCGAGTAAAATGGAGAATAATAGATATTTAAAAGTGTAATATATAAACATTTTATTCGTTTGTCCCTTTATCAACTATTTTGAGTAGACTTATAGGACTTATTTTATGTAAAATAAGGTGCTGAATCCACTGGTTAAAACCGCAATGTCCTATATTTAACCGTTTAGGAGATCGAGTAAAATGGAGAATAATAGATATTTAAAAATGTGATATATAAACATTTTATTCTTTTGTACCTTTATCAACTCTTATGAGTAGACTTATAGAACATATTTTATGTAAAATGAGGTGTTGAATCCACTGGTGAAAACCGCAATGTCCTATCTTTAACCGTTTAGGTCATCGAGTAAAATGGAGAATAATAGATATTTAAAAATGTGATATATAAACATTTTATTCGTTTGTACCTTTATGACTCTTGAGAGTAGACTTATAGGACTTATTTTATGTAAAATAATGTGCTGAATCCTCTGGTGAAAACGGCAATGTCCTATTTTTAACCGTTTAGCAGATCGAGTAAAATGGAAAATATTAGATATTTAAAAATGTGATATATAAACATTTTATTCGTTTGTACCTTTATCAACTCTTAAGACTAGACCTATAATACTTATTTTATGTAAAGTGAGGTGCTGAATCCATTTTTGAAAACTGCAATGTCCTATCTTTAACCGTTTAGGAGATCGAGTAAAATGGTGAATAATAGATATTTAAAAATGTGATATATAAACATTTTATTCGTATGTACCTTTATGACTATTGAGAGTAGACATACGACTTATTTTATGTAAAATGAGGTGCAAAATCCACTGATGAAAACCGCAATGTCCTATATTTAACTGTTTAGGAGATCGAGTAAAATGGAAAATAATAGATATTTAAAAATCTGATATATAAACATTTTATTCCTTTGTACCTTTATCAACTATTTAGAGTAGACTTATAGGACTTATTTTATGTAAAATAAGGTGCTGAATCCACTGGTTCAAACCGCTATGTCCTATATTTAACTGTTTAGGAGATCGAGTAAAATGGAAAATAATAGATATTTAAAAGTGTGATATATAAACATTTTATTCGTTTGTCCCTTTATCAACTATTTTGAGTAGACTTATAGGACTTATTTTATGTAAAATAAGGTGCTGAATCCACTGGTTAAAACCGCAATGTCCTATATTTAACCGTTTAGGAGATCGAGTAAAATGGAGAATAATAGATATTTAAAAATGTGATATATAAACATTTTATTCTTTTGTACCTTTATCAACTCTTTTGAGTAGACTTATAGAACTTATTTTATGTAAAATGAGGTGTTGAATCCACTGGTGAAAACCGCAATGTCCTATACTTAACCGTTTAGGAGATCGAGTAAAATGGAGAATAATAGGTATTTAAAAATGTGATATACAAACATTTTATTCGTTTGTACCTTTATCAACTCTTAAGAGTAGACTAATAGGACTTATTTTATGTAAAATGAGGTGCTGAATTAATTTTTGAAAACCGCAATGTCCTATCTTTAACCGTTTAGGAGATAGAGTAAAATGCAGAATATTAGATATTTAAAAATCTGATATATAAACATTTTATTCCTTTGTACCTTTATCAACTATTTAGAGTAGACTTATAGGACTTATTTTATGTAAAATAAGGTGCTGAATCCACTGGTTCAAACCGCAATGTCCTATATTTAACTGTTTAGGAGATCGAGTAAAATGGAGAATAATAGATATTTAAAAGTGTGATATATAAACATTTTATTCGTTTGTCCCTTTATCAACTATTTTGAGTAGACTTATAGGACTTATTTTATGTAAAATAAGGTGCTGAATCCACTGGTTAAAACCGCAATGTCCTATATTTAACCGTTTAGGAGATCGAGTAAAATGGAGAATAATAGATATTTAAAAATGTGATATATAAACATTTTATTCTTTTGTACCTTTATCAACTCTTATGAGTAGACTTATAGAACATATTTTATGTAAAATGAGGTGTTGAATCCACTGGTGAAAACCGCAATGTCCTATACTTAACCGTTTAGGAGATCGAGTAAAATGGAGAATAATAGGTATTTAAAAATGTGATATACAAACATTTTATTCGTTTGTACCTTTATCAACTCTTAAGAGTAGACTAATAGGACTTATTTTATGTAAAATGAGGTGCTGAATTAATTTTTGAAAACCGCAATGTCCTATCTTTAACCATTTAGGAGATCGAGTAAAATGGAGAATAATAGATAATTAAAAATGTGATATATAAACATTTTATTCGTTTGTACCTTTATCAACTATTTAAAGTAGACTTATAGGACTTATTTTATGTAAAATGAGGGTCTGAATCCACTGGAGAAAACCACAATGTCCTATCTATAACCGTTTAGGAGATCGAGTAAAATGGAGAATAATAGATAATTAAAAATGTGATATATAAACATTTTATTCGTTTGTACCTTTATCAACTATTTAAAGTAGACTTATAGAACTTATTTTATGTAAAATGTGGTGCTGAATCCACTGGAGAAAACCGCAATGTAATATCTTTAACCGTTTAGGAGCTCGAGTAAAATGGAGAATAATAGATATTTAAAAATGTGATATATAAACATTTTATTCGTTTGTACCTTTATCAACTATTTAGAGTAGACTTATAAGACTTATTTTATGTAAAATAAGGTGCTGAATCCACTGGTTCAAATCGCAATGTCCTATATTTAACCGTTTAGGAGATCCAGGAAAATGGAGAATAATATATATTTAAAAATGTGATATAAAAACATTTTATTCGTTTGTACCTTTATCAACTCTTAAGAATAGACCTATAGGACTTATTTTATGTAAAGTGAGGTGCTGAATCCATTTTTGAAAACTGCAATGTCCTATCTTTAACCGTTTAGGAGATCCCATAAAATGGTGAATAATAGATATTTAAAAATGTGATATATAAACATTTTATTCGTTTGTACCTTTATCAACTCTTAAGACTAGACTTATAGAACTTATTTTATGTAATATGAGGTGCTGAATCCACTGGTGAAAACCACAATGTCCTATCTTTAACCGTTTAGGAGATCGAGTAAAATGGTGAATAATAGATATTTAAAAATGTGTTATATAAACATTTTATTCGTTTGTACCTTTATCAACTGTTGAGAGTAGACTTATAGGACTTAATTTATGTAAAATGAGGTACTGAATTCTCTGGTGAAAACCGCAATGTCCTATCTTTAACCGGTTAGGAGATCGAGTAAAATGGTGAATAATAGATATTTAAAAATGTGATATATAAACATTTTGTTCGTTTGTACCTTTATCAACTCTTAAGACTAGACCTATAGGACTTATTTTATGTAAAATGAGGTGCTGAATCCATTTTTGAAAACTGCAATGTCCTATCTTTAACCGTTTAGGAGATCCCATAAAATGGTGAATAATAGATATTTAAAAATGTGATATATAAACATTTTATTCGTTTGTACCTTTATCAACTCTTAAGACTAGACTTATAGAACTTATTTTATGTAATATGAGGTGCTGAATCCACTGGTGAAAACCACAATGTCCTATCTTTAACCGTTTAGGAGATCGAGTAAAATGGTGAATAATAAATATTTAAAAATGTGATACATATACATTTTATGCGTTTGTACTTTATCATCTCTTGAGAGTAGACTTATAACACTTATTTTTTGTAAAGTGGGGTGCTGAATCCACTGGTGAAATCCGCAATGTCCTATCTTTAACCATTTAGGAGATCGAGTAAAATGGAGAATAATAGATAATTAAAAATGTGATATATAAACATTTTATTCGTTTGTACCTTTATCAACTATTTAAAGCAGACTTATAGAACTTATTTTATGTAAAATGTGGTGCTGAATCCACTGGAGAAAACCGCAATGTAATATCTTTAACCGTTTAGGAGCTCGAGTAAAATGGAGAATAATAGATATTTAAAAATGTGATATATAAACATTTTATTCGTTTGTACCTTTATCAACTATTTAGAGTAGACTTATAAGACTTATTTTATGTAAAATAAGGTGCTGAATCCACTGGTTCAGATCGCAATGTCCTATATTTAACCGTTTAGGAGATCGAGGAAAATGGAGAATAATAGGTATTTAAAAATGTGATATATAAACGTTTTATTCGTTTGTACCTTTATCAACTCTTGAGAGTAGACTTATAGGACTTATTTTATGTAAAATTAGGTGCTGAATCCACTGGTTCAAACCGCTATGTCCTATATTCAACTGTTTAGGAGATCGAGTAAAATGGAAAATAATAGATATTTAAAAGTGTGATATATAAACATTTTATTCGTTTGTCCCTTTATCAACTATTTTGAGTAGACTTATAGGACTTATTTTATGTAAAATAAGGTGCTGAATCCACTGGTTAAAACCGCAATGTAATATCTTTAACCGTTTAGGAGCTCGAGTAAAATGGTGAATAATAGATATTTAAAAATGTGATATATAAACATTTTATTCGTTTGTACCTTTCTCAACTCTTATGAGTAGACCTATAGAACTTATTTTATGTAAAATAAGGTGCTGAATCCACTGGTTCAAACCGCAATGTCCTATCTTTAACCGTTTAGGAGATCGAGTAAAATGGTGAATAATAGATATTTAAAAATGTGATATATAAACATTTTATTCGTTTGTACCTTTATGACTCTTGAGAGTAGACTTATAGGACTTATTTTATGTAAAATAATGTGCTGAATCCTCTGGTGAAAACGGCAATGTCCTATTTTTAACCGTTTAGCAGATCGAGTAAAATGGAAAATATTAGATATTTAAAAATGTGATATATAAACATTTTATTCGTTTGTACCTTTATCAACTCTTAAGACTAGACCTATAGGACTTATTTTATGTAAAGTGAGGTGCTGAATCCATTTTTGAAAACTGCAATGTCCTATCTTTAACCGTTTAGGAGATCGAGTAAAATGGTGAATAATAGATATTTAAAAATGTGATATATAAACATTTTATTCGTATGTACCTTTATGACTATTGAGAGTAGACATACGACTTATTTTATGTAAAATGAGGTGCAAAATCCACTGATGAAAACCGCAATGTCCTATATTTAACTGTTTAGGAGATCGAGTAAAATGGAAAATAATAGATATTTAAAAATCTGATATATAAACATTTTATTCCTTTGTACCTTTATCAACTATTTAGAGTAGACTTATAGGACTTATTTTATGTAAAATAAGGTGCTGAATCCACTGGTTCAAACCGCTATGTCCTATATTTAACTGTTTAGGAGATCGAGTAAAATGGAAAATAATAGATATTTAAAAGTGTGATATATAAACATTTTATTCGTTTGTCCCTTTATCAACTATTTTGAGTAGACTTATAGGACTTATTTTATGTAAAATAAGGTGCTGAATCCACTGGTTAAAACCGCAATGTCCTATATTTAACCGTTTAGGAGATCGAGTAAAATGGAGAATAATAGATATTTAAAAATGTGATATATAAACATTTTATTCTTTTGTACCTTTATCAACTCTTTTGAGTAGACTTATAGAACTTATTTTATGTAAAATGAGGTGTTGAATCCACTGGTGAAAACCGCAATGTCCTATACTTAACCGTTTAGGAGATCGAGTAAAATGGAGAATAATAGGTATTTAAAAATGTGATATACAAACATTTTATTCGTTTGTACCTTTATCAACTCTTAAGAGTAGACTAATAGGACTTATTTTATGTAAAATGAGGTGCTGAATTAATTTTTGAAAACCGCAATGTCCTATCTTTAACCGTTTAGGAGATAGAGTAAAATGCAGAATATTAGATATTTAAAAATCTGATATATAAACATTTTATTCCTTTGTACCTTTATCAACTATTTAGAGTAGACTTATAGGACTTATTTTATGTAAAATAAGGTGCTGAATCCACTGGTTCAAACCGCAATGTCCTATATTTAACTGTTTAGGAGATCGAGTAAAATGGAGAATAATAGATATTTAAAAGTGTGATATATAAACATTTTATTCGTTTGTCCCTTTATCAACTATTTTGAGTAGACTTATAGGACTTATTTTATGTAAAATAAGGTGCTGAATCCACTGGTTAAAACCGCAATGTCCTATATTTAACCGTTTAGGAGATCGAGTAAAATGGAGAATAATAGATATTTAAAAATGTGATATATAAACATTTTATTCTTTTGTACCATTATCAACTCTTATGAGTAGACTTATAGAACTTATTTTATGTAAAATGAGGTGTTGAATCCACTGGTGAAAACCGCAATGTCCTATACTTAACTGTTTAGGAGATCGAGTAAAATGGAGAATAATAGGTATTTAAAAATGTGATACACAAACATTTTATTCGTTTGTACCTTTATCAACTCTTAAGAGTAGACTAATAGGACTTATTTTATGTAAAATGAGGTGCTGAATTAATTTTTGAAAACCGCAATGTCCTATCTTTAACCGTTTAGGAGATAGAGTAAAATGCAGAATATTAGATATTTAAAAATGTGATATATAAGCATTTTATTCGTTTGCACCTTTATCAACTCTTGAGAGTAGACTTATAGGACTTATTTTATGTAAAATGAGGTGCTGAATTTACTGGTGAAAACCGCAATGTCCTATCTTTAACCGTTTAGAAGATAATGTAAAATGGAGAATAATAGATATTTAAAAATGTGATATATAAACATTTTATCCCTTTGTACCTTTATCAACTATTTAGAGTAGACTTATAGGACTTATTTTATGCAAAATAAGGTGCTGAATCGACTGGTTCAAACCGCAATGTCCTATATTAAACCGTTTAGGAGATCGAGTAAAATGGAGAATAATAGATATTTAAAAATGTGATATATAAACATTTTATTCGTTTGTACCTTTATCAACTCTTAAGAGTAGACTTATAGGACTTATTTTATGTAAAATGAGGGTCTGAATCCACTGGAGAAAACCGCAATGTCCTATCTATAACCGTTTAGGAGATCGAGTAAAATGGAAAATAATAGATATTTAAAGATGTGATATATAAACATTTTATTCGTTTGTACCTTTATTAACTATTGAGAGTAGACTTATAGAACTTATTTTATGTAATATGAGGTGCTGAATCCACTGGTGAAAACCACAATGTCCTATCTTTAACCGTTTAGGAGATCGAGTAAAATGGTGAATAATAAATATTTAAAAATGTGATATATATACATTTTATTCGTTTGTACCTTTATCATCTCTTGAGAGTAGACTTATAACACTTATTTTTTGTAAAGTGGGGTGCTGAATCCACTGGTGAAAACCGCAATGTCCTATCTTTAACCATTTAGGAGATCGAGTAAAATGGAGAATAATAGATAATTAAAAATGTGATATATAAACATTTTATTCGTTTGTACCTTTATCAACTATTTAAAGTAGACTTATAGGACTTATTTTATGTAAAATGAGGGTCTGAATCCACTGGAGAAAACCACAATGTCCTATCTATAACCGTTTAGGAGATCGAGTAAAATGGAGAATAATAGATAATTAAAAATGTGATATATAAACATTTTATTCGTTTGTACCTTTATCAACTATTTAAAGTAGACTTATAGAACTTATTTTATGTAAAATGTGGTGCTGAATCCACTGGAGAAAACCGCAATGTAATATCTTTAACCGTTTAGGAGCTCGAGTAAAATGGAGAATAATAGATATTTAAAAATGTGATATATAAACATTTTATTCGTTTGTACCTTTATCAACTATTTAGAGTAGACTTATAAGACTTATTTTATGTAAAATAAGGTGCTAAATCCACTGGTTCAAATCGCAATGTCCTATATTTAACCGTTTAGGAGATCCAGGAAAATGGAGAATAATATATATTTAAAAATGTGATATAAAAACATTTTATTCGTTTGTACCTTTATCAACTCTTAAGAATAGACCTATAGGACTTATTTTATGTAAAGTGAGGTGCTGAATCCATTTTTGAAAACTGCAATGTCCTATCTTTAACCGTTTAGGAGATCGAGTAAAATGGTGAATAATAGATATTTAAAAATGTGTTATATAAACATTTTATTCGTTTGTACCTTTATCAACTGTTGAGAGTAGACTTATAGGACTTAATTTATGTAAAATGAGGTACTGAATTCTCTGGTGAAAACCGCAATGTCCTATCTTTAACCGGTTAGGAGATCGAGTAAAATGGTGAATAATAGATATTTAAAAATGTGATATATAAACATTTTATTCGTTTGTACCTTTATCAACTCTTAAGACTAGACCTATAGGACTTATTTTATGTAAAATGAGGTGCTGAATCCATTTTTGAAAACTGCAATGTCCTATCTTTAACCGTTTAGGAGATCCCATAAAATGGTGAATAATAGATATTTAAAAATGTGATAAATAAACATTTTATTCGTTTGTACCTTTATCAACTCTTAAGACTAGACTTATAGAACTTATTTTATGTAATATGAGGTGCTGAATCCACTGGTGAAAACCACAATGTCCTATCTTTAACCGTTTAGGAGATCGAGTAAAATGGTGAATAATAAATATTTAAAAATGTGATACATATACATTTTATGCGTTTGTACCTTTATCATCTCTTGAGAGTAGACTTATAACACTTATTTTTTGTAAAGTGGGGTGCTGAATCCACTGGTGAAATCCGCAATGTCCTATCTTTAACCATTTAGGAGATCGAGTAAAATGGAGAATAATAGATAATTAAAAATGTGATATATAAACATTTTATTCGTTTGTACCTTTATCAACTATTTAAAGCAGACTTATAGAACTTATTTTATGTAAAATGTGGTGCTGAATCCACTGGAGAAAACCGCAATGTAATATCTTTAACCGTTTAGGAGCTCGAGTAAAATGGAGAATAATAGATATTTAAAAATGTGATATGTAAACATTTTATTCGTTTGTACCTTTATCAACTATTTAGAGTAGACTTATAGGACTTATTTTATGTAAAATAAGGTGCTGAATCCACTGGTTCAGATCGCAATGTCCTATATTTAACCGTTTAGGAGATCGAGGAAAATGGAGAATAATAGGTATTTAAAAATGTGATATATAAACGTTTTATTCGTTTGTACCTTTATCAACTCTTGAGAGTAGACTTATAGGACTTATTTTATGTAAAATTAGGTGCTGAATCCACTGGTGAAAACCGCAATGTCCTATCTTTAACTGTTTAAGAGATCGAGTAAAATTTAGAATAATAGATATTTAAAAATGTGATATATAAACATTTTATTCGTTTGTACCTTTATGACTCTTGAGAGTAGACTTATAGGACTTATTTTATGTAAAATAATGTGCTGAATCCTTTGGTGAAAACGGCAATGTCCTATTTTTAACCGTTTAGCAGATCGAGTAAAATGGAAAATATTAGATATTTAAAAATGTGATATATAAACATTTTATTCGTTTGTACCTTTATCAACTCTTAAGACTAGACCTATAATACTTATTTTATGTAAAGTGAGGTGCTGAATCCATTTTTGAAAACTGCAATGTCCTATCTTTAACCGTTTAGGAGATCGAGTAAAATGGTGAATAATAGATATTTAAAAATGTGATATATAAACATTTTATTCGTATGTACCTTTATGACTATTGAGAGTAGACATACGACTTATTTTATGTAAAATGAGGTGCAAAATCCACTGATGAAAACCGCAATGTCCTATATTTAACTGTTTAGGAGATCGAGTAAAATGGAAAATAATAGATATTTAAAAATCTGATATATAAACATTTTATTCCTTTGTACCTTTATCAACTATTTAGAGTAGACTTATAGGACTTATTTTATGTAAAATAAGGTGCTGAATCCACTGGTTCAAACCGCTATGTCCTATATTTAACTGTTTAGGAGATCGAGTAAAATGGAAAATAATAGATATTTAAAAGTGTGATATATAAACATTTTATTCGTTTGTCCCTTTATCAACTATTTTGAGTAGACTTATAGGACTTATTTTATGTAAAATAAGGTGCTGAATCCACTGGTTAAAACCGCAATGTCCTATATTTAACCGTTTAGGAGATCGAGTAAAATGGAGAATAATAGATATTTAAAAATGTGATATATAAACATTTTATTCTTTTGTACCTTTATCAACTCTTTTGAGTAGACTTATAGAACTTATTTTATGTAAAATGAGGTGTTGAATCCACTGGTGAAAACCGCAATGTCCTATACTTAACCGTTTAGGAGATCGAGTAAAATGGAGAATAATAGGTATTTAAAAATGTGATATACAAACATTTTATTCGTTTGTACCTTTATCAACTCTTAAGAGTAGACTAATAGGACTTATTTTATGTAAAATGAGGTGCTGAATTAATTTTTGAAAACCGCAATGTCCTATCTTTAACCGTTTAGGAGATAGAGTAAAATGCAGAATATTAGATATTTAAAAATCTGATATATAAACATTTTATTCCTTTGTACCTTTATCAACTATTTAGAGTAGACTTATAGGACTTATTTTATGTAAAATAAGGTGCTAAATCCACTGGTTCAAACCGCAATGTCCTATATTTAACTGTTTAGGAGATCGAGTAAAATGGAGAATAATAGATATTTAAAAGTGTGATATATAAACATTTTATTCGTTTGTCCCTTTATCAACTATTTTGAGTAGACTTATAGGACTTATTTTATGTAAAATAAGGTGCTGAATCCACTGGTTAAAACCGCAATGTCCTATATTTAACCGTTTAGAAGATCGAGTAAAATGGAGAATAATAGATATTTAAAAATGTGATATATAAACATTTTATTCTTTTGTACCTTTATCAACTCTTATGAGTAGACTTATAGAACTTATTTTATGTAAAATGAGGTGTTGAATCCACTGGTGAAAACCGCAATGTCCTATACTTAACCGTTTAGGAGATCGAGTAAAATGGAGAATAATAGGTATTTAAAAATGTGATATACAAACATTTTATTCGTTTGTACCTTTATCAACTCTTAAGAGTAGACTAATAGGACTTATTTTATGTAAAATGAGGTGCTGAATTAATTTTTGAAAACCGCAATGTCCTATCTTTAACCGTTTAGGAGATAGAGTAAAATGCAGAATATTAGATATTTAAAAATGTGATATATAAGCATTTTATTCGTTTGCACCTTTATCAACTCTTGAGAGTAGACTTATAGGACTTATTTTATGTAAAATGAGGTGCTGAATTTACTGGTGAAAACCGCAATGTCCTATCTTTAACCGTTTAGAAGATAATGTAAAATGGAGAATAATAGATATTTAAAAATGTGATATATAAACATTTTATCCCTTTGTACCTTTATCAACTATTTAGAGTAGACTTATAGGACTTATTTTATGCAAAATAAGGTGCTGAATCGACTGGTTCAAACCGCAATGTCCTATATTAAACCGTTTAGGAGATCGAGTAAAATGGAGAATAATAGATATTTAAAAATGTGATATATAAACATTTTATTCGTTTGTACCTTTATCAACTCTTAAGAGTAGACTTATAGGACTTATTTTATGTAAAATGAGGGTCTGAATCCACTGGAGAAAACCGCAATGTTCTATCTATAACCGTTTAGGAGATCGAGTAAAATGGAAAATAATAGATATTTAAAGATGTGATATATAAACATTTTATTCGTTTGTACCTTTATTAACTATTGAGAGTAGACTTATAGAACTTATTTTATGTAATATGAGGTGCTGAATCCACTGGTGAAAACCACAATGTCCTATCTTTAACCGTTTAGGAGATCGAGTAAAATGGTGAATAATAAATATTTAAAAATGTGATATATATACATTTTATTCGTTTGTACCTTTATCATCTCTTGAGAGTAGACTTATAACACTTATTTTTTGTAAAGTGGGGTGCTGAATCCACTGGTGAAAACCGCAATGTCCTATCTTTAACCATTTAGGAGATCGAGTAAAATGGAGAATAATAGATAATTAAAAATGTGATATATAAACATTTTATTCGTTTGTACCTTTATCAACTATTTAAAGTAGACTTATAGGACTTATTTTATGTAAAATGAGGGTCTGAATCCACTGGAGAAAACCACAATGTCCTATCTATAACCGTTTAGGAGATCGAGTAAAATGGAGAATAATAGATAATTAAAAATGTGATATATAAACATTTTATTCGTTTGTACCTTTATCAACTATTTAAAGTAGACTTATAGAACTTATTTTATGTAAAATGTGGTGCTGAATCCACTGGAGAAAACCGCAATGTAATATCTTTAACCGTTTAGGAGCTCGAGTAAAATGGAGAATAATAGATATTTAAAAATGTGATATATAAACATTTTATTCGTTTGTACCTTTATCAACTGTTTAGAGTAGACTTATAAGACTTATTTTATGTAAAATAAGGTGCTGAATCCACTGGTTCGAATCGCAATGTCCTATATTTAACCGTTTAGGAGATCCAGGAAAATGGAGAATAATATATATTTAAAAATGTGATATATAAACATTTTATTCGTTTGTACCTTTATCAACTATTTAGAGTAGACTTATAAGACTTATTTTATGTAAAATAAGGTGCTGAATCCACTGGTTCGAATCGCAATGTCCTATATTTAACCGTTTAGGAGATCTAGGAAAATGGAGAATAATATATATTTAAAAATGTGATATAAAAACATTTTATTCGTTTGTACCTTTATCAACTCTTAAGAATAGACCTATAGGACTTATTTTATGTAAAGTGAGGTGCTGAATCCATTTTTGAAAACTGCAATGTCCTATCTTTAACCGTATAGGAGATCGAGTAAAATGGTGAATAATAGATATTTAAAAATGTGTTATATAAACATTTTATTCGTTTGTACCTTTATCAACTGTTGAGAGTAGACTTATAGGACTTAATTTATGTAAAATGAGGTACTGAATTCTCTGGTGAAAACCGCAATGTCCTATCTTTAACCGGTTAGGAGATCGAGTAAAATGGTGAATAATAGATATTTAAAAATGTGATATATAAACATTTTATTCGTTTGTACCTTTATCAACTCTTAAGACTAGACTTATAGAACTTATTTTATGTAATATGAGGTGCTGAATCCACTGGTGAAAACCACAATGTCCTATCTTTAACCGTTTAGGAGATCGAGTAAAATGGTGAATAATAAATATTTAAAAATGTGATACATATACATTTTATGCGTTTGTACCTTTATCATCTCTTGAGAGTAGACTTATAACACTTATTTTTTGTAAAGTGGGGTGCTGAATCCACTGGTGAAATCCGCAATGTCCTATCTTTAACCATTTAGGAGATCGAGTAAAATGGAGAATAATAGATAATTAAAAATGTGATATATAAACATTTTATTCGTTTGTACCTTTATCAACTATTTAAAGCAGACTTATAGAACTTATTTTATGTAAAATGTGGTGCTGAATCCACTGGAGAAAACCGCAATGTAATATCTTTAACCGTTTAGGAGCTCGAGTAAAATGGAGAATAATAGATATTTAAAAATGTGATATATAAACATTTTATTCGTTTGTACCTTTATCAACTATTTAGAGTAGACTTATAAGACTTATTTTATGTAAAATAAGGTGCTGAATCCACTGGTTCAGATCGCAATGTCCTATATTTAACCGTTTAGGAGATCGAGGAAAATGGAGAATAATAGGTATTTAAAAATGTGATATATAAACGTTTTATTCGTTTGTACCTTTATCAACTCTTGAGAGTAGACTTATAGGACTTATTTTATGTAAAATTAGGTGCTAAATCCACTGGTGAAAACCGCAATGTCCTATCTTTAACTGTTTAAGAGATCGAGTAAAATTTAGAATTATAGATATTTAAAAATGTGATATATAAACTTTTTATTCGTTTGTACCTTTATCAACTCTTATGAGTAGACTTATAGGACTTATTTTATGTAAAATGAGGTGCTTAATCCACTGGTGAAAACCGCAATGTCCTATCTATAACCGTTTAGGAGATCGAGTAAAAAGGAAAATAATAGATATTTAAAAATGTGATATATAAACATTTTATTCGTTTGTATCTTTATCAACTCTTGAGGGTAGACTTATAGGACTTAATTGATGTAAAATGAGGTGCTGAATTCTCTGGTGAAAACCGCAATGTCCTATCTTTAACCGGTTAGGAGATCGAGTAAAATGGTGAATACGAGATATTTAAAAATGTGATATATAAACATTTTATTCGTTTGTATCTTTATCAACACTTGAGAGTAGACTTATAGGACTTAATTTATGTAAAATGAGGTGCTGAATTCTCTAGTAAAAACCGCAATGTCCAGTCTTTAACCGGTTAGGAGATCGAGTAAAATATAAAATAATAGATATTTAAAAATGTGATATATATACGTTTTATTCGTTTGTACCTTAATCAACTCTTGAGAGTAGACTTATAGGACTTATTTTATGTAAAATGAGGTGCTGAATCCACTGGTGAAAACCGCAATGTCCTATCTTTAACCGTTTAGGAGATCGAGTAAAATGGTGAATAATAGATATTTAAAAATGTGATATATAAACATTTTATTCGTTTGTACCTTTATCAACTATTTAGAGTAGACTTATAAGACTTATTTTATGTAAAATAAGGTGCTGAATCCACTGGTTCAGATCGCAATGTCCTATATTTAACCGTTTAGGAGATCGAGGAAAATGGAGAATAATAGGTATTTAAAAATGTGATATATAAACGTTTTATTCGTTTGTACCTTTATCAACTCTTGAGAGTAGACTTATAGGACTTATTTTATGTAAAATTAGGTGCTGAATCCACTGGTGAAAACCGCAATGTCCTATCTTTAACTGTTTAAGAGATCGAGTAAAATTTAGAATAATAGATATTTAAAAATGTGATATATAAACTTTTTATTCGTTTGTACCTTTATCAACTCTTATGAGTAGACTTATAGGACTTATTTTATGTAAAATGAGGTGCTTAATCCACTGGTGAAAACCGCAATGTCCTATCTATAACCGTTTAGGAGATCGAGTAAAAAGGAAAATAATAGATATTTAAAAATGTGATATTTAAACATTTTATTCGTTTGTATCTTTATCAACTCTTGAGGGTAGACTTATAGGACTTAATTGATGTAAAATGAGGTGCTGAATTCTCTGGTGAAAACCGCAATGTCCTATCTTTAACCGGTTAGGAGATCGAGTAAAATGGTGAATACGAGATATTTAAAAATGTGATATATAAACATTTTATTCGTTTGTATCTTTATCAACACTTGAGAGTAGACTTATAGGACTTAATTTATGTAAAATGAGGTGCTGAATTCTCTAGTAAAAACCGCAATGTCCAGTCTTTAACCGGTTAGGAGATCGAGTAAAATATAAAATAATAGATATTTAAAAATGTGATATATATACGTTTTATTCGTTTGTACCTTAATCAACTCTTGAGAGTAGACTTATAGGACTTATTTTATGTAAAATGAGGTGCTGAATCCACTGGTGAAAACCGCAATGTCCTATCTTTAACCGTTTAGGAGATCGAGTAAAATGGTGAATAATAGATATTTAAAAATGTGATATATAAACATTTTATTCGTTTGTACCTTTATCAACTCTTGAGAGTAGACTTATAGGACTTATTTTATGTAAAATGAGGTGCTGAATCCACTGGTAAAAACGGCAAGGTCCTATTTTTAACCGTTTAGGAGATCGAGTAAAATGGAGAATAATAGATATTTTAAAATGTGATATATAAACATTTTATCCGTTTGTACCTTTATCAACTCTTGAGAGTAGACTAATAGAACTTATTTTATGTAAAATGAGGTGCTGAATCCACTGGTGAAAACCGAAATGTCCTATCTTTAACCGTTTAGGAGATCGAGTAAAATGGAGAATAATAGATATTTTAAAATGTGATATATAAACATTTTATCCGTTTGTACCTTTATCAACTCTTGAGAGTAGACTTATAGAACTTATTTTATGTAAAATGAGGTGCTGAATCCACTGGTGAAAACCGCAATGTCCTATCTTTAACCGTTTAGGAGATCGAGTAAAATGGAGAATAATAGATATTTAAAAATGTGATATATAAACATTTTATTCGTTTGTACCTTTATCAACTATTTAGAGTAGACTTATAAGACTTATTTTATGTAAAATAAGGTGCTGAATCCACTGGTTCAGATCGCAATGTCCTATATTTAACCGTTTAGGAGATCGAGGAAAATGGAGAATAATAGGTATTTAAAAATGTGATATATAAACGTTTTATTCGTTTGTACCTTTATCAACTCTTGAGAGTAGACTTATAGGACTTATTTTATGTAAAATTAGGTGCTGAATCCACTGGTGAAAACCGCAATGTCCTATCTTTAACTGTTTAAGAGATCGAGTAAAATTTAGAATTATAGATATTTAAAAATGTGATATATAAACTTTTTATTCGTTTGTACCTTTATCAACTCTTATGAGTAGACTTATAGGACTTATTTTATGTAAAATGAGGTGCTTAATCCACTGGTGAAAACCGCAATGTCCTATCTATAACCGTTTAGGAGATCGAGTAAAAAAGAAAATAATAGATATTTAAAAATGTGATATATAAACATTTTATTCGTTTGTATCTTTATCAACTCTTGAGGGTAGACTTATAGGACTTAATTGATGTAAAATGAGGTGCTGAATTCTCTGGTGAAAACCGCAATGTCCTATCTTTAACCGGTTAGGAGATCGAGTAAAATGGTGAATACGAGATATTTAAAAATGTGATATATAAACATTTTATTCGTTTGTATCTTTATCAACACTTGAGAGTAGACTTATAGGACTTAATTTATGTAAAATGAGGTGCTGAATTCTCTAGTAAAAACCGCAATGTCCAGTCTTTAACCGGTTAGGAGATCGAGTAAAATATAAAATAATAGATATTTAAAAATGTGATATATATACGTTTTATTCGTTTGTACCTTAATCAACTCTTGAGAGTAGACTTATAGGACTTATTTTATGTAAAATGAGGTGCTGAATCCACTGGTGAAAACCGCAATGTCCTATCTTTAACCGTTTAGGAGATCGAGTAAAATGGTGAATAATAGATATTTAAAAATGTGATATATAAACATTTTATTCGTTTGTACCTTTATCAACTATTTAGAGTAGACTTATAAGACTTATTTTATGTAAAATAAGGTGCTGAATCCACTGGTTCAGATCGCAATGTCCTATATTTAACCGTTTAGGAGATCGAGGAAAATGGAGAATAATAGGTATTTAAAAATGTGATATATAAACGTTTTATTCGTTTGTACCTTTATCAACTCTTGAGAGTAGACTTATAGGACTTATTTTATGTAAAATTAGGTGCTGAATCCACTGGTGAAAACCGCAATGTCCTATCTTTAACTGTTTAAGAGATCGAGTAAAATTTAGAATAATAGATATTTAAAAATGTGATATATAAACTTTTTATTCGTTTGTACCTTTATCAACTCTTATGAGTAGACTTATAGGACTTACTTTATGTAAAATGAGGTGCTTAATCCACTGGTGAAAACCGCAATGTCCTATCTATAACCGTTTAGGAGATCGAGTAAAAAGGAAAATAATAGATATTTAAAAATGTGATATATAAACATTTTATTCGTTTGTATCTTTATCAACTCTTGAGGGTAGACTTATAGGACTTAATTGACGTAAAATGAGGTGCTGAATTCTCTGGTGAAAACCGCAATGTCCTATCTTTAACCGGTTAGGAGATCGAGTAAAATGGTGAATACGAGATATTTAAAAATGTGATATATAAACATTTTATTCGTTTGTATCTTTATCAACACTTGAGAGTAGACTTATAGGACTTAATTTATGTAAAATGAGGTGCTGAATTCTCTAGTAAAAACCGCAATGTCCAGTCTTTAACCGGTTAGGAGATCGAGTAAAATATAAAATAATAGATATTTAAAAATGTGATATATATACGTTTTATTCGTTTGTACCTTAATCAACTCTTGAGAGTAGACTTATAGGACTTATTTTATGTAAAATGAGGTGCTGAATCCACTGGTGAAAACCGCAATGTCCTATCTTTAACCGTTTAGGAGATCGAGTAAAATGGTGAATAATAGATTTTTAAAAATGTGATATATAAACATTTTATTCGTTTGTACCTTTATCAACTCTTGAGAGTAGACTTATAGGACTTATTTTATGTAAAATGAGGTGCTGAATCCACTGGTAAAAACGGCAAGGTCCTATTTTTAATCGTTTAGGAGATCGAGTAAAATGGAGAATAATAGATATTTTAAAATGTGATATATAAACATTTTATCCGTTTGTACCTTTATCAACTCTTGAGAGTAGACTAATAGAACTTATTTTATGTAAAATGAGGTGCTGAATCCACTGGTGAAAACCGAAATGTCCTATCTTTAACCGTTTAGGAGATCGAGTAAAATGGAGAATAATAGATATTTTAAAATGTGATATATAAACATTTTATCCGTTTGTACCTTTATCAACTCTTGAGAGTAGACTTATAGAACTTATTTTATGTAAAATGAGGTGCTGAATCCACTGGTGAAAACCGCAATGTCCTATTTTTAACCGTTTAGGAGATCGAGTAAAATGGTGAATAATAGATATTTAAAAATGTGATATATATACATTTTATTCGTTTGTACCTTTATCATCTCTTGAGAGTAGACTTATAGGACTTATTTTTTGTAAAATGAGGTGCTAAATCCACTGGTGAAAACCGCAATGTCCTATCTTTAACCGTTTATGAGATCGAGTAAAATGGAGAATAATAGATATTTAAAAATGTGATATATAAACATTTTATTCGTTTGAACCTTTATGACTCTTGAGAGTAGACTTATATGACTTATTTTATGTAAAATAAGGTGCTAAATATACTGGTGAAAACCGCAATGTCCTATATTTAACCGTTTAGGAGATCGAGTAAAATGGAGAATAATAGATATTTAAAAGTGTGATATATAAACATTTTATTCTTTTGTACCTTTATCAACTATTTAGAGTAGACTTATAGGATTTATTTTATGTAAAATGAGGTGCTGAATCCACTGGTGAAAACCGCAATGTCCTATTTATAACCGTTTAGGAGATCGAGTAAAATGAAAAATAATAGATATTTAAAAATGTGATATATAAACATTTTATTCGTTTGTACCTTTATCAACTCTTGAGAGTAGACTTATAGGACTTATATTATGTAAAATGAGGAGTAGAATGGAGAATAATAGATATTTAAAAATGTGATATATAAATATTTTATTCGTTTGTACCTTTATCAACACTTGAGAGTAGACTTATAGGACTTATTTTATGTAAAATGAGGTGCTGATTTTTTTGGTGAAAACCGCAATGTCCAATCTTTAACCGTTTAGGAGATCGAGTAAAATGGAGAATAATACATATTTAAAAATGTGATATATAAACAATTTATTCGTTTGTACCTTTATCAACTCTTGAGAGTAGACTTATAGGACTTATTTTTTGTAAAATGGGGTGCTGAATCCACTGGTGAAAACCGCAATGTCCTATCTTTAACCGTTTAGGAGATCGAGTAAAATGGAGAATAATAGATATTTAAAAATGTGATATATAAACATTTTATTCGTTTGTACCTTAATCAACTCTTGAGAGTAGACTTATAGGACTTATTTTATGTAAAATGAGGTGCTAAATTCTCTGGTGAAAACCGCAATGTCCAATCTTTAACCGTTTAGGAGATCGAGTAAAATGGAGAATAATAGATATTTAAAATTGTGATATATAAACATTTTATTCGTTTGTACCTTTATCAACTCTTGAGAGTAGACTTATAGGACTTATATTATGTAAAATGAGGTGCTAAATTCTCTGGTGAAAACCGCAATGTCCAATCTTTAACCGTTTAGGAGATCGAGTAAAATGGTGAATAATAGATATTTAAAAATGTGATATATAAACATTTTATTCGTTTGTACCTTTATCATCTCTTGAGAGTAGATTTATAGGACTTATTTTTTTGTAAAATGAGGTGCTGAATAAACTGGTAAAAACCGAAATGTCCTATCTTTAACCGTTTAGGAGATCGAGTAAAATGGAGAATAATAGATATTTAAAAATGTGATATATAAACATTTTATTCGTTTGTACCTTAATCAACTCTTGAGAGTAGACTTATAGGACTTATTTTATGTAAAATGAGGTGCTAAATTCTCTGGTGAAAACCGCAATGTCCAATCTTTAACCGTTTAGGAGATCGAGTAAAATGGAGAATAATAGATATTTAAAATTGTGATATATAAACATTTTATTCGTTTGTACCTTTATCAACTCTTGAGAGTAGACTTATAGGACTTATATTATGTAAAATGAGGTGCTAAATTCTCTGGTGAAAACCGCAATGTCCAATCTTTAACCGTTTAGGAGATCGAGTAAAATGGTGAATAATAGATATTTAAAAATGTGATATATAAACATTTTATTCGTTTGTACCTTTATCATCTCTTGAGAGTAGATTTATAGGACTTATTTTTTTGTAAAATGAGGTGCTGAATAAACTGGTAAAAACCGAAATGTCCTATCTTTAACCGTTTAGGAGATCGAGTAAAATGGAAAATAATAGATATTTAAAAATGTAATATATAAACATTTTATCCGTTTGTACCTTTATCAACTATTTAGAGTAGACTTATAGGACTTATTTTATGTAAAATGAGGTGCTGAATCCATTTTTGAAAACTGCAATGTCCTATCTTTAACCGTTTAGGAGATCGAGTAAAATGGTGAATAATAGATATTTAAAAATGTGATATATAAACATTTCATTCGTTTGTACCTTTATCATCTCTTGAGAGTAGACTTATAGGACTTATTTTATGTAAAATGAGGTGCTAAATCCACTGATGAAAACCGCAATGTCCTATATTTAACTGTTTAGGAGATCGAGTAAAATGGAGAATAATAGATATTTAAAAATGTGATATATAAACATTTTATTCGTTTGTACCTTTATCAACTCTTATGAGTAGACTTATAGGACTTATTTTATAAAAAATGAGGTGCTGAATTCTCTGGTGAAAACCGAAATGTCCAATCTTTAACCGTTTAGGAGATCGAGTAAAATGGAGAATAATAGATATTTAAAAATGTGATATATAAACATTTTATTCGTTTGTACCTTTATCAACTATTGAGAGTAGACTTATAGGACTTATTTTATGTAAAATGAGGTGCTGAATCCACTGGTGAAAACCGCAATGTCTTATCTTTAACCGTTTAGGAGATCGAGTAAATTGGATAGTAATAGATATTTAAAAATGTCATATATAAACATTTTATTCGTTAGTACCTTTATCAACTCTTGAGAGTAGACTTATAGGACTTATTTTATGTAAAATGAGGTGCCGAATCCACTGGTGAAAACCGCAATGTCTTATCTTTAAGCGTTTAGGAGATCGAGTAAAATGGAGAGTAATAGATATTTAAAAATGTCATACATAAACATTTTATTCGTTTGTACTTTTATCAACTCTTTAGAGTAGACTTATAGGAATTATTTTATATAAAATAAGGTGCTGAATCCACTGGTGAAAACCGCAATCTCCTATCTTTAACCGTTTAGGTGATCGAGTAAATTGGAGAATAATTGATATTAAAAATGTGATATATAAACCTTTTATTCGTTTGTACCTTTATGAACTCTTGAGAGTAGACTTAAAGGACTTATTTTATGTAAAATGAGGTGCTGAATCCACTGGTGAAAACCGCAATGTCCTATCTTTAACCGTTTAGGAGATGGAGTAAAATGGAGAATAATAGATATTTAAAAATGTGATATATAAACATTTTATTAGTTTGTACTTTCATCTCTTGAGAGTAGACTTATAGGACTTATTTTATGTAAAATGAGGTGCTGAATTTACTGGTAAAAACCGCAATGTCCTATCTTTAACCGTTTAGGAGATCGAGTAAAATGGAAAATAATAGATATTTAAAAATGTGATATATAAACATTTTTTTCGTTTGTACTTTTATTAACTCTTTAGAGTAGACTTATAGGACTTATTTTATGTAAAATGAGGTGCTGAATCCACTGTTGAAAACCGCAATGTCCTATCTTTAACCGTTTAAGAGAAAGAGTAAAGTGGAAAATAATATATATATAAAAATGTGATATATAAATATTTTTTTCGTTTGTACCTTTATTAGCTCTTTAGAGTAGACTTATAGGACTTATTTTATGTAAAATGAGGTGCTGAATCCATTTTTGAAAACTGCAATGTCCTATCTTTAACCGTTTAGGAGATCGAGTAAAATGGTGAATAATAGATATTTAAAAATGTGATATATAAACATTTCATTCGTTTGTACCTTTATCATCTCTTGAGAGTAGACTTATAGGACTTATTTTATGTAAAATGAGGTGCTAAATCCACTGATGAAAACCGCAATGTCCTATATTTAACTGTTTAGGAGATCGAGTAAAATGGAGAATAATAGATATTTAAAAATGTGATATATAAACATTTTATTCGTTTGTACCTTTATCAACTCTTATGAGTAGACTTATAGGACTTATTTTATAAAAAATGAGGTGCTGAATTCTCTGGTGAAAACCGAAATGTCCAATCTTTAACCGTTTAGGAGATCGAGTAAAATGGAGAATAATAGATATTTAAAAATGTGATATATAAACATTTTATTCGTTTGTACCTTTATCAACTATTGAGAGTAGACTTATAGGACTTATTTTATGTAAAATGAGGTGCTGAATCCACTGGTGAAAACCGCAATGTCTTATCTTTAACCGTTTAGGAGATCGAGTAAATTGGATAGTAATAGATATTTAAAAATGTCATATATAAACATTTTATTCGTTAGTACCTTTATCAACTCTTGAGAGTAGACTTATAGGACTTATTTTATGTAAAATGAGGTGCCGAATCCACTGGTGAAAACCGCAATGTCTTATCTTTAAGCGTTTAGGAGATCGAGTAAAATGGAGAGTAATAGATATTTAAAAATGTCATACATAAACATTTTATTCGTTTGTACTTTTATCAACTCTTTAGAGTAGACTTATAGGAATTATTTTATATAAAATAAGGTGCTGAATCCACTGGTGAAAACCGCAATCTCCTATCTTTAACCGTTTAGGTGATCGAGTAAATTGGAGAATAATTGATATTAAAAATGTGATATATAAACCTTTTATTCGTTTGTACCTTTATGAACTCTTGAGAGTAGACTTAAAGGACTTATTTTATGTAAAATGAGGTGCTGAATCCACTGGTGAAAACCGCAATGTCCTATCTTTAACCGTTTAGGAGATAGAGTGAAATGGAGAATAATAGATATTTAAAAATGTGATATATTAATATTTTTTTCGTTTGTACCTTTATCAACTCGTTAGAGTAGACTTATAAGACTTATTTTATGTAAAATAAGGTGCTGAATCCACTGGTGAAAACCGCAATGTCCTATCTTTGACCGTTTAGGTGATCGAATAAAATGGAGAATAGTAGATATTTTAAAATGTGAAATATAACCATTTTATTCGTTTGTACCTTTATCAACTTTTGAGAGTAGACTTATAGGACTTATTTTATGTAAAATGAGGTGCTGAATCCACTGGTGAAAACCGCAATGTCCTATCTTTAACCGTTTAGGACATCGAGTAAAATGGAGAATAATAGATATTTAAAAATGTGATATATAACCATTTTTTTCGTTTGTACCTTTATCAACTCTTTAGAGTAGACTTATAAGACTTATTTTATGTAAAATGAGGTGCTGAATCCACTGGTAAAAACCGCAATGTCCTATCTTTAACTGTTTTGGAGATCGAGTAAAATGGAGAATAATAGATATTTAAAAAGGTGATATATAAACATTTTATTCGTTTGTACCTTTATCAACTCTTTAGTGTAGACTTGTAAGACTTATTTTATGTAAAGTAAGGTGCTGAAACCACTGGTGAAAACCGCAATGTCCTGTCTTTAACCGTTTAGGACATCGAGTAAAATGGAGAATAATAGGTATTTAAAAATGTGATATATAACCAATTTATTCGTTTGTACCTTTATCAACTCTTTAGAGTAGACTTATATGACTTATTTTATGTAAAATAAGGTGCTGAATCCACTGGTGAAAACCGCAGTGTCCTATCTTTGACCGTTTAGGAGATCGTGTAAAATGGAGAATTATAGATATTTAAAAATGTGATATATTAACATTTTTTTCGTTTGTACCTTTATCAACTCTTTAGAGTAGACTTATAAATCTTATTTTATGTAAAATGAGGCGCTGAATCCACTGGTGAAAACCGCAATGTCTTATCTTTAACCGTTTAGGACATCGAGTAAAATGGAGAATAATAGATATTGAAAAATGTGATATATTAACATTTTTTTCGTTTGTACCTTTATCAACTCTTTAGAGTAGACTTATAAGACTTATTTTATGTAAACTTAGGTGCTGAATCCACTGGTGAAAACCGCAATGTCCTATCTTTAACCGTTTAGGAGATCGAGTAAAATGGAGAATAATAGATATTTAAAAATGTGATATAATAACATTTTTTTCGTTTGTACCTTTATCAACTCTTTAGAGTTGACTTATATGACTTATTTTATGTAAAATGAGGTGCTGAATCCACTGGTGAAAACCACAATGTCCTATCTTTAACCGTTTAGGACATCGAGTAAAATGGAGAATATTAGATATTTAAAAATGAGATATATATACCTTTTATTCGTTTGTACCTTTATCAATTTTGAGAGTAGACTTATAAGACTTATTTTATGTAAAATGAGGTGCTGAATCCTCTGGTGAAAACCGCAATGTCCTATATTCAACCCTTTAGGAGATCGAGTAAAATGGAGAATAATAGATATTTAAAAATGTGATATATTAACATTTTTTTCGTTTGTACCTTTATCAACTCTTTAGAGTAGACTTATAAGACTTATTTTATGTAAAATGAGGTGCTGAATCCACTGCTGAAAACCGCAATGTCCTATCTTTAACCGTTTAGGAGATCGAGTAAAATGGAGAATATTAGATATTTAAAAATGTGATATAAAAACCTTTTATTCGTTTGTACCTTTATTAACTTTTGAGAGTAGACTTATAAGACATATTTTATGTAAAATGAGGTGCTGAATCCACTGGTGAAAACCGCAATGTCCTATCTTTAACCGTTTAAGAGAAAGAGTTAAATGGAGAATAATATATATTTAAAAATGTGATATATAACCATTTTTTCGTTTGTACCTTTATCAACTCTTTAGAGTAGACTTAGAGGACTAAATTTATGTAAAATGAGGTGCTAAATCCACTGGTGAAAACCGCAATGTCCTATCTTTAACTGTTTAGGAGATCGGGTAAAATAAAGAATAATAGAAATTTAAAAATGTGATATATAAACATTTTATTCGTTTGTACCTTTATAACACTTGAGAGTAGACTTATAGGACTTATTTTATGTAAAATGAGGTGCTAAATCCACTGATAAAAACCGCAATGTCCTATATTTAACTGTTTAGGAGATCGAGTAAAATGGAGAATAATAGATATATAAAAATGTGATATATAAACATTTTATTCGTTTGTACCTTTATCAACTTTTGAGAGTAGACTTATAAGACTTATTTTATGTAAAATGAGGTGCTAAATCCACTGGTGAAAACCGCAATGTCCTATCTTTAACCGTTTAAGAGATAGAGTGAAATGGAGAATAATAGATATTTAAAAATGTGATATATTAACAATTTTTTCGTTTGAACCTTTATCAACTCGTTAGAGTAGACTTATAAGACTTATTTTATGTAAAATGAGGTGCTAAATCCACTGGTGAAAACCGCAATGTCCTATCTTTAACCGTTTAAGAGATAGAGTGAAATGGAGAATAATAGATATTTAAAAATGTGATATATTAGCAATTTTTTCGTTTGAACCTTTATCAACTCGTTAGAGTAGACTTATAAGACTTATTTTATGTAAAATGAGGTGCTGAATCCACTGGTGAAAACCGCAATGTCCTATCTTTAACTGTTTAGGAGATCGGGTAAAATGGAGAATATTAGATATTTTAAAATGTGATATATAAACCTTTTATTCGATTGTACCTTTATCAACTTTTTAGAGTAGACACTTATAGGACTAAATTTATGTAAAATGAGGTGCAGAATCCACTGGTGAAAACCGCAATGTCCTATCTTTAACTGTTTAGGAGATCGAGTAAAATGGAGAATAATAGATATTTAAAAAGGTGATATATAAACATTTTATTCCTTTGTACTTTTATCAACTCTTTAGAGTAGACTTATAGGAATTATTTTATATAAAATAAGGTGCTGAATCCACTGGTGAAAACCGCAATCTCCTATCTTTAACCGTTTAGGAGATCGAGTAAAATGGAGAATAATTGATATTTAAAATGTGATATATAAACATTATATTCGTTTGTACCTTTATGAACTCTTGAGAGTAGACTTAAAGGACTTATTTTATGTAAAATGAGGTGCTGAATCCACTGGTGAAAACCGCAATGTCCTATATTTAACCGATTAGGACATCGAGTAAAATGGAGAATAATAGATATTTAAAAATGTGATATATAAACCTTTTATTCGTTTGTACCTTTTTCAACTTTTGAGAGTAGACTTATAGGACTTATTTTATGTAAAATAAGGTGCTGAATCCACTGGTGAAAACCGCAATGTCCTATCTTTAACCGTTTAAGAGATAGAGTGAAATGGAGAATAATAGATATTTAAAAATGTGATATATTAACATTTTATTCGTTTGTACCTTTATCTACTCTTTAGAGTAGACTTATAGGACTTATTTTATGTAAAATAAGGTGCTGAATCCACTGGTGAAATCCGCAATGTCCTATCTTTAACCGTTTAAGAGATAGAGTGAAATGGAGAATAATAGATATTTAAAAATGTGACATATTAACATTTTTTTCGTTTGTACCTTTATCAACTCGTTAGAGTAGACTTATAGGACTTATTTTATGTAAAAGAAGGTGCTGAATCCACTGGTGAAAACCGCAATGTCCTATCTTTAACCGTTTAGGAGATCGAGTAAAATGGAGAATAATAGATATTTAAAAATGTGAAATATAACCATTTTATACGTTTGTACCTTTATCAACTCTTTAGAGTAGACTTATAAGACTTATTTTATGTAAAATGAGGTGCTGAATCCTTTGGTGAAAACCGCAATGTCCTATCTTTAACCGGTTAGGAGATCGAGTAAAATGGAGAATTATAGATATTTAAAAATGTGATATATTAACATTTTTTTCGTTTGTACCTTTATCAACTCTTTAGAGTAGACTTATAAATCTTATTTTATGTAAAATGAGGTGCTGAATCCACTGGTGAAAACCGCAATGTCCTATCTTTAACCGTTTAGGAGATCGAGTAAAATGGAGAATAATAGATATTTAAAAATGTGATATAATAACATTTTTTTCGTTTGTACCTTTATCAACTCTTTAGAGTTGACTTATATGACTTATTTTATGTAAAATGAGGTGCTGAATCCACTGGTGAAAACCACAATGTCCTATCTTTAACCGTTTAGGACATCGAGTAAAATGGAGAATATTAGATATTTAAAAATGAGATATATAAACCTTTTATTCGTTTGTACCTTTATCAATTTTGAGAGTAGACTTATAAGACTTATTTTATGTAAAATGAGGTGCTGAATCCACTGCTGAAAACCGCAATGTCCTATCTTTAACCGTTTAGGAGATCGAGTAAAATGGAGAATATTAGATATTTAAAAATGTGATATAAAAACCTTTTATTCGTTTGTACCTTTATTAACTATTGAGAGTAGACTTATAAGACATATTTTATGTAAAATGAGGTGCTGAATCCACTGGTGAAAACCGCAATGTCCTATCTTTAACCGTTTAAGAGAAAGAGTTAAATGGAGAATAATATATATTTAAAAATGTGATATATAACCATTTTTTCGTTTGTACCTTTATCAACTCTTTAGAGTAGACTTATAGGACTAAATTTATGTAAAATGAGGTGCTAAATCCACTGGTGAAAACCGCAATGTCCTATCTTTAACTGTTTAGGAGATCGGGTAAAATAAAGAATAATAGATATTTAAAAATGTGATATATAAACATTTTATTCGTTTGTACCTTTATAACACTTGAGAGTAGACTTATAGGACTTATTTTATGTAAAATGAGGTGCTAAATCCACTGATAAAAACCGCAATGTCCTATATTTAACTGTTTAGGAGATCGAGTAAAATGGAGAATAATAGATATATAAAAATGTGATATATAAACATTTTATTCGTTTGTACCTTTATCAACTTTTGAGAGTAGACTTATAAGACTTATTTTATGTAAAATGAGGTGCTAAATCCACTGGTGAAAACCGCAATGTCCTATCTTTAACCGTTTAAGAGATAGAGTGAAATGGAGAATAATAGATATTTAAAAATGTGATATATTAACAATTTTTTCGTTTGTACCTTTATCAACTCGTTAGAGTAGGCTTATAAGACTTATTTTATGTAAAATGAGGTGCTAAATCCACTGGTGAAAACCGCAATGTCCTATCTTTAACCGTTTAAGAGATAGAGTGAAATGGAGAATAATAGATATTTAAAAATGAGATATATTAGCAATTTTTTCGTTTGAACCTTTATCAACTCGTTAGAGTAGACTTATAAGACTTATTTTATGTAAAATGAGGTGCTGAATCCACTGGTGAAAACCGCAATGTCCTATCTTTAACCGTTTAAGAGAAAGAGTTAAATGGAGAATAATATATATTTAAAAATGTGATATATAACCATTTTTTCGTTTGTACCTTTATCAACTCTTTAGAGTAGACTTATAGGACTAAATTTATGTAAAATGAGGTGCTAAATCCACTGGTGAAAACCGCAATGTCCTATCTTTAACCGTTTAGGACATCGAGTAAAATGGAGAATATTAGATATTTAAAAATGTGATATATAAACCTTTTATTCGTTTGTACCTTTATCAATTTTGAGAGTAGACTTATAAGACTTATTTTATGTAAAATGAGGAGCTGAATTAACTGGTGAAAACCACAATGTCCTATCTTTAACCGTTTAGGGGATCGAGTAAAATGGAGAGTAATAGATATTTAAAAATGTGATATATTAACAATTTTTTCGTTTGTACCTTTATCAACTCGTTACAGTAGACTTATAAGACTTATTTTATGTAAAATGAGGTGCTAAATCCACTGGTGAAAACCGCAATGTCCTATCTTTAACCGTTTAAGAGATAGAGTGAAATGGAGAATAATAGATATTTAAAAATGTGATATATTAACAATTTTTACGTTTGAACCTTTATCAACTCGTTAGAGAGGACTTATAAGACTTATTTTATGTAAAATGAGGTGCTGAATCCACTGGTGAAAACCGCAATGTCCTATCTTTAACTGTTTAGGAGATCGGGTAAAATGGAGAATATTAGATATTTAAAAATGTGATACATTAACCTTTTATTCGATTGTACCTTTATCAACTTTTTAGAGTAGACACTTATAGGACTAAATTTATGTAAAATGAGGTGCAGAATCCACTGGTGAAAACCGCAATGTCCAATCTTTAACTGTTTAGGAGATCGAGTAAAATGGAGAATAATAGATATTTAAAAAGGTGATATATAAACATTTTATTCGTTTGTACCTTTATCTACTCTTTAGAGTAGACTTATAGGACTTATTTTATGTAAAATGAGGTGCTAAATCCACTGGTGAAAACCGCAATGTCCTATCTTTAACTGTTTAGGAGATCGAGTAAAATGGAGAATATTAGGTATTTAAAAATGTGATATATAAATATTTTTTTCGTTTGTACCTATATCAACTCTTTAGAGTAGACTTATAGGACTTATTTTATGTAAAATGAGATGCTGAATCCACTGGTGAAAACCGCAGTGTCCTATCTTTAACCGTTTAAGAGAAAGAGTTAAATGGAGAATAATATATATTTAAAAATGTGATATATAACCATTTTATTCGTTTGTACCTTTTTCAGCTCTTTAGAGTAGACTTATAGGACTAAATTTATGTAAAATGAGGTGCTGAATCCAGTGGTGAAAACCGCAAAGTCCTACCTTTAACCGTTAAGAAGATCAAGTAAAATGGAGAATAATAGATATTTAAAAATGTGATATATAAACATTTTATTCGGTTGTACCTTTATCAACTCTTAAGAGTAGACTTATAGGACTTATTTTATGTAAAATAAGGTGCTGAATCCACTGGTGAAAACCGCAATGTCCTATCTTTAACTGTATAGGAGATCGAGTAAAATAGAGAATAATTGATATTTAAAATGGTGATATATAAACATTTTATTCGTTTGTACCTTTATCAACTCTTTAGAGTAGACTTATAAGACTTATTTTATGTAAAATAAGGTGCTGATTCCACTGGTGAAAACCGCAATGTCCTATCTTTAACCGTTTAGGACATCGAGTAAAATGGAAAATAATAGATATTTAAAAATGTGATATATAACCATTTTTTTCGTTTGTACCTTTATCAATTTTGAGAGTAGACTTATAAGACTTATTTTATGTAAAATGAGGTGCTGAATCCACTGGTGAAAACCGCAATGTCCTATCTTTAACTGTTTAGGAGATCGAGTAAAATGGAGAATAATAGATATTTAAAAAGGTGATATATAAACATTTTATTCGTTTGTACCTTTATCAACTATCTAGAGTAGACTTATAGGACTTATTTTATGTAAAATAAGGAGCTGAATCCACTGGTGAAAACCGCAATGTCCTATCTTTGACCGTTTAGGTGATCGAGTAAAATGGAGAATAATAGGTATTTAAAAATGTGATATATGAACATTTTTTTCGTTTGTACTTTTATCAACTCTTAAGAGTAGACTTATAAGACTTATTTTATGTAAAATGAGGTGCTGAATCCACTGGTGAAAACCGCAATGTCCTATCTTTAACCGTTTAGGAGATAGAGTGAAATGGAGAATAATAGATATTTAAAAATGTAATATATTAACATTTTTTTCGTTTGTACCTTTATCAACTCGTTAGAGTAGACTTATAAGACTTATTTTATGTAAAATGAGGTGCTGAATCCACTGGTGAAAACCGCAATGTCCTATCTCTAACCGTTTAGGACATCGAGTAAAATGGAAAATATTAGATATTTAAAAATGTGATATATAAATCTTTTATTCCTTTGTACCTTTATCAACTTTTGAGAGTAGACTTATAAGACATATTTTATGTAAAATGAGGTGCTAAATCCACTGGTGAAAACCGCAATGTCCTATCTTTAACCGTTTAAGAGATAGAGTGAAATGGAGAATAATAGATATTTAAAAATGTGATATATTAACAATTTTTTCGTTTGTACCTTTATCAACTCGTTAGAGTAGACTTATAAGACTTATTTTATGTAAAATGAGGTTCCGAATCCACTGGTAAAAACCGCAATGTCATATCTTTGACCGTTTAGGTGATCGAATAAAATGGAGAATAATAGATATTTTAAAATGTGAAATATAACCATTTTATTCGTTTGTACCTTTATCAACTTTTGAGAGTAGACTTATAGGACTTATTTTATGTAAAATGAGCTGCTGAATCCACTGGTGAAAACCGCAATGTCCTATCTTTGACCGTTTAGGTGATCGAATAAAATGGAGAATAATAGATATTTTAAAATGTAAAATCTAACCATTTTATTCGTTTGTACCTTTATCAACTTTTGAGAGTAGACTTATAGAACTTATTTTATGTAAAATGAGGTGCTTAATCCACTGGTGAAAACCGCAATGTCCTATCTTTAACCGTTTAGGACATCGAGTAAAATGGAGAATAATAGATATTTAAAAATGTGATATATAAACATTTTATTCGTTTGTACCTTTATCAACTCTTTGGAGTAGACTTATAGGACCTATTTTATGTAAAATAAGGTGCTGAATCCACTGGTGAAAACCGCAATGTCCTATCTTTGACCGTTTAGTTGATCGAATAAAATGGAGAATAATAGATATTTTAAAATGAGAAATATAACCATTTTATTCGTTTGTACCTTTATCAACTTTTGAGAGTAGACTTATAGGACTTATTTTATGTAAAATGAGCTGCTGAATCCAGTGGTAAAAACCGCAAAGTCCTACCTTTAACCGTTAAGAAGATCAAGTAAAATGGAGAATAATAGATATTTAAAAATGTGATATATAAACATTTTATTCGGATGTACCTTTATCAACTCTTAAGAGTAGACTTATAGGACTTATTTTATGTAAAATAAGGTGCTGAATCCACTGGTGAAAACCGCAATGTCCTATCTTTAACTGTATAGGAGATCGAGTAAAATAGAGAATAATTGATATTTAAAATGGTGATATATAAACATTTTATTCGTTTGTACCTTTATCAACTCTTTAGAGTAGACTTATAAGACTTATTTTATGTAAAATAAGGTGCTGATTCCACTGGTGAAAACCGCAATGTCCTATCTTTAACCGTTTAGGATATCGAGTAAAATGGAGAATAATAGATATTTAAAAATGTGATATATAACCATTTTTTTCGTTTGTACCTTTATCAATTTTGAGAGTAGACTTATAAGACTTATTTTATGTAAAATGAGGTGCTGAATCCACTGGTAAAAACCGCAATGTCCTATCTTTAACCGTTTAAGAGATAGAGTGAAATGGAGAATAATAGATATTTAAAAATGTGATATATTAACAATTTTTTCGTTTGTACCTTTATCAACTCGTTAGAGTAGACTTATAAGACTTATTTTATGTAAAATGAAGTGCTGAATCCACTGGTAAAAACCGCAATGTCATATCTTTAACCGTTTAAGAGATCGAGTAATATGGAGAATAATAGATATTTAAAAATGTGATATATAAACATTTTATTCGTTTGTACCTTTATCAACTCTTGAGAGTAGACTTAAAGGACTTATTTTATGTAAAATGAGGTGCTGAATCCACTGGTGAAAACCGCAATGTCCTATATTTAACCGATTAGGACATCGAGTAAAATGGAGAATAATAGATATTTAAAAATGTGATATATAAACCTTTTATTCGTTTGTACCTTTTTCAACTTTTGAGAGTAGACTTATAGGACTTATTTTATGTAAAATAAGGTGCTGAATCCACTGGTGAAAACCGCAATGTCCTATCTTTAACCGTTTAAGAGATAGAGTGAAATATAGAATAATAGATATTTAAAAATGTGATATATTAACATTTTATTCGTTTGTACCTTTATCTACTCTTTAGAGTAGACTTATAGGACTTATTTTATGTAAAATAAGGTGCTGAATCCACTGGTGAAATCCGCAATGTCCTATCTTTAACCGTTTAAGAGATAGAGTGAAATGGAGAATAATAGATATTTAAAAATGTGACATATTAACATTTTTTTCGTTTGTACCTTTATCAACTCGTTAGAGTAGACTTATAGGACTTATTTTATGTAAAAGAAGGTGCTGAATCCACTGGTGAAAACCGCAATGTCCTATCTTTAACCGTTTAGGAGATCGAGTAAAATGGAGAATAATAGATATTTAAAAATGTGAAATATAACCATTTTATACGTTTGTACCTTTATCAACTCTTTAGAGTAGACTTATAAGACTTATTTTATGTAAAATGAGGTGCTGAATCCTTTGGTGAAAACCGCAATGTCCTATCTTTAACCGGTTAGGAGATCGAGTAAAATGGAGAATTATAGATATTTAAAAATGTGATATATTAACATTTTTTTCGTTTGTACCTTTATCAACTCTTTAGAGTAGACTTATAAATCTTATTTTATGTAAAATGAGGTGCTGAATCCACTGGTGAAAACCGCAATGTCCTATCTTTAACCGTTTAGGAGATCGAGTAAAATGGAGAATAATAGATATTTAAAAATGTGATATAATAACATTTTTTTCGTTTGTACCTTTATCAACTCTTTAGAGTTGACTTATATGACTTATTTTATGTAAAATGAGGTGCTGAATCCACTGCTGAAAACCACAATGTCCTATCTTTAACCGTTTAGGACATCGAGTAAAATGGAGAATATTAGATATTTAAAAATGAGATATATAAACCTTTTATTCGTTTGTACCTTTATCAATTTTGAGAGTAGACTTATAAGACTTATTTTATGTAAAATGAGGTGCTGAATCCACTGCTGAAAACCGCAATGTCCTATCTTTAACCGTTTAGGAGATCGAGTAAAATGGAGAATATTAGATATTTAAAAATGTGATATAAAAACCTTTTATTCGTTTGTACCTTTATTAACTATTGAGAGTAGACTTATAAGACATATTTTATGTAAAATGAGGTGCTGAATCCACTGGTGAAAACCGCAATGTCCTATCTTTAACCGTTTAAGAGAAAGAGTTAAATGGAGAATAATATATATTTAAAAATGTGATATATAACCATTTTTTCGTTTGTACCTTTATCAACTCTTTAGAGTAGACTTATAGGACTAAATTTATGTAAAATGAGGTGCTAAATCCACTGGTGAAAACCGCAATGTCCTATCTTTAACTGTTTAGGAGATCGGGTAAAATAAAGAATAATAGATATTTAAAAATGTGATATATAAACATTTTATTCGTTTGTACCTTTATAACACTTGAGAGTAGACTTATAGGACTTATTTTATGTAAAATGAGGTGCTAAATCCACTGATAAAAACCGCAATGTCCTATATTTAACTGTTTAGGAGATCGAGTAAAATGGAGAATAATAGATATATAAAAATGTGATATATAAACATTTTATTCGTTTGTACCTTTATCAACTTTTGAGAGTAGACTTATAAGACTTATTTTATGTAAAATGAGGTGCTAAATCCACTGGTGAAAACCGCAATGTCCTATCTTTAACCGTTTAAGAGATAGAGTGAAATGGAGAATAATAGATATTTAAAAATGTGATATATTAACAATTTTTTCGTTTGTACCTTTATCAACTCGTTAGAGTAGGCTTATAAGACTTATTTTATGTAAAATGAGGTGCTAAATCCACTGGTGAAAACCGCAATGTCCTATCTTTAACCGTTTAAGAGATAGAGTGAAATGGAGAATAATAGATATTTAAAAATGTGATATATTAGCAATTTTTTCGTTTGAACCTTTATCAACTCGTTAGAGTAGACTTATAAGACTTATTTTATGTAAAATGAGGTGCTGAATCCACTGGTGAAAACCGCAATGTCCTATCTTTAACCGTTTAAGAGAAAGAGTTAAATGGAGAATAATATATATTTAAAAATGTGATATATAACCATTTTTTCGTTTGTACCTTTATCAACTCTTTAGAGTAGACTTATAGGACTAAATTTATGTAAAATGAGGTGCTAAATCCACTGGTGAAAACCGCAATGTCCTATCTTTAACCGTTTAGGACATCGAGTAAAATGGAGAATATTAGATATTTAAAAATGTGATATATAAACCTTTTATTCGTTTGTACCTTTATCAATTTTGAGAGTAGACTTATAAGACTTATTTTATGTAAAATGAGGAGCTGAATTAACTGGTGAAAACCACAATGTCCTATCTTTAACCGTTTAGGAGATCGAGTAAAATGGAGAATAATAGATATTTAAAAATGTGAAATATAACCATTTTATACGTTTGTACCTTTATCAACTCTTTAGAGTAGACTTATAAGACTTATTTTATGTAAAATGAGGTGCTGAATCCTTTGGTGAAAACCGCAATGTCCTATCTTTAACCGGTTAGGAGATCGAGTAAAATGGAGAATTATAGATATTTAAAAATGTGATATATTAACATTTTTTTCGTTTGTACCTTTATCAACTCTTTAGAGTAGACTTATAAATCTTATTTTATGTAAAATGAGGTGCTGAATCCACTGGTGAAAACCGCAATGTCCTATCTTTAACCGTTTAGGAGATCGAGTAAAATGGAGAATAATAGATATTTAAAAATGTGATATAATAACATTTTTTTCGTTTGTACCTTTATCAACTCTTTAGAGTTGACTTATATGACTTATTTTATGTAAAATGAGGTGCTGAATCCACTGGTGAAAACCACAATGTCCTATCTTTAACCGTTTAGGACATCGAGTAAAATGGAGAATATTAGATATTTAAAAATGAGATATATAAACCTTTTATTCGTTTGTACCTTTATCAATTTTGAGAGTAGACTTATAAGACTTATTTTATGTAAAATGAGGTGCTGAATCCACTGCTGAAAACCGCAATGTCCTATCTTTAACCGTTTAGGAGATCGAGTAAAATGGAGAATATTAGATATTTAAAAATGTGATATAAAAACCTTTTATTCGTTTGTACCTTTATTAACTATTGAGAGTAGACTTATAAGACATATTTTATGTAAAATGAGGTGCTGAATCCACTGGTGAAAACCGCAATGTCCTATCTTTAACCGTTTAAGAGAAAGAGTTAAATGGAGAATAATATATATTTAAAAATGTGATATATAACCATTTTTTCGTTTGTACCTTTATCAACTCTTTAGAGTAGACTTATAGGACTAAATTTATGTAAAATGAGGTGCTAAATCCACTGGTGAAAACCGCAATGTCCTATCTTTAACTGTTTAGGAGATCGGGTAAAATAAAGAATAATAGATATTTAAAAATGTGATATATAAACATTTTATTCGTTTGTACCTTTATAACACTTGAGAGTAGACTTATAGGACTTATTTTATGTATAATGAGGTGCTAAATCCACTGATAAAAACCGCAATGTCCTATATTTAACTGTTTAGGAGATCGAGTAAAATGGAGAATAATAGATATATAAAAATGTGATATATAAACATTTTATTCGTTTGTACCTTTATCAACTTTTGAGAGTAGACTTATAAGACTTATTTTATGTAAAATGAGGTGCTAAATCCACTGGTGAAAACCGCAATGTCCTATCTTTAACCGTTTAAGAGATAGAGTGAAATGGAGAATAATAGATATTTAAAAATGTGATATATTAACAATTTTTTCGTTTGTACCTTTATCAACTCGTTAGAGTAGGCTTATAAGACTTATTTTATGTAAAATGAGGTGCTAAATCCACTGGTGAAAACCGCAATGTCCTATCTTTAACCGTTTAAGAGATAGAGTGAAATGGAGAATAATAGATATTTAAAAATGTGATATATTAGCAATTTTTTCGTTTGAACCTTTATCAACTCGTTAGAGTAGACTTATAAGACTTATTTTATGTAAAATGAGGTGCTGAATCCACTGGTGAAAACCGCAATGTCCTATCTTTAACCGTTTAAGAGAAAGAGTTAAATGGAGAATAATATATATTTAAAAATGTGATATATAACCATTTTTTCGTTTGTACCTTTATCAACTCTTTAGAGTAGACTTATAGGACTAAATTTATGTAAAATGAGGTGCTAAATCCACTGGTGAAAACCGCAATGTCCTATCTTTAACCGTTTAGGACATCGAGTAAAATGGAGAATATTAGATATTTAAAAATGTGATATATAAACCTTTTATTCGTTTGTACCTTTATCAACTCGTTACAGTAGACTTATAAGACTTATTTTATGTAAAATGAGGTGCTAAATCCACTGGTGAAAACCGCAATGTCCTATCTTTAACCGTTTAAGAGATAGAGTGAAATGGAGAATAATAGATATTTAAAAATGTGATATATTAACAATTTTTACGTTTGAACCTTTATCAACTCGTTAGAGAGGACTTATAAGACTTATTTTATGTAAAATGAGGTGCTGAATCCACTGGTGAAAACCGCAATGTCCTATCTTTAACTGTTTAGGAGATCGGGTAAAATGGAGAATATTAGATATTTAAAAATGTGATACATTAACCTTTTATTCGATTGTACCTTTATCAACTTTTTAGAGTAGACACTTATAGGACTAAATTTATGTAAAATGAGGTGCAGAATCCACTGGTGAAAACCGCAATGTCCAATCTTTAACTGTTTAGGAGATCGAGTAAAATGGAGAATAATAGATATTTAAAAAGGTGATATATAAACATTTTATTCGTTTGTACCTTTATCTACTCTTTAGAGTAGACTTATAGGACTTATTTTATGTAAAATGAGGTGCTAAATCCACTGGTGAAAACCGCAATGTCCTATCTTTAACTGTTTAGGAGATCGAGTAAAATGGAGAATATTAGGTATTTAAAAATGTGATATATAAATATTTTTTTCGTTTGTACCTATATCAACTCTTTAGAGTAGACTTATAGGACTTATTTTATGTAAAATGAGATGCTGAATCCACTGGTGAAAACCGCAGTGTCCTATCTTTAACCGTTTAAGAGAAAGAGTTAAATGGAGAATAATATATATTTAAAAATGTGATATATAACCATTTTATTCGTTTGTGCCTTTTTCAGCTCTTTAGAGTAGACTTATAGGACTAAATTTATGTAAAATGAGGTGCTGAATCCAGTGGTGAAAACCGCAAAGTCCTACCTTTAACCGTTAAGAAGATCAAGTAAAATGGAGAATAATAGATATTTAAAAATGTGATATATAAACATTTTATTCGGTTGTACCTTTATCAACTCTTAAGAGTAGACTTATAGGACTTATTTTATGTAAAATAAGGTGCTGAATCCACTGGTGAAAACCGCAATGTCCTATCTTTAACCGTTTAGGACATCGAGTAAAATGGAAAATAATAGATATTTAAAAATGTGATATATAACCATTTTTTTCGTTTGTACCTTTATCAATTTTGAGAGTAGACTTATAAGACTTATTTTATGTAAAATGAGGTGCTGAATCCACTGGTGAAAACCGCAATGTCCTATCTTTAACTGTTTAGGAGATCGAGTAAAATGGAGAATAATAGATATTTAAAAAGGTGATATATAAACATTTTATTCGTTTGTACCTTTATCAACTATCTAGAGTAGACTTATAGGACTTATTTTATGTAAAATAAGGAGCTGAATCCACTGGTGAAAACCGCAATGTCCTATCTTTGACCGTTTAGGTGATCGAGTAAAATGGAGAATAATAGGTATTTAAAAATGTGATATATGAACATTTTTTTCGTTTGTACTTTTATCAACTCTTAAGAGTAGACTTATAAGACTTATTTTATGTAAAATGAGGTGCTGAATCCACTGGTGAAAACCGCAATGTCCTATCTTTAACCGTTTAGGAGATAGAGTGAAATGGAGAATAATAGATATTTAAAAATGTAATATATTAACATTTTTTTCGTTTGTACCTTTATCAACTCGTTAGAGTAGACTTATAAGACTTATTTTATGTAAAATGAGGTGCTGAATCCACTGGTGAAAACCGCAATGTCCTATCTCTAACCGTTTAGGACATCGAGTAAAATGGAAAATATTAGATATTTAAAAATGTGATATATAAATCTTTTATTCCTTTGTACCTTTATCAACTTTTGAGAGTAGACTTATAAGACTTATTTTATGTAAAATGAGGTGCTAAATCCACTGGTGAAAACCGCAATGTCCTATCTTTAACCGTTTAAGAGATAGAGTGAAATGGAGAATAATAGATATTTAAAAATGTGATATATTAACAATTTTTTCGTTTGTACCTTTATCAACTCGTTAGAGTAGACTTATAAGACTTATTTTATGTAAAATGAGGTTCCGAATCCACTGGTAAAAACCGCAATGTCATATCTTTGACCGTTTAGGTGATCGAATAAAATGGAGAATAATAGATATTTTAAAATGTGAAATATAACCATTTTATTCGTTTGTACCTTTATCAACTTTTGAGAGTAGACTTATAGGACTTATTTTATGTAAAATGAGCTGCTGAATCCACTGGTGAAAACCGCAATGTCCTATCTTTGACCGTTTAGGTGATCGAATAAAATGGAGAATAATAGATATTTTAAAATGTAAAATCTAACCATTTTATTCGTTTGTACCTTTATCAACTTTTGAGAGTAGACTTATAGAACTTATTTTATGTAAAATGAGGTGCTTAATCCACTGGTGAAAACCGCAATGTCCTATCTTTAACCGTTTAGGACATCGAGTAAAATGGAGAATAATAGATATTTAAAAATGTGATATATAAACATTTTATTCGTTTGTACCTTTATCAACTCTTTGGAGTAGACTTATAGGACCTATTTTATGTAAAATAAGGTGCTGAATCCACTGGTGAAAACCGCAATGTCCTATCTTTGACCGTTTAGTTGATCGAATAAAATGGAGAATAATAGATATTTTAAAATGAGAAATATAACCATTTTATTCGTTTGTACCTTTATCAACTTTTGAGAGCACACTTATAGGACTTATTTTATGTAAAATGAGCTGCTGAATCCAGTGGTAAAAACCGCAAAGTCCTACCTTTAACCGTTAAGAAGATCAAGTAAAATGGAGAATAATAGATATTTAAAAATGTGATATATAAACATTTTATTCGGATGTACCTTTATCAACTCTTAAGAGTAGACTTATAGGACTTATTTTATGTAAAATAAGGTGCTGAATCCACTGGTGAAAACCGCAATGTCCTATCTTTAACTGTATAGGAGATCGAGTAAAATAGAGAATAATTGATATTTAAAATGGTGATATATAAACATTTTATTCGTTTGTACCTTTATCAACTCTTTAGAGTAGACTTATAAGACTTATTTTATGTAAAATAAGGTGCTGATTCCACTGGTGAAAACCGCAATGTCCTATCTTTAACCGTTTAGGATATCGAGTAAAATGGAGAATAATAGATATTTAAAAATGTGATATATTAACAATTTTTTCGTTTGTACCTTTATCAACTCGTTAGAGTAGACTTATAAGACTTATTTTATGTAAAATGAAGTGCTGAATCCACTGGTAAAAACCGCAATGTCATATCTTTAACCGTTTAAGAGATCGAGTAATATGGAGAATAATAGATATTTAAAAATGTGATATATAAACATTTTATTCGTTTGTACCTTTATCAACTCTTTAGAGTAGACTTATAGGACTTATTTTATGTAAAATAAGGTGCTGAATCCACTGGTGAAAACCGCAATGTCCTATCTTTGACCGTTTAGGTGATCGAATAAAATGGAGAATAATAGATATTTTAAAATGTGATATATAAACATTTTATTCGTTTGTACCTTTATCAACTCTTTAGAGTAGACTTATAGGACTTATTTTATGTAAAATGAGGTGCTTAATCCACTGGTGAAAACCGCAATGTCCTATCTTTAACCGATTAGGACATCGAGTAAAATGGAGAATAATAGGTATTTAAAAATGTGATATATAACCATTTTATTCGTTTGTACCTTTATCAACTCTTTAGAGTAGACTTATATGACTTATTTTATGTAAAATAAGGTGCTGAATCCACTGATGAAAACCGCAGTGTCCTATCTTTGACCGTTTAGGAGATCGAGTAAAATGGAGAATATTAGATATTTAAAAAGGTGATATATAAACATTGTATTCGTTTGTACCTTTATCAACTCTTTAGAGTAGACTTATAAGACTTATTTTATGTAAAATAAGGTGCTGAATCCACTGGAGAAAACCGCAATGTCTTATCTTTAACCGTTTAGGAGATCGAGTAAAATGGAGAATATTAGATATTTAAAAATGTGATATAAAAACCTTTTATTCGTTTGTACCTTTATCAACTATTGAGAGTAGACTTATAAGACTTATTTTATGTAAAATGAGGTGCTAAATTTACTGGTGAAAACCGCAATCTCCTATCTTTAACCGTTTAGGAGATCGAGTAAAATGGAGAATATTAGATATTTAAAAATGTGATTTAAAAACCTTTTATTCGTTTGTACCTTTATCAACTCTTTATAGTAGACTTATAGGACTTATTTTATGTAAAATGAGGTGCTGAATCCACTGGTGAAAACCGCAATGTCCTATCTTTAACCGTTTAAGAGAAAGAGTTAAATGGAGAATAATATATATTTAAAAATGTGATATATAACCATTATATTCGTTTGTACCTTTATCAACGCTTTAGAGTAGACTTATAGGACTAAATTTATGTAAAATGAGGTGCTGAATCCACTGGGGAAAACCGCCATGTCCTATCTTTAACTGTTTAGGAGATCGAGTAAAATGGAGAATAATAGATATTTAAAAAGGTGATATATAAACATTTTATTCGTTTGTACCTTTATCAACTATTTAGAGTAGACTTATAGGACTTATTTTATGTAAAATAAGGTGCTGAATCCATTGGTGGAAACCGCAATGTCCTTTCTTTGACCGTTTAGGTGATCGAGTAAAATGGAGAATAATAGGTTTTTAAAAATGTGATATATAAACATTTTTTTCGTTTGTACCTTTATCAACCCTTTAGAGTAGACTTATAGGACTTATTTTATGTAAAATGAGGTGCTGAATCCACTGGTGAAAACCGCAATGTCCTATCTTTAACCGTTTAAGAGAAAGAGTTAAATGGAGAATAATATATATTTAAAAATGTGATATATAACCATTTTATTCGTTTGTACCTTTATCAACTCTTTAGAGTAGACTTATAAGACTTATTTTATGTAAAATGAGGTGCTGAATCCACTGGTGAAAACCGCAATGTCCTATCTTTAACCGTTTAGGATATCGAGTAAAATGGAGAATAATAGATATTTAAAAATGTGATATATAAACATTTTATTCGTTTGTACCTTTATCAACTCTTTAGAGTAGACTTATAGGACTTATTTTATGTAAAATAAGGTGCTGAATCCACTGGTGAAAACCGCAATGTCCTATCTTTGACCGTTTAGGTGATCGAATAAAATGGAGAATAATAGATATTTTAAAATGTGATATATAAACATTTTATTCGTTTGTACCTTTATCAACTCTTTAGAGTAGACTTATAGGACTTATTTTATGTAAAATGAGGTGCTTAATCCACTGGTGAAAACCGCAATGTCCTATCTTTAACCGTTTAGGATATCGAGTAAAATGGAGAATAATAGATATTTAAAAAGGTGATATATAAACATTTTATTCGTTTGTACCTTTATCAACTATTTAGAGTAGACTTATAGGACTTATTTTATGTAAAATAAGGTGCTGAATCCACTGGTGGAAACCGCAATGTCCTTTCTTTGACCGTTTAGGTGATCGAGTAAAATGGAGAATAATAGGTATTTAAAAATGTGATATATAAACATTTTTTTCGTTTGTACCTTTATCAACCCTTTAGAGTAGACTTATAGGACTTATTTTATGTAAAATGAGGTGCTGAATCCACTGGTGAAAACCGCAATGTCCTATCTTTAACCGTTTAAGAGAAAGAGTTAAATGGAGAATAATATATATTTAAAAATGTGATATATAACCATTTTATTCGTTTGTACCTTTATCAACTCTTTAGAGTAGACTTATAAGACTTATTTTATGTAAAATAAGGTGCTGATTCCACTGGTGAAAGCCGCAATGTCCTATCTTTAACCGTTTAGGACATCGAGTAAAATGGAAAATAATAGATATTTAAAAATGTGATATATAACCATTTTTTTCGTTTGTACCTTTATCAATTTTGAGAGTAGACTTATAAAACTTATTTTATGTAAAATGAGGTGCTGAATCCACTGGTGAAAACCGCAATGTCCTATCTTTAACCGTTTAGGATATCGAGTAAAATGGAGAATAATAGATATTTAAAAATGTGATATATAACCATTTTTTTCGTTTGTACCTTTATCAATTTTGAGAGTAGACTTATAAGACTTATTTTATGTAAAATGAGGTGCTGAATCCACTGGTGAAAACCGCAATGTCCTATCTTTAACCGTTTAAGAGATAGAGTGAAATGGAGAATAATAGATATTTAAAAATGTGATATATTAACAATTTTTTCGTTTGTACCTTTATCAACTCGTTAGAGTGGACTTATAAGACTTATTTTATGTAAAATAAAGTGCTGAATCCACTGGTAAAAACCGCAATGTCATATCTTTAACCGTTTAAGAGATCGAGTAAAATGGAGAATAATAGATATTTAAAAATGTGATATATAAACATTTTATTCGTTTGTACCTTTATCAACTCTTTAGAGTAGACTTATAGGACTTATTTTATGTAAAATAAGGTGCTGAATCCACTGGTGAAAACCGCAATGTCCTATCTTTGACCGTTTAGGTGATCGAATAAATTGGAGAATAATAGATATTTTAAAATGTGATATATAAACAATTTATTCGTTTGTACCTTTATCAACTCTTTAGAGTAGACTTATAGGACTTATTTTATGTAAAATGAGGTGCTTAATCCACTGGTGAAAACCGCAATGTCCTATCTTTAACCGTTTAGGACATCGAGTAAAATGGAGAATAATAGATATTTAAAAATGTGATATATAAACATTTTATTCGTTTGTACCTTTATCAACTCTTTAGAGTAGACTTATAGGACTTATTTTATGTAAAATAAGGTGCTGAATCCACTGGTGAAAACCGCAATGTCCTATCTTTGACCGTTTAGGTGATCGAATAAAATGGAGAATAATAGATGTTTTAAAATGTGATATATAAACATTTTATTCGTTTGTACCTTTATCAACTCTTTAGAGTAGACTTATAGGACTTATTTTATGTAAAATGAGGTGCTTAATCCACTGGTGAAAACCGCAATGTCCTATCTTTAACCGTTTAGGACATCGAGTAAAATGGAGAATAATAGATATTTGAAAATGTGATATATAAACAATTTATTCGTTTGTACCTTTATCAACTCTTTAGAGTAGACTTATAGGACTTATTTTATGTAAAATAAGGTGCTGAATCCACTGGTGAAAACCGCAATGTCCTATCTTTAACCGATTAGGACATCGAGTAAAATGGAGAATAATAGGTATTTAAAAATGTGATATATAACCATTTTATTCGTTTGTACCTTTATCAACTCTTTAGAGTAGACTTATATGACTTATTTTATGTAAAATGAGGTGCTGAATCCACTGGTGAAAACCGCAATGTCCTATCTTTAACCGTTTAAGAGAAAGAGTAAAATGGAGAATAATATATATTTAAAAATGTGATATATAACCATTTTATTCGTTTGTACCTTTATCAACTCTTTAGAGTAGACTTATATGACTTATTTTATGTAAAATAAGGTGCTGAATCCACTGATGAAAACCGCAGTGTCCTATCTTTGACCGTTTAGGAGATCGAGTAAAATGGAGAAAAATAGGTATTTAAAAATGTGATATATAAACATTTTTTTCGTTTGTACCTTTATCAACTCTTTAGAGTAGACTTATAGGACTTATTTTATGTAAAATGAGGTGCTGAATCCACTGGTGAAAACCGCAATGTCCTATCTTTAACCGTTTAAGAGAAAGAGTAAAATGGAGAATAATATATATTTAAAAATGTGATATATAACCATTTTATTCGTTTGTACCTTTATCAACTCTTTAGAGTAGACCTATAGGACTTATTTTATGTAAAATGAGGTGCTGAATCCAATGGTAAAAACCGCAATGTCCTACCTTTAACCGTTTAGGTGATCGAGTAAAATGGAGAATAATAGATATTTAAAAATGTGATATATAAACATTTTATTTGTTTGTACCTTTATCAACTTTTGAGAATAGACTTATAAAACTTATTTTATGTAAAATGAGGTGCTGAATCCACTGGTAGGAACCGCAATGTCCTATCTTTACCTGTTTAGGAGATCGAGTAAATTGGAGAATAATAGATATTTAAAAAGGTGATATATAAACATTTTATTTGTTTGTACCTTTATCTACTCTTTAGAGTAGAGTTATAGGACTTATTTTATGTAAAATGAGGTGCTGAATCCACTGGTGAAAACCGCAATGTCCTAACTTTAACCGTTTAAGAGAAAGAGTTAAATGGAGAATAATATTTATTTAAAAATGTGATATATAACCATTTTATTCATTTGTACCTTTATTAACTCTTTAGAGTAGGCTTATAGGATTAAATTTATGTAAAATAATGTGCTGAATCCACTGGTGAAAACCGCAATGTCCTATCTTTAACTGTTTAGGAGATCGAGTAAAATGGAGAATAATAGATATTTAAAAAGGTGATATATAAACATTTTATTCGTTTGTACCTTTATCAACTATTTAGAGTAGACTTATAGGACTTATTTTATGTAAAATAAGGTGCTGAATCCACTGGTGAAAACCGCAATGTCCTATCTTTGACCGTTTAGGTGATCGAGTAAAATGGAGAATAATAGGTATTTAAAAATGTGATATATAAACATTTTTTTCGTTTGTACCTTTATCAACTCTTTAGAGTAGACTTATAGGACTTATTTTATGTAAAATGAGGTGCTGAATCCACTGGTGAAAACCGCAATGTCCTATCTTTAATTGTTTAAGAGAAAGAGTAAAATGGAAAATAATATATATTTAAAAATGTAATATATAACCATTTTATTCGTTTGTACCTTTATCAACTCTTTAGAGTAGACTTATAGGACTTATTTTATGTAAAATGAGGTGCTGAATCCAATGGTGAAAACCGCATTGTCCTACCTTTAACCTGTAATGAACCCATTATTGTCTTCCCCTAAAAAGGACAAATAAATTAGTCGTTACAATTATTATTCCAAATACTTACCGATCTTCATGCTGTTGTTGGTCCAATCTCCTAACCGCACTTTGGTGACAATAATATCTTCCCTGGAAAATTAAGAACAAGTGAATAAATGTACTAACAATTATTACTACACTTACCAGGCCAGCCCTAACAAGTGCATTTCAAGCACTAAGTACAGTCAGTACCATTTTTTCCACCAGTGCAAGTGCAGCTGTCACAACATAACCACTTTTGGAGATTTAACCATAGGCAACCAGAGTCACTCAGGATGTTTGTTTACCTTTTGGACTTGTAAATAAAATTCACCAGTTGGACCCAAAAACTCAAAAATAAATCATTTTAACTTACTATGATAATCCGGACTTGATTGTCTTCCGTCGTCCACCACGAATACAGCCGTCTAAGTTACCAAAACATCCCTGATGACTCCAACTTTTTTATTTTGTTCTTGTTCCGTCGGCATATGTAGTCACTTTTTAACACTCTTTTCTTCGGAAATTATTATTCCCTTCACATTTATGGTTTCACTAAACAAAAGAACGACACTTTCTTGTCACTAACATTCACCACCGAAACTACGAAAGTACACCGATTTCGAAAATAGGCCCGTTTACCGAACATCAACTCCCGACGGCAAAAGACCACCTAACCTACAAGAGAAATCACGCAAACCGTTAACCGTTTATATCAAACTTTCCGTTTTCGTTGAATAAACGGACAACTAGTAACGGGGTGTGTTCTTTAGAGGGCACTACAAACTATATCTCACTGCCACAACCGTCTTCGGAGGCTAGAGACGAATAATTTGAAGTACCGGAAAAGAAAGCGCAGGTGGCACTAATTACTACATCTTACCAGTGTCCTTCCGGTTAAGCAGTATAAGCGTTGGCCTGTTTTACCAAGAAATCAGTTCTGTTATAACTCAAATATAACAATCCACTGTACAATACTGCTAGCAGTAGTTCAAGTGTTAAGTACCAAAAGTTCTTCGAGAAAACGTTCAAAACCGTTATTATACCGTAAGTACTTTTTTATTTCTGACTTTTCCGCTCTACCGTGTTTCTGTTACGGACCGTTATTAGAATCACCGTGTTGAGCTTTTAATAGACACCACTCTATACCCAATTTCCTTTTGGTGAGCGTCTGTGACGCCATACGCCGTTTCCTGGTGGACATTTTATGTCATTCGCCACTCTATACCCCCACTTTCCTTTTTGGTGAGCGTCTGTGACGCCATACGCCGTTTCCTGGTGGACATTTTATGTCATTCGCCACTCTATACCCCCACATTCATTTTTGGTGAGCGTCTGTGACGCCATACGCCGTTTCCTGGTGGACATTTTATGTCATTCGCCACTCTATACCCCCACTTTCCTTTTTGGTGAGCGTCTGTGACGCCATACGCCGTTTCCTGGTGGACATTTTATGTCATTCGCCACTCTATACCCCCACTTTCCTCTTTGGTGAGCGTCTGTGACGCCATACGCCGTTTCCTGGTGGACATTTTATGTCATTCGCCACTCTATACCCCCACTTTCCTTTTGGTGAGCGTCTGTGACGCCATACGCCGTTTCCTGGTGGACATTTTATGTCATTCGCCATTCTATACCCCCATTTTCCGTTTGGTGAGCGTCTGTGACGCCATATGCCGTTTCCTGGTGGACATTTTATGTCATTCGCCACTCTATACCCCCACTTTCCTTTTTGGTGAGCGTCTGTGACGCCATACGCCGTTTCCTGGTGGACATTTTATGTCATTCGCCACTCTATACCCCCACTTTCCTTTTTGGTGAGCGTCTGTGACGCCATACGCCGTTTCCTGGTGGACATTTTATGTCATTCGCCACTCTAAACCCCCCACCTTCCTTTTGGTGAGCGTCTGTGACGCCATACGCCGTTTCCTGGTGGACATTTTATGTCATTCGCCACTCTATACCCCCACTTTCCTTTTGGTGAGCGTCTGTGACGCCATACGCCGTATCCTGGTGGACATTTTGTGTCATTCGCCACTCGATCCTAAATAATTTGATTCACTCCGTCTGAGTTTTCGTCGTCAAAATTGATTTTCATCATAACCGACATTTTTACCATGCATATTACTCCGTAAACAGAATCACCGTTAAATGTTATGTGTTTTCCTTTTCTTTCCGTATTAATTTTGATTTGTATAGTATTGCTTTAACGACCTTTTGACAGTGTACAATAAAGAGGACTTATTTTAATTCTTATAAATGTGTTTTATTGTCTTTATTTGACCCCTGGATACCGTATCTCCATCTGTGCTACCTAGGCTGACCGGGATTTTCCTATTTTTATGTATAAAATAGGTGGCGCTCGAGGGCACCGAGGAAAAAGCGTCACAAATTGGCGCCCGAGCAGGGACTCTAAGAAGAGTGTCAAGAAAGGACGAAGAAATAGAACCGTGAGTCATAATATTGCAGACGACAAAATGCCCGACAACAACATTCCAACACCAAACAATCCTACACCCCGAAATACATCGTCCACCGATGAAACCCAAACTCCCAGACCACCGTCCATAAATACCGCTCCCCCCGCTTCTAATACCGCCACCGGATCTAGCGGATGGAGTGCTATTTTACGAGAAGCACCTTCAACGATGGTGAATATGCTGACCAAAGAGCAGTTGGTCGCAATTCTACAAGAAGTCGGGTTGCCAATGGAAGGCAGCGTCGAGGAATTACGGAGGAGAGTACGAGAGTACCGAAATGAACTCCGTCGAGTTCGTAGCCCAAGTCCAAGACGAATAGATCCAATGGACAGCCAACATTTACATGTGCCTCCACCTACGTCTCGCGGTGATAATGCTGCACCATCAACCGCCCAACCGCTACCGTCTGAAACCACCGAGACTCCAACAGTAACCACCGGCACTATGAACTTAGCACTTAAGCATCTACACGAGTGGAAGGAATATTTCAACGGAAATGGTGACCCCATTGCGTTCCTGGAGAGAATTGGGGAATTACGGACGTTATACCGAATCGCACCAGATGAGCTGTTACCAGGAATATCACTACTTTTGCGAGATAACGCATTGTTGTGGTATCGGAACCATAGACAGAACTGGCAAACTTGGGAGGCGTTTGAACAGGAGTTCCGGCATTTCTATTTGCCATCTGACTATACGATCCGTCTGGAAGAAGAAATTGGTCGTCGAACACAACGACCAAACGAACCGGGAAGTGATTACGTCATCGCATTACATACTTTATTGAGAAGAGTCGAGACAATGACACCAGATAAGATGCTTTATTGGCTACATCGTAATTTGCTTCCTGAATACCGACAGTTTATCCCAAGAGCAAGTATTTCAACCATGTACGATCTACTAGATCGTATTAAAGAATATGAAGACTTACAAAAGGATCTAACCAAGGTAAAATTCGACCTTCCCCGTTATGGACATACTCCTTCCAGACCATTACGACCGTCCACACCACCGGCAATTAACAGTACCGATAGAGTACGGCAACCGTCATATCCGACTTCACCAATTAGGCCAACCAGTGTTCCAACAACAGGACCACGTACAACACCGGTTCGACCACCAGGCAGGAACAATAATATTGTCTGTTTCCGTTGTGGGGAAGATGGACATTTCAGAAGTGAGTGTCAGAATGCCCCTAAATTATTCTGCTCCCGATGTCGTCGACCTGGAATCATGTCACGGGACTGTGACTGTGGTCGCCGTCAACCGTCGGAAAACTAACTGCCAGCTGTCCGTCCTGGAGGCCTGAACAGTTGGCCCAAATGATCGCCTCCTACCAAAAATACGAAAACCGACTTTTTCTGCCTGTCAACATCAATGGAACCGAGTATCAAGCTCTACTGGATACCGGATCGGTATATTCATATGTAGGGGCGAAAGTCCAGCAGAACAACTGCCAACTACAACAGCTGTCAATAACATCCACCGTTCGATTGGCCGACGGAACAGAAGTTCCCATCTCCACCGTCTTCACACTGACACCGTCCATTCTTGAGACAAACTATTCCGGAGACTTCCGTCTACTACCGTCTCTCACCGTTGACGTCATCTTAGGCATGGACTGGATGTACCGTCATAAAATACTTATCGATTTAGGGAACAAACGACTTTACATAAATCAGGTACTAATAATGGCCGATGAAGAACCAACCGAAGACCTGATTGAAGATTTGGGAGCAGTTGAAGGTCCAGTAGGACTCACTGACAACGAGCAAGAAAAGTTACAAGAATTGTTGGACAACGAACTACCCAAATTTCAATACATTACGGGACCCACACCCCTGGTAGAACACCATATTCGACTTTCCAGCCCATACCCAATAAAACAACGTTACCGACCACTAAATCCTAAGATTCAGGCAGTGGTAAATGAACAAATAGATGATATGCTGGAAAAAGGGGTGATTGAGCCATCCGAGAGTCCATGGAGTTCCCCGATAGTCGTCGTACCCAAAAAGGATGGTCGATATCGGATATGTGTCGATTTCCGCAAAGTAAATGAGGTAACAGAAAAGGATGCGTACCCGTTACCTCAGATTAACGCCATTCTGAACAGACTACGAGAGGCAAAATACATCAGTAGCATAGACCTCCAAAATGGATATTGGTTGGTTCCACTTTCAGAAGAAAGTAAACCGGTGACCGCTTTCACGATACCGGGCAGGGGACTTTTTCAGTTTAGGGTGATGCCAGGAACCCAGAGCATTTGCATACCTAGATGATATCATTGTTCTGGGGCGAACCTTCGACGAACACCTTGAGAACCTGAAGGAAGTATTCCACCGACTCCGATCTGCTAACCTAATACTTAACGCCGAGAAATGTCAATTTGGTCAAAAATCGCTGAAATACCTGGGACATGTAGTTACCGAGAATGGAGTACAGACCGACCCAGACAAGGTGGCATCTATCGTTCAAATGCCAGCTCGAAAGAACGTTAAGGAATTACGACGATTCTTGGGGACCGCCTCATGGTATAGAAGGTTCGTGAAAGACTTTTCTAAAGAGGTCACGCCACTTACGAGACTACTCAAGAAAAACTACCGTTGGAAATGGGACGAAGAGCAAGAACGCGCTTTTAACACTCTGAAGGAGAAACTCACCGAAGCCCCCGTCTTGGCATGTCCCGATTTTGAAAAACCCTTCAACCTGCAGACTGATGCCTCCGATTTTGGACTGGGAGTAGCATTAACACAGAAATATGACGGACTGGACCGAGTAATTGCATATGCTAGCCGAACACTAGCCCCGGCCGAGAAGAACTACTCGGTGACGGAAAAAGAATGTCTCGCTATAGCCTGGGGAATCGAAAAGATGAGGCCATATTTGGAAGGATACCATTTTACCGTCACCACCGATCATCAATCTTTACGCTGGTTACACTCCATAAAAAGTCCAACAGGTCGACTGGCTCGATGGAGTATTTTCCTACAGCAATATGATTTCGAGATTGTATACCGTAAGGGCGCGTTGAATCGAGTTGCAGATGCATTATCTCGACAACCATTACCGATCACCGAAACCGATCCTCTAGTTAGCAGTGATCTATGTACTATAGAAGGGGGTGGAGAGTGCAAATGGTATCAAAGCAAACTCCAAGAGGTAGAGAAAAACCCGGTGGATTTTCCGGACTATTGTGTTAAGGAGGGACGACTCTACCGACATTTCTGGGACTCAAAAGACCTTCGTGACATCGACATGGCACAGCCGTGGAAATTGTGCGTACCTAAACCACTACGAACACAGGTCCTAAGAGAAAATCACGATGCCACCACCGCCGGGCATATGGGGATTGCTAAAACGATATCTCGAATCGCTGCCCATTACTGTTGGCCGGGAATGTTCCGAGATATCTCGCGATATGTGCGACAATGTACCACCTGTCAACGATATAAAGCCAGTCAACAACAAATTCCCGGAAAGATGCAACCATCCATCACCACAAAGCCGTGGCAGACTGTTAGCGTGGATTTAGTAGGACCACTTCCACGATCCAAAAAAGGACACACAATGTTGATAGTATTCTTCGATCGATTTACCAAGTGGGTCCACTGCCGACCATTGAGACGAGCAACAGCACGGTTGGTGACTGAAGCGTTGTATGAGGATATCATCACCAAATTCGGCTGTCCACAAATGGTGTTGAGTGATAATGGTACTCAATTCGACAGCCGTCTATTTAAGAACTTATTAAAGGATTTGGGCATCAATCACCGATTTACACCACCGTATACGCCACAAGCAAACCCAGTAGAACGAATGAATCGCACACTCAAAACCATGATCGCACAATATTGTGAAGAAAATCACAAAGAATGGGATCGTTTTCTACCAGACTTTCTCTTTGCGATCAATACAGCTCGACAAGAATCTACTGGATTTACCCCAGCGTTTTTGAACTTTGGCAGAGAGTTAGAAGTACCGAAAGCCATATACCGACCGACTCCCGAATCTCCGGAAGAAGAAACACCGACCGAAGACTTTCCATGCGATGATCCGAAAAATCGCATCGTGGAACTTAGCAAACTGAAAGAGATTTTCATCTTAGTCAAGACCAATCTCGAACGAGCATTCACCGTTCAAAGTAAAGCCTACAACTTACGAAGGCGAGATTGGCGATGCAAATTGGGCGACATAGTCTTTAAAAAGGACCATCATTTGTCGTCTGCAGTAAATAGTTTCGCGGCTAAGTTGGCTCCTAAGTATTCCGGACCGTTTACCGTTGTGAAAGTTCATTCACCCGTCGTATATGATTTGAAAAATCAACAGGGGCGAAGATTCAATCGAATACACATTAAAGATATGAAAATGGCACCAGTAACTAAAGAAGATGTTTCCTAAATTATTCCGGTCAGCCCACCCTTTCTGCATTTTTCTTTTCAGTACACCGTTCCGACATCAAACCAGGAGTCCTTTCAAGACAAACAAGGGGCACTTGATCCACCTGGCTCGACCGTAATTATTAATTCCCCGAACCTTGTTCCAGTTGCAAAATGTCCGAAATTGCGAAGGAGAAGTTTTTGATGGAGACAGGGCTGGACTCCATCCTGGATGACGACGTCGAGACGGATGGGGAGTCTTACCTGGATTGGGCTTCCTCCCCTCTCCCCAACGATCCCATTGTCGAATGGGAAAAGGAGATGGAGGAGTTATGTAAGACCCCGAAGGAAGACTCAAAACCGGCTGGTTCAACGCGGGCCCCAAGAGGACGAAAACGTAATCATGGACCAGCCAAGACATCGCAGTCGGAAGTCGTCACCAAACCGAAAAAGATACCGTCGTCAGTGAGGCTACCACCGTCGTCCACCGTTCCGGCCAACATATCCGGACCGTCGTCGGCAGAACCGTCTACAAGTTCCCGGAGAGCCCCGGCTACCTCTCAACGGCAAGTGGTAACGTCGTTCTTGATGAACGACTATAACCCAAACTGCTGTTGGAGGTGCGGTGAAAGGGGGCATGGAAGGGAACAATGCCAGAACGAGGCACTCCTCTTCTGCTCCCAGTGTGGCCGACTGGGAAGCACCACGAAGAGGTGTTGCAAGGCCCGGTAATACCGTCTTCACCTGTTGTGGCGTCTGTACCGTCCTATGTTTATTTACCGGATGTACCGTTTTCTAACCGTGTATTTTCTGTTTAGCCAAGATGAACCCGGAGCAAAGAAAGTCCACACGACCGACACCCGTGGCCACATCCGGTGGAAAACGCCGGATAGCCCACCAGCCGGCTACCATTACCGCCACTACTCCCGCCGTCGTCCAGTCGGCTCCAGCAACCGACGTAGCCATTCCCGGGCCAAGTAGGGCATTGGATACGGTGAATCCACAACCGGGACCCAGCCAACCGAGGAGGGGAGGTAAAAAAGGGAAAATTCTCCCGTGGAGTGGAAGAATGTATGGGCCAGCCACGATGCAACGGATGGTGGAATTGTTTGGACCCGAGTCACCCAAGAAAAAGCCGGCGGTGGAAATGGTGTCCGGCAACCCGCCTTTGAAGAAACCAAAGGTGGCGGTGTTGTCGGACATCTCCGTAGTTCCTGCTAGAAAGCCGTCGGCGACTAGGGGGACTCAGGTAGTGGTCCAAATGGAGTCCCGTGGCACACAAGTGTCTCCCAGTCGGGAGACACCACGCTACGAGTCACGGGGAACTCAAACGTCGCCTCCACCATCGCTCATCGACCCTCCAGCTCCAAGTATCACCCCCCCTCCTACAATCGCCGAGTCATCGTCGGCCAGGGTCCGGCATGCCCCACCAGAACCGTCCCCACCAGAAGGACCCCGACCGATATTCTTCCCTCCGCTGAGACGACGAAGCCCGGTCCCGGAAGAGCCCAACCGGGACCCACCCCGCCGCCCTTAAGTACCCAACGTGCCCCCCCGTTCCCGAAGGGAATATGTTAGGATTCCGGGGGGCAAGAGCTACTGGCGAAAACGTTAGGGAAAGGGAGGACTGCAGTGTAGTGTCTTGTGTAGTGTTTCGTGTTTAATGTAAAAAGGATTGTTTTATTTTGTTGAATTTATTTTTATTTTATTATTTTGATGTACATATTTCATGTTAATTTTACGTCCTGCTCTAAAAATGTACATAACCGAGAGCACATTCTATTGGTAACCTTTATATTTTTTTTAGTTTCACATTTTTTTATATATTGTTGTAAATAGCATCATCACCGTAGAATAAATCACGTGAAAAGTTTCTTGTGGTACCGTTTTTATTACCGACCATACCGTTCCTATAAAAGAGTGATGAATCACACTTTTTCCCGAAGAAAGAGGGGGGTGTAATGAACCCATTATTGTCTTCCCCTAAAAAGGACAAATAAATTAGTCGTTACAATTATTATTCCAAATACTTACCGATCTTCATGCTGTTGTTGGTCCAATCTCCTAACCGCACTTTGGTGACAATAATATCTTCCCTGGAAAATTAAGAACAAGTGAATAAATGTACTAACAATTATTACTACACTTACCAGGCCAGCCCAAACAAGTGCATTTCAAGCACTAAGTACAGTCAGTACCATTTTTTCCACCAGTGCAAGTGCAGCTGTCACAACATAACCACTTTTGGAGATTTAACCATAGGCAACCAGAGTCACTCAGGATGTTTGTTTACCTTTTGGACTTGTAAATAAAATTCACCAGTTGGACCCAAAAACTCAAAAATAAATCATTTTAACTTACTATGATAATCCGGACTTGATTGTCTTCCGTCGTCCACCACGAATACAGCCGTCTAAGTTACCAAAACATCCCTGATGACTCCAACTTTCTTATTTTGTTCTTGTTCCGTCGGCATATGTAGTCACTTTTTAACACTCTTTTCTTCGGAAATTAATATTCCCTTCACATTTATGGTTTCACTAAACAAAAGAACGACACTTTCTTGTCACTAACATTCACCACCGAAACTACGAAAGTACACCGATTTCGAAAATAGGCCCGTTTACCGAACAACAACTCCCGACGGCAAAAGACCACCTAACCTACAAGAGAAATCACACAAACCGTTAACCGTTTATATCAAACTTTCCGTTTTCGTTGAATAAACGGACAACTAGTAACGGGGTGTGTTCTTTAGAGGGCACTACAAACTATATCTCACTGCCACAACCGTCTTCGGAGGCTAGAGACGAATAATTTGAAGTACCGGAAAAGAAAGCGCAGGTGGCACTAATTACTACATCTTACCAGTGTCCTTCCGGTTAAGCAGTATAAGCGTTGGCCTGTTTTACCAAGAAATCAGTTCTGTTATAACTCAAATATAACAATCCACTGTACAATACTGCTAGCAGTAGTTCAAGTGTTAAGTACCAAAAGTTCTTCGAGAAAACGTTCAAAACCGTTATTATACCGTAAGTACTTTTTTATTTCTGACTTTTCCGCTCTACCGTGTTTCTGTTACGGACCGTTATTAGAATCACCGTGTTGAGCTTTTAATAGACACCACTCTATACCCAATTTCCTTTTGGTGAGCGTCTGTGACGCCATACGCCGTTTCCTGGTGGACATTTTATGTCATTCGCCACTCTATACCCCCACTTTCCTTTTTGGTGAACGTCTGTGACGCCATACGCCGTTTCCTGGTGGACATTTTATGTCATTCGCCACTCTATACCCCCACATTCATTTTTGGTGAGCGTCTGTGACGCCATACGCCGTTTCCTGGTGGACATTTTATGTCATTCGCCACTCTATACCCCCACTTTCCTTTTTGGTGAGCGTCTGTGACGCCATACGCCGTTTCCTGGTGGACATTTTATGTCATTCGCCACTCTATACCCCCACTTTCCTTTTTGGTGAGCGTCTGTGACGCCATACGCCGTTTCCTGGTGGACATTTTATGTCATTCGCCACTCTAAACCCCCCACCTTCCTTTTGGTGAGCGTCTGTGACGCCATACGCCGTTTCCTGGTGGACATTTTATGTCATTCGCCACTCTATACCCCCACTTTCCTTTTGGTGAGCGTCTGTGACGCCATACGCCGTTTCCTGGTGGACATTTTATGTCATTCGCCATTCTATACCCCCATTTTCCGTTTGGTGAGCGTCTGTGACGCCATACGCCGTATCCTGGTGGACATTTTGTGTCATTCGCCACTCGATCCTAAATAATTTGATTCACTCCGTCGGAGTTTTCGTCGTCAAAATTGATTTTCATCATAACCGACATTTTTACCATGCATATTACTCCGTAAACAGAATCACCGTTAAATGTTATGTGTTTTCCTTTTCTTTCCGTATTAATTTTGATTTGTATAGTATTGCTTTAACGACCTTTTGACAGTGTACAATAAAGAGGACTTATTTTAATTCTTATAAATGTGTTTTATTGTCTTTATTTGACCCCTGGATACCGTATCTCCATCTGTGCTACCTAGGCTGACCGGGATTTTCCTATTTTTATGTATAAAATAGGTGGCGCTCGAGGGCACCGAGGAAAAAGCGTCACAAACCGTTTAGGAGATCGAGTAAAATGGAGAATAATAGATATTTGAAAATGTGATATATAAACATTTTATTCATTTGTACCTTTATCAACTTTTGAGAGTAGACTTATAGGACATATTTTATGTAAAATGAGGTGCTGAATCCAGTGGTGAAAACCGCAATGTCCTATTTTTAACCGGTTAGGTGATCGAGTAAAATGGAGAATAATAGATATTTAAAAATGTGATATATTAACATTTTTTTCGTTTGTACCTTTATCAACTCTTTAGAGTAGACTTATAAGACTTATTTTATGTAAAATGAGGTGCTGAATCCACTGGTGAAAACCGCAATGTCCTATCTTTAACCGTTTAGGAGATAGAGTAAAATGGAGATTAATAGATATTTAAAAATGTGATATATTAACATTTTTTTCGTTTGTATTTTTATCAACTCTTTAGAGTAGACTTATAAGACTTATTTTATGTAAAATGAGGTGCTGAATCCTTTGGTGAAAACCGCAATGTCCTATCTTTAACTGTTTAGGAGATCGAGTAAAATGGAGAATATTAGATATTTAAAAAGGTGATATATAAACATTGTATTCGTTTGTACCTTTATCAACTCTTTAGAGTAGACTTATAAGACTTATTTTATGTAAAATAAGGTGCTGAATCCACTGGTGAAAACCGCAATGTCCTATATTTAACCGTTTAGGAGATAGAGTAAAATGGAGAATAATAGATATTTAAAAATGTGATATATTAACATTTTTTTCGTTTGTACCTTTATCAACTCTTTAGAGTAGACTTATAAGACTTATTTTATGTAAAATGAGGTGCTGAATCCTTTGGTGAAAACCGCAATGTCCTATCTTTGACCGGTTAGGAGATCGAGTAAAATGGAGAATAATAGATATTTAAAAATGTGATATAAAAACCTTTTATTCGTTTGTACCTATATCATCTCTTAAGAGTAGACTTATAGGAATAAATTTATGTAAAATAAGGTGCTGAATCCACTGGTGAAAACCGCAATGTCCTATCTTTAACTGTTTAGGAGATCGAGTAAAATGGAGAATAATAGATATTTAAAAATGTGATATATAAACATTTTATTCGCTTGTACCTTAAAGTAGTTAGTAAAATGGAGAATAATAGATATTGAAAAATGTGATATATTAACATTTTTTTCGTTTGTACCTTTATCAACTCTTTAGAGTAGACTCATAGGACTTATTTTATGTAAAATGAGGTGCTGAATCCAGTGGTGAAAACCGCAATGTCCTATCTTTAACCGGTTAGGAGATCGAGTAAAATGGAGAATAATAGGTATTTAAAAATGTGATATTTAAACATTTTTTTCGTTTGTACCATTATCAACCCTTTAGAGTAGACTTATAGGACTTATTTTATGTAAAATGAGGTGCTGAATCCACTGGTGAAAACCGCAATGTCCTATCTTTAACCGTTTAAGGGAAAGAGTAAAATGGATAATAATAGATATTTAAAAATGTGATATATAAACATTTTATTCGTTTGTACCTTTATCAACTCTTTAAAGTAGACTTATAGGACTTAGTTTAAGTAAAATGAGGCGCAGAATCCACTGGTGAAAACCGCAATGTCCTACATTTAACCGTTTAGGAAAGCGAGTAAAATGGAGAATAATAGATATTTAAAAATGTGAAATTTAAACATTTTTTCGTTTGTACCTTTATCAACTTTTGAGAGTAGACTTATAGGACTTTTTTTATGTAAAATGAGGTGCTGGATCCACTGGTGAAAACAGCAATGTCCTATCTTTAACCGTTTAGGGGATCGAGTAAAATGGAGAATTATAGATATTTAAAAATGTGATATATTAACATTTTTTTCGTTTGTACCTTTATCAACTCTTTAGAGTAGACTTATAAATCTTATTTTATGTAAAATAAGGTGCTGAATCCACTGGTGAAAACCGCAATGTCCTATCTTTAACCGTTTAGGACATCGAGTAAAATGGAGAATATTAGATATTTAAAAATGTGATATATAAACCATTTATTCGTTTGTACCTTTCTCAACTTTTGAGAGTAGACTTATAAGACTTATTTTATGTAAAATGAGGTGCTGAATCCACTGGTGAAAACCGCAATGTCCTATCTTCAACCGTTTAGGACATCGAGTAAAATGGAGAATAATAGATATTTAAAAATGTGATATATAAACATTTTATTCGTTTGTACCTTTATCAACTCTTTAGAGTAGACTTATAGGACTTATTTTATGTAAAATAAGGTGCTGAATCCACTGGTGAAAACCGCAATGTCCTATCTTTGACCGTTTAGGTGATCGAATAAAATGGAGAATAATAGATATTTTAAAATGTGAAATATAACCATTTTATTCGTTTGTACCTTTATCAACTTTTGAGAGTAGACTTATAGGACATATTTTATGTAAAATGAGCTGCTGAATCCAGTGGTGAAAACCGCAAAGTCCTACCTTTAACCGTTAAGGAGATCGAGTAAAATGGAGAATAATAGATATTTAAAAATGTGATATATAAACATTTTATTCGTTTGTACCATTATCAACACTTTAGAGTAGACTTATAGGAATTATTTTAGGTAAAATGAGGTGCTGAATCCACTGGTGAAAACCGCAATGTCCTATCTTTAACCGTTTAGGAGATCGAGTTAAATGGAAAATATTAGATATTTAAAAATGTGATATATAAACATTTTATTCGTTTGTATCTTTATCAACTCTTTAGAGTAGACTTATAGGAATTATATTAGGTAAAATGAGGTGCTGCATCCACTGGTGAAAACTGCAATGTCCTATCTTTAACCGTTTAAGAGAAAGAGTAAAATGGAGAATAATAGATATTTAAAAATGTGATATATAAACATTTTATTCGTTTGTACCTTTATCAACTCTTTAGAGTAGACTTATAGAAATTATTTTAGGTTAAATAAGGTGCTGAATCCACTGGTGAAAACCGCAATGTCCTATCTCTAATCGTTTAGAACATCGAGTAAAATGGAAAATATTAGATATTTAAAAATGTGATATAAAAACCTTTTATTCGTTTGTACCTTTATCAACTTTTGAGAGTAGACTTATAGGACTTATTTTATGTAAAATGAGGTGCTGATTCCAGTGATGAAAACCGCAATGTCCTATCTTTAACCGGTTAGGAGATCGAGTAAAATGGAGAATAATAGATATTTAAAAATGTGATATATTAACATTTCTTTCGTTTGTACCTTTATCAACTCTTTAGAGTAGACTTATAAGACTTATTTTATGTAAAATGAGGTGCTGAATCCTTTGGTGAAAACCGCAATGTCCTATCTTTAACCGTTTAGGAGATCGAGTAAAATGGAGAATAATAGATATTTAAAAATGTGAAATATCAACATTTTTTTCGTTTGTACCTTTATCAACTGTTTAGAGTAGACTTATAAGATTTATTTTATGTAAAATGAGGTGCTGAATCCACTGGTGAAAACCGCAATGTCCTATCTTTAACCGTTTAGGAGATCGAGTAAAATGGAGAATATTAGATATTTAAAAATGTGATATAAAAACCTTTTATTCGTTTGTACCTTTATCAACTCTTTAGAGTAGACTTATAGGACTTATTTTATGTAAAATGAGGTGCTGAATCCACTGGTGGAAACCGCAATGTCCTATCTTTAACCGTTTAAGAAAAAGAGTTAAATGGAGAATAATATATATTTAAAAATGTGATATATAACCATTATATTCGTTTGTACCTTTATCAACTCTTGAGAGTAGTCTTATAGGACTAAATTTATGTAAAATAAGGTGCTGAATCCACTGGTGAAAACCGCAATGTCCTATCTTTAACTGTTTAGGAGATCGAGTAAAATGGAGGATAATTGATATTTAAAAATGTGATATATTAACATTTTTTTCGTTTGTACCTTTATCAACCCTTTAGAGTAGACTCATAGGACTTATTTTATGTAAAATGAGGTGCTGAATCCAGTGGTGAAAACCGCAATGTCCTATCTTTAACCGGTTAGGAGATCGAGTAAAATGGAGAATAATAGGTATTTAAAAATGTGATATTTAAACATTTTTTTCGTTTGTACCATTATCAAACCTTTAGAGTAGACTTATAGGACTTATTTTATGTAAAATGAGGTGCTGAATCCACTGGTGAAAACCGCAATGTCCTATCTTTAACCGTTTAAGGGAAAGAGTAAAATGGATAATAATAGATATTTAAAAATGTGATATATAAACATTTTATTCGTTTGTACCTTTATCAACTCTTTAAAGTAGACTTATAGGACTTAGTTTAAGTAAAATGAGGCGCAGAATCCACTGGTGAAAACCGCAATGTCCTATCTTTAACCGTTTAGGAGATCAAGTAAAATGGAGAGTAATAAATGTTTAAAAATGTCATATATAAACATTTTATTCGTTTGTACCTTTATGAACTCTTGAGAGTATACTTATAGGACATATTTTATGTAAAATGAGGTGCTAAATCCAATAGTGAAAACCGCAATGTCTTATCTTTAACCGTTAAGGAGATCGAGTAAAATGGAAAGTAATAGATATTTAAAAATGTCATATATAAACATTTTATTCGTTAGTACCTTTATCAACTCTTGAGAGTAGACTTATAGGACTTATTTTATGTAAAATGAGGTGCTGAATCCACCGGTGAAAACCGCAATGTCCTATCTTTAACCGTTTAGGAGATCGAGTGAAATGGAGAATAATAGATATTTAAAAATGTGATATATAAACATTTTATTCGTTTGTACCTTTATGAACTCTTGAGAGTATACTTATAGGACATATTTTATGTAAAATGAGGTGCTGAATCCACTGGTGAAAACCGCAATGTCTTATCTTTAACCGTTTAGGAGATCAAGTAAAATGGAAAGTAATAGATATTTAAAAATGTCATATATAAACATTTTATTCGTTAGTACCTTTATCAACTCTTGAGAGTAGACTTATAGGACTTATTTTATGTAAAATGAGGTGCTGAATCCACTGGTGAAAACCGCAATGTCCTATCGTGAACCGTTTAAGAGAAAGAGTAAAATGGAGAATAATAGATATTTAAAAATGTGATATATAACCATTTTATTCGTTTGTACCTTTATCAACTCTTTAGAGTAGACTTATAGGGATTATTTTATGTAAAATGAGGTGCTGAATCCACTGGTGAAAACCGCAATGTCCTATCTTTAACTGTTTAGGAGATCGAGTAAAATGAAGAATAATAGATATTTAAAAATGTGATATATAAACATTTTATTCGTTTGTACCTTTATCAACTCTTGAGAGTTGACTTATAGGAATTATTTTATGTAAAATGAGGTGCTGAATCCACTGGTGAAAACCGCAATGTCCTATTTTTAACTGTTTAGGAGATCAAGTAAAATGGAGAGTAATAAATGTTTAAAAATGTCATATATAAACATTTTATTCGTTAGTACCTTTATCAACTCTTGAGAGTAGACTTATAGGCCTTATATTATGTAAAATGAGGTGCTGAATCCAATGGTGAAAACCGCAATGTCCTATCTTTAACCGTTTTAGTGATCAAGTAAAATGGAGAATAATAGATATTTAAAAAAGTGATATATAAACATTTTATTCGTTAGTACCATTATCAACTCTTTAGAGTAGACTTATAGAACTTATTTTATGTAAAATGAGGTGCTGAATCCACCGGTGAAAACCGCAATGTCTTATCTTTAAGCGTTTAGGAGATCGAGTAAAATAGAGAGTAATAGATATTTAAAAATGTCAAACATAAACATTTTATTCGTTTGTACCTTTATCAACTCTTTAGAGTAGACTTATAGGAATTATTTTATGTAAAATAAGGTGCTGAATCCACTGGTGAAAACCGCAATGTCCTATCTTTAACTGATTAGGAGATCGAGTAAAATGGAGAATAATAGATATTTAAAAAGGTGATATATAAACATTTTATTCGTTTGAACCTTTATCAACTCTTTAGAGTAGACTTATAAGACTTATTTTATGTAAAATGAGGTGCTGAATCCACTGGTGAAAACCGCAATGTCCTATCTTTCACCGATTAGGACATCGAGTAAAATGGAGAAAAATAGATATTTAAAAATGTGATATATAACCATTTTATTCGTTTGTACCTTTATCAACTTTTAAGAGTAGACTTATAGAACTTATTTTATGTAAAATGAGGTGCTGAATCCAATGGTGAAAACCGCAATGTCCTATCTTTGACCGTTTAGGTGATTGAGTGAAATGGAGAATAATAGGTATTTAAAAATGTAAAATATAACCATTTTATTCGTTTGTACCTTTATCAACTCTTTAGAGTAGACTTATAGGAATTATTTTATGTAAAATAAGGTGCTGAATCCACTGGTGAAAACCGCAATGTACTATCTTTAACCGTTTAGGAGATCGAGTAAAATGGAGAGTAATAGATATTTAAAAATGTCACATATAAACATTTTATTCGTTTGTACCTTTATTAACTCTTTAGAGTAGACTTATAGGAATTATTTTATGTAAAATAAGGTGCTAAATCCACTGGTGGAAACCGCAATGTCCTACCTTTAACCGTTTAGGAAATCGAGTAAAATGGAAAATAATAGTTATTTAAAAATGTGATATATAAACATTTTATTCGTTTGTACCTTTATCAACTCTTGAGAGTTAACTTAGAAGATTTATTTAATGTTAAATGAGGAGCTGAATCCACTGGTGAAAACCGCAATGTCCTATCTTTAACCGTTTAGGAGATCAAGTAAAATGGAGAGTAATAAATGTTTAAAAATGTCATATATAAACATTTTATTCGTTTGTACCTTTATGAACTCTTGAGAGTATACTTATAGGACATATTTTATGTAAAATGAGGTGCTGAATCCAATAGTGAAAACCGCAATGTCTTATCTTTAACCGTTTAGGAGATCGAGTAAAATGGAAAGTAATAGATTTTTAAAAATGTCATATATAAACATTTTATTCGTTAGTACCTTTATCAACTCTTGAGAGTAGACTTATAGGACTTATTTTATGTAAAATGAGGTGCTGAATCCACCGGTGAAAACCGCAATGTCCTATTTTTAACCGTTTAGGAGATCGAGTGAAATGGAGAATAATAGATATTTAAAAATGTGATATATAAACATTTTATTCGTTTGTACCTTTATGAACTCTTGAGAGTATACTTATAGGACATATTTTATGTAAAATGAGGTGCTGAATCCACTGGTGAAAACCGCAATGTCTTATCTTTAACCGTTTAGGAGATCGAGTAAAATGGAAAGTAATAGATATTTAAAAATGTCATATATAAACATTTTATTCGTTAGTACCTTTATCAACTCTTGAGAGTAGACTTATAGGACTTATTTTATGTAAAATGAGGTGCTGAATCCACTGGTGAAAACCGCAATGTCTTATCTTTAAGCGTTTATTAGATCGAGTAAAATAGAGAGTAATAGATATTTAAAAATGTCAAACATAAACATTTTATTCGTTTGTACCTTTATCAACTCTTTAGAGTAGACTTATAGAAATTATTTTATGTAAAATAAGGTGCTGAATCCACTGGTGAAAACCGCAATGTCCTATCTTTAACTGATTAGGAGATCGAGTAAAATGGAGAATAATAGATATTTAAAAAGGTTATATATAAACATTTTATTCGTTTGAACCTTTATCAACTCTTTAGAGTAGACTTATAAGACTTATTTTATGTAAAATGAGGTGCTGAATCCACTGGTGAAAACCGCAATGTCCTATCTTTCACCGATTAGGACATCGAGTAAAATGGAGAAAAATAGATATTTAAAAATGTGATATATAACCATTTTATTCGTTTGTACCTTTATCAACTTTTAAGAGTAGACTTATAGAACTTATATTATGTAAAATAAGGTGCTAAATCCACTGGTGAAAACCGCAATGTCCTATCTTTAACCGTTTAAGAGAAAGAGTAAAATGGAGAATAATAGATATTTAAAAATGTGATATATAACCATTTTATTCGTTTGTACCTTTATCAACTCTTTAGAGTAGACTTATAGGAATTATTTTATGTAAAATGAGGTGCTGAATCCACTGGTGAAAACCGCAATGTCCTATCTTTAACCGTTTAAGAGAATAATAGATATTTATAAATGTGATATATAACCATTTTATTCGTTTGTACCTTTATCAACTCTTTAGGGTAGACTTATAGGAATTATTTTATGTAAAATGAGGTGCTGAATCCACTGGTGAAAACCGCAATGTCCTATCGTGAATCGTTTAGGAGATAGAGTGAAATGGAGAATAATAGATATTTAAAAAGGTGATATATTAACATTTTTTCCGTTTGTACCTTTATCAACTCGTTAGAGTAGACTTATAAAACTTATTTTATGTAAAATAAGGTGCTGAATCCACTGGTGAAAACCGCAATGTCCTATCTTTAACTGTTTAGGAGATCGAGTAAAATGAAGAATAATAGATATTTAAAAATGTGATATATAAACATTTTTTTCGTTTGTACCTTAATCAACTCCTGAGAGTGGACTTATAAGCCTTATATTAGGTAAAATGAGGTGCTGAATCCAATGGTGAAAACCGCAATGTCCTATCTTTGACCGTTTAGGTGATTGAGTGAAATGGAGAATAATAGGTATTTAAAAATGTAAAATATAACCATTTTATTCGTTTGTACCTTTATCAACTCTTTAGAGTTGACTTATAGGGATTATTTTATGTAAAATGAGGTGCTGAATCCACTGGTGAAAACCGCAATGTCCTATCTTTAACCGTTTAGGAGATCGAGTAAAATGGAAAATAATAGATATTTAAAAATGTGATATATAAACATTTTATTCGTTTGTACCTTTATCAACTCTTGAGTGTTGACTTATAGGAATTATTTTATGTAAAATGAGGTGCTGAATCCACTGGTGAAAACCGCAATGTCCTATTTTTAACTGTTTAGGAGATCAAGTAAAATGGAGAGTAATAAATGTTTAAAAATGTCATATATAAACATTTTATTCGTTAGTACCTTTATCAACTCTTGAGAGTAGACTTATAGGCCTTATATTATGTAAAATGAGGTGCTGAATCCAATGGTGAAAACCGCAATGTCCTATCTTTAACCGTTTTAGTGATCAAGTAAAATGGAGAATAATAGATATTTAAAAAAGTGATATATAAACATTTTATTCGTTAGTACCATTATCAACTCTTTAGAGTAGACTTATAGAACTTATTTTATGTAAAATGAGGTGCTGAATCCACCGGTGAAAACCGCAATGTCCTATCGTGAACCGTTTAGGAGATAGAGTGAAATGGAGAATAATAGATATTTAAAAATGTGATATATTAACATTTTTTCCGTTTGTACCTTTATCAACTCGTTAGAGTAGACTTATAAAACTTATTTTATGTAAAATAAGGTGCTGAATCCACTGGTGAAAACCGCAATGTCCTATCTTTAACTGTTTAGGAGATCGAGTAAAATGAAGAATAATAGATATTTAAAAATGTGATATATAAACATTTTTTTCGTTTGTACCTTAATCAACTCTTGAGAGTGGACTTATAAGCCTTATATTATGTAAAATGAGGTGCTGAATCCAATGGTGAAAACCGCAATGTCCTATCTTTGACCGTTTAGGTGATTGAGTGAAATGGAGAATAATAGGTATTTAAAAATGTAAAATATAACCATTTTATTCGTTTGTACCTTTATCAACTCTTTAGAGTAGACTTATAGGAATTATTTTATGTAAAATAAGGTGCTGAATCCACTAGTGAAAACCACAATGCCCTATCTTTAACCGTTTAGGAGATCGAGTAAAATGGAGAATAATTGACATTTAAAATGTGATATATAAACAATTTATTCGTTGGTACCATTATGAACTCTTGAGAGTAGACTTATAGGACTAATTTTATGTAAAATGAGGTGCTGAATTTACTGGTGAAAACCGCAATGTACTATCTTTAACCGTTTAGGAGATGGAGTAAAATGGAGAGTAATAGATATTTAAAAATGTCACATATAAACATTTTATTCGTTTGTACCTTTATTAACTCTTTAGAGTAGACTTATAGGAATTATTTTATGTAAAATAAGGTGCTAAATCCACTGGTGGAAACCGCAATGTCCTACCTTTAACCGTTTAGGAAATCGAGTAAAATGGAAAATAATAGATATTTAAAAATGTGATATATAAACATTTTATTCGTTTGTACCTTTATCAACTCTTGAGAGTTAACTTAGAAGATTTATTTAATGTTAAATGAGGTGCTGAATCCACTGGTGAAAACCGCAATGTCCTATCTTTAACCGTTTAGGAGATCAAGTAAAATGGAGAGTAATAAATGTTTAAAAATGTCATATATAAACATTTTATTCGTTTGTACCTTTATGAACTCTTGAGAGTATACTTATAGGTCATATTTTATGTAAAATGAGGTGCTGAATCCAATAGTGAAAACCGCAATGTCTTATCTTTAACCGTTTAGGAGATCGAGTAAAATGGAAAGTAATAGATATTTAAAAATGTCATATATAAACATTTTATTCGTTAGTACCTTTATCAACTCTTGAGAGTAGACTTATAGGACTTATTTTATGTAAAATGAGGTGCTGAATCAACCGGTGAAAACCGCAATGTCCTATCTTTAACCGTTTAGGAGATCGAGTGAAATGGAGAATAATAGATATTTAAAAATGTGATATATAAACATTTTATTCGTTTGTACCTTTATGAACTCTTGAGAGTATACTTATAGGACATATTTTATGTAAAATGAGGTGCTGAATCCACTGGTGAAAACCGCAATGTCTTATCTTTAACCGTTTAGGAGATCGAGTAAAATGGAAAGTAATAGATATTTAAAAATGTCATATATAAACATTTTAATCGTTAGTACCTTTATCAACTCTTGAGAGTAGACTTATAGGACTTATTTTATGTAAAATGAGGTGCTGAATCCACTGGTGAAAACCGCAATGTCTTATCTTTAAGCGTTTAGGAGATCGAGTAAAATAGAGAGTAATAGATATTTAAAAATGTCAAACATAAACATTTTATTCGTTTGTACCTTTATCAACTCTTTAGAGTAGACTTATAGGAATTATTTTATGTAAAATAAGGTGCTGAATCCACTGGTGAAAACCGCAATGTCCTATCTTTAACTGATTAGGAGATCGAGTAAAATGGAGAATAATAGATATTTAAAAAGGTGATATATAAACATTTTATTCGTTTGAACCTTTATCAACTCTTTAGAGTAGACTTATAAGACTTATTTTATGTAAAATGAGGTGCTGAATCCACTGGTGAAAACCGCAATGTCCTATCTTTCACCGATTAGGACATCGAGTAAAATGGAGAAAAATAGATATTTAAAAATGTGATATATAACCATTTTATTCGTTTGTACCTTTATCAACTTTTAAGAGTAGACTTATAGAACTTATTTTATGTAAAATAAGGTGCTGAATCCAATGGTGAAAACCGCAATGTCCTATCTTTGACCGTTTAGGTGATTGAGTAAAATGGAGAATAATAGGTATTTAAAAATGTGATATATAACCATTTTATTCGTTTGTACCTTTATCAACTCTTTAGAGTAGACTTATTGAACTTATTTTATGTAAAATGAGGTACTGAATCCACCGGTGAAAACCGCAATGTCCTATTTTTAACCGTTTAGGAGATCGAGTGAAATGGAGAATAGATATTTAAAAATGTGATATATAAATATTTTATTCGTTTGTACCTTTATGAACTCTTGAGAGTAGACTTATAGGACATATTTTATGTAAAATGAGGTGCTGAATCCACTGGTGAAAACCGCAATGTCCTATCTTTAACCGATTAGGACATCGAGTAAAATGGAGAAAAATAGATATTTAAAAATGTGATATATAACCATTTTATTCGTTTGTACCTTAATCAACTTTTAAGAGTAGACTTATAGAACTTATTTTATGTAAAATAAGGTGCTAAATCCACTGGTGAAAACCACAATGTCCTATCTTTAACCGTTTAAGAGAAAGAGTAAAATGGAGAATAATAGATATTTAAAAATGTGATATATAACCATTTTATTCGTTTGTACCTTTATCAACTCTTTAGAGTAGACTTATAGGAAATATTTTATGTAAAATGAGGTGCTGAATCCACTGGTGAAAACCGCAATGTCCTATCTTTAACCGTTTAAGAGAATAATAGATATTTAAAAATGTGATATATAACCATTTTATTCGTTTGTACCTTTATCAACTCTTTAGGGTAGACTTATAGGAATTATTTTATGTAAAATGAGGTGCTGAATCCACTGGTGAAAACCGCAATGTCCTATCGTGAACCGTTTAGGAGATAGAGTGAAATGGAGAATAATAGATATTTAAAAATGTGATATATTAACATTTTTTCCGTTTGTACCTTTATCAACTCGTTAGAGTAGACTTATAAAACTTATTTTATGTAAAATAAGGTGCTGAATCCACTGGTGAAAACCGCAATGTCCTATCTTTAACTGTTTAGGAGATCGAGTAAAATGAAGAATAATAGATATTTAAAAATGTGATATATAAACATTTTTTTCGTTTGTACCTTAATCAACTCTTGAGAGTGGACTTATAGGCCTTATATTATGTAAAATGAGGTGCTGAATCCAATGGTGAAAACCGCAATGTCCTATCTTTGACCGTTTAGGTGATTGAGTGAAATGGAGAATAATAGGTATTTAAAAATGTAATATATAACCATTTTATTCGTTTGTACCTTTATCAACTCTTTAGAGTAGACTTATAGGAATTATTTTATGTAAAATAAGGTGCTGAATCCACTAGTGAAAACCACAATGCCCTATCTTTAACCGTTTAGGAGATCGAGTAAAATGGAGAATAATTGACATTTAAAATGTGATATATAAACAATTTATTCGTTGGTACCATTATGAACTCTTGAGAGTAGACTTATAGGACTTATTTTATGTAAAATGAGGTGCTGAATCCACTGGTGAAAACCGCAATGTACTATCTTTAACCGTTTAGGAGATCGAGTAAAATGGAGAGTAATAGATATTTAAAAATGTCACATATAAACATTTTATTCGTTTGTACCTTTATTAACTCTTTAGAGTAGACTTATAGGAATTATTTTATGTAAAATAAGGTGCTAAATCCACTGGTGGAAACCGCAATGTCCTACCTTTAACCGTTTAGGAAATCGAGTAAAATGGAAAATAATAGATATTTAAAAATGTGATATATAAACATTTTATTCGTTTGTACCTTTATCAACTCTTGAGAGTTAACTTAGAAGATTTATTTAATGTTAAATGAGGTGCTGAATCCACTGGTGAAAACCGCAATGTCCTATCTTTAACCGTTTAGGAGATCAAGTAAAATGGAGAGTAATAAATGTTTAAAAATGTCATATATAAACATTTTATTCGTTTGTACCTTTATGAACTCTTGAAAGTATACTTATAGGACATATTTTATGTAAAATGAGGTGCTGAATCCAATAGTGAAAACCGCAATGTCTTATCTTTAACCGTTTTGGTGATCGAGTAAAATGGAGAATAATAGATATTTAAAAATGTGATATATAAACATTTTTTTCGTTTGTACCTTAATCAACTCTTGAGAGTGGACTTATAGGCCTTATATTATGTAAAATGAGGTGCTGAATCCAATGGTGAAAACCGCAATGTCCTATCTTTGACCGTTTAGGTGATTGAGTAAAATGGAGAATAATAGGTATTTAAAAATGTGATATATAAACATTTTTTTCGTTTGTACCTTAATCAACTCTTGAGAGTGGACTTATAGGCCTTATATTATGTAAAATGAGGTGCTGAATCCAATGGTGAAAACCGCAATGTCCTATCTTTGACCGTTTAGGTGATTGAGTAAAATGGAGAATAATAGGTATTTAAAAATGTGATATATAACCATTTTATTCGTTTGTACCTTTATCAACACTTGAGAGTAGACTTATAGGACTTATTTTATGTAAAATGAGGTACTGAATCCACCGGTGAAAACCGCAATGTCTTATTTTTAACCGTTTAGAAGATCGAGTGAAATGGAGAATAGATATTTAAAAATGTGATATATAAATATTTTATTCGTTTGTACCTTTATGAACTCTTGAGAGTAGACTTATAGAACATATTTTATGTAAAATGAGGTGCTGAATCCACTGGTAAAAACCGCAATGTCTTATCTTTAAGCGTTTAGGGGATCGAGTAAAATGGAGAGTAATAGATATTTAAAAATGTCATACATAAACATTTTATTCATTTGTACCTTTATCAACTCTTTAGAGTAGACTTATAGGAATTATTTTATGTAAAATAAGGTGCTGAATCCACTGGTGAAAACCGCAATGTCCTATCTTTGACCGTTTAGGTGATCGAATAAAATGGAGAATAATAGATATTTTAAAATGTGAAATATAACCATTTTATTCGTTTGTACCTTTATCAACTTTTGAGAGTAGACTTATAGAACTTATTTTATGTAAAATGAGATGCTGAATCCACTGGTGAAAACCGCAATGTCCTATCTTTAACCGATTAGGACATCGAGTAAAATGGAGAATATTAGATATTTAAAAATGTGATATATAAACCTTTTATTCGTTTGTACCTTTATCAACTTTTGAGAGTAGACTTATAGAACTTATTTTATATAAAATAAGGTGCTGAATCCTCTGGTGAAAACCGCATGTCCTATCTTTAACCGTTTAGGAAATCGAGTAAAATGGAGAATAATAGATATTTAAAAATGTGATATATAACCATTTTATTCGTTTGTTCCTTTATCAACTCTTTAAAGTAGACTTATAGGACTAAATTTATGTAAAATGATGTGCTGAATCCACTGGTGAAAACCGCAATGTCCTATCTTTAACTGTTTAGGAGATCGAGTAAAATGGAGAATAATAGTTATTAAAGAATATGATATTTAAACATTTTATTCGTTTGAACCTTTATCAACTCTTTAGAGTAGACTAATAAGACTTATTTTATGCAAAATAAGATGCTGAATCCACCGGTGAAAGCCGCAATGTCCTATCTTTGACCGTTTAGGTGATCGAGTAAAATGGAGAATAATAGGTATTTAAAAATGTGATATATAAACATTTTATTCGGTTGTACCTTTATCAACTCTTAAGAGTAGACTTATAGGACTTATTTTAAGTAAAATAAGGTGCTGAATCCACTGGTGAGAACCGCAATGTCCAATCTTTAACCGTTTAGGACATCGAGTAAAATGGAGAATAATAGATATTTAAAAAAGTAATATATAAACATTTTATTCGTTTGTACCATTATCAACTCTTTAGAGTAGACTTATAGAACTTATTTTATGTAAAATGAGGTGCTGAATCCACCGGTGAAAACCGCAATGTCCTATCTGTAACCGTTTAGGAGATCGAGTAAAATAGAGAGTAATAGATATTTAAAAATGTCAAACCTAAACATTTTATTCGTTTGTACCTTTATCAACTCTTTAGAGTAGACTTATAGGAATTATTTTATGTAAAATAAGGTGCTGAATCCACTAGTGAAAACCGCATGTCCTACCTTTAACCGTCTAGGAGATCGAGTAAAATGGAAAATAATAGATATTTAAAAATGTGATATATAAACATTTTATTCGTTTGTACCTTTATCAACTTTTGAGAGTAAACTTATAGATCTTATTTTATGTAAAATGAGGTGCTAAATCCACTGATGAAAACCGCAATGTCCTATCTCTAACGGTTTAGGAGATCGAGTAAAATCGAGAATAATAGATATTTGAAAATGTGATATATAAACATTTTATTCGTTTGTACCTTTATCAACTCTTTAGGGTAGACTTATAGAACTTATTTTATGTAAAATGAGGTGCTGAATCCACCGGTGAAAACCGCAATGTCCTATCTGTAACCGTTTAGGAGATCGAGTAAAATAGAGAGTAATAGATATTTAAAAATGTCAAACCTAAACATTTTATTCGTTTGTACCTTTATCAACTTTTGAGAGTAAACTTATAGATCTTATTTTATGTAAAATGAGGTGCTAAATCCACTGATGAAAACCGCAATGTCCTATCTCTAACGGTTTAGGAGATCGAGTAAAATCGAGAATAATAGATATTTGAAAATGTGATATATAACCATTTTATTCGTTTGTACCTTTATCAACTCTTTAGGGTAGACTTATAGGAATTATTTTATGTAAAATGAGGTGCTGAATCCACTGATGAAAACCGCAATGTCCTATCGTGAACCGTTTATGAGATCGAGTAAAATGGAAAGTAATAGATATTTAAAAATGTCATATATAAACATTTTATTCGTTAGTACCTTTATCAACTCTTGAGAGTAGACTTATAGGACTTATTTTATGTAAAATGAGGTGCTGAATCCACTGGTGAAAACCGCAATGTCTTATCTTTAAGCGTTTAGGAGATCGAGTAAAATAGAGAGTAATAGATATTTAAAAATGTCAAACATAAACATTTTATTCGTTTGTACCTTTATCAACTCTTTAGAGTAGACTTATAGGAATTATTTTATGTAAAATAAGGTGCTGAATCCACTGGTGAAAACCGCAATGTCCTATCTTTAACTGATTAGGAGATCGAGTAAAATGGAGAATAATAGATATTTAAAAAGGTGATATATAAACATTTTATTCGTTTGAACCTTTATCAACTCTTTAGAGTAGACTTATAAGACTTATTTTATGTAAAATGAGGTGCTGAATCCACTGGTGAAAACCGCAATGTCCTATCTTTCACCGATTAGGACATCGAGTAAAATGGAGAAAAATAGATATTTAAAAATGTGATATATAACCATTTTATTCGTTTGTACCTTTATCAACTTTTAAGAGTAGACTTATAGAACTTATTTTATGTAAAATAAGGTGCTAAATCCACTGGTGAAAACCGCAATGTCCTATCTTTAACCGTTTAAGAGAAAGAGTAAAATGGAGAATAATAGATATTTAAAAATGTGATATATAACCATTTTATTCGTTTGTACCTTTATCAACTCTTTAGAGTAGACTTATAGGAATTATTTTATGTAAAATGAGGTGCCGAATCCATTGGTGAAAACAGCAATGTCCTATCTTTAACCGTTTAAGAGAATAATAGATATTTAAAAATGTGATATATAACCATTTTATTCGTTTGTACCTTTATCAACTCTTTAGGGTAGACTTATAGGAATTATTTTATGTAAAATGAGGTGCTGAATCCACTGGTGAAAACCGCAATGTCCTATCGTGAACCGTTTAGGAGATAGAGTGAAATGGAGAATAATAGATATTTAAAAATGTGATATATTAACATTTTTTCCGTTTGTACCTTTATCAACTCGTTAGAGTAGACTTATAAAACTTATTTTATGTAAAATAAGGTGCTGAATCCACTGGTGAAAACCGCAATGTCCTATCTTTAACTGTTTAGGAGATCGAGTAAAATGAAGAATAATAGATATTTAAAAATGTGATATATAAACATTTTTTTCGTTTGTACCTTAATCAACTCTTGAGAGTGGACTTATAGGCCTTATATTATGTAAAATGAGGTGCTGAATCCAATGGTGAAAACCGCAATGTCCTATCTTTGACCGTTTAGGTGATTGAGTGAAATGGAGAATAATAGGTATTTAAAAATTTAATATATAACCATTTTATTCGTTTGTACCTTTATCAACTCTTTAGAGTAGACTTATAGGAATTATTTTATGTAAAATGAGGTGCTGAATCCACTGGTGAAAACCGCAATGTCCTATCTTTCACCGATTAGGACATCGAGTAAAATGGAGAAAAATAGATATTTAAAAATGTGATATATAACCATTTTATTCGTTTGTACCTTTATCAACTTTTAAGAGTAGACTTATAGAACTTATTTTATGTAAAATGAGGTGCTGAATCCACCGGTGAAAACCGCAATGTCTTATCTTTAAGCGTTTAGGAGATCGAGTAAAATAGAGAGTAATAGATATTTAAAAATGTCAAACATAAACATTTTATTCGTTTGTACCTTTATGAACTCTTGAGAGTATACTTATAGGACATATTTTATGTAAAATGAGGTGCTGAATCCAATAGTGAAAACCGCAATGTCTTATCTTTAACCGTTTAGGAGATCGAGTAAAATGGAAAGTAATAGATATTTAAAAATGTCATATATAAACATTTTATTCGTTAGTACCTTTATCAACTCTTGAGAGTAGACTTATAGGACTTATTTTATGTAAAATGAGGTGCTGAATCCACCGGTGAAAACTGCAATGTCCTATCTTTAACCGTTTAGGAGATCGAGTGAAATGGAGAATAATAGATATTTAAAAATGTGATATATAAACATTTTATTCGTTTGTACCTTTATGAACTCTTGAGAGTATACTTATAGGACATATTTTATGTAAAATGAGGTGCTGAATCCACTGGTGAAAACCGCAATGTCTTATCTTTAACCGTTTAGGAGATCGAGTAAAATGGAAAGTAATAGATATTTAAAAATGTCATATATAAACATTTTATTCGTTAGTACCTTTATCAACTCTTGAGAGTAGACTTATAGGACTTATTTTATGTAAAATGAGGTGCTGAATCCACTGGTGAAAACCGCAATGTCCTATCGTGAACCGTTTAAGAGAAAGAGTAAAATGGAGAATAATAGATATTTAAAAATGTGATATATAACCATTTTATTCGTTTGTACCTTTATCAACTCTTTAGAGTAGACTTATAGGGATTATTTTATGTAAAATGAGGTGCTGAATCCACTGGTGAAAACCGCAATGTCCTATCTTTAACTGTTTAGGAGATCGAGTAAAATGAAGAATAATAGATATTTAAAAATGTGATATATAAACATTTTATTCGTTTGTACCTTTATCAACTCTTGAGAGTTGACTTATAGGAATTATTTTATGTAAAATAAGGTGCTGAATCCACTAGTGAAAACCACAATGCCCTATCTTTAACCGTTTAGGAGATCGAGTAAAATGGAGAATAATTGACATTTAAAATGTGATATATAAACAATTTATTCGTTGGTACCATTATGAACTCTTGAGAGTAGACTTATAGGACTTATTTTATGTAAAATGAGGTGCTGAATCCACTGGTGAAAACCGCAATGTACTATCTTTAACCGTTTAGGAGATCGAGTAAAATGGAGAGTAATAGATATTTAAAAATGTCACATATAAACATTTTATTCGTTTGTACCTTTATTAACTCTTTAGAGTAGACTTATAGGAATTATTTTATGTAAAATAAGGTGCTAAATCCACTGGTGGAAACCGCAATGTCCTACCTTTAACCGTTTAGGAAATCGAGTAAAATGGAAAATAATAGTTATTTAAAAATGTGATATATAAACATTTTATTCGTTTGTACCTTTATCAACTCTTGAGAGTTAACTTAGAAGATTTATTTAATGTTAAATGAGGTGCTGAATCCACTGGTGAAAACCGCAATGTCCTATCTTTAACCGTTTAGGAGATCAAGTAAAATGGAGAGTAATAAATGTTTAAAAATGTCATATATAAACATTTTATTCGTTTGTACCTTTATGAACTCTTGAGAGTATACTTATAGGACATATTTTATGTAAAATGAGGTGCTGAATCCAATAGTGAAAACCGCAATGTCTTATCTTTAACCGTTTAGGAGATCGAGTAAAATGGAAAGTAATAGATTTTTAAAAATGTCATATATAAACATTTTATTCGTTAGTACCTTTATCAACTCTTGAGAGTAGACTTATAGGACTTATTTTATGTAAAATGAGGTGCTGAATCCACCGGTGAAAACCGCAATGTCCTATTTTTAACCGTTTAGGAGATCGAGTGAAATGGAGAATAATAGATATTTAAAAATGTGATATATAAACATTTTATTCGTTTGTACCTTTATGAACTCTTGAGAGTATACTTATAGGACATATTTTATGTAAAATGAGGTGCTGAATCCACTGGTGAAAACCGCAATGTCTTATCTTTAACCGTTTAGGAGATCGAGTAAAATGGAAAGTAATAGATATTTAAAAATGTCATATATAAACATTTTATTCGTTAGTACCTTTATCAACTCTTGAGAGTAGACTTATAGGACTTATTTTATGTAAAATGAGGTGCTGAATCCACTGGTGAAAACCGCAATGTCCTATCGTGAACCGTTTAAGAGAAAGAGTAAAATGGAGAATAATAGATATTTAAAAATGTGATATATAACCATTTTATTCGTTTGTACCTTTATCAACTCTTTAGAGTAGACTTATAGGGATTATTTTATGTAAAATGAGGTGCTGAATCCACTGGTGAAAACCGCAATGTCCTATCTTTAACTGTTTAGGAGATCGAGTAAAATGAAGAATAATAGATATTTAAAAATGTGATATATAAACATTTTATTCGTTTGTACCTTTATCAACTCTTGAGAGTTGACTTATAGGAATTATTTTATGTAAAATGAGGTGCTGAATCCACTGGTGAAAACCGCAATGTCCTATTTTTAACTGTTTAGGAGATCAAGTAAAATGGAGAGTAATAAATGTTTAAAAATGTCATATATAAACATTTTATTCGTTAGTACCTTTATCAACTCTTGAGAGTAGACTTATAGGCCTTATATTATGTAAAATGAGGTGCTGAATCCAATGGTGAAAACCGCAATGTCCTATCTTTAACCGTTTTAGTGATCAAGTAAAATGGAGAATAATAGATATTTAAAAAAGTGATATATAAACATTTTATTCGTTAGTACCATTATCAACTCTTTAGAGTAGACTTATAGAACTTATTTAATGTAAAATGAGGTGCTGAATCCACCGGTGAAAACCGCAATGTCTTATCTTTAAGCGTTTAGGAGATCGAGTAAAATAGAGAGTAATAGATATTTAAAAATGTCAAACATAAACATTTTATTCGTTTGTACCTTTATCAACTCTTTAGAGTAGACTTATAGGAATTATTTTATGTAAAATAAGGTGCTGAATCCACTGGTGAAAACCGCAATGTCCTATCTTTAACTGATTAGGAGATCGAGTAAAATGGAGAATAATAGATATTTAAAAAGGTGATATATAAACATTTTATTCGTTTGAACCTTTATCAACTCTTTAGAGTAGACTTATAAGACTTATTTTATGTAAAATGAGGTGCTGAATCCACTGGTGAAAACCGCAATGTCCTATCTTTCACCGATTAGGACATCGAGTAAAATGGAGAAAAATAGATATTTAAAAATGTGATATATAACCATTTTATTCGTTTGTACCTTTATCAACTTTTAAGAGTAGACTTATAGAACTTATTTTATGTAAAATGAGGTGCTGAATCCAATGGTGAAAACCGCAATGTCCTATCTTTGACCGTTTAGGTGATTGAGTGAAATGGAGAATAATAGGTATTTAAAAATGTAAAATATAACCATTTTATTCGTTTGTACCTTTATCAACTCTTTAGAGTAGACTTATAGGAATTATTTTATGTAAAATAAGGTGCTGAATCCACTAGTGAAAACCACAATGCCCTATCTTTAACCGTTTAGGAGATCGAGTAAAATGGAGAATAATTGACATTTAAAATGTGATATATAAACAATTTATTCGTTGGTACCATTATGAACTCTTGAGAGTAGACTTATAGGACTTATTTTATGTAAAATGAGGTGCTGAATCCACTGGTGAAAACCGCAATGTACTATCTTTAACCGTTTAGGAGATCGAGTAAAATGGAGAGTAATAGATATTTAAAAATGTCACATATAAACATTTTATTCGTTTGTACCTTTATTTACTCTTTAGAGTAGACTTATAGGAATTATTTTATGTAAAATAAGGTGCTAAATCCACTGGTGGAAACCGCAATGTCCTACCTTTAACCGTTTAGGAAATCGAGTAAAATGGAAAATAATAGTTATTTAAAAATGTGATATATAAACATTTTATTCGTTTGTACCTTTATCAACTCTTGAGAGTTAACTTAGAAGATTTATTTAATGTTAAATGAGGTGCTGAATCCACTGGTGAAAACCGCAATGTCCTATCTTTAACCGTTTAGGAGATCAAGTAAAATGGAGAGTAATAAATGTTTAAAAATGTCATATATAAACATTTTATTCGTTTGTACCTTTATGAACTCTTGAGAGTATACTTATAGGACATATTTTATGTAAAATGAGGTGCTGAATCCAATAGTGAAAACCGCAATGTCTTATCTTTAACCGTTTAGGAGATCGAGTAAAATGGAAAGTAATAGATTTTTAAAAATGTCATATATAAACATTTTATTCGTTAGTACCTTTATCAACTCTTGAGAGTAGACTTATAGGACTTATTTTATGTAAAATGAGGTGCTGAATCCACCGGTGAAAACCGCAATGTCCTATTTTTAACCGTTTAGGAGATCGAGTGAAATGGAGAATAATAGATATTTAAAAATGTGATATATAAACATTTTATTCGTTTGTACCTTTATGAACTCTTGAGAGTATACTTATAGGACATATTTTATGTAAAATGAGGTGCTGAATCCACTGGTGAAAACCGCAATGTCTTATCTTTAACCGTTTAGGAGATCGAGTAAAATGGAAAGTAATAGATATTTAAAAATGTCATATATAAACATTTTATTCGTTAGTACCTTTATCAACTCTTGAGAGTAGACTTATAGGACTTATTTTATGTAAAATGAGGTGCTGAATCCACTGGTGAAAACCGCAATGTCTTATCTTTAAGCGTTTATTAGATCGAGTAAAATAGAGAGTAATAGATATTTAAAAATGTCAAACATAAACATTTTATTCGTTTGTACCTTTATCAACTCTTTAGAGTAGACTTATAGAAATTATTTTATGTAAAATAAGGTGCTGAATCCACTGGCGAAAACCGCAATGTCCTATCTTTAACTGATTAGGAGATCGAGTAAAATGGAGAATAATAGATATTTAAAAAGGTTATATATAAACATTTTATTCGTTTGAACCTTTATCAACTCTTTAGAGTAGACTTATAAGACTTATTTTATGTAAAATGAGGTGCTGAATCCACTGGTGAAAACCGCAATGTCCTATCTTTCACCGATTAGGACATCGAGTAAAATGGAGAAAAATAGATATTTAAAAATGTGATATATAACCATTTTATTCGTTTGTACCTTTATCAACTTTTAAGAGTAGACTTATAGAACTTATATTATGTAAAATAAGGTGCTAAATCCACTGGTGAAAACCGCAATGTCCTATCTTTAACCGTTTAAGAGAAAGAGTAAAATGGAGAATAATAGATATTTAAAAATGTGATATATAACCATTTTATTCGTTTGTACCTTTATCAACTCTTTAGAGTAGACTTATAGGAATTATTTTATGTAAAATGAGGTGCTGAATCCACTGGTGAAAACCGCAATGTCCTATCTTTAACCGTTTAAGAGAATAATAGATATTTAAAAATGTGATATATAACCATTTTATTCGTTTGTACCTTTATCAACTCTTTAGGGTAGACTTATAGGAATTATTTTATGTAAAATGAGGTGCTGAATCCACTGGTGAAAACCGCAATGTCCTATCGTGAATCGTTTAGGAGATAGAGTGAAATGGAGAATAATAGATATTTAAAAAGGTGATATATTAACATTTTTTCCGTTTGTACCTTTATCAACTCGTTAGAGTAGACTTATAAAACTTATTTTATGTAAAATAAGGTGCTGAATCCACTGGTGAAAACCGCAATGTCCTATCTTTAACTGTTTAGGAGATCGAGTAAAATGAAGAATAATAGATATTTAAAAATGTGATATATAAACATTTTTTTCGTTTGTACCTTAATCAACTCTTGAGAGTGGACTTATAAGCCTTATATTATGTAAAATGAGGTGCTGAATCCAATGGTGAAAACCGCAATGTCCTATCTTTGACCGTTTAGGTGATTGAGTGAAATGGAGAATAATAGGTATTTAAAAATGTAAAATATAACCATTTTATTCGTTTGTACCTTTATCAACTCTTTAGAGTTGACTTATAGGGATTATTTTATGTAAAATGAGGTGCTGAATCCACTGGTGAAAACCGCAATGTCCTATCTTTAACCGTTTAGGAGATCGAGTAAAATGGAAAATAATAGATATTTAAAAATGTGATATATAAACATTTTATTCGTTTGTACCTTTATCAACTCTTGAGTGTTGACTTATAGGAATTATTTTATGTAAAATGAGGTGCTGAATCCACTGGTGAAAACCGCAATGTCCTATTTTTAACTGTTTAGGAGATCAAGTAAAATGGAGAGTAATAAATGTTTAAAAATGTCAAATATAAACATTTTATTCGTTAGTACCTTTATCAACTCTTGAGAGTAGACTTATAGGCCTTATATTATGTAAAATGAGGTGCTGAATCCAATGGTGAAAACCGCAATGTCCTATCTTTAACCGTTTTAGTGATCAAGTAAAATGGAGAATAATAGATATTTAAAAAAGTGATATATAAACATTTTATTCGTTAGTACCATTATCAACTCTTTAGAGTAGACTTATAGAACTTATTTTATGTAAAATGAGGTGCTGAATCCACCGGTGAAAACCGCAATGTCCTATCGTGAACCGTTTAGGAGATAGAGTGAAATGGAGAATAATAGATATTTAAAAATGTGATATATTAACATTTTTTCCGTTTGTACCTTTATCAACTCGTTAGAGTAGACTTATAAAACTTATTTTATGTAAAATAAGGTGCTGAATCCACTGGTGAAAACCGCAATGTCCTATCTTTAACTGTTTAGGAGATCGAGTAAAATGAAGAATAATAGATATTTAAAAATGTGATATATAAACATTTTTTTCGTTTGTACCTTAATCAACTCTTGAGAGTGGACTTATAAGCCTTATATTATGTAAAATGAGGTGCTGAATCCAATGGTGAAAACCGCAATGTCCTATCTTTGACCGTTTAGGTGATTGAGTGAAATGGAGAATAATAGGTATTTAAAAATGTAAAATATAACCATTTTATTCGTTTGTACCTTTATCAACTCTTTAGAGTAGACTTATAGGAATTATTTTATGTAAAATAAGGTGCTGAATCCACTAGTGAAAACCACAATGCCCTATCTTTAACCGTTTAGGAGATCGAGTAAAATGGAGAATAATTGACATTTAAAATGTGATATATAAACAATTTATTCGTTGGTACCATTATGAACTCTTGAGAGTAGACTTATAGGACTAATTTTATGTAAAATGAGGTGCTGAATTTACTGGTGAAAACCGCAATGTACTATCTTTAACCGTGTAGGAGATGGAGTAAAATGGAGAGTAATAGATATTTAAAAATGTCACATATAAACATTTTATTCGTTTGTACCTTTATTAACTCTTTAGAGTAGACTTATAGGAATTATTTTATGTAAAATAAGGTGCTAAATCCACTGGTGGAAACCGCAATGTCCTACCTTTAACCGTTTAGGAAATCGAGTAAAATGGAAAATAATAGATATTTAAAAATGTGATATATAAACATTTTATTCGTTTGTACCTTTATCAACTCTTGAGAGTTAACTTAGAAGATTTATTTAATGTTAAATGAGGTGCTGAATCCACTGGTGAAAACCGCAATGTCCTATCTTTAACCGTTTAGGAGATCAAGTAAAATGGAGAGTAATAAATGTTTAAAAATGTCATATATAAACATTTTATTCGTTTGTACCTTTATGAACTCTTGAGAGTATACTTATAGGTCATATTTTATGTAAAATGAGGTGCTGAATCCAATAGTGAAAACCGCAATGTCTTATCTTTAACCGTTTAGGAGATCGAGTAAAATGGAAAGTAATAGATATTTAAAAATGTCATATATAAACATTTTATTCGTTAGTACCTTTATCAACTCTTGAGAGTAGACTTATAGGACTTATTTTATGTAAAATGAGGTGCTGAATCAACCGGTGAAAACCGCAATGTCCTATCTTTAACCGTTTAGGAGATCGAGTGAAATGGAGAATAATAGATATTTAAAAATGTGATATATAAACATTTTATTCGTTTGTACCTTTATGAACTCTTGAGAGTATACTTATAGGACATATTTTATGTAAAATGAGGTGCTGAATCCACTGGTGAAAACCGCAATGTCTTATCTTTAACCGTTTAGGAGATCGAGTAAAATGGAAAGTAATAGATATTTAAAAATGTCATATATAAACATTTTATTCGTTAGTACCTTTATCAACTCTTGAGAGTAGACTTATAGGACTTATTTTATGTAAAATGAGGTGCTGAATCCACTGGTGAAAACCGCAATGTCTTATCTTTAAGCGTTTAGGAGATCGAGTAAAATAGAGAGTAATAGATATTTAAAAATGTCAAACATAAACATTTTATTCGTTTGTACCTTTATCAACTCTTTAGAGTAGACTTATAGGAATTATTTTATGTAAAATAAGGTGCTGAATCCACTGGTGAAAACCGCAATGTCCTATCTTTAACTGATTAGGAGATCGAGTAAAATGGAGAATAATAGATATTTAAAAAGGTGATATATAAACATTTTATTCGTTTGAACCTTTATCAACTCTTTAGAGTAGACTTATAAGACTTATTTTATGTAAAATAAGGTGCTAAATCCACTGGTGAAAACCGCAATGTCCTATCTTTAACCGTTTAAGAGAAAGAGTAAAATGGAGAATAATAGATATTTAAAAATGTGATATATAACCATTTTATTCGTTTGTACCTTTATCAACTCTTTAGAGTAGACTTATAGGAATTATTTTATGTAAAATGAGGTGCTGAATCCACTGGTGAAAACCGCAATGTCCTATCTTTAACCGTTTAAGAGAATAATAGATATTTAAAAATGTGATATATAACCATTTTATTCGTTTGTACCTTTATCAACTCTTGAGAGTTAACTTAGAAGATTTATTTAATGTTAAATGAGGTGCTGAATCCACTGGTGAAAACCGCAATGTCCTATCTTTAACCGTTTAGGAGATCAAGTAAAATGGAGAGTAATAAATGTTTAAAAATGTCATATATAAACATTTTATTCGTTAGTACCTTTATCAACTCTTGAGAGTAGACTTATAGGCCTTATATTATGTAAAATGAGGTGCTGAATCCAATAGTGAAAACCGCAATGTCCTATCTTTAACCGTTTTGGTGATCGAGTAAAATGGAGAATAATAGATATTTAAAAATGTGTTATATAAACATTTTTTTCGTTTGTACCTTAATCAACTCTTGAGAGTGGACTTATAGGCCTTATATTATGTAAAATGAGGTGCTGAATCCAATGGTGAAAACCGCAATGTCCTATCTTTGACCGTTTAGGTGATTGAGTAAAATGGAGAATAATAGGTATTTAAAAATGTGATATATAAACATTTTTTTCGTTTGTACCTTAATCAACTCTTGAGAGTGGACTTATAGGCCTTATATTATGTAAAATGAGGTGCTGAATCCAATGGTGAAAACCGCAATGTCCTATCTTTGACCGTTTAGGTGATTGAGTAAAATGGGGAATAATAGGTATTTAAAAATGTGATATATAACCATTTTATTCGTTTGTACCTTTATCAACTCTTTAGAGTAGACTTATTGAACTTATTTTATGTAAAATGAGGTACTGAATCCACCGGTGAAAACCGCAATGTCCTATTTTTAACCGTTTAGGAGATCGAGTGAAATGGAGAATAGATATTTAAAAATGTGATATATAAATATTTTATTCGTTTGTACCTTTATGAACTCTTGAGAGTAGACTTATAGGACATATTTTATGTAAAATGAGGTGCTGAATCCACTGGTGAAAACCGCAATGTCCTATCTTTAACCGTTTAAGAGAATAATAGATATTTAAAAATGTGATATATAACCATTTTATTCGTTTGTACCTTTATCAACTCTTTAGGGTAGACTTATAGGAATTATTTTATGTAAAATGAGGTACTGAATCCACTGGTGAAAACCGCAATGTCCTATCGTGAACCGTTTAGGAGATAGAGTGAAATGGAGAATAATAGATATTTAAAAATGTGATATATTAACATTTTTTCCGTTTGTACCTTTATCAACTCGTTAGAGTAGACTTATAAAACTTATTTTATGTAAAATAAGGTGCTGAATCCACTGGTGAAAACCGCAATGTCCTATCTTTAACTGTTTAGGAGATCGAGTAAAATGAAGAATAATAGATATTTGAAAATGTGATATATAAACATTTTTTTCGTTTGTACCTTAATCAACTCTTGAGAGTGGACTTATAGGCCTTATATTATGTAAAATGAGGTGCTGAATCCAATGGTGAAAACCGCAATGTCCTATCTTTGACCGTTTAGGTGATTGAGTGAAATGGAGAATAATAGGTATTTAAAAATGTAATATATAACCATTTTATTCGTTTGTACCTTTATCAACTCTTTAGAGTAGACTTATAGGAATTATTTTATGTAAAATAAGGTGCTGAATCCACTAGTAAAAACCACAATGCCCTATCTTTAACCGTTTAGGAGATCGAGTAAAATGGAGAATAATTGACATTTAAAATGTGATATATAAACAATTTATTCGTTGGTACCATTATGAACTCTTGAGAGTAGACTTATAGGACTTATTTTATGTAAAATGAGGTGCTGAATCCACTGGTGAAAACCGCAATGTACTATCTTTAACCGTTTAGGAGATCGAGTAAAATGGAGAGTAATAGATATTTAAAAATGTCACATATAAACATTTTATTCGTTTGTACCTTTATTAACTCTTTAGAGTAGACTTATAGGAATTATTTTATGTAAAATAAGGTGCTAAATCCACTGGTGGAAACCGCAATGTCCTACCTTTAACCGTTTAGGAAATCGAGTAAAATGGAAAATAATAGATATTTAAAAATGTGATATATAAACATTTTATTCGTTTGTACCTTTATCAACTCTTGAGAGTTAACTTAGAAGATTTATTTAATGTTAAATGAGGTGCTGAATCCACTGGTGAAAACCGCAATGTCCTATCTTTAACCGTTTAGGAGATCAAGTAAAATGGAGAGTAATAAATGTTTAAAAATGTCATATATAAACATTTTATTCGTTAGTACCTTTATCAACTCTTGAGAGTAGACTTATAGGCCTTATATTATGTAAAATGAGGTGCTGAATCCAATGGTGAAAACCGCAATGTCCTATCTTTGACCGTTTAGGTGATTGAGTAAAATGGAAAATAATAGGTATTTAAAAATGTGATATATAAACATTTTTTTCGTTTGTACCTTAATCAACTCTTGAGAGTGGACTTATAGGCCTTATATTATGTAAAATGAGGTGCTGAATCCAATGGTGAAAACCGCAATGTCCTATCTTTGACCGCTTAGGTGATTGAGTAAAATGGAGAATAATAGGTATTTAAAAATGTGATATATAACCATTTTATTCGTTTGTACCTTTATCAACTCTTTAGAGTAGACTTATTGAACTTATTTTATGTAAAATGAGGTACTGAATCCACCGGTGAAAACCGCAATGTCCTATTTTTAACCGTTTAGGAGATCGAGTGAAATGGAGAATAGATATTTAAAAATGTGATATATAAATATTTTATTCGTTTGTACCTTTATGAACTCTTGAGAGTAGACTTATAGGACATATTTTATGTAAAATGAGGTGCTGAATCCACTGGTGAAAACCGCAATGTCCTATCTTTAACCGATTAGGACATCGAGTAAAATGGAGAAAAATAGATATTTAAAAATGTGATATATAACCATTTTATTCGTTTGTACCTTAATCAACTTTTAAGAGTAGACTTATAGAACTTATTTTATGTAAAATAAGGTGCTAAATCCACTGGTGAAAACCACAATGTCCTATCTTTAACCGTTTAAGAGAAAGAGTAAAATGGAGAATAATAGATATTTAAAAATGTGATATATAACCATTTTATTCGTTTGTACCTTTATCAACTCTTTAGAGTAGACTTATAGGAAATATTTTATGTAAAATGAGGTGCTGAATCCACTGGTGAAAACCGCAATGTCCTATCTTTAACCGTTTAAGAGAATAATAGATATTTAAAAATGTGATATATAACCATTTTATTCGTTTGTACCTTTATCAACTCTTTAGGGTAGACTTATAGGAATTATTTTATGTAAAATGAGGTGCTGAATCCACTGGTGAAAACCGCAATGTCCTATCGTGAACCGTTTAGGAGATAGAGTGAAATGGAGAATAATAGATATTTAAAAATGTGATATATTAACATTTTTTCCGTTTGTACCTTTATCAACTCGTTAGAGTAGACTTATAAAACTTATTTTATGTAAAATAAGGTGCTGAATCCACTGGTGAAAACCGCAATGTCCTATCTTTAACTGTTTAGGAGATAGAGTGAAATGGAGAATAATAGATATTTAAAAATGTGATATATTAACATTTTTTCCGTTTGTACCTTTATCAACTCGTTAGAGTAGACTTATAAAACTTATTTTATGTAAAATGAGGTGCTGAATCCAATGGTGAAAACCGCAATGTCCTATCTTTGACCGTTTAGGTGATTGAGTGAAATGGAGAATAATAGGTATTTAAAAATGTAATATATAACCATTTTATTCGTTTGTACCTTTATCAACTCTTTAGAGTAGACTTATAGGAATTATTTTATGTAAAATAAGGTGCTGAATCCACTAGTGAAAACCACAATGCCCTATCTTTAACCGTTTAGGAGATCGAGTAAAATGGAGAATAATTGACATTTAAAATGTGATATATAAACAATTTATTCGTTGGTACCATTATGAACTCTTGAGAGTAGACTTATAGGACTTATTTTATGTAAAATGAGGTGCTGAATCCACTGGTGAAAACCGCAATGTACTATCTTTAACCGTTTAGGAGATCGAGTAAAATGGAGAGTAATAGATATTTAAAAATGTCACATATAAACATTTTATTCGTTTGTACCTTTATTAACTCTTTAGAGTAGACTTATAGGAATTATTTTATGTAAAATAAGGTGCTAAATCCACTGGTGGAAACCGCAATGTCCTACCTTTAACCGTTTAGGAAATCGAGTAAAATGGAAAATAATAGATATTTAAAAATGTGATATATAAACATTTTATTCGTTTGTACCTTTATCAACTCTTGAGAGTTAACTTAGAAGATTTATTTAATGTTAAATGAGGTGCTGAATCCACTGGTGAAAACCGCAATGTCCTATCTTTAACCGTTTAGGAGATCAAGTAAAATGGAGAGTAATAAATGTTTAAAAATGTCATATATAAACATTTTATTCGTTTGTACCTTTATGAACTCTTGAGAGTATACTTATAGGACATATTTTATGTAAAATGAGGTGCTGAATCCAATAGTGAAAACCGCAATGTCTTATCTTTAACCGTTTTGGTGATCGAGTAAAATGGAGAATAATAGATATTTAAAAATGTGATATATAAACATTTTTTTCGTTTGTACCTTAATCAACTCTTGAGAGTGGACTTATAGGCCTTATATTATGTAAAATGAGGTGCTGAATCCAATGGTGAAAACCGCAATGTCCTATCTTTGACCGTTTAGGTGATTGAGTAAAATGGAGAATAATAGGTATTTAAAAATGTGATATATAAACATTTTTTTCGTTTGTACCTTAATCAACTCTTGAGAGTGGACTTATAGGCCTTATATTATGTAAAATGAGGTGCTGAATCCAATGGTGAAAACCGCAATGTCCTATCTTTGACCGTTTAGGTGATTGAGTAAAATGGAGAATAATAGGTATTTAAAAATGTTATATATAACCATTTTATTCGTTTGTACCTTTATCAACTCTTTAGAGTAGACTTATTGAACTTATTTTATGTAAAATGAGGTACTGAATCCACCGGTGAAAACCGCAATGTCCTATTTTTAACCGTTTAGGAGATCAAGTGAAATGGAGAATAGATATTTAAAAATGTCATACATAAACATTTTATTCATTTGTACCATTATCAACTCTTTAGAGTAGACTTATAGGGATTATTTTATGTAAAATGAGGTGCTGAATCCACTGGTGAAAACCGCAATGTCCTATCTTTAACTGTTTAGGAGATCGAGTAAAATGAAGAATAATAGATATTTAAAAATGTGATATATAAACATTTTATTCGTTTGTACCTTTATCAACTCTTGAGAGTTGACTTATAGGAATTATTTTATGTAAAATGAGGTGCTGAATCCACTGGTGAAAACCGCAATGTCCTATTTTTAACTGTTTAGGAGATCAAGTAAAATGGAGAGTAATAAATGTTTAAAAATGTCATATATAAACATTTTATTCGTTAGTACCTTTATCAACTCTTGAGAGTAGACTTATAGGCCTTATATTATGTAAAATGAGGTGCTGAATCCAATGGTGAAAACCGCAATGTCCTATCTTTAACCGTTTTAGTGATCAAGTAAAATGGAGAATAATAGATATTTAAAAAAGTGATATATAAACATTTTATTCGTTAGTACCATTATCAACTCTTTAGAGTAGACTTATAGAACTTATTTTATGTAAAATGAGGTGCTGAATCCACCGGTGAAAACCGCAATGTCTTATCTTTAAGCGTTTAGGAGATCGAGTAAAATAGAGAGTAATAGATATTTAAAAATGTCAAACATAAACATTTTATTCGTTTGTACCTTTATCAACTCTTTAGAGTAGACTTATAGGAATTATTTTATGTAAAATAAGGTGCTGAATCCACTGGTGAAAACCGCAATGTCCTATCTTTAACTGATTAGGAGATCGAGTAAAATGGAGAATAATAGATATTTAAAAAGGTGATATATAAACATTTTATTCGTTTGAACCTTTATCAACTCTTTAGAGTAGACTTATAAGACTTATTTTATGTAAAATGAGGTGCTGAATCCACTGGTGAAAACCGCAATGTCCTATCTTTCACCGATTAGGACATCGAGTAAAATGGAGAAAAATAGATATTTAAAAATGTGATATATAACCATTTTATTCGTTTGTACCTTTATCAACTTTTAAGAGTAGACTTATAGAACTTATTTTATGTAAAATGAGGTGCTGAATCCAATGGTGAAAACCGCAATGTCCTATCTTTGACCGTTTAGGTGATTGAGTGAAATGGAGAATAATAGGTATTTAAAAATGTAAAATATAACCATTTTATTCGTTTGTACCTTTATCAACTCTTTAGAGTAGACTTATAGGAATTATTTTATGTAAAATAAGGTGCTGAATCCACTGGTGAAAACCGCAATGTACTATCTTTAACCGTTTAGGAGATCGAGTAAAATGGAGAGTAATAGATATTTAAAAATGTCACATATAAACATTTTATTCGTTTGTACCTTTATTAACTCTTTAGAGTAGACTTATAGGAATTATTTTATGTAAAATAAGGTGCTAAATCCACTGGTGGAAACCGCAATGTCCTACCTTTAACCGTTTAGGAAATCGAGTAAAATGGAAAATAATAGTTATTTAAAAATGTGATATATAAACATTTTATTCGTTTGTACCTTTATCAACTCTTGAGAGTTAACTTAGAAGATTTATTTAATGTTAAATGAGGAGCTGAATCCACTGGTGAAAACCGCAATGTCCTATCTTTAACCGTTTAGGAGATCAAGTAAAATGGAGAGTAATAAATGTTTAAAAATGTCATATATAAACATTTTATTCGTTTGTACCTTTATGAACTCTTGAGAGTATACTTATAGGACATATTTTATGTAAAATGAGGTGCTGAATCCAATAGTGAAAACCGCAATGTCTTATCTTTAACCGTTTAGGAGATCGAGTAAAATGGAAAGTAATAGATTTTTAAAAATGTCATATATAAACATTTTATTCGTTAGTACCTTTATCAACTCTTGAGAGTAGACTTATAGGACTTATTTTATGTAAAATGAGGTGCTGAATCCACCGGTGAAAACCGCAATGTCCTATTTTTAACCGTTTAGGAGATCGAGTGAAATGGAGAATAATAGATATTTAAAAATGTGATATATAAACATTTTATTCGTTTGTACCTTTATGAACTCTTGAGAGTATACTTATAGGACATATTTTATGTAAAATGAGGTGCTGAATCCACTGGTGAAAACCGCAATGTCTTATCTTTAACCGTTTAGGAGATCGAGTAAAATGGAAAGTAATAGATATTTAAAAATGTCATATATAAACATTTTATTCGTTAGTACCTTTATCAACTCTTGAGAGTAGACTTATAGGACTTATTTTATGTAAAATGAGGTGCTGAATCCACTGGTGAAAACCGCAATGTCTTATCTTTAAGCGTTTATTAGATCGAGTAAAATAGAGAGTAATAGATATTTAAAAATGTCAAACATAAACATTTTATTCGTTTGTACCTTTATCAACTCTTTAGAGTAGACTTATAGAAATTATTTTATGTAAAATAAGGTGCTGAATCCACTGGTGAAAACCGCAATGTCCTATCTTTAACTGATTAGGAGATCGAGTAAAATGGAGAATAATAGATATTTAAAAAGGTTATATATAAACATTTTATTCGTTTGAACCTTTATCAACTCTTTAGAGTAGACTTATAAGACTTATTTTATGTAAAATGAGGTGCTGAATCCACTGGTGAAAACCGCAATGTCCTATCTTTCACCGATTAGGACATCGAGTAAAATGGAGAAAAATAGATATTTAAAAATGTGATATATAACCATTTTATTCGTTTGTACCTTTATCAACTTTTAAGAGTAGACTTATAGAACTTATATTATGTAAAATAAGGTGCTAAATCCACTGGTGAAAACCGCAATGTCCTATCTTTAACCGTTTAAGAGAAAGAGTAAAATGGAGAATAATAGATATTTAAAAATGTGATATATAACCATTTTATTCGTTTGTACCTTTATCAACTCTTTAGAGTAGACTTATAGGAATTATTTTATGTAAAATGAGGTGCTGAATCCACTGGTGAAAACCGCAATGTCCTATCTTTAACCGTTTAAGAGAATAATAGATATTTATAAATGTGATATATAACCATTTTATTCGTTTGTACCTTTATCAACTCTTTAGGGTAGACTTATAGGAATTATTTTATGTAAAATGAGGTGCTGAATCCACTGGTGAAAACCGCAATGTCCTATCGTGAATCGTTTAGGAGATAGAGTGAAATGGAGAATAATAGATATTTAAAAAGGTGATATATTAACATTTTTTCCGTTTGTACCTTTATCAACTCGTTAGAGTAGACTTATAAAACTTATTTTATGTAAAATAAGGTGCTGAATCCACTGGTGAAAACCGCAATGTCCTATCTTTAACTGTTTAGGAGATCGAGTAAAATGAAGAATAATAGATATTTAAAAATGTGATATATAAACATTTTTTTCGTTTGTACCTTAATCAACTCCTGAGAGTGGACTTATAAGCCTTATATTAGGTAAAATGAGGTGCTGAATCCAATGGTGAAAACCGCAATGTCCTATCTTTGACCGTTTAGGTGATTGAGTGAAATGGAGAATAATAGGTATTTAAAAATGTAAAATATAACCATTTTATTCGTTTGTACCTTTATCAACTCTTTAGAGTTGACTTATAGGGATTATTTTATGTAAAATGAGGTGCTGAATCCACTGGTGAAAACCGCAATGTCCTATCTTTAACCGTTTAGGAGATCGAGTAAAATGGAAAATAATAGATATTTAAAAATGTGATATATAAACATTTTATTCGTTTGTACCTTTATCAACTCTTGAGTGTTGACTTATAGGAATTATTTTATGTAAAATGAGGTGCTGAATCCACTGGTGAAAACCGCAATGTCCTATTTTTAACTGTTTAGGAGATCAAGTAAAATGGAGAGTAATAAATGTTTAAAAATGTCATATATAAACATTTTATTCGTTAGTACCTTTATCAACTCTTGAGAGTAGACTTATAGGCCTTATATTATGTAAAATGAGGTGCTGAATCCAATGGTGAAAACCGCAATGTCCTATCTTTAACCGTTTTAGTGATCAAGTAAAATGGAGAATAATAGATATTTAAAAAAGTGATATATAAACATTTTATTCGTTAGTACCATTATCAACTCTTTAGAGTAGACTTATAGAACTTATTTTATGTAAAATGAGGTGCTGAATCCACCGGTGAAAACCGCAATGTCCTATCGTGAACCGTTTAGGAGATAGAGTGAAATGGAGAATAATAGATATTTAAAAATGTGATATATTAACATTTTTTCCGTTTGTACCTTTATCAACTCGTTAGAGTAGACTTATAAAACTTATTTTATGTAAAATAAGGTGCTGAATCCACTGGTGAAAACCGCAATGTCCTATCTTTAACTGTTTAGGAGATCGAGTAAAATGAAGAATAATAGATATTTAAAAATGTGATATATAAACATTTTTTTCGTTTGTACCTTAATCAACTCTTGAGAGTGGACTTATAAGCCTTATATTATGTAAAATGAGGTGCTGAATCCAATGGTGAAAACCGCAATGTCCTATCTTTGACCGTTTAGGTGATTGAGTGAAATGGAGAATAATAGGTATTTAAAAATGTAAAATATAACCATTTTATTCGTTTGTACCTTTATCAACTCTTTAGAGTAGACTTATAGGAATTATTTTATGTAAAATAAGGTGCTGAATCCACTAGTGAAAACCACAATGCCCTATCTTTAACCGTTTAGGAGATCGAGTAAAATGGAGAATAATTGACATTTAAAATGTGATATATAAACAATTTATTCGTTGGTACCATTATGAACTCTTGAGAGTAGACTTATAGGACTAATTTTATGTAAAATGAGGTGCTGAATTTACTGGTGAAAACCGCAATGTACTATCTTTAACCGTTTAGGAGATGGAGTAAAATGGAGAGTAATAGATATTTAAAAATGTCACATATAAACATTTTATTCGTTTGTACCTTTATTAACTCTTTAGAGTAGACTTATAGGAATTATTTTATGTAAAATAAGGTGCTAAATCCACTGGTGGAAACCGCAATGTCCTACCTTTAACCGTTTAGGAAATCGAGTAAAATGGAAAATAATAGATATTTAAAAATGTGATATATAAACATTTTATTCGTTTGTACCTTTATCAACTCTTGAGAGTTAACTTAGAAGATTTATTTAATGTTAAATGAGGTGCTGAATCCACTGGTGAAAACCGCAATGTCCTATCTTTAACCGTTTAGGAGATCAAGTAAAATGGAGAGTAATAAATGTTTAAAAATGTCATATATAAACATTTTATTCGTTTGTACCTTTATGAACTCTTGAGAGTATACTTATAGGTCATATTTTATGTAAAATGAGGTGCTGAATCCAATAGTGAAAACCGCAATGTCTTATCTTTAACCGTTTAGGAGATCGAGTAAAATGGAAAGTAATAGATATTTAAAAATGTCATATATAAACATTTTATTCGTTAGTACCTTTATCAACTCTTGAGAGTAGACTTATAGGACTTATTTTATGTAAAATGAGGTGCTGAATCAACCGGTGAAAACCGCAATGTCCTATCTTTAACCGTTTAGGAGATCGAGTGAAATGGAGAATAATAGATATTTAAAAATGTGATATATAAACATTTTATTCGTTTGTACCTTTATGAACTCTTGAGAGTATACTTATAGGACATATTTTATGTAAAATGAGGTGCTGAATCCACTGGTGAAAACCGCAATGTCTTATCTTTAACCGTTTAGGAGATCGAGTAAAATGGAAAGTAATAGATATTTAAAAATGTCATATATAAACATTTTAATCGTTAGTACCTTTATCAACTCTTGAGAGTAGACTTATAGGACTTATTTTATGTAAAATGAGGTGCTGAATCCACTGGTGAAAACCGCAATGTCTTATCTTTAAGCGTTTAGGAGATCGAGTAAAATAGAGAGTAATAGATATTTAAAAATGTCAAACATAAACATTTTATTCGTTTGTACCTTTATCAACTCTTTAGAGTAGACTTATAGGAATTATTTTATGTAAAATAAGGTGCTGAATCCACTGGTGAAAACCGCAATGTCCTATCTTTAACTGATTAGGAGATCGAGTAAAATGGAGAATAATAGATATTTAAAAAGGTGATATATAAACATTTTATTCGTTTGAACCTTTATCAACTCTTTAGAGTAGACTTATAAGACTTATTTTATGTAAAATGAGGTGCTGAATCCACTGGTGAAAACCGCAATGTCCTATCTTTCACCGATTAGGACATCGAGTAAAATGGAGAAAAATAGATATTTAAAAATGTGATATATAACCATTTTATTCGTTTGTACCTTTATCAACTTTTAAGAGTAGACTTATAGAACTTATTTTATGTAAAATAAGGTGCTAAATCCACTGGTGAAAACCGCAATGTCCTATCTTTAACCGTTTAAGAGAAAGAGTAAAATGGAGAATAATAGATATTTAAAAATGTGATATATAACCATTTTATTCGTTTGTACCTTTATCAACTCTTTAGAGTAGACTTATAGGAATTATTTTATGTAAAATGAGGTGCTGAATCCACTGGTGAAAACCGCAATGTCCTATCTTTAACCGTTTAAGAGAATAATAGATATTTAAAAATGTGATATATAACCATTTTATTCGTTTGTACCTTTATCAACTCTTTAGGGTAGACTTATAGGAATTATTTTATGTAAAATGAGGTACTGAATCCACTGGTGAAAATTGCAATGTCCTATCGTGAACCGTTTAGGAGATAGAGTGAAATGGAGAATAATAGATATTTAAAAATGTGATATATTAACATTTTTTCCGTTTGTACCTTTATCAACTCGTTAGAGTAGACTTATAAAACTTATTTTATGTAAAATAAGGTGCTGAATCCACTGGTGAAAACCGCAATGTCCTATCTTTAACTGTTTAGGAGATCGAGTAAAATGAAGAATAATAGATATTTGAAAATGTGATATATAAACATTTTTTTCGTTTGTACCTTAATCAACTCTTGAGAGTGGACTTATAGGCCTTATATTATGTAAAATGAGGTGCTGAATCCAATGGTGAAAACCGCAATGTCCTATCTTTGACCGTTTAGGTGATTGAGTGAAATGGAGAATAATAGGTATTTAAAAATGTAATATATAACCATTTTATTCGTTTGTACCTTTATCAACTCTTTAGAGTAGACTTATAGGAATTATTTTATGTAAAATAAGGTACTGAATCCACCGGTGAAAACCGCAATGTCCTATTTTTAACCGTTTAGGAGATCGAGTGAAATGGAGAATAGATATTCAAAAAATGTGATATATAAATATTTTATTCGTTTGTACCTTTATGAACTCTTGAGAGTAGACTTATAGGACATATTTTATGTAAAATGAGGTGCTGAATCCACTGGTGAAAACCGCAATGTCCTATCTTTAACCGTTTAAGAGAATAATAGATATTTAAAAATGTGATATATAACCATTTTATTCGTTTGTACCTTTATCAACTCTTTAGGGTAGACTTATAGGAATTATTTTATGTAAAATGAGGTACTGAATCCACTGGTGAAAACCGCAATGTCCTATCGTGAACCGTTTAGGAGATAGAGTGAAATGGAGAATAATAGATATTTAAAAATGTGATATATTAACATTTTTTCCGTTTGTACCTTTATCAACTCGTTAGAGTAGACTTATAAAACTTATTTTATGTAAAATAAGGTGCTGAATCCACTGGTGAAAACCGCAATGTCCTATCTTTAACTGTTTAGGAGATCGAGTAAAATGAAGAATAATAGATATTTGAAAATGTGATATATAAACATTTTTTTCGTTTGTACCTTAATCAACTCTTGAGAGTGGACTTATAGGCCTTATATTATGTAAAATGAGGTGCTGAATCCAATGGTGAAAACCGCAATGTCCTATCTTTGACCGTTTAGGTGATTGAGTGAAATGGAGAATAATAGGTATTTAAAAATGTAATATATAACCATTTTATTCGTTTGTACCTTTATCAACTCTTTAGAGTAGACTTATAGGAATTATTTTATGTAAAATAAGGTGCTGAATCCACTAGTGAAAACCACAATGCCCTATCTTTAACCGTTTAGGAGATCGAGTAAAATGGAGAATAATTGACATTTAAAATGTGATATATAAACAATTTATTCGTTGGTACCATTATGAACTCTTGAGAGTAGACTTATAGGACTTATTTTATGTAAAATGAGGTGCTGAATCCACTGGTGAAAACCGCAATGTACTATCTTTAACCGTTTAGGAGATCGAGTAAAATGGAGAGTAATAGATATTTAAAAATGTCACATATAAACATTTTATTCGTTTGTACCTTTATTAACTCTTTAGAGTAGACTTATAGGAATTATTTTATGTAAAATAAGGTGCTAAATCCACTGGTGGAAACCGCAATGTCCTACCTTTAACCGTTTAGGAAATCGAGTAAAATGGTAAATAATAGATATTTAAAAATGTGATATATAAACATTTTATTCGTTTGTACCTTTATCAACTCTTGAGAGTTAACTTAGAAGATTTATTTAATGTTAAATGAGGTGCTGAATCCACTGGTGAAAACCGCAATGTCCTATCTTTAACCGTTTAGGAGATCAAGTAAAATGGAGAGTAATAAATGTTTAAAAATGTCATATATAAACATTTTATTCGTTAGTACCTTTATCAACTCTTGAGAGTAGACTTATAGGCCTTATATTATGTAAAATGAGGTGCTGAATCCAATAGTGAAAACCGCAATGTCCTATCTTTAACCGTTATGGTGATCGAGTAAAATGGAAAATAATAGATATTTAAAAATGTGTTATATAAACATTTTTTTCGTTTGTACCTTAATCAACTCTTGAGAGTGGACTTATAGGCCTTATATTATGTAAAATGAGGTGCTAAATCCAATGGTGAAAACCGCAATGTCCTATCTTTGACCGTTTAGGTGATTGAGTAAAATGGAAAATAATAGGTATTTAAAAATGTGATATATAAACATTTTTTTCGTTTGTACCTTAATCAACTCTTGAGAGTGGACTTATAGGCCTTATATTATGTAAAATGAGGTGCTGAATCCAATGGTGAAAACCGCAATGTCCTATCTTTGACCGTTTAGGTGATTGAGTAAAATGGAGAATAATAGGTATTTAAAAATGTGATATATAACCATTTTATTCGTTTGTACCTTTATCAACTCTTTAGAGTAGACTTATTGAACTTATTTTATGTAAAATGAGGTACTGAATCCACCGGTGAAAACCGCAATGTCCTATTTTTAACCGTTTAGGAGATCGAGTGAAATGGAGAATAGATATTTAAAAATGTGATATATAAATATTTTATTCGTTTGTACCTTTATGAACTCTTGAGAGTAGACTTATAGGACATATTTTATGTAAAATGAGGTGCTGAATCCACTGGTGAAAACCGCAATGTCCTATCTTTAACCGATTAGGACATCGAGTAAAATGGAGAAAAATAGATATTTAAAAATGTGATATATAACCATTTTATTCGTTTGTACCTTAATCAACTTTTAAGAGTAGACTTATAGAACTTATTTTATGTAAAATAAGGTGCTAAATCCACTGGTGAAAACCACAATGTCCTATCTTTAACCGTTTAAGAGAAAGAGTAAAATGGAGAATAATAGATATTTAAAAATGTGATATATAACCATTTTATTCGTTTGTACCTTTATCAACTCTTTAGAGTAGACTTATAGGAAATATTTTATGTAAAATGAGGTGCTGAATCCACTGGTGAAAACCGCAATGTCCTATCTTTAACCGTTTAAGAGAATAATAGATATTTAAAAATGTGATATATAACCATTTTATTCGTTTGTACCTTTATCAACTCTTTAGGGTAGACTTATAGGAATTATTTTATGTAAAATGAGGTGCTGAATCCACTGGTGAAAACCGCAATGTCCTATCGTGAACCGTTTAGGAGATAGAGTGAAATGGAGAATAATAGATATTTAAAAATGTGATATATTAACATTTTTTCCGTTTGTACCTTTATCAACTCGTTAGAGTAGACTTATAAAACTTATTTTATGTAAAATAAGGTGCTGAATCCACTGGTGAAAACCGCAATGTCCTATCTTTAACTGTTTAGGAGATCGAGTAAAATGAAGAATAATAGATATTTAAAAATGTGATATATAAACATTTTTTTCGTTTGTACCTTAATCAACTCTTGAGAGTGGACTTATAGGCCTTATATTATGTAAAATGAGGTGCTGAATCCAATGGTGAAAACCGCAATGTCCTATCTTTGACCGTTTAGGTGATTGAGTGAAATGGAGAATAATAGGTATTTAAAAATGTAATATATAACCATTTTATTCGTTTGTACCTTTATCAACTCTTTAGAGTAGACTTATAGGAATTATTTTATGTAAAATAAGGTGCTGAATCCACTAGTGAAAACCACAATGCCCTATCTTTAACCGTTTAGGAGATCGAGTAAAATGGAGAATAATTGACATTTAAAATGTGATATATAAACAATTTATTCGTTGGTACCATTATGAACTCTTGAGAGTAGACTTATAGGACTTATTTTATGTAAAATGAGGTGCTGAATCCACTGGTGAAAACCGCAATGTACTATCTTTAACCGTTTAGGAGATCGAGTAAAATGGAGAGTAATAGATATTTAAAAATGTCACATATAAACATTTTATTCGTTTGTACCTTTATTAACTCTTTAGAGTAGACTTATAGGAATTATTTTATGTAAAATAAGGTGCTAAATCCACTGGTGGAAACCGCAATGTCCTACCTTTAACCGTTTAGGAAATCGAGTAAAATGGAAAATAATAGATATTTAAAAATGTGATATATAAACATTTTATTCGTTTGTACCTTTATCAACTCTTGAGAGTTAACTTAGAAGATTTATTTAATGTTAAATGAGGTGCTGAATCCACTGGTGAAAACCGCAATGTCCTATCTTTAACCGTTTAGGAGATCAAGTAAAATGGAGAGTAATAAATGTTTAAAAATGTCATATATAAACATTTTATTCGTTTGTACCTTTATGAACTCTTGAAAGTATACTTATAGGACATATTTTATGTAAAATGAGGTGCTGAATCCAATAGTGAAAACCGCAATGTCTTATCTTTAACCGTTTTGGTGATCGAGTAAAATGGAGAATAATAGATATTTAAAAATGTGATATATAAACATTTTTTTCGTTTGTACCTTAATCAACTCTTGAGAGTGGACTTATAGGCCTTATATTATGTAAAATGAGGTGCTGAATCCAATGGTGAAAACCGCAATGTCCTATCTTTGACCGTTTAGGTGATTGAGTAAAATGGAGAATAATAGGTATTTAAAAATGTGATATATAAACATTTTTTTCGTTTGTACCTTAATCAACTCTTGAGAGTGGACTTATAGGCCTTATATTATGTAAAATGAGGTGCTGAATCCAATGGTGAAAACCGCAATGTCCTATCTTTGACCGTTTAGGTGATTGAGTAAAATGGAGAATAATAGGTATTTAAAAATGTGATATATAACCATTTTATTCGTTTGTACCTTTATCAACACTTGAGAGTAGACTTATAGGACTTATTTTATGTAAAATGAGGTACTGAATCCACCGGTGAAAACCGCAATGTCTTATTTTTAACCGTTTAGAAGATCGAGTGAAATGGAGAATAGATATTTAAAAATGTGATATATAAATATTTTATTCGTTTGTACCTTTATGAACTCTTGAGAGTAGACTTATAGAACATATTTTATGTAAAATGAGGTGCTGAATCCACTGGTAAAAACCGCAATGTCTTATCTTTAAGCGTTTAGGGGATCGAGTAAAATGGAGAGTAATAGATATTTAAAAATGTCATACATAAACATTTTATTCATTTGTACCTTTATCAACTCTTTAGAGTAGACTTATAGGAATTATTTTATGTAAAATAAGGTGCTGAATCCACTGGTGAAAACCGCAATGTCCTATCTTTGACCGTTTAGGTGATCGAATAAAATGGAGAATAATAGATATTTTAAAATGTGAAATATAACCATTTTATTCGTTTGTACCTTTATCAACTTTTGAGAGTAGACTTATAGAACTTATTTTATGTAAAATGAGATGCTGAATCCACTGGTGAAAACCGCAATGTCCTATCTTTAACCGATTAGGACATCGAGTAAAATGGAGAATATTAGATATTTAAAAATGTGATATATAAACCTTTTATTCGTTTGTACCTTTATCAACTTTTGAGAGTAGACTTATAGAACTTATTTTATATAAAATAAGGTGCTGAATCCTCTGGTGAAAACCGCATGTCCTATCTTTAACCGTTTAGGAAATCGAGTAAAATGGAGAATAATAGATATTTAAAAATGTGATATATAACCATTTTATTCGTTTGTTCCTTTATCAACTCTTTAAAGTAGACTTATAGGACTAAATTTATGTAAAATGATGTGCTGAATCCACTGGTGAAAACCGCAATGTCCTATCTTTAACTGTTTAGGAGATCGAGTAAAATGGAGAATAATAGTTATTAAAGAATATGATATTTAAACATTTTATTCGTTTGAACCTTTCTCAACTCTTTAGAGTAGACTAATAAGACTTATTTTATGCAAAATAAGATGCTGAATCCACCGGTGAAAGCCGCAATGTCCTATCTTTGACCGTTTAGGTGATCGAGTAAAATGGAGAATAATAGGTATTTAAAAATGTGATATATAAACATTTTATTCGGTTGTACCTTTATCAACTCTTAAGAGTAGACTTATAGGACTTATTTTAAGTAAAATAAGGTGCTGAATCCACTGGTGAGAACCGCAATGTCCAATCTTTAACCGTTTAGGACATCGAGTAAAATGGAGAATAATAGATATTTAAAAAAGTAATATATAAACATTTTATTCGTTTGTACCATTATCAACTCTTTAGAGTAGACTTATAGAACTTATTTTATGTAAAATGAGGTGCTGAATCCACCGGTGAAAACCGCAATGTCCTATCTGTAACCGTTTAGGAGATCGAGTAAAATAGAGAGTAATAGATATTTAAAAATGTCAAACCTAAACATTTTATTCGTTTGTACCTTTATCAACTCTTTAGAGTAGACTTATAGGAATTATTTTATGTAAAATAAGGTGCTGAATCCACTAGTGAAAACCGCATGTCCTACCTTTAACCGTCTAGGAGATCGAGTAAAATGGAAAATAATAGATATTTAAAAATGTGATATATAAACATTTTATTCGTTTGTACCTTTATCAACTTTTGAGAGTAAACTTATAGATCTTATTTTATGTAAAATGAGGTGCTAAATCCACTGATGAAAACCGCAATGTCCTATCTCTAACGGTTTAGGAGATCGAGTAAAATCGAGAATAATAGATATTTGAAAATGTGATATATAAACATTTTATTCGTTTGTACCTTTATCAACTCTTTAGGGTAGACTTATAGGACTTATTTAATGTAAAATGAGGTGCTGAATCCACGGATGAAAACCGCAATGTCCTATCTTTAACCGTTAAAGAGAATAATAGATATTTAAAAATGTGATATATAACCATTTTATTCGTTTGTACCTTTATCAACTCTTTAGGGTAGACTTATAGGAATTATTTTATGTAAAATGAGGTGCTGAATCCACTGATGAAAACCGCAATGTCCTATCGTGAACCGTTTATGAGATCGAGTAAAATGGAAAGTAATAGATATTTAAAAATGTCATATATAAACATTTTATTCGTTAGTACCTTTATCAACTCTTGAGAGTAGACTTATAGGACTTATTTTATGTAAAATGAGGTGCTGAATCCACTGGTGAAAACCGCAATGTCTTATCTTTAAGCGTTTAGGAGATCGAGTAAAATAGAGAGTAATAGATATTTAAAAATGTCAAACATAAACATTTTATTCGTTTGTACCTTTATCAACTCTTTAGAGTAGACTTATAGGAATTATTTTATGTAAAATAAGGTGCTGAATCCACTGGTGAAAACCGCAATGTCCTATCTTTAACTGATTAGGAGATCGAGTAAAATGGAGAATAATAGATATTTAAAAAGGTGATATATAAACATTTTATTCGTTTGAACCTTTATCAACTCTTTAGAGTAGACTTATAAGACTTATTTTATGTAAAATGAGGTGCTGAATCCACTGGTGAAAACCGCAATGTCCTATCTTTCACCGATTAGGACATCGAGTAAAATGGAGAAAAATAGATATTTAAAAATGTGATATATAACCATTTTATTCGTTTGTACCTTTATCAACTTTTAAGAGTAGACTTATAGAACTTATTTTATGTAAAATAAGGTGCTAAATCCACTGGTGAAAACCGCAATGTCCTATCTTTAACCGTTTAAGAGAAAGAGTAAAATGGAGAATAATAGATATTTAAAAATGTGATATATAACCATTTTATTCGTTTGTACCTTTATCAACTCTTTAGAGTAGACTTATAGGAATTATTTTATGTAAAATGAGGTGCTGAATCCATTGGTGAAAACAGCAATGTCCTATCTTTAACCGTTTAAGAGAATAATAGATATTTAAAAATGTGATATATAACCATTTTATTCGTTTGTACCTTTATCAACTCTTTAGGGTAGACTTATAGGAATTATTTTATGTAAAATGAGGTGCTGAATCCACTGGTGAAAACCGCAATGTCCTATCGTGAACCGTTTAGGAGATAGAGTGAAATGGAGAATAATAGATATTTAAAAATGTGATATATTAACATTTTTTCCGTTTGTACCTTTATCAACTCGTTAGAGTAGACTTATAAAACTTATTTTATGTAAAATAAGGTGCTGAATCCACTGGTGAAAACCGCAATGTCCTATCTTTAACTGTTTAGGAGATCGAGTAAAATGAAGAATAATAGATATTTAAAAATGTGATATATAAACATTTTTTTCGTTTGTACCTTAATCAACTCTTGAGAGTGGACTTATAGGCCTTATATTATGTAAAATGAGGTGCTGAATCCAATGGTGAAAACCGCAATGTCCTATCTTTGACCGTTTAGGTGATTGAGTGAAATGGAGAATAATAGGTATTTAAAAATGTAATATATAACCATTTTATTCGTTTGTACCTTTATCAACTCTTTAGAGTAGACTTATAGGAATTATTTTATGTAAAATAAGGTGCTGAATCCACTAGTGAAAACCACAATGCCCTATCTTTAACCGTTTAGGAGATCGAGTAAAATGGAGAATAATTGACATTTAAAATGTGATATATAAACAATTTATTCGTTGGTACCATTATGAACTCTTGAGAGTAGACTTATAGGACTTATTTTATGTAAAATGAGGTGCTGAATCCACTGGTGAAAACCGCAATGTCCTATCTTTAACCGTTTAGGAGATCAAGTAAAATGGAGAGTAATAAATGTTTAAAAATGTCATATATAAACATTTTATTCGTTTGTACCTTTATGAACTCTTGAGAGTATACTTATAGGACATATTTTATGTAAAATGAGGTGCTGAATCCAATAGTGAAAACCGCAATGTCTTATCTTTAACCGTTTAGGAGATCGAGTAAAATGGAAAGTAATAGATATTTAAAAATGTCATATATAAACATTTTATTCGTTAGTACCTTTATCAACTCTTGAGAGTAGACTTATAGGACTTATTTTATGTAAAATGAGGTGCTGAATCCACCGGTGAAAACTGCAATGTCCTATCTTTAACCGTTTAGGAGATCGAGTGAAATGGAGAATAATAGATATTTAAAAATGTGATATATAAACATTTTATTCGTTTGTACCTTTATGAACTCTTGAGAGTATACTTATAGGACATATTTTATGTAAAATGAGGTGCTGAATCCACTGGTGAAAACCGCAATGTCTTATCTTTAACCGTTTAGGAGATCGAGTAAAATGGAAAGTAATAGATATTTAAAAATGTCATATATAAACATTTTATTCGTTAGTACCTTTATCAACTCTTGAGAGTAGACTTATAGGACTTATTTTATGTAAAATGAGGTGCTGAATCCACTGGTGAAAACCGCAATGTCCTATCGTGAACCGTTTAAGAGAAAGAGTAAAATGGAGAATAATAGATATTTAAAAATGTGATATATAACCATTTTATTCGTTTGTACCTTTATCAACTCTTTAGAGTAGACTTATAGGGATTATTTTATGTAAAATGAGGTGCTGAATCCACTGGTGAAAACCGCAATGTCCTATCTTTAACTGTTTAGGAGATCGAGTAAAATGAAGAATAATAGATATTTAAAAATGTGATATATAAACATTTTATTCGTTTGTACCTTTATCAACTCTTGAGAGTTGACTTATAGGAATTATTTTATGTAAAATGAGGTGCTGAATCCACTGGTGAAAACCGCAATGTCCTATTTTTAACTGTTTAGGAGATCAAGTAAAATGGAGAGTAATAAATGTTTAAAAATGTCATATATAAACATTTTATTCGTTAGTACCTTTATCAACTCTTGAGAGTAGACTTATAGGCCTTATATTATGTAAAATGAGGTGCTGAATCCAATGGTGAAAACTGCAATGTCCTATCTTTAACCGTTTTAGTGATCAAGTAAAATGGAGAATAATAGATATTTAAAAAAGTGATATATAAACATTTTATTCGTTAGTACCATTATCAACTCTTTAGAGTAGACTTATAGAACTTATTTTATGTAAAATGAGGTGCTGAATCCACCGGTGAAAACCGCAATGTCTTATCTTTAAGCGTTTAGGAGATCGAGTAAAATAGAGAGTAATAGATATTTAAAAATGTCAAACATAAACATTTTATTCGTTTGTACCTTTATCAACTCTTTAGAGTAGACTTATAGGAATTATTTTATGTAAAATAAGGTGCTGAATCCACTGGTGAAAACCGCAATGTCCTATCTTTAACTGATTAGGAGATCGAGTAAAATGGAGAATAATAGATATTTAAAAAGGTGATATATAAACATTTTATTCGTTTGAACCTTTATCAACTCTTTAGAGTAGACTTATAAGACTTATTTTATGTAAAATGAGGTGCTGAATCCACTGGTGAAAACCGCAATGTCCTATCTTTCACCGATTAGGACATCGAGTAAAATGGAGAAAAATAGATATTTAAAAATGTGATATATAACCATTTTATTCGTTTGTACCTTTATCAACTTTTAAGAGTAGACTTATAGAACTTATTTTATGTAAAATGAGGTGCTGAATCCAATGGTGAAAACCGCAATGTCCTATCTTTGACCGTTTAGGTGATTGAGTGAAATGGAGAATAATAGGTATTTAAAAATGTAAAATATAACCATTTTATTCGTTTGTACCTTTATCAACTCTTTAGAGTAGACTTATAGGAATTATTTTATGTAAAATAAGGTGCTGAATCCACTAGTGAAAACCACAATGCCCTATCTTTAACCGTTTAGGAGATCGAGTAAAATGGAGAATAATTGACATTTAAAATGTGATATATAAACAATTTATTCGTTGGTACCATTATGAACTCTTGAGAGTAGACTTATAGGACTTATTTTATGTAAAATGAGGTGCTGAATCCACTGGTGAAAACCGCAATGTACTATCTTTAACCGTTTAGGAGATCGAGTAAAATGGAGAGTAATAGATATTTAAAAATGTCACATATAAACATTTTATTCGTTTGTACCTTTATTAACTCTTTAGAGTAGACTTATAGGAATTATTTTATGTAAAATAAGGTGCTAAATCCACTGGTGGAAACCGCAATGTCCTACCTTTAACCGTTTAGGAAATCGAGTAAAATGGAAAATAATAGTTATTTAAAAATGTGATATATAAACATTTTATTCGTTTGTACCTTTATCAACTCTTGAGAGTTAACTTAGAAGATTTATTTAATGTTAAATGAGGTGCTGAATCCACTGGTGAAAACCGCAATGTCCTATCTTTAACCGTTTAGGAGATCAAGTAAAATGGAGAGTAATAAATGTTTAAAAATGTCATATATAAACATTTTATTCGTTTGTACCTTTATGAACTCTTGAGAGTATACTTATAGGACATATTTTATGTAAAATGAGGTGCTGAATCCAATAGTGAAAACCGCAATGTCTTATCTTTAACCGTTTAGGAGATCGAGTAAAATGGAAAGTAATAGATTTTTAAAAATGTCATATATAAACATTTTATTCGTTAGTACCTTTATCAACTCTTGAGAGTAGACTTATAGGACTTATTTTATGTAAAATGAGGTGCTGAATCCACCGGTGAAAACCGCAATGTCCTATTTTTAACCGTTTAGGAGATCGAGTGAAATGGAGAATAATAGATATTTAAAAATGTGATATATAAACATTTTATTCGTTTGTACCTTTATGAACTCTTGAGAGTATACTTATAGGACATATTTTATGTAAAATGAGGTGCTGAATCCACTGGTGAAAACCGCAATGTCTTATCTTTAACCGTTTAGGAGATCGAGTAAAATGGAAAGTAATAGATATTTAAAAATGTCATATATAAACATTTTATTCGTTAGTACCTTTATCAACTCTTGAGAGTAGACTTATAGGACTTATTTTATGTAAAATGAGGTGCTGAATCCACTGGTGAAAACCGCAATGTCCTATCGTGAACCGTTTAAGAGAAAGAGTAAAATGGAGAATAATAGATATTTAAAAATGTGATATATAACCATTTTATTCGTTTGTACCTTTATCAACTCTTTAGAGTAGACTTATAGGGATTATTTTATGTAAAATGAGGTGCTGAATCCACTGGTGAAAACCGCAATGTCCTATCTTTAACTGTTTAGGAGATCGAGTAAAATGAAGAATAATAGATATTTAAAAATGTGATATATAAACATTTTATTCGTTTGTACCTTTATCAACTCTTGAGAGTTGACTTATAGGAATTATTTTATGTAAAATGAGGTGCTGAATCCACTGGTGAAAACCGCAATGTCCTATTTTTAACTGTTTAGGAGATCAAGTAAAATGGAGAGTAATAAATGTTTAAAAATGTCATATATAAACATTTTATTCGTTAGTACCTTTATCAACTCTTGAGAGTAGACTTATAGGCCTTATATTATGTAAAATGAGGTGCTGAATCCAATGGTGAAAACCGCAATGTCCTATCTTTAACCGTTTTAGTGATCAAGTAAAATGGAGAATAATAGATATTTAAAAAAGTGATATATAAACATTTTATTCGTTAGTACCATTATCAACTCTTTAGAGTAGACTTATAGAACTTATTTAATGTAAAATGAGGTGCTGAATCCACCGGTGAAAACCGCAATGTCTTATCTTTAAGCGTTTAGGAGATCGAGTAAAATAGAGAGTAATAGATATTTAAAAATGTCAAACATAAACATTTTATTCGTTTGTACCTTTATCAACTCTTTAGAGTAGACTTATAGGAATTATTTTATGTAAAATAAGGTGCTGAATCCACTGGTGAAAACCGCAATGTCCTATCTTTAACTGATTAGGAGATCGAGTAAAATGGAGAATAATAGATATTTAAAAAGGTGATATATAAACATTTTATTCGTTTGAACCTTTATCAACTCTTTAGAGTAGACTTATAAGACTTATTTTATGTAAAATGAGGTGCTGAATCCACTGGTGAAAACCGCAATGTCCTATCTTTCACCGATTAGGACATCGAGTAAAATGGAGAAAAATAGATATTTAAAAATGTGATATATAACCATTTTATTCGTTTGTACCTTTATCAACTTTTAAGAGTAGACTTATAGAACTTATTTTATGTAAAATGAGGTGCTGAATCCAATGGTGAAAACCGCAATGTCCTATCTTTGACCGTTTAGGTGATTGAGTGAAATGGAGAATAATAGGTATTTAAAAATGTAAAATATAACCATTTTATTCGTTTGTACCTTTATCAACTCTTTAGAGTAGACTTATAGGAATTATTTTATGTAAAATAAGGTGCTGAATCCACTAGTGAAAACCACAATGCCCTATCTTTAACCGTTTAGGAGATCGAGTAAAATGGAGAATAATTGACATTTAAAATGTGATATATAAACAATTTATTCGTTGGTACCATTATGAACTCTTGAGAGTAGACTTATAGGACTTATTTTATGTAAAATGAGGTGCTGAATCCACTGGTGAAAACCGCAATGTACTATCTTTAACCGTTTAGGAGATCGAGTAAAATGGAGAGTAATAGATATTTAAAAATGTCACATATAAACATTTTATTCGTTTGTACCTTTATTTACTCTTTAGAGTAGACTTATAGGAATTATTTTATGTAAAATAAGGTGCTAAATCCACTGGTGGAAACCGCAATGTCCTACCTTTAACCGTTTAGGAAATCGAGTAAAATGGAAAATAATAGTTATTTAAAAATGTGATATATAAACATTTTATTCGTTTGTACCTTTATCAACTCTTGAGAGTTAACTTAGAAGATTTATTTAATGTTAAATGAGGTGCTGAATCCACTGGTGAAAACCGCAATGTCCTATCTTTAACCGTTTAGGAGATCAAGTAAAATGGAGAGTAATAAATGTTTAAAAATGTCATATATAAACATTTTATTCGTTTGTACCTTTATGAACTCTTGAGAGTATACTTATAGGACATATTTTATGTAAAATGAGGTGCTGAATCCAATAGTGAAAACCGCAATGTCTTATCTTTAACCGTTTAGGAGATCGAGTAAAATGGAAAGTAATAGATTTTTAAAAATGTCATATATAAACATTTTATTCGTTAGTACCTTTATCAACTCTTGAGAGTAGACTTATAGGACTTATTTTATGTAAAATGAGGTGCTGAATCCACCGGTGAAAACCGCAATGTCCTATTTTTAACCGTTTAGGAGATCGAGTGAAATGGAGAATAATAGATATTTAAAAATGTGATATATAAACATTTTATTCGTTTGTACCTTTATGAACTCTTGAGAGTATACTTATAGGACATATTTTATGTAAAATGAGGTGCTGAATCCACTGGTGAAAACCGCAATGTCTTATCTTTAACCGTTTAGGAGATCGAGTAAAATGGAAAGTAATAGATATTTAAAAATGTCATATATAAACATTTTATTCGTTAGTACCTTTATCAACTCTTGAGAGTAGACTTATAGGACTTATTTTATGTAAAATGAGGTGCTGAATCCACTGGTGAAAACCGCAATGTCTTATCTTTAAGCGTTTATTAGATCGAGTAAAATAGAGAGTAATAGATATTTAAAAATGTCAAACATAAACATTTTATTCGTTTGTACCTTTATCAACTCTTTAGAGTAGACTTATAGAAATTATTTTATGTAAAATAAGGTGCTGAATCCACTGGCGAAAACCGCAATGTCCTATCTTTAACTGATTAGGAGATCGAGTAAAATGGAGAATAATAGATATTTAAAAAGGTTATATATAAACATTTTATTCGTTTGAACCTTTATCAACTCTTTAGAGTAGACTTATAAGACTTATTTTATGTAAAATGAGGTGCTGAATCCACTGGTGAAAACCGCAATGTCCTATCTTTCACCGATTAGGACATCGAGTAAAATGGAGAAAAATAGATATTTAAAAATGTGATATATAACCATTTTATTCGTTTGTACCTTTATCAACTTTTAAGAGTAGACTTATAGAACTTATATTATGTAAAATAAGGTGCTAAATCCACTGGTGAAAACCGCAATGTCCTATCTTTAACCGTTTAAGAGAAAGAGTAAAATGGAGAATAATAGATATTTAAAAATGTGATATATAACCATTTTATTCGTTTGTACCTTTATCAACTCTTTAGAGTAGACTTATAGGAATTATTTTATGTAAAATGAGGTGCTGAATCCACTGGTGAAAACCGCAATGTCCTATCTTTAACCGTTTAAGAGAATAATAGATATTTAAAAATGTGATATATAACCATTTTATTCGTTTGTACCTTTATCAACTCTTTAGGGTAGACTTATAGGAATTATTTTATGTAAAATGAGGTGCTGAATCCACTGGTGAAAACCGCAATGTCCTATCGTGAATCGTTTAGGAGATAGAGTGAAATGGAGAATAATAGATATTTAAAAAGGTGATATATTAACATTTTTTCCGTTTGTACCTTTATCAACTCGTTAGAGTAGACTTATAAAACTTATTTTATGTAAAATAAGGTGCTGAATCCACTGGTGAAAACCGCAATGTCCTATCTTTAACTGTTTAGGAGATCGAGTAAAATGAAGAATAATAGATATTTAAAAATGTGATATATAAACATTTTTTTCGTTTGTACCTTAATCAACTCTTGAGAGTGGACTTATAAGCCTTATATTATGTAAAATGAGGTGCTGAATCCAATGGTGAAAACCGCAATGTCCTATCTTTGACCGTTTAGGTGATTGAGTGAAATGGAGAATAATAGGTATTTAAAAATGTAAAATATAACCATTTTATTCGTTTGTACCTTTATCAACTCTTTAGAGTTGACTTATAGGGATTATTTTATGTAAAATGAGGTGCTGAATCCACTGGTGAAAACCGCAATGTCCTATCTTTAACCGTTTAGGAGATCGAGTAAAATGGAAAATAATAGATATTTAAAAATGTGATATATAAACATTTTATTCGTTTGTACCTTTATCAACTCTTGAGTGTTGACTTATAGGAATTATTTTATGTAAAATGAGGTGCTGAATCCACTGGTGAAAACCGCAATGTCCTATTTTTAACTGTTTAGGAGATCAAGTAAAATGGAGAGTAATAAATGTTTAAAAATGTCAAATATAAACATTTTATTCGTTAGTACCTTTATCAACTCTTGAGAGTAGACTTATAGGCCTTATATTATGTAAAATGAGGTGCTGAATCCAATGGTGAAAACCGCAATGTCCTATCTTTAACCGTTTTAGTGATCAAGTAAAATGGAGAATAATAGATATTTAAAAAAGTGATATATAAACATTTTATTCGTTAGTACCATTATCAACTCTTTAGAGTAGACTTATAGAACTTATTTTATGTAAAATGAGGTGCTGAATCCACCGGTGAAAACCGCAATGTCCTATCGTGAACCGTTTAGGAGATAGAGTGAAATGGAGAATAATAGATATTTAAAAATGTGATATATTAACATTTTTTCCGTTTGTACCTTTATCAACTCGTTAGAGTAGACTTATAAAACTTATTTTATGTAAAATAAGGTGCTGAATCCACTGGTGAAAACCGCAATGTCCTATCTTTAACTGTTTAGGAGATCGAGTAAAATGAAGAATAATAGATATTTAAAAATGTGATATATAAACATTTTTTTCGTTTGTACCTTAATCAACTCTTGAGAGTGGACTTATAAGCCTTATATTATGTAAAATGAGGTGCTGAATCCAATGGTGAAAACCGCAATGTCCTATCTTTGACCGTTTAGGTGATTGAGTGAAATGGAGAATAATAGGTATTTAAAAATGTAAAATATAACCATTTTATTCGTTTGTACCTTTATCAACTCTTTAGAGTAGACTTATAGGAATTATTTTATGTAAAATAAGGTGCTGAATCCACTAGTGAAAACCACAATGCCCTATCTTTAACCGTTTAGGAGATCGAGTAAAATGGAGAATAATTGACATTTAAAATGTGATATATAAACAATTTATTCGTTGGTACCATTATGAACTCTTGAGAGTAGACTTATAGGACTAATTTTATGTAAAATGAGGTGCTGAATTTACTGGTGAAAACCGCAATGTACTATCTTTAACCGTGTAGGAGATGGAGTAAAATGGAGAGTAATAGATATTTAAAAATGTCACATATAAACATTTTATTCGTTTGTACCTTTATTAACTCTTTAGAGTAGACTTATAGGAATTATTTTATGTAAAATAAGGTGCTAAATCCACTGGTGGAAACCGCAATGTCCTACCTTTAACCGTTTAGGAAATCGAGTAAAATGGAAAATAATAGATATTTAAAAATGTGATATATAAACATTTTATTCGTTTGTACCTTTATCAACTCTTGAGAGTTAACTTAGAAGATTTATTTAATGTTAAATGAGGTGCTGAATCCACTGGTGAAAACCGCAATGTCCTATCTTTAACCGTTTAGGAGATCAAGTAAAATGGAGAGTAATAAATGTTTAAAAATGTCATATATAAACATTTTATTCGTTAGTACCTTTATCAACTCTTGAGAGTAGACTTATAGGCCTTATATTATGTAAAATGAGGTGCTGAATCCAATAGTGAAAACCGCAATGTCCTATCTTTAACCGTTTTGGTGATCGAGTAAAATGGAGAATAATAGATATTTAAAAATGTGTTATATAAACATTTTTTTCGTTTGTACCTTAATCAACTCTTGAGAGTGGACTTATAGGCCTTATATTATGTAAAATGAGGTGCTGAATCCAATGGTGAAAACCGCAATGTCCTATCTTTGACCGTTTAGGTGATTGAGTAAAATGGAGAATAATAGGTATTTAAAAATGTGATATATAAACATTTTTTTCGTTTGTACCTTAATCAACTCTTGAGAGTGGACTTATAGGCCTTATATTATGTAAAATGAGGTGCTGAATCCAATGGTGAAAACCGCAATGTCCTATCTTTGACCGTTTAGGTGATTGAGTAAAATGGGGAATAATAGGTATTTAAAAATGTGATATATAACCATTTTATTCGTTTGTACCTTTATCAACTCTTTAGAGTAGACTTATTGAACTTATTTTATGTAAAATGAGGTACTGAATCCACCGGTGAAAACCGCAATGTCCTATTTTTAACCGTTTAGGAGATCGAGTGAAATGGAGAATAGATATTTAAAAATGTGATATATAAATATTTTATTCGTTTGTACCTTTATGAACTCTTGAGAGTAGACTTATAGGACATATTTTATGTAAAATGAGGTGCTGAATCCACTGGTGAAAACCGCAATGTCCTATCTTTAACCGTTTAAGAGAATAATAGATATTTAAAAATGTGATATATAACCATTTTATTCGTTTGTACCTTTATCAACTCTTTAGGGTAGACTTATAGGAATTATTTTATGTAAAATGAGGTACTGAATCCACTGGTGAAAACCGCAATGTCCTATCGTGAACCGTTTAGGAGATAGAGTGAAATGGAGAATAATAGATATTTAAAAATGTGATATATTAACATTTTTTCCGTTTGTACCTTTATCAACTCGTTAGAGTAGACTTATAAAACTTATTTTATGTAAAATAAGGTGCTGAATCCACTGGTGAAAACCGCAATGTCCTATCTTTAACTGTTTAGGAGATCGAGTAAAATGAAGAATAATAGATATTTGAAAATGTGATATATAAACATTTTTTTCGTTTGTACCTTAATCAACTCTTGAGAGTGGACTTATAGGCCTTATATTATGTAAAATGAGGTGCTGAATCCAATGGTGAAAACCGCAATGTCCTATCTTTGACCGTTTAGGTGATTGAGTGAAATGGAGAATAATAGGTATTTAAAAATGTAATATATAACCATTTTATTCGTTTGTACCTTTATCAACTCTTTAGAGTAGACTTATAGGAATTATTTTATGTAAAATAAGGTGCTGAATCCACTAGTAAAAACCACAATGCCCTATCTTTAACCGTTTAGGAGATCGAGTAAAATGGAGAATAATTGACATTTAAAATGTGATATATAAACAATTTATTCGTTGGTACCATTATGAACTCTTGAGAGTAGACTTATAGGACTTATTTTATGTAAAATGAGGTGCTGAATCCACTGGTGAAAACCGCAATGTACTATCTTTAACCGTTTAGGAGATCGAGTAAAATGGAGAGTAATAGATATTTAAAAATGTCACATATAAACATTTTATTCGTTTGTACCTTTATTAACTCTTTAGAGTAGACTTATAGGAATTATTTTATGTAAAATAAGGTGCTAAATCCACTGGTGGAAACCGCAATGTCCTACCTTTAACCGTTTAGGAAATCGAGTAAAATGGAAAATAATAGATATTTAAAAATGTGATATATAAACATTTTATTCGTTTGTACCTTTATCAACTCTTGAGAGTTAACTTAGAAGATTTATTTAATGTTAAATGAGGTGCTGAATCCACTGGTGAAAACCGCAATGTCCTATCTTTAACCGTTTAGGAGATCAAGTAAAATGGAGAGTAATAAATGTTTAAAAATGTCATATATAAACATTTTATTCGTTAGTACCTTTATCAACTCTTGAGAGTAGACTTATAGGCCTTATATTATGTAAAATGAGGTGCTGAATCCAATGGTGAAAACCGCAATGTCCTATCTTTGACCGTTTAGGTGATTGAGTAAAATGGAAAATAATAGGTATTTAAAAATGTGATATATAAACATTTTTTTCGTTTGTACCTTAATCAACTCTTGAGAGTGGACTTATAGGCCTTATATTATGTAAAATGAGGTGCTGAATCCAATGGTGAAAACCGCAATGTCCTATCTTTGACCGCTTAGGTGATTGAGTAAAATGGAGAATAATAGGTATTTAAAAATGTGATATATAACCATTTTATTCGTTTGTACCTTTATCAACTCTTTAGAGTAGACTTATTGAACTTATTTTATGTAAAATGAGGTACTGAATCCACCGGTGAAAACCGCAATGTCCTATTTTTAACCGTTTAGGAGATCGAGTGAAATGGAGAATAGATATTTAAAAATGTGATATATAAATATTTTATTCGTTTGTACCTTTATGAACTCTTGAGAGTAGACTTATAGGACATATTTTATGTAAAATGAGGTGCTGAATCCACTGGTGAAAACCGCAATGTCCTATCTTTAACCGATTAGGACATCGAGTAAAATGGAGAAAAATAGATATTTAAAAATGTGATATATAACCATTTTATTCGTTTGTACCTTAATCAACTTTTAAGAGTAGACTTATAGAACTTATTTTATGTAAAATAAGGTGCTAAATCCACTGGTGAAAACCACAATGTCCTATCTTTAACCGTTTAAGAGAAAGAGTAAAATGGAGAATAATAGATATTTAAAAATGTGATATATAACCATTTTATTCGTTTGTACCTTTATCAACTCTTTAGAGTAGACTTATAGGAAATATTTTATGTAAAATGAGGTGCTGAATCCACTGGTGAAAACCGCAATGTCCTATCTTTAACCGTTTAAGAGAATAATAGATATTTAAAAATGTGATATATAACCATTTTATTCGTTTGTACCTTTATCAACTCTTTAGGGTAGACTTATAGGAATTATTTTATGTAAAATGAGGTGCTGAATCCACTGGTGAAAACCGCAATGTCCTATCGTGAACCGTTTAGGAGATAGAGTGAAATGGAGAATAATAGATATTTAAAAATGTGATATATTAACATTTTTTCCGTTTGTACCTTTATCAACTCGTTAGAGTAGACTTATAAAACTTATTTTATGTAAAATAAGGTGCTGAATCCACTGGTGAAAACCGCAATGTCCTATCTTTAACTGTTTAGGAGATAGAGTGAAATGGAGAATAATAGATATTTAAAAATGTGATATATTAACATTTTTTCCGTTTGTACCTTTATCAACTCGTTAGAGTAGACTTATAAAACTTATTTTATGTAAAATGAGGTGCTGAATCCAATGGTGAAAACCGCAATGTCCTATCTTTGACCGTTTAGGTGATTGAGTGAAATGGAGAATAATAGGTATTTAAAAATGTAATATATAACCATTTTATTCGTTTGTACCTTTATCAACTCTTTAGAGTAGACTTATAGGAATTATTTTATGTAAAATAAGGTGCTGAATCCACTAGTGAAAACCACAATGCCCTATCTTTAACCGTTTAGGAGATCGAGTAAAATGGAGAATAATTGACATTTAAAATGTGATATATAAACAATTTATTCGTTGGTACCATTATGAACTCTTGAGAGTAGACTTATAGGACTTATTTTATGTAAAATGAGGTGCTGAATCCACTGGTGAAAACCGCAATGTACTATCTTTAACCGTTTAGGAGATCGAGTAAAATGGAGAGTAATAGATATTTAAAAATGTCACATATAAACATTTTATTCGTTTGTACCTTTATTAACTCTTTAGAGTAGACTTATAGGAATTATTTTATGTAAAATAAGGTGCTAAATCCACTGGTGGAAACCGCAATGTCCTACCTTTAACCGTTTAGGAAATCGAGTAAAATGGAAAATAATAGATATTTAAAAATGTGATATATAAACATTTTATTCGTTTGTACCTTTATCAACTCTTGAGAGTTAACTTAGAAGATTTATTTAATGTTAAATGAGGTGCTGAATCCACTGGTGAAAACCGCAATGTCCTATCTTTAACCGTTTAGGAGATCAAGTAAAATGGAGAGTAATAAATGTTTAAAAATGTCATATATAAACATTTTATTCGTTTGTACCTTTATGAACTCTTGAGAGTATACTTATAGGACATATTTTATGTAAAATGAGGTGCTGAATCCAATAGTGAAAACCGCAATGTCTTATCTTTAACCGTTTTGGTGATCGAGTAAAATGGAGAATAATAGATATTTAAAAATGTGATATATAAACATTTTTTTCGTTTGTACCTTAATCAACTCTTGAGAGTGGACTTATAGGCCTTATATTATGTAAAATGAGGTGCTGAATCCAATGGTGAAAACCGCAATGTCCTATCTTTGACCGTTTAGGTGATTGAGTAAAATGGAGAATAATAGGTATTTAAAAATGTGATATATAAACATTTTTTTCGTTTGTACCTTAATCAACTCTTGAGAGTGGACTTATAGGCCTTATATTATGTAAAATGAGGTGCTGAATCCAATGGTGAAAACCGCAATGTCCTATCTTTGACCGTTTAGGTGATTGAGTAAAATGGAGAATAATAGGTATTTAAAAATGTTATATATAACCATTTTATTCGTTTGTACCTTTATCAACTCTTTAGAGTAGACTTATTGAACTTATTTTATGTAAAATGAGGTACTGAATCCACCGGTGAAAACCGCAATGTCCTATTTTTAACCGTTTAGGAGATCAAGTGAAATGGAGAATAGATATTTAAAAATGTCATACATAAACATTTTATTCATTTGTACCATTATCAACTCTTTAGAGTAGACTTATAGGAATTATTTTATGTAAAATAAGGTGCTGAATCCACTGGTGAAAACCGCAATGTCCTATCTTTGACCGTTTAGGTGATCGAATAAAATGGAGAATAATAGATATTTTAAAATGTGAAATATAACCATTTTATTCGTTTGTACCTTTATCAACTTTTGAGAGTAGACTTATAGAACTTATTTTATGTAAAATGAGATGCTGAATCCACTGGTGAAAACCGCAATGTCCTATCTTTAACCGATTAGGACATCGAGTAAAATGGAGAATATTAGATATTTAAAAATGTGATATATAAACCTTTTATTCGTTTGTACCTTTATCAACTTTTGAGAGTAGACTTATAGAACTTATTTTATATAAAATAAGGTGCTGAATCCTCTGGTGAAAACCGCATGTCCTATCTTTAACCGTTTAGGAAATCGAGTAAAATGGAGAATAATAGATATTTAAAAATGTGATATATAACCATTTTATTCGTTTGTTCCTTTATCAACTCTTTAAAGTAGACTTATAGGACTAAATTTATGTAAAATGATGTGCTGAATCCACTGGTGAAAACCGCAATGTCCTATCTTTAACTGTTTAGGAGATCGAGTAAAATGGAGAATAATAGTTATTAAAGAATATGATATTTAAACATTTTATTCGTTTGAACCTTTATCAACTCTTTAGAGTAGACTAATAAGACTTATTTTATGCAAAATAAGATGCTGAATCCACCGGTGAAAACCGCAATGTCCTATCTTTGACCGTTTAGGTGATCGAGTAAAATGGAGAATAATAGGTATTTAAAAATGTGATATATAAACATTTTATTCGGTTGTACCTTTATCAACTCTTAAGAGTAGACTTATAGGACTTATTTTAAGTAAAATAAGGTGCTGAATCCACTGGTGAGAACCGCAATGTCCAATCTTTAACCGTTTAGGACATCGAGTAAAATGGAGAATAATAGATATTTAAAAAAGTAATATATAAACATTTTATTCGTTTGTACCATTATCAACTCTTTAGAGTAGACTTATAGAACTTATTTTATGTAAAATGAGGTGCTGAATCCACCGGTGAAAACCGCAATGTCCTATCTGTAACCGTTTAGGAGATCGAGTAAAATAGAGAGTAATAGATATTTAAAAATGTCAAACCTAAACATTTTATTCGTTTGTACCTTTATCAACTCTTTAGAGTAGACTTATAGGAATTATTTTATGTAAAATAAGGTGCTGAATCCACTAGTGAAAACCGCATGTCCTACCTTTAACCGTCTAGGAGATCGAGTAAAATGGAAAATAATAGATATTTAAAAATGTGATATATAAACATTTTATTCGTTTGTACCTTTATCAACTTTTGAGAGTAAACTTATAGATCTTATTTTATGTAAAATGAGGTGCTAAATCCACTGATGAAAACCGCAATGTCCTATCTCTAACGGTTTAGGAGATCGAGTAAAATCGAGAATAATAGATATTTGAAAATGTGATATATAAACATTTTATTCGTTTGTACCTTTATCAACTCTTTAGGGTAGACTTATAGGACTTATTTAATGTAAAATGAGGTGCTGAATCCACGGATGAAAACCGCAATGTCCTATCTTTAACCGTTAAAGAGAATAATAGATATTTAAAAATGTGATATATAACCATTTTATTCGTTTGTACCTTTATCAACTCTTTAGGGTAGACTTATAGGAATTATTTTATGTAAAATGAGGTGCTGAATCCACTGATGAAAACCGCAATGTCCTATCGTGAACCGTTTAGGAGATAGAGTGAAATGGAGAATAATAGATATTTAAAAATGTGATATATTAACATTTCTTCCGTTTGTACCTTTATCAATTCGTTAGAGTAGACTTATAAAACTTATTTTATGTAAAATAAGGTGCTGAATCCACTGGTGAAAACCGCAATGTCCTATCTTTAACTGTTTAGGAGATCGAGTAAAATGAAGAATAATAGATATTTAAAAATGTGATATATAAACATTTTTTTCGTTTGTACCTTAATCAACTCTTGAGAGTGGACTTATAGGCCTTATATTATGTAAAATGAGGTGCTGAATCCAATGGTGAAAACCGCAATGTCCTACCTTTAATCGTCTAGGAGATCGAGTAAAATGGAAAATAATAGATATTTAAAAATGTGATATATAAACATTTTATTCGTTTGTTCCTTTATCAACTCTTGAGAGTAGACTTATGGGACTTATATTATGTAAAATGAGGTGCTGAATCCACTGATGAAAACCGCAATGTCCTATCTTAAACGGTTTAGGAGATCGAGTAAAATGGAAAATAATAGATATTTAAAAATGTGTTATATAAACATTTTATTCGTTTGTACCTTTATCAACACTTGAGAGTAGACTTATAGGACTTATTTAATGTAAAATGAGGTGCTGAATCCACTGGTGAAAACCGCAATGTCTTATCTTTAAGCGTTTAGGGGATCGAGTAAAATGGAGAGTAATAGATATTTAAAAATGTCATACATAAACATTTTATTCATTTGTACCTTTATCAACTCTTTAGAGTAGACTTATAGGAATTATTTTATGTAAAATAAGGTGCTGAATCCACTGGTGAAAACCGCAATGTCCTATCTTTGACCGTTTAGGTGATCGAATAAAATGGAGAATAATAGATATTTTAAAATGTGAAATATAACCATTTTATTCGTTTGTACCTTTATCAACTTTTGAGAGTAGACTTATAGAACTTATTTTATGTAAAATGAGATGCTGAATCCACTGGTGAAAACCGCAATGTCCTATCTTTAACCGATTAGGACATCGAGTAAAATGGAGAATAACAGATATTTAAAAATGTGATATATAAACCTTTTATTCGTTTGTACCTTTATCAACTTTTAAGAGTAGACTTATAGGACTTATTTTATGTAAAATAAGGTGCTGAATCCACTGGTGAAAACCGCAATGTCCGACCTTTAACCGTTTAGGAGATCGAGTAAAATTTAAAAATAATAGATATTTAAAAATGTGATATATAAACATTTTATTCGTTTGTACATTTATCAACTCTTGAGAGTAGACTTATGGGACTTATATTATGTAAAATGAGGTGCCGAATCCACTAATGAAATCCGCAATGTCCATTTTAAACGGTTTAGGAGATCGAGTAAAATGGAGAATAATAGATATTTAAAAATGTGTTATATAAACATTTTATTCGTTTGTGCCTTTATCAACACTTGAGAGTAGACTTATAGGACTTATTTAATGTAAAATGAGGTGCTGAATCCACTGATGAAAACCGCAATGTCCTATCTTTAACGGTATAATAGATCGAGTAAAATGGAGGATAATAGATATTTGAAAATGTGATATATAAACATTTTATTCGTTTGTACCTTTATCAACACTTGAGAGTAGACTTATAGGACTTATTTAATGTAAAATGAGGTGCTGAATCCACTGATGAACACCGCAATGTCCTATCTTTAACGGTTTAGGAGATCGAGTAAAATGGAGATTAATAGATATTTGAAAATGTGATATATAAACATTTTATTCGTTTGTACCTTTATCAACTCTTTAGAGTAGTCTTATAGAACTAATTTTATGAAAAATGAGGTGCTGAATTCACTGGTGAAAACCGCAATGTATTATCTTTGACCGTTTAGGTCATCGAATAAAATGGAAAATAATACATATTCAAAAATGTGATATATAACCATTTTATTGGTTTGTACCTTTATCAACTTTGGAGAGTAGACTTATAGAACTTATTTTATGTAAAATGAGATGCTGAATCCACTGGTGAAAACCGCAATGTCCTATCTTTAACCGATTAGGACATCGAGTAAAATGGAGAATAATAGATATATAAGTATGTGATATATAAACATTTTATTCGTTTGAACCTTTATAAACTCTTTAGAGTAGACTTATAAGACTTATTATATGTAAAATAAGGTGCTGAATCCACCGGTGAAAACCGCAATGTCCTATCTTTGACCGTTTAGGTGATCGAGTAAAATGGAGAATAATAGATATTTAAGAATGTGACATATAAACATTTTATACGTTTGTACCTTTATCAACTCTTGAGAGTTGACTTATAGGAATTATTTTATGTAAAATGAGGTGCTGAATCCACTGGTGAAAACCGCAATGTCCTATCTTTATCTGTTTAGGAGATCGAGTAAAATGGGGAATAATAGATATTTAAAAAGGTGATATATAAACATTTTATTCGTTTGAACCTTTATCAACTTTTAAGAGTAGACTTATAGAACTTATTTTATGTAAAATAAGGTGCTAAATCCACTGGTGAAAACCGCAATGTCCTATCTTTAACCGTTTAAGAGAAAGAGTAAAATGGATAATAATAGATATTTAAAAATGTGATATATAACCATTTTATTCGTTTGTACCTTTATCAACTCTTTAGAGTAGACTTATAAGACTTATTTTATGTTAAATAAGGTGCTGAATCCACTGGTGAAAACCGCAATGTCCTATCTTTGACCGTTTAGGTGATCGAGTGAAATGGAGAATAATAGGTATTTAAAAATGTGATATATAACCATTTTATTCGTTTGTACCTTTATCAACTCTTTAGAGTAGACTTATAGGACTAAATTTATGTAAAATGAGGTGCTGAATCCACTGGTGAAAACCGCAATGTCCTATCTTTAACTGTTTAGGAGATCGAGTAAAATGGAGAATAATAGATATTTGAAAATGTGATATATAAACATTTTATTCGTTTGTACCTTTATCAACTCTTTATAGTAGTCTTATAGAACTAATTTTATGTAAAATGAGGTGCTGAATCCACTGATGAAAACCGCAACGTCCTATCTTTAACGGTTTAGAAGATCGAGTAAAATGGAGAATAATAGATATTTGAAAATGTGATATATAAACATTTTATTCGTTTGTACCTTTATCAACTCTTTATAGTAGTCTTATAGAACTAATTTTATGTAAAATGAGGTGCTGAATCCACTGATGAAAACCGCAATGTCCTATCTTTAACGGTTTAGGAGATCGAGTAAAATGGAGAATAATAGATATTTGAAAATGTGATATATAAACATTTTATTCGTTTGTACCTTTATCAACACTTGAGAGTAGACTTATAGGACTTATTTAATGTAAAATGAGGTGCTGAATCCACTGATGAAAACCGCAATGTCCTATCTTTAACGGTTTAGGAGATCGAGTAAATTGGAGAATAAAAGATATATAAAAATGTGATATATAAACATTTTATTCATTTGTACCTTTATCAACTCTTTATAGTAGTCTTATAGAACTAATTTTATGTAAAATGAGGTGCTCTATCCACTGATGAAATCCGCAATGTCCTATCTCTAACGGTTTAGGAGATCGAGTAAAATCGAGAATAATAGATATTTAAAAATGTGATATATAAACATTTTATTCGTTTGTACCTTTATCAACTCTTTAGAGTAGTCTTATAGAACTAATTTTATGTAAAATGAGGTGCTGAATTCACTGGTGAAAACCGCAATGTATTATCTTTGACCGTTTAAGTCATCGAATAAAATGGAGAATAATAGATATTCAAAAATGTGATATATAACCATTTTATTCGTTTGTACCTTTATCAACTTTTGAGAGTAGACTTATAGAACTTATTTTATGTAAAATGAGATGCTGAATCCACTGGTGAAAACCGCAATGTCCTATCTTTAATCGATTAGGACATCGAGTAAAATGGAGAATAATAGATATTTAAGAATGTGATATATAAACATTTTATTCGTTTGAACATTTATCAACTCTTTAGAGTAGACTTATAAAACTTATTATATGTAAAATAAGGTGCTGAATCCACCGGTGAAAACCGCAATGTCCTATCTTTGACCGTTTAGGAGATCGAGTGAAATGGAGAATAATAGATATTTAAAAATGTGATATATAAACATTTTATTCGTTTGTACCTTTATGAACTCTTGAGAGTAGACATATAGGACATATTTTATGTAAAATGAGGTGCTGAATCCACTGGTGAAAACCGCAATGTCTTATCTTTAACCGTTTAGGAGATCGAGTAAAATGGAAAGTAATAGATATTTAAAAATGTCATATATAAACATTTTATTCGTTAGTACCTTTATCAATTCTTGAGAGTAGAATTATAGGACTTATTTTATGTAAAATGAAGTGCTGAATCCACTGGTGAAAACCGCAATGTCTTATCTTTAAGCGTTTAGGAGATCGAGTAAAATGGAACATAATAGATATTTAAAAATGTGATATATATACATTTTATTCGTTTGTACCTTTATCAACTCTTGAGAGTAGACTTATGGGACTTATATTATGTAAAATGAGGTGCTAAATCCACTGATGAAAACCGCAATGTCCTATCTTAAACGGTTTAGGAGATCGAGTAAAATGGAGAATAATAGATATTTAAAAATGTGTTATATAAACATTTTATTCGTTTGAACCTTTATCAACACTTGAGAGTAGACTTATAGGACTTATTTAATGTAAAATGAGGTGCTGAATCCACTGATGAAAACCGCAATGTTTTATCTTTATCGGTATAGGAGATCGAGTAAAATGGAGAATAATAGATATTTGAAAATGTGACATATAAACATTTTATTCGTTTGTACCTTTATCAACTCTCGAGAGTTGACTTATAGGAATTATTTTATGTAAAATGAGGTGCTGAATTCACTGGTTAAAACCGCAATGTCCTATCTTTAATCGATTAGGACATCGAGTAAAATGGAGAATAATAGATATTTAAGAATGTGATATATAAACATTTTATTCGTTTGAACCTTTATCAACTCTTTAGAGTAGACTTATAAGACTTATTATATGTAAAATAAGGTGCTGAATCCGTCGGTGAAAACTGCAATGTCCTATCTTTGACCGTTTAGGAGATCGAGTGAAATGGAGAATAATAGATATTTAAAAATGTGATATATAAACATTTTATTCGTTTGTACCTTTATCAACTCTTGAGAGTAGAATTATAGGACTTATTTTATGTAAAATGAAGTGCTGAATCCACTGGTGAAAACCGCAATGTCTTATCTTTAACCGTTTAGGAAATCGAGTAAAATGGAAAATAATAGATATTTAAAAATGTGATATATAAACATTTTATTCGTTTGTACCTTTATCAACTCTTGAGAGTTAACTTAGAAGATTTATTTAATGTTAAATGAGGTGCTGAATCCACTGATGAAAACCGCAATGTCCTATCTTAAACGGTTTAGGAGATCGAGTAAATTGGAGAATAATAGATATTTAAAAATGTGTTATATAAACATTTGATTCGTTTGTACCTTTATCAACTCTTTAGAGTAGTCTTATAGAACTAATTTTATGTAAAATGAGGTGCTGAATCCACTGATGAAATCCGCAATGTCCTATCTTTAACGGTTTAGGAGATCGAGTAAAATGGAGAATAATAGATATTTGAAAATGTGATATATAAACATTTTATTCGTTTGTACCTTTATCAACACTTGAGAGTAGACTTATATTACTTATTTAATGTAAAATGAGGTGCTGAATCCACTGATGAAAACCGCAATGTCCTATCTTTAACAATTTAGGAGATCGAGTAAAATGGAGAATAATAGATATTTGAAAATGTGATATATAAACATTTTATTCGTTTGTACCTTTATCAACTCTTTATAGTAGTCTTATAGAACTAATTTTATGTAAAATGAGGTGCTGAATCCACTGATGAAAACCGCAATGTCCTATCTTTAACGGTTTAGGAGATCGAGTAAAATGGAGAATAATAGATATTTGAAAATGTGATATATAAACATTTTATTCGTTTGTACCTTTATCTACACTTGAGAGTAGACTTATAGGACTTATTTAATGTAAAATAAGGTGCTGAATCCACCGGTGAAAACCGCAATGTCCTGTCTTTGACCGTTTAGGAGATCGAGTGAAATGGAGAATAATTGATATTTAAAAATGTGATATATAAACATTTTATTCGTTTGTACCTTTATGAACTCTTGAGAGTAGACTTATAGGACATATTTTATGTAAAATGAGGTGCTGAATCCACTGGTAAAAACCGCAATGTCTTATCTTTAACCGTTTAGGAGATCGAGTAAAATGGAAAGTAATAGATATTTAAAAATGTCATATATAAACATTTTATTCGTTAGTACCTTTATCAACTCTTGAGAGTAGAATTATAGGACTTATTTTATGTAAAATGAAGTGCTGAATCCACTGGTGAAAACCGCAATGTCTTATCTTTAAGCGTTTAGGAGATCGAGTAAAATAGAGAGTAATAGATATTTAATAATGTCATACATAAACATTTTATTCGTTTGTACCTTTATCAACTCTTTAGAGTAGACTTATAATAATAATAATAATAATAATAATAAATTTATTGCCCAACAGAATACATTCCGATTACAGGACAAAATAGCAATAACATTACATTAAATTAAGAAAGTATTTTAAAAGTTAAATACTAAACATTAAATAATCAATTAACTAATAATAATACTGAACATTATGAAATTACATATTACATATTACATATTCATTACATATTCATATTACATATTCAAATAGTTATAAATACTAAAACTATATATTAAACATATTAAACATACACATACATATCTAATTATACAAAGACTTACATACCAGGATTGCAACATAGTAATAACGCAAAGATAATAACAAAAATTAGAAAATTTGCATAAATTATGTTTGCATATTGGAAATTAGGTCACTTGCTATTTCAATAATTGTACTTAACTTGTCACCATAAATGTCACACTTGTTTGTTAAGCAATTCGCATTTCGTAAGAGTACGTTTATTGGCGCTTTAGATCCCAGGTTCGTGCGATAGTTAACTATTTTAAATCCAGGAACATTCCTACAGTTATATTGTGGTACATTTATATTTATTTGAGACAATAATTCGCTGCTATCAATTTTGCCATGAATAATTTTGAATAACAGCACAATAGAAGATATAAATCTACGGTTACTCAGTGACTGAAAGTTATGCCGTTGTATTAATTGACTCTGGTTTATATGTCTTTCGGTGTAACATCCGTAAGTTTTTAAATTAATGTATTTTAGGAATCTTCTTTGAACTTGCTCCAGTTGAAGTGTTTTTACTTTGTATATAGGATACCAAATTATAGAAGCATATTCTTGCTTACTACGCACCAAGGAATAATACAACAGTTTTATTGCATAAACATCTGAAAATAATTTTGTGTTTCGTATTATAAAACCTAATGCTTTGAATGAGGAATTAACAATAAAATTGATGTGATCAGTGAAGCTTAATTTGGTATCAAAATATACACCCAAGTCTCTAATGGTGGTTAACCGTTTGATATCTGTACCTTGAATTTGATAAGTACTGTGAATTACATTTGTTTTTCTGGTATAAGAGACCACACTGCATTTTTCAACACTCAGTTCCAATCCGTTTGAGGAACACCAGTCAACAATATTGTTTAAGTCACTTTGTAATAATTTGCAATCGCTATAATCATGTACTACTCTATAGAATTTTAAATCGTCGGCATACAGTTGATATCGGGAGTATGCAATAGATGAAGTAACGTCATTAATGTATACCAGAAATAACATAGGCCCTAAATTCGAGCCCTGTGGTATCCCAGAACTTGGATGAAATTTATCCGATAAATACCCATTATAACACACAATTTGTGACCTTTTGTCCAAATATGATTCAAACAATTTCAATAACATATCGGAGAAACTAAGATTCTTTAATTTATGTAGTAATAATTTATGAACAACCTTGTCGAATGCCTTTCTTATATCGGTATATATTACATCAACCTGATGGCCTTTATCCAGATTAGTAGCAAGAAATTGAGTAAAAGTCATTAAATTTGTTACAGTAGAGCGACTACGAATGAACCCATGTTGATAATTAGAAAGTTTGTTTGAAAGATTACAATAAATGTTTTGGTAAATACAGTCTTCATAAATCTTTGCGAAGTTACATAAAATGGATATTGGCCTATAGTTTTTAATGTCTGAGTTGTCTCCAGTTTTAAACAAAGGTATTACATTGGCCACCTTCCACACTTGAGGAAAAACACCTGTCTTGAGGCTAATATTAAATAGTGTATAAAGGGGATAACATAGTATTGTGGCACAATCTTTTATAAGAAAGCTTGGTATTCGATCTAACCCAGCACTCATGTTCGATTTTAATTTTTTAATTGATTTTGAAATAGTATCATATGTGATGAGATTTATTTGAATTAAATGTAGATTGTCACTAACAGATTTATTAAAGACTTGGCTAGGAGAAGGCTCATTGTACACTGAACTGAAAAATTCTTGAAATGAGTTGACAATGTCTTGAGGATTGTTTAAAATTTTATCATTGTAATGTAAATTACTTGGAATACTTGAGGTTTTACGCTTTGTTTGGACGAAGTTCCAAAAATATTTAGGATCTGTTTTCACAGAATTTTCTACTGAGTTAATATACAACTTATAGTCTCTCTGAATTAATATTTTAGTGTTTCTTCTATAATTTGCATATTGAATGTAGTGAGAAGATAATTTGTATTTATTCCACTTTTTAAAGAATTTTTCCTTTTGCTTGATTGAATAACGTAGTTCGGAAGAGAACCAACAAGGAAACATGTTTTTACTTTTGTAGTGCTTAGGAACATATAAGTCAAGAACGTGATACAATTTTTTATAAAATAATTCGCATAGCACGTTCACGTCAGTGATAAGGCACGGAAAAGACCAGTCAGTGTTGAGAAGTTCCCTATACAAATTCGGAAAATCGGCCTTTTTAAAGTTGTAGATCATAGCTGCATCAGAGTACGGAAAGTTATGTTTAGGATCATGCTCAATGTTAATTTGGATATTCAGTACGGGGTGATGGTGATCGACCTGCAGTAGAGCATTTTTATATTCGGATAACTTTAAGTTTTGTACATTAGAAAAACATAAATCAAGCAAGCGTGCATTTTCATTTAAAATATTATTATACTGTACCAAGTCCAACATAGACATAATGTTGACTAATAAGGAAACTTTATTGTTATTTAAATCGCAATCCACAAACTTAGTGACATTAAAATCCCCAATAATGATGATTTTGCTCTCCGTATAGTAAGTAGTAATAACTTGCTCAATAGATTTAAAGAAATTTTCAAAATCAGTAATAGAAACATCTGGTGGAATATATAAACAAATTAAACAGTAGTGTACAAATGGAGTGGTGATTTTGCAACCCACAATATCAATTTTAACAAAGATAGACAGCATTGACAAATTTAATTTAACGCTGTTGTATTTATTACAATTTACTGCAATTAATGATCCTCCACATTTAGAAAGTCCCACTTTAGAGAATTGTCTATCTGCACGGTATGGCACATAGTTGTTATTGATAATTTCACTATCAATGATGTTAGAATCCAGCCAAGTCTCTACCAAACAAAAAATGTCGAAATGAAGATCAGTAGCTTGCAAGTAAAAAGTTTCGAGTTTCGACTTCATTCCACGCACATTTTGATAATAGATGTTTAGTTTCGTGTATTTGTTGGGCGTATTAAGTTTAAAGAGTTTGCAGTCGCATCATTGGAACGTTTTTCGGCAGAAGATGTAGATACAATTTTTGGTGTGTTGTTTATATATTTGATAGAAAGATTTCTTTCGCTTTTTTCTTTACGAGATAGTAATTCGTTCCTTAGTTTGCGATATTGCTCTTGCTGTCTAGGCGTTTTATCACTGCTGATAAAAATGTTAGAATACTCGGTGTTTTTTAACTTAAATCCTTTTCTTAAAACCAATTTAGCAGTTTCGACTTTAGGGAAAGATAATTTCAGTGGCCTTGGTTTATTTGAAAGGGATTTTCCAATGCGTGATACTCTATCGGGGCAGATAACAGCAGACTGATCAATGCACTCCAAAATATCATTTGCAACGTTGACATCAGGAGAAGCATCAGATTCAGGAACATTATAAAGAATAATGTTGGATGTCCGCAGTGCCCGTTCAACCGATTCTTGAATTATCTCTTCTTCTTGCAATGTGTTCAGTTGCACGTTGTGCATAAGACTTTCAATAGTTTTTAATCTACTTTCTACAGTAGATTGGAATGCCTCTAGCATGTTTTTCATCTCATTGAATGTGCCTATCGTTACCTTTCATTGATTACAGATAATCTTAATATGATTTGATTTTGTTGTGGTTATTATTCTTAGCTCGGATTCTGTAAGATCTAGACATTTATTGTGTATCGGTAGTTTGCAAGAATCACATGATAAGTGTGGACGTCCACAGGGTTGATGGCAGTGACAACAATTTGCCATTATTATTTTGTTTATCAAGTTGCTGTATGAAATTCCCAAATAATGGTGAAGGCGCAAATATCAACAGGAAGAGTGGCGATGGAAATGTGTCGATGTATATACACATAAATTGCGCCGAAGACCTAGTATATCACTGAAACCAGATGCAGTAATCGATTGTTGATGATATGTATAAATCAGAAGTTATTTTTGAAATCACAAACTTGCCAGAAAGTTCAAATTAAGTTAGACCAAAGCGGGCCTCATGTGACACACTCTGTATACAACTTCGGACGATGGGCGTGGCTTAACCTCGCTGATTTGTTTACATATAGATGTTTTGTATATTATAGCCAATTTTAATGTCTTTTACTACAAATTGTAGGGATTTTCGCAAATAAGTGAGATTCGCACACTTTTTAATAAAGATGTTATATTATATATTAAATAAAATTTGAAGAAATTAGCAATTTTAGAAGGATATTGTTGACACAGTCAATAAGGTCGAGATTCACTTGCCACTAATCAAAACAAATTGTTTGTAAAAGAATTTAACAAAATGCACTTTTAATTATGTTACCACAAACTTTACTTCCCACTAATGCAATTACTTGATTCACAATCTAACCAAACATGTAGTATACACTTATTTTATTAGAATTTAACCACAAAATTTAACAAAAGTTTGCAGACACCTGTTAGACACCTGTCAGACCTGACTCATATTGTAATGCTATGGGAATTATTTTATGTAAAATAAGGTGCTGAATCCACTAGTGAAAACCGCAATGTCCTACCTTTAACCGTTTAGGAGATCGAGTAAAATGGAAAATAATAGATATTTAAAAATGTCATATATAAACATTTTATTCGTTTGTACCTTTATCAACTCTTTAGAGTAGACTTATAGGAATTATTTTATGTAAAATAAGGTGCTGAATCCACTGGTGAAAACCGCAATGTCTTATCTTTAAGCGTTTAGGAGATCGAGTAAAATAGAGAGTAATAGATATTTAAAAATGTCAAACATAAACATTTTATTCGTTTGTACCTTTATCAACTCTTTAGAGTAGACTTATAGGAATTATTTTATGTAAAATAAGGTGCTGAATCCACTGGTGAAAACCGCAATGTCCTATCTTTAACCGTTTAGGAGATCGAGTAAAATGGAGAATAATTGATATTTAAAATGTGATATATAAACAATTTATTCGTTTTTACCTTTATGAACTCTTGAGAGTAGACTTATAGGACTTATTTTATGTAAAATGAGGTGCTGAATCCACTGGTGAAAACCGCAATGTACTATCTTTAACCGTTTAGGAGATCGAGTAAAATGGAGAGTAATAGATATATAAAAACGTCACATATAAACATTTTATTCGTTTGTACCTTTATTAACTCTTTAGAGTAGACTTATATGATTTATTTTATGTAAAATAAGGTGCTGAATCCACTGGTGAAAACCGCAATGTCCTACCTTTAACCGTTTAGGAGATCGGGTAAAATGGAAAATAATAGATATTTAAAAATGTGATATATAAACATTTTATACGTTTGTACCTTTATCAACTCTTGAGAGTTAACTTAGAAGATTTATTTAATGATAAATGAGGTGCTGAATCCACAGGTGAAAACCGCAATGTCCTATCTCTAACCGTTTAGGAGATCGAGTAAAATGGAGAATAATAGATATTTAAAAATGTGATATATAAGCATTTTATTCGTTTGTACGTTTATCAACTCTTGAGAGTAGACTTATGGGACTTATATTATGTAAAATGAGGTGCTGAATCCACTGATGAAAACCGCAATGTCCTATCTTAAACGGTTTAGGAGATCGAGTAAAATGGAGAATAATAGATATTTAAAAATGTGTTATATAAACATTTTATTTGTTTGAACCTTTATCAACTCTTTAGAGTAGACTTATAAGACTTATTTTATGTTAAATAAGGTGCTGAATCCACTGGTGAAAACCCGCAATGTCCTAACTTTAACCGTTTATTCGTTTGTACCTTTATCAACTCTTGAGAGTAGACTTATAGGACTTATAATATGTAAAATAAGGTGCTGAATCCACTAGTGAAAACCGCAATGTCCTATCTTTAACCGTTTAGGAGATCAAGTAAAATGGAGAGTAATAAATGTTTAAAAATGTCATATATAAACATTCTATTCGTTAGTACCTTTATCAACTCTTGAGAGTAGACTTATAGGCCTTATATTATGTAAAATGAGGTGCTGAATCCAATGGTGAAAACCGCAATGTCCTATCTTTAACCGTTTTGGTGATCGAGTAAAATGGAGAATAATAGTTATTTAAAAAAGTGATATATAAACATTTTATTCGTTTGTACCATTATCAACTCTTTAGAGTAGACTTATAGAACTTATTTTATGTAAAATGAGGTGCTGAATCCACCGGTGAAAACCGCAATGTCCTATCTTTAACCGTTTAGGAGATCGAGTAAAATAGAGAGTAATAGATATTTAAAAATGTCATACATAAACATTTTATTCGTTTGTACCTTTATCAACTCTTTAGAGTAGACTTATAGGAATTATTTTATGTAAAATAAGGTGCTGAATCCACTAGTGAAAACCGCAATGTCCTACCTTTAACCGTCTAGGAGATCGAGTAAAATGGAAAATAATAGATATTTAAAAATGTGATATATAAACATTTTATTCGTTTGTACCTTTATCAACTCTTGAGAGTAGACTTATGGGACTTATATTATGTAAAATGAGGTGCTGAATCCACTGATGAAAACCGCAATGTCCTATCTTAAACGGTTTAGGAGATCGAGTAAAATGGAGAATAATAGATATTTAAAAATGTGTTATATAAACATTTTATTCGTTTGTACCTTTATCAACACTTGAGAGTAGACTTATAGGACTTATTTAATGTAAAATGAGGTGCTGAATCCACTGATGAAAACCGCAATGTCCTACCTTTAACCGTTTAGGAGATCGAGTAAAATGGAAAATAACAGATATTTAAAAATGTGATATATAAACATTTTATTCGTTTGTACCTTTATCAACTCTTGAGAGTAGACTTATGGGACTTATATTATGTAAAATGAGGTGCTGAATCCACTGATGAAAACCGCAATGTCCTATCTTAAACGGTTTAGGAGATCGAGTAAATTGGAGAATAATAGATATTTAAAAATGTGTTATATAAACATTTGATTCGTTTGTACCTTTATCAACTCTTTAGAGTAGTCTTATAGAACTAATTTTATGTAAAATGAGGTGCTGAATCCACTGATGAAATCCGCAATGTCCTATCTTTAACGGTTTAGGAGATCGAGTAAAATGGAGAATAATAGATATTTGAAAATGTGATATATAAACATTTTATTCGTTTGTACCTTTATCAACACTTGAGAGTAGACTTATAGGACTTATTTAATGTAAAATGAGGTGCTGAATCCACTGATGAAAACCACAATGTCCTATCTTTAACAATTTAGGAGATCGAGTAAAATGGAGAATAATAGATATTTGAAAATGTGATATATAAACATTTTATTCGTTTGTACCTTTATCAACTCTTTATAGTAGTCTTATAGAACTAATTTTATGTAAAATGAGGTGCTGAATCCACTGATGAAAACCGCAATGTCCTATCTTTAACGGTTTAGGAGATCGAGTAAAATGGAGAATAATAGATATTTGAAAATGTGATATATAAACATTTTATTCGTTTGTACCTTTATCAACACTTGAGAGTAGACTTATAGGACTTATTTAATGTAAAATAAGGTGCTGAATCCACCGGTGAAAACCGCAATGTCCTATCTTTGACCGTTTAGGAGATCGAGTGAAATGGAGAATAATAGATATTTAAAAATGTGATATATAAACATTTTATTCGTTTGTACCTTTATGAACTCTTTAGAGTAGACTTATAGGAATTATTTTATGTAAAATAAGGTGCTGAATCCACTAGTGAAAACCGCAATGTACTATCTTTAACCGTTTAGGAGATCGAGTAAAATGGAGAGTAATAGATATATAAAAACGTCACATATAAACATTTTATTCGTTTGTACCTTTATTAACTCTTTAGAGTAGACTTATATGATTTATTTTATGTAAAATAAGGTGCTGAACCCACTGGTGAAAACCGCAATGTCCTACCTTTAACCGTTTAGGAGATCGGGTAAAATGGAAAATAATAGATATTTAAAAATGTGATATATAAACATTTTATACGTTTGTACCTTTATCAACTCTTGAGAGTTAACTTAGAAGATTTATTTAATGATAAATGAGGTGCTGAATCCACAGGTGAAAACCGCAATGTCCTATCTCTAACCGTTTAGGAGATCGAGTAAAATGGAGAATAATAGATATTTGAAAATGTGATATATAAGCATTTTATTCGTTTGTACGTTTATGAACTCTTGAGAGTAGACTTATGGGACTTATATTATGTAAAATGAGGTGCTGAATTCACTGATGAAATCCGCAATGTCCTATCTTAAACGGTTTAGGAGATCGAGTAAAATGGAGAATAATAGATATTTAAAAATGTGTTATATAAACATTTTATTCGTTTGAACCTTTATCAACTCTTTAGAGTAGACTTATAAGACTTATTTTATGTTAAATAAGGTGCTGAATCCACTGGTGAAAACCCGCAATGTCCTAACTTTAACCGTTTATTCGTTTGTACCTTTATCAACTCTTGAGAGTAGACTTATAGGACATATTTTATGTAAAATGAGGTGCTGAATCCACTGGTGAAAACCGCAATGTCTTATCTTTAACCGTTTAGGAGATCGAGTAAAATGGAAAGTAATAGATATTTAAAAATGTCATATATAAACATTTTATTCGTTAGTACCTTTATCAACTCTTGAGAGTAGAATTATAGGACTTATTTTATGTAAAATGAAGTGCTGAATCCACTGGTGAAAACCGCAATGTCTTATCTTTAAGCGTTTAGGAGATCGAGTAAAATAGAGAGTAATAGATATTTAATAATGTCATACATAAACATTTTATTCGTTTGTACCTTTATCAACTCTTTAGAGTAGACTTATAGGAATTATTTTATGTAAAATAAGGTGCTGAATCCACTAGTGAAAACCGCAATGTCCTACCTTTAACGGTTTAGGAGATCGAGTAAAATGGAAAATAATAGATATTTAAAAATGTGATATATAAACATTTTATTCGTTTGTACCTTTATCAACTCTTTATAGTAGTCTTATAGAACTAATTTTATGTAAAATGAGGTGCTGAATCCACTGATGAAAACCGCAATGTCCTATCTTTAACGGTTTAGGAGATCGAGTAAAATGGAGAATAATAGATATTTGAAAATGTGATATATAAACATTTTATTTGTTTGTACCTTTATCAACACTTGAGAGTAGACTTATAGGACTTATTTAATGTAAAATAATGTGCTGAATCCACCGGTGAAAACCGCAATGTCCTATCTTTGACCGTTTAGGAGATCGAGTGAAATGGAGAATAATAGATATTTAAAAATGTGATATATAAACATTTTATTCGTTTGTACCTTTATGAACCCTTGAGAGTAGACTTATAGGACATATTTTATGTAAAATGAGGTGCTGAATCCACTGGTGAAAACCGCAATGTCTTATCTTTAACCGTTTAGGAGATCGAGTAAAATGGAAAGTAATAGATATTTAAAAATGTCATATATAAACATTTTATTCGTTAGTACCTTTATCAACTCTTGAGAGTAAAATTATAGGACTTATTTTATGTAAAATGAAGTGCTGAATCCACTGGTGAAAACCGCAATGTCTTATCTTTAAGCGTTTAGGAGATCGAGTAAAATAGAGAGTAATAGATATTTAATAATGTCATACATAAACATTTTATTCGTTTGTACCATTATCAACTCTTTAGAGTAGACTTATAGGAATTATTTTATGTAAAATAAGGTGCTGAATCCACTAGTGAAAACCGCAATGTCCTACCTTTAACCGTTTAGGAGATCGAGTAAAATGGAAAATAATAGATATTTAAAAATGTGATATATAAACATTTTATTCGTTTGTACCTTTATCAACTCTTGAGAGTAGACTTATGGGACTTATATTATGTAAAATGAGGTGCTGAATCCACTGATGAAAACCGCAATGTCCTATCTTAAACGGTTTAGGAGATCGAGTAAAATGAAGAATAATAGATAATTAAAAATGTGTTATATAAACATTTTATTCGTTTGTACCTTTATCAACACTTGAGAGTAGACTTATAGGACTTATTTAATGTAAAATAAGGTGCTGAATCCACTGACGAAAACCGCAATGTCCTATCTTTAACGGTATAGGAGATCGAGTAAAATGGAGAGTAATAGATATTTAAAAATGTCACATATAAACATTTTATTCGTTTGTACCTTTATTAACTCTTTAGAGTAGACTCATAGGAATTATTTTATGTAAAATAAGGTGCTGAATCCACTGGTGAAAACCGCAATGTCCTACCCTTAACCGTTTAGGAGATCGAGTAAAATGGAACATAGTAGATATTTAAAAATGTGTTATATAATACATTTTATTCGTTAGTACCTTTATCAACTCTTGAGAGTAGACTTATGGGACTTATATTATGTAAAATGAGGTGCTAAATCCACTGATGAAAACCGCAATGTCCTATCTTAAACGGTTTAGGAGATCGAGTAAAATGGAGAATAATAGATATTTAAAAATGTGTTATATAAACATTTTATTCGTTTGAACCTTTATCAACACTTGAGAGTAGACTTATAGGACTTATTTAAAGTAAAATGAGGTGCTGAATCCACTGATGAATACCGCAATGTCCTATCTTTATCGGTATAGGAGATCGAGTAAAATGGAGAATAATAAATATTTGAAAATGTGATATATAAACATTTTATTCGTTTGTACCTTTATTAACTCTTTAGAGTAGTCTTATAGAACTAATTTTATGTAAAATGAGGTGCTGCATTCACTGTTGAAAACCGCAATGTCCTATCTTAAACGGTTTAGGAGATCGAGTAAAATGGAGAATAATAGATATTTAAGAATGTGATATATAAACATTTTATTCGTTAGTACCTTTATCAACTCTTGAGAGTTGACTTATAGGAATTATTTTATGTGAAATGAGGTGCTGAATCCACTGGTGAAAACCGCAATGTACTATCTTAAACCGATTAGGAAATCGAGTAAAATTGGGAATAATAGATATTTGAAAATGTGATATATATACATTTTATTCGTTTGTACCTTTATCAACTCTTGAGAGTAGACTTATTGGACTTATTTCATGTAAAATGATGTGCTGAATCCACTGGTTAAAACCGCGATGTCATATCTTTAACCGTTTAGGAGATCGAGTAAAATTGAGAGTAAAAGATATTTAAAAATGTCACATATAAACATTTTATTCGATTGTACCTTTATTAACTCTTTAGAGTAGACTTATAGGAATTATTTTATGAAAAATAAGGTGCTGAATCCACTGGTGAAAACCGCAATGTCCTACCTTTAACCGTTTAGGAGATCGAGTAAAATGGAAAATAATAGATATTTAAAAATGTGATATATAAACATTTTATTCGTTTGTACCTTTATCAACTCTTGAGAGTTAACTTAGAAGATTTATTTAATGTTAAATGAGGTGCTGAATCCACAGGTGAAAACCGCAATGTCCTATCTCTAACCGTTTAGGAGATCGAGTAAAATGGAGAATAATTGATATTTAAAAATGTGATATATAAGCATTTTATTCGTTTGTACGTTTATCAACTTTTGAGAGTAGACTTATGGGACTTATATTACGTAAAATGAGGTGCTGAATCCACTGATGAAAACCGCAATGTCCTATCTTAAACCGATTAGGTGATCGAGTAAAATGGAGAGTAATAGATATTTAAGAATGTGACATATAAACATTTTATTCGTTTGTACCTTTATCAACTCTTGAGAGTTGACTTATAGGACTTATTTAAAGTAAAATGAGGTGCTGAATCCAGTGGTGAAAACCGCAATGTCCTATCTTTGACCGATTAGGTGATCGAGTAAAATGGAGAATAATAGATATTTAAGAATGTGACATATAAACATTTTATTCGTTTGTACCTTTATCAACTCTTGAGAGTTGACTTATAGGAATTATTTTATGTAAAATGAGGTGCTGAATCCACTGGTGAAAACCGCAATGTCCTATCTTTGACCGTTTAGGTGATCGAGTAAAATGGAGAATAATAGGTATTTAAGAATGTGATATATAAACATTTTATTCGTTTGAACCTTTATCAACTCTTTAGAGTAGACTTATAAGACTTATTTTATGTTAAATAAGGTGCTGAATCCACTGGTGAAAACCCGCAATGTCCTATCTTTGACCGTTTAGGTGATCGAGTAAAATGGAGAATAATAGGTATTTAAAAATGTGACATATAAACATTTTATTCGTTTGTACCTTTATCAACTCTTGAGAGTTGACTTATAGGACTTATTTAATGTAAAATGAGCTGCTGAATCCAGTGGTGAAAACCGCAATGTCCTATCTTTGACCGATTAGGTGATCGAGTAAAATGGAGAATAATAGATATTTAAGAATGTGACATATAAACATTTTATTCGTTTGTACCTTTATCAACTCTTGAGAGTTGACTTATAGGAATTATTTTATGTAAAATGAGGTGCTGAATCCACTGGTGAAAACCGCAATGTCCTATCTTTGACCGTTTAGGTGATCGAGTAAAATGGAGAATAATAGGTATTTAAGAATGTGATATATAACCATTTTATTCGTTTGTACCTTTATCAACTCTTTAGAGTAGACTTATAGGACTAAATTTATGTAAAATGAGGTGCTGAATCCACTGGTGAAAACCGCAATGTCCTATCTTTAACTGTTTAGGAGATCGAGTAAAATGGAGAATAATAGTTATTTAAGAATGTGATATATAAACATTTTATTCGTTTGTAACTTTATCAACTCTTGAGAGTAGACTTATAGGACTTATTTTATGTAAAATGAGGTGCTGAATCCACTGGTGAAATCCGCAATGTCTTATCTTTAAGCGTTTAGGAGATCGAGTAAATTAGAGAGTAATAGATATTTAAAAATGTCATACATTAACATTTTATTCGTTTGTACCTTTATCAACTCTTGAGAGTAGACTTATAGGACTTATTTTATGTAAAATGAGGTGCAGAATTAACTGGTGAAAACCACGATGTCCTATCTTTAACCGTTTAGGAGATCTTGTAAAATGGAGATTAATAGATATTTGAAAATGTGATATATAAACATTTTATTTGTTTGTACTTATATCAACTCTTGAGAGTAGACTTATAGGACTTATTTTAAGTAAAATGAAGTGCTGAATCCACTGGTAATAACCGCGATGTCCTATCTTTAACCGTTTAGGAGATCGAGTAAATTAGAGAGTAATAGATATTTAAAAATGTCATACATAAACATTTTATTCGTTTGTACCTTTATCAACTCTTGAGAGTAGACTTATAAGACTTATTTTAAGTAAAATGAGGTGCTGAATCCACTGGTAATAACCGCGATGTCCTATCTTTAACCGTTTAGAAGATCGAGTAAAATGGAATAAAATAGATATTTGAAAATGTGATATATAAACATTTTATTCGTTTGTACCTTTATCAACTCTTGCGAGTAGACTTATAGGACTTATTTTATGTAAAATAAGGTGCTGAATCCACTGTTGAAAATCGCGATGTCCAATCTCTAACCGTTTAGGAGATCGAGTAAAATGGAGAATAATAGATATTTGAAAATGTGATATATAAATATTTTAATCGTTTGTACCTTTATCAACTCTTGAGAGTAGACTTATTGGACTTATTTTATGTAAAATGAGGTGCTGAATCCGCTGGTTAATACCGCGATGTCCTATCTTTAACCGTTTAGGAGATCGAGTAAAATGGAGAATTATAGATATTTGAAAATGTGATATATAAACATTTTATTCGTTTGTACCTTTATCAACTCTTGAGAGTAGACTTATAAGTCTTATTTTATATAAAATAAGGTGCTGAATAAACTAGTGAAAACCGCGATGTCCTATCTTTAACCGTTTAGGAGATGGAGTAAAGTGGAGAATAATAGAAATTTGAAAATGTGATATATAAACATTTTATTCGTTTGAGCCTCTATCAACTCTTTAGAGTAGACTTATAGGACTTATTTTATGTAAAATGATGTGCTGAATCCACTGGTGAAAACCGCGATGTCTTATCTTTAACCGTTTAGGAGATCGAGTAAAATGGAAAATAATTGATATTTGAAAATATGATATACAAACATTTTAATCGTTTGAGCCTCTATCAACTCTTTAGAGTAGACTTATAGGACTTATTTTATTTAAAATGAGGTGCTGAATCCACTGGTGAAAACCGCGATGTCTTATCTTTAACCGTTTAGGAGATCGAGTAAAATGGAAAATAATTGATATTTGAAAATATGATATACAAACATTTTAATCGTTTGAACCTTTATCAACTCTTGAGAGTAGACTTATAGGACTTATTTTATGTAAAATGATGTGCTGAATCCACTGGTGAAAACCGCGATGTCCTATCTTTAACCGTTTAGGAGCTCAAGTAAAATGGAGAATAAAAGATATTTGAAAATGTGATATATAAATATTTTATTCGTTCGTACCTTTATCAACTTTTGAGAGTCGACTTATTGGACTTATTTTATGTAAAATGATGTGCTGAATCCACTGGTGAAAACCGCGATGTTCTATCTTTAACCGTTTAGGAGATCGAGTAAAATGGAAAATAATAGATATTTCAAAATGTGATATATAAGCATTTTAATCGTTTGTACCTTTATCAACTCTTGAGAGTAGACTTATAAGACTTATTTTAAGTAAAATGAGGTGCTGAATCCACTGGTGAAAACCGCAATGTCCTATCTTTAACTGTTTAGGAGATCGAGTAAAATGGAGAATAATAGTTATTTAAGAATGTGATATATAAACATTTTATTCGTTTGTACCTTTATCAACTCTTGAGAGTCGACTTATATGACTTATTTTATGTAAAATGAAGTGCTGAATCCACTGGTTAAAACTGCGATGTCTTATCTTTAACCGTTTAGAGGATCGAGTAAAATGGAGAATAATAGGTACTTGAAATTGTGATATATAAAATTTTATTCGTTCGTATCTTTATCAACTTTTGAGAGTCGACTTATAGGACTTGTTTTATGTAAAATGAGGTGCTGAATCCACTGGTGAAAACCGCGATGTCTTATATTTAACCGTTTAGGAGATCGAGTAAAATGCAGAATAATAGATATTTGAAAATGTGATATATAAATATTTTATTTGTTTGTACTTTTATCAACTCTTGAGAGTAGACTTATAGGACTTATTTAATGTAAAAAGAGGTGATGAATCCACTGGTGAAAACCGCAATGTCCATCTTTAACCGTTTAGGAGATCGAGTAAAATGGATTATAATGGATATTTGAAAATGTGATATATAAACATTTTATTCGTTTGTACCTTTATCAACTCTTAAGAGTAGTCCTATATAACTTATTTTAAGTAAAATGATGTGCTGAATCTACTGGTGAAAACCGCAATGTCCTATCTTTAACCGTTTAGGAGATCAAGTAAAATGGAGAATAAAAGATATTTGAAAATGTGATATATAAATATTTTATTCGTTCGTACCTTTATCAACTTTTGAGAGTTGACTTATAGGACTTGTTTTATGTAAAATAAGGTGCTGAATCCACTGGTGAAAACCGCGATGTCTTATATTTAACCGTTTAGGAGATCGAGTAAAATGCAGAATAATAGATATTTGAAAATGTGATATATAAACATTTTATTTGTTTGTACTTTTATCAACTCTTGAGAGTAGACTTATAGGACTTATTTAATGTAAAAAGAGGTGTTGAATCCACTGGTGAAAACCGCGATGTCCTATCTTTAACCGTTTAGGAGTTCGAGTAAAATGGATTATAATGGATATTTGAAAATGTGATATATAAACATTTTATTCGTTTGTACCTTTATCAACCCTTAAGAGTAGTCTTATAGGACTTAATTAAGGTAAAATGATGTGCTGAATCCACTGGTAAAAACCGCGATGTTCTATCTTTAACCGTTTAGGAGATCGAGTAAAATGGAAAATAATAGATATATCAAAATGTGATATATAAACATTTTTTTCGTTTGTACCTTTATCATCTTTTGAGAGTAGACTTATAGTACTTATTTAATGTAAAATGAGCTGCTGAATCCAGTGGTGAAAACCGCAATGTCCTATCTTTGACCGATTAGGTGATCGAGTAAAATGGAGAATAATAGGTATTTAAAAATGTGATATATAACCATTTTATACGTTTGTACCTTTATCAACTCTTTAGAGTAGACTTATAGGACTAAATTTATGTAAAATGAGGTGCTGAATCCACTGGTGAAAACCGCAATGTCCTCTCTTTAACTGTTTAGGAGATGGAGTAAAATGGAGAATAATAGATATTTAAGTATGTGATATATAAACATTTTATTCGTTTGAACCTTTATCAACTCTTTAGAGTAGACTTATAAGACTTATTTTATGTAAAATAAGGTGCTGAATCCATCGGTGAAAACCGCAATGTCCTATCTTTGACCGTTTAGGTGATCGAGTAAAATGGAGAATAATAAGTATTTAAGAATGTGATATATAAACATTTTATTCGTTTGAACCTTTATCAACTCTTAAGAGTAGACTTATAAGACTTATTTTATGTTAAATAAGGTGCTGAATCCACTGGTGAAAACCCGCAATGTCCTATCTTTGACCGTTTAGGTGATCGAGTAAAATGGAGAATAATAGGTATTTAAAAATGTGATATATAACCATTTTATTCGTTTGTACCTTTATCAACTCTTTAGAGTAGACTTATAGGACTAAATTTATGTAAAATGAGGTGCTGAATCCACTGGTGAAAACCACAATGTCCTATCTTTAACTGTTTAGGAGATCGAGTAAAATGGAGAATAATAGATATTTAAGAATGTGATATATAAACATTTTATTCGTTTGTACCTTTATCAACTCTTGAGAGTAGACTTATAAGACTTATTTTATGTAAAATGAGGTGCTGAATAAACTAGTGAAAACCGCGATGTCCTATATTTAACCGTTTAGGAGATGGAGTAAAATGGAGAATAATAGAAATTTGAAAATGTGATATATAAACATTTTATTCGTTTGAGCCTCTATCAACTCTTTAGAGTAGACTTATAGGACTTATTTTATTTAAAATGAGGTGCTGAATCCACTGGTGAAAACCGCGATGTCTTATCTTTAACCGTTTAGGAGATCGAGTAAAATGGAAAATAATTGATATTTGAAAATATGATATACAAACATTTTAATCGTTTGAACCTTTATCAACTCTTGAGAGTAGACTTATAGGACTTATTTTATGTAAAATGATGTGCTGAATCCACTGGTGAAAACCGCGATGTCCTATCTTTAACCGTTTAGGAGCTCAAGTAAAATGGAGAATAAAAGATATTTGAAAATGTGATATATAAATATTTTATTCGTTCGTACCTTTATCAACTTTTGAGAGTCGACTTATAGGACTTGTTTTATGTAAAATGAGGTGCTGAATCCACTGGTGAAAACCGCGATGTCTTATATTTAACCGTTTAGGAGATCGAGTAAAATGGAGAATAATTGATATTTGAAAATGTGATATATATACATTTTATTCGTTTGTACCTTTATCAACTCTTGAGAGTAGACTTATTGGACTTATTTTATGTAAAATGATGTGCTGAATCCACTGGTTAAAACCGCGATGTCATATCTTTAACCGTTTAGAAGATCGAGTAAAATGGAGAATAATAGATATTTGAGATGTAATATATATACATTTTATTCGTTTGTACCTTTATCAACTCTTGAGAGTCGACTTATATGACTTATTTTATGTAAAATGAAGTGCTGAATCCACTGGTTAAAACTGCGATGTCCTATCTTTAACCGTTTAGAAGATCGAGTAAAATGGAGAATAATAGGTATTTGAAATTGTGATATATAAAATTTTATTCGTTCGTATCTTTATCAACTTTTGAGAGTCGACTTATAGGACTTGTTTTATGTAAAATGAGGTGCTGAATCCACTGGTGAAAACCGCGATGTCTTATATTTAACCGTTTAGGAGATCGAGTAAAATGCAGAATAATAGATATTTGAAAATGTGATATATAAATATTTTATTTGTTTGTACTTTTATCAACTCTTGAGAGTAGACTTATAGGACTTATTTAATGTAAAAAGAGGTGTTGAATCCACTGGTGAAAACCGCAATGTCCATCTTTAACCGTTTAGGAGATCGAGTAAAATGGAGAATAATAGATATTTGAAAATGTGATATATAAACATTTTATTCGTTTGTACCTTTATCAACTCTTGAGAGTAGACTTATAGGTCTTATTTTATATAAAATGAGGTGCAGAATTAACTGGTGAAAACCACGATGTCCTATCATTAACCGTTTAGGTGATCGAGTAAAATGGAGATTAATAGATATGTGAAAATGTGATATATAAACATTTTATTAGTTGGTACTTTTATCAACTCTTGAGAGTAGACTTATAGGACTTATATAATGTAAAATGAGGTGCTGAATCCACTGGTTAATACCGCGATGTCCTATCTATAACCGTTTAGGAGATCGAGTAAAATGGATTATAATGGATATTTGAAAATGTGATATATAAATATTTTATTCGTTCGTACCTTTATCAACTTTTGAGAGTTGACTTATAGGACTTGTTTTATGTAAAATGAGGTGCTGAATCCACTGGTAATAACCGCGATGTCCTATCTTTAACCGTTTAGGAGATCGAGTAAATTAGAGAGTAATAGATATTTAAAAATGTCATACATAAACATTTTATTTGTTTGTACTTTTATCAACTCTTGAGAGTAGACTTATAGGACTTATTTAATGTAAAAAGAGGTGTTGAATCCACTGGTGAAAACCGCGATGTCCTATCTTTAACCGTTTAGGAGATCGAGTAAAATGGATTATAATGGATATTTGAAAATGTGATATATAAACATTTTATTCGTTTGTACCTTTATCAACCCTTAAGAGTAGTCTTATAGGACTTAATTAAAGTAAAATGATGTGCTGAATCCACTGGTGAAAACCGCGATGTTCTATCTTTAACCGTTTAGGAGATCGAGTAAAATGGAAAATAATAGATATTTCAAAATGTGATATATAAACATTTTTTTCGTTTGTACCTTTATCAACTTTTGAGAGTAGACTTATAGGACTTATTTAATGTAAAATAAGCTGCTGAATCCAGTTGTGAAAACCGCAATGTCCTATCTTTGACCGATTAGGTGATCGAGTAAAATGGAGAATAATAGGTATTTAAAAATGTGATATATAACCATTTTATACGTTTGTACCTTTATCAACTCTTTAGAGTAGACTTATAGGACTAAATTTATGTAAAATGAGGTGCTGAATCCACTGGTGAAAACCGCAATGTCCTATCTTTAACTGTTTAGGAGATCGAGTAAAATGGAGAATAATAGATATTTAAGAATGTGATATATAAACATTTTATTCGTTTGAACCTTTATCAACTCTTTAGAGTAGACTTATAAGACTTATTTTATGTAAAATAAGGTGCTGAATCCACCGGTGAAAACCGCAATGTTCTATCTTTGATCGTTTAGGTGATCGAGTAAAATGGAGAATAATAGGTATTTAAAAATGTGATATTCAACCATTTTATTCGTTTGTACCTTTATCAACTTTTTAGAGTTGACTTATAGGACTAAATTTATGTAAAATGAGGTGCTGAATCCACTGGTGAAAACCGCAATGTCCTATCTTTAACTGTTTAGGAGATCGAGTAAAATGGAGAATAATAGATATTTAAGAATGTGATATATAAACATTTTATTCGTTTGAACCTTTATCAACTCTTGAGAGTAGACCTATAAGACTTATTTTATGTAAAATGAGGTGCTGAATCTACTGGTGAAAACCGCGAAGTCCTATCTTCAACCGTTCAGGAGATCAAGTAAAATGGAAAATAATAGATATTTGAAAATGTGATATATAAACATTTTATCCGTTTGTACCATTTTCAACTCTTGAGAGTAGACTTATAGGACTTATTTTATGTAAAATTAGGTGCTGAATTTACTGGAGAAAACCGGGATGTCTTATCTTTAACCGTTTAGGAGATCGAGTAAAATGGATTATAATGGATATTTAAAAATGTGATATATAAACATTTTATTCGTTTGTACCTTTATCAACTCTTGAGAGTAGACTTATTGGACTTATTTTATGTAAAATGATGTGCTGAATCCACTGGTTAAAACCGCGATGTCATATCTTTAACCGTTTAGAAGATCGAGTAAAATGGAGAATAATAGGTATTTGAAATTGTGATATATAAAATTTTATTCGTTTGTACCTTTATCAACTTTTGAGAGTCGACTTATAGGACTTGTTTTATGTAAAATGAGGTCCTGAATCCACTGGTGAAAACCGCGATCTCTTATATTTAACCGTTTAGGAGATCGAGTAAAATGCAGAATAATAGATATTTGAAAATGTGATATATAAATATTTTATTTGTTTGTACTTTTATCAACTCTTGAGAGTAGACTTATAGGACTTATTTAATGTAAAAAGAGGTGTTGAATCCACTGGTGAAAACCGCAATGTCCTATCTCTAACCGTTTAGGAGATCGAGTAAAATGGAAAATAATAGATATTTAAAAAGGTGATATATAAACATTTTATTCGTTTGAACCTATATCAACTCTTTAGAGTGGACTTATAAGACTTATTTTATGTTAAATAAGGTGCTGAATCCACTGGTGAAAACCGCAATGTCCTATCTTTGACCGTTTAGGTGATCGCGTAAAATGGAGAATAATAGGTATTTAAAAATGTGATATATAAAAATTTTATTCGTTTGTACCTTTATCAACTCTTTAGAGTAGACTTATAGGACTTATAATATGTAAAATGAGGTGCTGAATCCACTAGTGAAAACCGCAATGTCCTATCTTTAACCGTTTAGGAGATCAAGTAAAATGGAGAGTAATAGATGTTTAAAAATGTCATATATAAACATTTTATTCGTTAGTACCTTTATCAACTCTTGAGAGTAGACTTATAGGCCTTATATTATGTAAAATGAGGTGCTGAATCCAATGGTGAAAACCGCAATGTCCTATCTTTAACCGTTTTGGTGATCGAGTAAAATGGGGAATAATAGATATTTAAAAAAGTGATATATAAACATTTTATTCGTATGTACCATTATCAACTCTTTAGAGTAGACTTATAGAACTTATTTTATGTAAAATGAGGTGCTGAATCCACCGGTGAAAACCGCAATGTCCTATCTTTAACCGTTTATTAGATCGAGTGAAATGGAGAATAATAGATATTTAAAAATGTGATATATAAACATTTTATTCGTTTGTACCTTTATGAACTCTTGGGAGTAGACTTATAGGGCATATTTTATGTAAAATGAGGTGCTGAATCCACTGGTTAAAACTGCGATGTCTTATCTTTAACCGTTTAGAAGATCGAGTAAAATGGAGAATAATAGGTATTTGAAATTGTGATATATAAAATTTTATTCGTTCGTATCTTTATCAACTTTTGAGAGTCGACTTATAGGACTTGTTTTATGTAAAATGAGGTGCTGAATCCACTGGTGAAAACCGCGATGTCATATATTTAACCGTTTAGGAGATCGAGTAAAATGCAGAATAATAGATATTTGAAAATGTGATATATAAATATTTTATTTGTTTGTACTTTTATCAACTCTTGAGAGTAGACTTATAGGACTTATTTAATGTAAAAAGAGGTGTTGAATCCACTGGTGAAAACCGCAATGTCCATCTTTAACCGTTTAGGAGATCGAGTAAAATGGAGAATAATAGATATTTGAAAATGTGATATATAAACATTTTATTCGTTTGTACCTTTATCAACTCTTGAGAGTAGACTTATAGGACTTATATAATGTAAAATGAGGTGCTGAATCCACTGGTTAATACCGCGATGTCCTATCTTTAACCGTTTAGGAGATCGAGTAAAATGGAGAATAATAGATATTTGAAAATGTGATATATAAACATTTTATTCGTTTGTACCTTTATCAACTCTTGAGAGTAGACTTATAGGTCTTATTTTATATAAAATGAGGTGCAGAATTAACTGGTGAAAACCACGATGTCCTATCATTAACCGTTTAGGTGATCGAGTAAAATGGAGAATAATAGGTATTTAAAAATGTGATATATAACCATTTTATTCGTTTGTACCTTTATCAACTCTTTAGAGTAGACTTATAGGACTAAATTTATGTAAAATGAGGTGCTGAATCCACTGGTGAAAACCGCAATGTCCTATCTTTAACTGTTTAGGAGATCGAGTAAAATGGAGAATAATAGATATTTAAGAATGTGATATATAAACATTTTATTCGTTAGTACCTTTATCAACTCTTGAGAGTAGACTTATAGGACTTATTTTATGTAAAATGAGGTGCTGAATCCACTGGTAAAAACCGCAATGTCTTATCTTTAAGCGTTTAGGAGATCGAGTAAAATAGAGAGTAATAGATATTAAAAAATGTCATACATAAACATTTTATTCGTTTGTACCTTTATCAACTCTTGAGAGTGAACTTATAGGAAATATTTTATGTAAAATGAGGTGCAGAATTAACTGGTGAGAATTACGATGTCCTATCTTTAACCGTTTAGGAGATCTTGTAAAATGGAGATTAATAGATATGTGAAAATGTGATATATAAACATTTTATTAGTTGGTACTTTTATCAACTCTTGAGAGTAGACTTATAGGACTTATTTAATGTAAAAAGAGGTGTTGAATCCACTGGTGAAAACCGCGATGTCCTATCTATAACCGTTTAGGAGATCGAGTAAAATGGATTATAATGGATATTTGAAAATGTGATATATAAATATTTTATTCGTTCGTACCTTTATCAACTTTTGAGAGTTGACTTATAGGACTTGTTTTATGTAAAATGAGGTGCTGAATCCACTGGTGAAAACCGCGATGTCTTATATTTAACCGTTTAGGAGATCGAGTAAAATGCAGAATAATAGATATTTGAAAATGTGATATATAAACATTTTATTTGTTTGTACTTTTATCAACTCTTGAGAGTAGACTTATAGGACTTATTTAATGTAAAAAGAGGTGTTGAATCCACTGGTGAAAACCGCGATGTCCTATCTTTAACCGTTTAGGAGATCGAGTAAAATGGATTATAATGGATATTTGAAAATGTGATATATAAACATTTTATTCGTTTGTACCTTTATCAACCCTTAAGAGTAGTCTTATAGGACTTAATTAAAGTAAAATGATGTGCTGAATCCACTGGTGAAAACAGCGATGTTCTATCTTTAACCGTTTAGGAGATCGAGTAAAATGGAAAATAATAGATATTTCAAAATGTGATATATAAACATTTTTTTCGTTTGTACCTTTATCAACTTTTGAGAGTAGACTTATAGGACTTATTTAATGTATAATAAGCTGCTGAATCCAGTTGTGAAAACTGCAATGTCCTATCTTTGACCGATTAGGTGATCGAGTAAAATGGAGAATAATAGGTATTTAAAAATGTGATATATAACCATTTTATACGTTTGTACCTTTATCAACTCTTTAGAGTAGACTTATAGGACTAAATTTATGTAAAATGAGGTGCTGAATCCACTGGTGAAAACCGCAATGTCCTATCTTTAACTGTTTAGGAGATCGAGTAAAATGGAGAATAATAGATATTTAAGAATGTGATATATAAACATTTTATTCGTTTGAACCTTTATCAACTCTTTAGAGTAGACTTATAAGACTTATTTTATGTAAAATAAGGTGCTGAATCCACCGGTGAAAACCGCAATGTTCTATCTTTGATCGTTTAGGTGATCGAGTAAAATGGAGAATAATAGGTATTTAAAAATGTGATATACAACCATTTTATTCGTTTGTACCTTTATCAACTTTTTAGAGTTGACTTATAGGACTAAATTTATGTAAAATGAGGTGCTGAATCCACTGGTGAAAACCGCAATGTCCTATCTTTAACTGTTTAGGAGATCGAGTAAAATGGAGAATAATAGATATTTAAGAATGTGATATATAAACATTTTATTCGTTTGAACCTTTATCAACTCTTTAGAGTAGACTTATAAGACTTATTTTATGTAAAAGGAGGTTCTGAATCCACTGGTAATAACCGCGATGTCCTATCTTTAACCGTTTAGAAGATCGAGTAAAATGGAATATAATAGATATTTGAAAATGTGATATATAAACATTTTATTCGATTGCACCTTTATCAACTCTTGCGAGCAGACTTATAGGACTTATTTTATGTAAAATAAGGTGCTGAATCCACTGGTGAAAATCGCGATGTCCTATCTCTAACCGTTTAGGAGATCGAGTAAAATGGAGAATAATAGATATTTGAAAATGTGATATATAAACATTTTATTCGTTTGTACCTTTATCAACTCTTGAGAGTAGACTTATAGGTCTTATTTTATATAAAATGAGGTGCAGAATTAACTGGTGAATACCACGATGTCCTATCATTAACCGTTTAGGAGATCTAGTAAAATGGAGAATAATAGATATTTGAAAATGTGATATATAAACATTTTATTCGTTTGTACCTTTATCAACTCTTGAGAGTAGACCTATAAGACTTATTTTATGTAAAATGAGGTGCTGAATCTACTGGTGAAAACCGCGATGTCCTATCTTCAACCGTTCAGGAGATCAAGTAAAATGGAAAATAATAGATATTTGAAAATGTGATATATAAACATTTTATCCGTTTGTACCATTATCAACTCTTGAGAGTAGACTTATAGGACTTATTTTATGTAAAATGAGGTGCTGAATTTACTGGAGAAAACCGGGATGTCTTATCTTTAACCGTTTAGGAGATCGAGTAAAATGGATTATAATGGATATTTAAAAATGTGATATATAAATATTTTATTTGTTTGTACTTTTATCAACTCTTGAGAGTAGACTTATAGGACTTATAATATGTAAAATGAGGTGCTGAATCCACTGGTGAAAACCGCAATGTACTATCTTTAACCGTTTAGGAGATCGAGTAAAATGGAGAGTAATAGATATTTAAAAATGTCACATATAAACATTTTATTCGTTTGAACCTTTATCAACTCTTTAGAGTAGACTTATAGGACTTATTTTATTTAAAATGAGGTGCTGAATCCACTGATGAAAACCGCAATGTCCTATCTTAAACGGTTTAGGAGATCGAGTAAAATGGAGAATAATAGATATTTAAAAATGTGTTATATAAACATTTTATTCGTTTGTACCTTTATCAACACTTGAGAGTAGACTTATAGTACTTATTTAATGTAAAATGAGGTGCTGAATCCACTGATGAAAACCGCAATGTCCTACCTTTAACCGTTTAGGAGATCGAGTAAAATGGAAAATAACAGATATTTAAAAATGTGATATATATACATTTTATTCGTTTGTACCTTTATCAACTCTTGAGAGTAGACTTATGGGACTTATATTATGTAAAATGAGGTGCTGAATCCACTGATGAAAACCGCAATGTCCTATCTTAAACGGTTTAGGAGATCGAGTAAATTGGAGAATAATAGATATTTAAAAATGTGTTATATAAACATTTGATTCGTTTGTACCTTTATCAACTCTTTAGAGTAGTCTTATAGAACTAATTTTATGTAAAATGAGGTGCTGAATCCACTGATGAAATCCGCAATGTCCTATCTTTAACGGTTTAGGAGATCGAGTAAAATGGAGAATAATAGATATTTGAAAATGTGATATATAAACATTTTATTCGTTTGTACCTTTATCAACACTTGAGAGTAGACTTATAGGACTTATTTAATGTAAAATGAGGTGCTGAATCCACTGATGAAAACCGCAATGTCCTATCTTTAACAATTTAGGAGATCGAGTAAAATGGAGAATAATAGATATTTGAAAATGTGATATATAAACATTTTATTCGTTTGTACCTTTATCAACTCTTTATAGTAGTCTTATAGAACTAATTTTATGTAAAATGAGGTGCTGAATCCACTGATGAAAACCGCAATGTCCTATCTTTAACGGTTTAGGAGATCGAGTAAAATGGAGAATAATAGATATTTGAAAATGTGATATATAAACATTTTATTCGTTTGTACCTTTATCAACACTTGAGAGTAGACTTATAGGACTTATTTAATGTAAAATAAAGTGCTGAATCCACCGGTGAAAACCGCAATGTCCTATCTTTGACCGTTTAGGAGATCGAGTGAAATGGAGAATAATAGATATTTAAAAATGTGATATATAAACATTTTATTCGTTTGTACCTTTATGAACTCTTGAGAGTAGACTTATAGGACATATTTTATGTAAAATGAGGTGCTGAATCCACTGGTGAAAACCGCAATGTCTTATCTTTAACCGTTTAGGAGATCGAGTAAAATGGAAAGTAATAGATATTTAAAAATGTCATATATAAACATTTTATTCGTTAGTACCATTATCAACTCTTGAGAGTAGAATTATAGGACTTATTTTATGTAAAATGAAGTGCTGAATCCACTGGTGAAAACCGCAATGTCTTATCTTTAAGCGTTTAGGAGATCGAGTAAAATAGAGAGTAATAGATATTTAATAATGTCATACATAAACATTTTATTCGTTTGTACCTTTATCAACTCTTTAGAGTAGACTTATAGGAATTATTTTATGTAAAATAAGGTGCTGAATCCACTAGTGAAAACCGCAATGTCCTACCTTTAACGGTTTAGGAGATCGAGTAAAATGGAAAATAATAGATATTTAAAAATGTGATATATAAACATTTTATTCGTTTGTACCTTTATCAACTCTTTATAGTAGTCTTATAGAACTAATTTTATGTAAAATAAGGTGCTGAATCCACTGATGAAAACCGCAATGTCCTATCTTTAACGGTTTAGGAGATCGAGTAAAATGGAGAATAATAGATATTTGAAAATGTGATATATAAACATTTTATTCGTTTGTACCTTTATCAACACTTGAGAGTAGACTTATAGGACTTATTTAATGTAAAATAAGGTGTTGAATCCACCGGTGAAAACCGCAATGTCCTATCTTTGACCGTTTAGGAGATCGAGTGAAATGGAGAATAATAGATATTTAAAAATGTGATATATAAACATTTTATTCGTTTGTACCTTTATGAACCCTTGAGAGTAGACTTATAGGACATATTTTATGTAAAATGAGGTGCTGAATCCACTGGTGAAAACCGCAATGTCTTATCTTTAACCGTTTAGGAGATCGAGTAAAATAGAGAGTAATAGATATTTAATAATGTCATACATAAACATTTTATTCGTTTGTACCTTTATCAACTCTTTAGAGTAGACTTATAGGAATTATTTTATGTAAAATAAGGTGCTGAATCCACTAGTGAAAACCGCAATGTCCTACCTTTAACCGTTTAGGAGATCGAGTAAAATGGAAAATAATAGATATTTAAAAATGTGATATATAAACATTTTATTCGTTTGTATTTTTATCAACTCATGAGAGTAGACTTATAGGACTTATTTTATGTAAAATGCGGTGCTGAATCCACTGGTGAAAATCGCGATGTCCTATCTTTAACCGTTTAGGATATCGAGTAAAATGGAGAATTATAGATATTTGAAAATGTGATATATAAACATTTTAATCGTTTGTACCTTTATCAACTCTTGAGAGTAGACTTATAGGACTTATATAATGTAAAATGAGGTGCTGAATCCACTGGTTAATACCGCGATGTCCTATCTTTAACCGTTTAGGAGATCGAGTAAAATGGAGAATAATAGATATTTGAAAATGTGATATATAAACATTTTATTCGTTTGTACCTTTATCAACTCTTGAGAGTAGACTTATAGGTCTTATTTTATATAAAATGAGGTGCAGAATTAACTGGTGAAAACCACGATGTCCTATCATTAACCGTTTAGGTGATCGAGTAAAATGGAGAATAATTGGTATTTAAAAATGTGATATATAACCATTTTATTCGTTTGTACCTTTATCAACTCTTTAGAGTAGACTTATAGGACTAAATTTATGTAAAATGAGGTGCTGAATCCACTGGTGAAAACCGCAATGTCCTATCTTTAACTGTTTAGGAGATCGAGTAAAATGGAGAATAATAGATATTTAAGAATGTGATATATAAACATTTTATTCGTTAGTACCTTTATCAACTCTTGAGAGTAGACTTATAGGACTTATTTTATGTAAAATGAGGTGCTGAATCCACTGGTAAAAACCGCAATGTCTTATCTTTAAGCGTTTAGGAGATCGAGTAAAATAGAGAGTAATAGATATTTAAAAATGTCATACATAAACATTTTATTCGTTTGTAGTTTTATCAACTTTTTAGAATAGACTTATAGGAATTATTTTATGTAAAATAAGGTGCTGAATCCACTGGTGAAAACCGCAATGTCCTCTCTTTATCCGTTTAGGAGATCGAGTAAAATGGAGAATAATAGATATTTAAAAATGTCATACATAAACATTTTATTCGTTTGTACCTTTATCAACTCTTGAGAGTAGACTTATAGGAAATATTTTATGTAAAATGAGGTGCAGAATTAACTGGTGAGAACCACGATGTATTATCTTTAACCGTTTAGGAGATCTTGTAAAATGGAGATTAATAAATATGTGAAAATGTGATATATAAACATTTTATTCGTTTGTACCTTTATCAACTCTTTAGAGTAGACTTATAGGACTAAATTTATGTAAAATGCGGTGCTGAATCCACTGGTGAAAACCGTGATGTCCTATCTATAACCGTTTAGGAGATCGAGTAAAATGGATTATAATGGATATTTGAAAATGTGATATATAAATATTTTATTCGTTCGTACCTTTATCAACTTTTGAGAGTTGACTTATAGGACTTGTTTTATGTAAAATGAGGTGCTGAATCCACTGGTGAAAACCGCGATGTCTTATATTTAACCGTTTAGGAGATCGAGTAAAATGCAGAATAATAGATATTTGAAAATGTGATATATAAACATTTTATTTGTTTGTACTTTTATCAACTCTTGAGAGTAGACTTATAGGACTTATTTAATGTAAAAAGAGGTGTTGAATCCACTGGTGAAAACCGCGATGTCCTATCTTTAACCGTTTAGGAGATCGAGTAAAATGGATTATAATGGATATTTGAAAATGTGATATATAAACATTTTATTCGTTTGTACCTTTATCAACCCTTAAGAGTAGTCTTATAGGACTTAATTAAAGTAAAATGGTGTGCTGAATCCACTGGTGAAAACCGCGATGTTCTATCTTTAACCGTTTAGGAGATCGAGTAAAATGGAAAATAATAGATATTTCAAAATGTGATATATAAACATTTTTTTCGTTTGTACCTTTATCAACTTTTGAGAGTAGACTTATAGGACTTATTTAATGTAAAATGAGCTGCTGAATCCAGTTGTGAAAACCGCAATGTCCTATCTTTGACCGATTAGGTGATCGAGTAAAATGGAGAATAATAGGTATTTAAAAATGTGATATATAACCATTTTATACGTTTGTACCTTTATCAACTCTTTAGAGTAGACTTATAGGACTAAATTTATGTAAAATGAGGTCTGAATCCACTGGTGAAAACCGCAATGTCCTATCTTTAACTGTTTAGGAGATCGAGTAAAATGGAGAATAATAGATATTTAAGAATGTGATATATAAACATTTTATTCGTTTGAACCTTTATAAACTCTTTAGAGTAGACTTATAAGACTTATTTTATGTAAAATAAGGTGCTGAATCCACCGGTGAAAACCGCAATGTTCTATCTTTGACCGTTTAGGTGATCGAGTAAAATGGAGAATAATAGGTATTTAAAAATGTGATATACAACCATTTTATTCGTTTGTACCTTTATCAACTTTTTAGAGTTGACTTATAGGACTAAATTTATGTAAAATGAGGTGCTGAATCCACTGGTGAAAACCGCAATGTCCTATCTTTAACTGTTTAGGAGATCGAGTAAAATGGAGAATAATAGATATTTAAGAATGTGATATATAAACATTTTATTCGTTTGAACCTTTATCAACTCTTTAGAGTAGACTTATAAGACTTATTTTATGTAAAATAAGGTGCTGAATCCACCGGTGAAAACCGCAATGTTCTATCTTTGACCGTTTAGGTGATCGAGTAAAATGGAGAATAATAGGTATTTAAAAATGTGATATACAACCATTTTATTCGTTTGTACCTTTATCAACTTTTTAGAGTTGACTTATAGGACTAAATTTATGTAAAATGAGGTGCTGAATCCACTGGTAATAACCGCGATGTCCTATCTTTAACCGTTTAGAAGATCGAGTAAAATGGAATATAATAGATATTTGAAAATGTGATATATAAACATTTTATTCGATTGTACCTTTATCAACTCTTGCGAGCAGACTTATAGGACTTATTTTATGTAAAATAAGGTGCTGAATCCACTGGTGAAAATCGCGATGTCCTATCTCTAACCGTTTTTGAGATCGAGTAAAATGGAGAATAATAGATATTTGAAAATGTGATATATAAACATTTTAATCGTTTGTACCTTTATCAACTCTTGAGAGTAGACTTATAGGACTTATTTTATGTAAAATGAGGTGCTGAATAAACAAGTGAAAACCGCGATGTCCAATCTTTAACCGTTTAGGAGATCGAGTAAAATGAAAAATAATAGATATTTCAAAATGTGATATATAAACATTTTAATCGTTGGTACCTTTATCAACTCTTGAGAGTAGGCTTATAAGACTTATTTTATGTAAAAGGAGGTGCTGAATCCACTGATAATAACCGCGATGTCCTATCTTTAACCGTTTAGAAGATCGAGTAAAATGGAATATAATAGATATTTGAAAATGTGATATATAAACATTTTATTCGATTGTACCTTTATCAACTCTTGCGAGCAGACTTATAGGACTTATTTTATGTAAAATAAGGTGCTGAATCCACTGGTGAAAATCGCGATGTCCTATCTCTAACCGTTTTGGAGATCGAGTAAAATGGAATATAATAGATATTTGAAAATGTGATATATAAACATTTTATCCGTTTGTATTTTTATCAACTCTTGAGAGTAGACTTATAGGACCTATTTTATGTAAAATGAGGTGCTGAATTTACTGGAGAAAACCGGGATGTCCTATCTTTAACCGTTTTGGAGATCAAGTAAAATGGAGAAAAATAGATATTTGAAAATGTGATATATAAACATTTTATCCGTTTGTATTTTTATCAACTCATGAGAGTAGACTTATAGGACTTATTTTATGTAAAATGCGGTGCTGAATCCACTGGTGAAAATCGCGATGTCCCATCTTTAACCGTTTAGGATATCGAGTAAAATGGAGAATTATAGATATTTGAAAATGTGATATATAAACATTTTAATCGTTTGTACCTTTATCAACTCTTGAGAGTAGACTTATAGGACTTATTTTATGTAAAATGAGGTGCTGAATCCACTGGTTAATACCGCGATGTCCTATCTTTAACCGTTTAGGAGATCGAGTAAAATGGAGAATAATAGATATTTGAAAATGTGATATATAAACATTTTATTCGTTTGTACCTTTATCAACTCTTGAGAGTAGACTTATAGGTCTTATTTTATATAAAATGAGGTGCAGAATTAACTGGTGAATACCACGATGTCCTATCATTAACCGTTTAGGAGATCTAGTAAAATGGAGAATAATAGATATTTGAAAATGTGATATATAAACATTTTATTCGTTTGTACCTTTATCAACTCTTGAGAGTAGACCTATAAGACTTATTTTATGTAAAATGAGGTGCTGAATCCACTGGTGAAAACCGCGATGTCCTATCTTCAACCGTTCAGGAGATCAAGTAAAATGGAAAATAATAGATATTTGAAAATGTGATATATAAACATTTTATCCGTTTGTACCATTATCAACTCTTGAGAGTAGACTTATAGGACTTATTTTATGTAAAATGAGGTGCTGAATTTACTGGAGAAAACCGCAATGTCCTATCTCTAACCGTTTAGGAGATCGAGTAAAATGGAAAATAATAGATATTTAAAAAGGTGATATATAAACATTTTATTCGTTTGAACCTTTATCAACTCTTTAGAGTGGACTTATAAGACTTATTTTATGTTAAATAAGGTGCTGAATCCACTGGTGAAAACCGCAATGTCCTATCTTTGACCGTTTAGGTGATCGCGTAAAATGGAGAATAATAGGTATTTAAAAATGTGATATATAAAAATTTTATTCGTTTGTACCTTTATCAACTCTTTAGAGTAGACTTATAGGACTTATAATATGTAAAATGAGGTGCTGAATCCACTAGTGAAAACCGCAATGTCCTATCTTTAACCGTTTAGGAGATCAAGTAAAATGGAGAGTAATAGTTGTTTAAAAATGTCATATATAAACATTTTATTCGTTAGTACCTTTATCAACTCTTGAGAGTAGACTTATAGGCCTTATATTATGTAAAATGAGGTGCTGAATCCAATGGTGAAAACCGCAATGTCCTATCTTTAACCGTTTAGAAGATCGAGTAAAATGGAATGTAATAGATATTTGAAAATGTGATATATAAACATTTTATTCGATTGTACCTTTATCAACTCTTGCGAGCAGACTTATAGGACTTATTTTATGTAAAATAAGGTGCTGAATCCACTGGTGAAAATCGCGATGTCCTATCTCTAACCGTTTTTGAGATCGAGTAAAATGGAGAATAATAGATATTTGAAAATGTGATATATAAACATTTTAATCGTTTGTACCTTTATCAACTCTTGAGAGTAGACTTATAGGACTTATTTTATGTAAAATGAAGTGCTGAATAAACAAGTGAAAACCGCGATGTCCAATCTTTAACCGTTTAGGAGATCGAGTAAAATGGAAAATAATAGATATTTCAAAATGTGATATATAAACATTTTAATCGTTGGTACCTTTATCAACTCTTGAGAGTAGACTTATAAGACTTATTTTATGTAAAAGGAGGTGCTGAATCCACTGATAATAACCGCGATGTCCTATCTTTAACCGTTTAGAAGATCGAGTAAAATGGAATATAATAGATATTTGAAAATGTGATATATAAACATTTTATTCGATTGTACCTTTATCAACTCTTGCGAGCAGACTTATAGGACTTATTTTATGTAAAATAAGGTGCTGAATCCACTGGTGAAAATCGCGATGTCTTATCTCTAACCGTTTTGGAGATCGAGTAAAATGGAATATAATAGATATTTGAAAATGTGATATATAAACATTTTATCCGTTTGTATTTTTATCAACTCTTGAGAGTAGACTTATAGGACCTATTTTATGTAAAATGAGGTGCTGAATTTACTGGAGAAAACCGGGATGTCCTATCTTTAACCGTTTTGGAGATCAAGTAAAATGGAGAAAAATAGATATTTGAAAATGTGATATATAAACATTTTATCCGTTTGTATTTTTATCAACTCATGAGAGTAGACTTATAGGACTTATTTTATGTAAAATGCGGTGCTGAATCCACTGGTGAAAATCGCGATGTCCCATCTTCAACCGTTTAGGATATCGAGTAAAATGGAGAATTATAGATATTTGAAAATGTGATATATAAACATTTTAATCGTTTGTACCTTTATCAACTCTTGAGAGTAGACTTATAGGTCTTATTTTATATAAAATGAGGTGCAGAATTAACTGGTGAATACCACGATGTCCTATCATTAACCGTTTAGGAGATCTAGTAAAATGGAGAATAATAGATATTTGAAAATGTGATATATAAACATTTTATTCGTTTGTACCTTTATCAACTCTTGAGAGTAGACCTATAAGACTTATTTTATGTAAAATGAGGTGCTGAATCCACTGGTGAAAACCGCGATGTCCTATCTTCAACCGTTCAGGAGATCAAGTAAAATGGAAAATAATAGATATTTGAAAATGTGATATATAAACATTTTATCCGTTTGTACCATTATCAACTCTTGAGAGTAGACTTATAGGACTTATTTTATGTAAAATGAGGTGCTGAATTTACTGGAGAAAACCGGGATGTCCTATCTTTAACCGTTTAGGAGATCGAGTAAAATGGTTTATAATGGATATTTAAAAATGTGATATATAAACATTTTATTCGTTTGTACCTTTATCAACTCTTGAGAGTAGACTTATTGGACTTATTTTATGTAAAATGATGTGCTGAATTTACTGGTTAAAACCGCGATGTCATATCTTTAACCGTTTAGAAGATCGAGTAAAATGGAGAATAATAGGTATTTGAAATTGTGATATATAAAATTTTATTCGTTTGTACCTTTATCAACTTTTGAGAGTCGACTTATAGGACTTGTTTTATGTAAAATGAGGTCCTGAATCCACTGGTGAAAACCGCGATCTCTTATATTTAACCGTTTAGGAGATCGAGTAAAATGCAGAATAATAGATATTTGAAAATGTGATATATAAATATTTTATTTGTTTGTACTTTTATCAACTCTTGAGAGTAGACTTATAGGACTTATTTAATGTAAAAAGAGGTGTTGAATCCACTGGTGAAAACCGCAATGTCCTATCTCTAACCGTTTGGGTGATCGAGTAAAATGGGGAATAATAGATATTTAAAAAAGTGATATATAAACATTTTATTCGTATGTACCATTATCAACTCTTTAGAGTAGACTTATAGAACTTATTTTATGTAAAATGAGGTGCTGAATCCACCGGTGAAAACCGCAATGTCCTATCTTTACCCGTTTGGGTGATCGAGTAAAATGGGGAATAATAGATATTTAAAAAAGTGATATATAAACATTTTATTCGTATGTACCATTATCAACTCTTTAGAGTAGACTTATAGAACTTATTTTATGTAAAATGAGGTGCTGAATCCACCGGTGAAAACCGCAATGTCCTATCTTTAACCGTTTGGGTGATCGGGTAAAATGGAGAATAATAGATATTTAAAAATGTGATATATAAACATTTTATTCGTTTGTACCTTTATGAACTCTTGGGAGTAAACTTATAGGACATATTTTATGTAAAATGAGGTGCTGAATCCATTGGTGAAAACCGCAATGTCTTATCTTTAACCGTTTAGGAGATCGAGTAAAATGGAAAGTAATAGATATTTAAAAATGTCATATATAAACATTTTATTCGTTAGTAACTTTATCAACTCTTTAGAGTAGACTTATAGGACTTATTTTATGTAAAATAAGGTGCTGAATCCACTGGTGAAAATCGCGATGTCCTATCTCTAACCGTTTTTGAGATCGAGTAAAATGGAGAATAATAGATATTTGAAAATGTGATATATAAACATTTTAATCGTTTGTACCTTTATCAACTCTTGAGAGTAGACTTATAAGACTTATTTTATGTAAAATGAAGTGCTGAATAAACAAGTGAAAACCGCGATGTCCAATCTTTAACCGTTTAGGAGATCGAGTAAAATGGAAAATAATAGATATTTCAAAATGTGATATATAAACATTTTAATCGTTGGTACCTTTATCAACTCTTGAGAGTAGACTTATAAGACTTATTTTATGTAAAAGGAGGTGCTGAATCCACTGATAATAACCGCGATGTCCTATCTTTAACCGTTTAGAAGATCGAGTAAAATGGAATATAATAGATATTTGAAAATGTGATATATAAACATTTTATTCGATTGTACCTTTATCAACTCTTGCGAGCAGACTTATAGGACTTATTTTATGTAAAATAAGGTGCTGAATCCACTGGTGAAAATCGCGATGTCCTATCTCTAACCGTTTTGGAGATCGAGTAAAATGGAATATAATAGATATTTGAAAATGTGATATATAAACATTTTATCCGTTTGTATTTTTATCAACTCTTGAGAGTAGACTTATAGGACCTATTTTATGTAAAATGAGGTGCTGAATTTACTGGAGAAAACCGGGATGTCCTATCTTTAACCGTTTTGGAGATCAAGTAAAATGGAGAAAAATAGATATTTGAAAATGTGATATATAAACATTTTATCCGTTTGTATTTTTATCAACTCATGAGAGTAGACTTATAGGACTTATTTTATGTAAAATGCGGTGCTGAATCCACTGGTGAAAATCGCGATGTCCCATCTTCAACCGTTTAGGATATCGAGTAAAATGGAGAATTATAGATATTTGAAAATGTGATATATAAACATTTTAATCGTTTGTACCTTTATCAACTCTTGAGAGTAGACTTATAGGTCTTATTTTATATAAAATGAGGTGCAGAATTAACTGGTGAATACCACGATGTCCTATCATTAACCGTTTAGGAGATCTAGTAAAATGGAGAATAATAGATATTTGAAAATGTGATATATAAACATTTTATTCGTTTGTACCTTTATCAACTCTTGAGAGTAGACCTATAAGACTTATTTTATGTAAAATGAGGTGCTGAATCCACTGGTGAAAACCGCGATGTCCTATCTTCAACCGTTCAGGAGATCAAGTAAAATGGAAAATAATAGATATTTGAAAATGTGATATATAAACATTTTATCCGTTTGTACCATTATCAACTCTTGAGAGTAGACTTATAGGACTTATTTTATGTAAAATGAGGTGCTGAATTTACTGGAGAAAACCGGGATGTCCTATCTTTAACCGTTTAGGAGATCGAGTAAAATGGTTTATAATGGATATTTAAAAATGTGATATATAAACATTTTATTCGTTTGTACCTTTATCAACTCTTGAGAGTAGACTTATTGGACTTATTTTATGTAAAATGATGTGCTGAATCCACTGGTTAAAACCGCGATGTCATATCTTTAACCGTTTAGAAGATCGAGTAAAATGGAGAATAATAGGTATTTGAAATTGTGATATATAAAATTTTATTCGTTTGTACCTTTATCAACTTTTGAGAGTCGACTTATAGGACTTGTTTTATGTAAAATGAGGTCCTGAATCCACTGGTGAAAACCGCGATCTCTTATATTTAACCGTTTAGGAGATCGAGTAAAATGCAGAATAATAGATATTTGAAAATGTGATATATAAATATTTTATTTGTTTGTACTTTTATCAACTCTTGAGAGTAGACTTATAGGACTTATTTAATGTAAAAAGAGGTGTTGAATCCACTGGTGAAAACCGCAATGTCCTATCTCTAACCGTTTGGGTGATCGAGTAAAATGGGGAATAATAGATATTTAAAAAAGTGATATATAAACATTTTATTCGTATGTACCATTATCAACTCTTTAGAGTAGACTTATAGAACTTATTTTATGTAAAATGAGGTGCTGAATCCACCGGTGAAAACCGCAATGTCCTATCTTTAACCGTTTGGGTGATCGAGTAAAATGGGGAATAATAGATATTTAAAAAAGTGATATATAAACATTTTATTCGTATGTACCATTATCAACTCTTTAGAGTAGACTTATAGAACTTATTTTATGTAAAATGAGGTGCTGAATCCACCGGTAAAAACCGCAATGTCCTATCTTTAACCGTTTGGGTGATCGGGTAAAATGGAGAATAATAGATATTTAAAAATGTGATATATAAACATTTTATTCGTTTGTACCTTTATGAACTCTTGGGAGTAGACTTATAGGACATATTTTATGTAAAATGAGGTGCTGAATCCATTGGTGAAAACCGCAATGTCTTATCTTTAACCGTTTAGGAGATCGAGTAAAATGGAAAGTAATAGATATTTAAAAATGTCATATATAAACATTTTATTCGTTAGTAACTTTATCAACTCTTTAGAGTAGACTTATAGGACTTATAATATGTAAAATGAGGTGCTGAATCCACTAGTGAAAACCGCAATGTCCTATCTTTAACCGTTTAGGAGATCAAGTAAAATGGAGAGTAATAGATGTTTAAAAATGTCATATATAAACATTTTATTCGTTAGTACCTTTATCAACTCTTGAGAGTAGACTTATAGGCCTTATATTATGTAAAATGAGGTGCTGAATCCAATGGTGAAAACCGCAATGTCCTATCTTTAACCGTTTTGGTGATCGAGTAAAATGGGGAATAATAGATATTTAAAAAAGTGATATATAAACATTTTATTCGTATGTACCATTATCAACTCTTTAGAGTAGACTTATAGAACTTATTTTATGTAAAATGAGGTGCTTAATCCACCGGTGAAAACCGCAATGTCCTATCTTTAACCGTTTATTAGATCGAGTGAAATGGAGAATAATAGATATTTAAAAATGTGATATATAAACATTTTATTCGTTTGTACCTTTATCAAGTCTTGAGAGTAGACTTATAGGACTTATTTTATGTAAAATGAGGTGCTGAATCCACTGGTGAAAACCGCAATGTCTTATCTTTAAGCGTTTAGGAGATCGAGTAAAATAGAGAGTAATAGATATTTAAAAATGTCATACATAAACATTTTATTCGTTTGTCCTTTTATCAACTCTTTAGAGTAGACTTATAGGAATTATTTTATGTAAAATAAGGTGCTGAATCCACTGGTGAAAACCGCAATGTCCTCTCTTTATCCGTTTAGGAGATCGAGTAAAATGGAAAATAATTGATATTTAAAATGTGATATATAAACAATTTATTCGTTTGTACCTTTATGTACTCTTGAGAGTAGACTTATAGGACTTATTTTATGTGAAATGAGGTGCTGAATCCACTGGTAAAAACAGCAATGTACTATCTTTAACCGTTTAGGAGATCGAGTAAAATGGAGAGTAATAGATATTTAAAAATGTCACATATAAACATTTTATTCGTTTGTACCTTTATTAACTCTTTAGAGTAGACTTATAGGAATTATTTTATGTAAAATAAGGTGCTGAATTAACTGGTGAAAACCGCAATGTCCTACCTTTAACCGTTTAGGAGATCGAGTAAAATGGAAAATAATAGATATTTAAAAATGTGATATATGAACAGTTTATTCGTTTGTACCTTTATCAACACTTGAGAATAGACTTATTGGACTTATTTAATGTAAAATGAGGTGCTGAATCCACTGATGAAATCCGCAATATCCTATCTTTAACGGTTTAGGAAATCGAGTAAAATGGAGAATAATAGATATTTGAAAATGTGATATTTAAACATTTTATTCGTTTGTACCTTTATCAACTCTTTAGAGTAGTCTTATAGAACTAATTTTATGTAAAATGAGGTGCTGAATTCACTGGTGAAAACCGCAATGTTCTATCTTTAACTGTTTAGGAGATCGAGTAAAATGGAGAATAATAGATATTTAAGAATGTGATATATAAACATTTTATTCTTTTGTACCTTTATCAACTCTTGAGAGTTGACTTATAGAAATTATTTTATGTAAAATGAGGTGCTGAATCCACTGGTGAAAACCGCAATGTCCTATCTTTAACTGTTTAGGAGATCGAGTAAAATGGAGAATAATAGATATTTAAGAATGTGATATATAAACATTTTATTCGTTTGAACCTTTATCAACTCTTTAGAGTAGACTTATAAGACTTATTTTATGTAAAATAAGGTGCTGAATCCACCAGTGAAAACCGCAATGTCCTATCTTTGACCGTTTAGGTGATCGAGTAAAATGGAGAATAATAGGTATTTAAAAATGTGATATACAACCATTTTATTCGTTTGTACCTTTATCAACTCTTTAGAGTAGACTTATAGGACTAAATTTATGTAAAATGAGGTGCTGAATCCACTGGTGAAAACCGCAATGTCCTATCTTTAACTGTTTAGGAGATCGAGTAAAATGGAGAATAATAGATATTTAAGAATGTGACATATAAACATTTTATTCGTTTGTACCTTTATCAACTCTTGAAAGTTGACTTATAGGAATTATTTTATGTAAAATGAGGTGCTGAATCCACTGGTGAAAACCGCGATGTCTTATATTTAACCGTTTAGGAGATCGAGTAAAATGCAGAATAATAGATATTTGAAAATGTGATATATAAACATTTTATTTGTTTGTACTTTTATCAACTCTTGAGAGTAGACTTATAGGACTTATTTAATGTAAAAAGAGGTGTTGAATCCACTGGTGAAAACCGCGATGTCCTATCTTTAACCGTTTAGGAGATCGAGTAAGATGGATTATAATGGATATTTGAAAATGTGATATATAAACATTTTATTCGTTTGTACCTTTATCAACCCTTAAGAGTAGTCTTATAGGACTTAATTAAGGTAAAATGATGTGCTGAATCCACTAGTGAAAACCGCAATGTCCTATCTTTAACCGTTTAGAAGATTAAGTAAAATGGAGAATAATAGATATTTAAAAATGTGTTATATAAACATTTTATTCGTTTGTACCTTAATCAACTCTTTAGAGTAGACTTATAAGACTTATTTTATGTAAAATGAGGTGCTGAATCCACTGGTAAAAACCGCAATGTACTATCTTTAACCGTTTAGGAGATCGAGTAAAATGGAAAATAATAGATATTTAAAAATGTGATATATAACCATTTTATTCGTTTGTACCTTTATCAACTCTTTAGAGTAGACTTATAGGACTTATTTTATGTAAAATGAGGTGCTGAATCCACTGGTAAAAACCGCAATGTCCTATCTTTAACCGTTTAAGAGAAAGAGTAAAATGGAGATTAATAAATATTTAAAAATGTGATATATAACCATTTTATTCGTTTGTACCTTTATCAACTCTTTAGAGTAGACTTATAGGAATTATTTTATGTAAAATAAGGTGCTGAATTCACTGGTGAAAACCGCAATGTCCTATCTTTAACTGTTTAGGAGATCGAGTAAAATGAAGAATAATAGATATTTAAAAATGTGATATATAAACATTTTTTTTGTTTGTACCTTAATCAACTCTTTAGAGTACACTTATAGGACTTATTTTATGTAAAATGAGGTGCTGAATCCACTGGTAAAAACCGCAATGTACTATCTTTAACCGTTTAGGAGATCGAGTAAAATGGAAAATAATAAATATTTAAAAATGTGATATATAAACATTTTATTCGTTTGTACCTTTATCAACTCTTGAGAGTTAACTTTAAAGATTTATTTAATGTAAAATGAGGTGCTGAATCCACTGGTGAAAACCGCAATATCCTATCTTTAACCGTTTAGGAGATCGAGTAAATTGGAAAATAATAGATATTTAAAAATGTGATATATTAACATTTTATTAGTTTGTACCTTCATCAACTCTTGAGAGTAGACTTATAGGACTTATTTTATGTAAAATGAGGTGCTGAATCCCCTGGTGAAAACCGCAAAGTCCTATCTTTAACCGTTTAGGAGATCGAGTAAAATGGAGAATAATAAATATTTTAAAATGTGGTATATAAACATTTTATGCGTTTGTACCTTTATCAACTCTTGAAAGTAGACTTATAGGACTTATTTTATGTAAAATGAGGTGCTGAATTTACTGGTAAAAACCGCAATGTCCTATCTTTAACCGTTTAGGAGATCGAGTAAAATGGAAAATAATAGATATTTAAAAATGTGATATTTAAACATTTTTTTCGTTTGTACCTTTATCAACTCTTTAGAGTAGACTTATAGGACTTATTTTATGTAAAATGAGGTGCTGAATCCACTGGTAAAAACCGCAATGTCCTATCTTTAACCGTTTAAGAGAAAGAGTCAAATGGAAAATAATATATATTTAAATATGTGATATATAACCATTTTATTCGTTTGTACCTTTATCAACTCTTTTGAGTAGACTTATAGGACTAAATTTATGTAAAATGAGGTGCTGAATCCACTGGTGAAAACCGCAATGTCCTATCTTTAACTGTTTAGGAGATCGAGTAAAATGGAGAATAATAGATATTTAAAAATGTGATATATAAACATTTTATTCGTTTGTACCTTTATCAACTTTTGAGAGTAGACTTATAGGACTTATTTTATGTAAAATGAGCTGCTGGATCCAGTAGTGAAAACCGTAATGTATTATCTTTGACCCTTTAAGTCATCGAATAAAATGGAGTATAATAGATATTCAAAAATGTGATATATAACCACTTTATTCGTTTGTACCTTTATCAACTCTTTAGAGTAGACTTATAGGACTTATTTTATGTAAAATGAGGTGCTGAATCCACTGGTAAAAACCGCAATGTCCTATCTTTAACCGTTTAAGAGAAAGAGTCAAATGGAAAATAATATATATTTAAATATGTGATATATAACCATTTTATTCGTTTGTACCTTTATCAACTCTTTTGAGTAGACTTATAGGACTAAATTTATGTAAAATGAGGTGCTGAATCCACTGGTGAAAACCGCAATGTCCTATCTTTAACCGTTTAGGAGATCGAGTAAAATGGAAAATAATAGATATTTAAAAATGTGATATATAAATATTTTATTCGTTTGTACCTTTATGAACTCTTGAGAGTAGACTTATAGGACATATTTTATGTAAAATAAGGTGCTGAATCCACTGGTGAAAACCGCAATGTCCTATCTTTAAGTGTTTAGGAGATCGAGTAAAATGGAGAATAATAGATATTTAAAAATGTGATATATAAACATTTTATTCGTTTGTACCTTTATCAACTTTTGAGAGTAGACTTATAGGACTTATTTAATGTAAAATGAGCTGCTGGATCCAGTTGTGAAAACCGCAATGTATTATCTTTGACCGTTTAGGTCATCGAATAAAATGGAGAATAATAGATATTCAAAAATGTGATATATAACCATTTTATTCGTTTGTACCTTTATCAACTTTTGAGAGTAGACTTATAGAACTTATTTTATGTAAAATGAGGTGCTGAATCCACTGGTGAAAACCGCAATGTCCTATCTTTAACCGATTAGAACATCGAGTAAAATGGAGAATAATAGATATTTAAAAATGTGATATATAACCATTTTATTCGTTTGTACCTTTATCAACTCTTTAGAGTAGACTTATTGAACTTATTTTATGTAAAATGAGGTGCTGAATCCACCGGTGAAAACCGCAATGTCCTATCTTTAACCGTTTAGGAGATCGAGTGAAATGGAGAATAATAGATATTTAAAAATGTGATATATAAATATTTTATTCGTTTGTACCTTTATCAACTCTTTAGAGTAGACTTATAGGACTTATTTTATGTAAAATGAGGTGCTGAATCCACTGGTAAAAACCGCAATGTCCTATCTTTAACCGTTTAAGAGAAAGAGTCAAATGGAAATTAATATATATTTAAAAATGTGATATATTACCATTTTATTTGTTTGTACCTTTATCAACTCTTTAGAGTAGACTTATAGGACTAAATTTATGTAAAATGAGGTGCTGAATCCACTGGTGAAAACCGCAATGTCCTATCTTTAACCGTTTAGGAGATCGAGTAAAATGGAGAATAATAGATATTTAAAAATGTGATATATAAACATTTTATTCGTTTGTACCTTTATCAACTCTTTAGAGTAGACTTATAGGACTTATTTTATGTAAAATAAGGTGCTGAATCCACTGGTGAAAACCGCAATGTCCTATTTTTGACCGTTTAGGTGATCGAATAAAATGGAGAATAATAGATATTATAAAATGTGAAATATAACCATTTTATTCGATTGTACCTTTATCAACTTTTGAGAGTAGACTTATAGGACTTATTTTATGTAAAATAAGCTGCTGGATCCAGTAGTGAAAACCGCAATGTATTATCTTTGACCGTTTAGGTCATCGAATAAAATGGAGAATAATAGATATTCAAAAATGTGATATATAACCATTTTATTCGTTTGTACCTTTATCAACTCTTGAGAGTAGACTTATAGGACTTATTTTATGTAAAATGAGGTGCTAAATTTACTGGTACAAACCGCAATGTCCTATCTTTAACCGTTTAGGGGATCGAGTAAAATTGAAAATAATAGATATTTAAAAATGTGATATATAAACATTTTTTTCGTTTGTACCTTTATCAACTCTTTAGAGTAGACTTATAGGACTTATTTTATGTAAAATGAGGTGCTGAATCCACTGGTAAAAACCGCAATGTCCTATCTTTAACCGTTTAAGAGAAAGAGTCAAATGGAAAATAATATATATTTAAAAATGTGATATATAACCATTTTATTTGTTTGTACCTTTATCAACTCTTTAGAGTAGACTTATAGGACTAAATTTATGTAAAATGAGGTGCTGAATCCACTGGTGAAAACCGCAATGTCCTATCTTTAACTGTTTAGGAGATCGAGTAAAATGGAGAATAATAGATATTTAAAAATGTGATATATAACCATTTTATTCGTTTGTACCTTTATCAACTCTTTAGAGTAGACTTATTGAACTTATTTTATGTAAAATGAGGTGCTGAATCCACCGGTGAAAACCGCAATGTCCTATCTTTAACCGTTTAGGAGATCGAGTGAAATGGAGAATAATAGATATTTAAAAATGTGATATATAAATATTTTATTCGTTTGTACCTTTATCAACTCTTTAGAGTAGACTTATAGGACTTATTTTATGTAAAATGAGGTGCTGAATCCACTGGTAAAAACCGCAATGTCCTATCTTTAACCGTTTAAGAGAAAGAGTCAAATGGAAATTAATATATATTTAAAAATGTGATATATTACCATTTTATTTGTTTGTACCTTTATCAACTCTTTAGAGTAGACTTATAGGACTAAATTTATGTAAAATGAGGTGCTGAATCCACTGGTGAAAACCGCAATGTCCTATCTTTAACCGTTTAGGAGATCGAGTAAAATGGAGAATAATAGATATTTAAAAATGTGATATATAAACATTTTATTCGTTTGTACCTTTATCAACTCTTGAGAGTTAACTTTAAAGATTTATTTAATGTAAAATGAGGTGCTGAATCCACTGGTGAAAACCGCAATATCCTATCTTTAACCGTTTAGGAGATCGAGTAAATTGGAGAATAATAGATATTTAAAAATGTGATATATTAATATTTTATTAGTTTGTACCTTCATCAACTCTTGAGAGTAGACTTATAGGACTTATTTTATGTAAAATGAGGTGCTGAATCCCCTGGTGAAAACCGCAAAGTCCTATCTTTAACCGTTTAGGAGATCGAGTAAAATGGAGAATAATAAATATTTTAAAATGTGGTATATAAACATTTTATGCGTTTGTACCTTTATCAACTCTTGAAAGTAGACTTATAGGACTTATTTTATGTAAAATGAGGTGCTGAATTTACTGGTAAAAACCGCAATGTCCTATCTTTAACCGTTTAGGAGATCGAGTAAAATGGAAAATAATAGATATTTAAAAATGTGATAAATAAACATTTTTTTCGTTTGTACCTTTATGAACTCTTTAGAGTAGACTTATAGGACTTATTTTATGTAAAATGAGGTGCTGAATCCACTGGTAAAAACCGCAATGTCCTATCTTTAACCGTTTAAGAGAAAGAGTCAAATGGAAAATAATATATATTTAAATATGTGATATATAACCATTTTATTCGTTTGTACCTTTATCAACTCTTTTGAGTAGACTTATAGGACTAAATTTATGTAAAATGAGGTGCTGAATCCACTGGTGAAAACCGCAATGTCCTATCTTTAAGTGTTTAGGAGATCGAGTAAAATGGAGAATAATAGATATTTAAAAATGTGATATATAAACATTTTATTCGTTTGTACCTTTATCAACTTTTGAGAGTAGACTTATAGGACTTATTTAATGTAAAATGAGCTGCTGGATCCAGTTGTGAAAACCGCAATGTATTATCTTTGACCGTTTAGGTCATCGAATAAAATGGAGAATAATAGATATTCAAAAATGTGATATATAACCATTTTATTCGTTTGTACCTTTATCAACTTTTGAGAGTAGACTTATAAAACTTATTTTATGTAAAATGAGGTGCTGAATCCACTGGTGAAAACCGCAATGTCCTATCTTTAAGTGTTTAGGAGATCGAGTAAAATGGAGAATAATAGATATTTAAAAATGTGATATATAACCATTTTATTCGTTTGTACCTTTATCAACTCTTTAGAGTAGACTTATTGAACTTATTTTATGTAAAATGAGGTGCTGAATCCACCGGTGAAAACCGCAATGTCCTATCTTTAACCGTTTAGGAGATCGAGTGAAATGGAAATTAATATATATTTAAAAATGTGATATATTACCATTTTATTTGTTTGTACCTTTATCAACTCTTTAGAGTAGACTTATTGAACTTATTTTATGTAAAATGAGGTGCTGAATCCACCGGTGAAAACCGCAATGTCCTATCTTTAACCGTTTAGGAGATCGAGTGAAATGGAGAATAATAGGTATTTAAAAATGTGATATATAAATATTTTATTCGTTTGTACCTTTATCAACTTTTGAGAGTAGACTTATAGGACTTATTTTATGTAAAATAAGCTGCTGGATCCAGTAGTGAAAACCGCAATGTATTATCTTTGACCGTTTAGGTCATCGAATAAAATGGAGAATAATAGATATTCAAAAATGTGATATATAACCATTTTATTCGTTTGTACCTTTATCAACTTTTGAGAGTAGACTTATAGAACTTATTTTATGTACAATGAGGTGCTGAATCCACTGGTGAAAACCGCAATGTCCTATCTTTAACCGATTAGGACATCGAGTAAAATGGAGAAAAATAGATATTTAAAAATGTGATATATGTACCTTTTATTCGTTTGTACCTTTATCAACTTTTGAGAGTAGACTTATAGGACTTATTTTATGTAAAATAAGGTGCTGAATCCACTGGTGAAAACCGCAATGTCCTAACTTTAACCGTTTAGGACATCGAGTAAAATGGAGAATAATAGATATTTAAAAATGTGATATATTAATATTTTTTTCGTTTGTACCTTTATCAACTCTTGAGAGTGGACTTATAGGCCTTATATTATGTAAAACGAGGTGCTGAATCCAATGGTGAAAACCGCAATGTCCTATCTTTGACCGTTTAGGTGATTGAGTAAAATGGAGAATAATAGGTATTTAAAAATGTGATATATAACCATTTTATTCGTTTGTACCTTTATCAACTTTTGAGAGTAGACTTATAGGACTTATTTTATGTAAAATGAGCTGCTCGATCCAGTGGTGAAAACCGCAATGTATTATCTTTGACCGTTTAAGTCATCAAATAAAATGGAGAATAATCGATATTCAAACATGTGATATATAACCATTTTATTCGTTTGTACCTTTATCAACTTTTAAGAGTAGACTTATAGAACTTATTTTATGTAAAATGAGGTGCTGAATCTACTGGTGAAAACCGCAATGTCCTATCTTTCACCGATTAGGACATCGAGTAAAATGGAGAAAAATAGATATTTAAAAATGTGATATATAACCATTTTATTCGTTTGTACCTTTATCAACTTTTATGAGTAGACTTAAAGAACTTATTTTATGTAAAATGAGGTGCTGAATCCACTGGTGAAAACCGCAATGTCCTATCTTTAACTGATTAGGAGATCGAGTAAAATGGAGAATAATAGATATTTAAAAAGGTGATATATAAACATTTTATTCGTTTGAACCTTTATCAACTCTTTAGAGTAGACTTATAAGACTTATTTTAAGTAAAATGAGGTGCTGAATCCACTGGTGAAAACCGCAATGTCCTATCTTTCACCGATTAGGACATCGAGTAAAATGGAGAAAAATAGATATTTAAAAATGTGATATATAAACATTTTATTCGTTTGAACCTTTATCAACTCTTTAGAGTAGACTTATAAGACTTATTTTATGTAAAATGAGGTGCCGAATCCCCTGGTGAAAACCGCAAAGTCCGATCTTTAACCGTTTAGGAGATCGAGTAAAATGGAGAATAATAAATATTTTAAAATGTGGTATATAAACATTTTATGCGTTTGTACCTTTATCAACTCTTGAGAGTAGACTTATAGGACTTATTTTATGTAAAATGAGGTGCTGAATTTACTGGTAAAAACCGCAATGTCCTATCTTTAACCGTTTAGGGGATCGAGTAAAATGGAAAATAATAGATATTTAAAAATGTGATATATAAACATTTTTTTCGTTTGTACCTTTATCAACTCTTTAGAGTAGACTTATAGGACTTATTTTATGTAAAATGAGGTGCTGAATCCTCTGGTAAAAACCGCAATGTCCTATCTTTAACCGTTTAAGAGAAAGAGTCAAATGGAAAATAATATATATTTAAAAATGTGATATATTACCATTTTATTTGTTTGTACCTTTATCAACTCTTTAGAGTAGACTTATAGGACTAAATTTATGTAAAATGAGGTGCTGAATCCACTGGTGAAAACCGCAATGTCCTATCTTTAACCGTTTAGGAGATCGAGTAAAATGGAGAAAAATAGATATTTAAAAATGTGATATATAAACATTTTATTCGTTTGTACCTTTATCAACTCTTTAGAGTAGACTTATAGGACTTATTTTATGTAAAATAAGGTGCTGAATCCACTGGTGAAAACCGCAATGTCCTATCTTTGACCGTTTAGGTGATCGAATAAAATGGAGAATAATAGATATTTTAAAATGTGAAATATTACCATTTTATTCGTTTGTACCTTTATCAACTTTTGAGAGTAGACTTATAGGACTTATTTTATGTAAAATAAGCTGCTGGATCCAGTAGTGAAAACCGCAATGTATTATCTTTGACCGTTTAGGTCATCGAATAAAATGGAGAATAGTAGATATTCAAAAATGTGATATATAACCATTTTATTCGTTTGTACCTTTATCAACTTTTGAGAGTAGACTTATAGAACTTATTTTATGTACAATGAGGTGCTGAATCCACTGGTGAAAACCGCAATGTCCTATCTTTAACCGATTAGAACATCGAGTAAAATGGAGAAAAATAGATATTTAAAAATGTGATATATATACCTTTTATTCGTTTGTACCTTTATCAACTTTTGAGAGTAGACTTATAGGACTTATTTTATGTAAAATAAGGTGCTGAATCCACTGGTGAAAACCGCAATGTCCTAACTTTAACCGTTTAGGACATCGAGTAAAATGGAGAATAATAGATATTTAAAAATGTGATATATTAATATTTTTTTCGTTTGTACCTTAATCAACTCTTGAGAGTGGACTTATAGGCCTTATATTATGTAAAATGAGGTGCTGAATCCAATGGTGAAAACCGCAATGTCCTATCTTTGACCGTTTAGGTGATTGAGTAAAATGGAGAATAATAGGTATTTAAAAATGTGATATATAAATATTTTATTCGTTTGTACCTTTATCAACTTTTGAGAGTAGACTTATAGGACTTATTTTATGTAAAATGAGCTGCTGGATCCAGTGGTGAAAACCGCAATGTATTATCTTTGACCGTTTAAGTCATCGAATAAAATGGAGAATAATCGATATTCAAACATGTGATATATAACCATTTTATTCGTTTGTACCTTTATCAACTCTTTAGAGTAGACTTATTGAACTTATTTTATGTAAAATGAGGTGCTGAATCCACCGGTGAAAACCGCAATGTCCTATCTTTAACCGTTTAGGAGATCGAGTGAAATGGAGAATAATAGGTATTTAAAAATGTGATATATAAATATTTTATTCGTTTGTACCTTTATCAACTTTTGAGAGTAGACTTATAGGACTTATTTTATGTAAAATGAGCTGCTGGATCCAGTGGTGAAAACCGCAATGTATTATCTTTGACCGTTTAAGTCATCGAATAAAATGGAGAATAATCGATATTCAAACATGTGATATATAACCATTTTATTCGTTTGTACCTTTATCAACTTTTAAGAGTAGACTTATAGAACTTATTTTATGTAAAATGAGGTGCTGAATCTACTGGTGAAAACCGCAATGTCCTATCTTTCACCGATTAGGACATCAAGTAAAATGGAGAAAAATAGATATTTAAAAATGTGATATATAACCATTTTATTCGTTTGTACCTTTATCAACTTTTAAGAGTAGACTTATAGAACTTATTTTATGTAAAATGAGGTGCTGAATCCACTGGTGAAAACCGCAATGTCCTATCTTTAACTGATTAGGAGATCGAGTAAAATGAAGAATAATAGATATTTAAAAAGGTGATATATAAACATTTTATTCGTTTGAACCTTTATCAACTCTTTAGAGTAGACTTATAAGACTTATTTTATGTAAAATGAGGTGCTGAATCCACTGGTGAAAACCGCAATGTCCTATCTTTCACCGATTAGGACATCGAGTAAAATGGAGAAAAATAGATATTTAAAAATGTGATATATAACCATTTTATTCGTTTGTACCTTTATCAACTTTTAAGAGTAGACTTATAGAACTTATTTTATGTAAAAAAGGTGCTAAATCCACTGGTGAAAACCGCAATGTCCTATCTTTAACCGTTTAAGAGAAAGAGTAAAATGGAGAATAATAGATATATAAAAATGTAATATATAACCATTTTATTCGTTTGTACCTTTATCAACTCTTTAGAGTAGACTTATAGGAATTATTTTATGTAAAATGAGGTGCTGAATCCACTGGTGAAAACCGCAATGTCCTATCTTTAACCGTTTAAGAGAATAATAGATATTTAAAAATGTGATATATAACCATTTTATTCGTTTGTACCTTTATCAACTCTTTAGGGTAGACTTATAGGAATTATTTTATGTAAAATGAGGTGCTGAATCCACTGGTGAAAACCGCAATGTCCTATCGTGAACCGTTTAGGAGATAGAGTGAAATGGAGAATAATAGATATTTAAAAATGTGATATATTAACATTTTTTCCGTTTGTACCTTTATCAACTCGTTAGAGTAGACTTATAAAACTTATTTTATGTAAAATAAGGTGCTGAATCCACTGGTGAAAACCGCAATGTCCTATCTTTAACCGTTTAAGAGAAAGAGTCAAATGGAAATTAATATATATTTAAAAATGTGATATATTACCATTTTATTTGTTTGTACCTTTATCAACTCTTTAGAGTAGACTTATAGGACTAAATTTATGTAAAATGAGGTGCTGAATCCACTGGTGAAAACCGCAATGTCCTATCTTTAACCGTTTAGGAGATCGAGTAAATTGGAGAATAATAGATATTTAAAAATGTGATATATAAATATTTTATTCGTTTGTACCTTTATCAACTCTTTAGAGTAGACTTATAGGACTTATTTTATGTAAAATGAGGTGCTGAATCCACTGGTAAAAACCGCAATGTCCTATCTTTAACCGTTTAAGAGAAAGAGTCAAATGGAAATTAATATATATTTAAAAATGTGATATATTACCATTTTATTTGTTTGTACCTTTATCAACTCTTTAGAGTAGACTTATAGGACTAAATTTATGTAAAATGAGGTGCTGAATCCACTGGTGAAAACCGCAATGTCCTATCTTTAACCGTTTAGGAGATCGAGTAAAATGGAGAATAATAGATATTTAAAAATGTGATATATAAACATTTTATTCGTTTGTACCTTTATCAACTCTTTAGAGTAGACTTATAGGACTTATTTTATGTAAAATAAGGTGCTGAATCCACTGGTGAAAACCGCAATGTCCTATTTTTGACCGTTTAGGTGATCGAATAAAATGGAGAATAATAGATATTATAAAATGTGAAATATAACCATTTTATTCGATTGTACCTTTATCAACTTTTGAGAGTAGACTTATAGGACTTATTTTATGTAAAATAAGCTGCTGGATCCAGTAGTGAAAACCGCAATGTATTATCTTTGACCGTTTAGGTCATCGAATAAAATGGAGAATAATAGATATTCAAAAATGTGATATATAACCATTTTATTCGTTTGTACCTTTATCAACTCTTGAGAGTAGACTTATAGGACTTATTTTATGTAAAATGAGGTGCTAAATTTACTGGTACAAACCGCAATGTCCTATCTTTAACCGTTTAGGGGATCGAGTAAAATTGAAAATAATAGATATTTAAAAATGTGATATATAAACATTTTTTTCGTTTGTACCTTTATCAACTCTTTAGAGTAGACTTATAGGACTTATTTTATGTAAAATGAGGTGCTGAATCCACTGGTAAAAACCGCAATGTCCTATCTTTAACCGTTTAAGAGAAAGAGTCAAATGGAAAATAATATATATTTAAAAATGTGATATATAACCATTTTATTTGTTTGTACCTTTATCAACTCTTTAGAGTAGACTTATAGGACTAAATTTATGTAAAATGAGGTGCTGAATCCACTGGTGAAAACCGCAATGTCCTATCTTTAACTGTTTAGGAGATCGAGTAAAATGGAGAATAATAGATATTTAAAAATGTGATATATAACCATTTTATTCGTTTGTACCTTTATCAACTCTTTAGAGTAGACTTATTGAACTTATTTTATGTAAAATGAGGTGCTGAATCCACCGGTGAAAACCGCAATGTCCTATCTTTAACCGTTTAGGAGATCGAGTGAAATGGAGAATAATAGATATTTAAAAATGTGATATATAAATATTTTATTCGTTTGTACCTTTATCAACTCTTTAGAGTAGACTTATAGGACTTATTTTATGTAAAATGAGGTGCTGAATCCACTGGTAAAAACCGCAATGTCCTATCTTTAACCGTTTAAGAGAAAGAGTCAAATGGAAATTAATATATATTTAAAAATGTGATATATTACCATTTTATTTGTTTGTACCTTTATCAACTCTTTAGAGTAGACTTATAGGACTAAATTTATGTAAAATGAGGTGCTGAATCCACTGGTGAAAACCGCAATGTCCTATCTTTAACCGTTTAGGAGATCGAGTAAAATGGAGAATAATAGATATTTAAAAATGTGATATATAAACATTTTATTCGTTTGTACCTTTATCAACTCTTGAGAGTTAACTTTAAAGATTTATTTAATGTAAAATGAGGTGCTGAATCCACTGGTGAAAACCGCAATATCCTATCTTTAACCGTTTAGGAGATCGAGTAAATTGGAGAATAATAGATATTTAAAAATGTGATATATTAATATTTTATTAGTTTGTACCTTCATCAACTCTTGAGAGTAGACTTATAGGACTTATTTTATGTAAAATGAGGTGCTGAATCCCCTGGTGAAAACCGCAAAGTCCTATCTTTAACCGTTTAGGAGATCGAGTAAAATGGAGAATAATAAATATTTTAAAATGTGGTATATAAACATTTTATGCGTTTGTACCTTTATCAACTCTTGAAAGTAGACTTATAGGACTTATTTTATGTAAAATGAGGTGCTGAATTTACTGGTAAAAACCGCAATGTCCTATCTTTAACCGTTTAGGAGATCGAGTAAAATGGAAAATAATAGATATTTAAAAATGTGATAAATAAACATTTTTTTCGTTTGTACCTTTATGAACTCTTTAGAGTAGACTTATAGGACTTATTTTATGTAAAATGAGGTGCTGAATCCACTGGTAAAAACCGCAATGTCCTATCTTTAACCGTTTAAGAGAAAGAGTCAAATGGAAAATAATATATATTTAAATATGTGATATATAACCATTTTATTCGTTTGTACCTTTATCAACTCTTTTGAGTAGACTTATAGGACTAAATTTATGTAAAATGAGGTGCTGAATCCACTGGTGAAAACCGCAATGTCCTATCTTTAAGTGTTTAGGAGATCGAGTAAAATGGAGAATAATAGATATTTAAAAATGTGATATATAAACATTTTATTCGTTTGTACCTTTATCAACTTTTGAGAGTAGACTTATAGGACTTATTTAATGTAAAATGAGCTGCTGGATCCAGTTGTGAAAACCGCAATGTATTATCTTTGACCGTTTAGGTCATCGAATAAAATGGAGAATAATAGATATTCAAAAATGTGATATATAACCATTTTATTCGTTTGTACCTTTATCAACTTTTGAGAGTAGACTTATAAAACTTATTTTATGTAAAATGAGGTGCTGAATCCACTGGTGAAAACCGCAATGTCCTATCTTTAAGTGTTTAGGAGATCGAGTAAAATGGAGAATAATAGATATTTAAAAATGTGATATATAACCATTTTATTCGTTTGTACCTTTATCAACTCTTTAGAGTAGACTTATTGAACTTATTTTATGTAAAATGAGGTGCTGAATCCACCGGTGAAAACCGCAATGTCCTATCTTTAACCGTTTAGGAGATCGAGTGAAATGGAAATTAATATATATTTAAAAATGTGATATATTACCATTTTATTTGTTTGTACCTTTATCAACTCTTTAGAGTAGACTTATTGAACTTATTTTATGTAAAATGAGGTGCTGAATCCACCGGTGAAAACCGCAATGTCCTATCTTTAACCGTTTAGGAGATCGAGTGAAATGGAGAATAATAGGTATTTAAAAATGTGATATATAAATATTTTATTCGTTTGTACCTTTATCAACTTTTGAGAGTAGACTTATAGGACTTATTTTATGTAAAATAAGCTGCTGGATCCAGTAGTGAAAACCGCAATGTATTATCTTTGACCGTTTAGGTCATCGAATAAAATGGAGAATAATAGATATTCAAAAATGTGATATATAACCATTTTATTCGTTTGTACCTTTATCAACTTTTGAGAGTAGACTTATAGAACTTATTTTATGTACAATGAGGTGCTGAATCCACTGGTGAAAACCGCAATGTCCTATCTTTAACCGATTAGGACATCGAGTAAAATGGAGAAAAATAGATATTTAAAAATGTGATATATGTACCTTTTATTCGTTTGTACCTTTATCAACTTTTGAGAGTAGACTTATAGGACTTATTTTATGTAAAATAAGGTGCTGAATCCACTGGTGAAAACCGCAATGTCCTAACTTTAACCGTTTAGGACATCGAGTAAAATGGAGAATAATAGATATTTAAAAATGTGATATATTAATATTTTTTTCGTTTGTACCTTTATCAACTCTTGAGAGTGGACTTATAGGCCTTATATTATGTAAAACGAGGTGCTGAATCCAATGGTGAAAACCGCAATGTCCTATCTTTGACCGTTTAGGTGATTGAGTAAAATGGAGAATAATAGGTATTTAAAAATGTGATATATAACCATTTTATTCGTTTGTACCTTTATCAACTTTTGAGAGTAGACTTATAGGACTTATTTTATGTAAAATGAGCTGCTCGATCCAGTGGTGAAAACCGCAATGTATTATCTTTGACCGTTTAAGTCATCAAATAAAATGGAGAATAATCGATATTCAAACATGTGATATATAACCATTTTATTCGTTTGTACCTTTATCAACTTTTAAGAGTAGACTTATAGAACTTATTTTATGTAAAATGAGGTGCTGAATCTACTGGTGAAAACCGCAATGTCCTATCTTTCACCGATTAGGACATCGAGTAAAATGGAGAAAAATAGATATTTAAAAATGTGATATATAACCATTTTATTCGTTTGTACCTTTATCAACTTTTATGAGTAGACTTAAAGAACTTATTTTATGTAAAATGAGGTGCTGAATCCACTGGTGAAAACCGCAATGTCCTATCTTTAACTGATTAGGAGATCGAGTAAAATGGAGAATAATAGATATTTAAAAAGGTGATATATAAACATTTTATTCGTTTGAACCTTTATCAACTCTTTAGAGTAGACTTATAAGACTTATTTTAAGTAAAATGAGGTGCTGAATCCACTGGTGAAAACCGCAATGTCCTATCTTTCACCGATTAGGACATCGAGTAAAATGGAGAAAAATAGATATTTAAAAATGTGATATATAAACATTTTATTCGTTTGAACCTTTATCAACTCTTTAGAGTAGACTTATAAGACTTATTTTATGTAAAATGAGGTGCCGAATCCCCTGGTGAAAACCGCAAAGTCCGATCTTTAACCGTTTAGGAGATCGAGTAAAATGGAGAATAATAAATATTTTAAAATGTGGTATATAAACATTTTATGCGTTTGTACCTTTATCAACTCTTGAGAGTAGACTTATAGGACTTATTTTATGTAAAATGAGGTGCTGAATTTACTGGTAAAAACCGCAATGTCCTATCTTTAACCGTTTAGGGGATCGAGTAAAATGGAAAATAATAGATATTTAAAAATGTGATATATAAACATTTTTTTCGTTTGTACCTTTATCAACTCTTTAGAGTAGACTTATAGGACTTATTTTATGTAAAATGAGGTGCTGAATCCTCTGGTAAAAACCGCAATGTCCTATCTTTAACCGTTTAAGAGAAAGAGTCAAATGGAAAATAATATATATTTAAAAATGTGATATATTACCATTTTATTTGTTTGTACCTTTATCAACTCTTTAGAGTAGACTTATAGGACTAAATTTATGTAAAATGAGGTGCTGAATCCACTGGTGAAAACCGCAATGTCCTATCTTTAACCGTTTAGGAGATCGAGTAAAATGGAGAAAAATAGATATTTAAAAATGTGATATATAAACATTTTATTCGTTTGTACCTTTATCAACTCTTTAGAGTAGACTTATAGGACTTATTTTATGTAAAATAAGGTGCTGAATCCACTGGTGAAAACCGCAATGTCCTATCTTTGACCGTTTAGGTGATCGAATAAAATGGAGAATAATAGATATTTTAAAATGTGAAATATTACCATTTTATTCGTTTGTACCTTTATCAACTTTTGAGAGTAGACTTATAGGACTTATTTTATGTAAAATAAGCTGCTGGATCCAGTAGTGAAAACCGCAATGTATTATCTTTGACCGTTTAGGTCATCGAATAAAATGGAGAATAGTAGATATTCAAAAATGTGATATATAACCATTTTATTCGTTTGTACCTTTATCAACTTTTGAGAGTAGACTTATAGAACTTATTTTATGTACAATGAGGTGCTGAATCCACTGGTGAAAACCGCAATGTCCTATCTTTAACCGATTAGAACATCGAGTAAAATGGAGAAAAATAGATATTTAAAAATGTGATATATATACCTTTTATTCGTTTGTACCTTTATCAACTTTTGAGAGTAGACTTATAGGACTTATTTTATGTAAAATAAGGTGCTGAATCCACTGGTGAAAACCGCAATGTCCTAACTTTAACCGTTTAGGACATCGAGTAAAATGGAGAATAATAGATATTTAAAAATGTGATATATTAATATTTTTTTCGTTTGTACCTTAATCAACTCTTGAGAGTGGACTTATAGGCCTTATATTATGTAAAATGAGGTGCTGAATCCAATGGTGAAAACCGCAATGTCCTATCTTTGACCGTTTAGGTGATTGAGTAAAATGGAGAATAATAGGTATTTAAAAATGTGATATATAAATATTTTATTCGTTTGTACCTTTATCAACTTTTGAGAGTAGACTTATAGGACTTATTTTATGTAAAATGAGCTGCTGGATCCAGTGGTGAAAACCGCAATGTATTATCTTTGACCGTTTAAGTCATCGAATAAAATGGAGAATAATCGATATTCAAACATGTGATATATAACCATTTTATTCGTTTGTACCTTTATCAACTCTTTAGAGTAGACTTATTGAACTTATTTTATGTAAAATGAGGTGCTGAATCCACCGGTGAAAACCGCAATGTCCTATCTTTAACCGTTTAGGAGATCGAGTGAAATGGAGAATAATAGGTATTTAAAAATGTGATATATAAATATTTTATTCGTTTGTACCTTTATCAACTTTTGAGAGTAGACTTATAGGACTTATTTTATGTAAAATGAGCTGCTGGATCCAGTGGTGAAAACCGCAATGTATTATCTTTGACCGTTTAAGTCATCGAATAAAATGGAGAATAATCGATATTCAAACATGTGATATATAACCATTTTATTCGTTTGTACCTTTATCAACTTTTAAGAGTAGACTTATAGAACTTATTTTATGTAAAATGAGGTGCTGAATCTACTGGTGAAAACCGCAATGTCCTATCTTTCACCGATTAGGACATCAAGTAAAATGGAGAAAAATAGATATTTAAAAATGTGATATATAACCATTTTATTCGTTTGTACCTTTATCAACTTTTAAGAGTAGACTTATAGAACTTATTTTATGTAAAATGAGGTGCTGAATCCACTGGTGAAAACCGCAATGTCCTATCTTTAACTGATTAGGAGATCGAGTAAAATGAAGAATAATAGATATTTAAAAAGGTGATATATAAACATTTTATTCGTTTGAACCTTTATCAACTCTTTAGAGTAGACTTATAAGACTTATTTTATGTAAAATGAGGTGCTGAATCCACTGGTGAAAACCGCAATGTCCTATCTTTCACCGATTAGGACATCGAGTAAAATGGAGAAAAATAGATATTTAAAAATGTGATATATAACCATTTTATTCGTTTGTACCTTTATCAACTTTTAAGAGTAGACTTATAGAACTTATTTTATGTAAAATAAGGTGCTAAATCCACTGGTGAAAACCGCAATGTCCTATCTTTAACCGTTTAAGAGAAAGAGTAAAATGGAGAATAATAGATATATAAAAATGTAATATATAACCATTTTATTCGTTTGTACCTTTATCAACTCTTTAGAGTAGACTTATAGGAATTATTTTATGTAAAATGAGGTGCTGAATCCACTGGTGAAAACCGCAATGTCCTATCTTTAACCGTTTAAGAGAATAATAGATATTTAAAAATGTGATATATAACCATTTTATTCGTTTGTACCTTTATCAACTCTTTAGGGTAGACTTATAGGAATTATTTTATGTAAAATGAGGTGCTGAATCCACTGGTGAAAACCGCAATGTCCTATCGTGAACCGTTTAGGAGATAGAGTGAAATGGAGAATAATAGATATTTAAAAATGTGATATATTAACATTTTTTCCGTTTGTACCTTTATCAACTCGTTAGAGTAGACTTATAAAACTTATTTTATGTAAAATAAGGTGCTGAATCCACTGGTGAAAACCGCAATGTCCTATCTTTAACTGTTTAGGAGATCGAGTAAAATGAAGAATAATAGATATTTAAAAATGTGATATATAAACATTTTTTTCGTTTGTACCTTAATCAACTCTTGAGAGTGGACTTATAGGCCTTATATTATGTAAAATGAGGTGCTGAATCCAATGGTGAAAACCGCAATGTCCTATCTTTGACCGTTTAGGTGATTGAGTGAAATGGAGAATAATAGATATTTAAAAATGTGATATATTAACATTTTTTCCGTTTGTACCTTTATCAACTCGTTAGAGTAGACTTATAAAACTTATTTTATGTAAAATGAGGTGCTGAATCCACTGGTGAAAACCGCAATGTCCTATCTTTAACTGTTTAGAAGATCGAGTAAAATGGAGAATAATAGATATTTGAAAATGTGATATATAAATATTTTATTCGTTTGTACCTTTATCAACTCTTTATAGTAGTCTTATAGAACTAATTTTATGTAAAATGAGGTGCTGAATCCACTGATGAAAACCGCAATGTCCTATCTTTAACGGTTTAGGAGATCGAGTAAAATGGAGAATAATAGATATTTGAAAATGTGATATATAAACATTTTATTCGTTAGTACCTTTATCAACTTTTGAGAGTAGACTTATAGAACTTATTTTATGTAAAATGAGATGCTGAATCCACTGGTGAAAACCGCAATGTCCTATCTTTAATCGATTAGGACATCGAGTAAAATGGAGAATAATAGATATTTAAGAATGTGATATATAAACATTTTATTCGTTTGAACCTTTATCAACTCTTTAGAGTAGACTTATAAGACTTATTATATGTAAAATAAGGTGCTGAATCCACCGGTGAAAACCGCAATGTCCTATCTTTGACCGTTTAGGAGATCGAGTGAAATGGAGAATAATAGATATTTAAAAATGTGATATTTAAACATTTTATTCGTTTGTACCTTTATGAACTCTTGAGAGTAGACTTATAGGACATATTTTATGTAAAATGAGGTGCTGAATCCACTGGTGAAAACCGCAATGTCTTATCTTTAACCGTTTAGGAGATCGAGTAAAATGGAAAGTAATAGATATTTAAAAATGTCATATATAAACATTTTATTCGTTAGTACTTTTATCAATTCTTGAGAGTAGAATTATAGGACTTATTTTATGTAAAATGAAGTGCTGAATCCACTGGTGAAAACCGCAATGTCTTATCTTTAAGCGTTTAGGAGATCGAGTAAAATGGAACATAATAGATATTTAAAAATGTGATATATATACATTTTATTCGTTTGTACCTTTATCAACTCTTGAGAGTAGACTTATGGGACTTATATTATGTAAAATGAGGTGCTAAATCCACTGATGAAAACCGCAATGTCCTATCTTAAACGGTTTAGGAGATCGAGTAAAATGGAGAATATAAGATATTTAAAAATGTGTTATATAAACATTTTATTCGTTTGAACTTTTATCAACACTTGAGAGTAGACTTATAGGACTTATTTAATGTAAAATGAGGTGCTGAATCCACTGATGAAAACCGCAATGTCCTATCTTTATCGGTGTAGGAGATCGAGTAAAATGGAGAATAATAGATATTTGAAAATGTGACATATAAACATTTTATTCGTTTGTACCTTTATCAACTCTCGAGAGTTGACTTATAGGAATTATTTTATGTAAAATAAGGTGCTGAATTCACTGGTTAAAACCGCAATGTCCTATCTTTAATCGATTAGGACATCGAGTAAAATGGAGAATAATGGATATTTAAGAATGTGATATATAAACATTTTATTCGTTTGAACCTTTATCAACTCTTTAGAGTAGACTTATAAGACTTATTATATGTAAAATAAGGTGCTGAATCCGTCGGTGAAAACCGCAATGTCCAATCTTTAACCGTTTAGGAAATCGAGTAAAATGGAAAATAATAGATATTTAAAAATGTGATATATAAACATTTTAATCGTTTGTACCTTTATCAACTCTTGAGAGTTAACTTAGAAGATTTATTTAATGTTAAATGAGGTGCTGAATCCACTGGTGAAAACCGCAATGTCCTAACTTTAACCGTTTATTCGTTTGTGCCTTTATCAACTCTTGAGAGTAGACTTATAGGACTTATAATATGTAAAATAAGGTGCTGAATCCACTAGTGAAAACCGCAATGTCCTATCTTTAACCGTTTAGGAGATCAAGTAAAATGGAGAGTAATAAATGTTTAAAAATGTCATATATAAACATTCTATTCGTTAGTACCTTTATCAACTCTTGAGAGTAGACTTATAGGCCTTATATTATGTAAAATGAGGTGCTGAATCCAATGGTGAAAACCGCAATGTCCTATCTTTAACCGTTTTGGTGATCGAGTAAAATGGAGAATAATAGTTATTTAAAAAAGTGATATATAAACATTTTATTTGTTTGTACCATTATCAACTCTTTAGAGTAGACTTATAGAACTTATTTTATGTAAAATGAGGTGCTGAATCTACCGGTGAAAACCGCAATGTCCTATCTTTAACCGTTTAGGAGATCGAGTAAAATAGAGAGTAATAGATATTTAAAAATGTCATACATAAACATTTTATTCGTTTGTACTTTTATCAACTCTTTAGAGTAGACTTATAGGAATTATTTTATGTAAAATAAGGTGCTGAATCCACTAGTGAAAACCGCAATGTCCTACCTTTAACCGTCTAGGAGATCGAGTAAAATGGAAAATAATAGATATTTAAAAATGTGATATATAAACATTTTATTCGTTTGTACCTTTATCAACTCTTGAGAGTAGACTTATGGGACTTATATTATGTAAAATGAGGTGCTGAATCCACCGATGAAAACCGCAATGTCCTATCTTAAACGGTTTAGGAGATCGAGTAAAATGGAGAATAATAGATATTTAAAAATGTGTTATATAAACATTTTATTCGTTTGTACCTTTATCAACACTTGAGAGTAGACTTATAGGACTTATTTAATGTAAAATGAGGTGCTGAATCCACTGATGAAAACCGCAATGTCCTACCTATAACCGTTTAGGAGATCGAGTAAAATGGAAAATAATAGATATTTAAAAATGTGATATATAAACATTTTATTCGTTTGTACCTTTATCAACTCTTGAGAGTAGACTTATGGGACTTATATTATGTAAAATGAGGTGCTGAATCCACTGATGAAAACCGCAATGTCCTATCTTAAACGGTTTAGGAGATCGAGTAAATTGGAGAATAATAGATATTTAAAAATGTGTTATATAAACATTTGATTCGTTTGTACCTTTATCAACTCTTTAGAGTAGTCTTATAGAACTAATTTTATGTAAAATGAGGTGCTGAATCCACTGATGAAATCCGCAATGTCCTATCTTTAACGGTTTAGGAGATCGAGTAAAATGGAGAATAATAGATATTTGAAAATGTGATATATAAACATTTTATTCGTTTGTACCTTTATCAACACTTGAGAGTAGACTTATAGGACTTATTTAATGTAAAATGAGGTGCTGAATCCACTGATGAAAACCGCAATGTCCTATCTTTAACAATTTAGGAGATCGAGTAAAATGGAGAATAATAGATATTTGAAAATGTGATATATAAACATTTTATTCGTTCGTACCTTTATCAACTCTTTATAGTAATCTTATAGAACTAATTTTATGTAAAATGAGGTGCTGAATCCACTGATGAAAACCGCAATGTCCTATCTTTAACGGTTTAGGAGATCGAGTAAAATGGAGAATAATAGATATTTGAAAATGTGATATATAAACATTTTATTCGTTTGTACCTTTATCAACACTTGAGAGTAGACTTATTGGACTTATTTATTGTAAAATAAGGTGCTGAATCCACCGGTGAAAACCGCAATGTCCTATCTTTGACCGTTTAGGAGATCGAGTGAAATGGAGAATAATAGATATTTAAAAATGTGATATATAAACATTTTATTCGTTTGTACCTTTATGAACTCTTGAGAGTAGACTTATAGGACATATTTTATGTAAAATGAGGTGCTGAATTCACTGGTGAAAACCGCAATGTCTTATTTTTAACCGTTTAGGAGATCGAGTAAAATGGAAAGTAATAGATATTTAAAAATGTCATATATAAACATTTTATTCGTTAGTACCTTTATCAACTCTTGAGAGTAGAATTATAGGACTGATTTTATGTAAAATGAAGTGCTGAATCCACTGGTGAAAACCGCAATGTCTTATCTTTAAGCGTTTAGGAGATCGAGTAAAATAGAGAGTAATAGATATTTAATAATGTCATACATAAACATTTTATTCGTTTGTACCTTTATCAACTCTTTAGAGTAGACTTATAGGAATTATTTTATGTAAAATAAGGTGCTGAATCCACTAGTGAAAACCGCAATGTCCTACCTTTAACCGTTTAGGAGATCGAGTAAAATGGAAAATAATAGATATTTAAAAATGTGATATATAAACATTTTATTCGTTTGTACCTTTATCAACTCTTTATAGTAGTCTCATAGAACTAATTTTATGTAAAATGAGGTGCTGAATCCACTGATGAAAACCGCAATGTCCTATCTTAAACGGTTTAGGAGATCGAGTAAAATGAAGAATAATAGATAATTAAAAATGTGTTATATAAACATTTTATTCGTTTGTACCTTTATCAACACTTGAGAGTAGACTTATAGGACTTATTTAATGTAAAATAAGGTGCTGAATCCACTGACGAAAACCGCAATGTCCTATCTTTAACGGTATAGGAGATCGAGTAAAATGGAGAGTAATAGATATTTAAAAATGTCACATATATACATTTTATTCGTTTGTACCTTTATTAACACTTTAGAGTAGACTCATAGGAATTATTTTATGTAAAATAAGGTGCTGAATCCACTGGTGAAAACCGCAATGTCCTACCTTTAACCGTTTAGGAGATCGAGTAAAATGGAACATAGTAGATGTTTAAAAATGTGTTATATATACATTTTATTCGTTAGTACCTTTATCAACTCTTGAGAGTAGACTTATGGGACTTATATTATGTAAAATGAGGTGCTAAATCCACTGATGAAAACCGCAATGTCCTATCTTAAACGGTTTAGGAGATCGAGTAAAATGGAGAATAATAGATATTTAAGAATGTGATATATAAACATTTTATTCGTTTGTACCTTTATCAACTCTTGAGAGTTGACTTATAGGAATTATTTTATGTAAAATGAGGTGCTGAATTCACTGGTTAAAACCGCAATGTCCTATCTTCAACCGTTTTGGAGATCGAGTGAAATGGAAAATAATAGATATTTGAAAATGTGATATATAAACATTTTATTCGTTTGTACCTTTATCAACACTTGAGAGTATACTTATAGGACTTATTTAATGTAAAATGAGGTGCGGAATCCACTGATGAAAACCGCAATGTCCTATCATTAACGGTTTAGGAGATCGAGTAAAATGGAGAATAATTAGATATTTGAAAATGTGATACATAAACATTTTATTCGTTTGTACCTTTATCAACTCTTTAGAGTAGTCTTATAGAACTAATTTTATGTAAAATGAGGTGCTGAATTCACTGGTGAAAACCGCAATGTTCTATCTTTAACTGTTTAGGAGATCGAGTAAAATGGAGAATAATAGATATTTAAGAATGTGATATATAAACATTTTATTCGTTTGTACCTTTATCAACTCTTGAGAGTTGACTTATAGGGATTATTTTATGTAAAATAAGGTGCTGAATCCACTGGTGAAAACCGCAATGTCCTATTTTTAACTGTTTAGGAGATCGAGTAAAATGGAGAATAATAGATATTTAAGAATGTGATATATAAACATTTTATTCGTTTGTACCTTTATCAACTCTTGAGAGTTGACTTATAGGAATTATTTTATGTAAAATGAGGTGCTGAATCCACTGGTGAAAACCGCAATGTCCTATTTTTAACTGATTAGGAGATCGAGTAAAATGGAGAGTAATAGATATTTAAGAATGTGATATATAAACATTTTATTCGTTTGTACCTTTATCAACTCTTGAGTATAGACTTATAGGACTTATAATATGTAAAATAAGGTGCTGAATCCACTGGTGAAAACCGCAATGTTTTATCTTTAACCGTTTAGGAGATCGAGTAAAATGGAAAGTAATAGATATTTAAAAATGTCATATATAAACATTTTATTCGTTAGTACCTTTATCAACTCTTGAGAGTAGACTTATAGGACTTATTTAATGTAAAATGAGGTGCTGAATCCACTGGTGAAAACCGCAATGTCTTATCTTTAAGCGTTTAGGAGATCGAGTAAAATAGAGAGTAATAGTTATTTAAAATGTCATACATAAACATTTTATTCGTTTGTACCTTTATCAACTCTTTAGAGTAGTCTAATAGAACTAATTTTATGTAAAATGAAATGCTGAATTCACTGGTGAAAACCGCAATGTTCTATCTTTAACTGTTTAGGAGATCGAGTAAAATGGAGAATAATAGATATTTAAGAATGTGATATATAAACATTTTATTCGTTTGTACCTTTATCAACTCTTGAGAGTTGACTTATAGGGATTATTTTATGTAAAATGAGGTGCTGAATCCACTGGTGAAAACCGCAATGTCCTATCTTTAACCGTTTAGGAGATCGAGTAAAATGGAAAATAATAGATATTTAAAAATGTGATATATAAACATTTTATTCGTTTGTACCTTTATCAACTCTTGAGAGTTGACTTATAGGAATTATTTTATGTAAAATGAGGTGCTGAATCCACTGGTGAAAACCGCAATGTCCTATTTTTAACTGTTTAGGAGATCAAGTGAAATGGAGAGTAATAAATGTTTAAAAATGTCATATATAAACATTTTATTCGTTAGTACCTTTATCAACTCTTGAGAGTAGACTTATAGGCCTTATATTATGTAAAATGAGGTGCTGAATCCAATGGTGAAAACCGCAATGTCCTATCTTTAACCGTTTTAGTGATCAAGTAAAATGGAGAATAATAGATATTTAAAAAAGTGATATATAAACATTTTATTCGTTTGTACCATTATCAACTCTTTAGAGTAGACTTATAGAACTTATTTTATGTAAAATGAGGTGCTGAATCCACCGGTGAAAACCGCAATGTCCTATCTTTAACCGTTTAGGAGATTGAGTGAAATGGAGAATAATAGATATTTAAAAATGTGATATATAAACATTTTATTCGTTTGTACCTTTATGAACTCTTGAGAGTATACTTATAGGACATATTTTATGTAAACTGAGGTGCTGAATCCACTGGTGAAAACCGCAATGTCTTATCTTTAATTGTTTAGGAGATCGAGTAAAATGGAAAGTAATAGATATTTAAAAATGTCATATATAAACATTTTATTCGTTAGTACCTTTATCAACTCTTGAGAGTAGACTTATAGGACTTATTTTATGTAAAATGAGGTGCTGAATCCACTGGTGAAAACCGCAATGTCTTATCTTTAAGCGTTTAGGAGATCGAGTAAAATAGAGAGTAATAGATATTTAAAAATGTCAAACATAAACATTTTATTCGTTTGTACCTTTATCAACTCTTTAGAGTAGACTTATAGGAATTATTTTATGTAAAATAAGGTGCTGAATCCACTGGTGAAAACCGCAATGTCCTATCTTTAACTGATTAGGAGATCGAGTAAAATGGAGAATAATAGATATTTAAAAAGGTGATATATAAACATTTTATTCGTTTGAACCTTTATCAACTCTTTAGAGTAGACTTATAAGACTTATTTTATGTAAAATGAGGTGCTGAATCCACTGGTGAAAACCGCAATGTCCTATCTTTCACCGATTAGGACATCGAGTAAAATGGAGAAAAATAGATATTTAAAAATGTGATATATAACCATTTTATTCGTTTGTACCTTTATCAACTTTTAAGAGTAGACTTATAGAACTTATTTTATGTAAAATAAGGTGCTAAATCCACTGGTGAAAACCGCAATGTCCTATCTTTAACCGTTTAAGAGAAAGAGTAAAATGGAGAATAATAGATATTTAAAAATGTGATATATAACCATTTTATTCGTTTGTACCTTTATCAACTCTTTAGAGTAGACTTATAGGAATTATTTTATGTAAAATGAGGTGCTGAATCCACTGGTGAAAACCGCAATGTCCTATCTTTAACCGTTTAAGAGAATAATAGATATTTAAAAATGTGATATTTAACCATTTTATTCGTTTGTACCTTTATCAACTCTTTAGAGTAGACTTATAGGAATTATTTTATGTAAAATGAGGTGCTGAATCCACTGGTGAAAACAGCAATCTCCTATCGTGAACCGTTTAGGAGATAGAGTGAAATGGAGAATAATAGATATTTAAAAATGTGATATATTAACATTTTTTCCGTTTGTTCCTTTATCAACTCGTTAGAGTAGACTTATAAAACTTATTTTATGTAAAATAAGGTGCTGAATCCACTGGTGAAAACCGCAATGTCCTATCTTTAACTGTTTAGGAGATCGAGTAAAATGAAGAATAATAGATATTTAAAAATGTGATATATAAACATTTTTTTCGTTTGTACCTTAATCAACTCTTGAGAGTGGACTTATAGGCCTTATATTATGTAAAATGAGGTGCTGAATCCAATGGTGAAAACCGCAATGTCCTATCTTTGACCGTTTAGGTGATTGAGTGAAATGGAGAATAATAGGTATTTAAAAATGTAATATATAACCATTTTATTCGTTTGTACCTTTATCAACTCTTTAGAGTAGACTTATAGGAATTATTTTATGTAAAATAAGGTGCTGAATCCACTGATGAAAACCGCAATGTCCTATCTCTAACGGTTTAGGAGATCGAGTAAAATCGAGAATAATAGATATTTGAAAATGTGATATATAAACATTTTATTCGTTTGTACCTTTATCAACTCTTTAGGGTAGACTTATAGGACTTATTTAATGTAAAATGAGGTGCTGAATCCACTGATGAAAACCGCAATGTCCTATCTTTAACCGTTTAAGAGAATAATAGATATTTAAAAATGTGATATATAACCATTTTATTCGTTTGTACCTTTATCAACTCTTTAGGGTAGACTTATAAGACTTATTTTATGTAAAATGAGGTGCTGAATCCACTGGTGAAAACCGCAATGTCCTATCTTTCACCGATTAGGACATCGAGTAAAATGGAGAAAAATAGATATTTAAAAATGTGATATATAACCATTTTATTCGTTTGTACCTTTATCAACTTTTAAGAGTAGACTTATAGAACTTATTTTATGTAAAATAAGGTGCTAAATCCACTGGTGAAAACCGCAATGTCCTATCTTTAACCGTTTAAGAGAAAGAGTAAAATGGAGAATAATAGATATTTAAAAATGTGATATATAACCATTTTATTCGTTTGTACCTTTATCAACTCTTTAGAGTAGACTTATAGGAATTATTTTATGTAAAATGAGGTGCTGAATCCACTGGTGAAAACCGCAATGTCCTATCTTTAACCGTTTAAGAGAATAATAGATATTTAAAAATGTGATATTTAACCATTTTATTCGTTTGTACCTTTATCAACTCTTTAGAGTAGACTTATAGGAATTATTTTATGTAAAATGAGGTGCTGAATCCACTGGTGAAAACAGCAATCTCCTATCGTGAACCGTTTAGGAGATAGAGTGAAATGGAGAATAATAGATATTTAAAAATGTGATATATTAACATTTTTTCCGTTTGTTCCTTTATCAACTCGTTAGAGTAGACTTATAAAACTTATTTTATGTAAAATAAGGTGCTGAATCCACTGGTGAAAACCGCAATGTCCTATCTTTAACTGTTTAGGAGATCGAGTAAAATGAAGAATAATAGATATTTAAAAATGTGATATATAAACATTTTTTTCGTTTGTACCTTAATCAACTCTTGAGAGTGGACTTATAGGCCTTATATTATGTAAAATGAGGTGCTGAATCCAATGGTGAAAACCGCAATGTCCTATCTTTGACCGTTTAGGTGATTGAGTGAAATGGAGAATAATAGGTATTTAAAAATGTAATATATAACCATTTTATTCGTTTGTACCTTTATCAACTCTTTAGAGTAGACTTATAGGAATTATTTTATGTAAAATAAGGTGCTGAATCCACTAGTGAGAACCACAATGCCCTATCTTTAACCGTTTAGGAGATCGAGTAAAATGGAGAATAATTGATATTTAAAATGTGATATATAAACAATTTATTCGTTGGTACCATTATGAACTCTTGAGAGTAGACTTATAGGACTTATTTTATGTAAAATGAGGTGCTGAATCCACTGGTGAAAACCGCAATGTACTATCTTTAACCGTTTAGGAGATCGAGTAAAATGGAGAGTAATAGATATTTAAAAATGTCACATATAAACATTTTATTCGTTTGTACCTTTATTAACTCTTTAGAGTAGACTTATAGGAATTATTTTATGTAAAATAAGGTGCTAAATCCACTGGTGGAAACCGCAATGTCCTACCTTTAACCGTTTAGGAAATCGAGTAAAATGGAAAATAATAGATATTTAAAAATGTGATATATAAACATTTTATTCGTTTGTACCTTTATCAACTCTTGACAGTTAACTTAGAAGATTTATTTAATGTTAAATGAGGTGCTGAATCCACTGGTGAAAACCGCAATGTCCTATCTTTGACCGTTTAGGTGATTGAGTGAAATGGAGAATAATAGGTATTTAAAAATGTAATATATAACCATTTTATTCGTTTGTACCTTTATCAACTCTTTAGAGTAGACTTATAGGAATTATTTTATGTAAAATGAGGTGCTGAATCCACTGGTGAAAACCGCAATGTACTATCTTTAACCGTTTAGGAGATCAAGTAAAATGGAGAGTAATAAATGTTTAAAAATGTCATATATAAACATTTTATTCGTTAGTACCTTTATCAACTCTTGAGAGTAGACTTATAGGCCTTATATTATGTAAAATGAGGTGCTGAATCCAATAGTGAAAACCGCAATGTCCTATCTGTAACCGTTTAGGAGATCGAGTAAAATAGAGAGTAATAGATATTTAAAAATGTCATACCTAAACATTTTATTCGTTTGTACCTTTATCAACTCTTTAGAGTAGACTTATAGGAATTATTTTATGTAAAATAAGGTGCTGAATCCACTAGTGAAAACCGCAATGTCCTACCTTTAACCGTCTAGGAGATCGAGTAAAATGGAAAATATTAGATATTTAAAAATGTGATATATAAACATTTTATTCGTTTGTACCTTTATCAACTTTTGAGAGTAAACTTATAGATCTTATTTTATGTAAAATGAGGTGCTGAATCCACTGATGAAAACCGCAATGTCCTATCTCTAACGGTTTAGGAGATCGAGTAAAATCGAGAATAATAGATATTTGAAAATGTGATATATAAACATTTTATTCGTTTGTACCTTTATCAACTCTTTAGGGTAGACTTATAGGACTTATTTAATGTAAAATGAGGTGCTGAATCCACTGATGAAAACCGCAATGTCCTATCTTTAACCGTTTAAGAGAATAATAGATATTTAAAAATGTGATATATAACCATTTTATTCGTTTGTACCTTTATCAACTCTTTAGGGTAGACTTATAGGAATTATTTTATGTAAAATGAGGTGCTGAATCCACTGATGAAAACCGCAATGTCCTATCGTGAACCGTTTAGGAGATAGAGTGAAATGGTGAATAATAGATATTTAAAAATGTGATATATTAACATTTTTTCCGTTTGTACCTTTATCAATTCGTTAGAGTAGACTTATAAAACTTATTTTATGTAAAATAAGGTGCTGAATCCACTGGTGAAAACCGCAATGTCCTATCTTTAACTGTTTAGGAGATCGAGTAAAATGAAGAATAATAGATATTTAAAAATGTGATATATAAACATTTTTTTCGTTTGTACCTTAATCAACTCTTGAGAGTGGACTTATAGGCCTTATATTATGTAAAATGAGGTGCTGAATCCAATGGTGAAAACCGCAATGTCCTACCTTTAACCGTCTAGGAGATCGAGTAAAATGGAAAATAATAGATATTTAAAAATGTGATATATAAACATTTTATTCGTTTGTTCCTTTATCAACTCTTGAGAGTAGACTTATGGGACTTATATTATGTAAAATGAGGTGCTGAATCCACTGATGAAAACCGCAATGTCCTAACTTAAACGGTTTAGGCGATGGAGTAAAATGGAGAATAATAGATATTTAAAAATGTGTTATATAAACATTTTATTCGTTTGTACCTTTATCAACACTTGAGAGTAGACTTATAGGACTTATTTAATGTAAAATGAGGTGCTGAATCCACTGGTGAAAACCGCAATGTCTTATCTTTAAGCGTTTAGGGGATCGAGTAAAATGGAGAGTAATAGATATTTAAAAATGTCATACATAAACATTTTATTCATTTGTACCTTTATCAACTCTTTAGAGTAGACTTATAGGAATTATTTTATGTAAAATAAGGTGCTGAATCCACTGGTGAAAACCGCAATGTCCTATCTTTGACCGTTTAGGTGATCGAATAAAATGGAGAATAATAGATATTTTAAAATGTGAAATATAACCATTTTATTCGTTTGTACCTTTATCAACTTTTGAGAGTAGACTTATAGAACTTATTTTATGTAAAATGAGATGCTGAATCCACTGGTGAAAACCGCAATGTCCTATCTTTAACCGATTAGGACATCGAGTAAAATGGAGAATAATAGATATTTAAAAATGTGATATATAAACAATTTTTTCGTTTGTACCTTAATCATCTCTTGAGAGTGGACTTATAGGCCTTATATTATGTAAAATGAGGTGCTGAATCCAATGGTGAAAACCGCAATGTCCTACCTTTAACCGTCTAGGAGATCGAGTAAAATGGAAAATAATAGATATTTAAAAATGTGATATATAAACATTTTATTCGTTTGTACCTTTATCAACTTTTGAGAGTAGACTTATAGGACTTATTTTATGTAAAATAAGGTGCTGAATCCACTGGTGAGAACCGCAATGTCCTACCTTTAACCGTTTAGGAGATCGAGTAAAATTTAAAAATAATAGATATTTAAAAATGTGATATATAAACATTTTATTCGTTTGTACATTTATCAACCCTTGAGAGTAGACTTATGGGGCTTATATTATGTAAAATGAGGTGCCGAATCCACTAATGAAATCCGCAATGTCCATTTTAAACGGTTTAGGAGATCGAGTAAAATGGAGAATAATAGATATTTAAAAATGTGTTATATAAACATTTTATTCGTTTGTGCTTTTATCAACACTTGAGAGTAGACTTATAGGACTTATTTAATGTAAAATGAGGTGCTGAATCCACTGATGAAAACCGCAATGTCCTATCTTTAACGGTATAATAGATCGAGTAAAATGGAGGATAATAGATATTTGAAAATGTGATATATAAACATTTTATTCGTTTGTACCTTTATCAACACTTGAGAGTAGACTTATAGGACTTATTTAATGTAAAATGAGGTGCTGAATCCACTGATGAAAACCGCAATGTCCTATCTTTAACGGTTTAGGAGATCGAGTAAAATGGAGAATAATAGATATTTGAAAATGTGATATATAAACATTTTATTCGTTTGTACCTTTATCAACTCTTTAGAGTAGTCTTATAGAACTAATTTTATGAAAAATGAGGTGCTGAATCCACTGATGAAAACCGCAATGTCCTATCTTTAACCGTTTAAGAGAATAATAGATATTTAAAAATGTGATATATAACCATTTTATTCGTTTGTACCTTTATCAACTCTTTAGGGTAGACTTATAGGAATTATTTTATGTAAAATGAGGTGCTGAATCCACTGATGAAAACCGCAATGTCCTATCGTGAACCGTTTAGGAGATAGAGTGAAATGGAGAATAATAGATATTTAAAAATGTGATATATTAACATTTTTTCCGTTTGTACCTTTATCAATTCGTTAGAGTAGACTTATAAAACTTATTTTATGTAAAATAAGGTGCTGAATCCACTGGTGAAAACCGCAATGTCCTATCTTTAACTGTTTAGGAGATCGAGTAAAATGAAGAATAATAGATATTTAAAAATGTGATATATAACCATTTTATTCGTTTGTACCTTTATCAACTCTTTAGAGTAGACTTATAGGAATTATTTTATGTAAAATGAGGTGCTGAATCCACTGGTGAAAACCGCAATGTCCTATCTTTAACCGTTTAAGAGAATAATAGATATTTAAAAATGTGATATTTAACCATTTTATTCGTTTGTACCTTTATCAACTCTTTAGGGTAGACTTATAGGAATTATTTTATGTAAAATGAGGTGCTGAATCCACTGGTGAAAACCGCAATGTCCTATCGTGAACCGTTTAGGAGATAGAGTGAAATGGAGAATAATAGATATTTAAAAATGTGATATATTAACATTTTTTCCGTTTGTACCTTTATCAACTCGTTAGAGTAGACTTATAAAACTTATTTTATGTAAAATAAGGTGCTGAATCCACTGGTGAAAACCGCAATGTCCTATCTTTAACTGTTTAGGAGATCGAGTAAAATGAAGAATAATAGATATTTAAAAATGTGATATATAAACATTTTTTTCGTTTGTACCTTAATCAACTCTTGAGAGTGGACTTATAGGCCTTATATTATGTAAAATGAGGTGCTGAATCCAATGGTGAAAACCGCAATGTCCTATCTTTGACCGTTTAGGTGATTGAGTGAAATGGTGAATAATAGGTATTTAAAAATGTAATATATAACCATTTTATTCGTTTGTACCTTTATCAACTCTTTAGAGTAGACTTATAGGAATTATTTTATGTAAAATAAGGTGCTGAATCCACTAGTGAAAACCACAATGCCCTATCTTTAACCGTTTAGGAGATCGAGTAAAATGGAGAATAATTGATATTTAAAATGTGATATATAAACAATTTATTCGTTGGTACCATTATGAACTCTTGAGAGTAGACTTATAGGACTTATTTTATGTAAAATGAGGTGCTGAATCCACTGGTGAAAACCGCAATGTACTATCTTTAACCGTTTAGGAGATCGAGTAAAATGGAGAGTAATAGATATTTAAAAATGTCACATATAAACATTTTATTCGTTTGTACCTTTATTAACTCTTTAGAGTAGACTTATAGGAATTATTTTATGTAAAATAAGGTGCTAAATCCACTGGTGGAAACCGCAATGTCCTACCTTTAACCGTTTAGGAAATCGAGTAAAATGGAAAATAATAGATATTTAAAAATGTGATATATAAACATTTTATTCGTTTGTACCTTTATCAACTCTTGAGAGTTAACTTAGAAGATTTATTTAATGTTAAATGAGGTGCTGAATCCACTGGTGAAAACCGCAATGTCCTATCTTTGACCGTTTAGGTGATTGAGTGAAATGGAGAATAATAGGTATTTAAAAATGTAATATATAACCATTTTATTCGTTTGTACCTTTATCAACTCTTTAGAGTAGACTTATAGGAATTATTTTATGTAAAATGAGGTGCTGAATCCACTGGTGAAAACCGCAATGTACTATCTTTAACCGTTTAGGAGATCAAGTAAAATGGAGAGTAATAAATGTTTAAAAATGTCATATATAAACATTTTATTCGTTAGTACCTTTATCAACTCTTGAGAGTAGACTTATAGGCCTTATATTATGTAAAATGAGGTGCTGAATCCAATAGTGAAAACCGCAATGTCCTATCTGTAACCGTTTAGGAGATCGAGTAAAATAGAGAGTAATAGATATTTAAAAATGTCATACCTAAACATTTTATTCGTTTGTACCTTTATCAACTCTTTAGAGTAGACTTATAGGAATTATTTTATGTAAAATAAGGTGCTGAATCCACTAGTGAAAACCGCAATGTCCTACCTTTAACCGTCTAGGAGATCGAGTAAAATGGAAAATATTAGATATTTAAAAATGTGATATATAAACATTTTATTCGTTTGTACCTTTATCAACTTTTGAGAGTAAACTTATAGATCTTATTTTATGTAAAATGAGGTGCTGAATCCACTGATGAAAACCGCAATGTCCTATCTCTAACGGTTTAGGAGATCGAGTAAAATCGAGAATAATAGATATTTGAAAATGTGATATATAAACATTTTATTCGTTTGTACCTTTATCAACTCTTTAGGGTAGACTTATAGGACTTATTTAATGTAAAATGAGGTGCTGAATCCACTGATGAAAACCGCAATGTCCTATCTTTAACCGTTTAAGAGAATAATAGATATTTAAAAATGTGATATATAACCATTTTATTCGTTTGTACCTTTATCAACTCTTTAGGGTAGACTTATAGGAATTATTTTATGTAAAATGAGGTGCTGAATCCACTGATGAAAACCGCAATGTCCTATCGTGAACCGTTTAGGAGATAGAGTGAAATGGTGAATAATAGATATTTAAAAATGTGATATATTAACATTTTTTCCGTTTGTACCTTTATCAATTCGTTAGAGTAGACTTATAAAACTTATTTTATGTAAAATAAGGTGCTGAATCCACTGGTGAAAACCGCAATGTCCTATCTTTAACTGTTTAGGAGATCGAGTAAAATGAAGAATAATAGATATTTAAAAATGTGATATATAAACATTTTTTTCGTTTGTACCTTAATCAACTCTTGAGAGTGGACTTATAGGCCTTATATTATGTAAAATGAGGTGCTGAATCCAATGGTGAAAACCGCAATGTCCTACCTTTAACCGTCTAGGAGATCGAGTAAAATGGAAAATAATAGATATTTAAAAATGTGATATATAAACATTTTATTCGTTTGTACCTTTATCAACACTTGAGAGTAGACTTATAGGACTTATTTAATGTAAAATGAGGTGCTGAATCCACTGGTGAAAACCGCAATGTCTTATCTTTAAGCGTTTAGGGGATCGAGTAAAATGGAGAGTAATAGATATTTAAAAATGTCATACATAAACATTTTATTCATTTGTACCTTTATCAACTCTTTAGAGTAGACTTATAGGAATTATTTTATGTAAAATAAGGTGCTGAATCCACTGGTGAAAACCGCAATGTCCTATCTTTGACCGTTTAGGTGATCGAATAAAATGGAGAATAATAGATATTTTAAAATGTGAAATATAACCATTTTATTCGTTTGTACCTTTATCAACTTTTGAGAGTAGACTTATAGAACTTATTTTATGTAAAATGAGATGCTGAATCCACTGGTGAAAACCGCAATGTCCTATCTTTAACCGATTAGGACATCGAGTAAAATGGAGAATAATAGATATTTAAAAATGTGATATATAAACATTTTTTTCGTTTGTACCTTAATCATCTCTTGAGAGTGGACTTATAGGCCTTATATTATGTAAAATGAGGTGCTGAATCCAATGGTGAAAACCGCAATGTCCTACCTTTAACCGTCTAGGAGATCGAGTAAAATGGAAAATAATAGATATTTAAAAATGTGATATATAAACATTTTATTCGTTTGTACCTTTATCAACTTTTGAGAGTAGACTTATAGGACTTATTTTATGTAAAATAAGGTGCTGAATCCACTGGTGAGAACCGCAATGTCCTACCTTTAACCGTTTAGGACATCGAGTAAAATTTAAAAATAATAGATATTTAAAAATGTGATATATAAACATTTTATTCGTTTGTACATTTATCAACCCTTAAGAGTAGACTTATGGGGCTTATATTATGTAAAATGAGGTGCCGAATCCACTAATGAAATCCGCAATGTCCATTTTAAACGGTTTAGGAGATCGAGTAAAATGGAGAATAATAGATATTTAAAAATGTGTTATATAAACATTTTATTCGTTTGTGCTTTTATCAACACTTGAGAGTAGACTTATAGGACTTATTTAATGTAAAATGAGGTGCTGAATCCACTGATGAAAACCGCAATGTCCTATCTTTAACGGTATAATAGATCGAGTAAAATGGAGGATAATAGATATTTGAAAATGTGATATATAAACATTTTATTCGTTTGTACCTTTATCAACACTTGAGAGTAGACTTATAGGACTTATTTAATGTAAAATGAGGTGCTGAATCCACTGATGAAAACCGCAATGTCCTATCTTTAACGGTTTAGGAGATCGAGTAAAATGGAGAATAATAGATATTTGAAAATGTGATATATAAACATTTTATTCGTTTGTACCTTTATCAACTCTTTAGAGTAGTCTTATAGAACTAATTTTATGAAAAATGAGGTGCTGAATCCACTGATGAAAACCGCAATGTCCTATCTTTAACCGTTTAAGAGAATAATAGATATTTAAAAATGTGATATATAACCATTTTATTCGTTTGTACCTTTATCAACTCTTTAGGGTAGACTTATAGGAATTATTTTATGTAAAATGAGGTGCTGAATCCACTGATGAAAACCGCAATGTCCTATCGTGAACCGTTTAGGAGATAGAGTGAAATGGAGAATAATAGATATTTAAAAATGTGATATATTAACATTTTTTCCGTTTGTACCTTTATCAATTCGTTAGAGTAGACTTATAAAACTTATTTTATGTAAAATAAGGTGCTGAATCCACTGGTGAAAACCGCAATGTCCTATCTTTAACTGTTTAGGAGATCGAGTAAAATGAAGAATAATAGATATTTAAAAATGTGATATATAACCATTTTATTCGTTTGTACCTTTATCAACTCTTTAGAGTAGACTTATAGGAATTATTTTATGTAAAATGAGGTGCTGAATCCACTGGTGAAAACCGCAATGTCCTATCTTTAACCGTTTAAGAGAATAATAGATATTTAAAAATGTGATATTTAACCATTTTATTCGTTTGTACCTTTATCAACTCTTTAGGGTAGACTTATAGGAATTATTTTATGTAAAATGAGGTGCTGAATCCACTGGTGAAAACCGCAATGTCCTATTGTGAACCGTTTAGGAGATAGAGTGAAATGGAGAATAATAGATATTTAAAAATGTGATATATTAACATTTTTTCCGTTTGTACCTTTATCAACTCGTTAGAGTAGACTTATAAAACTTATTTTATGTAAAATAAGGTGCTGAATCCACTGGTGAAAACCGCAATGTCCTATCTTTAACTGTTTAGGAGATCGAGTAAAATGAAGAATAATAGATATTTAAAAATGTGATATATAAACATTTTTTTCGTTTGTACCTTAATCAACTCTTGAGAGTGGACTTATAGGCCTTATATTATGTAAAATGAGGTGCTGAATCCAATGGTGAAAACCGCAATGTCCTATCTTTGACCGTTTAGGTGATTGAGTGAAATGGTGAATAATAGGTATTTAAAAATGTAATATATAACCATTTTATTCGTTTGTACCTTTATCAACTCTTTAGAGTAGACTTATAGGAATTATTTTATGTAAAATAAGGTGCTGAATCCACTAGTGAAAACCACAATGCCCTATCTTTAACCGTTTAGGAGATCGAGTAAAATGGAGAATAATTGATATTTAAAATGTGATATATAAACAATTTATTCGTTGGTACCATTATGAACTCTTGAGAGTAGACTTATAGGACTTATTTTATGTAAAATGAGGTGCTGAATCCACTGGTGAAAACCGCAATGTACTATCTTTAACCGTTTAGGAGATCGAGTAGAATGGAGAGTAATAGATATTTAAAAATGTCACATATAAACATTTTATTCGTTTGTACCTTTATTAACTCTTTAGAGTAGACTTATAGGAATTATTTTATGTAAAATAAGGTGCTAAATCCACTGGTGGAAACCGCAATGTCCTACCTTTAACCGTATAGGAAATCGAGTAAAATGGAAAATAATAGATATTTAAAAATGTGATATATAAACATTTTATTCGTTTGTACCTTTATCAACTCTTGAGAGTTAACTTAGAAGATTTATTTAATGTTAAATGAGGTGCTGAATCCACTGGTGAAAACCGCAATGTCCTATCTTTGACCGTTTAGGTGATTGAGTGAAATGGAGAATAATAGGTATTTAAAAATGTAATATATAACCATTTTATTCGTTTGTACCTTTATCAACTCTTTAGAGTAGACTTATAGGAATTATTTTATGTAAAATGAGGTGCTGAATCCACTGGTGAAAACCGCAATGTACTATCTTTAACCGTTTAGGAGATCAAGTAAAATGGAGAGTAATAAATGTTTAAAAATGTCATATATAAACATTTTATTCGTTAGTACCTTTATCAACTCTTGAGAGTAGACTTATAGGCCTTATATTATGTAAAATAAGGTGCTGAATCCAATAGTGAAAACCGCAATGTCCTATCTGTAACCGTTTAGGAGATCGAGTAAAATAGAGAGTAATAGATATTTAAAAATGTCATACCTAAACATTTTATTCGTTTGTACCTTTATCAACTCTTTAGAGTAGACTTATAGGAATTATTTTATGTAAAATAAGGTGCTGAATCCACTAGTGAAAACCGCAATGTCCTACCTTTAACCGTCTAGGAGATCGAGTAAAATGGAAAATAATAGATATTTAAAAATGTGATATATAAACATTTTATTCGTTTGTACCTTTATCAACTTTTGAGAGTAAACTTATAGATCTTATTTTATGTAAAATGAGGTGCTGAATCCACTGATGAAAACCGCAATGTCCTATCTCTAACGGTTTAGGAGATCGAGTAAAATCGAGAATAATAGATATTTGAAAATGTGATATATAAACATTTTATTCGTTTGTACCTTTATCAACTCTTTAGGGTAGACTTATAGGACTTATTTAATGTAAAATGAGGTGCTGAATCCACTGATGAAAACCGCAATGTCCTATCTTTAACCGTTTAAGAGAATAATAGATATTTAAAAATGTGATATATAACCATTTTATTCGTTTGTACCTTTATCAACTCTTTAGGGTAGACTTATAGGAATTATTTTATGTAAAATGAGGTGCTGAATCCACTGATGAAAACCGCAATGTCCTATCGTGAACCGTTTAGGAGATAGAGTGAAATGGAGAATAATAGATATTTAAAAATGTGATATATTAACATTTTTTCCGTTTGTACCTTTATCAATTCGTTAGAGTAGACTTATAAAACTTATTTTATGTAAAATAAGGTGCTGAATCCACTGGTGAAAACCGCAATGTCCTATCTTTAACTGTTTAGGAGATCGAGTAAAATGAAGAATAATAGATATTTAAGAATGTGATATATAAACATTTTTTTCGTTTGTACCTTAATCAACTCTTGAGAGTGGACTTATAGGCCTTATATTATGTAAAATGAGGTGCTGAATCCAATGGTGAAAACCGCAATGTCCTACCTTTAACCGTCTAGGAGATCGAGTAAAATGGAAAATAATAGATATTTAAAAATGTGATATATAAACATTTTATTCGTTTGTTCCTTTATCAACTCTTGAGAGTAGACTTATGGGACTTATATTATGTAAAATGAGGTGCTGAATCCACTGATGAAAACCGCAATGTCCTATCTTAAACGGTTTAGGAGATCGAGTAAAATGGAGAATAATAGATATTTAAAAATGTGTTATATAAACATTTTATTCGTTTGTACCTTTATCAACACTTGAGAGTAGACTTATAGGACTTATTTAATGTAAAATGAGGTGCTGAATCCACTGGTGAAAACCGCAATGTCTTATCTTTAAGCGTTTAGGGGATCGAGTAAAATGGAGAGTAATAGATATTTAAAAATGTCATACATAAACATTTTATTCATTTGTACCTTTATCAACTCTTTAGAGTAGACTTATAGGAATTATTTTATGTAAAATAAGGTGCTGAATCCACTGGTGAAAACCGCAATGTCCTATCTTTGACCGTTTAGGTGATCGAATAAAATGGAGAATAATAGATATTTTAAAATGTGAAATATAACCATTTTATTCGTTTGTACCTTTATCAACTTTTGAGAGTAGACTTATAGAACTTATTTTATGTAAAATGAGATGCTGAATCCACTGGTGAAAACCGCAATGTCCTATCTTTAACCGATTAGGACATCGAGTAAAATGGAGAATAATAGATATTTAAAAATGTGATATATAAACATTTTTTTCGTTTGTACCTTAATCAACTCTTGAGAGTGGACTTATAGGCCTTATATTATGTAAAATGAGGTGCTGAATCCAATGGTGAAAACCGCAATGTCCTACCTTTAACCGTCTAGGAGATCGAGTAAAATGGAAAATAATAGATATTTAAAAATGTGATATATAAACATTTTATTCGTTTGTACCTTTATCAACTTTTGGGAGTAGACTTATAGGACTTATTTTATGTAAAATAAGGTGCTGAATCCACTGGTGAAAACCGCAATGTCCTACCTTTAACCGTTTAGGAGATCGAGTAAAATTTAAAAATAATAGATATTTAAAAATGTGATATATAAACATTTTATTCGTTTGTACATTTATCAACCCTTGAGAGTAGACTTATGGGACTTATATTATGTAAAATGAGGTGCCGAATCCACTAATGAAATCCGCAATGTCCATTTTAAACGGTTTAGGAGATCGAGTAAAATGGAGAATAATAGATATTTAAAAATGTGTTATATAAACATTTTATTCGTTTGTGCTTTTATCAACACTTGAGAGTAGACTTATAGGACTTATTTAATGTAAAATGAGGTGCTGAATCCACTGATGAAAACCGCAATGTCCTATCTTTAACGGTATAATAGATCGAGTAAAATGGAGGATAATAGATATTTGAAAATGTGATATATAAACATTTTATTCGTTAGTACCTTTATCAACTCTTGAGAGTAGAATTATAGGACTTATTTTATGTAAAATGAAGTGCTGAATCCACTGGTGAAAACCGCAATGTCTTATCTTTAAGCGTTTAGGAGATCGAGTAAAATAGAGAGTAATAGATATTTAATAATGTCATACATAAACATTTTATTCGTTTGTACCTTTATCAACTCTTTAGAGTAGACTTATAGGAATTATTTTATGTAAAATAAGGTGCTGAATCCACTAGTGAAAACCGCAATGTCCTACCTTTAACCGTTTAGGAGATCGAGTAAAATGGAAAATAATAGATATTTAAAAATGTGATATATAAACATTTTATTCGTTTGAACCTTTATTAACTCTTTATAGTAGTCTTATAGAACTAATTTTATGTAAAATGAGGTGCTGAATCCACTGATGAAAACCGCAATGTCCTATCTTTAACGGTTTAGGAGATCGAGTAAAATGGAGAATAATAGACATTTGAAAATGTGATATATAAACATTTTATTCGTTTGTACCTTTATCAACACTTGAGAGTAGACTTATAGGACTTATTTAATGTAAAATAAGGTGCTGAATCCACCGGTGAAAACCGCAATGTCCTATCTTTGACCGTTTAGGAGATCGAGTGAAATGGAGAATAATAGATATTTAAAAATGTGATATATAAACATTTTATTCGTTTGTACCTTTATGAACCCTTGAGAGTAGACTTATAGGACATATTTTATGTAAAATGAGGTGCTGAATCCACTGGTGAAAACCGCAATGTCTTATCTTTAACCGTTTAGGAGATCGAGTAAAATGGAAAGTAATAGATATTTAAAAATGTCATATATAAACATTTTATTCGTTAGTACCTTTATCAACTCTTGAGAGTAGAATTATAGGACTTATTTTATGTAAAATGAAGTGCTGAATCCACTGGTGAAAACCGCAATGTCTTATCTTTAAGCGTTTAGGAGATCGAGTAAAATAGAGAGTAATAGATATTTAATAATGTCATACATAAACATTTTATTCGTTTGTACCTTTATCAACTCTTTAGAGTAGACTTATAGGAATTATTTTATGTAAAATAAGGTGCTGAATCCACTAGTGAAAACCGCAATGTCCTACCTTTAACCGTTTAGGAGATCGAGTAAAATGGAAAATAATAGATATTTAAAAATGTGATATATAAACATTTTATTCGTTTGTACCTTTATCAACTCTTGAGAGTAGACTTATGGGACTTATGTTATGTAAAATGAGGTGCTGAATCCACTGATGAATACCGCAATGTCCTATCTTAAACGGTTTAGGAGATCGAGTAAAATGAAGAATAATAGATAATTAAAAATGTGTTATATAAACATTTTATTCGTTTGTACCCTTATCAACACTTGAGAGTAGACTTATAGGACTTATTTAATGTAAAATAAGGTGCTGAATCCACTGACGAAAACCGCAATGTCCTATCTTTAACGGTATAGGAGATCGAGTAAAATGGAGAGTAATAGATATTTAAAAATGTCACATATAAACATTTTATTCGTTTGTACCTTTATTAACTCTTTAGAGTAGACTCATAAAAATTATTTTATGTAAAATAAGGTGCTGAATCCACTGGTGAAAACCGCAATGTCCTACCTTTAACCGTTTAGGAGATCGAGTAAAATGGAACATAGTAGATATTTAAAAATGTGTGATATATACATTTTATTCGTTAGTACCTTTATCAACTCTTGAGAGTAGACTTATGGGACTTATATTATGTAAAATGAGGTGCTAAATCCACTGATGAAAACCGCAATGTCCTATCTTAAACGGTTTAGGAGATCGAGTAAAATGGAGAATAATAGATATTTAAAAATGTGTTATATAAACATTTTATTCGTTTGAACCTTTATCAACACTTGAGAGTAGACTTATATGACTTATTTAATGTAAAATGAGGTGCTGAATCCACTGTTGAAAACCGCAATGTTCTATCTTTAACTGTTTAGGAGATCGAGTAAAATGGAGAATAATAGATATTTAAGAATGTGATATATAAACATTTTATTCGTTAGTACCTTTATCAACTCTTGAGAGTTGACTTATAGGAATTATTTTATGTAAAATGAGGTGCTGAATTCACTGGTTAAAACCGCAATGTCCTATCTTCAACCGTTTTGGAGATCGAGTGAAATGGAGAATAATAGATATTTGAAAATGTGATATATAAACATTTTATTCGATTGCACCTTTATCAACACTTGAGAGTAGACTTATAGGACTTATTTAATGTAAAATGAGGTGCTGAATCCACTGATGAAAACCGCAATATCCTATCTTTAACGGTTTAGGAGATCGAGTAAAATGGAGAATAATTAGATATTTGAAAATGTGATATATAAACATTTTATTCGTTTGTACCTTTATCAACTCTTTAGAGAAGTCTTATAGAACTAATTTTATGTAAAATGAGGTGCTGAATTCACTGGTGAAAACCGCAATGTTCCATCTTTAACTGTTTAGGAGATCGAGTAAAATGGAGAATAATAGATATTTAAGAATGTGATATATAAACATTTTATTCGTTTGTACCTTTATCAACTCTTGAGAGTTGACTTATAGGAATTATTTTATGTAAAATGAGGTGCTGAATCCACTGGTGAAAACCGCAATGTCCTATTTTTAACTGTTTAGGAGATCGAGTAAAATGGAGAATAATAGATATTTAAGAATGTGATATATAAACATTTTATTCGTTTGTACCTTTATCAACTCTTGAGTATAGACTTATAGGACTTATAATATGTAAAATAAGGTGCTGAATCTACTGGTGAAAACCGCAATGTCTTATCTTTAACCGTTTAGGAGATCGAGTAAAATGGAAAGTAATAGATATTTAAAAATGTCATATATAAACATTTTATTCGTTAGTACCTTTATCAACTCTTGAGAGTAGACTTATAGGACTTATTTTATGTAAAATGAGGTGCTGAATCCACTGGTGAAAACCGCAATGTCTTATCTTTAAGCGTTTAGGAGATCGAGTAAAATAGAGAGTAATAGATATTTAAAAATGTCATACATAAACATTTTATTCGTTTGTACCTTTATCAACTCTTTAGAGTAGTCTTATAGAACTAATTTTATGTAAAATGAGGTGCTGAATTCACTGGTGAAAACCGCAATGTTCTATCTTTAACTGTTTAGGAGATCGAGTAAAATGGAGAATAATAGATATTTAAGAATGTGATATATAAACATTTTATTCGTTTGTACCTTTATCAACTCTTGAGAGTTGACTTATAGGGATTATTTTATGTAAAATGAGGTGCTGAATCCACTGGTGAAAACCGCAATGTCCTATCTTTAACCGTTTAGGAGATCGAGTAAAATGGAAAATAATAGATATTTAAAAATGTGATATATAAACATTTTATTCGTTTGCACCTTTATCAACTCTTGAGAGTTGACTTATAGGAATTATTTTAGGTAAAATGAGGTGCTGAATCCACTGGTGAAAACCGCAATGTCCTATTTTTAACTGTTTAGGAGATCAAGTAAAATGGAGAGAAATAAATGTTTAAAAATGTCATATATAAACATTTTATTCGTTAGTACCTTTATCAACTCTTGAGAGTAGACTTATAGGCCTTATATTATGTAAAATGAGGTGCTGAATCCAATGGTGAAAACCGCAATGTCCTATCTTTAACCGTTTTGGTGATCAAGTAAAATGGAGAATAATAGATATTTAAAAAAGTGATATATAAACATTTTATTCGTTTGTACCATTATCAACTCTTTAGAGTAGACTTATAGAACTTATTTTATGTAAAATGAGGTGCTGAATCCACCGGTGAAAACCGCAATGTCCTATCTTTAACCGTTTAGGAGATCGAGTGAAATAGAGAATAATAGATATTTAAAAATGTCATATATAAACATTTTATTCGTTAGTACCTTTATCAACTCTTGAGAGTAGACTTATAGGACTTATTTTATGTAAAATGAGGTGCTGAATCCACTGGTGAAAACCGCAATGTCTTATCTTTAAGCGTTTAGGAGATCGAGTAAAATAGAGAGTAATAGATATTTAAAAATGTCAAACATAAACATTTTATTCGTTTGTACCTTTATCAACTCTTTAGAGTAGACTTATAGGAATTATTTTATGTAAAATAAGGTGCTGAATCCACTGGTGAAAACCGCAATGTCCTATCTTTAACCGTTTAGGAGATCGAGTAAAATGGAGAATAATTGATATTTAAAATGTGATATATAAACAATTTATTCGTTTTTACCTTTATGAACTCTTGAGAGTAGACTTATAGGACTTATTTTATGTAAAATGAGGTGCTGAATCCACTGGTGAAAACCGCAATGTACTATCTTTAACCGTTTAGGAGATCGAGTAAAATGGAGAGTAATAGATATATAAAAACGTCACATATAAACATTTTATTCGTTTGTACCTTTATTAACTCTTTAGAGTAGACTTATATGATTTATTTTATGTAAAATAAGGTGCTGAATCCACTGGTGAAAACCGCAATGTCTTATCTTTAACCGTTTAGGAGATCGAGTAAAATGGAAAGTAATAGATATTTAAAAATGTCATATATAAACATTTTATTCGTTAGTACCTTTATCAACTCTTGAGAGTAGACTTATAGGACTTATTTTATGTAAAATGAGGTGCTGAATCCACTGGTGAAAACCGCAATGTCTTATCTTTAAGCGTTTAGGAGATCGAGTAAAATAGAGAGTAATAGATATTTAAAAATGTCATACATAAACATTTTATTCGTTTGTACCTTTATCAACTCTTTAGAGTAGTCTTATAGAACTAATTTTATGTAAAATGAGGTGCTGAATTCACTGGTGAAAACCGCAATGTTCTATCTTTAACTGTTTAGGAGATCGAGTAAAATGGAGAATAATAGATATTTAAGAATGTGATATATAAACATTTTATTCGTTTGTACCTTTATCAACTCTTGAGAGTTGACTTATAGGGATTATTTTATGTAAAATGAGGTGCTGAATCCACTGGTGAAAACCGCAATGTCCTATCTTTAACCGTTTAGGAGATCGAGTAAAATGGAAAATAATAGATATTTAAAAATGTGATATATAAACATTTTATTCGTTTGCACCTTTATCAACTCTTGAGAGTTGACTTATAGGAATTATTTTAGGTAAAATGAGGTGCTGAATCCACTGGTGAAAACCGCAATGTCCTATTTTTAACTGTTTAGGAGATCAAGTAAAATGGAGAGAAATAAATGTTTAAAAATGTCATATATAAACATTTTATTCGTTAGTACCTTTATCAACTCTTGAGAGTAGACTTATAGGCCTTATATTATGTAAAATGAGGTGCTGAATCCAATGGTGAAAACCGCAATGTCCTATCTTTAACCGTTTTGGTGATCAAGTAAAATGGAGAATAATAGATATTTAAAAAAGTGATATATAAACATTTTATTCGTTTGTACCATTATCAACTCTTTAGAGTAGACTTATAGAACTTATTTTATGTAAAATGAGGTGCTGAATCCACCGGTGAAAACCGCAATGTCCTATCTTTAACCGTTTAGGAGATCGAGTGAAATAGAGAATAATAGATATTTAAAAATGTCATATATAAACATTTTATTCGTTAGTACCTTTATCAACTCTTGAGAGTAGACTTATAGGACTTATTTTATGTAAAATGAGGTGCTGAATCCACTGGTGAAAACCGCAATGTCTTATCTTTAAGCGTTTAGGAGATCGAGTAAAATAGAGAGTAATAGATATTTAAAAATGTCAAACATAAACATTTTATTCGTTTGTACCTTTATCAACTCTTGAGAGTAGACTTATAGGACTTATTTTATGTAAAATGAGGTGCTGAATCCACTGGTGAAAACCGCAATGTCTTATCTTTAAGCGTTTAGGAGATCGAGTAAAATAGAGAGTAATAGATATTTAAAAATGTCATACATAAACATTTTATTCGTTTGTACCTTTATCAACTCTTTAGAGTAGTCTTATAGAACTAATTTTATGTAAAATGAGGTGCTGAATTCACTGGTGAAAACCGCAATGTTCTATCTTTAACTGTTTAGGAGATCGAGTAAAATGGAGAATAATAGATATTTAAGAATGTGATATATAAACATTTTATTCGTTTGTACCTTTATCAACTCTTGAGAGTTGACTTATAGGGATTATTTTATGTAAAATGAGGTGCTGAATCCACTGGTGAAAACCGCAATGTCCTATCTTTAACCGTTTAGGAGATCGAGTAAAATGGAAAATAATAGATATTTAAAAATGTGATATATAAACATTTTATTCGTTTGCACCTTTATCAACTCTTGAGAGTTGACTTATAGGAATTATTTTAGGTAAAATGAGGTGCTGAATCCACTGGTGAAAACCGCAATGTCCTATTTTTAACTGTTTAGGAGATCAAGTAAAATGGAGAGAAATAAATGTTTAAAAATGTCATATATAAACATTTTATTCGTTAGTACCTTTATCAACTCTTGAGAGTAGACTTATAGGCCTTATATTATGTAAAATGAGGTGCTGAATCCAATGGTGAAAACCGCAATGTCCTATCTTTAACCGTTTTGGTGATCAAGTAAAATGGAGAATAATAGATATTTAAAAAAGTGATATATAAACATTTTATTCGTTTGTACCATTATCAACTCTTTAGAGTAGACTTATAGAACTTATTTTATGTAAAATGAGGTGCTGAATCCACCGGTGAAAACCGCAATGTCCTATCTTTAACCGTTTAGGAGATCGAGTGAAATAGAGAATAATAGATATTTAAAAATGTCATATATAAACATTTTATTCGTTAGTACCTTTATCAACTCTTGAGAGTAGACTTATAGGACTTATTTTATGTAAAATGAGGTGCTGAATCCACTGGTGAAAACCGCAATGTCTTATCTTTAAGCGTTTAGGAGATCGAGTAAAATAGAGAGTAATAGATATTTAAAAATGTCAAACATAAACATTTTATTCGTTTGTACCTTTATCAACTCTTTAGAGTAGACTTATAGGAATTATTTTATGTAAAATAAGGTGCTGAATCCACTGGTGAAAACCGCAATGTCCTATCTTTAACCGTTTAGGAGATCGAGTAAAATGGAGAATAATTGATATTTAAAATGTGATATATAAACAAGTTATTCGTTTTTACCTTTATGAACTCTTGAGAGTAGACTTATAGGACTTATTTTATGTAAAATGAGGTGCTGAATCCACTGGTGAAAACCGCAATGTACTATCTTTAACCGTTTAGGAGATCGAGTAAAATGGAGAGTAATAGATATATAAAAACGTCACATATAAACATTTTATTCGTTTGTAATTTTATTAACTCTTTAGAGTAGACTTATATGATTTATTTTATGTAAAATAAGGTGCTGAATCCACTGGTGAAAACCGCAATGTCTTATCTTTAACCGTTTAGGAGATCGAGTAAAATGGAAAGTAATAGATATTTAAAAATGTCATATATAAACATTTTATTCGTTAGTACCTTTATCAACTCTTGAGAGTAGACTTATAGGACTTATTTTATGTAAAATGAGGTGCTGAATCCACTGGTGAAAACCGCAATGTCTTATCTTTAAGCGTTTAGGAGATCGAGTAAAATAGAGAGTAATAGATATTTAAAAATGTCATACATAAACATTTTATTCGTTTGTACCTTTATCAACTCTTTAGAGTAGTCTTATAGAACTAATTTTATGTAAAATGAGGTGCTGAATTCACTGGTGAAAACCGCAATGTTCTATCTTTAACTGTTTAGGAGATCGAGTAAAATGGAGAATAATAGATATTTAAGAATGTGATATATAAACATTTTATTCGTTTGTACCTTTATCAACTCTTGAGAGTTGACTTATAGGGATTATTTTATGTAAAATGAGGTGCTGAATCCACTGGTGAAAACCGCAATGTCCTATCTTTAACCGTTTAGGAGATCGAGTAAAATGGAAAATAATAGATATTTAAAAATGTGATATATAAACATTTTATTCGTTTGTACCTTTATCAACTCTTGAGAGTTGACTTATAGGAATTATTTTAGGTAAAATGAGGTGCTGAATCCACTGGTGAAAACCGCAATGTCCTATCTTTAACGGTTTAGGAGATCGAGTAAAATGGAGAATAATTAGATATTTGAAAATGTGATATATAAACATTTTATTCGTTTGTACCTTTATCAACTCTTTAGAGTAGTCTTATAGAACTAATTTTATGTAAAATGAGGTGCTGAATTCACTGGTTAAAACCGCAATGTCCTATCTTCAACCGTTTTGGAGATCGAGTGAAATGGAGAATAATAGATATTTGAAAATGTGATATATAAACATTTTATTCGTTTGTACCTTTATCAACACTTGAGAGTAGACTTATAGGACTTATTTAATGTAAAATGAGGTGCTGAATCCACTGATGAAAACCGCAATGTCCTATCTTTAACGGTTTAGGAGATCGAGTAAAATGGAGAATAATTAGATATTTGAAAATGTGATATATAAACATTTTATTCGTTTGTACCTTTATCAACTCTTTAGAGTAGTCTTATAGAACTAATTTTATGTAAAATGAGGTGCTGAATTCACTGGTGAAAACCGCAATGTTCTATCTTTAACTGTTTAGGAGATCGAGTAAAATGGAGAATAATAGATATTTAAGAATGTGATATATAAACATTTTATTCGTTTGTACCTTTATCAACTCTTGAGAGTTGACTTATAGGAATTATTTTATGTAAAATGAGGTGCTGAATCCACTGGTGAAAACCGCAATGTCCTATTTTTAACTGTTTAGGAGATCGAGTAAAATGGAGAATAATAGATATTTAAGAATATGATATATAAACATTTTATTCGTTTGTACCTTTATCAACTCTTGAGTATAGACTTATAGGACTTATAATATGTAAAATAAGGTGCTGAATCCACTGGTGAAAACCGCAATGTCTTATCTTTAACCGTTTAGGAGATCGAGTAAAATGGAAAGTAATAGATATTTAAAAATGTCATATTTAAACATTTTATTCGTTAGTACCTTTATCAACTCTTGAGAGTAGACTTATAGGACTTATTTTATGTAAAATGAGGTGCTGAATCCACTGGTGAAAACCGCAATGTCTTATCTTTAAGCGTTTAGGAGATCGAGTAAAATAGAGAGTAATAGATATTTAAAAATGTCATACATAAACATTTTATTCGTTTGTACCTTTATCAACTCTTTAGAGTAGTCTTATAGAACTAATTTTATGTAAAATGAGGTGCTGAATTCACTGGTGAAAACCGCAATGTTCTATCTTTAACTGTTTAGGAGATCGAGTAAAATGGAGAATAATAGATATTTAAGAATGTGATATATAAACATTTTATTCGTTTGTACCTTTATCAACTCTTGAGAGTTGACTTATAGGGATTATTTTATGTAAAATGAGGTGCTGAATCCACCGGTGAAAACCGCAATGTCCTATCTTTAACCGTTTAGGAGATCGAGTAAAATGGAAAATAATAGATATTTAAAAATGTGATATATAAACATTTTATTCGTTTGTACCTTTATCAACTCTTGAGAGTTGACTTATAGGAATTATTTTAGGTAAAATGAGGTGCTGAATCCACTGGTGAAAACCGCAATGTCCTATTTTTAACTGTTTAGGAGATCAAGTAAAATGGAGAGAAATAAATGTTTAAAAATGTCATATATAAACATTTTATTCGTTAGTACCTTTATCAACTCTTGAGAGTAGACTTATAGGCCTTATATTATGTAAAATGAGGTGCTGAATCCAATGGTGAAAACCGCAATGTCCTATCTTTAACCGTTTTGGTGATCAAGTAAAATGGAGAATAATAGATATTTAAAAAAGTGATATATAAACATTTTATTCGTTTGTACCATTATCAACTCTTTAGAGTAGACTTATAGAACTTATTTTATGTAAAATGAGGTGCTGAATCCACTGGTGAAAACCGCAATGTCTTATCTTTAACCGTTTAGGAGATCGAGTAAAATGGAAAGTAATAGATATTTAAAAATGTCATATATAAACATTTTATTCGTTAGTACCTTTATCAACTCTTGAGAGTAGACTTATAGGACTTATTTTATGTAAAATGAGGTGCTGAATCCACTGGTGAAAACCGCAATGTCTTATCTTTAAGCGTTTAGGAGATCGAGTAAAATAGAGAGTAATAGATATTTAAAAATGTCATACATAAACATTTTATTCGTTTGTACCTTTATCAACTCTTTAGAGTAGTCTTATAGAACTAATTTTATGTAAAATGAGGTGCTGAATTCACTGGTGAAAACCGCAATGTTCTATCTTTAACTGTTTAGGAGATCGAGTAAAATGGAGAATAATAGATATTTAAGAATGTGATATATAAACATTTTATTCGTTTGTACCTTTATCAACTCTTGAGAGTTGACTTATAGGGATTATTTTATGTAAAATGAGGTGCTGAATTCACTGGTGAAAACCGCAATGTTCTATCTTTAACTGTTTAGGAGATCGAGTAAAATGGAGAATAATAGGTATTTAAAAATGTGATATATAACCATTTTATTCGTTTGTACCTTAATCAACTCTTGAGAGTGGACTTATAGGCCTTATATTATGTAAAATGAGGTACTGAATCCACCGGTGAAAACCGCAATGTCCTATTTTTAACCGTTTAGGAGATCGAGTGAAATGGAGAATAGATATTTAAAAATGTGATATATAAATATTTTATTCGTTTGTACCTTTATGAACTCTTGAGAGTAGACTTATAGGACATATTTTATGTAAAATGAGGTGCTGAATCCACTGGTGAAAACCGCAATGTCTTATCTTTAAGCGTTTAGGGGATCGAGTAAAATGGAGAGTAATAGATATTTAAAAATGTCATACATAAACATTTTATTCATTTGTACCTTTATCAACTCTTTAGAGTAGACTTATAGGAATTATTTTATGTAAAATAAGGTGCTGAATCCACTGGTGAAAACCGCAATGTCCTATCTTTGACCGTTTAGGTGATCGAATAAAATGGAGAATAATAGATATTTAAAAATGTGATATATAAACCTTTTATTCGTTTGTACCTCTATCAACTTTTGAGAGTAGACTTATAGAACTTATTTTATGTAAAATAAGGTGCTGAATCCTCTGGTGAAAACCGCAATGTCCTATCTTTAACCGTTTAGGAAATCGAGTAAAATGGAGAATAATAGATATTTAAAAATGTGATATATAACCATTTTATTCGTTTGTTCCTTTATCAACTCTTTAAAGTAGACTTATAGGACTAAATTTATGTAAAATGATGTGCTGAATCCACTGGTGAAAACCGCAATGTCCTATCTTTAACTGTTTAGGAGATCGAGTAAAATGGAGAATAATAGTTATTAAAGAATATGATATTTAAACATTTTATTCGTTTGAACCTTTATAAACTCTTTAGAGTAGACTTATAAGACTTATTTTATGCAAAATAAGATGCTGAATCCACCGGTGAAAACCGCAATGTCCTATCTTTGACCGTTTAGGTGATCGAGTAAAATGGAGAATAATAGGTATTTAAAAATGTGATATATAAACATTTTATTCGGTTGTACCTTTATCAACTCTTGAGAGTAGACTTATAGGACTTATTTTAAGTAAAATAAGGTGCTGAATCCACTGGTGAGAACCGCAATGTCCAATCTTTAACCGTTTAGGACATCGAGTAAAATGGAGAATAATAGATATTTAAAAAAGTGATATATAAACATTTTATTCGTTTGTACCATTATCAACTCTCTAGAGTTGACTTATAGACCTTATTTTATGTAAAATGAGGTGCTGAATCCACCGGTGAAAACCGCAATGTCCTATCTGTAACCGTTTAGGAGATCGAGTAAAATAGAGAGTAATAGATATTTAAAAATGTCATACCTAAACATTTTATTCGTTTGTACCTTTATCAACTCTTTAGAGTAGACTTATAGGAATTATTTTATGTAAAATAAGGTGCTGAATCCACTAGTGAAAACCGCAATGTCCTACCTTTAACCGTCTAGGAGATCGAGTAAAATGGAAAATAATAGATATTTAAAAATGTGATATATAAACATTTTATTCGTATGTACCTTTATCAACTTTTGAGAGTAAACTTATAGATCTTATTTTATGTAAAATGAGGTGCTGAATCCACTGATGAAAACCGCAATGTCCTATCTCTAACGGTTTAGGAGATCGAGTAAAATCGAGAATAATAGATATTTGAAAATGTGATATATAAACATTTTATTCGTTTGTACCTTTATCAACTCTTTAGGGTAGACTTATAGGACTTATTTAATGTAAAATGAGGTGCTGAATCCACTGATGAAAACCGCAATGTCCTATCTTTAACCGTTTAAGAGAATAATAGATATTTAAAAATGTGATATATAACCATTTTATTCGTTTGTACCTTTATCAACTCTTTAGGGTAGACTTATAGGAATTATTTTATGTAAAATGAGGTGCTGAATCCACTGATGAAAACCGCAATGTCCTATCGTGAACCGTTTAGGAGATAGAGTGAAATGGAGAATAATAGATATTTAAAAATGTGATATATTAACATTTTTTCCGTTTGTACCTTTATCAATTCGTTAGAGTAGACTTATAAAACTTATTTTATGTAAAATAAGGTGCTGAATCCACTGGTGAAAACCGCAATGTCCTATCTTTAACTGTTTAGGAGATCGAGTAAAATGAAGAATAATAGATATTTAAAAATGTGATATATAAACATTTTATTCGTTTGTTCCTTTATCAACTCTTGAGAGTAGACTTATGGGACTTATATTATGTAAAATGAGGTGCTGAATCCACTGATGAAAACCGCAATGTCCTATCTTAAACGGTTTAGGAGATCGAGTAAAATGGAGAATAATAGATATTTAAAAATGTGTTATATAAACATTTTATTCGTTTGTACCTTTATCAACACTTGAGAGTAGACTTATAGGACTTATTTAATGTAAAATGAGGTGCTGAATCCACTGGTGAAAACCGCAATGTCTTATCTTTAAGCGTTTAAGGGATCGAGTAAAATGGAGAGTAATAGATATTTAAAAATGTCATACATAAACATTTTATTCATTTGTATCTTTATCAACTCTTTAGAGTAGACTTATAGGAATTATTTTATGTAAAATAAGGTGCTGAATCCACTGGTGAAAACCGCAATGTCCTATCTTTGACCGTTTAGGTGATCGAATAAAATGGAGAATAATAGATATTTTAAAATGTGAAATATAACCATTTTATTCGTTTGTACCTTTATCAACTTTTGAGAGTAGACTTATAGAACTTATTTTATGTAAAATGAGATGCTGAATCCACTGGTGAAAACCGCAATGTCCTATCTTTAACCGATTAGGACATCGAGTAAAATGGAGAATAATAGATATTTAAAAATGTGATATATAAACATTTTTTTCGTTTGTACCTTAATCAACTCTTGAGAGTGGACTTATAGGCCTTATATTATGTAAAATGAGGTGCTGAATCCAATGGTGAAAACCGCAATGTCCTACCTTTAACCGTCTAGGAGATCGAGTAAAATGGAAAATAATAGATATTTAAAAATGTGATATATAAACATTTTATTCGTTTGTACCTTTATCAACTTTTGAGAGTAGACTTATAGGACTTATTTTATGTAAAATAAGGTGCTGAATCCACTGGTGAAAACCGCAATGTCCTACCTTTAACCGTTTAGGAGATCGAGTAAAATTTAAAAATAATAGATATTTAAAAATGTGATATATAAACATTTTATTCGTTTGTACATTTATCAACCCTTGAGAGTAGACTTATGGGACTTATATTATGTAAAATGAGGTGCCGAATCCACTAATGAAATCCGCAATGTCCATTTTAAACGGTTTAGGAGATCGAGTAAAATGGAGAATAATAGATATTTAAAAATGTGTTATATAAACATTTTATTCGATTGTGCTTTTATCAACACTTGAGAGTAGACTTATAGGACTTATTTAATGTAAAATGAGGTGCTGAATCCACTGATGAAAACCGCAATGTCCTATCTTTAACGGTATAATAGATCGAGTAAAATGGAGGATAATAGATATTTGAAAATGTGATATATAAACATTTTATTCGTTTGTACCTTTATCAACACTTGAGAGTAGACTTATAGGACTTATTTAATGTAAAATGAGGTGCTGAATCCACTGATGAAAACCGCAATGTCCTATCTTTAACGGTTTAGGAGATCGAGTAAAATGGAGAATAATAGATATTTGAAAATGTGATATATAAACATTTTATTCGTTTGTACCTTTATCAACTCTTTAGAGTAGTCTTATAGAACTAATTTTATGAAAAATGAGGTGCTGAATTCACTGGTGAAAACCTCAATGTATTATCTTTGACCGTTTAGGTCATCGAATAAAATGGAAAATAATAGATATTCAAAAATGTGATATATAACCATTTTATTCGTTTGTACCTTTATCAACTTTTGAGAGTAGACTTATAGAACTTATTTTATGTAAAATGAGATGCTGAATCCACTGGTGAAAACCGCAATGTCCTATCTTTAACCGATTAGGACATCGAGTAAAATGGAGAATAATAGATATTTAGAATGTGATATATAAACATTTTATTCGTTTGAACCTTTATAAACTCTTTAGAGTAGACTTATAAGACTTATTATATGTAAAATAAGGTGCTGAATCCACCGGTGAAAACCGCAATGTCCTATCTTTGACCGTTTAGGTGATCGAGTAAAATGGAGAATAATAGATATTTAAGAATGTGATATATAAACATTTTATTCGTTTGTACCTTTATCAACTCTTTATAGTAGTCTTATAGAACTAATTTTATGTAAAATGAGGTGCTGAATCCACTGAGGAAATTTGCAATGTCCTATCTTTAACGGTTTAGGAGATCGAGTAAAATGGAGAATAATAGATATTTGAAAATGTGATATATAAACATTTTATTCGTTTGTACCTTTATCAACTCTTTATAGTAGTCTTATAGAACTAATTTTATGTAAAATGAGGTGCTCTATCCACTGATGAAAACCGCAATGTCCTATCTCTAACGGTTTTGGAGATCGAGTAAAATCGAGAATAATAGATATTTAAAAATGTGATATATAAACATTTTATTCGTTTGTACCTTTATGAACTCTTGAGAGTAGACTTATAGGACATATTTTATGTAAAATGAGGTGCTGAATCCACTGGTGAAAACCGCAATGTCTTATCTTTAACCGTTTAGGAGATCGAGTAAAATGGAAAGTAATAGATATTTAAAAATGTCATATATAAACATTTTATTCGTTAGTGTCTTTATCAATTCTTGAGAGTAGAATTATAGGACTTATTTTATGTAAAATGAAGTGCTGAATCCACTGGTGAAAACCGCAATGTCTTATCTTTAAGCGTTTAGGAGATCGAGTAAAATGGAACATAATAGATATTTAAAAATGTGATATATATACATTTTATTCGTTTGTACCTTTATCAACTCTTGAGAGTAGACTTATGGGACTTATATTATGTAAAATGAGGTGCTAAATCCACTGATGAAAACCTCAATGTCCTATCTTAAACGGTTTAGGAGATCGAGTAAAATGGAGAATAATAGATATTTAAAAATGTGTTATATAAACATTTTATTCGTTTGAACCTTTATCAACACTTGAGAGTAGACTTATAGGACTTATTTAATGTAAAATGAGGTGCTGAATCCACTGATGAAAACCGCAATGTCCTATCTTTATCGGTATAGGAGATCGAGTAAAATGGAGAATAATAGATATTTGAAAATGTGACATATAAACATTTTATTCGTTTGTACCTTTATCAACTCTCGAGAGTTGACTTATAGGAATTATTTTATGTAAAATAAGGTGCTGAATCCACTGGTGAAAACCGCAATGTCCTATCTTTGACCGTTTAGGTGATCGAATAAAATGGAGAATAATAGATATTTAAAAATGTGATATATAACCATTTTATTCGTTTGTTCCTTTATCAACTCTTTAAAGTAGACTTATAGGACTAAATTTATGTAAAATGATGTGCTGAATCCACTGGTGAAAACCGCAATGTCCTATCTTTAACTGTTTAGGAGATCGAGTAAAATGGAGAATAATAGTTATTAAAGAATATGATATTTAAACATTTTATTCGTTTGAACCTTTATAAACTCTTTAGAGTAGACTTATAAGACTTATTTTATGCAAAATAAGATGCTGAATCCACCGGTGAAAACCGCAATGTCCTATCTTTGACCGTTTAGGTGATCGAGTAAAATGGAGAATAATAGGTATTTAAAAATGTGATATATAAACATTTTATTCGGTTGTACCTTTATCAACTCTTGAGAGTAGACTTATAGGACTTATTTTAAGTAAAATAAGGTGCTGAATCCACTGGTGAGAACCGCAATGTCCAATCTTTAACCGTTTAGGACATCGAGTAAAATGGAGAATAATAGATATTTAAAAAAGTGATATATAAACATTTTATTCGTTTGTACCATTATCAACTCTCTAGAGTTGACTTATAGACCTTATTTTATGTAAAATGAGGTGCTGAATCCACCGGTGAAAACCGCAATGTCCTATCTGTAACCGTTTAGGAGATCGAGTAAAATAGAGAGTAATAGATATTTAAAAATGTCATACCTAAACATTTTATTCGTTTGTACCTTTATCAACTCTTTAGAGTAGACTTATAGGAATTATTTTATGTAAAATAAGGTGCTGAATCCACTAGTGAAAACCGCAATGTCCTACCTTTAACCGTCTAGGAGATCGAGTAAAATGGAAAATAATAGATATTTAAAAATGTGATATATAAACATTTTATTCGTATGTACCTTTATCAACTTTTGAGAGTAAACTTATAGATCTTATTTTATGTAAAATGAGGTGCTGAATCCACTGATGAAAACCGCAATGTCCTATCTCTAACGGTTTAGGAGATCGAGTAAAATCGAGAATAATAGATATTTGAAAATGTGATATATAAACATTTTATTCGTTTGTACCTTTATCAACTCTTTAGGGTAGACTTATAGGACTTATTTAATGTAAAATGAGGTGCTGAATCCACTGATGAAAACCGCAATGTCCTATCTTTAACCGTTTAAGAGAATAATAGATATTTAAAAATGTGATATATAACCATTTTATTCGTTTGTACCTTTATCAACTCTTTAGGGTAGACTTATAGGAATTATTTTATGTAAAATGAGGTGCTGAATCCACTGATGAAAACCGCAATGTCCTATCGTGAACCGTTTAGGAGATAGAGTGAAATGGAGAATAATAGATATTTAAAAATGTGATATATTAACATTTTTTCCGTTTGTACCTTTATCAATTCGTTAGAGTAGACTTATAAAACTTATTTTTTGTAAAATAAGGTGCTGAATCCTCTGGTGAAAACCGCAATGTCCTATCTTTAACCGTTTAGGAAATCGAGTAAAATGGAGAATAATAGATATTTAAAAATGTGATATATAACCATTTTATTCGTTTGTTCCTTTATCAACTCTTTAAAGTAGACTTATAGGACTAAATTTATGTAAAATGATGTGCTGAATCCACTGGTGAAAACCGCAATGTCCTATCTTTAACTGTTTAGGAGATCGAGTAAAATGGAGAATAATAGTTATTAAAGAATATGATATTTAAACATTTTATTCGTTTGAACCTTTATAAACTCTTTAGAGTAGACTTATAAGACTTATTTTATGCAAAATAAGATGCTGAATCCACCGGTGAAAACCGCAATGTCCTATCTTTGACCGTTTAGGTGATCGAGTAAAATGGAGAATAATAGGTATTTAAAAATGTGATATATAAACATTTTATTCGGTTGTACCTTTATCAACTCTTGAGAGTAGACTTATAGGACTTATTTTAAGTAAAATAAGGTGCTGAATCCACTGGTGAGAACCGCAATGTCCAATCTTTAACCGTTTAGGACATCGAGTAAAATGGAGAATAATAGATATTTAAAAAAGTGATATATAAACATTTTATTCGTTTGTACCATTATCAACTCTCTAGAGTTGACTTATAGACCTTATTTTATGTAAAATGAGGTGCTGAATCCACCGGTGAAAACCGCAATGTCCTATCTGTAACCGTTTAGGAGATCGAGTAAAATAGAGAGTAATAGATATTTAAAAATGTCATACCTAAACATTTTATTCGTTTGTACCTTTATCAACTCTTTAGAGTAGACTTATAGGAATTATTTTATGTAAAATAAGGTGCTGAATCCACTAGTGAAAACCGCAATGTCCTACCTTTAACCGTCTAGGAGATCGAGTAAAATGGAAAATAATAGATATTTAAAAATGTGATATATAAACATTTTATTCGTATGTACCTTTATCAACTTTTGAGAGTAAACTTATAGATCTTATTTTATGTAAAATGAGGTGCTGAATCCACTGATGAAAACCGCAATGTCCTATCTCTAACGGTTTAGGAGATCGAGTAAAATCGAGAATAATAGATATTTGAAAATGTGATATATAAACATTTTATTCGTTTGTACCTTTATCAACTCTTTAGGGTAGACTTATAGGACTTATTTAATGTAAAATGAGGTGCTGAATCCACTGATGAAAACCGCAATGTCCTATCTTTAACCGTTTAAGAGAATAATAGATATTTAAAAATGTGATATATAACCATTTTATTCGTTTGTACCTTTATCAACTCTTTAGGGTAGACTTATAGGAATTATTTTATGTAAAATGAGGTGCTGAATCCACTGATGAAAACCGCAATGTCCTATCGTGAACCGTTTAGGAGATAGAGTGAAATGGAGAATAATAGATATTTAAAAATGTGATATATTAACATTTTTTCCGTTTGTACCTTTATCAATTCGTTAGAGTAGACTTATAAAACTTATTTTATGTAAAATAAGGTGCTGAATCCACTGGTGAAAACCGCAATGTCCTATCTTTAACTGTTTAGGAGATCGAGTAAAATGAAGAATAATAGATATTTAAAAATGTGATATATAAACATTTTTTTCGTTTGTACCTTAATCAACTCTTGAGAGTGGACTTATAGGCCTTATATTATGTAAAATGAGGTGCTGAATCCAATGGTGAAAACCGCAATGTCCTACCTTTAACCGTCTAGGAGATCGAGTAAAATGGAAAATAATAGATATTTAAAAATGTGATATATAAACATTTTATTCGTTTGTTCCTTTATCAACTCTTGAGAGTATACTTATGGGACTTATATTATGTAAAATGAGGTGCTGAATCCACTGATGAAAACCGCAATGTCCTATCTTAAACGGTTTAGGAGATCGAGTAAAATGGAGAATAATAGATATTTAAAAATGTGTTATATAAACATTTTATTCGTTTGTACCTTTATCAACACTTGAGAGTAGACTTATAGGACTTATTTAATGTAAAATGAGGTGCTGAATCCACTGGTGAAAACCGCAATGTCTTATCTTTAAGCGTTTAAGGGATCGAGTAAAATGGAGAGTAATAGATATTTAAAAATGTCATACATAAACATTTTATTCATTTGTATCTTTATCAACTCTTTAGAGTAGACTTATAGGAATTATTTTATGTAAAATAAGGTGCTGAATCCACTGGTGAAAACCGCAATGTCCTATCTTTGACCGTTTAGGTGATCGAATAAAATGGAGAATAATAGATATTTTAAAATGTGAAATATAACCATTTTATTCGTTTGTACCTTTATCAACTTTTGAGAGTAGACTTATAGAACTTATTTTATGTAAAATGAGATGCTGAATCCACTGGTGAAAACCGCAATGTCCTATCTTTAACCGATTAGGACATCGAGTAAAATGGAGAATAATAGATATTTAAAAATGTGATATATAAACATTTTTTTCGTTTGTACCTTAATCAACTCTTGAGAGTGGACTTATAGGCCTTATATTATGTAAAATGAGGTGCTGAATCCAATGGTGAAAACCGCAATGTCCTACCTTTAACCGTCTAGGAGATCGAGTAAAATGGAAAATAATAGATATTTAAAAATGTGATATATAAACATTTTATTCGTTTGTACCTTTATCAACTTTTGAGAGTAGACTTATAGGACTTATTTTATGTAAAATAAGGTGCTGAATCCACTGGTGAAAACCGCAATGTCCTACCTTTAACCGTTTAGGAGATCGAGTAAAATTTAAAAATAATAGATATTTAAAAATGTGATATATAAACATTTTATTCGTTTGTACATTTATCAACCCTTGAGAGTAGACTTATGGGACTTATATTATGTAAAATGAGGTGCCGAATCCACTAATGAAATCCGCAATGTCCATTTTAAACGGTTTAGGAGATCGAGTAAAATGGAGAATAATAGATATTTAAAAATGTGTTATATAAACATTTTATTCGATTGTGCTTTTATCAACACTTGAGAGTAGACTTATAGGACTTATTTAATGTAAAATGAGGTGCTGAATCCACTGATGAAAACCGCAATGTCCTATCTTTAACGGTATAATAGATCGAGTAAAATGGAGGATAATAGATATTTGAAAATGTGATATATAAACATTTTATTCGTTTGTACCTTTATCAACACTTGAGAGTAGACTTATAGGACTTATTTAATGTAAAATGAGGTGCTGAATCCACTGATGAAAACCGCAATGTCCTATCTTTAACGGTTTAGGAGATCGAGTAAAATGGAGAATAATAGATATTTGAAAATGTGATATATAAACATTTTATTCGTTTGTACCTTTATCAACTCTTTAGAGTAGTCTTATAGAACTAATTTTATGAAAAATGAGGTGCTGAATTCACTGGTGAAAACCTCAATGTATTATCTTTGACCGTTTAGGTCATCGAATAAAATGGAAAATAATAGATATTCAAAAATGTGATATATAACCATTTTATTCGTTTGTACCTTTATCAACTTTTGAGAGTAGACTTATAGAACTTATTTTATGTAAAATGAGATGCTGAATCCACTGGTGAAAACCGCAATGTCCTATCTTTAACCGATTAGGACATCGAGTAAAATGGAGAATAATAGATATTTAGAATGTGATATATAAACATTTTATTCGTTTGAACCTTTATAAACTCTTTAGAGTAGACTTATAAGACTTATTATATGTAAAATAAGGTGCTGAATCCACCGGTGAAAACCGCAATGTCCTATCTTTGACCGTTTAGGTGATCGAGTAAAATGGAGAATAATAGATATTTAAGAATGTGATATATAAACATTTTATTCGTTTGTACCTTTATCAACTCTATATAGTAGTCTTATAGAACTAATTTTATGTAAAATGAGGTGCTGAATCCACTGAGGAAATTTGCAATGTCCTATCTTTAACGGTTTAGGAGATCGAGTAAAATGGAGAATAATAGATATTTGAAAATGTGATATATAAACATTTTATTCGTTTGTACCTTTATCAACTCTTTATAGTAGTCTTATAGAACTAATTTTATGTAAAATGAGGTGCTCTATCCACTGATGAAAACCGCAATGTCCTATCTCTAACGGTTTTGGAGATCGAGTAAAATCGAGAATAATAGATATTTAAAAATGTGATATATAAACATTTTATTCGTTTGTACCTTTATGAACTCTTGAGAGTAGACTTATAGGACATATTTTATGTAAAATGAGGTGCTGAATCCACTGGTGAAAACCGCAATGTCTTATCTTTAACCGTTTAGGAGATCGAGTAAAATGGAAAGTAATAGATATTTAAAAATGTCATATATAAACATTTTATTCGTTAGTGTCTTTATCAATTCTTGAGAGTAGAATTATAGGACTTATTTTATGTAAAATGAAGTGCTGAATCCACTGGTGAAAACCGCAATGTCTTATCTTTAAGCGTTTAGGAGATCGAGTAAAATGGAACATAATAGATATTTAAAAATGTGATATATATACATTTTATTCGTTTGTACCTTTATCAACTCTTGAGAGTAGACTTATGGGACTTATATTATGTAAAATGAGGTGCTAAATCCACTGATGAAAACCTCAATGTCCTATCTTAAACGGTTTAGGAGATCGAGTAAAATGGAGAATAATAGATATTTAAAAATGTGTTATATAAACATTTTATTCGTTTGAACCTTTATCAACACTTGAGAGTAGACTTATAGGACTTATTTAATGTAAAATGAGGTGCTGAATCCACTGATGAAAACCGCAATGTCCTATCTTTATCGGTATAGGAGATCGAGTAAAATGGAGAATAATAGATATTTGAAAATGTGACATATAAACATTTTATTCGTTTGTACCTTTATCAACTCTCGAGAGTTGACTTATAGGAATTATTTTATGTAAAATAAGGTGCTGAATCCACTGGTGAAAACCGCAATGTCCTATCTTTGACCGTTTAGGTGATCGAATAAAATGGAGAATAATAGATATTTAAAAATGTGATATATAACCATTTTATTCGTTTGTTCCTTTATCAACTCTTTAAAGTAGACTTATAGGACTAAATTTATGTAAAATGATGTGCTGAATCCACTGGTGAAAACCGCAATGTCCTATCTTTAACTGTTTAGGAGATCGAGTAAAATGGAGAATAATAGTTATTAAAGAATATGATATTTAAACATTTTATTCGTTTGAACCTTTATAAACTCTTTAGAGTAGACTTATAAGACTTATTTTATGCAAAATAAGATGCTGAATCCACCGGTGAAAACCGCAATGTCCTATCTTTGACCGTTTAGGTGATCGAGTAAAATGGAGAATAATAGGTATTTAAAAATGTGATATATAAACATTTTATTCGGTTGTACCTTTATCAACTCTTGAGAGTAGACTTATAGGACTTATTTTAAGTAAAATAAGGTGCTGAATCCACTGGTGAGAACCGCAATGTCCAATCTTTAACCGTTTAGGACATCGAGTAAAATGGAGAATAATAGATATTTAAAAAAGTGATATATAAACATTTTATTCGTTTGTACCATTATCAACTCTCTAGAGTTGACTTATAGACCTTATTTTATGTAAAATGAGGTGCTGAATCCACCGGTGAAAACCGCAATGTCCTATCTGTAACCGTTTAGGAGATCGAGTAAAATAGAGAGTAATAGATATTTAAAAATGTCATACCTAAACATTTTATTCGTTTGTACCTTTATCAACTCTTTAGAGTAGACTTATAGGAATTATTTTATGTAAAATAAGGTGCTGAATCCACTAGTGAAAACCGCAATGTCCTACCTTTAACCGTCTAGGAGATCGAGTAAAATGGAAAATAATAGATATTTAAAAATGTGATATATAAACATTTTATTCGTATGTACCTTTATCAACTTTTGAGAGTAAACTTATAGATCTTATTTTATGTAAAATGAGGTGCTGAATCCACTGATGAAAACCGCAATGTCCTATCTCTAACGGTTTAGGAGATCGAGTAAAATCGAGAATAATAGATATTTGAAAATGTGATATATAAACATTTTATTCGTTTGTACCTTTATCAACTCTTTAGGGTAGACTTATAGGACTTATTTAATGTAAAATGAGGTGCTGAATCCACTGATGAAAACCGCAATGTCCTATCTTTAACCGTTTAAGAGAATAATAGATATTTAAAAATGTGATATATAACCATTTTATTCGTTTGTACCTTTATCAACTCTTTAGGGTAGACTTATAGGAATTATTTTATGTAAAATGAGGTGCTGAATCCACTGATGAAAACCGCAATGTCCTATCGTGAACCGTTTAGGAGATAGAGTGAAATGGAGAATAATAGATATTTAAAAATGTGATATATTAACATTTTTTCCGTTTGTACCTTTATCAATTCGTTAGAGTAGACTTATAAAACTTATTTTTTGTAAAATAAGGTGCTGAATCCACTGGTGAAAACCGCAATGTCCTATCTTTAACTGTTTAGGAGATCGAGTAAAATGAAGAATAATAGATATTTAAAAATGTGATATATAAACATTTTTTTCGTTTGTACCTTAATCAACTCTTGAGAGTGGACTTATAGGCCTTATATTATGTAAAATGAGGTGCTGAATCCAATGGTGAAAACCGCAATGTCCTACCTTTAACCGTCTAGGAGATCGAGTAAAATGGAAAATAATAGATATTTAAAAATGTGATATATAAACATTTTATTCGTTTGTTCCTTTATCAACTCTTGAGAGTAGACTTATGAGACTTATATTATGTAAAATGAGGTGCTGAATCCACTGATGAAAACCGCAATGTCCTATCTTAAACGGTTTAGGAGATCGAGTAAAATGGAGAATAATAGATATTTAAAAATGTGTTATATAAACATTTTATTCGTTTGTACCTTTATCAACACTTGAGAGTAGACTTATAGGACTTATTTAATGTAAAATGAGGTGCTGAATCCACTGGTGAAAACCGCAATGTCTTATCTTTAAGCGTTTAAGGGATCGAGTAAAATGGAGAGTAATAGATATTTAAAAATGTCATACATAAACATTTTATTCATTTGTACCTTTATCAACTCTTTAGAGTAGACTTATAGGAATTATTTTATGTAAAATAAGGTGCTGAATCCACTGGTGAAAACCGCAATGTCCTATCTTTGACCGTTTAGGTGATCGAATAAAATGGAGAATAATAGATATTTTAAAATGTGATATATAAACATTTTATTCGTTTGTACCTTTATCAACTCTTTAGAGTAGTCTTATAGAACTAATTTTATGAAAAATGAGGTGCTGAATTCACTGGTGAAAACCGCAATGTATTATCTTTGACCGTTTAGGTCATCGAATAAAATGGAAAATAATAGATATTCAAAAATGTGATATATAACCATTTTATTCGTTTGTACCTTTATCAACTTTTGAGAGTAGACTTATAGAACTTATTTTATGTAAAATGAGATGCTGAATCCACTGGTGAAAACCGCAATGTCCTATCTTTAACCGATTAGGACATCGAGTAAAATGGAGAATAATAGATATTTAGAATGTGATATATAAACATTTTATTCGTTTGAACCTTTATAAACTCTTTAGAGTAGACTTATAAGACTTATTATATGTAAAATAAGGTGCTGAATCCACCGGTGAAAACCGCAATGTCCTATCTTTGACCGTTTAGGTGATCGAGTAAAATGGAGAATAATAGATATTTAAGAATGTGATATATAAACATTTTATTCGTTTGTACCTTTATCAACTCTTTATAGTAGTCTTATAGAACTAATTTTATGTAAAATGAGGTGCTGAATCCACTGAGGAAATTTGCAATGTCCTATCTTTAACGGTTTAGGAGATCGAGTAAAATGGAGAATAATAGATATTTGAAAATGTGATATATAAACATTTTATTCGTTTGTACCTTTATCAACTCTTTATAGTAGTCTTATAGAACTAATTTTATGTAAAATGAGGTGCTCTATCCACTGATGAAAACCGCAATGTCCTATCTCTAACGGTTTTGGAGATCGAGTAAAATCGAGAATAATAGATATTTAAAAATGTGATATATAAACATTTTATTCGTTTGTACCTTTATGAACTCTTGAGAGTAGACTTATAGGACATATTTTATGTAAAATGAGGTGCTGAATCCACTGGTGAAAACCGCAATGTCTTATCTTTAACCGTTTAGAAGATCGAGTAAAATGGAAAGTAATAGATATTTAAAAATGTCATATATAAACATTTTATTCGTTAGTGTCTTTATCAATTCTTGAGAGTAGAATTATAGGACTTATTTTATGTAAAATGAAGTGCTGAATCCACTGGTGAAAACCGCAATGTCTTATCTTTAAGCGTTTAGGAGATCGAGTAAAATGGAACATAATAGATATTTAAAAATGTGATATATATACATTTTATTCGTTTGTACCTTTATCAACTCTTGAGAGTAGACTTATGGGACTTATATTATGTAAAATGAGGTGCTAAATCCACTGATGAAAACCGCAATGTCCTATCTTAAACGGTTTAGGAGATCGAGTAAAATGGAGAATAATAGATATTTAAAAATGTGTTATATAAACATTTTATTCGTTTGAACCTTTATCAACACTTGAGAGTAGACTTATAGGACTTATTTAATGTAAAATGAGGTGCTGAATCCACTGATGAAAACCGCAATGTCCTATCTTTATCGGTATAGGAGATCGAGTAAAATGGAGAATAATAGATATTTGAAAATGTGACATATAAACATTTTATTCGTTTGTACCTTTATCAACTCTCGAGAGTTGACTTATAGGAATTATTTTATGTAAAATGAGGTGCTGAATTCACTGGTTAAAACCGCAATGTCCTATCTTTAATCGATTAGGACATCGAGTAAAATGGAGAATAATAGATATTTAAGAATGTGATATATAAACATTTTATTCGTTTGAACCTTTATCAACTCTTTAGAGTAGACTTATAAGACTTATTATATGTAAAATAAGGTGCTGAATCCGTCGGTGAAAACCGCAATGTCCTATCTTTGACCGTTTAGGAGATCGAGTGAAATGGAGAATAATAGATATTTAAAAATGTGATATATAAACATTTTATTCGTTTGTACCTTTATCAACTCTTGAGAGTAGAATTATAGGACTTATTTTATGTAAATTGAAGTGCTGAATCCACTGGTGAAAACCGCAATGTCTTATCTTTAACCGTTTAGGAAATCGAGTAAAATGGAAAATAATAGATATTTAAAAATGTGATATATAAACATTTTATTCGTTTGTACCTTTATCAACTCTTGAGAGTTAACTTAGAAGATTTATTTAATGTTAAATGAGGTGCTGAATCCACTGGTGAAAACCGCAATGTCCTAACTTTAACCGTTTATTCGTTTGTACCTTTATCAACTCTTGAGAGTAGACTTATAGGACTTATAATATGTAAAATAAGGTGCTGAATCCACTAGTGAAAACCGCAATGTCCTATCTTTAACCGTTTAGGAGATCAAGTAAAATGGAGAGTAATAAATGTTTAAAAATGTCATATATAAACATTCTTTTCGTTAGTACCTTTATCAACTCTTGAGAGTAGACTTATAGGCCTTATATTATGTAAAATGAGGTGCTGAATCCAATGGTGAAAACCGCAATGTCCTATCTATAACCGTTTTGGTGATCGAGTAAAATGGAGAATAATAGTTATTTAAAAAAGTGATATATAAACATTTTAATCGTTTGTACCATTATCAACTCTTTAGAGTAGACTTATAGAACTTATTTTATGTAAAATGAGGTGCTGAATCCACCGGTGAAAACCGCAATGTCCTATCTTTAACCGTTTAGGAGATCGAGTAAAATAGAGAGTAATAGATATTTAAAAATGTCATACATAAACATTTTATTCGTTTGTACCTTTATCAACTCTTTAGAGTAGACTTATAGGCCTTATATTATGTAAAATGAGGTGCTGAATCCACTGATGAAAACCGCAATGTCCTACCTTTAACCGTTTAGGAGATCGAGTAAAATGGAAAATAATAGAAATTTAAAAATGTGATATATAAACATTTTATTCGTTTGTACCTTTATCAACTCTTGAGAGTAGACTTATGGGACTTATATTATGTAAATTGAGGTGCTGAATCCACTGATGAAAACCGCAATGTCCTATCTTAAACGGTTTAGGAGATCGAGTAAATTGGAGAATAATAGATATTTAAAAATGTGTTATATAAACATTTGATTCGTTTGTACCTTTATCAACTCTTTAGAGTAGTCTTATAGAACTAATTTTATGTAAAATGAGGTGCTGAATCCACTGATGAAATCCGCAATGTCCTATCTTTAACGGTTTAGGAGATCGAGTAAAATAGAGAGTAATAGATATTTAATAATGTCATACATAAACATTTTATTCGTTTGTACCTTTATCAACTCTTTAGAGTAGACTTATAGGAATTATTTTATGTAAAATAAGGTGCTGAATCCACTGGTGAAAACCGCAATGTCCTACCTTTAACCGTTTAGGAGATCGAGTAAAATGGAACATAGTAGATATTTAAAAATGTGTAATATATACATTTTATTCGTTAGTACCTTTATCAACTCTTGAGAGTTGACTTATAGGAATTACTTTATGTAAAATGAGGTGCTGAATCCACTGGTGAAAACCGCAATGTCCTATTTTTAACTGTTTAGGAGATCGAGTAAAATGGAGAATAATAGATATTTAAGAATGTGATATAAACATTTTATTCGTTTGTACCTTTATCAACTCTTGAGTATAGACTTATAGGACTTATAATATGTAAAATAAGGTGCTGAATCCACTGGTGAAAACCGCAATGTCTTATCTTTAACCGTTTAGGAGATCGAGTAAAATGGAAAGTAATAGATATTTAAAAATGTCATATATAAACATTTTATTCGTTAGTACCTTTATCAACTCTTGAGAGTAGACTTATAGGACTTATTTTATGTAAAATGAGGTGCTGAATCCACTGGTGAAAACCGCAATGTCTTATCTTTAAGCGTTTAGAAGATCGAGTAAAATAGAGAGTAATAGATATTTAAAAATGTCATACATAAACATTTTATTCGTTTGTACCTTTATCAACTCTTTAGAGTAGTCTTATAGAACTAATTTTATGTAAAATGAGGTGCTGAATTCACTGGTGAAAACCGCAATGTCTTATCTTTAACTGTTTAGGAGATCGAGTAAAATGGAGAATAATAGATATTTAAGAATGTGATATATAAACATTTTATTCGTTTGTACCTTTATCAACTCTTGAGAGTTGACTTATAGGAATTATTTTAGGTAAAATGAGGTGCTGAATCCACTGGTGAAAACCGCAATGTCCTATTTTTAACTGTTTAGGAGATCAAGTAAAATGGAGAGAAATAAATGTTTAAAAATGTCATATATAAACATTTTATTCGTTAGTACCTTTATCAACTCTTGAGAGTAGACTTATAGGCCTTATATTATGTAAAATGAGGTGCTGAATCCAATGGTGAAAACCGCAATGTCCTATCTTTAACCGTTTTGGTGATCAAGTAAAATGGAGAATAATAGATATTTAAAAAAGTGATATATAAACATTTTATTCGTTTGTACCATTATCAACTCTTTAGAGTAGACTTATAGAACTTATTTTATGTAAAATGAGGTGCTGAATCCACCGGTGAAAACCGCAATGTCCTATCTTTAACCGTTTAGGAGATCGAGTGAAATAGAGAATAATAGATATTTAAAAATGTCATATATAAACATTTTATTCGTTAGTACCTTTATCAACTCTTGAGAGTAGACTTATAGGACTTATTTTATGTAAAATGAGGTGCTGAATCCACTGCTGAAAACCGCAATGTCTTATCTTTAAGCGTTTAGGAGATCGAGTAAAATAGAGAGTAATAGATATTTAAAAATGTCAAACATAAACATTTTATTCGTTTGTACCTTTATCAACTCTTTAGAGTAGACTTATAGGAATTATTTTATGTAAAATAAGGTGCTGAATCCACTGGTGAAAACCGCAATGTCCTATCTTTAACCGTTTAGGAGATCGAGTAAAATGGAGAATAATTGATATTTAAAATGTGATATATAAACAATTTATTCGTTTTTACCTTTATGAACTCTTGAGAGTAGACTTATAGGACTTATTTTATGTAAAATGAGGTGCTGAATCCACTGGTGAAAACCGCAATGTACTATCTTTAACCGTTTAGGAGATCGAGTAAAATGGAGAGTAATAGATATATAAAAACGTCACATATAAACATTTTATTCGTTTGTACCTTTATTAACTCTTTAGAGTAGACTTATATGATTTATTTTATGTAAAATAAGGTGCTGAATCCACTGGTGAAAACCGCAATGTCTTATCTTTAACCGTTTAGGAGATCGAGTAAAATGGAAAGTAATAGATATTTAAAAATGTCATATATAAACATTTTATTCGTTAGTACCTTTATCAACTCTTGAGAGTAGACTTATAGGACTTATTTTATGTAAAATGAGGTGCTGAATCCACTGGTGAAAACCGCAATGTCTTATCTTTAAGCGTTTAGGAGATCGAGTAAAATAGAGAGTAATAGATATTTAAAAATGTCATACATAAACATTTTATTCGTTTGTACCTTTATCAACTCTTTAGAGTAGTCTTATAGAACTAATTTTATGTAAAATGAGGTGCTGAATTCACTGGTAAAAACCGCAATGTTCTATCTTTAACTGTTTAGGAGATCGAGTAAAATGGAGAATAATAGATATTTAAGAATGTGATATATAAACATTTTATTCGTTTGTACCTTTATCAACTCTTGAGAGTTGACTTATAGGGATTATTTTATGTAAAATGAGGTGCTGAATCCACTGGTGAAAACCGCAATGTCCTATCTTTAACCGTTTAGGAGATCGAGTAAAATGGAAAATAATAGATATTTAAAAATGTGATATATAAACATTTTATTCGTTTGTACCTTTATCAACTCTTGAGAGTTGACTTATAGGAATTATTTTAGGTAAAATGAGGTGCTGAATCCACTGGTGAAAACCGCAATGTCCTATCTTTAACGGTTTAGGAGATCGAGTAAAATGGAGAATAATTAGATATTTGAAAATGTGATATATAAACATTTTATTCGTTTGTACCTTTATCAACTCTTTAGAGTAGTCTTATAGAACTAATTTTATGTAAAATGAGGTGCTGAATTCACTGGTTAAAACCGCAATGTCCTATCTTCAACCGTTTTGGAGATCGAGTGAAATGGAGAATAATAGATATTTGAAAATGTGATATATAAACATTTTATTCGTTTGTACCTTTATCAACACTTGAGAGTAGACTTATAGGACTTATTTAATGTAAAATGAGGTGCTGAATCCACTGATGAAAACCGCAATGTCCTATCTTTAACGGTTTAGGAGATCGAGTAAAATGGAGAATAATTAGATATTTGAAAATGTGATATATAAACATTTTATTCGTTTGTACCTTTATCAACTCTTTAGAGTAGTCTTATAGAACTAATTTTATGTAAAATGAGGTGCTGAATTCACTGGTGAAAACCGCAATGTTCTATCTTTAACTGTTTAGGAGATCGAGTAAAATGGAGAATAATAGATATTTAAGAATGTGATATATAAACATTTTATTCGTTTGTACCTTTATCAACTCTTGAGAGTTGACTTATAGGAATTATTTTATGTAAAATGAGGTGCTGAATCCACTGGTGAAAACCGCAATGTCCTATTTTTAACTGTTTAGGAGATCGAGTAAAATGGAGAATAATAGATATTTATGAATGTGATATATAAACATTTTATTCGTTTGTACCTTTATCAACTCTTGAGTATAGACTTATAGGACTTATAATATGTAAAATAAGGTGCTGAATCCACTGGTGAAAACCGCAATGTCTTATCTTTAACCGTTTAGGAGATCGAGTAAAATGGAAAGTAATAGATATTTAAAAATGTCATATATAAACATTTTATTCGTTAGTACCTTTATCAACTCTTGAGAGTAGACTTATAGGACTTATTTTATGTAAAATGAGGTGCTGAATCCACTGGTGAAAACCGCAATGTCTTATCTTTAAGCGTTTAGGAGATCGAGTAAAATAGAGAGTAATAGATATTTAAAAATGTCATACATAAACATTTTATTCGTTTGTACCTTTATCAACTCTTTAGAGTAGTCTTATAGAACTAATTTTATGTAAAATGAGGTGCTGAATTCACTGGTGAAAACCGCAATGTTCTATCTTTAACTGTTTAGGAGATCGAGTAAAATGGAGAATAATAGATATTTAAGAATGTGATATATAAACATTTTATTCGTTTGTACCTTTATCAACTCTTGAGAGTTGACTTATAGGGATTATTTTATGTAAAATGAGGTGCTGAATCCACTGGTGAAAACCGCAATGTCCTATCTTTAACCGTTTAGGAGATCGAGTAAAATGGAAAATAATAGATATTTAAAAATGTGATATATAAACATTTTATTCGTTTGTACCTTTATCAACTCTTGAGAGTTGACTTATAGGAATTATTTTAGGTAAAATGAGGTGCTGAATCCACTGGTGAAAACCGCAATGTCCTATTTTTAACTGTTTAGGAGATCAAGTAAAATGGAGAGAAATAAATGTTTAAAAATGTCATATATAAACATTTTATTCGTTAGTACCTTTATCAACTCTTGAGAGTAGACTTATAGGCCTTATATTATGTAAAATGAGGTGCTGAATCCAATGGTGAAAACCGCAATGTCCTATCTTTAACCGTTTTGGTGATCAAGTAAAATGGAGAATAATAGATATTTAAAAAAGTGATATATAAACATTTTATTCGTTTGTACCATTATCAACTCTTTAGAGTAGACTTATAGAACTTATTTTATGTAAAATGAGGTGCTGAATCCACCGGTGAAAACCGCAATGTCCTATCTTTAACCGTTTAGGAGATCGAGTGAAATGGAGAATAATAGATATTTAAAAATGTGATATATAAACATTTTATTCGTTTGTACCTTTATGAACTCTTGAGAGTATACTTATAGGACATATTTTATGTAAAATGAGGTGCTGAATCCACTGGTGAAAACCGCAATGTCTTATCTTCAACCGTTTAGGAGATCGAGTAAAATGGAAAGTAATAGATATTTAAAAATGTCATATATAAACATTTTATTCGTTAGTACCTTTATCAACTCTTGAGAGTAGACTTATAGGACTTATTTTATGTAAAATGAGGTGCTGAATCCACTGGTGAAAACCGCAATGTCTTATCTTTAAGCGTTTAGGAGATCGAGTAAAATAGAGAGTAATAGATATTTAAAAATGTCATACATAAACATTTTATCCGTTTGTACCTTTATCAACTCTTTAGAGTAGTCTTATAGAACTAATTTTATGTAAAATGAGGTGCTGAATTCACTGGTGAAAACCGCAATGTTCTATCTTTAACTGTTTAGGAGATCGAGTAAAATGGAGAATAATAGATATTTAAGAATGTGATATATAAACATTTTATTCGTTTGTACCTTTATCAACTCTTGAGAGTTGACTTATAGGGATTATTTTATGTAAAATGAGGTGCTGAATCCACTGGTGAAAACCGCAATGTCCTATCTTTAACCGTTTAGGAGATCGAGTAAAATGGAGAATAATTGATATTTAAAATGTGATATATAAACAATTTATTCGTTTTTACCTTTATGAACTCTTGAGAGTAGACTTATAGGACTTATTTTATGTAAAATGAGGTGCTGAATCCACTGGTGAAAACCGCAATGTACTATCTTTAACCGTTTAGGAGATCGAGTAAAATGGAGAGTAATAGATATATAAAAACGTCACATATAAACATTTTATTCGTTTGTACCTTTATTAACTCTTTAGAGTAGACTTATATGATTTATTTTATGTAAAATAAGGTGCTGAATCCACTGGTGAAAACCGCAATGTCCTACCATTAACCGTTTAGGAGATCGGGTAAAATGGAAAATAATAGATATTTAAAAATGTGATATATAAACATTTTATACGTTTGTACCTTTATCAACTCTTGAGAGTTAACTTAGAAGATTTATTTAATGATAAATGAGGTGCTGAATCCACAGGTGAAAACAGCAATGTCCTATCTCTAACCGTTTAGGAGATCGAGTAAAATGGAGAATAATAGATATTTAAAAATGTGATATATAAGCATTTTATTCGCTTGTACGTTTATCAACTCTTGAGAGTAGACTTATAGGACTTATTTAATGTAAAATGAGGTGCTGAATCCACTGATGAAAACCGCAATGTCCTATCTTTAACGGTTTAGGAGATCGAGTAAAATGGAGAATAATATATATTTGAAAATGTGATATATAAACATTTTATTCGTTTGTACCTTTATCAACTCTTTAGAGTAAACTTATAGGAATTATTTTATGTAAAATAAGGTGCTGAATCCACTGGTGAAAACCGCAATGTCCTATCGTGAGCCGTTTAGGAGATAGAGTGAAATGGAGAATAATAGATATTTAAAAATGTGATATATTAACATTTTTTCCGTTTGTACCTTTATCAACTCGTTAGAGTAGACTTATAAGACTTATTTTATGTAAAATAAGGTGGTGATTCCACTGGTGAAAACCGCAATGTCCTATCTTTAACTGTTTAGGAGATCGAGTAAAATGACGAATAATAGATATTTAAAAATGTGATATATAAACATTTTTTTCGTTTGTACCTTAATCAACTCTTGAGGGTGGACTTATAGGCCTTATATTATGTAAAATGAGGTGCTGAATCCAATGGTGAAAACCGCAATGTCCTATCTTTGACCGTTTAGGTGATTGAGTAAAATGGAGAATAATAGGTATTTAAAAATGTGATATATAAATATTTTATTCGTTTGTTCCTTTATTAACTCTTTAGAGTAGACTTATAGGACTTATTTTATGTAAAATGAGGTGCTGAATCCACTGGTGAAAACCGCAATGTCCTATCTTTAACTGTTTAGGAGATCGAGTAAAATGGAGAATAATAGATATTTAAGAATGTGATATATAAACATTTTATTCGTTTGTATCTTTATCAACTCTTGAGAGTTGACTTATAGGAATTATTTTATGTAAAATGAGGTGCTGAATTCACTGGTGAAAACCGCAATGTCCTATCTTCAACCGTTTAGGAGATCGAGTGAAATGGAGAATAATAGATATTTAAAAATGTGATATATAAACATTTTTTTCGTTTGTACCTTTATCAACCCTTTAGAGTAGACTTATAGGACCTATTTTATGTAAAATAAGGTGCTGAATCCAGTGGTGAAAACCGCAATGTCCTATCTTTCACCGTTTAGGTCATCGAATAAAATGGAGAATAATAGATATTCAAAAATGTGATATATAACCATTTTATTCGTTTGTACCTTTATCAACTTTTGAGAGTAGACTTATAGAACTTATTTTATGTAAAATGAGTTGCTGAATCCACTGGTGAAAACCTCAATGTCCTACGTTTAACCGATTAGGACATCGAGTAAAATGGAAAATAATAGATATTTAAAAATGTGATATATAAACCTTTTATTCGTTTGTACCTTTATCAACTTTTGAGAGTAGACTTATAGGACTTATTTTATGTAAAATAAGGTGCTGAATCCACTGGTGAAAACCGCAATGTCCTATCTTTAACCGTTTAGGAAATCGGGTAAAATGGAGAATAATAGATAATTAAAAATGTGATATATAACCATTTTATTCGTTTGTACCTTTATCAACTCTTTAGAGTAGACTTATAAGACTTATTTTATGTAAAATAAGGTGCTGAATCCACCGGTGAAAACCGCAATGTCCTATCGTGAGCCGTTTAGGAGACAGAGTGAAATGGAGAATAATAGATATTTAAAAATGTGATATATTAACATTTTTTCCGTTTGTACCTTTATCAACTCGTTAGAGTAGACTTATGTAAAATAAGGTGGTGATTCCACTGGTGAAAACCGCAATGTCCTATCTTTAACTGTTTAGGAGATCGAGTAAAATGAAGAATAATAGATATTTAAAAATGTGATATATAAACATTTTTTTCGTTTGTACCTTAATCAACTCTTGAGGGTGGACTTATAGGCCTTATATTATGTAAAATGAGGTGCTGAATCCACTGGTGAAAACCGCAATGTCCTATCTTTAACTGTTTAGGAGATCGAGTAAAATGGAGAATAATAGATATTTAAGAATGTGATATATAAACATTTTATTCGTTTGTATCTTTATCAACTCTTGAGAGTTGACTTATAGGAATTATTTTATGTAAAATGAGGTGCTGAATTCACTGGTGAAAACCGCAATGTCCTATCTTCAACCGTTTAGGAGATCGAGTGAAATGGAGAATAATAGATATTTAAAAATGTGATATATAAACATTTTTTTCGTTTGTACCTTTATCAACCCTTTAGAGTTGACTTATAGGACTTATTTTATGTAAAATGAGGTGCTGAATCCACTGGTAAAAACCGCAATGTCCTATCTTTAACCGTTTAAGAGAGAGAGTAAAATGGAAAATAATATATATTTAAAAATGTGATATATAACCATTTTATTCGTTTGTACTTTTATCAACTCTTTAGAGTATACTTATAGGACTAAATTTATGTAAAATGAGGTGCAGAATCCACTGGTGAAAACCGCAATGTCCTATCTTTAACTGTTTAGGAGATCGAGTAAAATGGAGAATAATAGATATTTAAAAATGTGATATATAAACATTTTATTCGTTTGTACCTTTATCAACTCTTTAGAGTAGACTTATAGGACTAAATTTATGTAAAATGAGGTGCTGAATCCACTGGTGAAAACCGCAATGTCCTATCTTTAACTGTTTAGGTGATCGAGTAAAATGGAGAATAATAGGTATTTAAAAATGTGATATATAACCATTTTATTCGTTAGTACCTTTATCAACTCTTGAGAGTAGACTTATAGGCCTTATATTATGTAAAATGAGGTGCTCAATCCAATGGTGAAAACCACAATGTCCTATCTTTAACCGTTTTGGTGATCGAGTAAAATGGAGAATAATAGATATTTAAAAAAGTGATATATAAACATTTTATTCGTTTGTACCATTATCAACTCTTTAAAGTAGACTTATTGGACTTATTTTATGTAAAATGAGGTGCTGAATCCACTGATGAAAACCGCAATGTCCTATCTTTAACGGTTTAGGAGATCGAGTAAAATGGAGAATAATAGATATTTGAAAATGTGATATATAAACATTTTTTTCGTTTGTACCTTTATCAACTTTTGAGAGTAGACTTATAGGACTTATTTTATGTAAAATAAGGTGCTGAATCCAGTGGTGAAAACCGCAATGTCCTATCTTTCACCGTTTAGGTCATCGAATAAAATGGAGAATAATAGATATTCAAAAATGTGATATATAACCATTTTATTCGTTTGTACCTTTATCAACTTTTGAGAGTAGACTTATAGAACTTATTTTATGTAAAATGAGTTGCTGAATCCACTGGTGAAAACCTCAATGTCCTACGTTTAACCGATTAGGACATCGAGTAAAATGGAAAATAATAGATATTTAAAAATGTGATATATAAACCTTTTATTCGTTTGTACCTTTATCAACTTTTGAGAGTAGACTTATAGGACTTATTTTATGTAAAATAAGGTGCTGAATCCACTGGTGAAAACCGCAATGTCCTATCTTTAACCGTTTAGGAAATCGGGTAAAATGGAGAATAATAGATAATTAAAAATGTGGTATATAACCATTTTATTCGTTTGTACCTTTATCAACTCTTTAGAGTAGACTTATAAGACTTATTTTATGTAAAATAAGGTGCTGAATCCACCGGTGAAAACCGCAATGTCCTATCGTGAGCCGTTTAGGAGATAGAGTGAAATGGAGAATAATAGATATTTAAAAATGTGATATATTAACATTTTTTCCGTTTGTACCTTTATCAACTCGTTAGAGTAGACTTATGTAAAATAAGGTGGTGATTCCACTGGTGAAAACCGCAATGTCCTATCTTTAACTGTTTAGGAGATCGAGTAAAATGAAGAATAATAGATATTTAAAAATGTGATATATAAACATTTTTTTCGTTTGTACCTTAATCAACTCTTGAGGGTGGACTTATAGGCCTTATAATATGTAAAATGAGGTGCTGAATCCAATGGTGAAAACCGCAATGTCCTATCTTTGACCGTTTAGGTGATTGAGTAAAATGGAGAATAATAGGTATTTAAAAATGTGATATATAAATATTTTATTCGTTTGTTCCTTTATTAACTCTTTAGAGTAGACTTATAGGACTTATTTTATGTAAAATGAGGTGCTGAATCCACTGGTGAAAACCGCAATGTCCTATCTTTAACTGTTTAGGAGATCGATTAAAATGGAGAATAATAGATATTTAAGAATGTGATATATAAACATTTTATTCGTTTGTATCTTTATCAACTCTTGAGAGTTGACTTATAGGAATTATTTTATGTAAAATGAGGTGCTGAATTCACTGGTGAAAACCGCAATGTCCTATCTTCAACCGTTTAGGAGATCGAGTGAAATGGAGAATAATAGATATTTAAAAATGTGATATATAAACATTTTTTTCGTTTGTACCTTTATCAACCCTTTAGAGTTGACTTATAGGACTTATTTTATGTAAAATGAGGTGCTGAATCCACTGGTAAAAACCGCAATGTCCTATCTTTAACCGTTTAAGAGAGAGAGTAAAATGGAAAATAATATATAATTAAAAATGTGATATATAACCATTTTATTCGTTTGTACTTTTATCAACTCTTTAGAGTAGACTTATAGGACTAAATTTATGTAAAATGAGGTGCAGAATCCACTGGTGAAAACCGCAATGTCCTATCTTTAACTGTTTAGGAGATCGAGTAAAATGGAGAATAATAGATATTTAAAAATGTGATATATAAACATTTTATTCGTTTGTACCTTTATCAACTCTTTAGAGTAGACTTATAGGACTAAATTTATGTAAAATGAGGTGCTGAATCCACTGGTGAAAACCGCAATGTCCTATCTTTAACTGTTTAGGTGATCGAGTAAAATGGAGAATAATAGGTATTTAAAAATGTGATATATAACCATTTTATTCGTTAGTACCTTTATCAACTCTTGAGAGTAGACTTATAGGCCTTATATTATGTAAAATGAGGTGCTCAATCCAATGGTGAAAACCACAATGTCCTATCTTTAACCGTTTTGGTGATCGAGTAAAATGGAGAATAATAGATATTTAAAAAAGTGATATATAAACATTTTATTCGTTTGTACCATTATCAACTCTTTAGAGTAGACTTATTGGACTTATTTTATGTAAAATGAGGTGCTGAATCCACTGATGAAAACCGCAATGTCCTATCTTTAACGGTTTAGGAGATCGAGTAAAATGGAGAATAATAGATATTTGAAAATGTGATATATAAACATTTTTTTCGTTTGTACCTTTATCAACTTTTGAGAGTAGACTTATAGGACTTATTTTATGTAAAATAAGGTGCTGAATCCAGTGGTGAAAACCGCAATGTCCTATCTTTCACCGTTTAGGTCATCGAATAAAATGGAGAATAATAGATATTCAAAAATGTGATATATAACCATTTTATTCGTTTGTACCTTTATCAACTTTTGAGAGTAGACTTATAGAACTTATTTTATGTAAAATGAGTTGCTGAATCCACTGGTGAAAACCTCAATGTCCTACGTTTAACCGATTAGGACATCGAGTAAAATGGAAAATAATAGATATTTAAAAATGTGATATATAAACCTTTTATTCGTTTGTACCTTTATCAACTTTTGAGAGTAGACTTATAGGACTTATTTTATGTAAAATAAGGTGCTGAATCCACTGGTGAAAACCGCAATGTCCTATCTTTAACCGTTTAGGAAATCGGGTAAAATGGAGAATAATAGATAATTAAAAATGTGATATATAACCATTTTATTCGTTTGTACCTTTATCAACTCTTTAGAGTAGACTTATAAGACTTATTTTATGTAAAATAAGGTGCTGAATCCACCGGTGAAAACCGCAATGTCCTATCGTGAGCCGTTTAGGAGATAGAGTGAAATGGAGAATAATAGATATTTAAAAATGTGATATATTAACATTTTTTCCGTTTGTACCTTTATCAACTCGTTAGAGTAGACTTATGTAAAATAAGGTGGTGATTCCACTGGTGAAAACCTCAATGTCCTATCTTTAACTGTTTAGGAGATCAAGTAAAATGAAGAATAATAGATATTTAAAAATGTGATATATAAACATTTTTTTCGTTTGTACCTTAATCAACTCTTGAGAGTGGACTTATAGGCCTTATATTATGTAAAATGAGGTGCTGAATCCAATGGTGAAAACCGCAATGTCCTATCTTTGACCGTTTAGGTGATTGAGTAAAATGGAGAATAATAGGTATTTAAAAATATGATATATAAATATTTTATTCGTTTGTTCCATTATTAACTCTTTAGAGTAGACTTATAGGACTTATTTTATGTAAAATGAGGTGCTGAATCCACTGGTGAAAACCGCAATGTCCTATCTTTAACTGTTTAGGAGATCGAGTAAAATGGAGAATAATAGATATTTAAGAATGTGATATATAAACATTTTATTCGTTTGTATCTTTATCAACTCTTGAGAGTTGACTTATAGGAATTATTTTATGTAAAATGAGGTGCTGAATTCACTGGTGAAAACCGCAATGTCCTATCTTCAACCGTTTAGGAGATCGAGTGAAATGGAGAATAATAGATATTTAAAAATGTGATATATAAACATTTTTTTCGTTTGTACCTTTATCAACCCTTTAGAGTTGACTTATAGGACTTATTTTATGTAAAATGAGGTGCTGAATCCACTGGTAAAAACCGCAATGTCCTATCTTTAACTGTTTAGGAGATCGAGTAAAATGGAGAATAATAGATATTTAAAAATGTGATATATAAACATTTTATTCGTTTGTACCTTTATCAACTCTTTAGAGTAGACATATAGGACTAAATTTATGTAAAATGAGGTGCTGAATCCACTGGTAAAAACCGCAATGTCCTATCTTTAACCGTTTAAGAGAAAGAGTAAAATGGAAAATAATATATATTTAAAAATGTGATATATAACCATTTTATTCGTTTGTACTTTTATCAACTCTTTAGAGTAGACTTATAGGACTAAATTTATGTAAAATGAGGTGCTGAATCCACTGGTGAAAACCGCAATGTCCTATCTTTAACTGTTTAGGAGATCGAGTAAAATGGAGAATAATAGATATTTAAAAATGTGATATATAAACATTTTATTCGTTTGTACCTTTATCAACTCTTTAGAGTAGACTTATAGGACTAAATTTATGTAAAATGAGGTGCTGAATCCACTGGTGAAAACCGCAATGTCCTATCTTTAACTGTTTAGGTGATCGAGTAAAATGGAGAATAATAGGTATTTAAAAATGTGATATATAACCATTTTATTCGTTAGTACCTTTATCAACTCTTGAGAGTAGACTTATAGGCCTTATATTATGTAAAATGAGGTGCTCAATCCAATGGTGAAAACCACAATGTCCTATCTTTAACCGTTTTGGTGATCGAGTAAAATGGAGAATAATAGATATTTAAAAAAGTGATATATAAACATTTTATTCGTTTGTACCATTATCAACTCTTTAGAGTAGATTTATTGGACTTATTTTATGTAAAGTGAGGTGCTGAATCCACTGATGAAAACCGCAATGTCCTATCTTTAACGGTTTAGGAGATCGAGTAAAATGGAGAATAATAGATATTTGAAAATGTGATATATAAACATTTTTTTCGTTTGTACCTTTATCAACTTTTGAGAGTAGACTTATAGGACTTATTTTATGTAAAATAAGGTGCTGAATCCAGTGGTGAAAACCGCAATGTCCTATCTTTCACCGTTTAGGTCATCGAATAAAATGGAGAATAATAGATATTCAAAAATGTGATATATAACCATTTTATTCGTTTGTACCTTTATCAACTTTTGAGAGTAGACTTATAGAACTTATTTTATGTAAAATGAGTTGCTGAATCCACTGGTGAAAACCTCAATGTCCTATGTTTAACCGATTAGGACATCGAGTAAAATGGAAAATAATAGATATTTAAAAATGTGATATATAAACCTTTTATTCGTTTGTACCTTTATCAACTTTTGAGAGTAGACTTATAGGACTTATTTTATGTAAAATAAGGTGCTGAATCCACTGGTGAAAACCGCAATGTCCTATCTTTAACCGTTTAGGAAATCGGGTAAAATGGAGAATAATAGATAATTAAAAATGTGATATATAACCATTTTATTCGTTTGTACCTTTATCAACTCTTTAGAGTAGACTTATAAGACTTATTTTATGTAAAATAAGGTGCTGAATCCACCGGTGAAAACCGCAATGTCCTATCGTGAGCCGTTTAGGAGATAGAGTGAAATGGAGAATAATAGATATTTAAAAATGTGATATATTAACATTTTTTCCGTTTGTACCTTTATCAACTCGTTAGAGTAGACTTATAAGACTTATTTTATGTAAAATAAGGTGGTGATTCCACTGGTGAAAACCGCAATGTCCTATCTTTAATTGTTTAGGAGATCAAGTAAAATGAAGAATAATAGATATTTAAAAATGTGATATATAAACATTTTTTTCGTTTGTACCTTAATCAACTCTTGAGAGTGGACTTATAGGCCTTATATTATGTAAAATGAGGTGCTGAATCCAATGGTGGAAACCGCAATGTCCAATCTTTGACCGTTTAGGTGATTGAGTAAAATGGAGAATAATAGGTATTTAAAAATGTGATATATAAATATTTTATTCGTTTGTTCCTTTATTAACTCTTTAGAGTAGACTTATAGGACTTATTTTATGTAAAATGAGGTGCTGAATCCACTGGTGAAAACCGCAATGTCCTATCATTAACTGTTTAGGAGATCGAGTAAAATGGAGAATAATAGATATTTAAGAATGTGATATATAAACATTTTATTCGTTTGTACCTTTATCAACTCTTGAGAGTTGACTTATAGGAATTATTTTATGTAAAATGAGGTGCTGAATTCACTGGTGAAAATCGCAATGTCCTATCTTCAACCGTTTAGGAGATCGAGTGAAATGGAGAATAATAGATATTTAAAAATGTGAAATATAAACATTTTTTTCGTTTGTACCTTTATCAACCCTTTAGAGTTGACTTATAGGACTTATTTTATGTAAAATGAGGTGCTGAATCCACTGGTAAAAACCGCAATGTCCTATCTTTAACCGTTTAAGAGAAAGAGTAAAATGGAAAATAATATATATTTAAAAATGTGATATATAACCATTTTATTCGTTTGTACTTTTATCAACTCTTTAGAGTAGACTTATAGGACTAAAATTATGTAAAATGAGGTGCTGAATCCACTGGTGAAAACCGCAATGTCCTATCTTTCACTGTTTAGGATATCGAGTAAAATGGAGAATAATAGATATTTAAAAATGTGATATATAAACATTTTATTCGTTTGTACCTTTATCAACTCTTTAGAGTAGACTTATAGGACTAAATTTATGTAAAATGAGGTGCTGAATCCACTGGTGAAAACCGCAATGTCCTATCTTTATCTGTTTAGGTGATCGAGTAAAACGGAGAATATTAGGTATTTAAAAATGTGATATATAACCATTTTATTCGTTAGTACCTTTATCAACTCTTGAGAGTAGACTTATAGGCCTTATATTATGTAAAATGAGGTGCTCAATCCAATGGTGAAAACCACAATGTCCTATCTTTAACCGTTTTGGTGATCGAGTAAAATGGAGAATAATAGATATTTAAAAAAGTGATATATAAACATTTTATTCGTTTGTACCATTATCAACTCTTTAGAGTAGACTTATTGGACTTATTTAATGTAAAATGAGGTGCTGAATCCACTGATGAAAACCGCAATATCCTATCTTTAACGGTTTAGGAGATCGAGTAAAATGGAGAATAATAGATATTTGAAAATGTGATATATAAACATTTTTTTCGTTTGTACCTTTATCAACTTTTGAGAGTAGACTTATAGGACTTATTTTATGTAAAATAAGGTGCTGAATCCAGTGGTGAAAACCGCAATGTCCTATCTTTCACTGTTTAGGTCATCGAATAAAATGGAGAATAATAGATATTCAAAAATGTGATATATAACCATTTTATTCGTTTGTACCTTTATCAACTTTTGAGAGTAGACTTATAGAACTTATTTTATGTAAAATGAGTTGCTGAATCCACTGGTGAAAACCGCAATGTCCTATGTTTAACCGATTAGGACATCGAGTAAAATGAAAAATAATAGATATTTAAAAATGTGATATATAAACCTTTTATTCGTTTGTACCTTTATCAACTTTTGAGAGTAGACTTATAGGACTTATTTTATGTAAAATAAGGTGCTGAATCCACTGGTGAAAACCGCAATGTCCTATCTTTTACCGTTTAGGAAATCGGGTAAAATGGAGAATAATAGATAATTAAAAATGTGATATATAACCATTTTATTCGTTTGTACCTTTATCAACTCTTTAGAGTAGACTTATAAGACTTATTTTATGTAAAATAAGGTGCTGAATCCACCGGTGAAAACCGCAATGTCCTATCTTTGACCGTTTAGGTGATCGAGTAAAATGGAGAATAATAAGTATTTAAAAATGAGATATATAACCATTTTATTCGTTTGTACCTTTATCAACTCTTTAGAGTTGACTTATATTACTAAATTGATGTAAAATGAGGTGCTGAATCCACTGGTGAAAACCGCAATGTCCTATCTTTAACTGTTTAGGAGATCGAGTAAAATGGAGAATAATAGATATTTAAAAATGTGATATATTAACATTTTTTCCGTTTGTACCTTTATCAACTCGTTAGAGTAGACTTATAGGACTTATTTTATGTAAAATAAGGTGCTGAATCCACTGGTGAAAACCGCAATGTCTTATCTTTAAGCGTTTAGGAGATCGAGTAAAATAGAGAGTAATAGATATTTAAAAATGTCATACATAAACATTTTATTCGTTTGTAACTTTATCAACTCTTTAGAGTAGACTTATAGGAATTATTTTATGTAAAATAAGGTGCTGAATCCACTGGTGAAAACCGCAATGTCCTATCTTTAACGGTTTAGGAGATCGAGTAAAATGGAGAATAATAGATATTTGAAAATGTAATATATAAACATTTTATTCGTTTGTACCTTTATCAACTCTTGAGAGTTAACTTAGAAGATTTATTTAATCTTAAATGAGGTGCTGAATCCACAGGTGAAAACCGCAATGTCCTATCTCTAACCGTTTAGGAGATCGAGTAAAATGGAGAATAATAGATATTTAAAAATGTGATATATAAGCATTTTATTCGTTTGTACGTTTATCAGCTCTTGAGAGTAGACTTATAGGACTTATTTAATGTAAAATGAGGTGCTGAATCCACTGATGAAAACCGCAATGTCCTATCTTTAACGGTTTAGGAGATCGAGTAAAATGGAGAATAATAGATATTTGAAAATGTAATATATAAACATTTTATTCGTTTGTACTTTTATCAACTTTTTAGAGTAGACTTATAGGAATTATTTTATGTAAAATGAGGTGCTGAATCCACTGATAAAAACCGCAATGTCCTATCTTTAACGGTTTAGGAGATCGAGTAAAATGGAGAATAATAGATATTTGAAAATGTGATATATAAACATTTTTTTCGTTTGTACCTTTATCAACTTTTGAGAGTAGACTTATAGGAATTATTTTATGTAAAATGAGGTGCTGAATCCACTGGTAAAAACCGCAATGTACTATCTTTAACCGTTTAGGAGATCGAGTAAAATGGAAAATAATAAATATTTAAAAATGTGATATATAAACATTTTATTCGTTTGTACCTTTATCAACTCTTGAGGGTTAACTTTGAAGATTTATTTAATGTAAAATGAGGTGCTGAATCCACTGGTGAAAACCGCAATGTCCTATCGTGAACCGTTTAGGATATAGAGTGAAATGGAGAATAATAGATATTTAAAAATGTGATATAATAACATTTTTTCCGTTTGTACCTTTATCAACTCGTTAGAGTAGACTTATAAGACTTATTTTATGTAAAATAAGGTGCTGAATCCACCGGTGAAAACCGCAATGTCCTATCGTGAGCCGTTTAGGAGATAGAGTGAAATGGAGAATAATAGATATTTAAAAATGTGATATATTAACATTTTTTCCGTTTGTACCTTTATCAACTCGTTAGAGTAGACTTATGTAAAATAAGGTGGTGATTCCACTGGTGAAAACCGCAATGTCCTATCTTTAACTGTTTAGGAGATCAAGTAAAATGAAGAATAATAGATATTTAAAAATGTGATATATAAACATTTTTTTCGTTTGTACCTTAATCAACTCTTGAGAGTGGACTTATAGGCCTTATATTATGTAAAATGAGGTGCTGAATCCAATGGTGAAAACCGCAATGTCCTATCTTTGACCGTTTAGGTGATTGAGTAAAATGGAGAATAATAGGTATTTAAAAATGTGATATATAAATATTTTATTCGTTTGTTCCTTTATTAACTCTTTAGAGTAGACTTATAGGACTTATTTTATGTAAAATGAGGTGCTGAATCCACTAGTGAAAACCGCAATGTCCTATCTTTAACTGTTTAGGAGATCGAGTAAAATGGAGAATAATAGATATTTAAGAATGTGATATATAAACATTTTATTCGTTTGTATCTTTATCAACTCTTGAGAGTTGACTTATAGGAATTATTTTATGTAAAATGAGGTGCTGAATTCACTGGTGAAAACCGCAATGTCCTATATTCAACCGTTTAGGAGATCGAGTGAAATGGAGAATAATAGATATTTAAAAATGTGATATATAAACATTTTTTTCGTTTGTACCTTTATCAACCCTTTAGAGTTGACTTATAGGACTTATTTTATGTAAAATGAGGTGCTGAATCCACTGGTAAAAACCGCAATGTCCTATCTTTAACTGTTTAGGAGATCGAGTAAAATGGAGAATAATAGATATTTAAAAATGTGATATATAAACATTTTATTCGTTTGTACCTTTATCAACTCTTTAGAGTAGACTTATAGGACTAAATTTATGTAAAATGAGGTGCTGAATCCACTGGTAAAAACCGCAATGTCCTATCTTTAACCGTTTAAGAGAAAGAGTAAAATGGAAAATAATATATATTTAAAAATGTGATATATAACCATTTTATTCGTTTGTACTTTTATCAACTCTTTAGAGTAGACTTATAGGACTAAATTTATGTAAAATGAGGTGCTGAATCCACTGGTGAAAACCGCAATGTCCTATCTTTAACTGTTTAGGAGATCGAGTAAAATGGAGAATAATAGATATTTAAAAATGTGATATATAAACATTTTATTCGTTTGTACCTTTATCAACTCTTTAGAGTAGACTTATAAGACTAAATTTATGTAAAATGAGGTGCTGAATCCACTGGTGAAAACCGCAATGTCCTATCTTTAACTGTTTAGGTGATCGAGTAAAATGGAGAATAATAGGTATTTAAAAATGTGATATATAACCATTTTATTCGTTAGTACCTTTATCAACTCTTGAGAGTAGACTTATAGGCCTTATATTATGTAAAATGAGGTGCTCAATCCAATGGTGAAAACCACAATGTCCTATCTTTAACCGTTTTGGTGATCGAGTAAAATGGAGAATAATAGATATTTAAAAAAGTGATATATAAACATTTTATTCGTTTGTACCATTATCAACTCTTTAGAGTAGACTTATTGGACTTATTTTATGTAAAGTGAGGTGCTGAATCCACTGATGAAAACCGCAATGTCCTATCTTTAACGGTTTAGGAGATCGAGTAAAATGGAGAATAATAGATATTTGAAAATGTGATATATAAACATTTTTTTCGTTTGTACCTTTATCAACTTTTGAGAGTAGACTTATAGGACTTATTTTATGTAAAATAAGGTGCTAAATCCAGTGGTGAAAACCGCAATGTCCTATCTTTCACCGTTTAGGTCATCGAATAAAATGGAGAATAATAGATATTCAAAAATGTGATATATAACCATTTTATTCGTTTGTACCTTTATCAACTTTTGAGAGTAGACTTATAGAACTTATTTTATGTAAAATGAGTTGCTGAATCCACTGGTGAAAACCTCAATGTCCTATGTTTAACCGATTAGGACATCGAGTAAAATGGAAAATAATAGATATTTAAAAATGTGACATATAAACCTTTTATTCGTTTGTACCTTTATCAACTTTTGAGAGTAGACTTATAGGACTTATTTTATGTAAAATAAGGTGCTGAATCCACTGGTGAAAACCGCAATGTCCTATCTTTAACCGTTTAGGAAATCGGGTAAAATGGAGAATAATAGATAATTAAAAATGTGATATATAACCATTTTATTCGTTTGTACCTTTATCAACTCTTTAGAGTAGACTTATAAGACTTATTTTATGTAAAATAAGGTGCTGAATCCACCGGTGAAAACCGCAATGTCCTATCGTGAGCCGTTTAGGAGATAGAGTGAAATGGAGAATAATAGATATTTAAAAATGTGATATATTAACATTTTTTCCGTTTGTACCTTTATCAACTCGTTAGAGTAGACTTATAAGACTTATTTTATGTAAAATAAGGTGGTGATTCCACTGGTGAAAACCGCAATGTCCTATCTTTAACTGTTTAGGAGATCGAGTAAAATGGAGAATAATAGATATTTGAAAATGTGATATATAAACATTTTTTTCGTTTGTACCTTTATCAACTTTTGAGAGTAGACTTATAGGACTTATTTTATGTAAAATAAGGTGCTAAATCCAGTGGTGAAAACCGCAATGTCCTATCGTGAGCCGTTTTGGTGATCGAGTAAAATGGAGAATAATAGATATTTAAAAAAGTGATATATAAACATTTTATTCGTTTGTACCATTATCAACTCTTTAGAGTAGACTTATTGGACTTATTTTATGTAAAGTGAGGTGCTGAATCCACTGATGAAAACCGCAATGTCCTATCTTTAACGGTTTAGGAGATCGAGTAAAATGGAGAATAATAGATATTTGAAAATGTGATATATAAACATTTTATTCGTTTGTACCATTATCAACTCTTTAGAGTAGACTTATTGGACTTATTTTATGTAAAGTGAGGTGCTGAATCCACTGATGAAAACCGCAATGTCCTATCGTGAGCCGTTTTGGTGATCGAGTAAAATGGAGAATAATAGATATTTGAAAATGTGATATATAAACATTTTTTTCGTTTGTACCTTTATCAACTTTTGAGAGTAGACTTATAGGACTTATTTTATGTAAAATAAGGTGCTAAATCCAGTGGTGAAAACCGCAATGTCCTATCTTTCACCGTTTAGGTCATCGAATAAAATGGAGAATAATAGATATTCAAAAATGTGATATATAACCATTTTATTCGTTTGTACCTTTATCAACTTTTGAGAGTAGACTTATAGAACTTATTTTATGTAAAATGAGTTGCTGAATCCACTGATGAAAACCGCAATGTCCTATCTTTAACGGTTTAGGAGATCGAGTAAAATGGAGAATAATAGATATTTGAAAATGTAATATATAAACATTTTATTCGTTTGTACTTTTATCAACTTTTTAGAGTAGACTTATAGGAATTATTTTATGTAAAATGAGGTGCTGAATCCACTGATAAAAACCGCAATGTCCTATCTTTAACGGTTTAGGAGATCGAGTAAAATGGAGAATAATAGATATTTGAAAATGTGATATATAAACATTTTTTTCGTTTGTACCTTTATCAACTTTTGAGAGTAGACTTATAGGAATTATTTTATGTAAAATGAGGTGCTGAATCCACTGGTAAAAACCGCAATGTACTATCTTTAACCGTTTAGGAGATCGAGTAAAATGGAAAATAATAAATATTTAAAAATGTGATATATAAACATTTTATTCGTTTGTACCTTTATCAACTCTTGAGGGTTAACTTTGAAGATTTATTTAATGTAAAATGAGGTGCTGAATCCACTGGTGAAAACCGCAATGTCCTATCGTGAACCGTTTAGGATATAGAGTGAAATGGAGAATAATAGATATTTAAAAATGTGATATAATAACATTTTTTCCGTTTGTACCTTTATCAACTCGTTAGAGTAGACTTATAAGACTTATTTTATGTAAAATAAGGTGCTGAATCCACCGGTGAAAACCGCAATGTCCTATCGTGAGCCGTTTAGGAGATAGAGTGAAATGGAGAATAATAGATATTTAAAAATGTGATATATTAACATTTTTTCCGTTTGTACCTTTATCAACTCGTTAGAGTAGACTTATGTAAAATAAGGTGGTGATTCCACTGGTGAAAACCGCAATGTCCTATCTTTAACTGTTTAGGAGATCAAGTAAAATGAAGAATAATAGATATTTAAAAATGTGATATATAAACATTTTTTTCGTTTGTACCTTAATCAACTCTTGAGAGTGGACTTATAGGCCTTATATTATGTAAAATGAGGTGCTGAATCCAATGGTGAAAACCGCAATGTCCTATCTTTGACCGTTTAGGTGATTGAGTTAAATGGAGAATAATAGGTATTTAAAAATGTGATATATAAATATTTTATTCGTTTGTTCCTTTATTAACTCTTTAGAGTAGACTTATAGGACTTATTTTATGTAAAATGAGGTGCTGAATCCACTAGTGAAAACCGCAATGTCCTATCTTTAACTGTTTAGGAGATCGAGTAAAATGGAGAATAATAGATATTTAAGAATGTGATATATAAACATTTTATTCGTTTGTATCTTTATCAACTCTTGAGAGTTGACTTATAGGAATTATTTTATGTAAAATGAGGTGCTGAATTCACTGGTGAAAACCGCAATGTCCTATATTCAACCGTTTAGGAGATCGAGTGAAATGGAGAATAATAGATATTTAAAAATGTGATATATAAACATTTTTTTCGTTTGTACCTTTATCAACCCTTTAGAGTTGACTTATAGGACTTATTTTATGTAAAATGAGGTGCTGAATCCACTGGTAAAAACCGCAATGTCCTATCTTTAACTGTTTAGGAGATCGAGTAAAATGGAGAATAATAGATATTTAAAAATGTGATATATAAACATTTTATTCGTTTGTACCTTTATCAACTCTTTAGAGTAGACTTATAGGACTAAATTTATGTAAAATGAGGTGCTGAATCCACTGGTAAAAACCGCAATGTCCTATCTTTAACCGTTTAAGAGAAAGAGTAAAATGGAAAATAATATATATTTAAAAATGTGATATATAACCATTTTATTCGTTTGTACTTTTATCAACTCTTTAGAGTAGACTTATAGGACTAAATTTATGTAAAATGAGGTGCTGAATCCACTGGTGAAAACCGCAATGTCCTATCTTTAACTGTTTAGGAGATCGAGTAAAATGGAGAATAATAGATATTTAAAAATGTGATATATAAACATTTTATTCGTTTGTACCTTTATCAACTCTTTAGAGTAGACTTATAGGACTAAATTTATGTAAAATGAGGTGCTGAATCCACTGGTGAAAACCGCAATGTCCTATCTTTAACTGTTTAGGTGATCGAGTAAAATGGAGAATAATAGGTATTTAAAAATGTGATATATAACCATTTTATTCGTTAGTACCTTTATCAACTCTTGAGAGTAGACTTATAGGCCTTATATTATGTAAAATGAGGTGCTCAATCCAATGGTGAAAACCACAATGTCCTATCTTTAACCGTTTTGGTGATCGAGTAAAATGGAGAATAATAGATATTTAAAAAAGTGATATATAAACATTTTATTCGTTTGTACCATTATCAACTCTTTAGAGTAGACTTATTGGACTTATTTTATGTAAAGTGAGGTGCTGAATCCACTGATGAAAACCGCAATGTCCTATCTTTAACGGTTTAGGAGATCGAGTAAAATGGAGAATAATAGATATTTGAAAATGTGATATATAAACATTTTTTTCGTTTGTACCTTTATCAACTTTTGAGAGTAGACTTATAGGACTTATTTTATGTAAAATAAGGTGCTAAATCCAGTGGTGAAAACCGCAATGTCCTATCTTTCACCGTTTAGGTCATCGAATAAAATGGAGAATAATAGATATTCAAAAATGTGATATATAACCATTTTATTCGTTTGTACCTTTATCAACTTTTGAGAGTAGACTTATAGAACTTATTTTATGTAAAATGAGTTGCTGAATCCACTGGTGAAAACCTCAATGTCCTATGTTTAACCGATTAGGACATCGAGTAAAATGGAAAATAATAGATATTTAAAAATGTGACATATAAACCTTTTATTCGTTTGTACCTTTATCAACTTTTGAGAGTAGACTTATAGGACTTATTTTATGTAAAATAAGGTGCTGAATCCACTGGTGAAAACCGCAATGTCCTATCTTTAACCGTTTAGGAAATCGGGTAAAATGGAGAATAATAGATAATTAAAAATGTGATATATAACCATTTTATTCGTTTGTACCTTTATCAACTCTTTAGAGTAGACTTATAAGACTTATTTTATGTAAAATAAGGTGCTGAATCCACCGGTGAAAACCGCAATGTCCTATCGTGAGCCGTTTAGGAGATAGAGTGAAATGGAGAATAATAGATATTTAAAAATGTGATATATTAACATTTTTTCCGTTTGTACCTTTATCAACTCGTTAGAGTAGACTTATAAGACTTATTTTATGTAAAATAAGGTGGTGATTCCACTGGTGAAAACCGCAATGTCCTATCTTTAACTGTTTAGGAGATCAAGTAAAATGAAGAATAATAGATATTTAAAAATGTGATATATAAACATTTTTTTCGTTTGTACCTTAATCAACTCTTGAGAGTGGACTTATAGGCCTTATATTATGTAAAATGAGGTGCTGAATCCAATGGTGGAAACCGCAATGTCCAATCTTTGACCGTTTAGGTGATTGAGTAAAATGGAGAATAATAGGTATTTAAAAATGTGATATATAAATATTTTATTCGTTTGTTCCTTTATTAACTCTTTAGAGTAGACTTATAGGACTTATTTTATGTAAAATGAGGTGCTGAATCCACTGGTGAAAACCGCAATGTCCTATCATTAACTGTTTAGGAGATCGAGTAAAATGGAGAATAATAGATATTTAAGAATGTGATATATAAACATTTTATTCGTTTGTACCTTTATCAACTCTTGAGAGTTGACTTATAGGAATTATTTTATGTAAAATGAGGTGCTGAATTCACTGGTGAAAATCGCAATGTCCTATCTTCAACCGTTTAGGAGATCGAGTGAAATGGAGAATAATAGATATTTAAAAATGTGAAATATAAACATTTTTTTCGTTTGTACCTTTATCAACCCTTTAGAGTTGACTTATAGGACTTATTTTATGTAAAATCAGGTGCTGAATCCACTGGTAAAAACCGCAATGTCCTATCTTTAACCGTTTAAGAGAAAGAGTAAAATGGAAAATAATATATATTTAAAAATGTGATATATAACCATTTTATTCGTTTGTACTTTTATCAACTCTTTAGAGTAGACTTATAGGACTAAATTTATGTAAAATGAGGTGCTGAATCCACTGGTGAAAACCGCAATGTCCTATCTTTCACTGTTTAGGATATCGAGTAAAATGGAGAATAATAGATATTTAAAAATGTGATATATAAACATTTTATTCGTTTGTACCTTTATCAACTCTTTAGAGTAGACTTATAGGACTAAATTTATGTAAAATGAGGTGCTGAATCCACTGGTGAAAACCGCAATGTCCTATCTTTATCTGTTTAGGTGATCGAGTAAAACGGAGAATATTAGGTATTTAAAAATGTGATATATAACCATTTTATTCGTTAGTACCTTTATCAACTCTTGAGAGTAGACTTATAGGCCTTATATTATGTAAAATGAGGTGCTCAATCCAATGGTGAAAACCACAATGTCCTATCTTTAACCGTTTTGTTGATCGAGTAAAATGGAGAATAATAGATATTTAAAAAAGTGATATATAAACATTTTATTCGTTTGTACCATTATCAACTCTTTAGAGTAGACTTATTGGACTTATTTAATGTAAAATGAGGTGCTGAATCCACTGATGAAAACCGCAATATCCTATCTTTAACGGTTTAGGAGATCGAGTAAAATGGAGAATAATAGATATTTGAAAATGTGATATATAAACCTTTTTTTCGTTTGTACCTTTATCAACTTTTGAGAGTAGACTTATAGGACTTATTTTATGTAAAATAAGGTGCTGAATCCAGTGGTGAAAACCGCAATGTCCTATCTTTCACTGTTTAGGTCATCGAATAAAATAGAGAATAATAGATATTCAAAAATGTGATATATAACCATTTTATTCGTTTGTACCTTTATCAACTTTTGAGAGTAGACTTATAGAACTTATTTTATGTAAAATGAGTTGCTGAATCCACTGGTGAAAACCGCAATGTCCTATGTTTAACCGATTAGGACATCGAGTAAAATGAAAAATAATAGATATTTAAAAATGTGATATATAAACCTTTTATTCGTTTGTACCTTTATCAACTTTTGAGAGTAGACTTATAGGACTTATTTTATGTAAAATAAGGTGCTGAATCCACTGGTGAAAACCGCAATGTCCTATCTTTTACCGTTTAGGAAATCGGGTAAAATGGAGAATAATAGATAATTAAAAATGTGATATATAACCATTTTATTCGTTTGTACCTTTATCAACTCTTTAGAGTAGACTTATAAGACTTATTTTATGTAAAATAAGGTGCTGAATCCACCGGTGAAAACCGCAATGTCCTATCTTTGACCGTTTAGGTGATCGAGTAAAATGGAGAATAATAGGTATTTAAAAATGAGATATATAACCATTTTATTCGTTTGTACCTTTATCAACTCTTTAGAGTTGACTTATATTACTAAATTGATGTAAAATGAGGTGCTGAATCCACTGGTGAAAACCGCAATGTCCTATCTTTAACTGTTTAGGAGATCGAGTAAAATGGAGAATAATAGATATTTAAAAATGTGATATATTAATATTTTTTCCGTTTGTACCTTTATCAACTCGTTAGAGTAGACTTATAAGACTTATTTTATGTAAAATAAGGTGCTGAATCCACTGGTGAAAACCGCAATGTCCTATCTTTAACTGTTTAAGAGATCGAGTAAAATGAAGAATAATAGATATTTAAAAATGTGATATATAAATATTTTTTTCGTTTGAACCTTAATCAACTCTTTAGAGTAGACTTATAGGACTTATTTTATGTAAAATGAGGTGCTGAATCCACTGGTAAAAACCGCAATGTACTATCTTTAACCGTTTAAGAGATCGAGTAAAATGGAGAATAATAGATATTTAAAAATGTGATATATAACCATTTTATTCGTTTGTACCTTTATCAACTCTTGAGAGTAGACTTATAGGACTTATTTTATGTAAAATGAGGTGCTGAATCCACTGGTGAAAACCGCAATGTCTTATCTTTAAGCGTTTAGGAGATCGAGTAAAATAGAGAGTAATAGATATTTAAAAATGTCATACATAAACATTTTATTCGTTTGTAACTTTATCAACTCTTTAGAGTAGACTTATAGGAATTATTTTATGTAAAATAAGGTGCTGAATCCACTGGTGAAAACCGCAATGTCCTATCTTTAACGGTTTAGGAGATCGAGTAAAATGGAGAATAATAGATATTTGAAAATGTAATATATAAACATTTTATTCGTTTGTACCTTTATCAACTCTTGAGAGTTAACTTAGAAGATTTATTTAATGTTAAATGAGGTGCTGAATCCACAGGTGAAAACCGCAATGTCCTATCTCTAACCGTTTAGGAGATCGAGTAAAATGGAGAATAATAGATATTTAAAAATGTGATATATAAGCATTTTATTCGTTTGTACGTTTATCAGCTCTTGAGAGTAGACTTATAGGACTTATTTAATGTAAAATGAGGTGCTGAATCCACTGATGAAAACCGCAATGTCCTATCTTTAACGGTTTAGGAGATCGAGTAAAATGGAGAATAATAGATATTTGAAAATGTAATATATAAACATTTTATTCGTTTGTACTTTTATCAACTTTTTAGAGTAGACTTATAGGAATTATTTTATGTAAAATGAGGTGCTGAATCCACTGATAAAAACCGCAATGTACTATCTTTAACCGTTTAGGAGATCGAGTAAAATGGAGAATAATAGATATTTAAAAATGTGATATATAACCATTTTATTCGTTTGTACCTTTATCAACTTTTTAGAGTAGACTTATAGGAATTATTTTATGTAAAATGAGGTGCTGAATCCACTGGTAAAAACCGCAATGTACTATCTTTAACCGTTTAGGAGATCGAGTAAAATGGAAAATAATAAATATTTAAAAATGTGATATATAACCATTTTATTCGTTTGTACCTTTATCAACTTTTTAGAGTAGACTTATAGGAATTATTTTATGTAAAATGAGGTGCTGAATCCACTGGTGAAAACCGCAATGTCCTATCGTGAACCGTTTAGGATATAGAGTGAAATGGAGAATAATAGATATTTAAAAATGTGATATAATAACATTTTTTCCGTTTGTACCTTTATCAACTCGTTAGAGTAGACTTATAAGACTTATTTTATGTAAAATAAGGTGCTGAATCCACTGGTGAAAACCGCAATGTCCCATCTTTAACTGTTTAGGAGATCGAGTAAAATGAAGAATAATAGATATTTAAAAATGTGATATATAAACATTTTTTTCGTTTGTACCTTAATCAACTCTTTAGAGTAGACTTATAGGACTTTTTTTATGTAAAATAAGGTGCTGAATCCACTGGTAAAAACCGCAATGTACTATCTTTAACCGTTTAGGAGATCGAGTAAAATGGAAAATAATAAATATTTAAAAATGTGATATATAAACATTTTATTCGTTTGTACCTTTATCAACTCTTGAGAGTTAACTTTGAAGATTTATTTAATGTAAAATGGGGTGCTGAATCCACTGGTAAAAACCGCAATGTCCTATCTTTAACCGTTTAGGAGATCGAGTAAAATGGAGAATAATAAATATTTTAAAATGTGGTATATAAACATTTTATGCGTTTGAACCTTTATCAACTCTTGAGAGTAGACTTATAGGACTTTTTTATGTAAAATAAGGTGCTGCATCCACTGGTGAAAACCGCAATGTCCTATCTTTAACCGTTTAGGAGATCGAGTAAAATGGAGAATAATAAATATTTTAAAATGTGGTATTTAACCATTTTATTCGTTTGTACCTTTATCAACTCTTGAGAGTAGACTTATAGGACTTATTTTATGTAAAATGAGGTGCTGAATTTACTGGTAAAAACCGCAATGTCCTATCTTTTACCGTTTAGGAGATCGAGTAAAATGGAAAATAATATATATTTAAAAATGTGATATTTAACCATTTTATTCGTTTGTACCTTTATCAACTCTTTAGAGTAGACTTATAGGACTAAATTTATGTAAAATGAGGTGCTGAATCCACTGGTGAAAACCGCAATGTCCTATCTTTAACTGTTTAGGAGAACGAGTAAAATGGAGAATAATAGATATTTAAAAATGTGATATATAAACATTTTATTCGTTTGTACCTTTATCAACTCTTAAGAGTTAACTTTGAAGATTTATTTAATGTAAAATGAGGTGCTGAATCCACTGGTGAAAACCGAAATGTCCTATCTTTAACTGTTTAGGAGATTGAGTAAAATGGAGAATAATAGATATTTAAGAATGTGATATATAAACATTTTATTCGTTTGTACCTTTATCAACTCTTGAGAGTAGACTTAGAGGACTTATTTTATGTAAAATGAGGTGCTGAATCCACTGGTGAAAACCGCAATATCCTATCGTGAACCGTTTAGGAGATAGAGTGAAATGGAAAATATTTGATATTTAAAAATGTGATATATAAACCTTTTATTCGTTTGTACCTTTATCAACTTTTGAGAGTAGACTTATAAGACTTATTTTATGTAAAATAAGGTGCTGAATCCACTGGTGAAAACCGCAATGTCCTATCTTTAACCGTTTAGAACATCGAGTAAAATGGATAATAATAGATATTTAAAAATGTGATATATAAACATTTTATTCGTTTGTACCTTTATCAACTCTTAAGAGTTAACTTTGAAGATTTATTTAATGTAAAATGAGGTGCTGAATCCACTGGTGAAAACCGCAATGTCCTATCTTTAACCGTTTAGGAGATCGAGTAAAATGGAGAATAATAAATATTTTAAAATGTGGTATATAAACATTTTATGCGTTTGAACCTTTATCAACTCTTGAGAGTAGACTTATAGGACTTTTTTATGTAAAATAAGGTGCTGCATCCACTGGTGAAAACCGCAATGTCCTATCTTTAACCGTTTAGGAGATCGAGTAAAATGGAGAATAATAAATATTTTAAAATGTGGTATTTAACCATTTTATTCGTTTGTACCTTTATCAACTCTTGAGAGTAGACTTATAGGACTTATTTTATGTAAAATGAGGTGCTGAATTTACTGGTAAAAACCGCAATGTCCTATCTTTTACCGTTTAGGAGATCGAGTAAAATGGAAAATAATATATATTTAAAAATGTGATATTTAACCATTTTATTCGTTTGTACCTTTATCAACTCTTTAGAGTAGACTTATAGGACTAAATTTATGTAAAATGAGGTGCTGAATCCACTGGTGAAAACCGCAATGTCCTATCTTTAACTGTTTAGGAGAACGAGTAAAATGGAGAATAATAGATATTTAAAAATGTGATATATAAACATTTTATTCGTTTGTACCTTTATCAACTCTTAAGAGTTAACTTTGAAGATTTATTTAATGTAAAATGAGGTGCTGAATCCACTGGTGAAAACCGAAATGTCCTATCTTTAACTGTTTAGGAGATTGAGTAAAATGGAGAATAATAGATATTTAAGAATGTGATATATAAACATTTTATTCGTTTGTACCTTTATCAACTCTTGAGAGTAGACTTAGAGGACTTATTTTATGTAAAATGAGGTGCTGAATCCACTGGTGAAAACCGCAATATCCTATCGTGAACCGTTTAGGAGATAGAGTGAAATGGAAAATATTTGATATTTAAAAATGTGATATATAAACCTTTTATTCGTTTGTACCTTTATCAACTTTTGAGAGTAGACTTATAAGACTTATTTTATGTAAAATAAGGTGCTGAATCCACTGGTGAAAACCGCAATGTCCTATCTTTAACCGTTTAGAACATCGAGTAAAATGGATAATAATAGATATTTAAAAATGTGATATATAAACATTTTATTCGTTTGTACCTTTATCAACTCTTAAGAGTTAACTTTGAAGATTTATTTAATGTAAAATGAGGTGCTGAATCCACTGGTGAAAACCGAAATGTCCTATCTTTAACTGTTTAGGAGAACGAGTAAAATGGAGAATAATAGATATTTAAAAATGTGATATATAAACATTTTATTCGTTTGTACCTTTATCAACTCTTAAGAGTTAACTTTGAAGATTTATTTAATGTAAAATGAGGTGCTGAATCCACTGGTGAAAACCGAAATGTCCTATCTTTAACTGTTTAGGAGATTGAGTAAAATGGAGAATAATAGATATTTAAGAATGTGATATATAAACATTTTATTCGTTTGTACCTTTATCAACTTTTGAGAGTAGACTTATAAGACTTATTTTATGTAAAATAAGGTGCTGAATACACTGGTTAAAACCGCAATGTCCTATCTTTAACCGTTTAGAACATCGAGTAAAATGGATAATAATAGATATTTAAAAATGTGATATATAAACATTTTATTCGGTTGTACCTTTATCAACTCTTGAGAGTAGACTTAGAGGACTTATTTTATGTAAAATGTGGTGCTGAATCCACTGGTGAAAACCGCAATGTCCTATCGTGAACCGTTTAGGAGATAGAGTGAAATGGAAAATAATAGATATTTAAAAATGTGATATATTAACATTTTTTCCGTTTGTACCTTTATCAACTCGTTAGAGTAGACTTATAAGACTTATTTTATATAAAATAAGGTGCTGAATCCACTGGTGAAAACCGCAATGTCCTATCTTTAACTGTTTAGGAGATCGAGTAAAATGAAGAATAATAGATATTTAAAAATGTGATATATTAACATTTTTTTCGTTTGTACCTTTATCAACTCTTTAGAGTAGACTTATTGAACTTATTTTATGTAAAATGAGGTGCTGAATCCACCGGTGAAAACCGCAATGTCCTATCTTTAACCGTTTAGGAGATCGAGTGAAATGGAGAATAATAGATATTTAAAAATGTGATATATAAATATTTTATTCGTTTGTTCCTTTATGAACTCTTGAGAGTAGACTTATAGGCCTTATATTATGTAAAATGAGGTGCTCAATCCAATGGTGAAAACCACAATGTCCTATCTTTAACCGTTTTGGTGATCGAGTAAAATGGAGAATAATGGATATTTAAAAAAGTGATATATAAACATTTTATTCGTTTGTACCATTATCAACTCTTTAGAGTAGACTTATTGGACTTATTTAATGTAAAATGAGGTGCTGAATCCACTGGTAAAAACCGCAATGTACTATCTTTAACCGTTTAGGAGATCGAGTAAAATGGAAAATAATAAATATTTAAAAATGTGATATATAAACATTTTATACGTTTGTACCTTTATCAACTCTTGAGAGTTAACTTTGAAGATTTATTTAATGTAAAATGGGGTGCTGAATCCACTGGTAAAAACCGCAATGTCCTATCTTTAACCGTTTAGGAGATCGAGTAAAATGGAGAATAATAAATATTTTAAAATGTGGTATATAAACATTTTATGCGTTTGTACCTTTATCAACTCTTGAGGGTAGACTTATAGGACTTTTTTAATGTAAAATAAGGTGCTGCATCCACTGGCGAAAACCGCAATGTCCTATCTTTAACCGTTTAGGAGATCGAGTAAAATGGAGAATAATAGATATTTTAAAATGTGGTATTTAACCATTTTATTCGTTTGTACCTTTATCAACTCTTGAGAGTAGACTTATAGGACTTATTTTATGTAAAATGAGGTGCTGAATTTACTGGTAAAAACCGCAATGTCCTATCTTTTACCGTTTAGGAGATCGAGTAAAATGGAAAATAATATATATTTAAAAATGTGATATTTAACCATTTTATTCGTTTGTACCTTTATCAACTCTTTAGAGTAGACTTATAGGACTAAATTTATGTAAAATGAGGTGCTGAATCCACTGGTGAAAACCGCAATGTCCTATCTTTAACTGTTTAGGAGAACGAGTAAAATGGAGAATAATAGATATTTAAAAATGTGATATATAAACATTTTATTCGTTTGTACCTTTATCAACTCTTAAGAGTTAACTTTGAAGATTTATTTAATGTAAAATGAGGTGCTGAATCCACTGGTGAAAACCGAAATGTCCTATCTTTAACTGTTTAGGAGAACGAGTAAAATGGAGAATAATAGATATTTAAAAATGTGATATATAAACATTTTATTCGTTTGTACCTTTATCAACTCTTAAGAGTTAACTTTGAAGATTTATTTAATGTAAAATGAGGTGCTGAATCCACTGGTGAAAACCGAAATGTCCTATCTTTAACTGTTTAGGAGATTGAGTAAAATGGAGAATAATAGATATTTAAGAATGTGATATATAAACATTTTATTCGTTTGTACCTTTATCAACTTTTGAGAGTAGACTTATAAGACTTATTTTATGTAAAATAAGGTGCTGAATACACTGGTTAAAACCGCAATGTCCTATCTTTAACCGTTTAGAACATCGAGTAAAATGGATAATAATAGATATTTAAAAATGTGATATATAAACATTTTATTCGGTTGTACCTTTATCAACTCTTGAGAGTAGACTTAGAGGACTTATTTTATGTAAAATGTGGTGCTGAATCCACTGGTGAAAACCGCAATGTCCTATCGTGAACCGTTTAGGAGATAGAGTGAAATGGAAAATAATAGATATTTAAAAATGTGATATATTAACATTTTTTCCGTTTGTACCTTTATCAACTCGTTAGAGTAGACTTATAAGACTTATTTTATATAAAATAAGGTGCTGAATCCACTGGTGAAAACCGCAATGTCCTATCTTTAACTGTTTAGGAGATCGAGTAAAATGAAGAATAATAGATATTTAAAAATGTGATATATTAACATTTTTTTCGTTTGTACCTTTATCAACTCTTTAGAGTAGACTTATTGAACTTATTTTATGTAAAATGAGGTGCTGAATCCACCGGTGAAAACCGCAATGTCCTATCTTTAACCGTTTAGGAGATCGAGTGAAATGGAGAATAATAGATATTTAAAAATGTGATATATAAATATTTTATTCGTTTGTTCCTTTATGAACTCTTGAGAGTAGACTTATAGGCCTTATATTATGTAAAATGAGGTGCTCAATCCAATGGTGAAAACCACAATGTCCTATCTTTAACCGTTTTGGTGATCGAGTAAAATGGAGAATAATGGATATTTAAAAAAGTGATATATAAACATTTTATTCGTTTGTACCATTATCAACTCTTTAGAGTAGACTTATTGGACTTATTTAATGTAAAATGAGGTGCTGAATCCACTGGTTAAAACCGCAATGTACTATCTTTAACCGTTTAGGAGATCGAGTAAAATGGAAAATAATAAATATTTAAAAATGTGATATATAAACATTTTATTCGTTTGTACCTTTATCAACTCTTGAGAGTTAACTTTGAAGATTTATTTAATGTAAAATGGGGTGCTGAATCCACTGGTAAAAACCGCAATGTCCTATCTTTAACCGTTTAGGAGATCGAGTAAAATGGAGAATAATAAATATTTTAAAATGTGGTATATAAACATTTTATGCGTTTGTACCTTTATCAACTCTTGAGGGTAGACTTATAGGACTTTTTTAATGTAAAATAAGGTGCTGCATCCACTGGCGAAAACCGCAATGTCCTATCTTTAACCGTTTAGGAGATCGAGTAAAATGGAGAATAATAGATATTTTAAAATGTGGTATTTAACCATTTTATTCGTTTGTACCTTTATCAACTCTTGAGAGTAGACTTATAGGACTTATTTTATGTAAAATGAGGTGCTGAATTTACTGGTAAAAACCGCAATGTCCTATCTTTTACCGTTTAGGAGATCGAGTAAAATGGAAAATAATATATATTTAAAAATGTGATATTTAACCATTTTATTCGTTTGTACCTTTATCAACTCTTTAGAGTAGACTTATAGGACTAAATTTATGTAAAATGAGGTGCTGAATCCACTGGTGAAAACCGCAATGTCCTATCTTTAACTGTTTAGGAGAACGAGTAAAATGGAGAATAATAGATATTTAAAAATGTGATATATAAACATTTTATTCGTTTGTACCTTTATCAACTCTTAAGAGTTAACTTTGAAGATTTATTTAATGTAAAATGAGGTGCTGAATCCACTGGTGAAAACCGAAATGTCCTATCTTTAACTGTTTAGGAGATTGAGTAAAATGGAGAATAATAGATATTTAAGAATGTGATATATAAACATTTTATTCGTTTGTACCTTTATCAACTTTTGAGAGTAGACTTATAAGACTTATTTTATGTAAAATAAGGTGCTGAATCCACTGGTGAAAACCGCAATGTCCTATCTTTAACCGATTAGGACATCGAGTAAAATGGAGAATAATAGATATTTAAAAATGTGATATATAAACCTTTTATTCGTTTGTACCTTTATCAACTTTTGAGAGTAGACTTATAAGACTTATTTTATGTAAAATAAGGTGCTGAATCCACTGGTGAAAACCGCAATGTCCTATCTTTAACCGTTTAGAACATCGAGTAAAATGGATAATAATAGATATTTAAAAATGTGATATATAAACATTTTATTCGGTTGTACCTTTATCAACTCTTGAGAGTAGACTTAGAGGACTTATTTTATGTAAAATGTGGTGCTGAATCCACTGGTGAAAACCGCAATGTCCTATCGTGAACCGTTTAGGAGATAGAGTGAAATGGAAAATAATAGATATTTAAAAATGTGATATATTAACATTTTTTCCGTTTGTACCTTTATCAACTCGTTAGAGTAGACTTATAAGACTTATTTTATATAAAATAAGGTGCTGAATCCACTGGTGAAAACCGCAATGTCCTATCTTTAACTGTTTAGGAGATCGAGTAAAATGAAGAATAATAGATATTTAAAAATGTGATATATTAACATTTTTTTCGTTTGTACCTTTATCAACTCTTTAGAGTGGACTTATTGAACTTATTTTATGTAAAATGAGGTGCTGAATCCACCGGTGAAAACCGCAATGTCCTATCTTTAACCGTTTAGGAGATCGAGTGAAATGGAGAATAATAGATATTTAAAAATGTGATATATAAATATTTTATTCGTTTGTTCCTTTATGAACTCTTGAGAGTAGACTTATAGGCCTTATATTATGTAAAATGAGGTGCTCAATCCAATGGTGAAAACCACAATGTCCTATCTTTAACCGTTTTGGTGATCGAGTAAAATGGAGAATAATGGATATTTAAAAAAGTGATATATAAACATTTTATTCGTTTGTACCATTATCAACTCTTTAGAGTAGACTTATTGGACTTATTTAATGTAAAATGAGGTGCTGAATCCACTGGTAAAAACCGCAATGTACTATCTTTAACCGTTTAGGAGATCGAGTAAAATGGAAAATAATAAATATTTAAAAATGTGATATATAAACATTTTATTCGTTTGTACCTTTATCAACTCTTGAGAGTTAACTATGAAGATTTATTTAATGTAAAATGGGGTGCTGAATCCACTGGTAAAAACCGCAATGTCCTATCTTTAACCGTTTAGGAGATCGAGTAAAATGGAGAATAATAAATATTTTAAAATGTGGTATATAAACATTTTATGCGTTTGTACCTTTATCAACTCTTGAGAGTAGACTTATAGGACTTTTTTTATGTAAAATAAGGTGCTGCATCCACTGGCGAAAACCGCAATGTCCTATCTTTAACCGTTTAGGAGATCGAGTAAAATGGAGAATAATAAATATTTTAAAATGTGGTATATAAACATTTTATGCGTTTGTACCTTTATCAACTCTTGAGAGTAGACTTATAGGACTTATTTTATGTAAAATGAGGTGCTGAATTTACTGGTAAAAACCGCAATGTCCTATCTTTTACCGTTTAGGAGATCGAGTAAAATGGAAAATAATATATATTTAAAAATGTGATATTTAACCATTTTATTCGTTTGTACCTTTATCAACTCTTTAGAGTAGACTTATAGGACTAAATTTATGTAAAATGAGGTGCTGAATCCACTGGTGAAAACCGCAATGTCCTATCTTTAACTGTTTAGGAGAACGAGTAAAATGGAGAATAATAGATATTTAAAAATGTGATATATAAACATTTTATTCGTTTGTACCTTTATCAACTCTTAAGAGTTAACTTTGAAGATTTATTTAATGTAAAATGAGGTGCTGAATCCACTGGTGAAAACCGAAATGTCCTATCTTTAACTGTTTAGGAGATTGAGTAAAATGGAGAATAATAGATATTTAAGAATGTGATATATAAACATTTTATTCGTTTGTACCTTTATCAACTTTTGAGAGTAGACTTATAAGACTTATTTATGTAAAATAAGGTGCTGAATCCACTGGTGAAAACCGCAATGTCCTATCTTTAACCGTTTAGAACATCGAGTAAAATGGATAATAATAGATATTTAAAAATGTGATATATAAATATTTTATTCGTTTGTTCCTTTATGAACTCTTGAGAGTAGACTTATAGGCCTTATATTATGTAAAATGAGGTGCTCAATCCAATGGTGAAAACCACAATGTCCTATCTTTAACCGTTTTGGTGATCGAGTAAAATGGAGAATAATGGATATTTAAAAAAGTGATATATAAACATTTTATTCGTTTGTACCATTATCAACTCTTTAGAGTAGACTTATTGGACTTATTTAATGTAAAATGAGGTGCTGAATCCACTGGTAAAAACCGCAATGTACTATCTTTAACCGTTTAGGAGATCGAGTAAAATGGAAAATAATAAATATTTAAAAATGTGATATATAAACATTTTATTCGTTTGTACCTTTATCAACTCTTGAGAGTTAACTTTGAAGATTTATTTAATGTAAAATGGGGTGCTGAATCCACTGGTAAAAACCGCAATGTCCTATCTTTAACCGTTTAGGAGATCGAGTAAAATGGAGAATAATAAATATTTTAAAATGTGGTATATAAACATTTTATGCGTTTGTACCTTTATCAACTCTTGAGAGTAGACTTATAGGACTTTTTTTATGTAAAATAAGGTGCTGCATCCACTGGCGAAAACCGCAATGTCCTATCTTTAACCGTTTAGGAGATCGAGTAAAATGGAGAATAATAGATATTTTAAAATGTGGTATTTAACCATTTTATTCGTTTGTACCTTTATCAACTCTTGAGAGTAGACTTATAGGACTTATTTTATGTAAAATGAGGTGCTGAATTTACTGGTAAAAACCGCAATGTCCTATCTTTTACCGATTAGGAGATCGAGTAAAATGGAAAATAATATATATTTAAAAATGTGATATTTAACCATTTTATTCGTTTGTACCTTTATCAACTCTTTAGAGTAGACTTATAGGACTAAATTTATGTAAAATGAGGTGCTGAATCCACTGGTGAAAACCGCAATGTCCTATCTTTAACTGTTTAGGAGAACGAGTAAAATGGAGAATAATAGATATTTAAAAATGTGATATATAAACATTTTATTCGTTTGTACCTTTATCAACTCTTAAGAGTTAACTTTGAAGATTTATTTAATGTAAAATGAGGTGCTGAATCCACTGGTGAAAACCGAAATGTCCTATCTTTAACTGTTTAGGAGATTGAGTAAAATGGAGAATAATAGATATTTAAGAATGTGATATATAAACATTTTATTCGTTTGTACCTTTATCAACTTTTGAGAGTAGACTTATAAGACTTATTTATGTAAAATAATTTGCTGAATCCACTGGTGAAAACCGCAATGTCCTATCTTTAACCGTTTAGAACATCGAGTAAAATGGATAATAATAGATATTTAAAAATGTGATATATAAACATTTTATTCGGTTGTACCTTTATCAACTTTTGAGAGTAGACTTAGAGGACTTATTTTATGTAAAATGAGGTGCTGAATCCACTGGTGAAAACCGCAATGTCCTATCGTGAACCGTTTAGGAGATAGAGTGAAATGGAAAATAATTGATATTTAAAAATGTGATATATAACCATTTTATTCGTTTGTACCTTTATCAACTTTTGAGAGTAGACTTATAGAACTTATTTTATGTAAAATAAGGTGCTGAATCCACTGGTGAAAACCGCAATGTCCTATCTTTAACTGTTTAGGAGATCTTGTAAAATGAAGAATAATAGATATTTAAAAATGTGATATATTAACATTTTTTTCGTTTGTACCTTTATCAACTCTTTAGAGTAGACTTATTGAACTTATTTTATGTAAAATGAGGTGCTGAATCCACCGGTGAAAACCGCAATGTCCTATCTTTAACCGTTTAGGAGATCGAGTGAAATGGAGAATAATAGATATTTAAAAATGTGATATATAAATATTTTATTCGTTTGTTCCTTTATGAACTCTTGAGAGTAGACTTATAGGCCTTATATTATGTAAAATGAGGTGCTCAATCCAATGGTGAAAACCACAATGTCCTATCTTTAACCGTTTTGGTGATCGAGTAAAATGGAGAATAATAGATATTTAAAAAAGTGATATATAAACATTTTATTCGTTTGTACCATTATCAACTCTTTAGAGTAGACTTATTGGACTTATTTAATGTAAAATGAGGTGCTGAATCCACTGATGAAAACCGCAATGTCCTATCTTTAACGGTTTAGGAGATCGAGTAAAATGGAGAATAATAGATATTTGAAAATGTGATATATAAACATTTTTTTCGTTTGTACCTTTATCAACTTTTGAGAGTAGACTTATAGGACTTATTTTATGTAAAATAAGGTGCTGAATCCAGTGGTGAAAACCGCAATGTCCTATCTTTCACCGTTTAGGAGATCGAGTAAAATGGAGAATAATAGATATTTAAGAATGTGATATATAATCATTTTATTCGTTTGTACCTTTATCAACTCTTTAGAGTAGACTTATTGAACTTATTTTATGTAAAATGAGGTGCTGAATCCACCGGTGAAAACCGCAATGTCCTATCTTTAACCGTTTAGGAGATCGAGTGAAATGGAGAATAATAGATATTTAAAAATGTGATATATAAATATTTTATTCGTTTGTTCCTTTATGAACTCTTGAGAGTAGACTTATAGGCCTTATATTATGTAAAATGAGGTGCTCAATCCAATGGTGAAAACCACAATGTCCTATCTTTAACCGTTTTGGTGATCGAGTAAAATGGAGAATAATGGATATTTAAAAAAGTGATATATAAACATTTTATTCGTTTGTACCATTATCAACTCTTTAGAGTAGACTTATTGGACTTATTTAATGTAAAATGAGGTGCTGAATCCACTGGTTAAAACCGCAATGTACTATCTTTAACCGTTTAGGAGATCGAGTAAAATGGAAAATAATAAATATTTAAAAATGTGATATATAAACATTTTATTCGTTTGTACCTTTATCAACTCTTGAGAGTTAACTTTGAAGATTTATTTAATGTAAAATGGGGTGCTGAATCCACTGGTAAAAACCGCAATGTCCTATCTTTAACCGTTTAGGAGATCGAGTAAAATGGAGAATAATAAATATTTTAAAATGTGGTATATAAACATTTTATGCGTTTGTACCTTTATCAACTCTTGAGGGTAGACTTATAGGACTTTTTTAATGTAAAATAAGGTGCTGCATCCATTGGCGAAAACCGCAATGTCCTATCTTTAACCGTTTAGGAGATCGAGTAAAATGGAGAATAATAGATATTTTAAAATGTGGTATTTAACCATTTTATTCGTTTGTACCTTTATCAACTCTTGAGAGTAGACTTATAGGACTTATTTTATGTAAAATGAGGTGCTGAATTTACTGGTAAAAACCGCAATGTCTTATCTTTTACCGTTTAGGAGATCGAGTAAAATGGAAAATAATATATATTTAAAAATGTGATATTTAACCATTTTATTCGTTTGTACCTTTATCAACTCTTTAGAGTAGACTTATAGGACTAAATTTATGTAAAATGAGGTGCTGAATCCACTGGTGAAAACCGCAATGTCCTATCTTTAACTGTTTAGGAGAACGAGTAAAATGGAGAATAATAGATATTTAAAAATGTGATATATAAACATTTTATTCGTTTGTACCTTTATCAACTCTTAAGAGTTAACTTTGAAGATTTATTTAATGTAAAATGAGGTGCTGAATCCACTGGTGAAAACCGAAATGTCCTATCTTTAACTGTTTAGGAGATTGAGTAAAATGGAGAATAATAGATATTTAAGAATGTGATATATAAACATTTTATTCGTTTGTACCTTTATCAACTTTTGAGAGTAGACTTATAAGACTTATTTTATGTAAAATAAGGTGCTGAATCCACTGGTGAAAACCGCAATGTCCTATCTTTAACCGATTAGGACATCGAGTAAAATGGAGAATAATAGATATTTAAAAATGTGATATATAAACCTTTTATTCGTTTGTACCTTTATCAACTTTTGAGAGTAGACTTATAAGACTTATTTTATGTAAAATAAGGTGCTGAATCCACTGGTGAAAACCGCAATGTCCTATCTTTAACCGTTTAGAACATCGAGTAAAATGGATAATAATAGATATTTAAAAATGTGATATATAAACATTTTATTCGGTTGTACCATTATCAACTCTTGAGAGTAGACTTAGAGGACTTATTTTATGTAAAATGTGGTGCTGAATCCACTGGTGAAAACCGCAATGTCCTATCGTGAACCGTTTAGGAGATAGAGTGAAATGGAAAATAATAGATATTTAAAAATGTGATATATTAACATTTTTTCCGTTTGTACCTTTATCAACTCGTTAGAGTAGACTTATAAGACTTATTTTATATAAAATAAGGTGCTGAATCCACTGGTGAAAACCGCAATGTCCTATCTTTAACTGTTTAGGAGATCGAGTAAAATGAAGAATAATAGATATTTAAAAATGTGATATATTAACATTTTTTTCGTTTGTACCTTTATCAACTCTTTAGAGTGGACTTATTGAACTTATTTTATGTAAAATGAGGTGCTGAATCCACCGGTGAAAACCGCAATGTCCTATCTTTAACCGTTTAGGAGATCGAGTGAAATGGAGAATAATAGATATTTAAAAATGTGATATATAAATATTTTATTCGTTTGTTCCTTTATGAACTCTTGAGAGTAGACTTATAGGCCTTATATTATGTAAAATGAGGTGCTCAATCCAATGGTGAAAACCACAATGTCCTATCTTTAACCGTTTTGGTGATCGAGTAAAATGGAGAATAATGGATATTTAAAAAAGTGATATATAAACATTTTATTCGTTTGTACCATTATCAACTCTTTAGAGTAGACTTATTGGACTTATTTAATGTAAAATGAGGTGCTGAATCCACTGGTAAAAACCGCAATGTACTATCTTTAACCGTTTAGGAGATCGAGTAAAATGGAAAATAATAAATATTTAAAAATGTGATATATAAACATTTTATTCGTTTGTACCTTTATCAACTCTTGAGAGTTAACTATGAAGATTTATTTAATGTAAAATGGGGTGCTGAATCCACTGGTAAAAACCGCAATGTCCTATCTTTAACCGTTTAGGAGATCGAGTAAAATGGAGAATAATAAATATTTTAAAATGTGGTATATAAACATTTTATGCGTTTGTACCTTTATCAACTCTTGAGAGTAGACTTATAGGACTTTTTTTATGTAAAATAAGGTGCTGCATCCACTGGCGAAAACCGCAATGTCCTATCTTTAACCGTTTAGGAGATCGAGTAAAATGGAGAATAATAGATATTTTAAAATGTGGTATTTAACCATTTTATTCGTTTGTACCTTTATCAACTCTTGAGAGTAGACTTATAGGACTTATTTTATGTAAAATGAGGTGCTGAATTTACTGGTAAAAACCGCAATGTCCTATCTTTTACCGTTTAGGAGATCGAGTAAAATGGAAAATAATATATATTTAAAAATGTGATATTTAACCATTTTATTCGTTTGTACCTTTATCAACTCTTTAGAGTAGACTTATAGGACTAAATTTATGTAAAATGAGGTGCTGAATCCACTGGTGAAAACCGCAATGTCCTATCTTTAACTGTTTAGGAGAACGAGTAAAATGGAGAATAATAGATATTTAAAAATGTGATATATAAACATTTTATTCGTTTGTACCTTTATCAACTCTTAAGAGTTAACTTTGAAGATTTATTTAATGTAAAATGAGGTGCTGAATCCACTGGTGAAAACCGAAATGTCCTATCTTTAACTGTTTAGGAGATTGAGTAAAATGGAGAATAATAGATATTTAAGAATGTGATATATAAACATTTTATTCGTTTGTACCTTTATCAACTTTTGAGAGTAGACTTATAAGACTTATTTATGTAAAATAAGGTGCTGAATCCACTGGTGAAAACCGCAATGTCCTATCTTTAACCGTTTAGAACATCGAGTAAAATGGATAATAATAGATATTTAAAAATGTGATATATAAATATTTTATTCGTTTGTTCCTTTATGAACTCTTGAGAGTAGACTTATAGGCCTTATATTATGTAAAATGAGGTGCTCAATCCAATGGTGAAAACCACAATGTCCTATCTTTAACCGTTTTGGTGATCGAGTAAAATGGAGAATAATGGATATTTAAAAAAGTGATATATAAACATTTTATTCGTTTGTACCATTATCAACTCTTTAGAGTAGACTTATTGGACTTATTTAATGTAAAATGAGGTGCTGAATCCACTGGTAAAAACCGCAATGTACTATCTTTAACCGTTTAGGAGATCGAGTAAAATGGAAAATAATAAATATTTAAAAATGTGATATATAAACATTTTATTCGTTTGTACCTTTATCAACTCTTGAGAGTTAACTTTGAAGATTTATTTAATGTAAAATGGGGTGCTGAATCCACTGGTAAAAACCGCAATGTCCTATCTTTAACCGTTTAGGAGATCGAGTAAAATGGAGAATAATAAATATTTTAAAATGTGGTATATAAACATTTTATGCGTTTGTACCTTTATCAACTCTTGAGAGTAGACTTATAGGACTTTTTTTATGTAAAATAAGGTGCTGCATCCACTGGCGAAAACCGCAATGTCCTATCTTTAACCGTTTAGGAGATCGAGTAAAATGGAGAATAATAGATATTTTAAAATGTGGTATTTAACCATTTTATTCGTTTGTACCTTTATCAACTCTTGAGAGTAGACTTATAGGACTTATTTTATGTAAAATGAGGTGCTGAATTTACTGGTAAAAACCGCAATGTCCTATCTTTTACCGATTAGGAGATCGAGTAAAATGGAAAATAATATATATTTAAAAATGTGATATTTAACCATTTTATTCGTTTGTACCTTTATCAACTCTTTAGAGTAGACTTATAGGACTAAATTTATGTAAAATGAGGTGCTGAATCCACTGGTGAAAACCGCAATGTCCTATCTTTAACTGTTTAGGAGAACGAGTAAAATGGAGAATAATAGATATTTAAAAATGTGATATATAAACATTTTATTCGTTTGTACCTTTATCAACTCTTAAGAGTTAACTTTGAAGATTTATTTAATGTAAAATGAGGTGCTGAATCCACTGGTGAAAACCGAAATGTCCTATCTTTAACTGTTTAGGAGATTGAGTAAAATGGAGAATAATAGATATTTAAGAATGTGATATATAAACATTTTATTCGTTTGTACCTTTATCAACTTTTGAGAGTAGACTTATAAGACTTATTTATGTAAAATAAGGTGCTGAATCCACTGGTGAAAACCGCAATGTCCTATCTTTAACCGTTTAGAACATCGAGTAAAATGGATAATAATAGATATTTAAAAATGTGATATATAAACATTTTATTCGGTTGTACCTTTATCAACTTTTGAGAGTAGACTTAGAGGACTTATTTTATGTAAAATGAGGTGCTGAATCCACTGGTGAAAACCGCAATGTCCTATCGTGAACCGTTTAGGAGATAGAGTGAAATGGAAAATAATTGATATTTAAAAATGTGATATATAACCATTTTATTCGTTTGTACCTTTATCAACTTTTGAGAGTAGACTTATAGAACTTATTTTATGTAAAATAAGGTGCTGAATCCACTGGTGAAAACCGCAATGTCCTATCTTTAACTGTTTAGGAGATCGAGTAAAATGAAGAATAATAGATATTTAAAAATGTGATATATTAACATTTTTTTCGTTTGTACCTTTATCAACTCTTTAGAGTAGACTTATTGAACTTATTTTATGTAAAATGAGGTGCTGAATCCACCGGTGAAAACCGCAATGTCCTATCTTTAACCGTTTAGGAGATCGAGTGAAATGGAGAATAATAGATATTTAAAAATGTGATATATAAATATTTTATTCGTTTGTTCCTTTATGAACTCTTGAGAGTAGACTTATAGGCCTTATATTATGTAAAATGAGGTGCTCAATCCAATGGTGAAAACCACAATGTCCTATCTTTAACCGTTTTGGTGATCGAGTAAAATGGAGAATAATAGATATTTAAAAAAGTGATATATAAACATTTTATTCGTTTGTACCATTATCAACTCTTTAGAGTAGACTTATTGGACTTATTTAATGTAAAATGAGGTGCTGAATCCACTGATGAAAACCGCAATGTCCTATCTTTAACGGTTTAGGAGATCGAGTAAAATGGAGAATAATAGATATTTGAAAATGTGATATATAAACATTTTTTTCGTTTGTACCTTTATCAACTTTTGAGAGTAGACTTATAGGACTTATTTTATGTAAAATAAGGTGCTGAATCCAGTGGTGAAAACCGCAATGTCCTATCTTTCACCGTTTAGGAGATCGAGTAAAATGGAGAATAATAGATATTTAAGAATGTGATATATAATCATTTTATTCGTTTGTACCTTTATCAACTCTTTAGAGTAAACTTATAGGAATTATTTTATGTAAAATGAGTTGCTGAATCCACTGGTGAAAACCTCAATGTCCTATGTTTAACCGATTAGGACATCGAGTAAAATGGAAAATAATAGATATTTAAAAATGTGATATATAAACCTTTTATTCGTTTGTACCTTTATCAACTTTTGACAGTAGACTTATAGGACTTATTTTATGTAAAATAAGGTGCTGAATCCACTGGTGAAAACCGCAATGTCCTATCTTTAACTGTTTAGGAGATCGAGTAAAATGGAGAATAATAGATATTTAAAAATGTGATATATTAACATTTTTTCCGTTTGAACCTTTATCAACTCGTTAGAGTAGACTTATAAGACTTATTTTATGTAAAATAAGGTGCTGAATCCACAGGTGAAAACCGCAATGTCCTATCTCTAACCGTTTAGGAGATCGTGTAAAATGGAGAATAATAGATATTTAAATATGTGATATATAAGCATTTTATTCGTTTGTACGTTTATCAACTCTTGAGAGTAGACTTATAGGACTTATTTAATGTAAAATGAGGTGCTGAATCCACTGATGAAAACCGCAATGTCCTATCTTTAACGGTTTAGGAGATCGAGTAAAATGGAGAATAATAGATATTTGAAAATGTGATATATAAACATTTTATTCGTTTGTACCTTTATCAACTCTTTAGAGTAGACTTATAGGACTTATTTTATGTAAAATAAGGTGCTGAATCCACTGGTGAAAACCGCAATGTCCTATCTTTAACCGTTTAGGAAATCGGGTAAAATGGAGAATAATAGATAATTAAAAATGTGATATATAACCATTTTATTCGTTTGTACCTTTATCAACTCTTTAGAGTAGACTTATAAGACTTATTTTATGTAAAATAAGGTGCTGAATTTACCGGTGAAAACCGCAATGTCCTATCTTTGACCGTTTAGGTGATCGAGTAAAATGGAAAATAATAGGTATTTAAAAATGAGATATATAACCATTTTATTCGTTTGTACCTTTATCAACTCTTTAGAGTAGACTTATAGGACTTATTTTATGTAAAATGAGGTGCTGAATCCACTGGTAAAAACCGCAATGTACTATCTTTAACCGTTTAGGAGATCGAGTAAAATGGAGAATAATAGATATTTAAAAATGTGATATATAACCATTTTATTCGTTTGTACCTTTATCAACTCTTGAGAGTAGACTTATAGGACTTATTTTATGTAAAATGAGGTGCTGAATCCACTGGTGAAAACCGCAATGTCTTATCTTTAAGCGTTTAGGAGATCGAGTAAAATAGAGAGTAGTAGATATTTAAAAATGTCATACATAAACATTTTATTCGTTTGTACCTTTATCAACTCTTTAGAGTAGACTTATAGGAATTATTTTATGTAAAATAAGGTGCAGAATCCACTGGTGAAAACCGCAATGTCCTATCTTTAACGGTTTAGGAGATCGAGTAAAATGGAGAATAATAGATATTTGAAAATGTAATATATAAACATTTTATACGTTTGTACCTTTATCAACTCTTGAGAGTTAACTTAGAAGATTTATTTAATGTTAAATGAGATGCTGAATAAACAGGTGAAAACCGCAATGTCCTATCTCTAACCGTTTAGGAGATCGAGTAAAATGGAGAATAATAGATATTTAAAAATGTGATATATAAGCATTTTATTCGTTTGTACGTTTATCAACTCTTGAGAGTAGACTTATAGGACTTATTTAATGTAAAATGAGGTGCTGAATCCACTGATGAAAACCGCAATGTCCTATCTTTTACGGTTTAGGAGATCGAGTAAAATGGAGAATAATAGATATTTGAAAATGTAATATATAAACATTTTATTCGTTTGTACCTTTATCAACTTTTTAGAGTAGACTTATAGGAATTATTTTATGTAAAATGAGGTGCTGAATCCACTGGTAAAAACCGCAATGTACTATCTTTAACCGTTTAGGAGATCGAGTAAAATGGAGAATAATAGATATTTAAAAATGTGATATATAACCATTTTATTCGTTTGTACCTTTATCAACTTTTTAGAGTAGACTTATAGGAATTATTTTATGTAAAATGAGGTGCTGAATCCACTGGTAAAAACCGCAATGTACTATCTTTAACCGTTTAGGAGATCGAGTAAAATGGAAAATAATAAATATTTAAAAATGTGATATATAAACATTTTATTCGTTTGTACCTTTATCAACTCTTGAGAGTTAACTTTGAAGATTTATTCAATGTAAAATGAGGTGCTGAATCCACTGGTGAAAACCGCAATGTCCTATCGTGAACCGTTTAGGATATAGAGTGAAATGGAGAATAATAGATATTTAAAAATGTGATATAATAACATTTTTTCCGTTTGTACCTTTATCAACTCGTTAGAGTAGACTTATAAGACTTATTTTATGTAAAATAAGGTGCTGAATCCACTGGTGAAAACCGCAATGTCCTATCTTTTACTGTTTAGGAGATCGAGTAAAATGAAGAATAATAGATATTTAAAAATGTGATATATAAACATTTTTTTCGTTTGTACCTTAATCAACTCTTTAGAGTAGACTTATAGGACTTTTTTTAAGTAAAATAAGGTGCTGAATCCACTGGTAAAAACCTCAATGTACTATCTTTAACCGTTTAGGAGATCGAGTAAAATGGAAAATAATAAATATTTAAAAATGTGATATATAAACATTTTATTCGTTTGTACCTTTATCAACTCTTTAGAGTAGACTTATAGGACTAAATTTATGTAAAATGAGGTGCTGAATCCACTGGTGAAAACCGCAATGTCCTATCTTTAACTGTTTAGGTGATCGAGTAAAATGGAGAATAATAGGTATTTAAAAATGTGATATATAACCATTTTATTCGTTAGTACCTTTATCAACTCTTGAGAGTAGACTTATAGGCCTTATATTATGTAAAATGAGGTGCTCAATCCAATGGTGAAAACCACAATGTCCTATCTTTAACCGTTTTGGTGATCGAGTAGAATGGAGAATAATAGATATTTAAAAAAGTGATATATAAACATTTTATTCGTTTGTACCATTATCAACTCTTTAGAGTAGACTTATTGGACTTGTTTAATGTAAAATGAGGTGCTGAATCCACTGATGAAAACCGCAATGTCCTATCTTTAACGGTTTAGGAGATCGAGTAAAATGGAGAATAATAGATATTTAAAAATGTGATATATAAACATTTTATTCGTTTGTACCTTTATCAACTCTTAAGAGTTAACTTTGAAGATTTATTTAATGTAAAATGAGGTGCTGAATCCACTGGTGAAAACCGAAATGTCCTATCTTTAACTGTTTAGGAGATTGAGTAAAATGGAGAATAATTGATATTTAAGAATGTGATATATAAACATTTTATTCGTTTGTACCTTTATCAACTTTTGAGAGTAGACTTATAAGACTTATTTTATGTAAAATAAGGTGCTGAATCCACTGGTGAAAACCGCAATGTCCTATCTTTAGCCGTTTAGAACATCGAGTAAAATGGATAATAATAGATATTTAAAAATGTGATATATAACCATTTTATTCGTTTGTACCTTTATCAACTTTTTAGAGTAGACTTATAGGAATTATTATATGTAAAATGAGGTGCTGAATCCACTGGTAAAAACCGCAATGTACTATCTTTAACCGTTTAGGAGATCGAGTAAAATGGAAAATAATAAATATTTAAAAATGTGATATATAAACATTTTATTCGTTTGTACCATAATCAACTCTTTAGAGTAGACTTATAGGACTTTTTTTATGTAAAATAAGGTGCTGAATCCACTGGTAAAAACCGCAATGTACTATCTTTAACCGTTTAGGAGATCGAGTAAAATGGAAAATAATAAATATTTAAAAATGTGATATATAAACATTTTATTCGTTTGTACCTTTATCAACTCTTGAGAGTTAACTTTGAAGATTTATTTAATGTAAAATGAGGTGCTGAATCCACTGGTGAAAACCGCAATGTCCTATCGTGAACCGTTTAGAATATAGAGTGAAATGGAGAATAATAGATATTTAAAAATGTGATATAATAATATTTTTTCCGTTTGTACCTTTATCAACTCGTTAGAGTAGACTTATAAGACTTATTTTATGTAAAATAAGGTGCTGAATCCACTGGTGAAAACCGCAATGTCCTATCTTTAACTGTTTAGGAGATCGAGTAAAATGAAGAATAATAGATATTTAAAAATGTGATATATAAACATTTTTTTCGTTTGTACCATAATCAACTCTTTAGAGTAGACTTATAGGACTTTTTTTATGTAAAATAAGGTGCTGAATCCACTGGTAAAAACCGCAATGTACTATCTTTAACCGTTTAGGAGATCGAGTAAAATGGAAAATAATAAATATTTAAAAATGTGATATATAAACATTTTATTCGTTTGTACCTTTATCAACTCTTGAGAGTTAACTTTGAAGATTTATTTAATGTAAAATGAGGTGCTGAATCCACTGGTGAAAACCGCAATGTCCTATCTTTAACCGTTTAGGAGATCGAGTAAAATGGAGAATAATAAATATTTTAAAATGTGGTATATAAACATTTTATGCGTTTGTACCTTTATCAACTCTTGAGAGTAGACTTATAGGACTTTTTTTATGTAAAATAAGGTGCTGAATCCACTGGTGAAAACCGCAATGTCCTATCTTTAACTGTTTAGGAGATCGAGTAAAATGGAGAATAATAGATATTTAAAAATGTGATATATAAACATTTTATTCGTTTGTACCTTTATCAACTCTTAAGAGTTAACTTTGAAGTTTTATTTAATGTAAAATGAGGTGCTGAATCCACTGGTGAAAACCGAAATGTCCTATCTTTAACTGTTTAGGAGATTGAGTAAAATGGAGAATAATAGATATTTAAGAATTTAACGATCAAACGAACTTACCTGTTGTGAAGTTCGATCGTAATTATATTCGGGTCTTGTTTGAATGGTTACTAATGTAGTCTCGTCTACTTCTGTACGTTGACGCACAATACTTCAGCCAAAAAATAAATCTAGTAGCTACCCTTAATGACACCCTTATTTATTCAGTTTAGAACAATTAGGGATGGGTAATATATAAGTATATACCATATATGTGTATATAAATAAATATTTTATGTGGGCGGGACCTTAACCATTCAAACAAGACCCGAATATAATTACGATCGAACTTCACAACAGGTAAGTTCGTTTGATCGTTAAATTATATCCGAGTCTCGTTTGAATGATTACTAATGTAGATGTTTAGAGCCAATGCAAAAAACATATATTTTTATAAACAACACATTAACAAATTAAGAAATAACCGAATCGATGAAAGCTTTCCTATCCATTTGAATAGGACGGTTATAAAATCTTGCAAATACTAAAGATTCATTGGACCAACCTGCTGTACTCTTAATTAAATTAAGATCAACACCTTTCTTTAATGCAGCTGATGTGGAAGCATGACGCGTTGAATGAGCAGTAAATTCACAAGGTACACCACTTATAGCCAAAACATGTCTAATCCAACGACTGATAGTTTGAGAAGTTGCTGATTTGAAAGGTCTTCTTGTAGTCAATATCAGCTTATTAGTACCAATTCACAAATCCTTAGTGAGAAACAAATAACGTTCCAATGTAGAAGCAATGCAAATTTGAGGTTTTTCTGTAAACCGTGGTAATAATAAAAAAGGCTGATAAGCCCCAGGTCGAGAAGTCTTCATTAAATCATCGATTTCCACTTCATAACCATTATCATTTTTATGAATATTGTCAACCTTAATTGCAGCTAGAGTCTGCACCCTCTGAGCAGTACCTAAAGCCAACAATACAACCAATTTATAAGTCAAATTAGCTAAAGTTAACTCTTCCAATGGAAACATATTCGAAAGTCCATCCAAAACAGGATAAACATCCCAAATTCTTTGATATTTCGGCTTTATCGGTCTATTCCGAAAAACTCCCTTAAAAAATCTTGAAATTAAGGGCTTCTTTGATAACTCACGATCTAAAATTAAAGCCACTGCTGCTCTACAACTATTAAGCGTTCCATAAGACGCTCCCTCATAATATTTTGAAGTTAACCATTTTAACAATACCAATTCTGAACCTCTATACGGATTCACATTTAACTTATAGCAGAAATTAAACCAATCTTTTATAGGTTTATCATACTGCTTAATTGTATTAGGTGCTAATGATGAAATTAAAATTTCTATTGTTGATTCTGGGATACATCTTCTACGGTACGCTTCGCTGATAATTTCCCGACTAGTAGAGACAATTTCTTGGCTAGTGGATGCGTTACTGATCTATCGGGAGAAAATAACAAATCAGGTCTTGGATTAAATACAATAGGAGGTTCAATTAACATCGATTGAAATAATGGAAACCACGGTTGAGCATGCCAATCCGGCACTACTACAACTCCTTGTGCTTGGTCAGACTTAATTTTTCTCAAAACTCTCAAAATTAACGCAAATGGAGGAAAAGCATAAAACTGTAAATCCTTCCAATTAACAGTAAATGCATCAATACCAAAAGCATCCGGATCGCGATGCCAAGCAAAGTACTTAGGGCACTTTGCATTTACACGTGACGCAAACAAATCAATTTCAAACGGGCCCCATTTGCTGTTAATAATTTGAAATTCTTTAGCATTTAACTCCCATTCTGTGTCAATATTGTCAACTCTAGAACCACGATCCGCTTCTACATTGTCTTTAGAAGCCACATATGAAGCAAATAACAACAATTTACGGCTTTCACACCACTGCCAAATGGTACGGGCAATACTATTTAGTTTATCAAACTTTGTACCACCCATACGATTTATATATGCAATAGCGGTCGTATTATCAATTCTTAACAAAATCTCACAGCTCTGAAGATTATCTGCAAAACTTTTTAATCCAAAAAATGCCGCAAGCAATTCCAAATAATTAATATGGTGTAATTTTTCGTTCGCAGTCCAAAATCCATGAACTGATTCACCATCACAAAACGCCCCCCAACCAGATTTAGAAGCGTCCGTGTAAATCTCCAAACTAAACGAAAATAATCTGATTGGATTAACGGCCACATCAATCCTATTACACCACCAATCAAAATCTTCCTGTAATGCAGAAGATAAAGTCATGTTGGAATCAAAATCATTATGATTTTGTAATAATGCTAAAAAGCGCTCCCTCTCAAACAGTTTTGAATATAACCATCCATATTGAATAGCAGGACAAATAGAAGTAATATTGCCCACAAAACAAGCAAAATCTCTAATTTTGCATTGGCTTTTGACTCTAAATTCACTGAATAATTTTGCCATTTTTTCACGTTTCCTTGTTGGAAGCTCGATAACCATATCTATAGAATTCAAAACAAATCCAAGAAATTCACACTTCTTATCCGGAATAAAAATGCTCTTCTTCTTATTTATAATGAATCCTAAAGATTCTAACAAACTTTTAGTTTGATTAATATTGTCCAGGCAAGATTTATAATCATCAGACACACACAGCAAATCATCCAAATACACAGTTGACAATAACCCCTTTTCTCGAAGGCAATTGATAACAGGCTTCATTATTTTCGTAAAAACAAATGGTGCCGTACACAAACCAAAAGGTAAACACACAAATTCATAAAATTGACCTTTCCAGTAAAATCTTAAATACTTTCTACTGGAAACATGCACAGGGACCAAAAAATAAGCATCTTGTAAGTCCAACTTAGCCATATAACAGTTAAATGTTAACAATTTAACAGCTGTACGAACATCTTCCATTTTAAAATGATCCGTCTTCATAAAACTATTCAAACGTTTTAGGTTTAGAACAAAACGTTGTGTACCATCTGATTTAGGCACCAAAAAATACGGTGACAAAAATTGATCCGAACAATATGAACACTTCTGAACTGCCCCCAGTGCTAGCAACTTAGAAACAGATACCTCTAACTGCTTTTCTTCGCTTTGGGACCAATTCCTTTGACTGATACAATGAATTTGCACAGGCTCAGAAATAAACTTTAATTTATAACCAGCAACAGCCTCCAACACAAATTTATCAGAAGTTAAGTCTGACCAAACACTAGTAAAATTACTAAGCCTACCGGCTATATTTCTCACCATTATGTTTTTGGAGGTGGATTGTTCCTTTGACGTTGATTGAATGAGGATTTCGCTTCGGTTCCTTTGTATTTCCTGGAATGGTAATATGGACGATGAGTTTTGTACCCCGTCCGCGCGCCCAATTGATTTTTCACAGGCGGGGTTCGTCCATTTCCCGAAAAATTTGATCGCGCTTCTGAAATCTTAGACACCATTGGTTGTTTCAACGTCAAACTAATTCTTTCAACAGCTTTAGCAGCCTTCAACCTCTCCGCAAGGTCTACACCAAATAAAAAATTATCACTTGAACTTTGTTCTAAAACCAATTTGGCTTTTTTATCCACATTAGGATAGACAAATGCTTTACGAGTTTTCGTTATTTGACAATGAGCTTCCGCCAAAAGTTTAACAGCGTCTAGCTGAAATTTGATCAGTTTTTCACGATCATTAGCCTCCAACTGCTTCTTTATCAATAATAAGCTTAGACTTGATCCTAAAGCCGAAAGCGCTGAACCCACAACATTCTGATCGGATACAAAAAATTTGTCTCGCTTTTTAATAGAGCTGCTAAGCGAGGATTCAATCTCTGGGTTCAAGGAAGGCGCATCTAAATATACACTGCCAACTCGTGCATAAGTTGCCAATAATTCGGATTTTTCATCCTTTTTAATGCCATCATGTACCCAATGCGACACCCGAGAAGATAATTCTGCATGAAACACGCATTTTTTATCAGCCTTTTCCAAATTATCACCCAGTGACTTTAGGGTATCTTCGTCCAAACATTCCTCCACTGGTTCAGCTAACTCATTTGCAACAGTACAATGCGTAGCATCAACATCCAAAACGTCATTATCTACCTCATTCGCTTGAACTGGGGTAATATTGACATTATTCACCTCTTCTACGTCATCAGATACTAGAAAGAATATCAACAAAATTAAATCGTTGACTGGAAAAAAAACGTGTCCACTATTCCAAATGCCAAATGATAGATAATTGTCTCGCAGAAACAACCTCTATCAATCCCTTACAGCGTAGGAGCTGAACGGATTAATGCACATTAATTCGCACCCTCGAAGGGTTACCAAATTGTTAAAAAATTGTTTCGCAGAGACAACCCCAAGCTGTTCCTTACGCAGTAAGGGCTTATCGGGTTATTGCACAGTAACTCGCACTGCTGCGTGTCTACTGCCAAATTGACACAGCGTTTATTCCACCTAAGCGTGGATCTTGCTGCTCAAAATATTACTTACATTCAGTCTCAAAGTCTGAATGATTTGATTCAGCACATGACTCAGAAATATTCCTGCTGGAATCATCTGAACTTGAAGATGAACGAGAATGACGTCGTTCTCTCTCCAGCTTTTTAATCCGCTTATATAAGCGTGAAACCAGCTCATCCGAACTGCTTCTCCTTTTTCCCATGATTAATTAAAATAATAAAAGGAGAATAATTCGTATTTTCTCTTGAAAAATTAAAATTATTTGAAAAAATTCGCGCACAAAATGACTGACGATGTTACGCCAAAACGCACAAAAAAACGAATAAATAAGGGTGTCATTAAGGGTAGCTACTAGATTTATTTTTTGGCTGAAGTATTGTGCGTCAACGTACAGAAGTAGACGAGACTACATTAGTAATCATTCAAACGAGACTCGGATATAATGTGATATATAAACATTTTATTCGTTTGTACCTTTATCAACTTTTGAGAGTAGACTTATAAGACTTATTTTATGTAAAATAAGGTGCTGAATCCACTGGTGAAAACCGCAATGTCCTATCTTTAACCGTTTAGAACATCGAGTAAAATGGATAATAATAGATATTTAAAAATGTGATATATAAACATTTTATTCGGTTGTACCTTTATCAACTCTTGAGAGTAGACTTAGAGGACTTATTTTATGTAAAATGAGGTGCTGAATGCACTGGTGAAAACCGCAATGTCCTATCGTGAACCGTTTAGGAGATAGAGTGAAATGGAAAATAATAGATATTTAAAAATGTGATATATAACCATTTTATTCGTTTGTACCTTTATCAACTTTTGAGAGTAGACTTATAGAACTTATTTTATGTAAAATGAGGTGCTGAATCCACTGGTGAAAACCGCAATGTCCTATCTTTAACCGATTAGGACATCGAGTAAAATGGAGAATAATAGATATTTAAAAATGTGATATATAAACCTTTTATTCGTTTGTACCTTTATCAACTTTTGAGAGTAGACTTATAAGACTTATTTTATGTAAAATAAGGTGCTGAATCCACTGGTGAAAACCGCAATGTCCTATCTTTAACCGATTAGGACATCGAGTAAAATGGAGAATAATAGATATTTAAAAATGTGATATATAAACATTTTATTCGGTTGTACCTTTATCAACTCTTGAGAGTAGACTTAGAGGACTTATTTTATATAAAATAAGGTGCTGAATCCACTGGTGAAAACCGCAATGTCCTATCTTTAACTGTTTAGGAGATCGAGTAAAATGAAGAATAATAGATATTTAAAAATGTGATATATAAACATTTTTTTCGTTTGTACCTTAATCAACTCTTTAGAGTGGACTTATAGGACTTTTTTTATGTAAAATAAGGTGCTGAATCCACTGGTAAAAACCGCAATGTACTATCTTTAACCGTTTAGGAGATCGAGTAAAATGGAAAATAATAAATATTTAAAAATGTGATATATAAACATTTTATTCGTTTGTACCTTTATCAACTCTTGAGAGTTAACTTTGAAGATTTATTTAATGTAAAATGAGGTGCTGAATCCACTGGTGAAAACCGCAATGTCCTATCTTTAACCGTTTAGGAGATCGAGTAAAATGGAGAATAATAAATATTTTAAAATGTGGTATATAAACATTTTATGCGTTTGTACCTTTATCAACTCTTGAGAGTAGACTTATAGGACTTTTTTTATGTAAAATAAGGTGCTGAATCCACTGGTGAAAACCGCAATGTCCTATCTTTAACCGTTTAGGAGATCGAGTAAAATGGAGAATAATAAATATTTCAAAATGTGGTATTTAAACATTTTATGCGTTTGTACCTTTATCAACTCTTGAGAGTAGACTTATAGGACTTATTTTATGTAAAATGAGGTGCTGAATTTACTGGTAAAAACCGCAATGTCCTATCTTTTAACGTTTAGGAGATCGAGTAAAATGGAAAATAATATATATTTAAAAATGTGATATTTAACCATTTTATTCGTTTGTACCTTTATCAACTCTTTAGAGTAGACTTATAGGACTAAATTTATGTAAAATGAGGTGCTGAATCCACTGGTGAAAACCGCAATGTCCTATCTTTAACTGTTTAGGAGATCGAGTAAAATGGAGAATAATAGATATTTAAAAATGTGATATATAAACATTTTATTCGTTTGTACCTTTATCAACTCTTAAGAGTTAACTTTGAAGATTTATTTAATGTAAAATGAGGTGCTGAATCCACTGGTGAAAACCGAAATGTCCTATCTTTAACTGTTTAGGAGATTGAGTAAAATGGAGAATAATAGATATTTAAGAATGTGATATATAAACATTTTATTCGTTTGTACCTTTATCAACTTTTGAGAGTAGACTTATAAGACTTATTTTATGTAAAATAAGGTGCTGAATCCACTGGTGAAAACCGCAATGTCCTATCTTTAACCGTTTAGAACATCGAGTAAAATGGATAATAATAGATATTTAAAAATGTGATATATAAACATTTTATTCGGTTGTACCTTTATCAACTCTTGAGAGTAGACTTAGAGGACTTATTTTATGTAAAATGAGGTGCTGAATCCACTGGTGAAAACCGCAATGTCCTATCGTGAACCGTTTAGGAGATAGAGTGAAATGGAAAATAATAGATATTTAAAAATGTGATATATAACCATTTTATTCGTTTGTACCTTTATCAACTTTTGAGAGTAGACTTATAGAACTTATTTTATGTAAAATGAGGTGCTGAATCCACTGGTGAAAACCGCAATGTCCTATCTTTAACCGATTAGGACATCGAGTAAAATGGAGAATAATAGATATTTAAAAATGTGATATATAAACCTTTTATTCGTTTGTACCTTTATCAACTTTTGAGAGTAGACTTATAAGACTTATTTTATGTAAAATAAGGTGCTGAATCCACTGGTGAAAACCGCAATGTCCTATCTTTAACCGTTTAGAACATCGAGTAAAATGGATAATAATAGATATTTAAAAATGTGATATATAAACATTTTATTCGGTTGTACCTTTATCAACTCTTGAGAGTAGACTTAAAGGACTTATTTTATGTAAAATGAGGTGCTGAATCCACTGGTGAAAACCGCAATGTCCTATCGTGAACCGTTTAGGAGATAGAGTGAAATGGAAAATAATAGATATTTAAAAATGTGATATATTAACATTTTTTCCGTTTGTACCTTTATCAACTCGTTAGAGTAGACTTATAAGACTTATTTTATATAAAATAAGGTGCTGAATCCACTGGTGAAAACCGCAATGTCCTATCTTTAACCGTTTAGGAGATCGAGTAAAATGGGGAATAATAGATATTTAAAAATGTGATATATAAACATTTTATTAGTTTGTACCTTCATTAGCTCTTGAGAGTAGACTTATAGGACTTATTTTATGTAAAATGAGGTGCTGAATCCCCTGGTAAAAACCGCAAAGTCCTATCTTTAACCGTTTAGGAGATCGAGTAAAATGGAGAATAATAAATATTTTAAAATGTGGTATATAAACATTTTATGCGTTTGTACCTTTATCAACTCTTGAGAGTAGACTTATAGGACTTATTTTATGTAAAATGAGGTGCTGAATTTACTGGTAAAAACCGCAATGTCCCATCTTTTACCGTTTAGGAGATCGAGTAAAATGGAAAATAATATATATTTAAAAATGTGATATTTAACCATTTTATTCGTTTGTACCTTTATCAACTCTTTAGAGTAGACTTATAGGACTAAATTTATGTAAAATGAGGTGCTGAATCCACTGGTGAAAACCGCAATGTCCTATCTTTAACTGTTTAGGAGATCGAGTAAAATGGAGAATAATAGATATTTAAAAATGTGATATATAAACATTTTATTCGTTTGTACCATTATCAACTCTTAAGAGTTAACTTTGAAGATTTATTTAATGTAAAATGAGGTGCTGAATCCACTGGTGAAAACCGAAATGTCCTATCTTTAACTGTTTAGGAGATTGAGTAAAATGGAGAATAATAGATATTTAAGAATGTGATATATAAACATTTTATTCGTTTGTACCTTTATCAACTTTTGAGAGTAGACTTATAAGACTTATTTTATGTAAAATAAGGTGCTGAATCCACTGGTAAAAACCGCAATGTCCTATCTTTAACCGTTTAGAACATCGAGTAAAATGGATAATAATAGATATTTAAAAATGTGATATATAAACATTTTATTCGGTTGTACCTTTATCAACTCTTGAGAGTAGACTTAGAGGACTTATTTTATGTAAAATGAGGTGCTGAATCCACTGGTGAAAACCGCAATGTCCTATCTTTAACCGATTAGGACATCGAGTAAAATGGAGAATAATAGATATTTAAAAATGTGATATATAAACCTTTTATACGTTTGTACCTTTATCAACTTTTGAGAGTAGACTTATAAGACTTATTTTATGTAAAATAAGGTGCTGAATCCACTGGTGAAAACCGCAATGTCCTATCTTTAACCGTTTAGAACATCGAGTAAAATGGATAATAATAGATATTTAAAAATGTGATATATAAACATTTTATTCGGTTGTACCTTTATCAACTCTTGAGAGTAGACTTAGAGGACTTATTTTATGTAAAATGAGGTGCTGAATCCCCTGGTAAAAACCGCAAAGTCCTATCTTTAACCGATTAGGAGATCGAGTAAAATGGAGAATAATAAATATTTTAAAATGTGGTATATAAACATTTTATGCGTTTGTACCTTTATCAACTCTTGAGAGTAGACTTATAGGACATATTTTATGTAAAATGAGGTGCTGAATTTACTGGTAAAAACCGCCATGTCCTGTCTTTAACCGTTTAGGGGATCGAGTAAAATGGAAAATAATAGATATTTAAAAATGTGATATATAAACATTTTTTTCGTTTGTACCTTTATTAACTATTTAGAGTAGACTTATAGGACTTATTTTATGTAAAATGAGGTGCTGAATCCACTGGTGAAAACCGCAATGTCCTATCTTTAACTGTTTAGGAGATCGAGTAAAATGGAGAATAATAGATATTTAAAATGTGATATATATACATTTTATTCGTTTGTACCTTTATGAACTCTTGAGTGTAGACTTATAGGACTTATTTTATGTAAAATGAGGTGCTGAATTTACTGGTAAAAACCGCCATGTCCTATCTTTAACCGTTTAGGAGATCGAGTAAAATGAAAAATAATAGATATTTAAGAATGTGATATATAAACATTTTATTCGTTTGTACCTTTATCAACTCTTGAGAGTTGACTTATAGGAATTATTTTATGTAAAATGAGGTGCTAAATTCACTGGTGAAAACCGCAATGTCCTATCTTCAACCGTTTAGGAGATCGAGTGAAATGGAGAATACTAGATATTTAAAAATGTGATATATAAACATTTTTTTCGTTTGTACCTTTATCAACTCTTTATAGTAGACTTATAGGACTTATTTTATGTAAAATGAGGTGCTGAATCCACTGGTAAAAACCGCAATGTCCTATCTTTAACCGATTAGGACATCGAGTAAAATGGAGAATAATAGATATTTAAAAATGTGATATATAAACCTTTTATTCGTTTGTACCTTTATCAACTTTTGAGAGTAGACTTATAGGACTTATTTTATGTAAAATAAGGTGCTGAATTTACTAGTGAAAACCGCAATGTCCTATCTTTAACCGTTTAGGACATCGAGTAAAATGGAAAATAATAGATATTTAAAAATGTGATATATATACATTTTATTCGGTTGTACCTCTATCAACTCTTGAGAGTAGACTTATAGGACTTATTTTATGTAAAATAAGGTGCTGAATTCACTGGTAAAATCCGCAATGTCCTATCTTTAACCGTTTAAGAGAAAGAGTAAAATGGTGAATAATAGATATTTAAAAATGTGATATATAACCATTTTATTCGTTTGTGCCTTTATCAACTCTTTAGAGTAGACTTATGGGAATTATTTTATGTAAAATGAGGTGCTGAATCCACTGGTGAAAACCGCAATGTCCTATCGTGGACCGTTTAGGATAAAGTGTGAAATGGAGAATAATAGATATTTAAAAATGTGATATATTAACATTTTTTTCGTTTGTACCTTTATCAACTCGTTAGAGTAGACTTAAAAGACTTATTTTATGTAAAATAAGGTGCTGAATCCACTGGTAAAAACCGCAATGTCCTATCTTTAACTGTTTAGGAGATTTAGTAAAATGAAGAATAATAGATATTTAAAAATGTGATATATAAACATTTTATTCGTTTGTACCTTTATCAACTCTTGAGAGTTAACTTTGAAGATTTATTTAATGTAAAATGAGGTGCTAAATCCACTGGTGAAAACCGCAATGTCCTATCTTTAACCGTTTAGGAGATCGAGTAAAATGGAGAATAATAGATATTTAAAAATGTGATATATAAACATTTTATTAGTTTGTACCATCATCAACTCTTGAGAGTAGACTTATAGGACTTATTTATTGTAAAATGAGGTGCTGAATCCCCTGGTGAAAACCGCAAAGTCCTATCTTTAACCGTTTAGGAGATCGAGTAAAATGGAGAATAATAAATATTTTAAAATGTGGTATATAAACATTTTATGCGTTTGTACCTTTATCAACTCTCGAGAGTAGACTAATAGGACTTATTTTATGTAAAATAGGGTGCTGAATCCACTTTTGAAAACCGCAATGTCCTATCTTTAACCGTTTAAGAGAAAGAGGAAAATGGAGAATAATAGATATTTAAAAATGTGATATATAAATATTTTATTCGTTTGTTCCTTTATTAACTCTTTAGAGTAGACTTATAGGACTTATTTTATGTAAAATGAGGTGCAGAATCCACAGGTGAAAACCGCAATGTCCTATCTCTAACCGTTTAGGAGATCGAGTAAAATGGAGAATAATAGATATTTAAAAATGTGATATATTAACATTTTTTCCGTTTGTACCTTTATCAACTCGTTAGAGTAGACTTATAAGACTTATTTTATATAAAATAAGGTGCTGAATCCACTGGTGAAAACCGCAATGTCCTATCTTTAACCGTTTAGGAGATCGAGTAAAATGGGGAATAATAGATATTTAAAAATGTGATATATAAACATTTTATTAGTTTGTACCTTCATTAGCTCTTGAGAGTAGACTTATAGGACTTATTTTATGTAAAATGAGGTGCTGAATCCCCTGGTAAAAACCGCAAAGTCCTATCTTTAACCGTTTAGGAGATCGAGTAAAATGGAGAATAATAAATATTTTAAAATGTGGTATATAAACATTTTATGCGTTTGTACCTTTATCAACTCTTGAGAGTAGACTTATAGGACTTATTTTATGTAAAATGAGGTGCTGAATTTACTGGTAAAAACCGCAATGTCCCATCTTTTACCGTTTAGGAGATCGAGTAAAATGGAAAATAATATATATTTAAAAATGTGATATTTAACCATTTTATTCGTTTGTACCTTTATCAACTCTTTAGAGTAGACTTATAGGACTAAATTTATGTAAAATGAGGTGCTGAATCCACTGGTGAAAACCGCAATGTCCTATCTTTAACTGTTTAGGAGATCGAGTAAAATGGAGAATAATAGATATTTAAAAATGTGATATATAAACATTTTATTCGTTTGTACCATTATCAACTCTTAAGAGTTAACTTTGAAGATTTATTTAATGTAAAATGAGGTGCTGAATCCACTGGTGAAAACCGAAATGTCCTATCTTTAACTGTTTAGGAGATTGAGTAAAATGGAGAATAATAGATATTTAAGAATGTGATATATAAACATTTTATTCGTTTGTACCTTTATCAACTTTTGAGAGTAGACTTATAAGACTTATTTTATGTAAAATAAGGTGCTGAATCCACTGGTAAAAACCGCAATGTCCTATCTTTAACCGTTTAGAACATCGAGTAAAATGGATAATAATAGATATTTAAAAATGTGATATATAAACATTTTATTCGGTTGTACCTTTATCAACTCTTGAGAGTAGACTTAGAGGACTTATTTTATGTAAAATGAGGTGCTGAATCCACTGGTGAAAACCGCAATGTCCTATCTTTAACCGATTAGGACATCGAGTAAAATGGAGAATAATAGATATTTAAAAATGTGATATATAAACCTTTTATACGTTTGTACCTTTATCAACTTTTGAGAGTAGACTTATAAGACTTATTTTATGTAAAATAAGGTGCTGAATCCACTGGTGAAAACCGCAATGTCCTATCTTTAACCGTTTAGAACATCGAGTAAAATGGATAATAATAGATATTTAAAAATGTGATATATAAACATTTTATTCGGTTGTACCTTTATCAACTCTTGAGAGTAGACTTAGAGGACTTATTTTATGTAAAATGAGGTGCTGAATCCACTGGTGAAAACCGCAATGTCCTATCGTGAACCGTTTAGGAGATAGAGTGAAATGGAAAATAATAGATATTTAAAAATGTGATATATTAACATTTTTTCCGTTTGTACCTTTATCAACTCGTTAGAGTAGACTTATAAGACTTATTTTATATAAAATAAGGTGCTGAATCCACTGGTGAAAACCGCAATGTCCTATCTTTAACCGTTTAGGAGATCGAGTAAAATGGGGAATAATAGATATTTAAAAATGTGATATATAAACATTTTATTAGTTTGTACCTTCATTAGCTCTTGAGAGTAGACTTATAGGACTTATTTTATGTAAAATGAGGTGCTGAATCCCCTGGTAAAAACCGCAAAGTCCTATCTTTAACCGATTAGGAGATCGAGTAAAATGGAGAATAATAAATATTTTAAAATGTGGTATATAAACATTTTATGCGTTTGTACCTTTATCAACTCTTGAGAGTAGACTTATAGGACATATTTTATGTAAAATGAGGTGCTGAATTTACTGGTAAAAACCGCCATGTCCTGTCTTTAACCGTTTAGGGGATCGAGTAAAATGGAAAATAATAGATATTTAAAAATGTGATATATAAACATTTTTTTCGTTTGTACCTTTATTAACTATTTAGAGTAGACTTATAGGACTTATTTTATGTAAAATGAGGTGCTGAATCCACTGGTGAAAACCGCAATGTCCTATCTTTAACTGTTTAGGAGATCGAGTAAAATGGAGAATAATAGATATTTAAAATGTGATATATATACATTTTATTCGTTTGTACCTTTATGAACTCTTGAGTGTAGACTTATAGGACTTATTTTATGTAAAATGAGGTGCTGAATTTACTGGTAAAAACCGCCATGTCCTATCTTTAACCGTTTAGGAGATCGAGTAAAATGAAAAATAATAGATATTTAAGAATGTGATATATAAACATTTTATTCGTTTGTACCTTTATCAACTCTTGAGAGTTGACTTATAGGAATTATTTTATGTAAAATGAGGTGCTAAATTCACTGGTGAAAACCGCAATGTCCTATCTTCAACCGTTTAGGAGATCGAGTGAAATGGAGAATAATAGATATTTAAAAATGTGATATATAAACATTTTTTTCGTTTGTACCTTTATCAACTCTTTATAGTAGACTTATAGGACTTATTTTATGTAAAATGAGGTGCTGAATCCACTGGTAAAAACCGCAATGTCCTATCTTTAACCGATTAGGACATCGAGTAAAATGGAGAATAATAGATATTTAAAAATGTGATATATAAACCTTTTATTCGTTTGTACCTTTATCAACTTTTGAGAGTAGACTTATAGGACTTATTTTATGTAAAATAAGGTGCTGAATTTACTAGTGAAAACCGCAATGTCCTATCTTTAACCGTTTAGGACATCGAGTAAAATGGAAAATAATAGATATTTAAAAATGTGATATATATACATTTTATTCGGTTGTACCTCTATCAACTCTTGAGAGTAGACTTATAGGACTTATTTTATGTAAAATAAGGTGCTGAATTCACTGGTAAAATCCGCAATGTCCTATCTTTAACCGTTTAAGAGAAAGAGTAAAATGGTGAATAATAGATATTTAAAAATGTGATATATAACCATTTTATTCGTTTGTGCCTTTATCAACTCTTTAGAGTAGACTTATGGGAATTATTTTATGTAAAATGAGGTGCTGAATCCACTGGTGAAAACCGCAATGTCCTATCGTGGACCGTTTAGGATAAAGTGTGAAATGGAGAATAATAGATATTTAAAAATGTGATATATTAACATTTTTTTCGTTTGTACCTTTATCAACTCGTTAGAGTAGACTTAAAAGACTTATTTTATGTAAAATAAGGTGCTGAATCCACTGGTAAAAACCGCAATGTCCTATCTTTAACTGTTTAGGAGATTTAGTAAAATGAAGAATAATAGATATTTAAAAATGTGATATATAAACATTTTATTCGTTTGTACCTTTATCAACTCTTGAGAGTTAACTTTGAAGATTTATTTAATGTAAAATGAGGTGCTAAATCCACTGGTGAAAACCGCAATGTCCTATCTTTAACCGTTTAGGAGATCGAGTAAAATGGAGAATAATAGATATTTAAAAATGTGATATATAAACATTTTATTAGTTTGTACCATCATCAACTCTTGAGAGTAGACTTATAGGACTTATTTATTGTAAAATGAGGTGCTGAATCCCCTGGTGAAAACCGCAAAGTCCTATCTTTAACCGTTTAGGAGATCGAGTAAAATGGAGAATAATAAATATTTTAAAATGTGGTATATAAACATTTTATGCGTTTGTACCTTTATCAACTCTCGAGAGTAGACTAATAGGACTTATTTTATGTAAAATAGGGTGCTGAATCCACTTTTGAAAACCGCAATGTCCTATCTTTAACCGTTTAAGAGAAAGAGGAAAATGGAGAATAATAGATATTTAAAAATGTGATATATAAATATTTTATTCGTTTGTTCCTTTATTAACTCTTTAGAGTAGACTTATAGGACTTATTTTATGTAAAATGAGGTGCAGAATCCACAGGTGAAAACCGCAATGTCCTATCTCTAACCGTTTAGGAGATCGAGTAAAATGGAGAATAATAGATATTTAAAAATGTGATATATAAGCATTTTATTCGTTTGTACGTTTATCAACTCTTGAGAGTAGACTTATGGGACTTATATTATGTAAAATGAGGTGCTGAATCCACTGATGAAAACCGCAATGTCCTATCTTTAACTGTTTAGGAGATCGAGTAAAATGGAGAATAATAGATATTTAAGAATGTGATATATAAACATTTTATTCGTTTGTACCTTTATCAACTTTTTGAGTAGACTTATAGGACTTATTTTATGTAAAATGAGGTGCTGAATTTACTGGTAAAAACCGCAATGTCCTATCTTTAGCCGTTTAGGGCATCGAGTAAAATGGAAAATAATAGATATTTAAAAATGTGATATATAAACATTTTTTTCGTTTGTACCTTTATTAACTCTTTAGAGTAGACTTATAGGACTTATTTTATGTAAAATGAGGTGCTGAATCCACTGGTGAAAACCGCAATGTCCTATCTTTAACTGTTTAGGATCGAGTAAAATGGAGAATAATAGATATTTAAAAATGAGATATATAAACATTTTATTCGTTTGTACCTTTATCAACTCTTTAGAGTAGACTTATAGGACTTATTTTATGTAAAATAAGGTGCTGAATCCCCTGGTGAAAACCGCAATGTCCTATCTTTAACCGTTTAGGAGATCGAGTAAAATGGAAAATATTAAATATTTAAAAATGTGATATATAAACATTTTATTCGTTTGTACCTTTATCAACTCTTGAGAGTTAACTTTGAAGATTTATTTAATGTAAAATGAGGTGCTCAATCCACTGGTGAAAACCGCAATGTCCTATCTTTAACTGTTTAGGAGATCGAGTAAAATGGAGAATAATAGATATTTAAAAATGTGATATATAAACATTTTATTCGTTTGTACCATTATCAACTCTTAAGAGTTAACTTTGAAGATTTATTTAATGTAAAATGAGGTGCTGAATCCACTGGTGAAAACCGAAATGTCCTATCTTTAACTGTTTAGGAGATTGAGTAAAATGGAGAATAATAGATATTTAAGAATGTGATATATAAACATTTTATTCGTTTGTACCTTTATCAACTTTTGAGAGTAGACTTATAAGACTTATTTTATGTAAAATAAGGTGCTGAATCCACTGGTAAAAACCGCAATGTCCTATCTTTAACCGTTTAGAACATCGAGTAAAATGGATAATAATAGATATTTAAAAATGTGATATATAAACATTTTATTCGGTTGTACCTTTATCAACTCTTGAGAGTAGACTTAGAGGACTTATTTTATGTAAAATGAGGTGCTGAATCCACTGGTGAAAACCGCAATGTCCTATCTTTAACCGATTAGGACATCGAGTAAAATGGAGAATAATAGATATTTAAAAATGTGATATATAAACCTTTTATACGTTTGTACCTTTATCAACTTTTGAGAGTAGACTTATAAGACTTATTTTATGTAAAATAAGGTGCTGAATCCACTGGTGAAAACCGCAATGTCCTATCTTTAACCGTTTAGAACATCGAGTAAAATGGATAATAATAGATATTTAAAAATGTGATATATAAACATTTTATTCGGTTGTACCTTTATCAACTCTTGAGAGTAGACTTAGAGGACTTATTTTATGTAAAATGAGGTGCTGAATCCACTGGTGAAAACCGCAATGTCCTATCGTGAACCGTTTAGGAGATAGAGTGAAATGGAAAATAATAGATATTTAAAAATGTGATATATTAACATTTTTTCCGTTTGTACCTTTATCAACTCGTTAGAGTAGACTTATAAGACTTATTTTATATAAAATAAGGTGCTGAATCCACTGGTGAAAACCGCAATGTCCTATCTTTAACCGATTAGGACATCGAGTAAAATGGAGAATAATAGATATTTAAAAATGTGATATATAAACCTTTTATACGTTTGTACCTTTATCAACTCTTGAGAGTAGACTTATAGGACATATTTTATGTAAAATGAGGTGCTGAATTTACTGGTAAAAACCGCCATGTCCTGTCTTTAACCGTTTAGGGGATCGAGTAAAATGGAAAATAATAGATATTTAAAAATGTGATATATAAACATTTTTTTCGTTTGTACCTTTATTAACTATTTAGAGTAGACTTATAGGACTTATTTTATGTAAAATGAGGTGCTGAATCCACTGGTGAAAACCGCAATGTCCTATCTTTAACTGTTTAGGAGATCGAGTAAAATGGAGAATAATAGATATTTAAAATGTGATATATATACATTTTATTCGTTTGTACCTTTATGAACTCTTGAGTGTAGACTTATAGGACTTATTTTATGTAAAATGAGGTGCTGAATTTACTGGTAAAAACCGCCATGTCCTATCTTTAACCGTTTAGGAGATCGAGTAAAATGAAAAATAATAGATATTTAAGAATGTGATATATAAACATTTTATTCGTTTGTACCTTTATCAACTCTTGAGAGTTGACTTATAGGAATTATTTTATGTAAAATGAGGTGCTAAATTCACTGGTGAAAACCGCAATGTCCTATCTTCAACCGTTTAGGAGATCGAGTGAAATGGAGAATAATAGATATTTAAAAATGTGATATATAAACATTTTTTTCGTTTGTACCTTTATCAACTCTTTATAGTAGACTTATAGGACTTATTTTATGTAAAATGAGGTGCTGAATCCACTGGTAAAAACCGCAATGTCCTATCTTTAACCGATTAGGACATCGAGTAAAATGGAGAATAATAGATATTTAAAAATGTGATATATAAACCTTTTATTCGTTTGTACCTTTATCAACTTTTGAGAGTAGACTTATAGGACTTATTTTATGTAAAATAAGGTGCTGAATTTACTAGTGAAAACCGCAATGTCCTATCTTTAACCGTTTAGGACATCGAGTAAAATGGAAAATAATAGATATTTAAAAATGTGATATATATACATTTTATTCGGTTGTACCTCTATCAACTCTTGAGAGTAGACTTATAGGACTTATTTTATGTAAAATAAGGTGCTGAATTCACTGGTAAAATCCGCAATGTCCTATCTTTAACCGTTTAAGAGAAAGAGTAAAATGGTGAATAATAGATATTTAAAAATGTGATATATAACCATTTTATTCGTTTGTGCCTTTATCAACTCTTTAGAGTAGACTTATGGGAATTATTTTATGTAAAATGAGGTGCTGAATCCACTGGTGAAAACCGCAATGTCCTATCGTGGACCGTTTAGGATAAAGTGTGAAATGGAGAATAATAGATATTTAAAAATGTGATATATTAACATTTTTTTCGTTTGTACCTTTATCAACTCGTTAGAGTAGACTTAAAAGACTTATTTTATGTAAAATAAGGTGCTGAATCCACTGGTAAAAACCGCAATGTCCTATCTTTAACTGTTTAGGAGATTTAGTAAAATGAAGAATAATAGATATTTAAAAATGTGATATATAAACATTTTATTCGTTTGTACCTTTATCAACTCTTGAGAGTTAACTTTGAAGATTTATTTAATGTAAAATGAGGTGCTAAATCCACTGGTGAAAACCGCAATGTCCTATCTTTAACCGTTTAGGAGATCGAGTAAAATGGAGAATAATAGATATTTAAAAATGTGATATATAAACATTTTATTAGTTTGTACCATCATCAACTCTTGAGAGTAGACTTATAGGACTTATTTATTGTAAAATGAGGTGCTGAATCCCCTGGTGAAAACCGCAAAGTCCTATCTTTAACCGTTTAGGAGATCGAGTAAAATGGAGAATAATAAATATTTTAAAATGTGGTATATAAACATTTTATGCGTTTGTACCTTTATCAACTCTCGAGAGTAGACTAATAGGACTTATTTTATGTAAAATAGGGTGCTGAATCCACTTTTGAAAACCGCAATGTCCTATCTTTAACCGTTTAAGAGAAAGAGGAAAATGGAGAATAATAGATATTTAAAAATGTGATATATAAATATTTTATTCGTTTGTTCCTTTATTAACTCTTTAGAGTAGACTTATAGGACTTATTTTATGTAAAATGAGGTGCAGAATCCACAGGTGAAAACCGCAATGTCCTATCTCTAACCGTTTAGGAGATCGAGTAAAATGGAGAATAATAGATATTTAAAAATGTGATATATAAGCATTTTATTCGTTTGTACGTTTATCAACTCTTGAGAGTAGACTTATGGGACTTATATTATGTAAAATGAGGTGCTGAATCCACTGATGAAAACCGCAATGTCCTATCTTTAACTGTTTAGGAGATCGAGTAAAATGGAGAATAATAGATATTTAAGAATGTGATATATAAACATTTTATTCGTTTGTACCTTTATCAACTTTTTGAGTAGACTTATAGGACTTATTTTATGTAAAATGAGGTGCTGAATTTACTGGTAAAAACCGCAATGTCCTATCTTTAGCCGTTTAGGGCATCGAGTAAAATGGAAAATAATAGATATTTAAAAATGTGATATATAAACATTTTTTTCGTTTGTACCTTTATTAACTCTTTAGAGTAGACTTATAGGACTTATTTTATGTAAAATGAGGTGCTGAATCCACTGGTGAAAACCGCAATGTCCTATCTTTAACTGTTTAGGATCGAGTAAAATGGAGAATAATAGATATTTAAAAATGAGATATATAAACATTTTATTCGTTTGTACCTTTATCAACTCTTTAGAGTAGACTTATAGGACTTATTTTATGTAAAATAAGGTGCTGAATCCCCTGGTGAAAACCGCAATGTCCTATCTTTAACCGTTTAGGAGATCGAGTAAAATGGAAAATATTAAATATTTAAAAATGTGATATATAAACATTTTATTCGTTTGTACCTTTATCAACTCTTGAGAGTTAACTTTGAAGATTTATTTAATGTAAAATGAGGTGCTCAATCCACTGGTGAAAACCGCAATGTCCTATCTTTAACCGTTTAGGAGATCGAGTAAAATGGAGAATAATAGATATTTAAAAATGTGATATATATACATTTTAATAGTTTGTACCTTCATCAACTCTTGAGAGTAGACTTATAGGACTTATTTTATGTAAAATGAGGTGCTAAATCCCCTGGTGAAAACCGCAAAGTCCTATCTTTAACCGTTTAGGAGATCGAGTAAATTGGAGAATAATAAATATTTTAAAATGTGGTATATAAACATTTTATGCGTTTGTACCTTTATCAACTCTTGAGAGTAGACTTATAGGACTTATTTTATGTAAAATGAGGTGCTGAATTTACTGGTAAAAACCGCAATGTCCTATCTTTAACTGTTTAGGAGATCGAGTAAAATGGAGAATAATAGATATTTAAAAATGAGATATATAAACATTTTATTCGTTTGTACCTTTATCAACTCTTTAGAGTAGACTTATAGGACTTATTTTATGTAAAATGAGGTGCTGAATCCACTGGTGAAAACCTCAATGTCCTATCTTTAACTGTTTAGGAGATCGAGTAAAATGGAGAATAATAGATATTTAAAAATGAGATATATAAACATTTTATTCGTTTGTACCTTTATCAACTCTTTAGAGTAGACTTATAGGACTTATTTTATGTAAAATGAGGTGCTGAATCCAAAGGTGAAAACCGCAATGTCCTATCTTTGACCGTTTAGGTGATCGAATAAAATGGAGAATAATAGGTATTTAAAAATGTGATATATAACCATTTTATTCGTTTGTACCTTTATCAACTCTTTAGAGTAGGCTTATTGAACTTATTTTATGTAAAATGAGGTGCTGAATCCACTGGTGAAAACCGCAATGTCCTATCTTTAACTGTTTAAGAGATCGAGTAAAATGGAGAATAATAGATATTTAAGAATGTGATATATAAACATTTTATTCGTTTGTACCTTTATCAACTCTTGAGAGTTGACTTATAGGAATTATTTTATGTAAAATGAGGTGCTGAATTCACTGGTGAAAACCGCAATGTATTATCTTCAACCGTTTAGGAGATCGAGTGAAATGGAGAATAATAGATATTTAAAAATGTGATATATAAACATTTTTTTCGTTTGTACCTTTATCAACTCTTTAGAGTAGACTTATAGGACTTATTTTATGTAAAATGAGGTGCTTAATCCACTGGTAAAAACCACAATGTCCTATCTTTAACCGTTTAAGAGAAAGAGTAAAATGGAAAATAATATATATTTAAAAATGTGATATATAACCATTTTATTCATTTGTACCTTTATCAACTCTTTAGAGTAGACTTATAGGTCTAAATTTATGTAAAATGAGGTGCTGAATCCACTGGGGAAAACCGCAATGTCCTATCTTTAACTGTTTAGGAGATCGAGTAAAATGCAGAATAATAGATATTTAAAAATGTGATATATAAACATTTTATTCGTTTGTACCTTTATCAACTCTTTAGAGTAGACATATAAGACTTATTTTATGTAAAATAAGGTGTTGAATCCACTGGTGAAAACCGCAATGTCCTATCTTTGACCGTTAAGGTGATCGAATAAAATGGAGAATAATAGATATTTTAAAATGTGAAATATAACCATTTTATTCGTTTGTACTTTATCAACTTTTGAGAGTAGACTTATAGGACTTATTTTATGTAAAATGAGGTGCTGAATTTACTGGTAAAAACCGCAATATCCTATCTTTAGCCGTTTAGGACATCGAGTAAAATGGAGAATAATAGATATTTAAAAATGTGATATATAAACATTTTATTCGTTTGTACCTTTATCAACTCTTTAGAGTAGACATATAAGACTTATTTTATGTAAAATGAGGTGCTGAATCCACTGGTGAAAACCGCAATGTCCTATCTTTAACTGTTTAGGATCGAGTAAAATGGAGAATAATAGATATTTAAAAATGAGATATATAAACATTTTATTCGTTTGTACCTTTATCAACTCTTTAGAGTAGACTTATAGGACTTATTTTATGTAAAATAAGGTGCTGAATCCACTGGTGAAAACCGCAATGTCCTATCTTTAACCGTTTAAGAGAAAGAGTAAAATGGAAAATAATATATATTTAAAAATGTGATATATAACCATTTTATTCATTTGTACCTTTATCAACTCTTTAGAGTAGACTTATAGGACTAAATTTATGTAAAATGAGGTGCTGAATCCACTGGGGAAAACCGCAATGTCCTATCTTTAACTGTTTAGGAGATCGAGTAAAATGGAGAATAATAGATATTTAAAAATGTGATATATAAACATTTTATTCGTTTGTACCTTTATCAACTCTTTAGAGTAGACATATAAGACTTATTTTATGTAAAATAAGGTGCTGAATCCACTGGTGAAAACCGCAATGTCCTATCTTTGACCATTAAGGTGATCGAATAAAATGGAGAATAATAGATATTTTAAAATGTGAAATATAACCATTTTATTCGTTTGTACTTTATCAACTTTTGAGAGTAGACTTATAGGACTTATTTTATGTAAAATAAGGTGCTGAATTTACTGGTAAAAACCGCAATATCCTATCTTTAGCCGTTTAGGACATCGAGTAAAATGGAGAATAATAGATATTTAAAAATGTGATATATAAACATTTTATTCGTTTGTACCTTTATCAACTCTTTAGAGTAGACATATAAGACTTATTTTATGTAAAATGAGGTGCTGAATCCACTGGTGAAAACCGCAATGTCCTATCTTTAACTGTTTAGGATCGAGTAAAATGGAGAATAATAGATATTTAAAAATGAGATATATAAACATTTTGTTCGTTTGTACCTTTATCAACTCTTTAGAGTAGACTTATAGGACTTATTTTATGTAAAATAAGGTGCTGAATCCACTGGTGAAAACCGCAATGTCCTATCTTTAATCGTTTAGGAGATCGAGTAAAATGGAAAATATTAAATATTTAAAAATGTGATATATAAACATTTTATTCGATTGTACCTTTATCAACTCTTGAGAGTTAACTTTGAAGATTTATTTAATGTAAAATGAGGTGCTCAATCCACTGGTGAAAACCGCAATGTCCTATCTTTAACCGTTTAGGAGATTGAGTAAAATGGAGAATAATAGATATTTAAAAATGTGATATATATACATTTTAATAGTTTGTACCTTCATCAACTCTTGAGAGTAGACTTATAGGACTTATTTTATGTAAAATGAGGTGCTGAATCCCCTGGTGAAAACCGCAAAGTCCTATCTTTAACCGTTTAGGAGATCGAGTAAAATGGAGAATAATAAATATTTTAAAATGTGGTATATAAACATTTTATGCGTTTGTACCTTTATCAACTCTTGAGAGTAGACTTATAGGACTTATTTTATGTAAAATGAGGTGCTGAATTTACTGGTAAAAACCGCAATGTCCTATCTTTAACTGTTTAGGAGATCGAGTAAAATGGAGAATAATAGATATTTAAAAATGTGATATATAAACATTTTATTCGTTTGTACCTTTATCAACTCTTTAGAGTAGACATATAAGACTTATTTTATGTAAAATAAGGTGCTGAATCCACTGGTGAAAACCGCAATGTCCTATCTTTGACCGTTAAGGTGATCGAATAAAATGGAGAATAATAGATATTTTAAAATGTGAAATATAACCATTTTATTCGTTTGTACTTTATCAACTTTTGAGAGTAGACTTATAGGACTTATTTTATGTAAAATGAGCTGCTGGATCCAGTGGTGAAAACCGCAATGTATTATCTTTGACCGTTTAGGTCATCGAATAAAATGGAGAATAATAGATATTTAAAAATGTCACATATAAACATTTTATTCGTTTGTACCTTTATTAACTCTTTAGAGTAGACTTATAGGAATTATTTTATGTAAAATAAGGTGCTGAATCCACTGGTGAAAACCGCAATGTCCTACCTTTAACCGTTTAGGAGATCGAGTAAAATGGATAATAATAGATATTTAAAAATGTGATATATAAACATTTTATTCGTTTGTACCTTTATCAACTCTTGAGAGTTGACTTATAGGAATTATTTTATGTAAAATGAGGTGCTGAATCCACAGGTGAAAACCGCAATGTCCTATCTCTAACCGTTTAGGAGATCGAGTAAAATGGAGAATAATAGATATTTAAAAAGTGATATATAAATATTTTATTCGTTTGTTCCTTTATTAACTCTTTAGAGTAGACTTATAGGACTTATTTTATGTAAAATGAGGTGCTGAATCCACTGGTGAAAACCGCAATGTCCTATCTTTATCTGTTTAGGAGATCGAGTAAAATGGAGAATAATAGATATTTAAGAATGTGATATATAAACATTTTATTCGTTTGTACCTTTATCAACTCTTGAGAGTTGACTTATAGGAATTATTTTATGTAAAATGAGGTGCTGAATCCACAGGTGAAAACCGCAATGTCCTATCTCTAACCGTTTAGGAGATCGAGTAAAATGGAGAATAATAGATATTTAAAAATGTGATATATAAGCATTTTATTCGTTTGTACGTTTATCAACTCTTGAGAGTAGACTTATGGGACTTATATTATGTAAAATGAGGTGCTGAATCCACTGATGAAAACCGCAATGTCCTATCTTAAACCGTTTAGGAGATCGAGTAAAATGGAGAATAATAGATATTTAAAAATGTGTTATATAAACATTTTATTCGTTTGTACCTTTATCAACACTTGAGAGTAGACTTATTGGAATTATTTAATGTAAAATGAGGTGCTGAATCCACTGATGAAAACCGCAATGTCCTATCTTAAACGGTTTAGGAGATCGAGTAAAATGGAGAATAATAGATATTTGAAAATGTGATATATAAATATTTTATTCGTTTGTACCTTTATCAACTCTTTAGAGTAGTCTTATAGATATAATTATATGTAAAATGAGGTGCTGAATTCACTGGTGAAAACCGCAATGTTCTATCTTTAACTGTTTAGAAGATCGAGTAAAATGGAGAATAATAGATATTCAAGAATGTGATATATAAACATTTTATTCGTTTGTACCTTTATCAACTCTTTAGAGTAGACTTATAGGACTTATTTTATGTAAAATGAGGTGCTGAATTTACTGGTAAAAACCGCAATATCCTATCTTTAGCCGTTTAGGACATCGAGTAAAATGGAAAATAATAGATATTTAAAAATGTGATATATAAACATTTTTTTCGTTTGTACCTTAATTAACTCTTTAGAGTAGACTTATAGGACTCATTTTATGTAAAATAAGGTGCTGAATCCACTGGTGAAAACCGCAATGTCCTATCTTTGACCGTTTAGGTGATCGAATAAAATGGAGAATAATAGATATTTTAAAATGTGAAATATAACCATTTTATTCGTTTGTACCTTTATCAATTTTTGAGAGTAGACTTATAGGACTTATTTTATGTAAAATAAGGTGCTGAATCCACTGGTGAAAACCGCAATGTCCTATCTTTGACCGTTTAGGTGATCGAATAAAATGGAGAATAATAGATATTTTAAAATGTGAAATATAACCATTTTATTCGGTTGTACCTTTATCAACTCTTGAGAGTAGACTTATAGGACTTATTTTATGTAAAATAAGGTGCTGAATCCACTGGTGAAAACCGCAATGTCCTATCTTTAACCGTTTAGGACATCGAGTAAAATGGAGGATAATAGATAATTAAAAATGTGAAATATAACCATTTTATTCGTTTGTACCTTTATCAACTTTTGAGAGTAAACTTATAGAACTTATTTTATGTAAAATGAGGTGCTGAATCCACTGGTGACAACCGCAATGTCCTATCTTTAACCGATTAGGACATCGAGTAAAATGGAGAATAATAGATATTTAAAAATGTGATATATAAACCTTTTATTCGTTTGTACCTTTATCAACTTTTGAGAGTAGACTTATAGGACTTATTTTATGTAAAATAAGGTGCTGAATCCACTGGTAAAAACCGCAATGTCCTATCTTTAACCGTTTCGGACATCGAGTAAAATGGAGAATAATAGATATTTAAAAATGTGATATATAAACATTTTATTCGGTTGTACCTTTATCAACTCTTGAGAGTAGACTTATAGGACTTATTTTATGTAAAATAAGGTGCTGAATCCACTGGTGAAAACCGCAATGTCCTATCTTTAACCGTTTAGGACATCGAGTAAAATGGAGGATAATAGATATTTAAAAATGTGATATATAAACATTTTATTCGGTTGTACCTTTATCAACCCTTGAGAGTAGACTTATAAAACTTATTTTATGTAAAATAAGGTGCTGAATCCACTGGTGAAAACCGCAATGTCCTATCTTTAACCGTTTAAGAGAAGGAGGAAATTGGAGAATAATAGATATTTAAAAATGTGATATATAACCATTTTATTCGTTTGTACCTTTATCAACTCTTTAGAGTAGACTTATAGGAATTATTTTATGTAAAATGAGGTGCTGAATCCACTGGTGAAAACCGCAATGTCCTATCGTGAACCGTTTAGGAGATAGAGTGAAATGGAGAATAATAGATATTTAAAAATGTGATATATTAACATTTTTTCCGTTTGTACCTTTATCAACTCGTTAGAGTAGACTTAAAAGACTTATTTTATGTAAAATAAGGTGCTGATTCCACTGCTGAAAACCGCAATGTCCTATCTTTAACTGTTTAGGAGATCGAGTAAAATGAAGAATAATAGATATTTAAAAATGTGATATATAAATATTTTTTTCGTTTGTACCTTAATCAACTCTTGAGAGTGGACTTATAGGCCTTATATTATGTAAAATGAGGTGCTGAATCCAATGGTGAAAACCGCAATGTCCTATCTTTGACCGTTTAGGTGATTGAGTAAAATGGAGAATAATAGGTATTTAAAAATGTGATATATAACCATTTTATTCGTTTGTACCTTTATCAACTCTTTATAGTAGGCTTATTGAACTTATTTTATGTAAAATGAGGTGCTGAATCCACCGGTGAAAACTGCAATATCCTATCTTTAACCATTTAGGAGATCGAGAGAAATGGAGAATAATAGATATTTAAAAATGTGATATATAAATATTTTATTCGTTTGTACCTTTATTAACTCTTTAGAGTAGACTTATAGGAATTATTTTATGTAAAATAAGGTGCTGAATCCACTGGTGAATTCCGCAATGTCCTACCTTTAACCGTTTAGGAGATCGAGTAAAATGGATAATAATAGATATTTAAAAATGTGATATATAAACATTTTATTCGTTTGTACCTTTATCAACTCTTGAGAGTTGACTTATAGGAATTATTTTATGTAAAATGAGGTGCTGAATCCACAGGTGAAAACCGCAATGTCCTATCTCTAACCGTTTAGGAGATCGAGTAAAATGGAGAATAATAGATATTTAAAAATGTGATATATAAATATTTTATTCGTTTGTTCCTTTATCAACTCTTTATAGTAGACTTATAGGACTTATTTTATGTAAAATGAGGTGCTGAATCCACTGGTAAAAACCGCAATGTCCTATCTTTAACCGATTAGGACATCGAGTAAAATGGAGAATAATAGATATTTAAAAATGTGATATATAAACCTTTTATTCGTTTGTACCTTTATCAACTTTTGAGAGTAGACTTATAGGACTTATTTTATGTAAAATAAGGTGCTGAATTTACTAGTGAAAACCGCAATGTCCTATCTTTAACCGTTTAGGACATCGAGTAAAATGGAAAATAATAGATATTTAAAAATGTGATATATATACATTTTATTCGGTTGTACCTCTATCAACTCTTGAGAGTAGACTTATAGGACTTATTTTATGTAAAATAAGGTGCTGAATTCACTGGTAAAATCCGCAATGTCCTATCTTTAACCGTTTAAGAGAAAGAGTAAAATGGTGAATAATAGATATTTAAAAATGTGATATATAACCATTTTATTCGTTTGTGCCTTTATCAACTCTTTAGAGTAGACTTATGGGAATTATTTTATGTAAAATGAGGTGCTGAATCCACTGGTGAAAACCGCAATGTCCTATCGTGGACCGTTTAGGATAAAGTGTGAAATGGAGAATAATAGATATTTAAAAATGTGATATATTAACATTTTTTTCGTTTGTACCTTTATCAACTCGTTAGAGTAGACTTAAAAGACTTATTTTATGTAAAATAAGGTGCTGAATCCACTGGTAAAAACCGCAATGTCCTATCTTTAACTGTTTAGGAGATTTAGTAAAATGAAGAATAATAGATATTTAAAAATGTGATATATAAACATTTTATTCGTTTGTACCTTTATCAACTCTTGAGAGTTAACTTTGAAGATTTATTTAATGTAAAATGAGGTGCTAAATCCACTGGTGAAAACCGCAATGTCCTATCTTTAACCGTTTAGGAGATCGAGTAAAATGGAGAATAATAGATATTTAAAAATGTGATATATAAACATTTTATTAGTTTGTACCATCATCAACTCTTGAGAGTAGACTTATAAGACTTATTTATTGTAAAATGAGGTGCTGAATCCCCTGGTGAAAACCGCAAAGTCCTATCTTTAACCGTTTAGGAGATCGAGTAAAATGGAGAATAATAAATATTTTAAAATGTGGTATATAAACATTTTATGCGTTTGTACCTTTATCAACTCTCGAGAGTAGACTAATAGGACTTATTTTATGTAAAATAGGGTGCTGAATCCACTTTTGAAAACCGCAATGTCCTATCTTTAACCGTTTAAGAGAAAGAGGAAAATGGAGAATAATAGATATTTAAAAATGTGATATATAAATATTTTATTCGTTTGTTCCTTTATTAACTCTTTAGAGTAGACTTATAGGACTTATTTTATGTAAAATGAGGTGCAGAATCCACAGGTGAAAACCGCAATGTCCTATCTCTAACCGTTTAGGAGATCGAGTAAAATGGAGAATAATAGATATTTAAAAATGTGATATATAAGCATTTTATTCGTTTGTACGTTTATCAACTCTTGAGAGTAGACTTATGGGACTTATATTATGTAAAATGAGGTGCTGAATCCACTGATGAAAACCGCAATGTCCTATCTTAAACCGTTTAGGAGATCGAGTAAAATGGAGAATAATAGATATTTAAAAATGTGTTATATAAACATTTTATTCGTTTGTACCTTTATCAACACTTGAGAGTAGACTTATTGGACTTATTTAATGTAAAATGAGGTGCTGAATCCACTGATGAAAACCGCAATGTCCTATCTTTAACCGTTTAGGAGATCGAGTAAAATGGAGAATAATAGATATTTGAAAATGTGATATATAAATATTTTATTCGTTTGTACGTTTATCAACTCTTTAGAGTAGTCTTATAGAACTAATTATATGTAAAATGAGGTGCTGAATTCACTGGTGAAAACCGCAATGTTCTATCTTCAACTGTTTAGGAGATCGAGTAAAATGGAGAATAATAGATATTTAAGAATGTGATATATAAACATTTTATTCGTTTGTACCTTTATCAACTTTTTGAGTAGACTTATAGGACTTATTTTATGTAAAATGAGGTGCTGAATTTACTGGTAAAAACCGCAATGTCCTATCTTTAGCCGTTTAGGGCATCGAGTAAAATGGAAAATAATAGATATTTAAAAATGTGATATATAAACATTTTTTTCGTTTGTACCTTTATTAACTCTTTAGAGTAGACTTATAGGACTTATTTTATGTAAAATGAGGTGCTGAATCCACTGGTGAAAACCGCAATGTCCTATCTTTAACTGTTTAGGATCGAGTAAAATGGAGAATAATAGATATTTAAAAATGAGATATATAAACATTTTATTCGTTTGTACCTTTATCAACTCTTTAGAGTAGACTTATAGGACTTATTTTATGTAAAATAAGGTGCTGAATCCACTGGTGAAAACCGCAATGTCCTATCTTTAACCGTTTAGGAGATCGAGTAAAATGGAAAATATTAAATATTTAAAAATGTGATATATAAACATTTTATTCGTTTGTACCTTTATCAACTCTTGAGAGTTAACTTTGAAGATTTATTTAATGTAAAATGAGGTGCTCAATCCACTGGTGAAAACCGCAATGTCCTATCTTTAACCGTTTAGGAGATCGAGTAAAATGGAGAATAATAGATATTTAAAAATGTGATATATATACATTTTAATAGTTTGTACCTTCATCAACTCTTGAGAGTAGACTTATAGGACTTATTTTATGTAAGATGAGGTGCTAAATCCCCTGGTGAAAACCGCAAAGTCCTATCTTTAACCGTTTAGGAGATCGAGTAAATTGGAGAATAATAAATATTTTAAAATGTGGTATATAAACATTTTATGCGTTTGTACCTTTATCAACTCTTGAGAGTAGACTTATAGGACTTATTTTATGTAAAATGAGGTGCTGAATTTACTGGTAAAAACCGCGATGTCCTATCTTTAACTGTTTAGGAGATCGAGTAAAATGGAGAATAATAGATATTTAAAAATGAGATATATAAACATTTTATTCGTTTGTACCTTTATCAACTCTTTAGAGTAGACTTATAGGACTTATTTTATGTAAAATGAGGTGCTGAATCCACTGGTGAAAACCTCAATGTCCTATCTTTAACTGTTTAGGAGATCGAGTAAAATGGAGAATAATAGATATTTAAAAATGAGATATATAAACATTTTATTCGTTTGTACCTTTATCAACTCTTTAGAGTAGACTTATAGGACTTATTTTATGTAAAATGAGGTGCTGAATCCAAAGGTGAAAACCGCAATGTCCTATCTTTGACCGTTTAGGTGATCGAATAAAATGGAGAATAATAGGTATTTAAAAATGTGATATATAACCATTTTATTCGTTTGTACCTTTATCAACTCTTTAGAGTAGGCTTATTGAACTTATTTTATGTAAAATGAGGTGCTGAATCCACTGGTGAAAACCGCAATGTCCTATCTTTAACTGTTTAAGAGATCGAGTAAAATGGAGAATAATAGATATTTAAGAATGTGATATATAAACATTTTATTCGTTTGTACCTTTATCAACTCTTGAGAGTTGACTTATAGGAATTATTTTATGTAAAATGAGGTGCTGAATTCACTGGTGAAAACCGCAATGTCCTATCTTCAACCGTTTAGGAGATCGAGTGAAATGGAGAATAATAGATATTTAAAAATGTGATATATAAACATTTTTTTCGTTTGTACCTTTATCAACTCTTTAGAGTAGACTTATAGGACTTATTTTATGTAAAATGAGGTGCTTAATCCACTGGTAAAAACCGCAATGTCCTATCTTTAACCGTTTAAGAGAAAGAGTAAAATGGAAAATAATATATATTTAAAAATGTGATATATAACCATTTTATTCATTTGTACCTTTATCAACTCTTTAGAGTAGACTTATAGGTCTAAATTTATGTAAAATGAGGTGCTGAATCCACTGGGGAAAACCGCAATATCCTATCTTTAGCCGTTTAGGACATCGAGTAAAATGGAGAATAATAGATATTTAAAAATGTGATATATAAACATTTTATTCGTTTGTACCTTTATCAACTCTTTAGAGTAGACATATAAGACTTATTTTATGTAAAATGAGGTGCTGAATCCACTGGTGAAAACCGCAATGTCCTATCTTTAACTGTTTAGGATCGAGTAAAATGGAGAATAATAGATATTTAAAAATGAGATATATAAACATTTTATTCGTTTGTACCTTTATCAACTCTTTAGAGTAGACTTATAGGACTTATTTTATGTAAAATAAGGTGCTGAATCCACTGGTGAAAACCGCAATGTCCTATCTTTAACCGTTTAGGAGATCGAGTAAAATGGAAAATATTAAATATTTAAAAATGTGATATATAAACATTTTATTCGTTTGTACCTTTATCAACTCTTGAGAGTTAACTTTGAAGATTTATTTAATGTAAAATGAGGTGCTCAATCCACTGGTGAAAACCGCAATGTCCTATCTTTAACCGTTTAGGAGATCGAGTAAAATGGAGAATAATAGATATTTAAAAATGTGTTATATATACATTTTAATAGTTTGTACCTTCATCAACTCTTGAGAGTAGACTTATAGGACTTATTTTATGTAAAATAAGGTGCTGAATCCACTGGTAAAAACCGCAATGTCCTATCTTTAACCGTTTCGGACATCGAGTAAAATGGAGAATAATAGATATTTAAAAATGTGATATATAAACATTTTATTCGGTTGTACCTTTATCAACTCTTGAGAGTAGACTTATAGGACTTATTTTATGTAAAATAAGGTGCTGAATCCACTGGTGAAAACCGCAATGTCCTATCTTTAACCGTTTAGGACATCGAGTAAAATGGAGGATAATAGATATTTAAAAATGTGATATATAAACATTTTATTCGGTTGTACCTTTATCAACCCTTGAGAGTAGACTTATAAAACTTATTTTATGTAAAATAAGGTGCTGAATCCACTGGTGAAAACCGCAATGTCCTATCTTTAACCGTTTAAGAGAAGGAGGAAATTGGAGAATAATAGATATTTAAAAATGTGATATATAACCATTTTATTCGTTTGTACCTTTATCAACTCTTTAGAGTAGACTTATAGGAATTATTTTATGTAAAATGAGGTGCTGAATCCACTGGTGAAAACCGCAATGTCCTATCGTGAACCGTTTAGGAGATAGAGTGAAATGGAGAATAATAGATATTTAAAAATGTGATATATTGACATTTTTTCCGTTTGTACCTTTATCAACTCGTTAGAGTAGACTTAAAAGACTTATTTTATGTAAAATAAGGTGCTGATTCCACTGCTGAAAACCGCAATGTCCTATCTTTAACTGTTTAGGAGATCGAGTAAAATGAAGAATAATAGATATTTAAAAATGTGATATATAAATATTTTTTTCGTTTGTACCTTAATCAACTCTTGAGAGTGGACTTATAGGCCTTATATTATGTAAAATGAGGTGCTGAATCCAATGGTGAAAACCGCAATGTCCTATCTTTGACCGTTTAGGTGATTGAGTAAAATGGAGAATAATAGGTATTTAAAAATGTGATATATAACCATTTTATTCGTTTGTACCTTTATCAACTCTTTAGAGTAGGCTTATTGAACTTATTTTATGTAAAATGAGGTGCTGAATCCACCGGTGAAAACTGCAATATCCTATCTTTAACCATTTAGGAGATCGAGAGAAATGGAGAATAATAGATATTTAAAAATGTGATATATAAATATTTTATTCGTTTGTACCTTTATTAACTCTTTAGAGTAGACTTATAGGAATTATTTTATGTAAAATAAGGTGCTGAATCCACTGGTGAATTCCGCAATGTCCTACCTTTAACCGTTTAGGAGATCGAGTAAAATGGATAATAATAGATATTTAAAAATGTGATATATAAACATTTTATTCGTTTGTACCTTTATCAACTCTTGAGAGTTGACTTATAGGAATTATTTTATGTAAAATGAGGTGCTGAATCCACAGGTGAAAACCGCAATGTCCTATCTCTAACCGTTTAGGAGATCGAGTAAAATGGAGAATAATAGATATTTAAAAATGTGATATATAAATATTTTATTCGTTTGTTCCTTTATCAACTCTTTATAGTAGACTTATAGGACTTATTTTATGTAAAATGAGGTGCTGAATCCACTGGTAAAAACCGCAATGTCCTATCTTTAACCGATTAGGACATCGAGTAAAATGGAGAATAATAGATATTTAAAAATGTGATATATAAACCTTTTATTCGTTTGTACCTTTATCAACTTTTGAGAGTAGACTTATAGGACTTATTTTATGTAAAATAAGGTGCTGAATTTACTAGTGAAAACCGCAATGTCCTATCTTTAACCGTTTAGGACATCGAGTAAAATGGAAAATAATAGATATTTAAAAATGTGATATATATACATTTTATTCGGTTGTACCTCTATCAACTCTTGAGAGTAGACTTATAGGACTTATTTTATGTAAAATAAGGTGCTGAATTCACTGGTAAAATCCGCAATGTCCTATCTTTAACCGTTTAAGAGAAAGAGTAAAATGGTGAATAATAGATATTTAAAAATGTGATATATAACCATTTTATTCGTTTGTGCCTTTATCAACTCTTTAGAGTAGACTTATGGGAATTATTTTATGTAAAATGAGGTGCTGAATCCACTGGTGAAAACCGCAATGTCCTATCGTGGACCGTTTAGGATAAAGTGTGAAATGGAGAATAATAGATATTTAAAAATGTGATATATTAACATTTTTTTCGTTTGTACCTTTATCAACTCGTTAGAGTAGACTTAAAAGACTTATTTTATGTAAAATAAGGTGCTGAATCCACTGGTAAAAACCGCAATGTCCTATCTTTAACTGTTTAGGAGATTTAGTAAAATGAAGAATAATAGATATTTAAAAATGTGATATATAAACATTTTATTCGTTTGTACCTTTATCAACTCTTGAGAGTTAACTTTGAAGATTTATTTAATGTAAAATGAGGTGCTAAATCCACTGGTGAAAACCGCAATGTCCTATCTTTAACCGTTTAGGAGATCGAGTAAAATGGAGAATAATAGATATTTAAAAATGTGATATATAAACATTTTATTAGTTTGTACCATCATCAACTCTTGAGAGTAGACTTATAAGACTTATTTATTGTAAAATGAGGTGCTGAATCCCCTGGTGAAAACCGCAAAGTCCTATCTTTAACCGTTTAGGAGATCGAGTAAAATGGAGAATAATAAATATTTTAAAATGTGGTATATAAACATTTTATGCGTTTGTACCTTTATCAACTCTCGAGAGTAGACTAATAGGACTTATTTTATGTAAAATAGGGTGCTGAATCCACTTTTGAAAACCGCAATGTCCTATCTTTAACCGTTTAAGAGAAAGAGGAAAATGGAGAATAATAGATATTTAAAAATGTGATATATAAATATTTTATTCGTTTGTTCCTTTATTAACTCTTTAGAGTAGACTTATAGGACTTATTTTATGTAAAATGAGGTGCAGAATCCACAGGTGAAAACCGCAATGTCCTATCTCTAACCGTTTAGGAGATCGAGTAAAATGGAGAATAATAGATATTTAAAAATGTGATATATAAGCATTTTATTCGTTTGTACGTTTATCAACTCTTGAGAGTAGACTTATGGGACTTATATTATGTAAAATGAGGTGCTGAATCCACTGATGAAAACCGCAATGTCCTATCTTAAACCGTTTAGGAGATCGAGTAAAATGGAGAATAATAGATATTTAAAAATGTGTTATATAAACATTTTATTCGTTTGTACCTTTATCAACACTTGAGAGTAGACTTATTGGACTTATTTAATGTAAAATGAGGTGCTGAATCCACTGATGAAAACCGCAATGTCCTATCTTTAACCGTTTAGGAGATCGAGTAAAATGGAGAATAATAGATATTTGAAAATGTGATATATAAATATTTTATTCGTTTGTACGTTTATCAACTCTTTAGAGTAGTCTTATAGAACTAATTATATGTAAAATGAGGTGCTGAATTCACTGGTGAAAACCGCAATGTTCTATCTTCAACTGTTTAGGAGATCGAGTAAAATGGAGAATAATAGATATTTAAGAATGTGATATATAAACATTTTATTCGTTTGTACCTTTATCAACTTTTTGAGTAGACTTATAGGACTTATTTTATGTAAAATGAGGTGCTGAATTTACTGGTAAAAACCGCAATGTCCTATCTTTAGCCGTTTAGGGCATCGAGTAAAATGGAAAATAATAGATATTTAAAAATGTGATATATAAACATTTTTTTCGTTTGTACCTTTATTAACTCTTTAGAGTAGACTTATAGGACTTATTTTATGTAAAATGAGGTGCTGAATCCACTGGTGAAAACCGCAATGTCCTATCTTTAACTGTTTAGGATCGAGTAAAATGGAGAATAATAGATATTTAAAAATGAGATATATAAACATTTTATTCGTTTGTACCTTTATCAACTCTTTAGAGTAGACTTATAGGACTTATTTTATGTAAAATAAGGTGCTGAATCCACTGGTGAAAACCGCAATGTCCTATCTTTAACCGTTTAGGAGATCGAGTAAAATGGAAAATATTAAATATTTAAAAATGTGATATATAAACATTTTATTCGTTTGTACCTTTATCAACTCTTGAGAGTTAACTTTGAAGATTTATTTAATGTAAAATGAGGTGCTCAATCCACTGGTGAAAACCGCAATGTCCTATCTTTAACCGTTTAGGAGATCGAGTAAAATGGAGAATAATAGATATTTAAAAATGTGATATATATACATTTTAATAGTTTGTACCTTCATCAACTCTTGAGAGTAGACTTATAGGACTTATTTTATGTAAAATGAGGTGCTAAATCCCCTGGTGAAAACCGCAAAGTCCTATCTTTAACCGTTTAGGAGATCGAGTAAATTGGAGAATAATAAATATTTTAAAATGTGGTATATAAACATTTTATGCGTTTGTACCTTTATCAACTCTTGAGAGTAGACTTATAGGACTTATTTTATGTAAAATGAGGTGCTGAATTTACTGGTAAAAACCGCGATGTCCTATCTTTAACTGTTTAGGAGATCGAGTAAAATGGAGAATAATAGATATTTAAAAATGAGATATATAAACATTTTATTCGTTTGTACCTTTATCAACTCTTTAGAGTAGACTTATAGGACTTATTTTATGTAAAATGAGGTGCTGAATCCACTGGTGAAAACCTCAATGTCCTATCTTTAACTGTTTAGGAGATCGAGTAAAATGGAGAATAATAGATATTTAAAAATGAGATATATAAACATTTTATTCGTTTGTACCTTTATCAACTCTTTAGAGTAGACTTATAGGACTTATTTTATGTAAAATGAGGTGCTGAATCCAAAGGTGAAAACCGCAATGTCCTATCTTTGACCGTTTAGGTGATCGAATAAAATGGAGAATAATAGGTATTTAAAAATGTGATATATAACCATTTTATTCGTTTGTACCTTTATCAACTCTTTAGAGTAGGCTTATTGAACTTATTTTATGTAAAATGAGGTGCTGAATCCACTGGTGAAAACCGCAATGTCCTATCTTTAACTGTTTAAGAGATCGAGTAAAATGGAGAATAATAGATATTTAAGAATGTGATATATAAACATTTTATTCGTTTGTACCTTTATCAACTCTTGAGAGTTGACTTATAGGAATTATTTTATGTAAAATGAGGTGCTGAATTCACTGGTGAAAACCGCAATGTCCTATCTTCAACCGTTTAGGAGATCGAGTGAAATGGAGAATAATAGATATTTAAAAATGTGATATATAAACATTTTTTTCGTTTGTACCTTTATCAACTCTTTAGAGTAGACTTATAGGACTTATTTTATGTAAAATGAGGTGCTTAATCCACTGGTAAAAACCGCAATGTCCTATCTTTAACCGTTTAAGAGAAAGAGTAAAATGGAAAATAATATATATTTAAAAATGTGATATATAACCATTTTATTCATTTGTACCTTTATCAACTCTTTAGAGTAGACTTATAGGTCTAAATTTATGTAAAATGAGGTGCTGAATCCACTGGGGAAAACCGCAATGTCCTATCTTTAACTGTTTAGGAGATCGAGTAAAATGGAGAATAATAGATATTTAAAAATGTGATATATAAACATTTTATTCGTTTGTACCTTTATCAACTCTTTAGAGTAGACATATAAGACTTATTTTATGTAAAATAAGGTGCTGAATCCACTGGTGAAAACCGCAATGTCCTATCTTTGACCGTTAAGGTGATCGAATAAAATGGAGAATAATAGATATTTTAAAATGTGAAATATAACCATTTTATTCGTTTGTACTTTATCAACTTTTGAGAGTAGACTTATAGGACTTATTTTATGTAAAATGAGGTGCTGAATTTACTGGTAAAAACCGCAATATCCTATCTTTAGCCGTTTAGGACATCGAGTAAAATGGAGAATAATAGATATTTAAAAATGTGATATATAAACATTTTATTCGTTTGTACCTTTATCAACTCTTTAGAGTAGACATATAAGACTTATTTTATGTAAAATGAGGTGCTGAATCCACTGGTGAAAACCGCAATGTCCTATCTTTAACTGTTTAGGATCGAGTAAAATGGAGAATAATAGATATTTAAAAATGAGATATATAAACATTTTATTCGTTTGTACCTTTATCAACTCTTTAGAGTAGACTTATAGGACTTATTTTATGTAAAATAAGGTGCTGAATCCACTGGTGAAAACCGCAATGTCCTATCTTTAACCGTTTAGGAGATCGAGTAAAATGGAAAATATTAAATATTTAAAAATGTGATATATAAACATTTTATTCGTTTGTACCTTTATCAACTCTTGAGAGTTAACTTTGAAGATTTATTTAATGTAAAATGAGGTGCTCAATCCACTGGTGAAAACCGCAATGTCCTATCTTTAACCGTTTAGGAGATCGAGTAAAATGGAGAATAATAGATATTTAAAAATGTGTTATATATACATTTTAATAGTTTGTACCTTCATCAACTCTTGAGAGTAGACTTATAGGACTTATTTTATGTAAAATGAGGTGCTGAATCCCCTGGTGAAAACCGCAAAGTCCTATCTTTAACCGTTTAGGAGATCGAGTAAATTGGAGAATAATAAATATTTTAAAATGTGGTATATAAACATTTTATGCGTTTGTACCTTTATCAACTCTTGAGAGTAGACTTATAGGACTTATTTTATGTAAAATGAGGTGCTGAATTTACTGGTAAAAACCGCAATGTCCTATCTTTAACTGTTTAGGAGATCGAGTAAAATGGAGAATAATAGATATTTAAAAATGAGATATATAAACATTTTATTCGTTTGTACCTTTATCAACTCTTTAGAGTAGACTTATAGGACTTATTTTATGTAAAATGAGGTGCTGAATCCAAAGGTGAAAACCGCAATGTCCTATCTTTGACCGTTTAGGTGATCGAATAAAATGGAGAATAATAGGTATTTAAAAATGTGATATATAACCATTTTATTCGTTTGTACCTTTATCAACTCTTTAGAGTAGGCTTATTGAACTTATTTTATGTAAAATGAGGTGCTGAATCCACTGGTGAAAACCGCAATGTCCTATCTTTAACTGTTTAAGAGATCGAGTAAAATGGAGAATAATAGATATTTAAGAATGTGATATATAAACATTTTATTCGTTTGTACCTTTATCAACTCTTGAGAGTTGACTTATAGGAATTATTTTATGTAAAATGAGGTGCTGAATTCACTGGTGAAAACCGCAATGTCCTATCTTCAACCGTTTAGGAGATCGAGTGAAATGGAGAATAATAGATATTTAAAAATGTGATATATAAACATTTTTTTCGTTTGTACCTTTATCAACTCTTTAGAGTAGACTTATAGGACTTATTTTATGTAAAATGAGGTGCTTAATCCACTGGTAAAAACCGCAATGTCCTATCTTTAACCGTTTAAGAGAAAGAGTAAAATGGAAAATAATATATATTTAAAAATGTGATATATAACCATTTTATTCATTTGTACCTTTATCAACTCTTTAGAGTAGACTTATAGGACTAAATTTATGTAAAATGAGGTGCTGAATCCACTGGGGAAAACCGCAATGTCCTATCTTTAACTGTTTAGGAGATCGAGTAAAATGGAGAATAATAGATATTTAAAAATGTGATATATAAACATTTTATTCGTTTGTACCTTTATCAACTCTTTAGAGTAGACATATAAGACTTATTTTATGTAAAATAAGGTGCTGAATCCACTGGTGAAAACCGCAATGTCCTATCTTTGACCATTAAGGTGATCGAATAAAATGGAGAATAATAGATATTTTAAAATGTGAAATATAACCATTTTATTCGTTTGTACTTTATCAACTTTTGAGAGTAGACTTATAGGACTTATTTTATGTAAAATAAGGTGCTGAATTTACTGGTAAAAACCGCAATATCCTATCTTTAGCCGTTTAGGACATCGAGTAAAATGGAGAATAATAGATATTTAAAAATGTGATATATAAACATTTTATTCGTTTGTACCTTTATCAACTCTTTAGAGTAGACATATAAGACTTATTTTATGTAAAATGAGGTGCTGAATCCACTGGTGAAAACCGCAATGTCCTATCTTTAACTGTTTAGGATCGAGTAAAATGGAGAATAATAAATATTTAAAAATGAGATATATAAACATTTTATTCGTTTGTACCTTTATCAACTCTTTAGAGTAGACTTATAGGACTTATTTTATGTAAAATAAGGTGCTGAATCCACTGGTGAAAACCGCAATGTCCTATCTTTAACCGTTTAGGAGATCGAGTAAAATGGAAAATATTAAATATTTAAAAATGTGATATATAAACATTTTATTCGATTGTACCTTTATCAACTCTTGAGAGTTAACTTTGAAGATTTATTTAATGTAAAATGAGGTGCTCAATCCACTGGTGAAAACCGCAATGTCCTATCTTTAACCGTTTAGGAGATCGAGTAAAATGGAGAATAATAGATATTTAAAAATGTGATATATAAACATTTTATTCGTTTGTACCTTTATCAACTCTTTAGAGTAGACATATAAGACTTATTTTATGTAAAATAAGGTGCTGAATCCACTGGTGAAAACCGCAATGTCCTATCTTTAACCGTTTAAGAGAAGGAGGAAATTGGAGAATAATAGATATTTAAAAATGTGATATATAACCATTTTATTCGTTTGTACCTTTATCAACTCTTTAGAGTAGACTTATAGGAATTATTTTATGTAAAATGAGGTGCTGAATCCACTGGTGAAAACCGCAATGTCCTATCGTGAACCGTTTAGGAGATAGAGTGAAATGGAGAATAATAGATATTTAAAAATGTGATATATTAACATTTTTTCCGTTTGTACCTTTATCAACTCGTTAGAGTAGACTTAAAAGACTTATTTTATGTAAATTAAGGTGCTGATTCCACTGCTGAAAACCGCAATGTCCTATCTTTAACTGTTTAGGAGATCGAGTAAAATGAAGAATAATAGATATTTAAAAATGTGATATATAAATATTTTTTTCGTTTGTACCTTAATCAACTCTTGAGAGTGGACTTATAGGCCTTATATTATGTAAAATGAGGTGCTGAATCCAATGGTGAAAACCGCAATGTCCTATCTTTGACCGTTTAGGTGATTGAGTAAAATGGAGAATAATAGGTATTTAAAAATGTGATATATAACCATTTTATTCGTTTGTACCTTTATCAACTCTTTAGAGTAGGTTTATTGAACTTATTTTATGTAAAATGAGGTGCTGAATCCACCGGTGAAAACTGCAATATCCTATCTTTAACCATTTAGGAGATCGAGAGAAATGGAGAATAATAGATATTTAAAAATGTGATATATAAATATTTTATTCGTTTGTACCTTTATTAACTCTTTAGAGTAGACTTATAGGAATTATTTTATGTAAAATAAGGTGCTGAATCCACTGGTGAATTCCGCAATGTCCTACCTTTAACCGTTTAGGAGATCGAGTAAAATGGATAATAATAGATATTTAAAAATGTGATATATAAACATTTTATTCGTTTGTACCTTTATCAACTCTTGAGAGTTGACTTATAGGAATTATTTTATGTAAAATGAGGTGCTGAATCCACAGGTGAAAACCGCAATGTCCTATCTCTAACCGTTTAGGAGATCGAGTAAAATGGAGAATAATAGATATTTAAAAATGTGATATATAAATATTTTATTCGTTTGTTCCTTTATCAACTCTTTATAGTAGACTTATAGGACTTATTTTATGTAAAATGAGGTGCTGAATCCACTGGTAAAAACCGCAATGTCCTATCTTTAACCGATTAGGACATCGAGTAAAATGGAGAATAATAGATATTTAAAAATGTGATATATAAACCTTTTATTCGTTTGTACCTTTATCAACTTTTGAGAGTAGACTTATAGGACTTATTTTATGTAAAATAAGGTGCTGAATTTACTAGTGAAAACCGCAATGTCCTATCTTTAACCGTTTAGGACATCGAGTAAAATGGAAAATAATAGATATTTAAAAATGTGATATATATACATTTTATTCGGTTGTACCTCTATCAACTCTTGAGAGTAGACTTATAGGACTTATTTTATGTAAAATAAGGTGCTGAATTCACTGGTAAAATCCGCAATGTCCTATCTTTAACCGTTTAAGAGAAAGAGTAAAATGGTGAATAATAGATATTTAAAAATGTGATATATAACCATTTTATTCGTTTGTGCCTTTATCAACTCTTTAGAGTAGACTTATGGGAATTATTTTATGTAAAATGAGGTGCTGAATCCACTGGTGAAAACCGCAATGTCCTATCGTGGACCGTTTAGGATAAAGTGTGAAATGGAGAATAATAGATATTTAAAAATGTGATATATTAACATTTTTTTCGTTTGTACCTTTATCAACTCGTTAGAGTAGACTTAAAAGACTTATTTTATGTAAAATAAGGTGCTGAATCCACTGGTAAAAACCGCAATGTCCTATCTTTAACTGTTTAGGAGATTTAGTAAAATGAAGAATAATAGATATTTAAAAATGTGATATATAAACATTTTATTCGTTTGTACCTTTATCAACTCTTGAGAGTTAACTTTGAAGATTTATTTAATGTAAAATGAGGTGCTAAATCCACTGGTGAAAACCGCAATGTCCTATCTTTAACCGTTTAGGAGATCGAGTAAAATGGAGAATAATAGATATTTAAAAATGTGATATATAAACATTTTATTAGTTTGTACCATCATCAACTCTTGAGAGTAGACTTATAGGACTTATTTATTGTAAAATGAGGTGCTGAATCCCCTGGTGAAAACCGCAAAGTCCTATCTTTAACCGTTTAGGAGATCGAGTAAAATGGAGAATAATAAATATTTTAAAATGTGGTATATAAACATTTTATGCGTTTGTACCTTTATCAACTCTCGAGAGTAGACTAATAGGACTTATTTTATGTAAAATAGGGTGCTGAATCCACTTTTGAAAACCGCAATGTCCTATCTTTAACCGTTTAAGAGAAAGAGGAAAATGGAGAATAATAGATATTTAAAAATGTGATATATAAATATTTTATTCGTTTGTTCCTTTATTAACTCTTTAGAGTAGACTTATAGGACTTATTTTATGTAAAATGAGGTGCAGAATCCACAGGTGAAAACCGCAATGTCCTATCTCTAACCGTTTAGGAGATCGAGTAAAATGGAGAATAATAGATATTTAAAAATGTGATATATAAGCATTTTATTCGTTTGTACGTTTATCAACTCTTGAGAGTAGACTTATGGGACTTATATTATGTAAAATGAGGTGCTGAATCCACTGATGAAAACCGCAATGTCCTATCTTAAACCGTTTAGGAGATCGAGTAAAATGGAGAATAATAGATATTTAAAAATGTGTTATATAAACATTTTATTCGTTTGTACCTTTATCAACACTTGAGAGTAGACTTATTGGACTTATTTAATGTAAAATGAGGTGCTGAATCCACTGATGAAAACCGCAATGTCCTATCTTTAACCGTTTAGGAGATCGAGTAAAATGGAGAATAATAGATATTTGAAAATGTGATATATAAATATTTTATTCGTTTGTACGTTTATCAACTCTTTAGAGTAGTCTTATAGAACTAATTATATGTAAAATGAGGTGCTGAATTCACTGGTGAAAACCGCAATGTTCTATCTTCAACTGTTTAGGAGATCGAGTAAAATGGAGAATAATAGATATTTAAGAATGTGATATATAAACATTTTATTCGTTTGTACCTTTATCAACTTTTTGAGTAGACTTATAGGACTTATTTTATGTAAAATGAGGTGCTGAATTTACTGGTAAAAACCGCAATGTCCTATCTTTAGCCGTTTAGGGCATCGAGTAAAATGGAAAATAATAGATATTTAAAAATGTGATATATAAACATTTTTTTCGTTTGTACCTTTATTAACTCTTTAGAGTAGACTTATAGGACTTATTTTATGTAAAATGAGGTGCTGAATCCACTGGTGAAAACCGCAATGTCCTATCTTTAACTGTTTAGGATCGAGTAAAAGGGAGAATAATAGATATTTAAAAATGAGATATATAAACATTTTATTCGTTTGTACCTTTATCAACTCTTTAGAGTAGACTTATAGGACTTATTTTATGTAAAATAAGGTGCTGAATCCACTGGTGAAAACCGCAATGTCCTATCTTTAACCGTTTAGGAGATCGAGTAAAATGGAAAATATTAAATATTTAAAAATGTGATATATAAACATTTTATTCGTTTGTACCTTTATCAACTCTTGAGAGTTAACTTTGAAGATTTATTTAATGTAAAATGAGGTGCTCAATCCACTGGTGAAAACCGCAATGTCCTATCTTTAACCGTTTAGGAGATCGAGTAAAATGGAGAATAATAGATATTTAAAAATGTGATATATATACATTTTAATAGTTTGTACCTTCATCAACTCTTGAGAGTAGACTTATAGGACTTATTTTATGTAAAATGAGGTGCTAAATCCCCTGGTGAAAACCGCAAAGTCCTATCTTTAACCGTTTAGGAGATCGAGTAAATTGGAGAATAATAAATATTTTAAAATGTGGTATATAAACATTTTATGCGTTTGTACCTTTATCAACTCTTGAGAGTAGACTTATAGGACTTATTTTATGTAAAATGAGGTGCTGAATTTACTGGTAAAAACCGCGATGTCCTATCTTTAACTGTTTAGGAGATCGAGTAAAATGGAGAATAATAGATATTTAAAAATGAGATATATAAACATTTTATTCGTTTGTACCTTTATCAACTCTTTAGAGTAGACTTATAGGACTTATTTTATGTAAAATGAGGTGCTGAATCCACTGGTGAAAACCTCAATGTCCTATCTTTAACTGTTTAGGAGATCGAGTAAAATGGAGAATAATAGATATTTAAAAATGAGATATATAAACATTTTATTCGTTTGTACCTTTATCAACTCTTTAGAGTAGACTTATAGGACTTATTTTATGTAAAATGAGGTGCTGAATCCAAAGGTGAAAACCGCAATGTCCTATCTTCAACCGTTTAGGAGATCGAGTGAAATGGAGAATAATAGATATTTAAAAATGTGATATATAAACATTTTATTCGTTTGTACCTTTATCAACTCTTGAGAGTTGACTTATAGGAATTATTTTATGTAAAATGAGGTGCTGAATTCACTGGTGAAAACCGCAATGTCCTATCTTCAACCGTTTAGGAGATCGAGTGAAATGGAGAATAATAGATATTTAAAAATGTGATATATAAACATTTTTTTCGTTTGTACCTTTATCAACTCTTTAGAGTAGACTTATAGGACTTATTTTATGTAAAATGAGGTGCTTAATCCACTGGTAAAAACCGCAATGTCCTATCTTTAACCGTTTAAGAGAAAGAGTAAAATGGAAAATAATATATATTTAAAAATGTGATATATAACCATTTTATTCATTTGTACCTTTATCAACTCTTTAGAGTAGACTTATAGGTCTAAATTTATGTAAAATGAGGTGCTGAATCCACTGGGGAAAACCGCAATGTCCTATCTTTAACTGTTTAGGAGATCGAGTAAAATGGAGAATAATAGATATTTAAAAATGTGATATATAAACATTTTATTCGTTTGTACCTTTATCAACTCTTTAGAGTAGACATATAAGACTTATTTTATGTAAAATAAGGTGCTGAATCCACTGGTGAAAACCGCAATGTCCTATCTTTGACCGTTAAGGTGATCGAATAAAATGGAGAATAATAGATATTTTAAAATGTGAAATATAACCATTTTATTCGTTTGTACTTTATCAACTTTTGAGAGTAGACTTATAGGACTTATTTTATGTAAAATGAGGTGCTGAATTTACTGGTAAAAACCGCAAAATCCTATCTTTAGCCGTTTAGGACATCGAGTAAAATGGAGAATAATAGATATTTAAAAATGTGATATATAAACATTTTATTCGTTTGTACCTTTATCAACTCTTTAGAGTAGACATATAAGACTTATTTTATGTAAAATGAGGTGCTGAATCCACTGGTGAAAACCGCAATGTCCTATCTTTAACTGTTTAGGATCGAGTAAAATGGAGAATAATAGATATTTAAAAATGAGATATATTAACATTTTATTCGTTTGTACCTTTATCAACTCTTTAGAGTAGACTTATAGGACTTATTTTATGTAAAATAAGGTGCTGAATCCACTGGTGAAAACCGCAATGTCCTATCTTTAACCGTTTAGGAGATCGAGTAAAATGGAAAATATTAAATATTTAAAAATGTGATATATAAACATTTTATTCGTTTGTACCTTTATCAACTCTTGAGAGTTAACTTTGAAGATTTATTTAATGTAAAATGAGGTGCTCAATCCACTGGTGAAAACCGCAATGTCCTATCTTTAACCGTTTAGGAGATCGAGTAAAATGGAGAATAATAGATATTTAAAAATGTGTTATATATACATTTTAATAGTTTGTACCTTCATCAACTCTTGAGAGTAGACTTATAGGACTTATTTTATGTAAAATGAGGTGCTGAATCCCCTGGTGAAAACCGCAAAGTCCTATCTTTAACCGTTTAGGAGATCGAGTAAATTGGAGAATAATAAATATTTTAAAATGTGGTATATAAACATTTTATGCGTTTGTACCTTTATCAACTCTTGAGAGTAGACTTATAGGACTTATTTTATGTAAAATGAGGTGCTGAATTTACTGGTAAAAACCGCAATGTCCTATCTTTAACTGTTTAGGAGATCGAGTAAAATGGAGAATAATAGATATTTAAAAATGAGATATATAAACATTTTATTCGTTTGTACCTTTATCAACTCTTTAGAGTAGACTTATAGGACTTATTTTATGTAAAATGAGGTGCTGAATCCAAAGGTGAAAACCGCAATGTCCTATCTTTGACCGTTTAGGTGATCGAATAAAATGGAGAATAATAGGTATTTAAAAATGTGATATATAACCATTTTATTCGTTTGTACCTTTATCAACTCTTTAGAGTAGGCTTATTGAACTTATTTTATGTAAAATGAGGTGCTGAATCCACTGGTGAAAACCGCAATGTCCTATCTTTAACTGTTTAAGAGATCGAGTAAAATGGAGAATAATAGATATTTAAGAATGTGATATATAAACATTTTATTCGTTTGTACCTTTATCAACTCTTGAGAGTTGACTTATAGGAATTATTTTATGTAAAATGAGGTGCTGAATTCACTGGTGAAAACCGCAATGTCCTATCTTCAACCGTTTAGGAGATCGAGTGAAATGGAGAATAATAGATATTTAAAAATGTGATATATAAACATTTTTTTCGTTTGTACCTTTATCAACTCTTTAGAGTAGACTTATAGGACTTATTTTATGTAAAATGAGGTGCTTAATCCACTGGTAAAAACCGCAATGTCCTATCTTTAACCGTTTAAGAGAAAGAGCAAAATGGAAAATAATATATATTTAAAAATGTGATATATAACCATTTTATTCATTTGTACCTTTATCAACTCTTTAGAGTAGACTTATAGGACTAAATTTATGTAAAATGAGGTGCTGAATCCACTGGGGAAAACCGCAATGTCCTATCTTTAACTGTTTAGGAGATCGAGTAAAATGGAGAATAATAGATATTTAAAAATGTGATATATAAACATTTTATTCGTTTGTACCTTTATCAACTCTTTAGAGTAGACATATAAGACTTATTTTATGTAAAATAAGGTGCTGAATCCACTGGTGAAAACCGCAATGTCCTATCTTTGACCATTAAGGTGATCGAATAAAATGGAGAATAATAGATATTTTAAAATGTGAAATATAACCATTTTATTCGTTTGTACTTTATCAACTTTTGAGAGTAGACTTATAGGACTTATTTTATGTAAAATAAGGTGCTGAATTTACTGGTAAAAACCGCAATATCCTATCTTTAGCCGTTTAGGACATCGAGTAAAATGGAGAATAATAGATATTTAAAAATGTGATATATAAACATTTTATTCGTTTGTACCTTTATCAACTCTTTAGAGTAGACATATAAGACTTATTTTATGTAAAATGAGGTGCTGAATCCACTGGTGAAAACCGCAATGTCCTATCTTTAACTGTTTAGGATCGAGTAAAATGGAGAATAATAAATATTTAAAAATGAGATATATAAACATTTTATTCGTTTGTACCTTTATCAACTCTTTAGAGTAGACTTATAGGACTTATTTTATGTAAAATAAGGTGCTGAATCCACTGGTGAAAACCGCAATGTCCTATCTTTAACCGTTTAGGAGATCGAGTAAAATGGAAAATATTAAATATTTAAAAATGTGATATATAAACATTTTATTCGATTGTACCTTTATCAACTCTTGAGAGTTAACTTTGAAGATTTATTTAATGTAAAATGAGGTGCTCAATCCACTGGTGAAAACCGCAATGTCCTATCTTTAACCGTTTAGGAGATCGAGTAAAATGGAGAATAATAAATATTTTAAAATGTGGTATATAAACATTTTATGCGTTTGTACCTTTATCAACTCTTGAGAGTAGACTTATAGGACTTATTTTATGTAAAATGAGGTGCTGAATTTACTGGTAAAAACCGCAATGTCCTATCTTTAACTGTTTAGGAGATCGAGTAAAATGGAGAATAATAGATATTTAAAAATGAGATATATAAACATTTTATTCGTTTGTACCTTTATCAACTCTTTAGAGTAGACTTATAGGACTTATTTTATGTAAAATGAGGTGCTGAATCCACTGGTGAAAACCTCAATGTCCTATCTTTAACTGTTTAGGAGATCGAGTAAAATGGAGAATAATAGATATTTAAAAATGAGATATATAAACATTTTATTCGTTTGTACCTTTATCAACTCTTTAGAGTAGACTTATAGGACTTATTTTATGTAAAATGAGGTGCTGAATCCAAAGGTGAAAACCGCAATGTCCTATCTTTGACCGTTTAGGTGATCGAATAAAATGGAGAATAATAGGTATTTAAAAATGTGATATATAACCATTTTATTCGTTTGTACCTTTATCAACTCTTTAGAGTAGGCTTATTGAACTTATTTTATGTAAAATGAGGTGCTGAATCCACTGGTGAAAACCGCAATGTCCTATCTTTAACTGTTTAAGAGATCGAGTAAAATGGAGAATAATAGATATTTAAGAATGTGATATATAAACATTTTATTCGTTTGTACCTTTATCAACTCTTGAGAGTTGACTTATAGGAATTAGTTTATGTAAAATGAGGTGCTGAATTCACTGGTGAAAACCGCAATGTCCTATCTTCAACCGTTTAGGTGATCGAATGAAATGGAGAATAATAGATATTTAAAAATGTGATATATAAACATTTTTTTCGTTTGTACCTTTATCAACTCTTTAGAGTAGACTTATAGGACTTATTTTATGTAAAATGAGGTGCTTAATCCACTGGTAAAAACCGCAATGTCCTATCTTTAACCGTTTAAGAGAAAGAGTAAAATGGAAAATAATATATATTTAAAAATGTGATATATAACCATTTTATTCATTTGTACCTTTATTAACTCTTTAGAGTAGACTTATAGGACTAAATTTATGTAAAATGAGGTGCTGAATCCACTGGGGAAAACCGCAATGTCCTATCTTTAACTGTTTAGGAGATCGAGTAAAATGGAGAATAATAGATATTTAAAAATGTGATATATAAACATTTTATTCGTTTGTACCTTTATCAACTCTTTAGAGTAGACATATAAGACTTATTTTATGTAAAATAAGGTGCTGAATCCACTGGTGAAAACCGCAATGTCCTATCTTTGACCGTTAAGGTGATCGAATAAAATGGAGAATAATAGATATTTTAAAATGTGAAATATAACCATTTTATTCGTTTGTACTTTATCAACTTTTGAGAGTAGACTTATAGGACTTATTTTATGTAAAATGAGCTGCTGGATCCAGTGGTGAAAACCGCAATGTATTATCTTTGACCGTTTAGGTCATCGAATAAAATGGAGAATAATAGATATTTAAAAATGTCACATATAAACATTTTATTCGTTTGTACCTTTAATAACTCTTTAGAGTAGACTTATAGGAATTATTTTATGTAAAATAAGGTGCTGAATCCACTGGTGAAAACCGCAATGTCCTACCTTTAACCGTTTAGGAGATCGAGTAAAATGGATAATAATAGATATTTAAAAATGTGATATATAAACATTTTATTCGTTTGTACCTTTATCAACTCTTGAGAGTTGACTTATAGGAATTATTTTATGTAAAATGAGGTGCTGAATCCACAGGTGAAAACCGCAATGTCCTATCTCTAACCGTTTAGGAGATCGAGTAAAATGGAGAATAATAGATATTTAAAAAGTGATATATAAATATTTTATTCGTTTGTTCCTTTATTAACTCTTTAGAGTAGACTTATAGGACTTATTTTATGTAAAATGAGGTGCTGAATCCACTGGTGAAAACCGCAATGTCCTATCTTTATCTGTTTAGGAGATCGAGTAAAATGGAGAATAATTGATATTTAAGAATGTGATATATAAACATTTTATTCGTTTGTACCTTTATCAACTCTTGAGAGTTGACTTATAGGAATTATTTTATGTAAAATGAGGTGCTGAATCCACAGGTGAAAACCGCAATGTCCTATCTCTAACCGTTTAGGAGATCGAGTAAAATGGAGAATAATAGATATTTAAAAATGTGATATATAAGCATTTTATTCGTTTGTACGTTTATCAACTCTTGAGAGTAGACTTATGGGACTTATATTATGTAAAATGAGGTGCTGAATCCACTGATGAAAACCGCAATGTCCTATCTTAAACCGTTTAGGAGATCGAGTAAAATGGAGAATAATAGATATTTAAAAATGTGTTATATAAACATTTTATTCGTTTGTACCTTTATCAACACTTGAGAGTAGACTTATTGGAATTATTTAATGTAAAATGAGGTGCTGAATCCACTGATGAAAACCGCAATGTCCTATCTTAAACGGTTTAGGAGATCGAGTAAAATGGAGAATAATAGATATTTGAAAATGTGATATATAAATATTTTATTCGTTTGTACCTTTATCAACTCTTTAGAGTAGTCTTATAGATATAATTATATGTAAAATGAGGTGCTGAATTCACTGGTGAAAACCGCAATGTTCTATCTTTAACTGTTTAGAAGATCGAGTAAAATGGAGAATAATAGATATTCAAGAATGTGATATATAAACATTTTATTCGTTTGTACCTTTATCAACTCTTTAGAGTAGACTTATAGGACTTATTTTATGTAAAATGAGGTGCTGAATTTACTGGTAAAAACCGCAATATCCTATCTTTAGCCGTTTAGGACATCGAGTAAAATGGAAAATAATAGATATTTAAAAATGTGATATATAAACATTTTTTTCGTTTGTACCTTAATTAACTCTTTAGAGTAGACTTATAGGACTCATTTTATGTAAAATAAGGTGCTGAATCCACTGGTGAAAACCGCAATGTCCTATCTTTGACCGTTTAGGTGATCGAATAAAATGGAGAATAATAGATATTTTAAAATGTGAAATATAACCATTTTATTCGTTTGTACCTTTATCAATTTTTGAGAGTAGACTTATAGGACTTATTTTATGTAAAATAAGGTGCTGAATCCACTGGTGAAAACCGCAATGTCCTATCTTTGACCGTTTAGGTGATCGAATAAAATGGAGAATAATAGATATTTTAAAATGTGAAATATAACCATTTTATTCGGTTGTACCTTTATCAACTCTTGAGAGTAGACTTATAGGACTTATTTTATGTAAAATAAGGTGCTGAATCCACTGGTGAAAACCGCAATGTCCTATCTTTAACCGTTTAGGACATCGAGTAAAATGGAGGATAATAGATAATTAAAAATGTGAAATATAACCATTTTATTCGTTTGTACCTTTATCAACTTTTGAGAGTAAACTTATAGAACTTATTTTATGTAAAATGAGGTGCTGAATCCACTGGTGACAACCGCAATGTCCTATCTTTTACCGATTAGGACATCGAGTAAAATGGAGAATAATAGATATTTAAAAATGTGATATATAAACCTTTTATTCGTTTGTACCTTTATCAACTTTTGAGAGTAGACTTATAGGACTTATTTTATGTAAAATAAGGTGCTGAATCCACTGGTAAAAACCGCAATGTCCTATCTTTAACCGTTTCGGACATCGAGTAAAATGGAGAATAATAGATATTTAAAAATGTGATATATAAACATTTTATTCGGTTGTACCTTTATCAACTCTTGAGAGTAGACTTATAGGACTTATTTTATGTAAAATAAGGTGCTGAATCCACTGGTGAAAACCGCAATGTCCTATCTTTAACCGTTTAGGACATCGAGTAAAATGGAGGATAATAGATATTTAAAAATGTGATATATAAACATTTTATTCGGTTGTACCTTTATCAACCCTTGAGAGTAGACTTATAAAACTTATTTTATGTAAAATAAGGTGCTGAATCCACTGGTGAAAACCGCAATGTCCTATCTTTAACCGTTTAAGAGAAGGAGGAAATTGGAGAATAATAGATATTTAAAAATGTGATATATAACCATTTTATTCGTTTGTACCTTTATCAACTCTTTAGAGTAGACTTATAGGAATTATTTTATGTAAAATGAGGTGCTGAATCCACTGGTGAAAACCGCAATGTCCTATCGTGAACCGTTTAGGAGATAGAGTGAAATGGAGAATAATAGATATTTAAAAATGTGATATATTAACATTTTTTCCGTTTGTACCTTTATCAACTCGTTAGAGTAGACTTAAAAGACTTATTTTATGTAAAATAAGGTGCTGATTCCACTGCTGAAAACCGCAATGTCCTATCTTTAACTGTTTAGGAGATCGAGTAAAATGAAGAATAATAGATATTTAAAAATGTGATATATAAATATTTTTTTCGTTTGTACCTTAATCAACTCTTGAGAGTGGACTTATAGGCCTTATATTATGTAAAATGAGGTGCTGAATCCAATGGTGAAAACCGCAATGTCCTATCTTTGACCGTTTAGGTGATTGAGTAAAATGGAGAATAATAGGTATTTAAAAATGTGATATATAACCATTTTATTCGTTTGTACCTTTATCAACTCTTTAGAGTAGGCTTATTGAACTTATTTTATGTAAAATGAGGTGCTGAATCCACCGGTGAAAACTGCAATATCCTATCTTTAACCGTTTAGGAGATCGAGAGAAATGGAGAATAATAGATATTTAAAAATGTGATATATAAATATTTTATTCGTTTGTACCTTTATTAACTCTTTAGAGTAGACTTATAGGAATTATTTTATGTAAAATAAGGTGCTGAATCCACTGGTGAAAACCGCAATGTCCTACCTTTAACCGTTTAGGAGATCGAGTAAAATGGATAATAATAGATATTTAAAAATGTGATATATAAACATTTTATTCGTTTGTACCTTTATCAACTCTTGAGAGTTGACTTATAGGAATTATTTTATGTAAAATGAGGTGCTGAATCCACAGGTGAAAACCGCAATGTCCTATCTCTAACCGTTTAGGAGATCGAGTAAAATGGAGAATAATAGATATTTAAAAATGTGATATATAAATATTTTATTCGTTTGTTCCTTTATTAACTCTTTAGAGTAGACTTATAGGACTTATTTTATGTAAAATGAGGTGCTGAATCCACTGGTGAATACCGCAATGTCATATCTTTAACTGTTTAGGAGATCGAGTAAAATGGAGAATAATAGATATTTGAAAATGTGATATATAAATATTTTATTCGTTTGTACCTTTATCAACTCTTTAGAGTAGTCTTATAGATATAATTATATGTAAAATGAGGTGCTGAATTCACTGGTGAAAACCGCAATGTTCTATCTTTAACTGTTTAGAAGATCGAGTAAAATGGAGAATAATAGATATTCAAGAATGTGATATATAAACATTTTATTCGTTTGTACCTTTATCAACTCTTTAGAGTAGACTTATAGGACTTATTTTATGTAAAATGAGGTGCTGAATTTACTGGTAAAAACCGCAATATCCTATCTTTAGCCGTTTAGGACATCGAGTAAAATGGAAAATAATAGATATTTAAAAATGTGATATATAAACATTTTTTTCGTTTGTACCTTTATTAACTCTTTAGAGTAGACTTATAGGACTTATTTTATGTAAAATAAGGTGCTGAATCTACTGGTGAAAACCGCAATGTCCTATCTTTAACTGTTTAGGAGATCGAGTAAAATGGAGAATAATAGATATTTAAAAATGAGATCTATAAACATTTTATTCGTTTGTTCCTTTATCAACTCTTTAGAGTAGACTTATAGGACTCATTTTATGTAAAATAAGGTGCTGAATCCACTGGTGAAAACCGCAATGTCCTATCTTTGACCGTTTAGGTGATCGAATAAAATGGAGAATAATAGATATTTTAAAATGTGAAATATAACCATTTTATTCGTTTGTACCTTTATCAATTTTTGAGAGTAGACTTATAGGACTTATTTTATGTAAAATAAGGTGCTGAATCCACTGGTGAAAACCGCAATGTCCTATCTTTGACCGTTTAGGTGATCAAATAAAATGGAGAATAATAGATATTTTAAAATGTGAAATATAACCATTTTATTCGGTTGTACCTTTATCAACTCTTGAGAGTAGACTTATAGGACTTATTTTATGTAAAATAAGGTGCTGAATCCACTGGTGAAAACCGCAATGTCCTATCTTTAACCGTTTAGGACATCGAGTAAAATGGAGGATAATAGATAATTAAAAATGTGAAATATAACCATTTTATTCGTTTGTACCTTTATCAACTTTTGAGAGTAAACTTATAGAACTTATTTTATGTAAAATGAGGTGCTGAATCCACTGGTGACAACCGCAATGTCCTATCTTTAACCGATTAGGACATCGAGTAAAATGGAGAATAATAGATATTTAAAAATGTGATATATAAACCTTTTATTCGTTTGTACCTTTATCAACTTTTGAGAGTAGACTTATAGGACTTATTTTATGTAAAATAAGGTGCTGAATCCACTGGTAAAAACCGCAATGTCCTATCTTTAACCGTTTCGGACATCGAGTAAAATGGAGAATAATAGATATTTAAAAATGTGATATATAAACATTTTATTCGGTTGTACCTTTATCAACTCTTGAGAGTAGACTTATAGGACTTATTTTATGTAAAATAAGGTGCTGAATCCACTGGTGAAAACCGCAATGTCCTATCTTTAACCGTTTAGGACATCGAGTAAAATGGAGGATAATAGATATTTAAAAATGTGATATATAAACATTTTATTCGGTTGTACCTTTATCAACCCTTGAGAGTAGACTTATAAAACTTATTTTATGTAAAATAAGGTGCTGAATCCACTGGTGAAAACCGCAATGTCCTATCTTTAACCGTTTAAGAGAAGGAGGAAATTGGAGAATAATAGATATTTAAAAATGTGATATATAACCATTTTATTCGTTTGTACCTTTATCAACTCTTTAGAGTAGACTTATAGGAATTATTTTATGTAAAATGAGGTGCTGAATCCACTGGTGAAAACCGCAATGTCCTATCGTGAACCGTTTAGGAGATAGAGTGAAATGGAGAATAATAGATATTTAAAAATGTGATATATTAACATTTTTTCCGTTTGTACTTTATCAACTCGTTAGAGTAGACTTAAAAGACTTATTTTATGTAAAATAAGGTGCTGATTCCACTGCTGAAAACCGCAATGTCCTATCTTTAACTGTTTAGGAGATCGAGTAAAATGAAGAATAATAGATATTTAAAAATGTGATATATAAATATTTTTTTCGTTTGTACCTTAATCAACTCTTGAGAGTGGACTTATAGGCCTTATATTATGTAAAATGAGGTGCTGAATCCAATGGTGAAAACCGCAATGTCCTATCTTTGACCGTTTAGGTGATTGAGTAAAATGGAGAATAATAGGTATTTAAAAATGTGATATATAACCATTTTATTCGTTTGTACCTTTATCAACTCTTTAGAGTAGGCTTAATGAACTTATTTTATGTAAAATGAGGTGCTGAATCCACCGGTGAAAACTGCAATATCCTATCTTTAACCGTTTAGGAGATCGAGAGAAATGGAGAATAATAGATATTTAAAAATGTGATATATAAATATTTTATTCGTTTGTACCTTTATTAACTCTTTAGAGTAGACTTATAGGAATTATTTTATGTAAAATAAGGTGCTGAATCCACTGGTGAAAACCGCAATGTCCTACCTTTAACCGTTTAGGAGATCGAGTAAAATGGATAATAATAGATATTTAAAAATGTGATATATAAACATTTTATTCGTTTGTACCTTTATCAACTCTTGAGAGTTGACTTATAGGAATTATTTTATGTAAAATGAGGTGCTGAATCCACAGGTGAAAACCGCAATGTCCTATCTCTAACCGTTTAGGAGATCGAGTAAAATGGAGAATAATAGATATTTAAAAATGTGATATATAAATATTTTATTCGTTTGTTCCTTTATTAACTCTTTAGAGTAGACTTATAGGACTTATTTTATGTAAAATGAGGTGCTGAATCCACTGGTGAATACCGCAATGTCATATCTTTAACTGTTTAGGAGATCGAGTAAAATGGAGAATAATAGATATTTGAAAATGTGATATATAAATATTTTATTCGTTTGTACCTTTATCAACTCTTTAGAGTAGTCTTATAGATATAATTATATGTAAAATGAGGTGCTGAATTCACTGGTGAAAACCGCAATGTTCTATCTTTAACTGTTTAGAAGATCGAGTAAAATGGAGAATAATAGATATTCAAGAATGTGATATATAAACATTTTATTCGTTTGTACCTTTATCAACTCTTTAGAGTAGACTTATAGGACTTATTTTATGTAAAATGAGGTGCTGAATTTACTGGTAAAAACCGCAATATCCTATCTTTAGCCGTTTAGGACATCGAGTAAAATGGAAAATAATAGATATTTAAAAATGTGATATATAAACATTTTTTTCGTTTGTACCTTTATTAACTCTTTAGAGTAGACTTATAGGACTTATTTTATGTAAAATAAGGTGCTGAATCTACTGGTGAAAACCGCAATGTCCTATCTTTAACTGTTTAGGAGATCGAGTAAAATGGAGAATAATAGATATTTAAAAATGAGATCTATAAACATTTTATTCGTTTGTTCCTTTATCAACTCTTTAGAGTAGACTTATAGGACTCATTTTATGTAAAATAAGGTGCTGAATCCACTGGTGAAAACCGCAATGTCCTATCTTTGACCGTTTAGGTGATCGAATAAAATGGAGAATAATAGATATTTTAAAATGTGAAATATAACCATTTTATTCGTTTGTACCTTTATCAACTTTTGAGAGTAGACTTATAGGACTTATTTTATGTAAAATAAGGTGCTGAATCCACTGGTGAAAACCGCAATGTCCTATCTTTGACCGTTTAGGTGATCGAATAAAATGGAGAATAATAGATATTTTAAAATGTGAAATATAACCATTTTATTCGGTTGTACCTTTATCAACTCTTGAGAGTAGACTTATAGGACTTATTTAATGTAAAATAAGGTGCTGAATCCACTGGTGAAAACCGCAATGTCCTATCTTTAACCGTTTAGGACATCAAGTAAAATGGAGGATAATAGATATTTAAAAATGTGAAATATAACCATTTTATTCGTTTGTACCTTTATCAACTTTTGAGAGTAAACTTATAGAACTTATTTTATGTAAAATGAGGTGCTGAATCCACTGGTGACAACCGCAATGTCCTATCTTTAACCGTTTCGGACATCGAGTAAAATGGAGAATAATAGATATTTAAAAATGTGATATATAAACATTTTATTCGGTTGTACCTTTATCAACTCTTGAGAGTAGACTTATAGGACCTATTTTATGTAAAATAAGGTGCTGAATCCACTGGTGAAAACCGCAATGTCCTATCTTTAACCGTTTAGGACATCGAGTAAAATGGAGGATAATAGATATTTAAAAATGTGATATATAAACATTTTATTCGGTTGTACCTTTATCAACCCTTGAGAGTAGACTTATAAAACTTATTTTATGTAAAATAAGGTGCTGAATCCACTGGTGAAAACCGCAATGTCCTATCTTTAACCGTTTAAGAGAAAGAGGAAATTGGAGAATAATAGATATTTAAAAATGTGATATATAACCATTTTATTCGTTTGTACCTTTATCAACTCTTTAGAGTAGACTTATAGGAATTATTTTATGTAAAATGAGGTGCTGAATCCACTGGTGAAAACCGCAATGTCCTATCGTGAACCGTTTAGGAGATAGAGTGAAATGGAGAATAATAGATATTTAAAAATGTGATATATTAACATTTTTTCCGTTTGTACCTTTATCAACTCGTTAGAGTAGACTTAAAAGACTTATTTTATGTAAAATAAGGTGCTGATTCCACTGCTGAAAACCGCAATGTCCTATCTTTAACTGTTTAGGAGATCGAGTAAAATGAAGAATAATAGATATTTAAAAATGTGATATATAAATATTTCTTTCGTTTGTACCTTAATCAACTCTTGAGAGTGGACTTATAGGCCTTATATTATGTAAAATGAGGTGCTGAATCCAATGGTGAAAACCGCAATGTCCTATCTTTGACCGTTTAGGTGATTGAGTAAAATGGAGAATAATAGGTATTTAAAAATGTGATATATAACCATTTTATTCGTTTGTACCTTTATCAACTCTTTAGAGTAGGCTTATTGAACTTATTTTATGTAAAATGAGGTGCTGAATCCACCGGTGAAAACTGCAATATCCTATCTTTAACCGTTTAGGAGATCGAGAGAAATGGAGAATAATAGATATTTAAAAATGTGATATATAAATATTTTATTCGTTTGTACCTTTATTAACTCTTTAGAGTAGACTTATAGGAATTATTTTATGTAAAATAAGGTGCTGAATCCACTGGTGAAAACCGCAATGTCCTATCTTTAACTGTTTAGGAGATCGAGTAAAATGAAGAATAATAGATATTTAAAAATGTGATATATAAATATTTTTTTCGTTTGTACCTTAATCAACTCTTGAGAGTGGACTTATAGGCCTTATATTATGTAAAATGAGGTGCTGAATCCAATGGTGAAAACCGCAATGTCCTATCTTTGACCGTTTAGGTGATTGAGTAAAATGGAGAATAATAGGTATTTAAAAATGTGATATATAACCATTTTATTCGTTTGTACCTTTATCAACTCTTTAGAGTAGGCTTATTGAACTTATTTTATGTAAAATGAGGTGCTGAATCCACCGGTGAAAACCGCAATATCCTATCTTTAACCGTTTAGGAGATCGAGAGAAATGGAGAATAATAGATATTTAAAAATGTGATATATAAATATTTTATTCGTTTGTACCTTTATTAACTCTTTAGAGTAGACTTATAGGAATTATTTTATGTAAAATAAGGTGCTGAATCCACTGGTGAAAACCGCAATGTCCTACCTTTAACCGTTTAGGAGATCGAGTAAAATGGATAATAATAGATATTTAAAAATGTGATATATAAACATTTTATTCGTTTGTACCTTTATCAACTCTTGAGAGTTGACTTATAGGAATTATTTTATGTAAAATGAGGTGCTGAATCCACAGGTGAAAACCGCAATGTCCTATCTCTAACCGTTTAGGAGATCGAGTAAAATGGAGAATAATAGATATTTAAAAATGTGATATATAAATATTTTATTCGTTTGTTCCTTTATTAACTCTTTAGAGTAGACTTATAGGACTTATTTTATGTAAAATGAGGTGCTGAATCCACTGGTGAATACCGCAATGTCATATCTTTAACTGTTTAGGAGATCGAGTAAAATGGAGAATAATAGATATTTAAGAATGTGATATATAAACATTTTATTCGTTTGTTCCTTTATCAACTCTTGAGAGTTGACTTATAGGAATTATTTTATGTAAAATGAGGTGCTGAATCCACTGGTGAAAACCGCAATGTCCTATCTTTAACTGTTTAGGAGATCGAGTAAAATGGAGAATAATAGATATTTAAAAATGTGATATATAAACATTTTTTTCGTTTGTACCTTTATCAACTCTTTAGAGTAGACTTATAGGACTTATTTTATGTAAAATGAGGTGCTAAATCCACTGGTAAAAACCGCAATGTCCTATCTTTAACTGTTTAGGAGATTGAGTAAAATGGAGAATAATAGATATTTAAGAATGTGATATATAAACATTTTATTCGTTTGTACCTTTATCAACTTTTGAGAGTAGACTTATAAGACTTATTTTATGTAAAATAAGGTGCTGAATCCACTGGTGAAAACCGCAATGTCCTATCTTTAACCGTTTAGAACATCGAGTAAAATGGATAATAATAGATATTTAAAAATGTGATATATAAACATTTTATTCGGTTGTACCTTTATCAACTCTTGAGAGTAGACTTAGAGGACTTATTTTATGTAAAATGAGGTGCTGAATCCACTGGTGAAAACCGCAATGTCCTATCGTGAACCGTTTAGGAGATAGAGTGAAATGGAAAATAATAGATATTTAAAAATGTGATATATAACCATTTTATTCGTTTGTACCTTTATCAACTCTTTAGAGTAGACTTATAGGACTTATTTTATGTAAAATGAGGTGCTAAATCCACTGGTAAAAACCGCAATGTCCTATCTTTAACTGTTTAGGAGATCGAGTAAAATGGAGAATAATAGATATTTAAAAATGTGATATATAAACATTTTTTTCGTTTGTACCTTTATCAACTCTTTAGAGTAGACTTATAGGACTTATTTTATGTAAAATGAGGTGCTAAATCCACTGGTAAAAACCGCAATGTCCTATCTTTAACTGTTTAGGAGATTGAGTAAAATGGAGAATAATAGATATTTAAGAATGTGATATATAACCATTTTATTCGTTTGTACCTTTATCAACTCTTTAGAGTAGACTTATAGGACTTATTTTATGTAAAATAAGGTGCTGAATCCACTGGTGAAAACCGCAATGTCCTATCTTTAACCGTTTAGGAGATCGAGTAAAATGGAAAATATTAAATATTTAAAAATGTGATATATAAACATTTTATTCGTTTGTACCTTTATCAACTCTTGAGAGTTAACTTTGAAGATTTATTTAATGTAAAATGAGGTGCTCAATCCACTGGTGAAAACCGCAATGTCCTATCTTTAACCGTTTAGGAGATCGAGTAAAATGGAGAATAATAGATATTTAAAAATGTGTTATATATACATTTTAATAGTTTGTACCTTCATCAACTCTTGAGAGTAGACTTATAGGACTTATTTTATGTAAAATGAGGTGCTGAATCCCCTGGTGAAAACCGCAAAGTCCTATCTTTAACCGTTTAGGAGATCGAGTAAATTGGAGAATAATAAATATTTTAAAATGTGGTATATAAACATTTTATGCGTTTGTACCTTTATCAACTCTTGAGAGTAGACTTATAGGACTTATTTTATGTAAAATGAGGTGCTGAATTTACTGGTAAAAACCGCAATGTCCTATCTTTAACTGTTTAGGAGATCGAGTAAAATGGAGAATAATAGATATTTAAAAATGAGATATATAAACATTTTATTCGTTTGTACCTTTATCAACTCTTTAGAGTAGACTTATAGGACTTATTTTATGTAAAATGAGGTGCTGAATCCAAAGGTGAAAACCGCAATGTCCTATCTTTGACCGTTTAGGTGATCGAATAAAATGGAGAATAATAGGTATTTAAAAATGTGATATATAACCATTTTATTCGTTTGTACCTTTATCAACTCTTTAGAGTAGGCTTATTGAACTTATTTTATGTAAAATGAGGTGCTGAATCCACTGGTGAAAACCGCAATGTCCTATCTTTAACTGTTTAAGAGATCGAGTAAAATGGAGAATAATAGATATTTAAGAATGTGATATATAAACATTTTATTCGTTTGTACCTTTATCAACTCTTGAGAGTTGACTTATAGGAATTATTTTATGTAAAATGAGGTGCTGAATTCACTGGTGAAAACCGCAATGTCCTATCTTCAACCGTTTAGGAGATCGAGTGAAATGGAGAATAATAGATATTTAAAAATGTGATATATAAACATTTTTTTCGTTTGTACCTTTATCAACTCTTTAGAGTAGACTTATAGGACTTATTTTATGTAAAATGAGGTGCTTAATCCACTGGTAAAAACCGCAATGTCCTATCTTTAACCGTTTAAGAGAAAGAGTAAAATGGAAAATAATATATATTTAAAAATGTGATATATAACCATTTTATTCATTTGTACCTTTATCAACTCTTTAGAGTAGACTTATAGGACTAAATTTATGTAAAATGAGGTGCTGAATCCACTGGGGAAAACCGCAATGTCCTATCTTTAACTGTTTAGGAGATCGAGTAAAATGGAGAATAATAGATATTTAAAAATGTGATATATAAACATTTTATTCGTTTGTACCTTTATCAACTCTTTAGAGTAGACATATAAGACTTATTTTATGTAAAATAAGGTGCTGAATCCACTGGTGAAAACCGCAATGTCCTATCTTTGACCATTAAGGTGATCGAATAAAATGGAGAATAATAGATATTTTAAAATGTGAAATATAACCATTTTATTCGTTTGTACTTTATCAACTTTTGAGAGTAGACTTATAGGACTTATTTTATGTAAAATAAGGTGCTGAATTTACTGGTAAAAACCGCAATATCCTATCTTTAGCCGTTTAGGACATCGAGTAAAATGGAGAATAATAGATATTTAAAAATGTGATATATAAACATTTTATTCGTTTGTACCTTTATCAACTCTTTAGAGTAGACATATAAGACTTATTTTATGTAAAATGAGGTGCTGAATCCACTGGTGAAAACCGCAATGTCCTATCTTTAACTGTTTAGGATCGAGTAAAATGGAGAATAATAAATATTTAAAAATGAGATATATAAACATTTTATTCGTTTGTACCTTTATCAACTCTTTAGAGTAGACTTATAGGACTTATTTTATGTAAAATAAGGTGCTGAATCCACTGGTGAAAACCGCAATGTCCTATCTTTAACCGTTTAGGAGATCGAGTAAAATGGAAAATATTAAATATTTAAAAATGTGATATATAAACATTTTATTCGATTGTACCTTTATCAACTCTTGAGAGTTAACTTTGAAGATTTATTTAATGTAAAATGAGGTGCTCAATCCACTGGTGAAAACCGCAATGTCCTATCTTTAACCGTTTAGGAGATCGAGTAAAATGGAGAATAATAAATATTTTAAAATGTGGTATATAAACATTTTATGCGTTTGTACCTTTATCAACTCTTGAGAGTAGACTTATAGGACTTATTTTATGTAAAATGAGGTGCTGAATTTACTGGTAAAAACCGCAATGTCCTATCTTTAACTGTTTAGGAGATCGAGTAAAATGGAGAATAATAGATATTTAAAAATGAGATATATAAACATTTTATTCGTTTGTACCTTTATCAACTCTTTAGAGTAGACTTATAGGACTTATTTTATGTAAAATGAGGTGCTGAATCCACTGGTGAAAACCTCAATGTCCTATCTTTAACTGTTTAGGAGATCGAGTAAAATGGAGAATAATAGATATTTAAAAATGAGATATATAAACATTTTATTCGTTTGTACCTTTATCAACTCTTTAGAGTAGACTTATAGGACTTATTTTATGTAAAATGAGGTGCTGAATCCAAAGGTGAAAACCGCAATGTCCTATCTTTGACCGTTTAGGTGATCGAATAAAATGGAGAATAATAGGTATTTAAAAATGTGATATATAACCATTTTATTCGTTTGTACCTTTATCAACTCTTTAGAGTAGGCTTATTGAACTTATTTTATGTAAAATGAGGTGCTGAATCCACTGGTGAAAACCGCAATGTCCTATCTTTAACTGTTTAAGAGATCGAGTAAAATGGAGAATAATAGATATTTAAGAATGTGATATATAAACATTTTATTCGTTTGTACCTTTATCAACTCTTGAGAGTTGACTTATAGGAATTAGTTTATGTAAAATGAGGTGCTGAATTCACTGGTGAAAACCGCAATGTCCTATCTTCAACCGTTTAGGTGATCGAATGAAATGGAGAATAATAGATATTTAAAAATGTGATATATAAACATTTTTTTCGTTTGTACCTTTATCAACTCTTTAGAGTAGACTTATAGGACTTATTTTATGTAAAATGAGGTGCTTAATCCACTGGTAAAAACCGCAATGTCCTATCTTTAACCGTTTAAGAGAAAGAGTAAAATGGAAAATAATATATATTTAAAAATGTGATATATAACCATTTTATTCATTTGTACCTTTATTAACTCTTTAGAGTAGACTTATAGGACTAAATTTATGTAAAATGAGGTGCTGAATCCACTGGGGAAAACCGCAATGTCCTATCTTTAACTGTTTAGGAGATCGAGTAAAATGGAGAATAATAGATATTTAAAAATGTGATATATAAACATTTTATTCGTTTGTACCTTTATCAACTCTTTAGAGTAGACATATAAGACTTATTTTATGTAAAATAAGGTGCTGAATCCACTGGTGAAAACCGCAATGTCCTATCTTTGACCGTTAAGGTGATCGAATAAAATGGAGAATAATAGATATTTTAAAATGTGAAATATAACCATTTTATTCGTTTGTACTTTATCAACTTTTGAGAGTAGACTTATAGGACTTATTTTATGTAAAATGAGCTGCTGGATCCAGTGGTGAAAACCGCAATGTATTATCTTTGACCGTTTAGGTCATCGAATAAAATGGAGAATAATAGATATTTAAAAATGTCACATATAAACATTTTATTCGTTTGTACCTTTAATAACTCTTTAGAGTAGACTTATAGGAATTATTTTATGTAAAATAAGGTGCTGAATCCACTGGTGAAAACCGCAATGTCCTACCTTTAACCGTTTAGGAGATCGAGTAAAATGGATAATAATAGATATTTAAAAATGTGATATATAAACATTTTATTCGTTTGTACCTTTATCAACTCTTGAGAGTTGACTTATAGGAATTATTTTATGTAAAATGAGGTGCTGAATCCACAGGTGAAAACCGCAATGTCCTATCTCTAACCGTTTAGGAGATCGAGTAAAATGGAGAATAATAGATATTTAAAAAGTGATATATAAATATTTTATTCGTTTGTTCCTTTATTAACTCTTTAGAGTAGACTTATAGGACTTATTTTATGTAAAATGAGGTGCTGAATCCACTGGTGAAAACCGCAATGTCCTATCTTTATCTGTTTAGGAGATCGAGTAAAATGGAGAATAATTGATATTTAAGAATGTGATATATAAACATTTTATTCGTTTGTACCTTTATCAACTCTTGAGAGTTGACTTATAGGAATTATTTTATGTAAAATGAGGTGCTGAATCCACAGGTGAAAACCGCAATGTCCTATCTCTAACCGTTTAGGAGATCGAGTAAAATGGAGAATAATAGATATTTAAAAATGTGATATATAAGCATTTTATTCGTTTGTACGTTTATCAACTCTTGAGAGTAGACTTATGGGACTTATATTATGTAAAATGAGGTGCTGAATCCACTGATGAAAACCGCAATGTCCTATCTTAAACCGTTTAGGAGATCGAGTAAAATGGAGAACAATAGATATTTAAAAATGTGTTATATAAACATTTTATTCGTTTGTACCTTTATCAACACTTGAGAGTAGACTTATTGGAATTATTTAATGTAAAATGAGGTGCTGAATCCACTGATGAAAACCGCAATGTCCTATCTTAAACGGTTTAGGAGATCGAGTAAAATGGAGAATAATAGATATTTGAAAATGTGATATATAAATATTTTATTCGTTTGTACCTTTATCAACTCTTTAGAGTAGTCTTATAGATATAATTATATGTAAAATGAGGTGCTGAATTCACTGGTGAAAACCGCAATGTTCTATCTTTAACTGTTTAGAAGATCGAGTAAAATGGAGAATAATAGATATTCAAGAATGTGATATATAAACATTTTATTCGTTTGTACCTTTATCAACTCTTTAGAGTAGACTTATAGGACTTATTTTATGTAAAATGAGGTGCTGAATTTACTGGTAAAAACCGCAATATCCTATCTTTAGCCGTTTAGGACATCGAGTAAAATGGAAAATAATAGATATTTAAAAATGTGATATATAAACATTTTTTTCGTTTGTACCTTAATTAACTCTTTAGAGTAGACTTATAGGACTCATTTTATGTAAAATAAGGTGCTGAATCCACTGGTGAAAACCGCAATGTCCTATCTTTGACCGTTTAGGTGATCGAATAAAATGGAGAATAATAGATATTTTAAAATGTGAAATATAACCATTTTATTCGTTTGTACCTTTATCAATTTTTGAGAGTAGACTTATAGGACTTATTTTATGTAAAATAAGGTGCTGAATCCACTGGTGAAAACCGCAATGTCCTATCTTTGACCGTTTAGGTGATCGAATAAAATGGAGAATAATAGATATTTTAAAATGTGAAATATAACCATTTTATTCGGTTGTACCTTTATCAACTCTTGAGAGTAGACTTATAGGACTTATTTTATGTAAAATAAGGTGCTGAATCCACTGGTGAAAACCGCAATGTCCTATCTTTAACCGTTTAGGACATCGAGTAAAATGGAGGATAATAGATAATTAAAAATGTGAAATATAACCATTTTATTCGTTTGTACCTTTATCAACTTTTGAGAGTAAACTTATAGAACTTATTTTATGTAAAATGAGGTGCTGAATCCACTGGTGACAACCGCAATGTCCTATCTTTAACCGATTAGGACATCGAGTAAAATGGAGAATAATAGATATTTAAAAATGTGATATATAAACCTTTTATTCGTTTGTACCTTTATCAACTTTTGAGAGTAGACTTATAGGACTTATTTTATGTAAAATAAGGTGCTGAATCCACTGGTAAAAACCGCAATGTCCTATCTTTAACCGTTTCGGACATCGAGTAAAATGGAGAATAATAGATATTTAAAAATGTGATATATAAACATTTTATTCGGTTGTACCTTTATCAACTCTTGAGAGTAGACTTATAGGACTTATTTTATGTAAAATAAGGTGCTGAATCCACTGGTGAAAACCGCAATGTCCTATCTTTAACCGTTTAGGACATCGAGTAAAATGGAGGATAATAGATATTTAAAAATGTGATATATAAACATTTTATTCGGTTGTACCTTTATCAACCCTTGAGAGTAGACTTATAAAACTTATTTTATGTAAAATAAGGTGCTGAATCCACTGGTGAAAACCGCAATGTCCTATCTTTAACCGTTTAAGAGAAGGAGGAAATTGGAGAATAATAGATATTTAAAAATGTGATATATAACCATTTTATTCGTTTGTACCTTTATCAACTCTTTAGAGTAGACTTATAGGAATTATTTTATGTAAAATGAGGTGCTGAATCCACTGGTGAAAACCGCAATGTCCTATCGTGAACCGTTTAGGAGATAGAGTGAAATGGAGAATAATAGATATTTAAAAATGTGATATATTAACATTTTTTCCGTTTGTACCTTTATCAACTCGTTAGAGTAGACTTAAAAGACTTATTTTATGTAAAATAAGGTGCTGATTCCACTGCTGAAAACCGCAATGTCCTATCTTTAACTGTTTAGGAGATCGAGTAAAATGAAGAATAATAGATATTTAAAAATGTGATATATAAATATTTTTTTCGTTTGTACCTTAATCAACTCTTGAGAGTGGACTTATAGGCCTTATATTATGTAAAATGAGGTGCTGAATCCAATGGTGAAAACCGCAATGTCCTATCTTTGACCGTTTAGGTGATTGAGTAAAATGGAGAATAATAGGTATTTAAAAATGTGATATATAACCATTTTATTCGTTTGTACCTTTATCAACTCTTTAGAGTAGGCTTATTGAACTTATTTTATGTAAAATGAGGTGCTGAATCCACCGGTGAAAACTGCAATATCCTATCTTTAACCGTTTAGGAGATCGAGAGAAATGGAGAATAATAGATATTTAAAAATGTGATATATAAATATTTTATTCGTTTGTACCTTTATTAACTCTTTAGAGTAGACTTATAGGAATTATTTTATGTAAAATAAGGTGCTGAATCCACTGGTGAAAACCGCAATGTCCTACCTTTAACCGTTTAGGAGATCGAGTAAAATGGATAATAATAGATATTTAAAAATGTGATATATAAACATTTTATTCGTTTGTACCTTTATCAACTCTTGAGAGTTGACTTATAGGAATTATTTTATGTAAAATGAGGTGCTGAATCCACAGGTGAAAACCGCAATGTCCTATCTCTAACCGTTTAGGAGATCGAGTAAAATGGAGAATAATAGATATTTAAAAATGTGATATATAAATATTTTATTCGTTTGTTCCTTTATTAACTCTTTAGAGTAGACTTATAGGACTTATTTTATGTAAAATGAGGTGCTGAATCCACTGGTGAATACCGCAATGTCATATCTTTAACTGTTTAGGAGATCGAGTAAAATGGAGAATAATAGATATTTGAAAATGTGATATATAAATATTTTATTCGTTTGTACCTTTATCAACTCTTTAGAGTAGTCTTATAGATATAATTATATGTAAAATGAGGTGCTGAATTCACTGGTGAAAACCGCAATGTTCTATCTTTAACTGTTTAGAAGATCGAGTAAAATGGAGAATAATAGATATTCAAGAATGTGATATATAAACATTTTATTCGTTTGTACCTTTATCAACTCTTTAGAGTAGACTTATAGGACTTATTTTATGTAAAATGAGGTGCTGAATTTACTGGTAAAAACCGCAATATCCTATCTTTAGCCGTTTAGGACATCGAGTAAAATGGAAAATAATAGATATTTAAAAATGTGATATATAAACATTTTTTTCGTTTGTACCTTTATTAACTCTTTAGAGTAGACTTATAGGACTTATTTTATGTAAAATAAGGTGCTGAATCTACTGGTGAAAACCGCAATGTCCTATCTTTAACTGTTTAGGAGATCGAGTAAAATGGAGAATAATAGATATTTAAAAATGAGATCTATAAACATTTTATTCGTTTGTTCCTTTATCAACTCTTTAGAGTAGACTTATAGGACTCATTTTATGTAAAATAAGGTGCTGAATCCACTGGTGAAAACCGCAATGTCCTATCTTTGACCGTTTAGGTGATCGAATAAAATGGAGAATAATAGATATTTTAAAATGTGAAATATAACCATTTTATTCGTTTGTACCTTTATCAATTTTTGAGAGTAGACTTATAGGACTTATTTTATGTAAAATAAGGTGCTGAATCCACTGGTGAAAACCGCAATGTCCTATCTTTGACCGTTTAGGTGATCAAATAAAATGGAGAATAATAGATATTTTAAAATGTGAAATATAACCATTTTATTCGGTTGTACCTTTATCAACTCTTGAGAGTAGACTTATAGGACTTATTTTATGTAAAATAAGGTGCTGAATCCACTGGTGAAAACCGCAATGTCCTATCTTTAACCGTTTAGGACATCGAGTAAAATGGAGGATAATAGATAATTAAAAATGTGAAATATAACCATTTTATTCGTTTGTACCTTTATCAACTTTTGAGAGTAAACTTATAGAACTTATTTTATGTAAAATGAGGTGCTGAATCCACTGGTGACAACCGCAATGTCCTATCTTTAACCGATTAGGACATCGAGTAAAATGGAGAATAATAGATATTTAAAAATGTGATATATAAACCTTTTATTCGTTTGTACCTTTATCAACTTTTGAGAGTAGACTTATAGGACTTATTTTATGTAAAATAAGGTGCTGAATCCACTGGTAAAAACCGCAATGTCCTATCTTTAACCGTTTCGGACATCGAGTAAAATGGAGAATAATAGATATTTAAAAATGTGATATATAAACATTTTATTCGGTTGTACCTTTATCAACTCTTGAGAGTAGACTTATAGGACTTATTTTATGTAAAATAAGGTGCTGAATCCACTGGTGAAAACCGCAATGTCCTATCTTTAACCGTTTAGGACATCGAGTAAAATGGAGGATAATAGATATTTAAAAATGTGATATATAAACATTTTATTCGGTTGTACCTTTATCAACCCTTGAGAGTAGACTTATAAAACTTATTTTATGTAAAATAAGGTGCTGAATCCACTGGTGAAAACCGCAATGTCCTATCTTTAACCGTTTAAGAGAAGGAGGAAATTGGAGAATAATAGATATTTAAAAATGTGATATATAACCATTTTATTCGTTTGTACCTTTATCAACTCTTTAGAGTAGACTTATAGGAATTATTTTATGTAAAATGAGGTGCTGAATCCACTGGTGAAAACCGCAATGTCCTATCGTGAACCGTTTAGGAGATAGAGTGAAATGGAGAATAATAGATATTTAAAAATGTGATATATTAACATTTTTTCCGTTTGTACTTTATCAACTCGTTAGAGTAGACTTAAAAGACTTATTTTATGTAAAATAAGGTGCTGATTCCACTGCTGAAAACCGCAATGTCCTATCTTTAACTGTTTAGGAGATCGAGTAAAATGAAGAATAATAGATATTTAAAAATGTGATATATAAATATTTTTTTCGTTTGTACCTTAATCAACTCTTGAGAGTGGACTTATAGGCCTTATATTATGTAAAATGAGGTGCTGAATCCAATGGTGAAAACCGCAATGTCCTATCTTTGACCGTTTAGGTGATTGAGTAAAATGGAGAATAATAGGTATTTAAAAATGTGATATATAACCATTTTATTCGTTTGTACCTTTATCAACTCTTTAGAGTAGGCTTATTGAACTTATTTTATGTAAAATGAGGTGCTGAATCCACCGGTGAAAACTGCAATATCCTATCTTTAACCGTTTAGGAGATCGAGAGAAATGGAGAATAATAGATATTTAAAAATGTGATATATAAATATTTTATTCGTTTGTACCTTTATTAACTCTTTAGAGTAGACTTATAGGAATTATTTTATGTAAAATAAGGTGCTGAATCCACTGGTGAAAACCGCAATGTCCTACCTTTAACCGTTTAGGAGATCGAGTAAAATGGATAATAATAGATATTTAAAAATGTGATATATAAACATTTTATTCGTTTGTACCTTTATCAACTCTTGAGAGTTGACTTATAGGAATTATTTTATGTAAAATGAGGTGCTGAATCCACAGGTGAAAACCGCAATGTCCTATCTCTAACCGTTTAGGAGATCGAGTAAAATGGAGAATAATAGATATTTAAAAATGTGATATATAAATATTTTATTCGTTTGTTCCTTTATTAACTCTTTAGAGTAGACTTATAGGACTTATTTTATGTAAAATGAGGTGCTGAATCCACTGGTGAATACCGCAATGTCATATCTTTAACTGTTTAGGAGATCGAGTAAAATGGAGAATAATAGATATTTGAAAATGTGATATATAAATATTTTATTCGTTTGTACCTTTATCAACTCTTTAGAGTAGTCTTATAGATATAATTATATGTAAAATGAGGTGCTGAATTCACTGGTGAAAACCGCAATGTTCTATCTTTAACTGTTTAGAAGATCGAGTAAAATGGAGAATAATAGATATTCAAGAATGTGATATATAAACATTTTATTCGTTTGTACCTTTATCAACTCTTTAGAGTAGACTTATAGGACTTATTTTATGTAAAATGAGGTGCTGAATTTACTGGTAAAAACCGCAATATCCTATCTTTAGCCGTTTAGGACATCGAGTAAAATGGAAAATAATAGATATTTAAAAATGTGATATATAAACATTTTTTTCGTTTGTACCTTTATTAACTCTTTAGAGTAGACTTATAGGACTTATTTTATGTAAAATAAGGTGCTGAATCTACTGGTGAAAACCGCAATGTCCTATCTTTAACTGTTTAGGAGATCGAGTAAAATGGAGAATAATAGATATTTAAAAATGAGATCTATAAACATTTTATTCGTTTGTTCCTTTATCAACTCTTTAGAGTAGACTTATAGGACTCATTTTATGTAAAATAAGGTGCTGAATCCACTGGTGAAAACCGCAATGTCCTATCTTTGACCGTTTAGGTGATCGAATAAAATGGAGAATAATAGATATTTTAAAATGTGAAATATAACCATTTTATTCGTTTGTACCTTTATCAACTTTTGAGAGTAGACTTATAGGACTTATTTTATGTAAAATAAGGTGCTGAATCCACTGGTGAAAACCGCAATGTCCTATCTTTGACCGTTTAGGTGATCGAATAAAATGGAGAATAATAGATATTTTAAAATGTGAAATATAACCATTTTATTCGGTTGTACCTTTATCAACTCTTGAGAGTAGACTTATAGGACTTATTTAATGTAAAATAAGGTGCTGAATCCACTGGTGAAAACCGCAATGTCCTATCTTTAACCGTTTAGGACATCAAGTAAAATGGAGGATAATAGATATTTAAAAATGTGAAATATAACCATTTTATTCGTTTGTACCTTTATCAACTTTTGAGAGTAAACTTATAGAACTTATTTTATGTAAAATGAGGTGCTGAATCCACTGGTGACAACCGCAATGTCCTATCTTTAACCGTTTCGGACATCGAGTAAAATGGAGAATAATAGATATTTAAAAATGTGATATATAAACATTTTATTCGGTTGTACCTTTATCAACTCTTGAGAGTAGACTTATAGGACCTATTTTATGTAAAATAAGGTGCTGAATCCACTGGTGAAAACCGCAATGTCCTATCTTTAACCGTTTAGGACATCGAGTAAAATGGAGGATAATAGATATTTAAAAATGTGATATATAAACATTTTATTCGGTTGTACCTTTATCAACCCTTGAGAGTAGACTTATAAAACTTATTTTATGTAAAATAAGGTGCTGAATCCACTGGTGAAAACCGCAATGTCCTATCTTTAACCGTTTAAGAGAAAGAGGAAATTGGAGAATAATAGATATTTAAAAATGTGATATATAACCATTTTATTCGTTTGTACCTTTATCAACTCTTTAGAGTAGACTTATAGGAATTATTTTATGTAAAATGAGGTGCTGAATCCACTGGTGAAAACCGCAATGTCCTATCGTGAACCGTTTAGGAGATAGAGTGAAATGGAGAATAATAGATATTTAAAAATGTGATATATTAACATTTTTTCCGTTTGTACCTTTATCAACTCGTTAGAGTAGACTTAAAAGACTTATTTTATGTAAAATAAGGTGCTGATTCCACTGCTGAAAACCGCAATGTCCTATCTTTAACTGTTTAGGAGATCGAGTAAAATGAAGAATAATAGATATTTAAAAATGTGATATATAAATATTTCTTTCGTTTGTACCTTAATCAACTCTTGAGAGTGGACTTATAGGCCTTATATTATGTAAAATGAGGTGCTGAATCCAATGGTGAAAACCGCAATGTCCTATCTTTGACCGTTTAGGTGATTGAGTAAAATGGAGAATAATAGGTATTTAAAAATGTGATATATAACCATTTTATTCGTTTGTACCTTTATCAACTCTTTAGAGTAGGCTTATTGAACTTATTTTATGTAAAATGAGGTGCTGAATCCACCGGTGAAAACTGCAATATCCTATCTTTAACCGTTTAGGAGATCGAGAGAAATGGAGAATAATAGATATTTAAAAATGTGATATATAAATATTTTATTCGTTTGTACCTTTATTAACTCTTTAGAGTAGACTTATAGGAATTATTTTATGTAAAATAAGGTGCTGAATCCACTGGTGAAAACCGCAATGTCCTATCTTTAACTGTTTAGGAGATCGAGTAAAATGAAGAATAATAGATATTTAAAAATGTGATATATAAATATTTTTTTCGTTTGTACCTTAATCAACTCTTGAGAGTGGACTTATAGGCCTTATATTATGTAAAATGAGGTGCTGAATCCAATGGTGAAAACCGCAATGTCCTATCTTTGACCGTTTAGGTGATTGAGTAAAATGGAGAATAATAGGTATTTAAAAATGTGATATATAACCATTTTATTCGTTTGTACCTTTATCAACTCTTTAGAGTAGGCTTATTGAACTTATTTTATGTAAAATGAGGTGCTGAATCCACCGGTGAAAACCGCAATATCCTATCTTTAACCGTTTAGGAGATCGAGAGAAATGGAGAATAATAGATATTTAAAAATGTGATATATAAATATTTTATTCGTTTGTACCTTTATTAACTCTTTAGAGTAGACTTATAGGAATTATTTTATGTAAAATAAGGTGCTGAATCCACTGGTGAAAACCGCAATGTCCTACCTTTAACCGTTTAGGAGATCGAGTAAAATGGATAATAATAGATATTTAAAAATGTGATATATAAACATTTTATTCGTTTGTACCTTTATCAACTCTTGAGAGTTGACTTATAGGAATTATTTTATGTAAAATGAGGTGCTGAATCCACAGGTGAAAACCGCAATGTCCTATCTCTAACCGTTTAGGAGATCGAGTAAAATGGAGAATAATAGATATTTAAAAATGTGATATATAAATATTTTATTCGTTTGTTCCTTTATTAACTCTTTAGAGTAGACTTATAGGACTTATTTTATGTAAAATGAGGTGCTGAATCCACTGGTGAATACCGCAATGTCATATCTTTAACTGTTTAGGAGATCGAGTAAAATGGAGAATAATAGATATTTAAGAATGTGATATATAAACATTTTATTCGTTTGTTCCTTTATCAACTCTTGAGAGTTGACTTATAGGAATTATTTTATGTAAAATGAGGTGCTGAATCCACTGGTGAAAACCGCAATGTCCTATCTTTAACTGTTTAGGAGATCGAGTAAAATGGAGAATAATAGATATTTAAAAATGTGATATATAAACATTTTTTTCGTTTGTACCTTTATCAACTCTTTAGAGTAGACTTATAGGACTTATTTTATGTAAAATGAGGTGCTAAATCCACTGGTAAAAACCGCAATGTCCTATCTTTAACTGTTTAGGAGATTGAGTAAAATGGAGAATAATAGATATTTAAGAATGTGATATATAAACATTTTATTCGTTTGTACCTTTATCAACTTTTGAGAGTAGACTTATAAGACTTATTTTATGTAAAATAAGGTGCTGAATCCACTGGTGAAAACCGCAATGTCCTATCTTTAACCGTTTAGAACATCGAGTAAAATGGATAATAATAGATATTTAAAAATGTGATATATAAACATTTTATTCGGTTGTACCTTTATCAACTCTTGAGAGTAGACTTAGAGGACTTATTTTATGTAAAATGAGGTGCTGAATCCACTGGTGAAAACCGCAATGTCCTATCGTGAACCGTTTAGGAGATAGAGTGAAATGGAAAATAATAGATATTTAAAAATGTGATATATAACCATTTTATTCGTTTGTACCTTTATCAACTTTTGAGAGTAGACTTATAGAACTTATTTTATGTAAAATGAGGTGCTGAATCCACTGGTGAAAACCGCAATGTCCTATCTTTAACCGATTAGGACATCGAGTAAAATGGAGAATAATAGATATTTAAAAATGTGATATATAAACCTTTTATTCGTTTGTACCTTTATCAACTTTTGAGAGTAGACTTATAAGACTTATTTTATGTAAAATAAGGTGCTGAATCCACTGGTGAAAACCGCAATGTCCTATCTTTAACCGTTTAGAACATCGAGTAAAATGGATAATAATAGATATTTAAAAATGTGATATATAAACATTTTATTAGTTTGTACCTTCATTAGCTCTTGAGAGTAGACTTATAGGACTTATTTTATGTAAAATGAGGTGCTGAATCCACTGGTGAAAACCGCAATGTCCTATCTTTAACCGTTTAGGAGATCGAGTAAAATGGGGAATAATAGATATTTAAGAATGTGATATATAAACATTTTATTCGTTTGTACCTTTATCAACTCTTGAGAGTTGACTTATAGGAATTATTTTATGTAAAATGAGGTGCTGAATTCACTGGTGAAAACCGCAATGTCCTATCTTCAACCGTTTAGGAGATCGAGTGAAATGGAGAATAATAGATATTTAAAAATGTGATATATAAAAATTTTTTTCGTTTGTACCTTTATCAACTCTTTAGAGTAGACTTATAGGACTTATTTTATGTAAAATGAGGTGCTTAATCCACTGGTAAAAACCGCAATGTCCTATCTTTAACCGTTTAAGAGAAAGAGTAAAATGGAAAATAATATATATTTAAAAATGTGATATATAACCATTTTATTCATTTGTACCTTTATCAACTCTTTAGAGTAGACTTATAGGACTAAATTTATGTAAAATGAGGTGCTGAATCCACTGGGGAAAACCGCAATGTCCTATCTTTAACTGTTTAGGAGATCGAGTAAAATGGAGAATAATAGATATTTAAAAATGTGATATATAAACATTTTATTCGTTTGTACCTTTATCAACTCTTTAGAGTAGACATATAAGACTTATTTTATGTAAAATAAGGTGCTGAATCCACTGGTGAAAACCGCAATGTCCTATCTTTGACCGTTAAGGTGATCGAATAAAATGGAGAGTAATAGATATTTTAAAATGTGAAATATAACCATTTTATTCGTTTGTACTTTATCAACTTTTGAGAGTAGACTTATAGGACTTATTTTATGTAAAATGAGGTGCTGAATTTACTGGTAAAAACCGCAATATCCTATCTTTAGCCGTTTAGGACATCGAGTAAAATGGAGAATAATAGATATTTAAAAATGTGATATATAATCATTTTATTCGTTTGTACCTTTATCAACTCTTTAGAGTAGACATATAAGACTTATTTTATGTAAAATGAGGTGCTGAATCCACTGGTGAAAACCGCAATGTCCTATCTTTAACTGTTTAGGATCGAGTAAAATGGAGAATAATAGATATTTAAAAATGAGATATATAAACATTTTATTCGTTTGTACCTTTATCAACTCTTTAGAGTAGACTTATAGGACTTATTTTATGTAAAATAAGGTGCTGAATCCACTGGTGAAAACCGCAATGTCCTATCTTTAACCGTTTAGGAGATCGAGTAAAATGGAAAATATTAAATATTTAAAAATGTGATATATAAACATTTTATTCGTTTGTACCTTTATCAACTCTTGAGAGTTAACTTTGAAGATTTATTTAATGTAAAATGAGGTGCTCAATCCACTGGTGAAAACCGCAATGTCCTATCTTTAACCGTTTAGGAGATCGAGTAAAATGGAGAATAATAGATATTTAAAAATGTGATATATATACATTTTAATAGTTTGTACCTTCATCAACTCTTGAGAGTAGACTTATAGGACTTATTTTATGTAAAATGAGGTGCTGAATCCCCTGGTGAAAACCGCAAAGTCCTATCTTTAACCGTTTAGGAGATCGAGTAAAATGGAGAATAATAAATATTTTAAAATGTGGTATATAAACATTTTATGCGTTTGTACCTTTATCAACTCTTGAGAGTAGACTTATAGGACTTATTTTATGTAAAATGAGGTGCTGAATTTACTGGTAAAAACCGCAATGTCCTATCTTTAACTGTTTAGGAGATCGAGTAAAATGGAGAATAATAGATATTTAAAAATGAGATATATAAACATTTTATTCGTTTGTACCTTTATCAACTCTTTAGAGTAGACTTATAGGACTTATTTTATGTAAAATGAGGTGCTGAATCCACTGGTGAAAACCTCAATGTCCTATCTTTAACTGTTTAGGAGATCGAGTAAAATGGAGAATAATAGATATTTAAAAATGAGATATATAAACATTTTATTCGTTTGTACCTTTATCAACTCTTTAGAGTAGACTTATAGGACTTATTTTATGTAAAATGAGGTGCTGAATCCAAAGGTGAAAACCGCAATGTCCTATCTTTGACCGTTTAGGTGATCGAATAAAATGGAGAATAATAGGTATTTAAAAATGTGATATATAACCATTTTATTCGTTTGTACCTTTATCCACTCTTTAGAGTAGGCTTATTGAACTTATTTTATGTAAAATGAGGTGCTGAATCCACTGGTGAAAACCGCAATGTCCTATCTTTAACTGTTTAAGAGATCGAGTAAAATGGAGAATAATAGATATTTAAGAATGTGATATATAAACATTTTATTCGTTTGTACCTTTATCAACTCTTGAGAGTTGACTTATAGGAATTATTTTATGTAAAATGAGGTGCTGAATTCACTGGTGAAAACCGCAATGTCCTATCTTCAACCGTTTAGGAGATCGAATGAAATGGAGGATAATAGATATTTAAAAATGTGATATATAAACATTTTTTTCGTTTGTACCTTTATCAACTCTTTAGAGTAGACTTATAGGACTTATTTTATGTAAAATGAGGTGCTTAATCCACTGGTAAAAACCGCAATGTCCTATCTTTAACCGTTTAAGAGAAAGAGTAAAATGGAAAATAATATATATTTAAAAATGTGATATATAACCATTTTATTCATTTGTACCTTTATCAACTCTTTAGAGTAGACTTATAGGACTAAATTTATGTAAAATGAGGTGCTGAATCCACTGGGGAAAACCGCAATGTCCTATCTTTAACTGTTTAGGAGATCGAGTAAAATGGAGAATAATAGATATTTAAAAATGTGATATATAAACATTTTATTCGTTTGTACCTTTATCAACTCTTTAGAGTAGACATATAAGACTTATTTTATGTAAAATAAGGTGCTGAATCCACTGGTGAAAACCGCAATGTCCTATCTTTGACCGTTAAGGTGATCGAATAAAATGGAGAATAATAGATATTTTAAAATGTGAAATATAACCATTTTATTCGTTTGTACTTTATCAACTTTTGAGAGTAGACTTATAGGACTTATTTTATGTAAAATGAGGTGCTGAATTTACTGGTAAAAACCGCAATATCCTATCTTTAGCCGTTTAGGACATCGAGTAAAATGGAGAATAATAGATATTTAAAAATGTGATATATAAACATTTTATTCGTTTGTACCTTTATCAACTCTTTAGAGTAGACATATAAGACTTATTTTATGTAAAATGAGGTGCTGAATCCACTGGTGAAAACCGCAATGTCCTATCTTTAACTGTTTAGGATCGAGTAAAATGGAGAATAATAGATATTTAAAAATGAGATATATAAACATTTTATTCGTTTGTACCTTTATCAACTCTTTAGAGTAGACTTATAGGACTTATTTTATGTAAAATAAGGTGCTGAATCCACTGGTGAAAACCGCAATGTCCTATCTTTAACCGTTTAGGAGATCGAGTAAAATGGAAAATATTAAATATTTAAAAATGTGATATATAAACATTTTATTCGTTTGTACCTTTATCAACTCTTGAGAGTTAACTTTGAAGATTTATTTAATGTAAAATGAGGTGCTCAATCCACTGGTGAAAACCGCAATGTCCTATCTTTAACCGTTTAGGAGATCGAGTAAAATGGAGAATAATAGATATTTAAAAATGTGATATATATACATTTTAATAGTTTGTACCTTCATCAACTCTTGAGAGTAGACTTATAGGACTTATTTTATGTAAAATGAGGTGCTGAATCCCCTGGTGAAAACCGCAAAGTCCTATCTTTAACCGTTTAGGAGATCGAGTAAAATGGAGAATAATAAATATTTTAAAATGTGGTATATAAACATTTTATGCGTTTGTACCTTTATCAACTCTTGAGAGTAGACTTATAGGACTTATTTTATGTAAAATGAGGTGCTGAATTTACTGGTAAAAACCGCAATGTCCTATCTTTAACTGTTTAGGAGATCGAGTAAAATGGAGAATAATAGATATTTAAAAATGAGATATATAAACATTTTATTCGTTTGTACCTTTATCAACTCTTTAGAGTAGACTTATAGGACTTATTTTATGTAAAATGAGGTGCTGAATCCACTGGTGAAAACCTCAATGTCCTATCTTTAACTGTTTAGGAGATCGAGTAAAATGGAGAATAATAGATATTTAAAAATGAGATATATAAACATTTTATTCGTTTGTACCTTTATCAACTCTTTAGAGTAGACTTATAGGACTTATTTTATGTAAAATGAGGTGCTGAATCCAAAGGTGAAAACCGCAATGTCCTATCTTTGACCGTTTAGGTGATCGAATAAAATGGAGAATAATAGGTATTTAAAAATGTGATATATAACCATTTTATTCGTTTGTACCTTTATCCACTCTTTAGAGTAGGCTTATTGAACTTATTTTATGTAAAATGAGGTGCTGAATCCACTGGTGAAAACCGCAATGTCCTATCTTTAACTGTTTAAGAGATCGAGTAAAATGGAGAATAATAGATATTTAAGAATGTGATATATAAACATTTTATTCGTTTGTACCTTTATCAACTCTTGAGAGTTGACTTATAGGAATTATTTTATGTAAAATGAGGTGCTGAATTCACTGGTGAAAACCGCAATGTCCTATCTTCAACCGTTTAGGAGATCGAATGAAATGGAGAATAATAGATATTTAAAAATGTGATATATAAACATTTTTTTCGTTTGTACCTTTATCAACTCTTTAGAGTAGACTTATAGGACTTATTTTATGTAAAATGAGGTGCTTAATCCACTGGTAAAAACCGCAATGTCCTATCTTTAACCGTTTAAGAGAAAGAGTAAAATGGAAAATAATATATATTTAAAAATGTGATATATAACCATTTTATTCATTTGTACCTTTATCAACTCTTTAGAGTAGACTTATAGGACTAAATTTATGTAAAATGAGGTGCTGAATCCACTGGGGAAAACCGCAATGTCCTATCTTTAACTGTTTAGGAGATCGAGTAAAATGGAGAATAATAGATATTTAAAAATGTGATATATAAACATTTTATTCGTTTGTACCTTTATCAACTCTTTAGAGTAGACATATAAGACTTATTTTATGTAAAATAAGGTGCTGAATCCACTGGTGAAAACCGCAATGTCCTATCTTTGACCGTTAAGGTGATCGAATAAAATGGAGAATAATAGATATTTTAAAATGTGAAATATAACCATTTTATTCGTTTGTACTTTATCAACTTTTGAGAGTAGACTTATAGGACTTATTTTATGTAAAATGAGCTGCTGGATCCAGTGGTGAAAACCGCAATGTATTATCTTTGACCGTTTAGGTCATCGAATAAAATGGAGAATAATAGATATTTAAAAATGTCACATATAAACATTTTATTCGTTTGTACCTTTATTAACTCTTTAGAGTAGACTTATAGGAATTATTTTATGTAAAATAAGGTGCTGAATCCACTGGTGAAAACCGCAATGTCCTACCTTTAACCGTTTAGGAGATCGAGTAAAATGGATAATAATAGATATTTAAAAATGTGATATATAAACATTTTATTCGTTTGTACCTTTATCAACTCTTGAGAGTTGACTTATAGGAATTATTTTATGTAAAATGAGGTGCTGAATCCACAGGTGAAAACCGCAATGTCCTATCTCTAACCGTTTAGGAGATCGAGTAAAATGGAGAATAATAGATATTTAAAAAGTGATATATAAATATTTTATTCGTTTGTTCCTTTATTAACTCTTTAGAGTAGACTTATAGGACTTATTTTATGTAAAATGAGGTGCTGAATCCACTGGTGACAACCGCAATGTCCTATCTTTATCTGTTTAGGAGATCGAGTAAAATGGAGAATAATAGATATTTAAGAATGTGATATATAAACATTTTATTCGTTTGTACCTTTATCAACTCTTGAGAGTTGACTTATATTAATTATTTTATGTAAAATGAGGTGCTGAATCCACAGGTGAAAACCGCAATGTCCTATCTCTAACCGTTTAGGAGATCGAGTAAAATGGAGAATAATAGATATTTAAAAATGTGATATATAAGCATTTTATTCGTTTGTACGTTTATCAACTCTTGAGAGTAGACTTATGGGACTTATATTATGTAAAATGAGGTGCTGAATCCACTGATGAAAACCGCAATGTCCTATCTTAAACCGTTTAGGAGATCGAGTAAAATGGAGAATAATAGATATTTAAAAATGTGTTATATAAACATTTTATTCGTTTGTACCTTTATCAACACTTGAGAGTAGACTTATTGGAATTATTTAATGTAAAATGAGGTGCTGAATCCACTGATGAAAACCGCAATGTCCTATCTTAAACGGTTTAGGAGATCGAGTAAAATGGAGAATAATAGATATTTAAAAATGTGATATATAAATATTTTATTCGTTTGTACCTTTATCAACTCTTTAGAGTAGTCTTATAGATATAATTATATGTAAAATGAGGTGCTGAATTTACTGGTGAAAACCGCAATGTTCTATCTTTAACTGTTTAGAAGATCGAGTAAAATGGAGAATAATAGATATTCAAGAATGTGATATATAAACATTTTATTCGTTTGTACCTTTATCAACTCTTTAGAGTAGACTTATAGGACTTATTTTATGTAAAATGAGGTGCTGAATTTACTGGTAAAAACCGCAATATCCTATCTTTAGCCGTTTAGGACATCGAGTAAAATGGAAAATAATAGATATTTAAAAATGTGATATATAAACATTTTTTTCGTTTGTACCTTAATTAACTCTTTAGAGTAGACTTATAGGACTCATTTTATGTAAAATAAGGTGCTGAATCCACTGGTGAAAACCGCAATGTCCTATCTTTGACCGTTTAGGTGATCGAATAAAATGGAGAATAATAGATATTTTAAAATGTGAAATATAACCATTTTATTCGTTTGTACCTTTATCAACTTTTGAGAGTAGACTTATAGGACTTATTTTATGTAAAATAAGGTGCTGAATCCACTGGTGAAAACCGCAATGTCCTATCTTTGACCGTTTAGGTGATCGAATAAAATGGAGAATAATAGATATTTTAAAATGTGAAATATAACCATTTTATTCGGTTGTACCTTTATCAACTCTTGAGAGTAGACTTATAGGACTTATTTTATGTAAAATAAGGTGCTGAATCCACTGGTGAAAACCGCAATGTCCTATCTTTAACCGTTTAGGACATCGAGTAAAATGGAGGATAATAGATATTTAAAAATGTGAAATATAACCATTTTATTCGTTTGTACCTTTATCAACTTTTGAGAGTAAACTTATAGAACTTATTTAATGTAAAATGAGGTGCTGAATCCACTGGTGACAACCGCAATGTCCTATCTTTAACCGATTAGGACATCGAGTAAAATGGAGAATAATAGATATTTAAAAATGTGATATATAAACCTTTTATTCGTTTGTACCTTTATCAACTCTTGAGAGTAGACTTATAGGACTTATTTTATGTAAAATAAGGTGCTGAATCCACTGGTGAAAACCGCAATGTCCTATCTTTAACCGTTTAGGACATCGAGTAAAATGGAGGATAATAGATATTTAAAAATGTGATATATAAACATTTTATTCGGTTGTACCTTTATCAACCCTTGAGAGTAGACTTATAAAACTTATTTTATGTAAAATAAGGTGCTGAATCCACTGGTGAAAACCGCAATGTCCTATCTTTAACCGTTTAAGAGAAAGAGGAAATTGGAGAATAATAGATATTTAAAAATGTGATATATAACCATTTTATTCGTTTGTACCTTTATCAACTCTTTAGAGTAGACTTATAGGAATTATTTTATGTAAAATGAGGTGCTGAATCCACTGGTGAAAACCGCAATGTCCTATCGTGAACCGTTTAGGAGATAGAGTGAAATGGAGAATAATAGATATTTAAAAATGTGATATATTAACATTTTTTCCGTTTGTACCTTTATCAACTCGTTAGAGTAGACTTAAAAGACTTATTTTATGTAAAATAAGGTGCTGATTCCACTGCTGAAAACCGCAATGTCCTATCTTTAACTGTTTAGGAGATCGAGTAAAATGAAGAATAATAGATATTTAAAAATGTGATATATAAATATTTTTTTCGTTTGTACCTTAATCAACTCTTGAGAGTGGACTTATAGGCCTTATATTATGTAAAATGAGGTGCTGAATCCAATGGTGAAAACCGCAATGTCCTCTCTTTGACCGTTTAGGTGATTGAGTAAAATGGAGAATAATAGGTATTTAAAAATGTGATATATAACCATTTTATTCGTTTGTACCTTTATCAACTCTTTAGAGTAGGCTTATTGAACTTATTTTATGTAAAATGAGGTGCTGAATCCACCGGTGAAAACTGCAATATCCTATCTTTAACCGTTTAGGAGATCGAGAGAAATGGAGAATAATAGATATTTAAAAATGTGATATATAAATATTTTATTCGTTTGTACCTTAATTAACTCTTTAGAGTAGACTTATAGGAATTATTTTATGTAAAATAAGGTGCTGAATCCACTGGTGAAAACCGCAATGTCCTACCTTTAACCGTTTAGGAGATCGAGTAAAATGGATAATAATAGATATTTAAAAATGTGATATATAAACATTTTATTCGTTTGTACCTTTATCAACTCTTGAGAGTTGACTTATAGGAATTATTTTATGTAAAATGAGGTGCTGAATCCACAGGTGAAAACCGCAATGTCCTATCTCTAACCGTTTAGGAGATCGAGTAAAATGGTGAATAATAGATATTTAAAAATGTGATATATAAATATTTTATTCGTTTGTTCCTTTATTAACTCTTTAGAGTAGACTTATAGGACTTATTTTATGTAAAATGAGGTGCTGAATCCACTGGTGAATACCGCAATGTCATATCTTTAACTGTTTAGGAGATCGAGTAAAATGGAAAATAATAGATATTTAAGAATGTGATATATAAACATTTTATTCGTTTGTTCCTTTATCAACTCTTGAGAGTTGACTTATAGGAATTATTTTATGTAAAATGAGGTGCTGAATCCCCTGGTGAAAACCGCAATGTCCTATCTTTAACTGTTTAGGAGATCGAGTAAAATGGAGAATAATAGATATTTAAAAATGTGATATATAAACATTTTTTTCGTTTGTACCTTTATCAACTCTTTAGAGTAGACTTATAGGACTTATTTTATGTAAAATGAGGTGCTAAATCCACTGGTAAAAACCGCAATGTCATATCTTTAACCGTTTAAGAGAAAAAGTAAAATGGAAAATAATATATTTTTAAAAATGTGATATATAACCATTTTATTCGTTTGTACCTTTATCAACTCTTTAGAGTAGACTTATAGGACTAAATTTATGTAATATGAGGTGCTGAATCCACTGGGGAAAACCGCAATGTCCTATCTTTAACTGTTTAGGAGATCGAGTAAAATGGAGAATAATAGATATTTAAAAATGTGATATATAAACATTTTATTCGTTTGTACCTTTATCAACTCTTTAGAGTAGACTTATAAGACTTATTTTATGTAAAATAAGGTGCTGAATCCACTGGTGAAAACTGCAATGTCCTATCTTTAAGCGTTTAAGAGAAAGAGGAAATTGGAGAATAATAGATATTTAAAAATGTGATATATAACCATTTTATTCGTTTGTACCTTTATCAACTCTTTAGAGTAGACTTATAGGAATTATTTTATGTAAAATGAGGTGCTGAATCCACTGGTGAAAACCGCAATGTCCTATCGTGAACCGTTTAGGAGATAGAGTGAAATAGAGAATAATAGATATTTAAAAATGTGATATATTAACATTTTTTCCGTTTGTACCTTTATCAACTCGTTAGAGTAGACTTAAAAGACTTATTTTATGTAAAATAAGGTGCTGATTCCACTGCTGAAAACCGCAATGTCCTATCTTTAACTGTTTAGGAGATCGAGTAAAATGAAGAATAATAGATATTTAAAAATGTGATATATAAATATTTTTTTCGTTTGTACCTTAATCAACTCTTGAGAGTGGACTTATAGGCCTTATATTATGTAAAATGAGGTGCTGAATCCAATGGTGAAAACCGCAATGTCCTATCTTTGACCGTTTAGGTGATTGAGTAAAATGGAGAATAATAGGTATTTAAAAATGTGATATATAACCATTTTATTCGTTTGTACCTTTATCAACTCTTTAGACTAGGCTTATTGAACTTATTTTATGTAAAATGAGGTGCTGAATCCACCGGTGAAAACCGCAATATCCTATCTTTAACCGTTTAGGAGATCGAGTAAATTGGAGAATAATAAATATTTTAAAATGTGGTATATAAACATTTTATGCGTTTGTACCTTTATCAACTCTTGAGAGTAGACTTATAGGACTTATTTTATGTAAAATGAGGTGCTGAATTTACTGGTAAAAACCGCAATGTCCTATCTTTAACTGTTTAGGAGATCGAGTAAAATGGAGAATAATAGATATTTAAAAATGAGATATATAAACATTTTATTCGTTTGTACCTTTATCAACTCTTTAGAGTAGACTTATAGGACTTATTTTATGTAAAATGAGGTGCTGAATCCACTGGTGAAAACCTCAATGTCCTATCTTTAACTGTTTAGGAGATCGAGTAAAATGGAGAATAATAGATATTTAAAAATGAGATATATAAACATTTTATTCGTTTGTACCTTTATCAACTCTTTAGAGTAGACTTATAGGACTTATTTTATGTAAAATGAGGTGCTGAATCCAAAGGTGAAAACCGCAATGTCCTATCTTTGACCGTTTAGGTGATCGAATAAAATGGAGAATAATAGGTATTTAAAAATGTGATATATAACCATTTTATTCGTTTGTACCTTTATCAACTCTTTAGAGTAGGCTTATTGAACTTATTTTATGTAAAATGAGGTGCTGAATCCACTGGTGAAAACCGCAATGTCCTATCTTTAACTGTTTAAGAGATCGAGTAAAATGGAGAATAATAGATATTTAAGAATGTGATATATAAACATTTTATTCGTTTGTACCTTTATCAACTCTTGAGAGTTGACTTATAGGAATTATTTTATGTAAAATGAGGTGCTGAATTCACTGGTGAAAACCGCAATGTCCTATCTTCAACCGTTTAGGAGATCGAGTGAAATGGAGAATAATAGATATTTAAAAATGTGATATATAAACATTTTTTTCGTTTGTACCTTTATCAACTCTTTAGAGTAGACTTATAGGACTTATTTTATGTAAAATGAGGTGCTTAATCCACTGGTAAAAACCGCAATGTCCTATCTTTAACCGTTTAAGAGAAAGAGTAAAATGGAAAATAATATATATTTAAAAATGTGATATATAACCATTTTATTCATTTGTACCTTTATCAACTCTTTAGAGTAGACTTATAGGACTAAATTTATGTAAAATGAGGTGCTGAATCCACTGGGGAAAACCGCAATGTCCTATCTTTAACTGTTTAGGAGATCGAGTAAAATGGAGAATAATAGATATTTAAAAATGTGATATATAAACATTTTATTCGTTTGTACCTTTATCAACTCTTTAGAGTAGACATATAAGACTTATTTTATGTAAAATAAGGTGCTGAATCCACTGGTGAAAACCGCAATGTCCTATCTTTGACCGTTAAGGTGATCGAATAAAATGGAGAATAATAGATATTTTAAAATGTGAAATATAACCATTTTATTCGTTTGTACTTTATCAACTTTTGAGAGTAGACTTATAGGACTTATTTTATGTAAAATGAGGTGCTGAATTTACTGGTAAAAACCGCAATATCCTATCTTTAGCCGTTTAGGACATCGAGTAAAATGGAGAATAATAGATATTTAAAAATGTGATATATAAACATTTTATTCGTTTGTACCTTTATCAACTCTTTAGAGTAGACATATAAGACTTATTTTATGTAAAATGAGGTGCTGAATCCACTGGTGAAAACCGCAATGTCCTATCTTTAACTGTTTAGGATCGAGTAAAATGGAGAATAATAGATATTTAAAAATGAGATATATAAACATTTTATTCGTTTGTACCTTTATCAACTCTTTAGAGTAGACTTATAGGACTTATTTTATGTAAAATAAGGTGCTGAATCCACTGGTGAAAACCGCAATGTCCTATCTTTAACCGTTTAGGAGATCGAGTAAAATGGAAAATATTAAATATTTAAAAATGTGATATATAAACATTTTATTCGTTTGTACCTTTATCAACTCTTGAGAGTTAACTTTGAAGATTTATTTAATGTAAAATGAGGTGCTCAATCCACTGGTGAAAACCGCAATGTCCTATCTTTAACCGTTTAGGAGATCGAGTAAAATGGAGAATAATAGATATTTAAAAATGTGATATATATACATTTTAATAGTTTGTACCTTCATCAACTCTTGAGAGTAGACTTATAGGACTTATTTTATGTAAAATGAGGTGCTGAATCCCCTGGTGAAAACCGCAAAGTCCTATCTTTAACCGTTTAGGAGATCGAGTAAAATGGAGAATAATAAATATTTTAAAATGTGGTATATAAACATTTTATGCGTTTGTACCTTTATCAACTCTTGAGAGTAGACTTATAGGACTTATTTTATGTAAAATGAGGTGCTGAATTTACTGGTAAAAACCGCAATGTCCTATCTTTAACTGTTTAGGAGATCGAGTAAAATGGAGAATAATAGATATTTAAAAATGAGATATATAAACATTTTATTCGTTTGTACCTTTATCAACTCTTTAGAGTAGACTTATAGGACTTATTTTATGTAAAATGAGGTGCTGAATCCACTGGTGAAAACCTCAATGTCCTATCTTTAACTGTTTAGGAGATCGAGTAAAATGGAGAATAATAGATATTTAAAAATGAGATATATAAACATTTTATTCGTTTGTACCTTTATCAACTCTTTAGAGTAGACTTATAGGACTTATTTTATGTAAAATGAGGTGCTGAATCCAAAGGTGAAAACCGCAATGTCCTATCTTTGACCGTTTAGGTGATCGAATAAAATGGAGAATAATAGGTATTTAAAAATGTGATATATAACCATTTTATTCGTTTGTACCTTTATCCACTCTTTAGAGTAGGCTTATTGAACTTATTTTATGTAAAATGAGGTGCTGAATCCACTGGTGAAAACCGCAATGTCCTATCTTTAACTGTTTAAGAGATCGAGTAAAATGGAGAATAATAGATATTTAAGAATGTGATATATAAACATTTTATTCGTTTGTACCTTTATCAACTCTTGAGAGTTGACTTATAGGAATTATTTTATGTAAAATGAGGTGCTGAATTCACTGGTGAAAACCGCAATGTCCTATCTTCAACCGTTTAGGAGATCGAATGAAATGGAGAATAATAGATATTTAAAAATGTGATATATAAACATTTTTTTCGTTTGTACCTTTATCAACTCTTTAGAGTAGACTTATAGGACTTATTTTATGTAAAATGAGGTGCTTAATCCACTGGTAAAAACCGCAATGTCCTATCTTTAACCGTTTAAGAGAAAGAGTAAAATGGAAAATAATATATATTTAAAAATGTGATATATAACCATTTTATTCATTTGTACCTTTATCAACTCTTTAGAGTAGACTTATAGGACTAAATTTATGTAAAATGAGGTGCTGAATCCACTGGGGAAAACCGCAATGTCCTATCTTTAACTGTTTAGGAGATCGAGTAAAATGGAGAATAATAGATATTTAAAAATGTGATATATAAACATTTTATTCGTTTGTACCTTTATCAACTCTTTAGAGTAGACATATAAGACTTATTTTATGTAAAATAAGGTGCTGAATCCACTGGTGAAAACCGCAATGTCCTATCTTTGACCGTTAAGGTGATCGAATAAAATGGAGAATAATAGATATTTTAAAATGTGAAATATAACCATTTTATTCGTTTGTACTTTATCAACTTTTGAGAGTAGACTTATAGGACTTATTTTATGTAAAATGAGCTGCTGGATCCAGTGGTGAAAACCGCAATGTATTATCTTTGACCGTTTAGGTCATCGAATAAAATGGAGAATAATAGATATTTAAAAATGTCACATATAAACATTTTATTCGTTTGTACCTTTATTAACTCTTTAGAGTAGACTTATAGGAATTATTTTATGTAAAATAAGGTGCTGAATCCACTGGTGAAAACCGCAATGTCCTACCTTTAACCGTTTAGGAGATCGAGTAAAATGGATAATAATAGATATTTAAAAATGTGATATATAAACATTTTATTCGTTTGTACCTTTATCAACTCTTGAGAGTTGACTTATAGGAATTATTTTATGTAAAATGAGGTGCTGAATCCACAGGTGAAAACCGCAATGTCCTATCTCCAACCGTTTAGGAGATCGAGTAAAATGGAGAATAATAGATATTTAAAAAGTGATATATAAATATTTTATTCGTTTGTTCCTTTATTAACTCTTTAGAGTAGACTTATAGGACTTATTTTATGTAAAATGAGGTGCTGAATCCACTGGTGAAAACCGCAATGTCCTATCTTTATCTGTTTAGGAGATCGAGTAAAATGGAGAATAATAGATATTTAAGAATGTGATATATAAACATTTTATTCGTTTGTACCTTTATCAACTCTTGAGAGTTGACTTATAGGAATTATTTTATGTTAAATGAGGTGCTGAATCCACAGGTGAAAACCGCAATGTCCTATCTCTAACCGTTTAGGAGATCGAGTAAAATGGAGAATAATAGATATTTAAAAATGTGATATATAAGCATTTTATTCGTTTGTACGTTTATCAACTCTTGAGAGTAGACTTATGGGACTTATATTATGTAAAATGAGGTGCTGAATCCACTGATGAAAACCGCAATGTCCTATCTTAAACCGTTTAGGAGATCGAGTAAAATGGAGAATAATAGATATTTAAAAATGTGTTATATAAACATTTTATTCGTTTGTACCTTTATCAACACTTGAGAGTAGACTTATTGGAATTATTTAATGTAAAATGAGGTGCTGAATCCACTGATGAAAACCGCAATGTCCTATCTTAAACGGTTTAGGAGATCGAGTAAAATGGAGAATAATAGATATTTGAAAATGTGATATATAAATATTTTATCCGTTTGTACCTTTATCAACTCTTTAGAGTAGTCTTATAGATATAATTATATGTAAAATGAGGTGCTGAATTCACTGGTGAAAACCGCAATGTTCTATCTTTAACTGTTTAGAAGATCGAGTAAAATGGAGAATAATAGATATTCAAGAATGTGATATATAAACATTTTATTCGTTTGTACCTTTATCAACTCTTTAGAGTAGACTTATAGGACTTATTTTATGTAAAATGAGGTGCTGAATTTACTGGTAAAAACCGCAATATCCTATCTTTAGCCGTTTAGGACATCGAGTAAAATGGAAAATAATAGATATTTAAAAATGTGATATATAAACATTTTTTTCGTTTGTACCTTAATTAACTCTTTAGAGTAGACTTATAGGACTCATTTTATGTAAAATAAGGTGCTGAATCCACTGGTGAAAACCGCAATGTCCTATCTTTGACCGTTTAGGTGATCGAATAAAATGGAGAATAATAGATATTTTAAAATGTGAAATATAACCATTTTATTCGTTTGTACCTTTATCAACTTTTGAGAGTAGACTTATATTACTTATTTTATGTAAAATAAGGTGCTGAATCCACTGGTGAAAACCGCAATGTCCTATCTTTGACCGTTTAGGTGATCGAATAAAATGGAGAATAATAGATATTTTAAAATGTGAAATATAACCATTTTATTCGGTTGTACCTTTATCAACTCTTGAGAGTAGACTTATAGGACTTATTTTATGTAAAATAAGGTGCTGAATCCACTGGTGAAAACCGCAATGTCCTATCTTTAACCGTTTAGGACATCGAGTAAAATGGAGGATAATAGATATTTAAAAATGTGAAATATAACCATTTTATTCGTTTGTACCTTTATCAACTTTTGAGAGTAAACTTATAGAACTTATTTTATGTAAAATGAGGTGCTGAATCCACTGGTGACAACCGCAATGTCCTATCTTTAACCGATTAGGACATCGAGTAAAATGGAGAATAATAGATATTTAAGAATGTGATATATAAACATTTTATTCGTTTGTTCCTTTATCAACTCTTGAGAGTTGACTTATAGGAATTATTTTATGTAAAATGAGGTGCTGAATCCCCTGGTGAAAACCGCAATGTCCTATCTTTAACTGTTTAGGAGATCGAGTAAAATGGAGAATAATAGATATTTAAAAATGTGATATATAAACATTTTTTTCGTTTGTACCTTTATCAACTCTTTAGAGTAGACTTATAGGACTTATTTTATGTAAAATGAGGTGCTAAATCCACTGGTAAAAACCGCAATGTCATATCTTTAACCGTTTAAGAGAAAAAGTAAAATGGAAAATAATATATTTTTAAAAATGTGATATATAACCATTTTATTCGTTTGTACCTTTATCAACTCTTTAGAGTAGACTTATAGGACTAAATTTATGTAATATGAGGTGCTGAATCCACTGGGGAAAACCGCAATGTCCTATCTTTAACTGTTTAGGAGATCGAGTAAAATGGAGAATAATAGATATTTAAAAATGTGATATATAAACATTTTATTCGTTTGTACCTTTATCAACTCTTTAGAGTAGACTTATAAGACTTATTTTATGTAAAATAAGGTGCTGAATCCACTGGTGAAAACTGCAATGTCCTATCTTTAAGCGTTTAAGAGAAAGAGGAAATTGGAGAATAATAGATATTTAAAAATGTGATATATAACCATTTTATTCGTTTGTACCTTTATCAACTCTTTAGAGTAGACTTATAGGAATTATTTTATGTAAAATGAGGTGCTGAATCCACTGGTGAAAACCGCAATGTCCTATCGTGAACCGTTTAGGAGATAGAGTGAAATAGAGAATAATAGATATTTAAAAATGTGATATATTAACATTTTTTCCGTTTGTACCTTTATCAACTCGTTAGAGTAGACTTAAAAGACTTATTTTATGTAAAATAAGGTGCTGATTCCACTGCTGAAAACCGCAATGTCCTATCTTTAACTGTTTAGGAGATCGAGTAAAATGAAGAATAATAGATATTTAAAAATGTGATATATAAATATTTTTTTCGTTTGTACCTTAATCAACTCTTGAGAGTGGACTTATAGGCCTTATATTATGTAAAATGAGGTGCTGAATCCAATGGTGAAAACCGCAATGTCCTATCTTTGACCGTTTAGGTGATTGAGTAAAATGGAGAATAATAGGTATTTAAAAATGTGATATATAACCATTTTATTCGTTTGTACCTTTATCAACTCTTTAGAGTAGGCTTATTGAACTTATTTTATGTAAAATGAGGTGCTGAATCCACCGGTGAAAACCGCAATATCCTATCTTTAACCGTTTAGGAGATCGAGAGAAATGGAGAATAATAGATATTTAAAAATGTGATATATTAATATTTTATTCGTTTGTACCTTTATTAACTCTTTAGAGTAGACTTATAGGAATTATTTTATGTAAAATAAGGTGCTGAATCCACTGGTGAAAACCGCAATGTCCTACCTTTAACCGTTTAGGAGATCGAGTAAAATGGATAATAATAGATATTTAAAAATGTGATATATAAACATTTTATTCGTTTGTACCTTTATCAACTCTTGAGAGTTGACTTATAGGAATTATTTTATGTAAAATGAGGTGCTGAATCCCCTGGTGAAAACCGCAATGTCCTATCTTTAACTGTTTAGGAGATCGAGTAAAATGGAGAATAATAGATATTTAAAAATGTGATATATAAACATTTTTTTCGTTTGTACCTTTATCAACTCTTTAGAGTAGACTTATAGGACTTATTTTATGTAAAATGAGGTGCTAAATCCACTGGTAAAAACCGCAATGTCATATCTTTAACCGTTTAAGAGAAAAAGTAAAATGGAAAATAATATATTTTTAAAAATGTGATATATAACCATTTTATTCGTTTGTACCTTTATCAACTCTTTAGAGTAGACTTATAGGACTAAATTTATGTAATATGAGGTGCTGAATCCACTGGGGAAAACCGCAATGTCCTATCTTTAACTGTTTAGGAGATCGAGTAAAATGGAGAATAATAGATATTTAAAAATGTGATATATAAACATTTTATTCGTTTGTACCTTTATCAACTCTTTAGAGTAGACTTATAAGACTTATTTTATGTAAAATAAGGTGCTGAATCCACTGGTGAAAACTGCAATGTCCTATCTTTAAGCGTTTAAGAGAAAGAGGAAATTGGAGAATAATAGATATTTAAAAATGTGATATATAACCATTTTATTCGTTTGTACCTTTATCAACTCTTTAGAGTAGACTTATAGGAATTATTTTATGTAAAATGAGGTGCTGAATCCACTGGTGAAAACCGCAATGTCCTATCGTGAACCGTTTAGGAGATAGAGTGAAATAGAGAATAATAGATATTTAAAAATGTGATATATTAACATTTTTTCCGTTTGTACCTTTATCAACTCGTTAGAGTAGACTTAAAAGACTTATTTTATGTAAAATAAGGTGCTGAATCCACTGCTGAAAACCGCAATGTCCTATCTTTAACTGTTTAGGAGATCGAGTAAAATGAAGAATAATAGATATTTAAAAATGTGATATATAAATATTTTTTTCGTTTGTACCTTAATCAACTCTTGAGAGTGGACTTATAGGCCTTATACTATGTAAAATGAGGTGCTGAATCCAATGGTGAAAACCGCAATGTCCTATCTTTGACCGTTTAGGTGATTGAGTAAAATGGAGAATAATAGGTATTTAAAAATGTGATATATAACCATTTTATTCGTTTGTACCTTTATCAACTCTTTAGAGTAGGCTTATTGAACTTATTTTATGTAAAATGAGGTGCTGAATCCACCGGTGAAAACCGCAATATCCTATCTTTAACCGTTTAGGAGATCGAGAGAAATGGAGAATAATAGATATTTAAAAATGTGATATATTAATATTTTATTCGTTTGTACCTTTATTAACTCTTTAGAGTAGACTTATAGGAATTATTTTATGTAAAATAAGGTGCTGAATCCACTGGTGAAAACCGCAATGTCCTACCTTTAACCGTTTAGGAGATCGAGTAAAATGGATAATAATAGATATTTAAAAATGTGATATATAAACATTTTATTCGTTTGTACCTTTATCAACTCTTGAGAGTTGACTTATAGGAATTATTTTATGTAAAATGAGGTGCTGAATATACAGGTGAAAACCGCAATGTCCTATCTCTAACCGTTTAGGAGATCGAGTAAAATGGAGAATAATAGATATTTAAAAATGTGATATATAAATATTTTATTCGTTTGTTCCTTTATTAACTCTTTAGAGTAGACTTATAGGACTTATTTTATGTAAAATGAGGTGCTGAATCCACTGGTGAATACCGCAATGTCATATCTTTAACTGTTTAGGAGATCGAGTAAAATGGAGAATAATAGATATTTAAGAATGTGATATATAAACATTTTATTCGTTTGTTCCTTTATCAACTCTTGAGAGTTGACTTATAGGAATTATTTTATGTAAAATGAGGTGCTGAATCCACTGGTGAAAACCGCAATGTCCTATCTTTAACTGTTTAGGAGATCGAGTAAAATGGAGAATAATAGATATTTAAAAATGTGATATATAAACATTTTTTTCGTTTGTACCTTTATCAACTCTTTAGAGTAGACTTATAGGACTTATTTTATGTAAAATGAGGTGCTAAATCCACTGGTAAAAACCGCAATGTCCTATCTTTAACCGTTTAAGAGATAGAGTAAAATGGAAAATAATATATTTTTAAAAATGTGATATATAACCATTTTATTCGTTTGTACCTTTATCAACTCTTTAGAGTAGACTTATAGGACTAAATTTATGTAATATGAGGTGCTGAATCCACTGGGGAAAACCGCAATGTCCTATCTTTAACTGTTTAGGAGATCGAGTAAAATGGAGAATAATAGATATTTAAAAATGTGATATATTAACATTTTATTCGTTTGTACCTTTATCAACTCTTTAGAGTAGACTTATAAGACTTATTTTATGTAAAATAAGGTGCTGAATCCACTGGTGAAAACCGCAATGTCCTATCTTTGACCGTTAAGGTGATCGAATAAAATGGAGAATAATAGATATTTTAAAATGTGAAATATAACCATTTTATTCGTTTGTACCTTTATCAACTCTTGAGAGTTAACTTTGAAGATTTATTTAATGTAAAATGAGGTGCTCAATCCACTGGTGAAAACCGCAATGTCCTATCTTTAACCGTTTAGGAGATCGAGTAAAATGGAGAATAATAGATATTTAAAAATGTGATATATATACATTTTATTAGTTTGTACCTTCATCAACTCTTGAGAGTAGACTTATAGGACTTATTTTATGTAAAATGAGGTGCTGAATCCCCTGGTGAAAGCCGCAAAGTCCTATCTTTAACCGTTTAGGAGATCGAGTAAAATGGAGAATAATAAATATTTTAAAATGTGGTATATAAACATTTTATGCGTTTGTACCTTTATCAACTCTTGAGAGTAGACTTATAGGACTTATTTTATGTAAAATGAGGTGCTGAATTTACTGGTAAAAACCGCAATGTCCTATCTTTAACTGTTTAGGAGATCGAGTAAAATGGAGAATAATAGATATTTAAAAATGAGATATATAAACATTTTATTCGTTTGTACCTTTATCAACTCTTTAGAGTAGACTTATAGGACTTATTTTATGTAAAATGAGGTGCTGAATCCAAAGGTGAAAACCGCAATGTCCTATCTTTGACCGTTTAGGTGATCGAATAAAATGGAGAATAATAGGTATTTAAAAATGTGATATATAACCATTTTATTCGTTTGTACCTTTATCAACTCTTGAGAGTTAACTTTGAAGATTTATTTAATGTAAAATGAGGTGCTCAATCCACTGGTGAAAACCGCAATGTCCTATCTTTGACCGTTAAGGTGATCGAATAAAATGGAGAATAATAGATATTTTAAAATGTGAAATATAACCATTTTATTCGTTTGTACTTTATCAACTTTTGAGAGTAGACTTATAGGACTTATTTTATGTAAAATGAGCTGCTGGATCCAGTGGTGAAAACCGCAATGTATTATCTTTGACCGTTTAGGTCATCGAATAAAATGGAGAATAATAGATATTTAAAAATGTCACATATAAACATTTTATTCGTTTGTACCTTTATTAACTCTTCAGAGTAGACTTATAGGAATTATTTTATGTAAAATAAGGTGCTGAATCCACTGGTGAAAACCTCAATGTCCTACCTTTAACCGTTTAGGAGATCGAGTAAAATGGAGAATAATAAATATTTTAAAATGTGGTATATAAACATTTTATGCGTTTGTACCTTTATCAACTCTTGAGAGTAGACTTATAGGACTTATTTTATGTAAAATGAGGTGCTGAATTTACTGGTAAAAACCGCAATGTCCTATCTTTAACTGTTTAGGAGATCGAGTAAAATGGAGAATAATAGATATTTAAAAATGAGATATATAAACATTTTATTCGTTTGTACCTTTATCAACTCTTTAGAGTAGACTTATAGGACTTATTTTATGTAAAATGAGGTGCTGAATCCACTGGTGAAAACCTCAATGTCCTACCTGTAACCGTTTAGGAGATCGAGTAAAATGGATAATAATAGATATTTAAAAATGTGATATATAAACATTTTATTCGTTTGTACCTTTATCAACTCTTGAGAGTTGACTTATAGGAATTATTTTATGTAAAATGAGGTGCTGAATCCACATCCACAGGTGAAAACCGCAATGTCCTATTTCTAACCGTTTAGGAGATCGAGTAAAATGGAGAATAATATATATTTAAAAAGTGATATATAAATATTTTATTGGTTTGTTCCTTTATTAACTCTTTAGAGTAGACTTATAGGACTTATTTTATGTAAAATGAGGTGCTGAATCCACTGGTGAAAACCGCAATGTCCTATCTTTATCTGTTTAGGAGATCGAGTAAAATGGAGAATAATAGATATTTAAGAATGTGATATATAAACATTTTATTCGTTTGTACCTTTATCAACTCTTGAGAGATGACTTATAGGAATTATTTTATGTAAAATGAGGTGCTGAATCCACAGGTAAAAACCGCAATGTCCTATCTCTAACCGTTTAGGAGATCGAGTAAAATGGAGAATAATAGATATTTAAAAATGTGATATATAAGCATTTTATTCGTATGTACGTTTATCAACTCTTGAGAGTAGAATTATGGGACTTATATTATGTAAAATGAGGTGCTGAATCCACTGATGAAAACCGCAATGTCCTATCTTAAACCGTTTAGGAGATCGAGTAAAATGGAGAATAATAGATATTTGAAAATGTGATATATAAATATTTTATTCGTTTGTACCTTTATCAACTCTTTAGAGTAGTCTTATAGATCTAATTATATGTAAAATGAGGTGCTGAATTCACTGGTGAAAACCGCAATGTTCTATCTTTAACTGTTTAGAAGATCGAGTAAAATGGAGAATAATAAATATTCAAGAATGTGATATATAAACATTTTATTCGTTTGTACCTTTATCAACTCTTTAGAGTAGACTTATAGGACTTATTTTATGTAAAATGAGGTGCTGAATTTACTGGTAAAAACCGCAATATCCTATCTTTAGCCGTTTAGGACATCGAGTAAAATGGAAAATAATAGATATTTAAAAATGTGATATATAAACATTTTTTTCGTTTGTACCTTTATTAACTCTTTAGAGTAGACTTATAGGACTTATTTTATGTAAAATAAGGTGCTGAATCTACTGGTGAAAACCGCAATGTCCTATCTTTAACTGTTTAGGAGATCGAGTAAAATGGAAAATAATAGATATTTAAAAATGAGATATATAAACATTTTATTCGTTTGTTCCTTTATCAACTCTTTAGAGTAGACTTATAGGACTCATTTTATGTAAAATAAGGTGCTGAATCCACTGGTGAAAACCGCAATGTCCTATCTTTGACCGTTTAGGTGATCGAATAAAATGGATAATAATAGATATTTTAAAATGTGAAATATAACCATTTTATTCGTTTGTACCTTTATCAACTTTTGAGAGTAGACTTATAGGACTTATTTTATGTAAAATAAGGTGCTGAATCCACTAGTGAAAACCGCAATGTCCTATCTTTGACCGTTTAGGTGATCGAATAAAATGGAGAATAATAGATATTTTAAAATGTGAAATATAACCATTTTATTCGTTTGTACCTTTATCAACTTTTGAGAGTAAACTTATAGAACTTATTTTATGTAAAATGAGGTGCTGAATCCACTGGTGACAACCGCAATGTCCTATCTTTAACCGATTAGGACATCGAGTAAAATGGAGAATTATAGATATTTAAAAATGTGATATATAAACCTTTTATTCGTTTGTACCTTTATCAACTTTTGAGAGTAGACTTATAGGACTTATTTTATGTAAAATAAGGTGCTGAATCCACTGGTAAAAACCGCAATGTCCTATCTTTAACCGTTTCGGACATCGAGTAAAATGGAGAATAATAGATATTTAAAAATGTGATATATAAACATTTTATACGGTTGTACCTTTATCAACTCTTGAGAGTAGACTTATAGGACTTATTTTATGTAAAATAAGGTGCTGAATCCACTGGTGAAAACCGCAATGTCCTATCTTTAACCGTTTAGGACATCGAGTAAAATGGAGGATAATAGATATTTAAAAATGTGAAATATAACCATTTTATTCGTTTGTACCTTTATCAACTTTTGAGAGTAAACTTATAGAACTTATTTTATGTAAAATGAGGTGCTGAATCCACTGGTGACAACCGCAATGTCCTATCTTTAACCGATTAGGACATCGAGTAAAATGAAGAATAATAGATATTTAAAAATGTGATATATAAACCTTTTATTCGTTTGTACCTTTATCAACTTTTGAGAGTAGACTTATAGGACTTATTTTATGTAAAATAAGGTGCTGAATCCACTGGTAAAAACCGCAATGTCCTATCTTAAACGGTTTAAGAGAAAGAGGAAATTGGAGAATAATAGATATTTAAAAATGTGATATATAAACATTTTATTCGGTTGTACCTTTATCAACTCTTGAGAGTAGACTTATAGGACTTATTTTATGTAAAATAAGGTGCTGAATCCACTGGTGAAAACCGCAATGTCCTATCTTTGACCGTTTAGGTGATTGAGTAAAATGGAGAATAATAGGTATTTAAAAATGTGATATATAACCATTTTATTCTTTTGTACCTTTATCAACTCTTTAGAGTAGGCTTATTGAACTTATTTTATGTAAAATGAGGTGCTGAATCCACCGGTGAAAACCGCAATATCCTATCTTTAACCGTTTAGGAGATCGAGAGAAATGGAGAATAATAGATATTTAAAAATGTGATATATAAACATTTTATTCGGTTGTACCTTTATCAACTCTTGAGAGTAGACTTATAGGACTTATTTTATGTAAAATGAGGTGCTGAATCCACAGGTGAAAACCGCAATGTCCTATCTCTAACCGTTTAGGAGATCGAGTAAAATGGAGAATAATAGATATTTAAAAATGTGATATATAAATATTTTATTCGTTTGTTCCTTTATTAACTCTTTAGAGTAGACTTATAGGACTTATTTTATGTAAAATGAGGTGCTGAATCCACAGGTGAAAACCGCAATGTCCTATCTCTAACCGTTTAGGAGATCGAGTAAAATGGAGAATAATAGATATTTAAAAATGTGATATATAAATATTTTATTCGTTTGTTCCTTTATTAACTCTTTAGAGTAGACTTATAGGACTTATTTTATGTAAAATGAGGTGCTGAATCCACTGGTGAATACCGCAATGTCATATCTTTAACTGTTTAGGAGATCGAGTAAAATGGAGAATAATAGATATTCAGGAATGTGATATATAAACATTTTATTCGTTTGTTCCTTTATCAACTCTTGAGAGTTGACTTATAGGAATTATTTTATGTAAAATGAGGTGCTGAATCCACTGGTGAAAACCGCAATGTCCTATCTTTAACTGTTTAGGAGATCGAGTAAAATGGAGAATAATAGATATTCAGGAATGTGATATATAAACATTTTATTCGTTTGTTCCTTTATCAACTCTTGAGAGTTGACTTATAGGAATTATTTTATGTAAAATGAGGTGCTGAATCCACAGGTAAAAACCGCAATGTCCTATCTCTAACCGTTTAGGAGATCGAGTAAAATGGAGAATAATAGATATTTAAAAATGTGATATATAAGCATTTTATTCGTATGTACGTTTATCAACTCTTGAGAGTAGAATTATGGGACTTATATTATGTAAAATGAGGTGCTGAATCCACTGATGAAAACCGCAATGTCCTATCTTAAACCGTTTAGGAGATCGAGTAAAATGGAGAATAATAGATATTTGAAAATGTGATATATAAATATTTTATTCGTTTGTACCTTTATCAACTCTTTAGAGTAGTCTTATAGATCTAATTATATGTAAAATGAGGTGCTGAATTCACTGGTGAAAACCGCAATGTTCTATCTTTAACTGTTTAGAAGATCGAGTAAAATGGAGAATAATAAATATTCAAGAATGTGATATATAAACATTTTATTCGTTTGTACCTTTATCAACTCTTTAGAGTAGACTTATAGGACTTATTTTATGTAAAATGAGGTGCTGAATTTACTGGTAAAAACCGCAATATCCTATCTTTAGCCGTTTAGGACATCGAGTAAAATGGAAAATAATAGATATTTAAAAATGTGATATATAAACATTTTTTTCGTTTGTACCTTTATTAACTCTTTAGAGTAGACTTATAGGACTTATTTTATGTAAAATAAGGTGCTGAATCTACTGGTGAAAACCGCAATGTCCTATCTTTAACTGTTTAGGAGATCGAGTAAAATGGAAAATAATAGATATTTAAAAATGAGATATATAAACATTTTATTCGTTTGTTCCTTTATCAACTCTTTAGAGTAGACTTATAGGACTCATTTTATGTAAAATAAGGTGCTGAATCCACTGGTGAAAACCGCAATGTCCTATCTTTGACCGTTTAGGTGATCGAATAAAATGGATAATAATAGATATTTTAAAATGTGAAATATAACCATTTTATTCGTTTGTACCTTTATCAACTTTTGAGAGTAGACTTATAGGACTTATTTTATGTAAAATAAGGTGCTGAATCCACTAGTGAAAACCGCAATGTCCTATCTTTGACCGTTTAGGTGATCGAATAAAATGGAGAATAATAGATATTTTAAAATGTGAAATATAACCATTTTATTCGTTTGTACCTTTATCAACTTTTGAGAGTAAACTTATAGAACTTATTTTATGTAAAATGAGGTGCTGAATCCACTGGTGACAACCGCAATGTCCTATCTTTAACCGATTAGGACATCGAGTAAAATGGAGAATTATAGATATTTAAAAATGTGATATATAAACCTTTTATTCGTTTGTACCTTTATCAACTTTTGAGAGTAGACTTATAGGACTTATTTTATGTAAAATAAGGTGCTGAATCCACTGGTAAAAACCGCAATGTCCTATCTTTAACCGTTTCGGACATCGAGTAAAATGGAGAATAATAGATATTTAAAAATGTGATATATAAACATTTTATACGGTTGTACCTTTATCAACTCTTGAGAGTAGACTTATAGGACTTATTTTATGTAAAATAAGGTGCTGAATCCACTGGTGAAAACCGCAATGTCCTATCTTTAACCGTTTAGGACATCGAGTAAAATGGAGGATAATAGATATTTAAAAATGTGAAATATAACCATTTTATTCGTTTGTACCTTTATCAACTTTTGAGAGTAAACTTATAGAACTTATTTTATGTAAAATGAGGTGCTGAATCCACTGGTGACAACCGCAATGTCCTATCTTTAACCGATTAGGACATCGAGTAAAATGAAGAATAATAGATATTTAAAAATGTGATATATAAACCTTTTATTCGTTTGTACCTTTATCAACTTTTGAGAGTAGACTTATAGGACTTATTTTATGTAAAATAAGGTGCTGAATCCACTGGTAAAAACCGCAATGTCCTATCTTAAACGGTTTAAGAGAAAGAGGAAATTGGAGAATAATAGATATTTAAAAATGTGATATATAAACATTTTATTCGGTTGTACCTTTATCAACTCTTGAGAGTAGACTTATAGGACTTATTTTATGTAAAATAAGGTGCTGAATCCACTGGTGAAAACCGCAATGTCCTATCTTTGACCGTTTAGGTGATTGAGTAAAATGGAGAATAATAGGTATTTAAAAATGTGATATATAACCATTTTATTCTTTTGTACCTTTATCAACTCTTTAGAGTAGGCTTATTGAACTTATTTTATGTAAAATGAGGTGCTGAATCCACCGGTGAAAACCGCAATATCCTATCTTTAACCGTTTAGGAGATCGAGAGAAATGGAGAATAATAGATATTTAAAAATGTGATATATAAACATTTTATTCGGTTGTACCTTTATCAACTCTTGAGAGTAGACTTATAGGACTTATTTTATGTAAAATGAGGTGCTGAATCCACAGGTGAAAACCGCAATGTCCTATCTCTAACCGTTTAGGAGATCGAGTAAAATGGAGAATAATAGATATTTAAAAATGTGATATATAAATATTTTATTCGTTTGTTCCTTTATTAACTCTTTAGAGTAGACTTATAGGACTTATTTTATGTAAAATGAGGTGCTGAATCCACAGGTGAAAACCGCAATGTCCTATCTCTAACCGTTTAGGAGATCGAGTAAAATGGAGAATAATAGATATTTAAAAATGTGATATATAAATATTTTATTCGTTTGTTCCTTTATTAACTCTTTAGAGTAGACTTATAGGACTTATTTTATGTAAAATGAGGTGCTGAATCCACTGGTGAATACCGCAATGTCATATCTTTAACTGTTTAGGAGATCGAGTAAAATGGAGAATAATAGATATTCAGGAATGTGATATATAAACATTTTATTCGTTTGTTCCTTTATCAACTCTTGAGAGTTGACTTATAGGAATTATTTTATGTAAAATGAGGTGCTGAATCCACTGGTGAAAACCGCAATGTCCTATCTTTAACTGTTTAGGAGATCGAGTAAAATGGAGAATAATAGATATTCAGGAATGTGATATATAAACATTTTATTCGTTTGTTCCTTTATCAACTCTTGAGAGTTGACTTATAGGAATTATTTTATGTAAAATGAGGTGCTGAATCCACAGGTAAAAACCGCAATGTCCTATCTCTAACCGTTTAGGAGATCGAGTAAAATGGAGAATAATAGATATTTAAAAATGTGATATATAAGCATTTTATTCGTATGTACGTTTATCAACTCTTGAGAGTAGAATTATGGGACTTATATTATGTAAAATGAGGTGCTGAATCCACTGATGAAAACCGCAATGTCCTATCTTAAACCGTTTAGGAGATCGAGTAAAATGGAGAATAATAGATATTTGAAAATGTGATATATAAATATTTTATTCGTTTGTACCTTTATCAACTCTTTAGAGTAGTCTTATAGATCTAATTATATGTAAAATGAGGTGCTGAATTCACTGGTGAAAACCGCAATGTTCTATCTTTAACTGTTTAGAAGATCGAGTAAAATGGAGAATAATAAATATTCAAGAATGTGATATATAAACATTTTATTCGTTTGTACCTTTATCAACTCTTTAGAGTAGACTTATAGGACTTATTTTATGTAAAATGAGGTGCTGAATTTACTGGTAAAAACCGCAATATCCTATCTTTAGCCGTTTAGGACATCGAGTAAAATGGAAAATAATAGATATTTAAAAATGTGATATATAAACATTTTTTTCGTTTGTACCTTTATTAACTCTTTAGAGTAGACTTATAGGACTTATTTTATGTAAAATAAGGTGCTGAATCTACTGGTGAAAACCGCAATGTCCTATCTTTAACTGTTTAGGAGATCGAGTAAAATGGAAAATAATAGATATTTAAAAATGAGATATATAAACATTTTATTCGTTTGTTCCTTTATCAACTCTTTAGAGTAGACTTATAGGACTCATTTTATGTAAAATAAGGTGCTGAATCCACTGGTGAAAACCGCAATGTCCTATCTTTGACCGTTTAGGTGATCGAATAAAATGGATAATAATAGATATTTTAAAATGTGAAATATAACCATTTTATTCGTTTGTACCTTTATCAACTTTTGAGAGTAGACTTATAGGACTTATTTTATGTAAAATAAGGTGCTGAATCCACTAGTGAAAACCGCAATGTCCTATCTTTGACCGTTTAGGTGATCGAATAAAATGGAGAATAATAGATATTTTAAAATGTGAAATATAACCATTTTATTCGTTTGTACCTTTATCAACTTTTGAGAGTAAACTTATAGAACTTATTTTATGTAAAATGAGGTGCTGAATCCACTGGTGACAACCGCAATGTCCTATCTTTAACCGATTAGGACATCGAGTAAAATGGAGAATTATAGATATTTAAAAATGTGATATATAAACCTTTTATTCGTTTGTACCTTTATCAACTTTTGAGAGTAGACTTATAGGACTTATTTTATGTAAAATAAGGTGCTGAATCCACTGGTAAAAACCGCAATGTCCTATCTTTAACCGTTTCGGACATCGAGTAAAATGGAGAATAATAGATATTTAAAAATGTGATATATAAACATTTTATACGGTTGTACCTTTATCAACTCTTGAGAGTAGACTTATAGGACTTATTTTATGTAAAATAAGGTGCTGAATCCACTGGTGAAAACCGCAATGTCCTATCTTTAACCGTTTAGGACATCGAGTAAAATGGAGGATAATAGATATTTAAAAATGTGAAATATAACCATTTTATTCGTTTGTACCTTTATCAACTTTTGAGAGTAAACTTATAGAACTTATTTTATGTAAAATGAGGTGCTGAATCCACTGGTGACAACCGCAATGTCCTATCTTTAACCGATTAGGACATCGAGTAAAATGAAGAATAATAGATATTTAAAAATGTGATATATAAACCTTTTATTCGTTTGTACCTTTATCAACTTTTGAGAGTAGACTTATAGGACTTATTTTATGTAAAATAAGGTGCTGAATCCACTGGTAAAAACCGCAATGTCCTATCTTAAACGGTTTAAGAGAAAGAGGAAATTGGAGAATAATAGATATTTAAAAATGTGATATATAAACATTTTATTCGGTTGTACCTTTATCAACTCTTGAGAGTAGACTTATAGGACTTATTTTATGTAAAATAAGGTGCTGAATCCACTGGTGAAAACCGCAATGTCCTATCTTTGACCGTTTAGGTGATTGAGTAAAATGGAGAATAATAGGTATTTAAAAATGTGATATATAACCATTTTATTCTTTTGTACCTTTATCAACTCTTTAGAGTAGGCTTATTGAACTTATTTTATGTAAAATGAGGTGCTGAATCCACCGGTGAAAACCGCAATATCCTATCTTTAACCGTTTAGGAGATCGAGAGAAATGGAGAATAATAGATATTTAAAAATGTGATATATAAACATTTTATTCGGTTGTACCTTTATCAACTCTTGAGAGTAGACTTATAGGACTTATTTTATGTAAAATGAGGTGCTGAATCCACAGGTGAAAACCGCAATGTCCTATCTCTAACCGTTTAGGAGATCGAGTAAAATGGAGAATAATAGATATTTAAAAATGTGATATATAAATATTTTATTCGTTTGTTCCTTTATTAACTCTTTAGAGTAGACTTATAGGACTTATTTTATGTAAAATGAGGTGCTGAATCCACTGGTGAATACCGCAATGTCATATCTTTAACTGTTTAGGAGATCGAGTAAAATGGAGAATAATAGATATTCAGGAATGTGATATATAAACATTTTATTCGTTTGTTCCTTTATCAACTCTTGAGAGTTGACTTATAGGAATTATTTTATGTAAAATGAGGTGCTGAATCCACTGGTGAAAACCGCAATGTCCTATCTTTAACTGTTTAGGAGATCGAGTAAAATGGAGAATAATAGATATTTAAAAATGTGATATATAAACATTTTTTTCGTTTGTACCTTTATCAACTCTTTAGAGTAGACTTATAGGACTTATTTTATGTAAAATGAGGTGCTAAATCCACTGGTAAAAACCGCAGTGTCCTATCATTAACCGTTTAAGAGAAAGAGTAAAATGGAAAATAATATATATTTAAAAATGTGATATATAACCATTTTATTCGTTTGTACCTTTATCAACTCTTTAGAGTAGACTTATAGGACTAAATTTATGTAAAATGAAGTGCTGAATCCACTGGGGAAAACCGCAATGTCCTATCTTGAACTGTTTAGGAGATCGAGTAAAATGGAGAATAATAGATATTTAAAAATGTGATATATAATCATTTTATTCGTTTGTACCTTTATCAACTCTTTAGAGTAGACTTATAAGACTTATTTTATGTAAAATAAGGTGCTGAATCCACTGGTGAAAACCGCAATGTCCTATCTTTGACCGTTAAGGTGATCGAATAAAATGGAGAATAATAGATATTTTAAAATGTGAAATATAACCATTTTATTCGTTTGTACCTTTATCAACTTTTGAGAGTAGACTTATAGGACTTATTTTATGTAAAATAAGGTGCTGAATCCACTGGTGAAAACCGCAATGTCCTACCTTTAACCGTTTAGGAGATCGAGTAAAATGGATAATAATAGATATTTAAAAATGTGATATATAAACATTTTATTCGTTTGTACCTTTATCAACTCTTGAGAGTTGACTTATAGGAATTATTTTATGTAAAATGAGGTGCTGAATCCACAGGTGAAAACCGCAATGTCCTATCTCTAACCGTTTAGGAGATCGAGTAAAATGGAGAATAATAGATATTTAAAAATGTGATATATAAATATTTTATTCGTTTGTTCCTTTATTAACTCTTTAGAGTAGACTTATAGGACTTATTTTATGTAAAATGAGGTGCTGAATCCACTGGTGAAAACCGCAATGTCCTATCTTTAACTGTTTAGGAGATCGAGTAAAATGGAGAATAATAGATTTTAAGAATGTGATATATAAACATTCTATTCGTTTGTACCTTTATCAACTCCTGAGAGTTGACTTATAGGAATTATTTTATGTAAAATGAGGTGCTGAATCCACAGGTGAAAACCGCAATGTCCTATCTCTAACCGTTTAGGAGATCGAGTAAAATGGAGAATAATAGATATTCAAGAATGTGATATACAAACATTTTATTCGTTTGTACCTTTATCAACTCTTGAGAGTTGACTTATAGGAATGATTTTATGTAAAATCAGGTGCTGAATCCACTGGTGAAAACCGCAATGTCCTACCTTTAACCGTTTAGGAGATCGAGTAAAATGGATAATAATAGATATTTAAAAATGTGATATATATACATTTTATTCGTTTGTACGTTTATCAACTCTTGAGAGTAGACTTATGGGACTTATATTATGTAAAATGAGGTGTTGAATCCACTGATGAAAACCGCAATGTCCTATCTTAAACCGTTTAGGAGATCGAGTAAAATGGAGAATAATAGATATTTAAAAATGTGTTATATAAACATTTTATTCGTTTGTACCTTTATCAACACTTGAGAGTAGACTTACTGGACTTATTTAATGTAAAATGAGGTGCTGAATCCACTGATGAAAACCGCAATGTCCTATCTTTAACGGTTTAGGAGATCGAGTAAAATGGAGAATAATAGATATTTGAAAATGTGATATATAAATATTTTATTCGTTTGTACCTTTATCAACTCTTTAGAGTAGTCTTATAGAACTAATTATATGTAAAATGAGGTGCTGAATTCACTGGTGAAAACCGCAATGTTCTATCTTTAACTGTTTAGGAGACCGAGTAAAATGGAGAATAATAGATATTTAAGAATGTGATATATAAACATTTTATTCGTTTGTACCTTTATCAACTCTTTAGAGTAGACTTATAGGACTTATTTTATGTAAAATAGGTGCTGAATTTACTGGTAAAAACCGCAATGTCATATCTTTAGCCGTTTAGGACATCGAGTAAAATGGAAAATAATAGATATTTAAAAATGTGATACATAAACATTTTTTTCGTTTGTACTTTTATTAACTCTTTAGAGTAGACTTATAGGACTTATTTTATGTAAAATAAGGTGCTGAATCCACTGGTGAAAACCGCAATGTCCTATCTTTCACTGTTTAGGAGATCGAGTAAAATGGAGAATAATAGATATTTAAAAATGAGATATATAAACATTTTATTCGTTTGTACCTTTATCAACTCTTTAGAGTAGACTTATAGGACTTATTTTATGTAAAATAAGGTGCTGAATCCACTGGTGAATACCGCAATGTCCTATCTTTGACCGTTTAGGTGATCGAATAAAATGGAGAATAATAGATATTTTAAAATGTGAAATATAACCATTTTATTCGTTTGTACCTTTATCAACTTTTGAGAGTAGACTTATAGGACTTATTTTATGTAAAATGAGGTGCTGAATCCACTGGTGACAACCGCAATGTATTATCTTTGACCGTTTAGGTCATCGAATAAAATGGAGAATAATAGATATTTAAAAATGTCACATATAAACATTTTATTCGTTTGTACCTTTATTAACTCTTTAGAGTAGACTTATAGGAATTATTTTATGTAAAATAAGGTGCTGAATCCACTGGTGAAAACCGCAATGTCCTATCTCTAACCGTTTAGGAGATCGAGTAAAATGGAGAATAATAGATATTTAAAAATGTGATATATAAACATTTTTTTCGTTTGTACCTTTATCAACTCTTTAGAGTAGACTTATAGGAATTATTTTATGTAAAATGAGGTGCTGAATCCACTGGTGAAAACCGCAATGTCCTATCGTGAACCGATTAGGAGATAGAGTGAAATGGAGAATAATAGATATTTAAAAATGTGATATATTAACATTTTTTCCGTTTGTACCTTTATCAACTCGTTAGAGTAGACTTAAAAGACTTATTTTATGTAAAATAAGGTGCTGATTCCACTGCTGAAAACCGCAATGTCCTATCTTTAACTGTTTTGGAGATCGAGTAAAATGAAGAATAATAGATATTTAAAAATGTGATATATAAATATTTTTTTCGTTTGTACCTTAATCAACTTTTGAGAGTGGACTTATAGGCCTTATATTATTTAAAATGAGGTGCTGAATCCAATGGTGAAAACCGCAATGTCCTATCTTTGACCGTTTAGGTGATTGAGTAAAATGGAGAATAATAGGTATTTAAAAATGTGATATATAACCATTTTATTCGTTTGTACCTTTATCAACTCTTTAGAGTAGGCTTATTGAACTTATTTTATGTAAAATGGTGCTGAATCCACCGGTGAAAACCGCAATGTCTTATCTTTAACCGTTTAGGAGATCGAGAGAAATGGAGAATAATAGATATTTAAAAATGTGATATATAAATATTTTATTCGTTTGTTCCTTTATCAACTCTTTAGAGTAGACTTATAGGACTTATTTTATGTAAAATGAGGTGCTGAATCCACTGGTGAAAACCGCAATGTATTATCTTTGACCGTTTAGGTCATCGAATAAAATGGAGAATAATAGATATTTAAAAATGTCACATATAAACATTTTATTCGTTTGTACCTTTATTAACTCTTTAGAGTAGACTTATAGGAATTATTTTATGTAAAATAAGGTGCTGAATCCACTGGTGAAAACCGCAATGTCCTATCTTTAACCGTTTAGGAGATCGAGTAAAATGGATAATAATAGATATTTAAAAATGTGATATATAAACATTTTATTCGTTTGTACCTTTATCAACTCTTGAGAGTTGACTTATAGGAATTATTTTATGTAAAATGAGGTGCTGAATCCACAGGTGAAAACCGTAATGTCCTATCTCTAACCGTTTAGGAGATCGAGTAAAATGGAGAATAATAGATATTTAAAAATGTGATATATAAATATTTTATTCGTTTGTTCCTTTATTAACTCTTTAGAGAAGACTTATAGGACTTATTTTATGTAAAATGAGGTGCTGAATCCACTGGTGAAAACCGCAATGTCATATCTTTAACTGTTTAGGAGATCGAGTAAAATGGAGAACAATAGATATTTAAGAATGTGATATATAAACATTTTATTCGTTTGTACCTTTATCAACTCTTGAGAGTTGACTTATAGGAATTATTTTATGTAAAATAAGGTGCTGAATCCACTGGTGAAAACCGCGATGTCCTATCTTTAACTGTTTAGGAGATCGAGTAAAATGGAGAATAATAGATATTTTAAAATGTGATATATAAACATTTTTTTCGTTTGTACCTTTATCAACTCTTTAGAGTAGACTTATAGGACTTATTTTATGTAAAATGAGGTGCTAAATCCACTGGTAAAAACCGCAATGTCCTATCTTTAACCGTTTAAGAGAAAGAGTAAAATGGAAAATAATATATATTTAAAAATGTGATATATAACCATTTTATTCGTTTGTACCTTTATCAACTCTTTAGAGTAGACTTATAGGACTAAATTTATGTAAAATGAGGTGCTGAATCCACTGGGGAAAACCGCAATGTCCTATCTTTAACTGTTTAGGAGATCGAGTAAAATGGAGAATAATAGATATTTAAAAATGTGATATATAAACATTTTATTCGTTTGTACCTTTATCAACTCTTTAGAGTAGACTTATAAGACTTATTTTATGTAAAATAAGGTGCTGAATCCACTGGTGAAAACCGCAATGTCCTATCTTTAACCGTTTAAGAGAAAGAGTAAAATGGAAAATAATATATATTTAAAAATGTGATATATAACTATTTTATTCGTTTGTACCTTTATCAACTCTTTAGAGTAGACTTATAGGACTAAATTTATGTAAAATGAGGTGCTGAATCCACTGGGGAAAACCGCAATGTCCTATCTTTAACTGTTTAGGAGATCGAGTAAAATGGAGAATAATAGATATTTAAAAATGTGATATATAAACATTTTATTCGTTTGTACCTTTATCAACTCTTTAGAGTAGACTTATAAGACTTATTTTATGTAAAATAAGGTGCTGAATCCACTGGTGAAAACCGCAATGTCCTATCTTTGACCGTTAAGGTGATCGAATAAAATGGAGAATAATAGATATTTAAAAATGTGATATATAAATATTTTATTCGTTTGTTCCTTTATTAACTCTTTAGAGTAGACTTATAGGACTTATTTTATGTAAAATGAGGTGCTGAATCCACTGGTGAAAACCGCAATGTCCTATCTTTAACTGTTTAGGAGATCGAGTAAAATGGAGAATAATTGATATTTAAGAATGTGATATATAAACATTTTATTCGTTTGTACCTTTATCAACTCTTGAGAGTTGACTTATAGGAATTATTTTATGTAAAATGAGGTGCTGAATCCACAGGTGAAAACCGCAATGTCCTATCTCTAACCGTTTAGGAGATCGAGTAAAATGGAGAATAATAGATATTTTAAAACGTGAAATATAACCATTTTATTCGTTTGTACCTTTATCAACTTTTGAGAGTAGACTTATAGGACTTATTTTATGTAAAATAAGATGCTGAATCCACTGGTGAAAACCGCAATGTCCTATCTTTGACCGTTTAGGTGATCGAATAAAATGGAGAATAATAGATATTTTAAAATGTGAAATATAACCATTTTATTCGTTTGTACCTTTATCAACTTTTGAGAGTAAACTTATAGAACTTATTTTATGTAAAATGAGGTGCTGAATCCACTGGTGAAAACCGCAATGTCCTATCTTTGACCGTTTAGGTGATCGAATAAAATGGAGAATAATAGATATTTTAAAATGTGAAATATAACCATTTTATTCGTTTGTACCTTTATCAACTTTTGAGAGTAAACTTATAGAACTTATTTTATGTAAAATGAGGTGCTGAATCCACTGGTGACAACCGCAATGTCCTATCTTTAACCGATTAGGACATCGAGTAAAATGGAGAATAATAGATATTTAAAAATGTGTTATATAAACCTTTTATTCGTTTGTACCTTTATCAACTCTTGAGAGTTGACTTATAGGAATTATTTTACATAAAATAAGGTGCTGATTCCACTGCTGAAAACCGCAATGTCCTATCTTTAACTGTTTAGGAGATCGAGTAAAATGAAGAATAATAGATATTTAAAAATGTGACATATAAATATTTTTTTCGTTTGTACCTTAATCAACTCTTGAGAGTGGACTTATAGGCCTTATATTATGTAAAATGAGGTGCTGAATCCAATGGTGAAAACCGCAATGTCCTATCTTTGACCGTTTAGGTGATTGAGTAAAATGGAGAATAATAGGTATTTAAAAATGTGATATATAACCATTTTATTCGTTTGTACCTTTATCAACTCTTTAGAGTAGGCTTATTGAACTTATTTTATGTAAAATGAGGTGCTGAATCCACCGGTGAAAACCGCAATATCCTATCTTTAACCGTTTAGGAGATCGAGAGAAATGGAGAATAATAGATATTTAAAAATGTGATATATAAATATTTTATTCGTTTGTTCCTTTATCAACTCTTTAGAGTAGACTTATAGGACTTATTTTATGTAAAATAAGGTGCTGAATTCACTGGTGAAAACCGCAATGTATTTTCTTTGACCGTTTAGGTCATCGAATAAAATGGAGAATAATAGATATTTAAAAATGTCACATATAAACATTTTATTCGTTTGTACCTTTATTAACTCTTTAGAGTAGACTTATAGGAATTATTTTATGTAAAATAAGGTGCTGAATCCACTGGTGAAAACCGCAATGTCCTACCTTTAACCGTTTAGGAGATCGAGTAAAATGGATAATAATAGATATTTAAAAATGTGATATATAAACATTTTATTCGTTTGTACCTTTATCAACTCTTGAGAGTTGACTTATAGGAATTATTTTATGTAAAATAAGGTGCTGAATCCACAGGTGAAAACCGCAATGTCCTATCTCTAACCGTTTAGGAGATCGAGTAAAATGGAGAATAATAGATATTTAAAAATGTGATATATAAATATTTTATTCGTTTGTTCCTTTATTAACTCTTTAGAGTAGACTTATAGGACTTATTTTATGTAAAATGAGGTGCTGAATCCACTGGTGAAAACCGCAATGTCCTATCTTTAACTGTTTAGGAGATCGAGTAAAATGGAGAATAATAGATATTTAAGAATGTGATATATAAACATTTTATTCGTTTGTACCTTTATCAACTCCTGAGAGTTGACTTATAGGAATTATTTTATGTAAAATGAGGTGCTGAATCCACAGGTGAAAACCGCAATGTCCTATCTCTAACCGTTTAGGAGATCGAGTAAAATGGAGAATAATAGATATTTAAGAATGTGATATACAAACATTTTATTCGTTTGTACCTTTATCAACTCTTGGGAGTTGACTTATAGGAATTATTTTATATAAAATGAGGTGCTGAATCCACTGGTGAAAACCGCAATGTCCTACCTTTAACCGTTTAGGAGATCGAGTAAAATGGATAATAATAGATATTTAAAAATGTGATATATATACATTTTATTCGTTTGTACCTTTATCAACTCTTAAGAGTTGACTTATAGGAATTATTTTATGTAAAATGTGGTGCTGAATCCACAGGTGAAAACCGCAATGTCCTATCTCTAACCGTTTAGGAGATCGAGTAAAATGGAGAATAATAGATATTTAAAAATGTGATATATAAATATTTTATTCGTTTGTTCCTTTATTAACTCTTTAGAGTAGACTTATAGGACTTATTTTATGTAAAATGAGGTGCTGAATCCACAGGTGAAAACCGCAATGTCCTATCTCTAACCGTTTAGGGGATCGAGTAAAATGGAGAATAATAGATATTTAAAAATGTGATATATAAATATTTTATTCGTTTGTTCCTTTATTAACTCTTTAGAGTAGACTTATAGGACTTATTTTATGTAAAATGAGGTGCTGAATCCACTGGTGAAAACCGCAATGTCCTATCTTTAACTGTTTAGGAGATCGAGTAAAATGGAGAGTAATAGATATTTAAGAATGTGATATATAAACATTTTATTCGTTTGTACCTTTATCAACTCTTGAGAGTTGACTTATAGGAATTATTTTATGTAAAATGAGGTGTTGAATCCACAGGTGAAAACCGCAATGTCCTATCTCTAACCGTTTAGGAGATCGAGTAAAATGGAGAATAATAGATATTTTAAAATGTGAAATATAACCATTTTATTCGTTTGTACCTTTATCAACTTTTGAGAGTAGACTTATAGGACTTATTTTATGTAAAATAAGGTGCTGAATCCACTGGTGAAAACCGCAATGTCCTATCTTTGACCGTTTAGGTGATCGAATGAAATGGAGAATAATAGATATTTTAAAATGTGAAATATAACCATTTTATTCGTTTGTACCTTTATCAACTTTTGAGAGTAAACTTATAGAACTTATTTTATGTAAAATGAGGTGCTGAATCCACTGGTGACAACCGCAATGTCCTATCTTTAACCGATTAGGACATCGAGTAAAATGGAGAATAATAGATATTTAAAAATGTGATATATAAACCTTTTATTCGTTTGTACCTTTATCAACTTTTGAGAGTAGACTTATAGGACTTATTTTATGTAAAATAAGGTGCTGAATCCACTGGTAAAAACCGCAATGTCCTATCTTTAACCGTTTCGGACATCGAGTAAAATGGAGAATAATAGATATTTAAAAATGTGATATATAAACATTTTATTCGGTTGTACCTTTATCAACTCTTGAGAGTAGACTTATAGGACTTATTTTATGTAAAATAAGGTGCTGAATTCACTGGTGAAAACCGCAATGTCCTATCTTTAACCGTTTAGGACATCGAGTAAAATGGAGGATAATAGATATTTAAAAATGTGATATATAAACATTTTATTCGGTTGTACCTTTATCAACCCATGAGAGTAGACTTATAAAACTTATTTTATGTAAAATAAGGTGCTGAATCCACTGGTGAAAACCGCAATGTCCTATCTTTAACCGTTTAAGAGAAAGAGGAAATTGGAGAATAATAGATATTTAAAAATGTGATATATAACCATTTTATTCGTTTGTACCTTTATCAACTCTTTAGAGTAGACTTGTAGGAATTATTTTATGTAAAATGAGGTGCTGAATCCACTGGTGAAAACCGCAATGTCCTATCTCTAACCGTTTAGGAGATCGAGTAAAATGGAGAATAATAGATATTTAAAAATGTGATATATAAACATTTTTTTCGTTTGTACCTTTATCAACTCTTTAGAGTAGACTTATAGGAATTATTTTATGTAAAATGAGGTGCTGAATCCACTGGTGAAAACCGCAATGTCCTATCGTGAACCGATTAGGAGATAGAGTGAAATGGAGAATAATAGATATTTAAAAATGTGATATATTAACATTTTTTCCGTTTGTACCTTTATCAACTCGTTAGAGTAGACTTAAAAGACTTATTTTATGTAAAATAAGGTGCTGATTCCACTGCTGAAAACCGCAATGTCCTATCTTTAACTGTTTTGGAGATCGAGTAAAATGAAGAATAATAGATATTTAAAAATGTGATATATAAATATTTTTTTCGTTTGTACCTTAATCAACTTTTGAGAGTGGACTTATAGGCCTTATATTATTTAAAATGAGGTGCTGAATCCAATGGTGAAAACCGCAATGTCCTATCTTTGACCGTTTAGGTGATTGAGTAAAATGGAGAATAATAGGTATTTAAAAATGTGATATATAACCATTTTATTCGTTTGTACCTTTATCAACTCTTTAGAGTAGGCTTATTGAACTTATTTTATGTAAAATGGTGCTGAATCCACCGGTGAAAACCACAATGTCTTATCTTTAACCGTTTAGGAGATCGAGAGAAATGGAGAATAATAGATATTTAAAAATGTGATATATAAATATTTTATTCGTTTGTTCCTTTATCAACTCTTTAGAGTAGACTTATAGGACTTATTTTATGTAAAATGAGGTGCTGAATCCACTGGTGAAAACCGCAATGTATTATCTTTGACCGTTTAGGTCATCGAATAAAATGGAGAATAATAGATATTTAAAAATGTCACATATAAACATTTTATTCGTTTGTACCTTTATCAACTCTTGAGAGTTGACTTATAGGAATTATTTTATGTAAAATGAGGTGCTGAATCCACAGGTGAAAACCGTAATGTCCTATCTCTAACCGTTTAGGAGATCGAGTAAAATGGAGAATAATAGATATTTAAAAATGTGATATATAAATATTTTATTCGTTTGTTCCTTTATTAACTCTTTAGAGAAGACTTATAGGACTTATTTTATGTAAAATGAGGTGCTGAATCCACTGGTGAAAACCGCAATGTCATATCTTTAACTGTTTAGGAGATCGAGTAAAATGGAGAATAATAGATATTTAAGAATGTGATATATAAACATTTTATTCGTTTGTACCTTTATCAACTCTTGAGAGTTGACTTATAGGAATTATTTTATGTAAAATAAGGTGCTGAATCCACTGGTGAAAACCGCGATGTCCTATCTTTAACTGTTTAGGAGATCGAGTAAAATGGAGAATAATAGATATTTAAAAATGTGATATATAAACATTTTTTTCGTTTGTACCTTTATCAACTCTTTAGAGTAGACTTATAGGACTTATTTCATGTAAAATGAGGTGCTAAATCCACTGGTAAAAACCGCAATGTCCTATCTTTAACCGTTTAAGAGAAAGAGTAAAATGGAAAATAATATATATTTAAAAATGTGATATATAACCATTTTATTCGTTTGTACCTTTATCAACTCTTTAGAGTAGACTTATAGGACTAAATTTATGTAAAATGAGGTGCTGAATCCACTGGGGAAAACCGCAATGTCCTATCTTTAACTGTTTAGGAGATCGAGTAAAATGGAGAATAATAGATATTTAAAAATGTGATATATAAACATTTTATTCGTTTGTACCTTTATCAACTCTTTAGAGTAGACTTATAAGACTTATTTTATGTAAAATAAGGTGCTGAATCCACTGGTGAAAACCGCAATGTCCTGTCTTTGACCGTTAAGGTGATCGAATAAAATGGAGAATAATAGATATTTAAAAATGTGATATATAAATATTTTATTCGTTTGTTCCTTTATTAACTCTTTAGAGTAGACTTATAGGACTTATTTTATGTAAAATGAGGTGCGGAATCCACTGGTGAAAACCGCAATGTCCTATCTTTAACTCTTTAGGAGTGTGGTAACACAGATTCTTCAATCATTTAACTTTGAAATTATTTTTCAATAATTGCATAGAGGGACTTGCTGTTCAGTTTTAACTCAATCCCTTATCTATGTCACGTGGTATTTCTTTATGCGTGTTGAAGGGACACTCCAGAGTGGAAAGTAACATTTCAGTCGCTAGACTTTGGTGTGCTTAACAGTGAATAGTTTCTCTTTTTGATGCTATATAATTAATCAATTTATTTGGTGAGTACCTCACTAGTTTATATTGATATTTGTTTGTTTATAATGAATACGTATTCTTGTTTTATTAATTTCCCATATTTCAATTCGGGTGAATTGTCAATTGTTCGAGTACGAATAGTACGGACATGTTCAAGAGTTGTTTTTGCTGAATTAGCAGTTTCTTTGTTCTGCTGTATAGCGTTCAATAGAAACTGTTGTTTTATTTCGACTATTAGTGTGTCGATATTATGTGTATTTTACTAGTATATTCATATGTCCATTTTGGTGTATGACTTAACCAATTTGGTACATTTTCACCTGCAGCTACCTCGTATTGAGGGTTGTTAGGTTATAGTACTTCGCAAATGAGGACTATAAATATTGTCAGGGACGCTTGGCACCTCCAGGACGCTGGTGGATTTTTATATACAATTTCAAAACTCATATGATTATGGAGAATTCCTAAATCAGAGTTTATTTTACAACTACATAATATTGTCAGACGAACGTCGCTGTTTATTATGTAAATTATATTAATTGTATAAATTTTTTTTTTTTAATAATTTATCTATACACAGTATTCGAACAATTGATATATTTATTTCAATCATTTGTTGTGACGTTAAAATAACGTTTCATGATATAAGTTTTAATTTTAAATATATGCGTTAGTCAATATAAACTAACGTGCTCTTTTCTGATTATTTTCAGTGTCTACTTCGCTCAGAATCTGGTCAGCTTGCACTCTTTCTTTTCACTTTAAATTTTATATTTGAAAGAGTTCATTTTATTACAGGAGATCGAGTAAAATGGAGAATAATTGATATTTAAGAATGTGATATATAAACATTTTATTCGTTTGTACCTTTATCAAATCTTGAGAGTTGACTTATAGGAATTATTTTATGTAAAATGAGGTGCTGAATCCACAGGTGAAAACCGCAATGTCCTATCTCTAACCGTTTAGGAGATCGAGTAAAATGGAGAATAATAGATATTTTAAAATGTGAAATATAACCATTTTATTCGTTTGTACCTTTATCAACTTTTGAGAGTAGACTTATAGGACTTATTTTATGTAAAATAAGATGCTGAATCCACTGGTGAAAACCGCAATGTCCTATCTTTGACCGTTTAGGTGATCGAATAAAATGGAGAATAATAGATATTTTAAAATGTGAAATATAACCATTTTATTCGTTTGTACCTTTATCAACTTTTGAGAGTAAACTTATAGAACTTATTTTATGTAAAATGAGGTGCTGAATCCACTGGTGACAACCGCAATGTCCTATCTTTAACCGATTAGGACATCGAGTAAAATGGAGAATAATAGATATTTAAAAATGTGATATATAAACCTTTTATTCGTTTGTACCTTTATCAACTTTTGAGAGTAGACTTATAGGACTTATTTTATGTAAAATAAGGTGCTGAATCCACTGGTAAAAACCGCAATGTCCTATCTTTAACCGTTTCGGACATCGAGTAAAATGGAGGATAATAGATATTTAAAAATGTGATATATAAACATTTTATTCGGTTGTACCTTTATCAACCCTTGAGAGTAGACTTATAAAACTTATTTTATATAAAATAAGGTGCTGAATCCACTGGTGAAAACCGCAATGTCCTATCTTTAACCGTTTAAGAGAAAGAGGAAATTAGAGAATAATAGATATTTAAAAATGTGATATATCACCATTTTATTCGTTTGTACCTTTATCAACTCTTTAGAGTAGACTTATAGGAATTATTTTATGTAAAATGAGGTGCTGATTCCACTGGTGAAAACCGCAATGTCCTATCTCTAACCGTTTAGGAGATCGGGTAAAATGGAGAATAATAGATATTTAAAAATGTGATATATAAACATTTTTTTCGTTTGTAATTTTATCAACTCGTTAGAGTAGACTTAAAAGACTTATTTTATGTAAAATAAGGTGCTGAATCCACTGGTGAAAACCGCAATGTCATATCTTTAACTGTTTAGGAGATCGAGTAAAATGGAGAATAATAGATATTTAAGAATGTGATATATAAACATTTTATTCGTTTGTTCCTTTATCAACTCTTGAGAGTTGACTTATAGGAATTATTTTATGTAAAATGAGGTGCTGAATCCACTGGTGAAAACCGCAATGTCCTCTCTTTAACTGTTTAGGAGATCGAGTAAAATGGAGAATAATAGATATTTAAAAATGTGATATATAAACATTTTTTTCGTTTGTACCTTTATCAACTCTTTAGAGTAGACTTATAGGACTTATTTTATGTAAAATGAGGTGCTAAATCCACTGGTAAAAACCGCAATGTCCTATCTTTAACCGTTTAAGAGAAAGAGTAAAATGGAAAATAATATATATTTAAAAATGTGATATATAACCATTTTATTCGTTTGTACCTTTATCAACTCTTTAGAGTAGACTTATAGGACTAAATTTATGTAAAATGAGGTGCTGAATCCACTGGGGAAAACCGCAATGTCCTATCTTTAACTGTTTAGGAGATCGAGTAAAATGGAGAATAATAGATATTTAAAAATGTGATATATAAACATTTTATTCGTTTGTACCTTTATCAACTCTTTAGAGTAGACTTATAAGACTTATTTTATGTAAAATAAGGTGCTGAATCCACTGGTAAAAACCGCAATGTCCTATCTTTGACCGTTAAGGTGATCGAATAAAATGGAGAATAATAGATATTTAAAAATGTGATATATAAACATTTTTTTCGTTTGTACCTTTATCAACTCTTTAGAGTAGACTTATAGGACTTATTTTATGTAAAATGAGGTGCTAAATCCACTGGTAAAAACCGCAATGTCCTATCTTTAACCGTTTAAGAGAAAGAGTAAAATGGAAAATAATATATATTTAAAAATGTGATATATAACCATTTTATTCGTTTGTACCTTTATCAACTCTTTAGAGTAGACTTATAGGACTAAATTTATGTAAAATGAGGTGCTGAATCCACTGGGGAAAACCGCAATGTCCTATCTTTAACTGTTTAGGAGATCGAGTAAAATGGAGAATAATAGATATTTAAAAATGTGATATATAACCATTTTATTCGTTTGTACCTTTATCAACTTTTGAGAGTAGACTTATAGGACTTATTTTATGTAAAATAAGATGCTGAATCCACTGGTGAAAACCGCAATGTCCTATCTTTGACCGTTTAGGTGATCGAATAAAATGGAGAATAATAGATATTTTAAAATGTGAAATATAACCATTTTATTCGTTTGTACCTTTATCAACTTTTGAGAGTAAACTTATAGAACTTATTTTATGTAAAATGAGGTGCTGAATCCACTGGTGACAACCGCAATGTCCTATCTTTAACCGATTAGGACATCGAGTAAAATGGAGAAGAATAGATATTTAAAAATGTGTTATATAAACCTTTTATTCGTTTGTACCTTTATCAACTTTTGAGAGTAGACTTATAGGACTTATTTTATGTAAAATAAGGTGCTGAATCCACTGGTAAAAACCGCAATGTCCTATCTTTAACCGTTTCGGACATCGAGTAAAATGGAGAATAATAGATATTTAAAAATGTGATATATAAACATTTTATTCGGTTGTACCTTTATCAACTCTTGAGAGTAGACTTATAGGACTTATTTTATGTAAAATAAGGTGCTGAATCCACTGGTGAAAACCGCAATGTCCTATCTTTAACCGTTTAGGACATCGAGTAAAATGGAGGATAATAGATATTTAAAAATGTGATATATAAACATTTTATTCGGTTGTACCTTTATCAACCCTTGAGAGTAGACTTATAAAACTTATTTTATGTAAAATAAGTTGCTAAATCCACTGGTGAAAACCGCAATGTCCTATCTTTAACCGTTTAAGAGAAAGAGGAAATTGGAGAATAATAGATATTTAAAAATGTGATATATAACCATTTTATTCGTTTGTACCTTTATCAACTCTTTAGAGTAGACTTATAGGAATTATTTTATGTAAAATGAGGTGCTGAATCCACTGGTGAAAACCGCAATGTCCTATCTCTAGCCGTTTAGGAGATCGAGTAAAATGGAGAATAATAGATATTTAAAAATGTGATATATAAACATTTTTTTCGTTTGTACCTTTATCAACTCGTTAGAGTAGACTTAAAAGACTTATTTTATGTAAAACAAGGTGCTGATTCCACTGCTGAAAACCGCAATGTCCTATCGTGAACCGTTTAGGAGATAGAGTGAAATGGAGAATAATAGATATTTAAAAATGTGATATATTAACATTTTTTCCGTTTGTACCTTTATCAACTCGTTAGAGTAGACTTAAAAGACTTATTTTATGTAAAATAAGGTGCTGATTCCACTGCTGAAAACCGCAATGTCCTATCTTTAACTGTTTAGGAGATCGAGTAAAATGAAGAATAATAGATATTTAAAAATGTGATATATAAATATTTTTTTCGTTTGTACCTTAATCAACTTTTGAGAGTGGACTTATAGGCCTTATATTATTTAAAATGAGGTGCTGAATCCAATGGTGAAAACCGCAATGTCCTATCTTTGACCGTTTAGGTGATTGAGTAAAATGGAGAATAATAGGTATTTAAAAATGTGATATATAACCATTTTATTCGTTTTTACCTTTATCAACTCTTTAGAGTAGGCTTATTGAACTTATTTTATGTAAAATGGTGCTGAATCCACCGGTGAAAACCGCAATGTCCTATCTTTAACCGTTTTGGAGATCGAGAGAAATGGAGAATAATAGATATTTAAAAATGTGATATATAACCATTTTATTCGTTTGTTCCTTTATCAACTCTTTAGAGTAGACTTATAGGACTTATTTTATGTAAAATGAGGTGCTGAATCCACTGGTGAAAACCGCAATGTATTATCTTTGACCGTTTAGGTCATCGAATAAAATGGAGAATAGAAGATATTTAAAAATGTCACATATAAACATTTTATTCGTTTGTACCTTTATTAACTCTTTAGAGTAGACTTATAGGAATTATTATATGTAAAATAAGGTGCTGAATCCACTGGTGAAAACCGCAATGTCCTATTTTTGACCGTTTAGGTGATTGAGTAAAATGGATAATAATAGATATTTAAAAATGTGATATATAAACATTTTATTTGTTTGTACCTTTATCAACTCTTGAGAGTTGACTTATAGGAATTATTTTATGTAAAATGAGGTGCTGAATCCACTGGTGAAAACCGCAATGTTTTATCTTTAACTGTTTAGGAGATCGAGTAAAATGGAGAATAATAGATATTTAAAAATGTGATATATAAACATTTTTTTCGTTTGTACCTTTATCAACTCTTTAGAGTAGACTTATAGGACTTATTTTATGTAAAATGAGGTGCTAAATCCACTGGTAAAAACCGCAATGTCCTATCTTTAACCGTTTAAGAGAAAGAGTAAAATGGAAAATAATATATATTTAAAAATGTGATATATAACCATTTTATTCGTTTGTACCTTTATCAACTCTTTAGAGTAGACTTATAGGACTTATTTTATGTAAAATAAGGTGCTGAATCCACTGGTGAAAACCGCGATGTATTATCTTTAACTGTTTAGGAGATCGAGTAAAATGGAGAATAATAGATATTTAAAAATGTGATATATAAACATTTTATTCGTTTGTACCTTTATCAACTCTTGAGAGTTGACTTATAGGAATTATTTTATGTAAAATGAGGTGCTGAATCCACTGGTGAAAACCGCAATGTCCTATCTTTAACTGTTTAGGAGATCGAGTAAAATGGAGAATAATAGATATTTAAAAATGTGATATATAAACATTTTTTTCGTTTGTACCTTTATCAACTCTTTAGAGTAGACTTATAGGACTTATTTTATGTAAAATGAGGTGCTTAATCCACTGGTAAAAACCGCAATGTCCTATCTTTAACCGTTTAAGAGAAAGAGTAAAATGGAAAATAATATATATTTAAAAATGTGATATATAACCATTTTATTCGTTTGTACCTTTATCAACTCTTTAGAGTAGACTTATAGGACTAAATTTATGTAAAATGAGGTGCTGAATCCACTGGGGAAAACCGCAATGTCCTATCTTTAACTGTTTAGGAGATCGAGTAAAATGGAGAATAATAGATATTTAAAAATGTGATATATAAACATTTTATTCGTTTGTACCTTTATCAACTCTTTAGAGTAGACTTATAAGACTTATTTTATGTAAAATAAGGTGCTGAATCCACTGGTGAAAACCGCAATGTCCTGTCTTTGACCGTTAAGGTGATCGAATAAAATGGAGAATAATAGATATTTAAAAATGTGATATATAAATATTTTATTCGTTTGTTCCTTTATTAACTCTTTAGAGTAGACTTATAGGACTTATTTTATGTAAAATGAGGTGCTGAATCCACTGGTGAAAACCGCAATGTCCTATCTTTAACTGTTTAGGAGATCGAGTAAAATGGAGAATAATTGATATTTAAGAATGTGATATATAAACATTTTATTCGTTTGTACCTTTATCAACTCTTGAGAGTTGACTTATAGGAATTATTTTATGTAAAATGAGGTGCTGAATCCACAGGTGAAAACCGCAATGTCCTATCTCTAACCGTTTATTAGATCGAGTAAAATGGAGAATAATAGATATTTTAAAATGTGAAATATAACCATTTTATTCGTTTGTACCTTTATCAACTTTTGAGAGTAGACTTATAGGACTTATTTTATGTAAAATAAGATGCTGAATCCACTGGTGAAAACCGCAATGTCCTATCTTTGACCGTTTAGGTGATCGAATAAAATGGAGAATAATAGATATTTTAAAATGTGAAATATAACCATTTTATTCGTTTGTACCTTTATCAACTTTTGAGAGTAAACTTATAGAACTTATTTTATGTAAAATGAGGTGCTGAATCCACTGGTGACAACCGCAATGTCCTATCTTTAACCGATTAGGACATCGAGTAAAATGGAGAATAATAGATATTTAAAAATGTGATATATAAACCTTTTATTCGTTTGTACCTTTATCAACTTTTGAGAGTAGACTTATAGGACTTATTTTATGTAAAATAAGGTGCTGAATCCACTGGTAAAAACCGCAATGTCCTATCTTTAACCGTTTCGGACATCGAGCAAAATGGAGAATAATAGATATTTAAAAATGTGATATATAAACATTTTATTCGGTTGTACCTTTATCAACTCTTGAGAGTAGACTTATAGGACTTATTTTATGTAAAATAAGGTGCTGAATCCACTGGTGAAAACCGCAATGTCCTATCTTTAACCGTTTAGGACATCGAGTAAAATGGAGGATAATAGATATTTAAAAATGTGATATATAAACATTTTATTCGGTTGTACCTTTATCAACCCTTGAGAGTAGACTTATAAAACTTATTTTATGTAAAATAAGGTGCTGAATCCACTGGTGAAAACCGCAATGTCCTATCTTTAACCGTTTAAGAGAAAGAGGAAATTGGAGAATAATAGATATTTAAAAATGTGATATATCACCATTTTATTCGTTTGTACCTTTATCAACTCTTTAGAGTAGACTTATAGGAATTATTTTATGTAAAATGAGGTGCTGATTCCACTGGTGAAAACCGCAATGTCCTATCTCTAACCGTTTAGGAGATCGAGTAAAATGGAGAATAATAGATATTTAAAAATGTGATATATAAACATTTTTTTCGTTTGTACCTTTATCAACTCGTTAGAGTAGACTTAAAAGACTTATTTTATGTAAAATAAGGTGCTGAATCCACTGGTGAAAACCGCAATGTCATATCTTTAACTGTTTAGGAGATCGAGTAAAATGGAGAATAATAGATATTTAAGAATGTGATATATAAACATTTTATTTGTTTGTTCCTTTATCAACTCTTGAGAGTTGACTTATAGGAATTATTTTATGTAAAATGAGGTGCTGAATCCACTGGTAAAAACCGCAATGTCCTATCTTTAACCGTTTAAGAGAAAGAGTAAAATGGAAAATAATATATATTTAAAAATGTGATATATAACCATTTTATACGTTTGTACCTTTATCAACTCTTTAGAGTAGACTTATAGGACTAAATTTATGTAAAATGAAGTGCTGAATCCACTGGGGAAAACCGCAATGTCCTATCTTTAACTGTTTAGGAGATCGAGTAAAATGGAGAATAATAGATATTTAAAAATGTGATATATAAACATTTTATTCGTTTGTACCTTTATCAACTCTTTAGAGTAGACTTATAAGACTTATTTTATGTAAAATAAGGTGCTGAATCCACTGGTGAAAACCGCAATGTCCTATCTTTGACCGTTAAGGTGATCGAATAAAATGGAGAATAATAGATATTTAAAAATGTGATATATAAATATTTTATTCGTTTGTTCCTTTATTAACTCTTTAGAGTAGACCTATAGGACTTATTTTATGTAAAATGAGGTGCTGAATCCACTGGTGAAAACCGCAATGTCCTATCTTTAACTGTTTAGGAGATCGAGTAAAATGGAGAATAATAGATATTTTAAAATGTGAAATATAACCATTTTATTCGTTTGTACCTTTATCAACTTTTGAGAGTAGACTTATAGGACTTATTTTATGTAAAATAAGATGCTGAATCCACTGGTGAAAACCGCAATGTCCTATCTTTGACCGTTTAGGTGATCGAATAAAATGGAGAATAATAGATATTTTAAAATGTGAAATATAACCATTTTATTCGTTTGTACCTTTATCAACTTTTGAGAGTAAACTTATAGAACTTATTTTATGTAAAATGAGGTGCTGAATCCACTGGTGACAACCGCAATGTCCTATCTTTAACCGATTAGGACATCGAGTAAAATGGAGAATAATAGATATTTAAAAATGTGATATATAAACATTTTTTTCGTTTGTACCTTTATCAACTCTTTAGAGTAGACTTATAAGACTTATTTTATGTAAAATAAGGTGCTAAATCCACTGGTAAAAACCGCAATGTCCTATCTTTGACCGTTTAGGTGATCGAATAAAATGGAGAATAATAGATATTTTAAAATGTGAAATATAACCATTTTATTCGTTTGTACCTTTATCAACTGTTGAGAGTAAACTTATAGAACTTATTTTATGTAAAATGAGGTGCTGAATCCACTGGTGACAACCGCAATGTCCTATCTTTAACCGATTAGGACATCGAGTAAAATGGAAAATAATATATATTTAAAAATGTGATATATAACCATTTTATTCGTTTGTACCTTTATCAACTCTTTAGAGTAGACTTATAGGACTAAATTTATGTAAAATGAGGTGCTGAATCCACTGGGGAAAACCGCAATGTCCTATCTTTAACTGTTTAGGAGATCGAGTAAAATGGAGAATAATAGATATTTAAAAATGTGATATATAAACATTTTATTCGTTTGTACCTTTATCAACTCTTTAGAGTAGACTTATAAGACTTATTTTATGTAAAATAAGGTGCTGAATCCACTGGTGAAAACCGCAATGTCCTGTCTTTGACCGTTAAGGTGATCGAATAAAATGGAGAATAATAGATATTTAAAAATGTGATATATAAATATTTTATTCGTTTGTTCCTTTATTAACTCTTTAGAGTAGACTTATAGGACTTATTTTATGTAAAATGAGGTGCTGAATCCACTGGTGAAAACCGCAATGTCCTATCTTTAACTGTTTAGGAGATCGAGTAAAATGGAGAATAATTGATATTTAAGAATGTGATATATAAACATTTTATTCGTTTGTACCTTTATCAACTCTTGAGAGTTGACTTATAGGAATTATTTTATGTAAAATGAGGTGCTGAATCCACTGGTGAAAACCGCAATGTCCTATCTTTAACTGTTGAGGAGATCGAGTAAAATGGAGAATAATAGATATTTAAAAATGTGATATATAAACATTTTTTTCGTTTGTACCTTTATCAACTCTTTAGAGTAGACTCATAGGACTTATTTTATGTAAAATGAGGTGCTAAATCCACTGGTAAAAACCGCAATGTTCTATCTTTAACCGTTTAAGAGAAAGAGTAAAATGGAAAATAATATATATTTAAAAATGTGATATATAACCATTTTATTCGTTTGCACCTTTATCAACTCTTTAGAGTAGACTTATAGGACTAAATTTATGTAAAATGAGGTGCTGAATCCACTGGGGAAAACCGCAATGTCCTATCTTTAACTGTTTAGGAGATCGAGTAAAATGGAGAATAATAGATATTTAAAAATGTGATATATCAGCATTTTATTCGTTTGTACCTTTATCAACTCTTTACAGTAGACTTATAGGACTTATTTTATGTAAAATGAGGTGCTAAATCCACTGGTAAAAACCGCAATGTCCTATCTTTAACCGTTTAAGAGAAAGAGTAAAATGGAGAATAATAGATATTTAAAAATGTGATATATAAACATTTTTTTCGTTTGTACCTTTATCAACTCTTTAGAGTAGACTTATAGGACTTATTTTATGTAAAATGAGGCGCTAAATCCACTGGTAAAAACCGCAATGTCCTATCTTTAACCGTTTAAGAGAAAGAGTAAAATGGATAATAATAGATATTTAAAAATGTGATATATAAACATTTTATCCGTTTGTACCTTTATCAACTCTTGAGAGTTGACTTATAGGAATTATTTTATGTAAAATGAGGTGCTGAATCCACAGGTGAAAACCGCAATGTCCTATCTCTAACCGCTTAGGAGATCGAGTAAAATGGAGAATAATAGATATTTAAAAATGTGATATATAAATATTTTATTCGTTTGTTCCTTTATTAACTCTTTAGAGTAGACTTATAGGACTTATTTTATGTAAAATGAGGTGCTGAATCCACAGGTGAAAACCGCAATGTCCTATCTCTAACCGTTTAGGAGATCGAGTAAAATGGAGAATAATAGATATTTTAAAATGTGAAATATAACCATTTTATTCGTTTGTACCTTTATCAACTTTTGAGAGTAGACTTATAGGACTTATTTTATGTAAAATAAGATGCTGAATCCACTGGTGAAAACCGCAATGTCCTATCTTTGACCGTTTAGGTGATCGAATAAAATGGAGAATAATAGATATTTTAAAATGTGAAATATAACCATTTTATTCGTTTGTACCTTTATCAACTTTTGAGAGTAAACTTATAGAACTTATTTTATGTAAAATGAGGTGCTGAATCCACTGGTGACAACCGCAATGTCCTATCTTTAACCGATTAGGACATCGAGTAAAATGGAGAATAATAGATATTTAAAAATGTGATATATAAACCTTTTATTCGTTTGTACCTTTATCAACTTTTGAGAGTAGACTTATAGGACTTATTTTATGTAAAATAAGGTGCTGAATCCACTGGTAAAAACCGCAATGTCCTATCTTTAACCGTTTCGGACATCGAGCAAAATGGAGAATAATAGATATTTAAAAATGTGATATATAAACATTTTATTCGTTTGTACCTTTATCAACTCTTTAGAGTAGACTTATAAGACTTATTTTATGTAAAATAAGGTGCTGAATCCACTGGTGAAAACCGCAATGTCCTGTCTTTGACCGTTAAGGTGATCGAATAAAATGGAGAATAATAGATATTTAAAAATGTGATATATAAATATTTTATTCGTTTGTTCCTTTATTAACTCTTTAGAGTAGACTTATAGGACTTATTTTATGTAAAATGAGGTGCTGAATCCACTGGTGAAAACCGCAATGTCCTATCTTTAACTGTTTAGGAGATCGAGTAAAATGGAGAATAATTGATATTTAAGAATGTGATATATAAACATTTTATTCGTTTGTACCTTTATCAACTCTTGAGAGTTGACTTATAGGAATTATTTTATGTAAAATGAGGTGCTGAATCCACTGGTGAAAACCGCAATGTCCTATCTTTAACTGTTGAGGAGATCGAGTAAAATGGAGAATAATAGATATTTAAAAATGTGATATATAAACATTTTTTTCGTTTGTACCTTTATCAACTCTTTAGAGTAGACTCATAGGACTTATTTTATGTAAAATGAGGTGCTAAATCCACTGGTAAAAACCGCAATGTTCTATCTTTAACCGTTTAAGAGAAAGAGTAAAATGGAAAATAATATATATTTAAAAATGTGATATATAACCATTTTATTCGTTTGCACCTTTATCAACTCTTTAGAGTAGACTTATAGGACTAAATTTATGTAAAATGAGGTGCTGAATCCACTGGGGAAAACCGCAATGTCCTATCTTTAACTGTTTAAGAGATCGAGTAAAATGGAGAATAATAGATATTTAAAAATGTGATATATCAGCATTTTATTCGTTTGTACCTTTATCAACTCTTTACAGTAGACTTATAGGACTTATTTTATGTAAAATGAGGTGCTAAATCCACTGGTAAAAACCGCAATGTCCTATCTTTAACCGTTTAAGAGAAAGAGTAAAATGGAGAATAATAGATATTTAAAAATGTGATATATAAACATTTTTTTCGTTTGTACCTTTATCAACTCTTTAGAGTAGACTTATAGGACTTATTTTATGTAAAATGAGGCGCTAAATCCACTGGTAAAAACCGCAATGTCCTATCTTTAACCGTTTAAGAGAAAGAGTAAAATGGATAATAATAGATATTTAAAAATGTGATATATAAACATTTTATCCGTTTGTACCTTTATCAACTCTTGAGAGTTGACTTATAGGAATTATTTTATGTAAAATGAGGTGCTGAATCCACAGGTGAAAACCGCAATGTCCTATCTCTAACCGCTTAGGAGATCGAGTAAAATGGAGAATAATAGATATTTAAAAATGTGATATATAAATATTTTATTCGTTTGTTCCTTTATTAACTCTTTAGAGTAGACTTATAGGACTTATTTTATGTAAAATGAGGTGCTGAATCCACAGGTGAAAACCGCAATGTCCTATCTCTAACCGTTTAGGAGATCGAGTAAAATGGAGAATAATAGATATTTTAAAATGTGAAATATAACCATTTTATTCGTTTGTACCTTTATCAACTTTTGAGAGTAGACTTATAGGACTTATTTTATGTAAAATAAGATGCTGAATCCACTGGTAAAAACCGCAATGTCCTATCTTTGACCGTTTAGGTGATCGAATAAAATGGAGAATAATAGATATTTTAAAATGTGAAATATAACCATTTTATTCGTTTGTACCTTTATCAACTTTTGAGAGTAAACTTATAGAACTTATTTTATGTAAAATGAGGTGCTGAATCCACTGGTGACAACCGCAATGTCCTATCTTTAACCGATTAGGACATCGAGTAAAATGGAGAATAATAGATATTTAAAAATGTGATATATAAACCTTTTATTCGTTTGTACCTTTATCAACTTTTGAGAGTAGACTTATAGGACTTATTTTATGTAAAATAAGGTGCTGAATCCACTGGTAAAAACCGCAATGTCCTATCTTTAACCGTTTCGGACATCGAGCAAAATGGAGAATAGTAGATATTTAAAAATGTGATATATAAACATTTTATTCGGTTGTACCTTTATCAACTCTTGAGAGTAGACTTATAGGACTTATTTTATGTAAAATAAGGTGCTGAATCCACTGGTGAAAACCGCAATGTCCTATCTTTAACCGTTTAGGACATCGAGTAAAATGGAGGATAATAGATATTTAAAAATGTGATATATAAACATTTTATTCGGTTGTACCTTTATCAACCCTTGAGAGTAGACTTATAAAACTTATTTTATGTAAAATAAGGTGCTGAATCCACTGGTGAAAACCGCAATGTCCTATCTTTAACCGTTTAAGAGAAAGAGGAAATTGGAGAATAATAGATATTTAAAAATGTGATATATAACCATATTATTCGTTTGTACCTTTATCAACTCTTTAGAGTAGACTTATAGGAATTATTTTATGTAAAATGAGGTGCTGATTCCACTGGTGAAAACCGCAATGTCCTATCTCTAACCGTTTAGGAGATCGAGTAAAATGGAGAATAATAGATATTTAAAAATGTGATATATAAACATTTTTTTCGTTTGTACCTTTATCAACTCGTTAGAGTAGACTTAAAAGACTTATTTTATGTAAAATAAGGTGCTGAATCCACTGGTGAAAACCGCAATGTCATATCTTTAACTGTTTAGGAGATCGAGTAAAATGGAGAATAATAGATATTTAAGAATGTGATATATAAACATTTTATTCGTTTGTACCTTTATCAACTCTTGAGAGTTGACTTATAGGAATTATTTTATGTAAAATGAGGTGCTGAATCCACAGGTGAAAACCGCAATGTCCTATCTCTAACCGTTTAGGAGATCGAGTAAAATGGAGAATAATAGATATTTTAAAATGTGAAATATAACCATTTTATTCGTTTGTACCTTTATCAACTTTTGAGAGTAGACTTATAGGACTTATTTTATGTAAAATAAGATGCTGAATCCACTGGTGAAAACCGCAATGTCCTATCTTTGACCGTTTAGGTGATCGAATAAAATGGAGAATAATAGATATTTTAAAATGTGAAATATAACCATTTTATTCGTTTGTACCTTTATCAACTTTTGAGAGTAAACTTATAGAACTTATTTTATGTAAAATGAGGTGCTGAATCCACTGGTGACAACCGCAATGTCCTATCTTTAACCGATTAGGACATCGAGTAAAATGGAGAATAATAGATATTTAAAAATGTGTTATATAAACCTTTTATTCGTTTGTACCTTTATCAACTTTTGAGAGTAGACTTATAAGACTTATTTTATGTAAAATAAGGTGCTGAATCCACTGGTAAAAACCGCAATGTCCTATCTTTAACCGTTTCGGACATCGAGTAAAATGGAGAATAATAGATATTTAAGAATGTGATATATAAACATTTTATTCGTTTGTACCTTTATCAACTCTTGAGAGTTGACTTATAGGAATTATTTTATGTAAAATGAGGTGCTGAATCCACTGGTGAAAACCGCAATGTCCTATCTTTAACTGTTGAGGAGATCGAGTAAAATGGAGAATAATAGATATTTAAAAATGTGATATATAAACATTTTTTTCGTTTGTACCTTTATCAACTCTTTAGAGTAGACTCATAGGACTTATTTTATGTAAAATGAGGTGCTAAATCCACTGGTAAAAACCGCAATGTTCTATCTTTAACCGTTTAAGAGAAAGAGTAAAATGGAAAATAATATATATTTAAAAATGTGATATATAACCATTTTATTCGTTTGCACCTTTATCAACTCTTTAGAGTAGACTTATAGGACTAAATTTATGTAAAATGAGGAGCTGAATCCACTGGGGAAAACCGCAATGTCCTATCTTTAACTGTTTAGGAGATCGAGTAAAATGGAGAATAATAGATATTTAAAAATGTGATATATAAGCATTTTATTCGTTTGTACCTTTATCAACTCTTTACAGTAGACTTATAGGACTTATTTTATGTAAAATGAGGTGCTAAATCCACTGGTAAAAACCGCAATGTCCTATCTTTAACCGTTTAAGAGAAAGAGTAAAATGGAGAATAATAGATATTTAAAAATGTGATATATAAACATTTTTTTCGTTTGTACCTTTATCAACTCTTTAGAGTAGACTTATAGGACTTATTTTATGTAAAATGAGGCGCTAAATCCACTGGTAAAAACCGCAATGTCCTATCTTTAACCGTTTAAGAGAAAGAGTAAAATGGATAATAATAGATATTTAAAAATGTGATATATAAACATTTTATCCGTTTGTACCTTTATCAACTCTTGAGAGTTGACTTATAGGAATTATTTTATGTAAAATGAGGTGCTGAATCCACAGGTGAAAACCGCAATGTCCTATCTCTAACCGCTTAGGAGATCGAGTAAAATGGAGAAAAATAGATATTTAAAAATGTGATATATAAATATTTTATTCGTTTGTTCCTTTATTAACTCTTTAGAGTAGACTTATAGGACTTATTTTATGTAAAATGAGGTGCTGAATCCACTGGTGAAAACCGCAATGTCATATCTTTAACTGTTTAGAAGATCGAGTAAAATGGAGAATAATAGATATTTAAGAATGTGATATATAAACATTTTATTCGTTTGTACCTTTATCAACTCTTGAGAGTTGACTTATAGGAATTATTTTATGTAAAATGAGGTGCTGAATCCACAGGTGAAAACCGCAATGTCCTATCTCTAACCGTTTAGGAGATCGAGTAAAATGGAGAATAATAGATATTTAAAAATGTGATATATAAGCATTTTATTCGTTTGTACGTTTATCAACTCTTGAGAGTAGACTTATGGGACTTATATTATGTAAAATGAGGTGCTGAATCCACTGATGAAAACCGCAATGTCCTATCTTAAACCGTTTAGGAGATCGAGTAAAATGGAGAATAATAGATATTTAAAAATGTGTTATATAAACATTTTATTCGTTTGTACCTTTATCAACCCTTGAGAGTAGACTTATAGAACTAATTATATGTAAAATGAGGTGCTGAATTCACTGGTGAAAACCGCAATGTTCTATCTTTAACTGTTTAGGAGATCGAGTAAAATGGAGAATAATAGATATTTAAGAATGTAATATATAAACATTTTATTCGTTTGTACCTTTATCAACTTTTGAGAGTTGACTTATAGGAATTGTTTTATGTAAAATGAGGTGCTGAATTCACTGGTGAAAACCGCAATGTCCTATCTTCAACCGTTTAGAAGATCGAGTGAAATGGAGATTAATAGATATTTAAAAATGTGATATATAAACATTTTATTCGTTTGTACCTTTATCAACTTTTGAGAGTAGACTTATAGGACTTATTTTATGTAAAATGAGGTGCTGAATCCACTGGTAAAAACCGCAATGTACTATCTTTGACCGTTTAGGTGATTGAGTAAAATGGTGAATAATAGGTATTTAAAAATGTGATATATAACCATTTTATTGGTTTGTACCTTTATCAACTCTTTACAGTAGGCTTATTGAACTTATTTTATGTAAAATGAGGTGCTGAATCCACCGGTGAAAACCGCAATGTCCTATCTTTAACCGTTTTGGAGATCGAGAGAAATGGAGAATAATAGATATTTAAAAATGTGATATATAACCATTTTATTCGTTTGTTCCTTTATCAACTCTTTAGAGTAGACTTATAGGACTTATTTTATGTAAAATGAGGTGCTGAATCCACTGGTAAAAACCGCAATGTCCTATCTCTAACCGTTTAGGAGATCGAGTAAAATGGAGAATAATAGGTATTTAAAAATGTGATATATAACCATTTTTTTCGTTTGTACCTTTATCAACTCTTTAGAGTAGGCTTATTGAACTTATTTTATGTAAAATGGTGCTGAATCCACCGGTGAAAACCGCAATGTCCTATCTTTAACCGTTTTGGAGATCGAGAGAAATGGAGAATAATAGATATTTAAAAATGTGATATATAAGCATTTTATTCGTTTGTACGTTTATCAACTCTTGAGAGTAGACTTATGGGACTTATATTATGTAAAATGAGGTGCTGAATCCACTGATGAAAACCGCAATGTCCTATCTTAAACCGTTTAGGAGATCGAGTAAAATGGAGAATAATAGATATTTAAAAATGTGATATATAAACATTTTATTCGGTTGTACCTTTATCAACCCTTGAGAGTAGACTTATAAAACTTATTTTATGTAAAATAAGGTGCTGAATCCACTGGTAAAAACCGCAATGTCCTATCTTTAACCGTTTAAGAGAAAGAGGAAATTGGAGAATAATAGATATTTAAAAATGTGATATATAACCATTTTATTCGTTTGTACCTTTATCAACTCTTTAGAGTAGACTTATAAGAATTATTTTATGTAAAATGAGGTGCTGAATCCACTGGTGAAAACCGCAATGTCCTATCTCTAACCGTTTAGGAGATCGAGTAAAATGGAGAATAATAGATATTTAAAAATGTGATATATAAACATTTTTTTCGTTTGTACCTTTATCAACTCGTTAGAGTAGACTTAAAAGACTTATTTTATGTAAAATAAGGTGCTGATTCCACTGCTGAAAACCGCAATGTCCTATCGTGAACCGTTTAGGAGATAGAGTGAAATGGAGAATAATAGATATTTAAAAATGTGATATATTAACATTTTTTCCGTTTGTACCTTTATCAACTCGTTAGAGTAGACTTAAAAGACTTATTTTATGTAAAATAAGGTGCTGATTCCACTGCTGAAAACCGCAATGTCCTATCTTTAACTGTTTAGGAGATCGAGTAAAATGAAGAATAATAGATATTTAAAAATGTGATATATAAATATTTTTTTCGTTTGTACCTTAATCAACTTTTGAGAGTGGACTTATAGGAATTATTTTATGTAAAATGAGGTGCTGAATTCACTGGTGAAAACCGCAATGTCCTATCTTCAACCGTTTAGAAGATCGAGTGAAATGGAGAATAATAGATATTTAAAAATGTGATATATAAACATTTTATTCGTTTGTACCTTTATCAACATTTGAGAGTAGACTTATAGGACTTATTTTATGTAAAATGAGGTGCTGAATCCACTGGTAAATACCGCAATGTACTATCTTTGACCGTTTAGGTGATTGAGTAAAATGGTGAATAATAGGTATTTAAAAATGTGATATATAACCATTTTATTCGTTTGTACCTTTATCAACTCTTTACAGTAGGCTTATTGAACTTATTTTATGTAAAATGAGGTGCTGAATCCACCGGTGAAAACCGCAATGTCCTATCTTTAACCGTTTAGGAGATCGAGAGAAATGGAGAATAATAGATATTTAAAAATGTGATATATAAATATTTTATTCGTTATAAACATTTTATTCGTTTGTACCTTTATCAACTCTTTAGAGTAGACTTATAGGATTTATTTTATGTAAAATAAGGTGCTGAATCCACTGGTGAAAACCGCAATGTCCTATCTTTGACCGTTAAGGTGATCGAATAAAATGGAGAATAATAGATATTTTAAAATGTGAAATATAACCATTTTATTCGTTTGTACCTTTATCAACTTTTGAGAGTAGACTTATAGAACTTATTTTATGTAAAATGAGCTGCTGGATCCAGTGGTGAAAACCGCAATGTATTATATTTGACCGTTTAGGTCATCGAATAAAATGGAGAATAATAGATATTTAAAAATGTCACATATAAACATTTTATTCGTAAGTACCTTTATTAACTCTTTAGAGTAGACTTATAGGAATTATTTTATGTAAAATAAGGTGCTGAATCCACTGATGAAAACCGCAATGTCCTATCTTAAACCGTTTAGGAGATCGAGTGAAATGGAGAGTAATAGATATTTAAAAATGTGATATATAAACCTTTTATTCGTTTGTACCTTTATCAACTTTTGAGAGTAGACTTATAGGACTTATTTTATGTAAAATAAGGTGCTGAATCCACTAGTGAAAACCGCAATGTCCTATCTTTAACCGTTTAGGACATCGAGTAAAATGGAAAATAATAGATATTTAAAAATGTGATATATATACATTTTATTCGGTTGTACCTCTATCAACTCTTGAGAGTAGACTTATAGGACTTATTTTAGGTAAAATAAGGTGCTGAATCCACTGGTGAAAACCGCAATGTCCTATCTTTAACCGTTTAGGAGATCGAGTAAAATGGAGAATAATAGATATTTAAAAATGTGATATATAACCATTTTCTTCGTTTGTACCTTTATCAACTCTTTAGAGTAGACTTATATTAATTATTTTATGTAAAATGAGGTGCTGAATCCACTGGTGAAAACCGCAATGTCCTATCGTGAAGCGTTTAGGATATAGAGTGAAATGGAGAATAATAGATATTTAAAAATGTGATATATTAACATTTTTACCGTTTGTACCTTTATCAACTCGTTAGAGTAGACTTATAAGACTTATTTTATGTAAAATAAGGTGCTGAATCCACTGGTGAAAACCGCAATGTCCTATCTTTAACTGTTTAGGAGATCGAGTAAAATGAAGAATAATAGATATTTAAAAATGTGATATATAAACATTTTTTTCGTTTGTACCTTAATCAACTCTTTAGAGTAGACTTATAGGACTTATTTTATGTAAAATGAGGTGCTGAATCCACTGGTAAAAACCGCAATGTACTATCTTTAACCGTTTAGGAGATCGAGTAAAATGGAAAATAATAAATATTTAAAAATGTGATATATAAACATTTTATTCGTTTGTACCTTTATCAACTCTTGAGAGTTAACTTTGAAGATTTATTTAATGTAAAATGAGGTGCTGAATCCACTGGTAAAAACCGCAATGTCCTATCTTTAACCGTTTAGGAGATCGAGTAAAATGGAGAATAATAGATATTTAAAAATGTGATATATATACATTTTATTAGTTTGTACCTTCATCAGCTCTTGAGAGTAGACTTATAGGACTTATTTTATGTAAAATGAGGTGCTGAATCCACTGGTGAAAACCGCAATGTCCTAACTTTAACCGTTTAAGAGAAAGAGTAAAATGGAAAATAATATATATTTAAAAATGTGATATATAACCATTTTATTCGTTTGTACCTTTATCAACTCTTTAGAGTAGACTTATAGGACTAAATTTATGTAAAATGAGGTGCTGAATCCACTGGTGAAAACCGCAATGTCCTATCTTTAACTGTTTAGGAGATCGAGTAAAATGGAGAATAATAGATATTTAAAAATGTGATATATAAACATTTTATTTGTTTGTACCTTTATCAACTCTTTAGAGTAGACTTATATTACTTATTTTATGTAAAATAAGGTGCTGAATCCACTGGTGAAAACCGCAATGTCCTATCTTTGACCGTTTAGGTGATCGAATAAAATAGAGAATAATAGATATTTTAAAATGTGAAATATAACCATTTTATTCGTTTGTACTTTTATCAACTTTTGAGAGTTGACTTATAGGAATTATTTTATGTAAAATGAGGTGCTGAATTCACTGGTGAAAACCGCAATGTCCTATCTTCAACCGTTTAGAAGATCGAGTGAAATGGAGAATAATAGATATTTAAAAATGTGATATATAAACATTTTTTTCGTTTGTACCTTTATCAACTTTTGAGATAAGACTTATAGGACTTATTTTATGTAAAATGAGGTGCTGAATCCACTGGTAAAAACCGCAATGTACTATCTTTGACCGTTTAGGTGATTGAGTAAAATGGTGAATAATAGGTATTTAAAAATGTGATATATAACCATTTTATTCGTTTGTTCCTTTATTAACTCTTTAGAGTAGACTTATAGGACTTATTTTATGTAAAATAAGGTCTGAATCCACTGGTAAAAACCGCAATGTCCTATCTTTAACTGTTTAGGAGATCGAGTAAAATGGAGAATAATAGATATTTAAGAATGTGATATATAAACATTTTATTCGTTTGTACCTTTATCAACTCTTGAGAGTTGACTTATAGGAATTATTTTATGTAAAATGAGGTGCTGAATTCACTGGTGAAAACCGCAATGTCCTATCTTCAACCGTTTAGGAGATCGAGTAAAATGGAGAATAATAGATATTTAAAAATGTGATATATAAACATTTTATTCGTTTGTACCTTTATCAACTCTTGAGAGTTAACTTAGAAGATTTATTTAATGTTAAATGAGGTGCTGAATCCACAGGTGAAAACCGCAATGTCCTATCTCTAACCGTTTAGGAGATCGAGTAAAATGGAGAATAATAGATATTTAAAAATGTGATATATAAGCAATTTATTCGTTTGTACGTTTATCAACTCTTGAGAGTAGACTTAAGGGACCTATATTATGTAAAATGAGGTGCTGAATCCACTGATGAAAACCGCAATGTCCTATCTTTGACCGTTTAGGTCATCGAATAAAATGGAGAATAATAGATATTCAAAAATGTGATATATAACCATTTTATTCGTTTGTACCTCTATCAACTTTTGAGAGTAGACTTATAGAACTTATTTTATGTAAAATGAGTTGCTGAATCCACTGGTGAAAACCGCCATGTCCAATGTTTAACCGATTAGGACATCGAGTAAAATGGAGAATAATAAATATTTAAAAATGTGATATATAAACCTTTTATTCGTTTGTACCTTTATCAACTTTTGAGAGTAGACTTATAGGACTTATTTTATGTAAAATAAGGTGCAGAATCCACTAGTAAAAACCGCAAAGTCCTATCTTTAACCGTTTAGGAGATCGAGTATAATGGAGAATAATAAATATTTTAAAATGTGGTATATAAACATTTTATGCGTTTGTACCTTTATCAACTCTTGAGAGTAGACTTATAGGACTTATTTTATGTAAAATGAGGTGCTGAATTTACTGGTAAAAACCGCAATGTCCTATCTTTAGCCGTTTAGGAGATCGAGTAAAATGGAAAATAATAGATATTTAAAAATGTGATATATAAACTTTTTTTTCGTTTGTACCTTTATTAACTCTTTAGAGTAGACTTATAGGACTTATTTTATGTAAAATGAGGTCTGAATCTACTGGTGAAAACCGCAATGTCCTATCTTTAACTGTTTAGGAGATCGAGTAAAATGGAGAATAATAGATATTTAAAAATGTGATATATAAACTTTTTTTTCGTTTGTACCTTTATTAACTCTTTAGAGTAGACTTATAGGACTTATTTTATGTAAAATGAGGTCTGAATCCACTGGTGAAAACCGCAATGTCCTAACTTTAACCGTTTAAGAGAAAGAGTAAAATGGAGAATAATAGATATTTAAGAATGTGATATATAAACATTTTATTCGTTTGTACCTTTATCAACTCTTGAGAGTTGACTTATAGGAATTATTTTATGTAAAATGAGGTGCTGAATTCACTGGTGAAAACCGCAATGTCCTATCTTCAACCGTTTAGGAGATCGAGTAAAATGGAGAATAATAGATATTTAAAAATGTGATATATAAATATTTTATTCGTTTGTTCCTTTATTAACTCTTTAGAGTAGACTTATAGGACTAAATTTATGTAAAATGAGGTGCTGAATCCACTGGGGAAAACCGCAATGTCCTATCATTAACTGTTTAGGAGATCGAGTAAAATGGAGAATAATAGATATTTAAAAATGTGATATATAAACATTTTATTCGTTTGTACCTTTATCAACTCTTTAGAGTAGACTTATAGGACTTATTTTATGTAAAATAAGGTGCTGAATCCACTGGTGAAAACCGCAATGTCCTATCTTTGACCGTTAAGGTGATCGAATAAAATGGAGAATAATAGATATTTTAAAATGTGAAATATAACCATTTTATCCGTTTGTACCTTTATCAACTTTTGAGAATAGACTTATAGGACTTATTTTATGTAAAATGAGCTGCTGGATCCAGTGGTGAAAACCGCAATGTATTATCTTTGACCGTTTAGGTCATCGAATAAAATGGAGAATAATAGATATTTAAAAATGTCACATATAAACATTTTATTCGTTTGTACCTTTATTAACTCTTTAGAGTAGACTTATAGGAATTATTTTATGTAAAATAAGGTGCTGAATCCACTGGTAAAAACCGCAATGTCCTATCTTTAACCGTTTAGGAGATCGAGTAAAATGGATAATAATAGATATTTAAAAATGTGATATATAAACATTTTATTCGTTTGTACCTTTATCAACTCTTGAGAGTTAACTTAGAAGATTTATTTAATGTTAAATGAGGTGCTGAATCCACAGGTGAAAACCGCAATGTCCTATCTCTAACCGTTTAGGAGATCGAGTAAAATGGAGAATAATAGATATTTAAAAATGTGATATATAAGCATTTTATTCGTTTGTACGTTTATCAACTCTTGAGAGTAGACTTATGGGACCTATATTATGTAAAATGAGGTGCTGAATCCACTGATGAAAACCGCAATGTCCTATCTTTGACCGTTTAGGTCATCGAATAAAATGGAGAATAATAGATATTCAAAAATGTGATATATAACCATTATATTCGTTTGTACCTCTATCAACTTTTGAGAGTAGACTTATAGAACTTATTTTATGTAAAATGAGTTGCTGAATCCACTGGTGAAAACCGCCATGTCCAATGTTTAACCGATTAGGACATCGAGTAAAATGGAGAATAATAGATATTTAAAAATGTGATATATAAACCTTTTATTCGTTTGTACCTTTATCAACTTTTGAGAGTAGACTTATAGGACTTATTTTATGTAAAATAAGGTGCTGAATCCACTAGTGAAAACCGCAATGTCCTATCTTTAACCGTTTAGGACATCGAGTAAAATGGAAAATAATAGATATTTAAAAATGTGATATATATACATTTTATTCGGTTGTACCTCTATCAACTCTTGAGAGTAGACTTGTAGGACTTATTTTATGTAAAATAAGGTGCTGAATCCACTGGTAAAAACCGCAATGTCCTACCTTTAACCGTTTAGGAGATCGAGTAAAATGGATAATAATAGATATTTAAAAATGTGATATATAAACATTTTATTCGTTTGTACCTTTATCAACTCTTGAGAGTTAACTTAGAAAATTTATTTAATGATAAATGAGGTGCTGAATCCACAGGTGAAAACCGCAATGTCCTATCTCTAACCGTTTAGGAGATCGAGTAAAATGGAGAATAATAGATATTTAAAAATGTGATCTATAAGCATTTTATTCGTTTGTACGTTTATCAACTCTTGAGAGTAGACTTATGGGACTTATATTATGTAAAATGAGGTGCTGAATCCACTGATGAAAACCGCAATGTCCTATCTTAAACCGTTTAGGAGATCGAGTAAAATGGAGAATAATAGATATTTAAAAATGTGTTATATAAACATTTTATTCGTTTGTACCTTTATCAACACTTGAGAGTAGACTTATTGGACTTATTTAATGTAAAATGTGGTGCTGAATCCACTGATGAAAACCGCAATGTCCTATCTTTAACGGTTTAGGAGATCGAGTAAAATGGAGAATAATAGATATTTGAAAATGTGATATATAAACCTTTTATTCGTTTGTACCTTTATCAACTCTTAGAGTAGACTTATAGGACATATTTTATGTAAAATAAGGTGCTGAATCCACTGGTGAAAACCGCTATGTCCAATGTTTAACCGATTAGGTCATCGAGTAAAATGGAGAATAATAGATATTTAAAAATGTGATATATAACCATTTTATTCGTTTGTTCCTTTATCAACTCTTTAGAGTAGACTTATAGGACTTATTTTATGTAAAATGAGGTGCTGAATCCACTGGTAAAAACCGCAATGTCCTATCTCTAACCGTTTAGGAGATCGAGTAAAATGGAGAATAATAGGTATTTAAAAATGTGATATATAACCATTTTTTTCGTTTGTACCTTTATCAACTCTTTAGAGTAGGCTTATTGAACTTATTTTATGTAAAATGGTGCTGAATCCACCGGTGAAAACCGCAATGTCCTATCTTTAACCGTTTTGGAGATCGAGAGAAATGGAGAATAATAGATATTTAAAAATGTGATATATAAGCATTTTATTCGTTTGTACGTTTATCAACTCTTGAGAGTAGACTTATGGGACTTATATTATGTAAAATGAGGTGCTGAATCCACTGATGAAAACCGCAATGTCCTATCTTAAACCGTTTAGGAGATCGAGTAAAATGGAGAATAATAGATATTTAAAAATGTGATATATAAACATTTTATTCGGTTGTACCTTTATCAACCCTTGAGAGTAGACTTATAAAACTTATTTTATGTAAAATAAGGTGCTGAATCCACTGGTAAAAACCGCAATGTCCTATCTTTAACCGTTTAAGAGAAAGAGGAAATTGGAGAATAATAGATATTTAAAAATGTGATATATAACCATTTTATTCGTTTGTACCTTTATCAACTCTTTAGAGTAGACTTATAAGAATTATTTTATGTAAAATGAGGTGCTGAATCCACTGGTGAAAACCGCAATGTCCTATCTCTAACCGTTTAGGAGATCGAGTAAAATGGAGAATAATAGATATTTAAAAATGTGATATATAAACATTTTTTTCGTTTGTACCTTTATCAACTCGTTAGAGTAGACTTAAAAGACTTATTTTATGTAAAATAAGGTGCTGATTCCACTGCTGAAAACCGCAATGTCCTATCGTGAACCGTTTAGGAGATAGAGTGAAATGGAAAATAATAGATATTTAAAAATGTGATATATTAACATTTTTTCCGTTTGTACCTTTATCAACTCGTTAGAGTAGACTTAAAAGACTTATTTTATGTAAAATAAGGTGCTGATTCCACTGCTGAAAACCGCAATGTCCTATCTTTAACTGTTTAGGAGATCGAGTAAAATGAAGAATAATAGATATTTAAAAATGTGATATATAAATATTTTTTTCGTTTGTACCTTAATCAACTTTTGAGAGTGGACTTATAGGAATTATTTTATGTAAAATGAGGTGCTGAATTCACTGGTGAAAACCGCAATGTCCTATCTTCAACCGTTTAGAAGATCGAGTGAAATGGAGAATAATAGATATTTAAAAATGTGATATATAAACATTTTATTCGTTTGTACCTTTATCAACATTTGAGAGTAGACTTATAGGACTTATTTTATGTAAAATGAGGTGCTGAATCCACTGGTAAATACCGCAATGTACTATCTTTGACCGTTTAGGTGATTGAGTAAAATGGTGAATAATAGGTATTTAAAAATGTGATATATAACCATTTTATTCGTTTGTACCTTTATCAACTCTTTACAGTAGGCTTATTGAACTTATTTTATGTAAAATGAGGTGCTGAATCCACCGGTGAAAACCGCAATGTCCTATCTTTAACCGTTTAGGAGATCGAGAGAAATGGAGAATAATAGATATTTAAAAATGTGATATATAAATATTTTATTCGTTATAAACATTTTATTCGTTTGTACCTTTATCAACTCTTTAGAGTAGACTTATAGGATTTATTTTATGTAAAATAAGGTGCTGAATCCACTGGTGAAAACCGCAATGTCCTATCTTTGACCGTTAAGGTGATCGAATAAAATGGAGAATAATAGATATTTTAAAATGTGAAATATAACCATTTTATTCGTTTGTACCTTTATCAACTTTTGAGAGTAGACTTATAGGACTTATTTTATGTAAAATGAGCTGCTGGATCCAGTGGTGAAAACCGCAATGTATTATCTTTGACCGTTTAGGTCATCGAATAAAATGGAGAATAATAGATATTTAAAAATGTCACATATAAACATTTTATTCGTAAGTACCTTTATTAACTCTTTAGAGTAGACTTATAGGAATTATTTTATGTAAAATAAGGTGCTGAATCCACTGATGAAAACCGCAATGTCCTATCTTAAACCGTTTAGGAGATCGAGTGAAATGGAGAGTAATAGATATTTAAAAATGTGATATATAAACCTTTTATTCGTTTGTACCTTTATCAACTTTTGAGAGTAGACTTATAGGACTTATTTTATGTAAAATAAGGTGCTGAATCCACTAGTGAAAACCGCAATGTCCTATCTTTAACCGTTTAGGACATCGAGTAAAATGGAAAATAATAGATATTTAAAAATGTGATATATATACATTTTATTCGGTTGTACCTCTATCAACTCTTGAGAGTAGACTTATAGGACTTATTTTAGGTAAAATAAGGTGCTGAATCCACTGGTGAAAACCGCAATGTCCTATCTTTAACCGTTTAAGAGAAAGAGTAAAATGGAGAATAATAGATATTTAAAAATGTGATATATAACCATTTTATTCGTTTGTACCTTTATCAACTCTTTAGAGTAGACTTATATTAATTATTTTATGTAAAATGAGGTGCTGAATCCACTGGTGAAAACCGCAATGTCCTATCGTGAAGCGTTTAGGATATAGAGTGAAATGGAGAATAATAGATATTTAAAAATGTGATATATTAACATTTTTACCGTTTGTACCTTTATCAACTCGTTAGAGTAGACTTATAAGACTTATTTTATGTAAAATAAGGTGCTGAATCCACTGGTGAAAACCGCAATGTCCTATCTTTAACTGTTTAGGAGATCGAGTAAAATGAAGAATAATAGATATTTAAAAATGTGATATATAAACATTTTTTTCGTTTGTACCTTAATCAACTCTTTAGAGTAGACTTATAGGACTTATTTTATGTAAAATGAGGTGCTGAATCCACTGGTAAAAACCGCAATGTACTATCTTTAACCGTTTAGGAGATCGAGTAAAATGGAAAATAATAAATATTTAAAAATGTGATATATAAACATTTTATTCGTTTGTACCTTTATCAACTCTTGAGAGTTAACTTTGAAGATTTATTTAATGTAAAATGAGGTGCTGAATCCACTGGTAAAAACCGCAATGTCCTATCTTTAACCGTTTAGGAGATCGAGTAAAATGGAGAATAATAGATATTTAAAAATGTGATATATATACATTTTATTAGTTTGTACCTTCATCAGCTCTTGAGAGTAGACTTATAGGACTTATTTTATGTAAAATGAGGTGCTGAATCCACTGGTGAAAACCGCAATGTCCTAACTTTAACCGTTTAAGAGAAAGAGTAAAATGGAAAATAATATATATTTAAAAATGTGATATATAACCATTTTATTCGTTTGTACCTTTATCAACTCTTTAGAGTAGACTTATAGGACTAAATTTATGTAAAATGAGGTGCTGAATCCACTGGTGAAAACCGCAATGTCCTATCTTTAACTGTTTAGGAGATCGAGTAAAATGGAGAATAATAGATATTTAAAAATGTGATATATAAACATTTTATTTGTTTGTACCTTTATCAACTCTTTAGAGTAGACTTATATTACTTATTTTATGTAAAATAAGGTGCTGAATCCACTGGTGAAAACCGCAATGTCCTATCTTTGACCGTTTAGGTGATCGAATAAAATAGAGAATAATAGATATTTTAAAATGTGAAATATAACCATTTTATTCGTTTGTACTTTTATCAACTTTTGAGAGTTGACTTATAGGAATTATTTTATGTAAAATGAGGTGCTGAATTCACTGGTGAAAACCGCAATGTCCTATCTTCAACCGTTTAGAAGATCGAGTGAAATGGAGAATAATAGATATTTAAAAATGTGATATATAAACATTTTTTTCGTTTGTACCTTTATCAACTTTTGAGATAAGACTTATAGGACTTATTTTATGTAAAATGAGGTGCTGAATCCACTGGTAAAAACCGCAATGTACTATCTTTGACCGTTTAGGTGATTGAGTAAAATGGTGAATAATAGGTATTTAAAAATGTGATATATAACCATTTTATTCGTTTGTTCCTTTATTAACTCTTTAGAGTAGACTTATAGGACTTATTTTATGTAAAATAAGGTCTGAATCCACTGGTAAAAACCGCAATGTCCTATCTTTAACTGTTTAGGAGATCGAGTAAAATGGAGAATAATAGATATTTAAGAATGTGATATATAAACATTTTATTCGTTTGTACCTTTATCAACTCTTGAGAGTTGACTTATAGGAATTATTTTATGTAAAATGAGGTGCTGAATTCACTGGTGAAAACCGCAATGTCCTATCTTCAACCGTTTAGGAGATCGAGTAAAATGGAGAATAATAGATATTTAAAAATGTGATATATAAACATTTTATTCGTTTGTACCTTTATCAACTCTTGAGAGTTAACTTAGAAGATTTATTTAATGTTAAATGAGGTGCTGAATCCACAGGTGAAAACCGCAATGTCCTATCTCTAACCGTTTAGGAGATCGAGTAAAATGGAGAATAATAGATATTTAAAAATGTGATATATAAGCAATTTATTCGTTTGTACGTTTATCAACTCTTGAGAGTAGACTTAAGGGACCTATATTATGTAAAATGAGGTGCTGAATCCACTGATGAAAACCGCAATGTCCTATCTTTGACCGTTTAGGTCATCGAATAAAATGGAGAATAATAGATATTCAAAAATGTGATATATAACCATTTTATTCGTTTGTACCTCTATCAACTTTTGAGAGTAGACTTATAGAACTTATTTTATGTAAAATGAGTTGCTGAATCCACTGGTGAAAACCGCCATGTCCAATGTTTAACCGATTAGGACATCGAGTAAAATGGAGAATAATAGATATTTAAAAATGTGATATATAAACCTTTTATTCGTTTGTACCTTTATCAACTTTTGAGAGTAGACTTATAGGACTTATTTTATGTAAAATAAGGTGCAGAATCCACTAGTGAAAACCGCAAAGTCCTATCTTTAACCGTTTAGGAGATCGAGTATAATGGAGAATAATAAATATTTTAAAATGTGGTATATAAACATTTTATGCGTTTGTACCTTTATCAACTCTTGAGAGTAGACTTATAGGACTTATTTTATGTAAAATGAGGTGCTGAATTTACTGGTAAAAACCGCAATGTCCTATCTTTAGCCGTTTAGGAGATCGAGTAAAATGGAAAATAATAGATATTTAAAAATGTGATATATAAACTTTTTTTTCGTTTGTACCTTTATTAACTCTTTAGAGTAGACTTATAGGACTTATTTTATGTAAAATGAGGTCTGAATCTACTGGTGAAAACCGCAATGTCCTATCTTTAACTGTTTAGGAGATCGAGTAAAATGGAGAATAATAGATATTTAAAAATGTGATATATAAACTTTTTTTTCGTTTGTACCTTTATTAACTCTTTAGAGTAGACTTATAGGACTTATTTTATGTAAAATGAGGTCTGAATCCACTGGTGAAAACCGCAATGTCCTAACTTTAACCGTTTAAGAGAAAGAGTAAAATGGAGAATAATAGATATTTAAGAATGTGATATATAAACATTTTATTCGTTTGTACCTTTATCAACTCTTGAGAGTTGACTTATAGGAATTATTTTATGTAAAATGAGGTGCTGAATTCACTGGTGAAAACCGCAATGTCCTATCTTCAACCGTTTAGGAGATCGAGTAAAATGGAGAATAATAGATATTTAAAAATGTGATATATAAATATTTTATTCGTTTGTTCCTTTATTAACTCTTTAGAGTAGACTTATAGGACTAAATTTATGTAAAATGAGGTGCTGAATCCACTGGGGAAAACCGCAATGTCCTATCTTTAACTGTTTAGGAGATCGAGTAAAATGGAGAATAATAGATATTTAAAAATGTGATATATAAACATTTTATTCGTTTGTACCTTTATCAACTCTTTAGAGTAGACTTATAGGACTTATTTTATGTAAAATAAGGTGCTGAATCCACTGGTGAAAACCGCAATGTCCTATCTTTGACCGTTAAGGTGATCGAATAAAATGGAGAATAATAGATATTTTAAAATGTGAAATATAACCATTTTATCCGTTTGTACCTTTATCAACTTTTGAGAATAGACTTATAGGACTTATTTTATGTAAAATGAGCTGCTGGATCCAGTGGTGAAAACCGCAATGTATTATCTTTGACCGTTTAGGTCATCGAATAAAATGGAGAATAATAGATATTTAAAAATGTCACATATAAACATTTTATTCGTTTGTACCTTTATTAACTCTTTAGAGTAGACTTATAGGAATTATTTTATGTAAAATAAGGTGCTGAATCCACTGGTAAAAACCGCAATGTCCTATCTTTAACCGTTTAGGAGATCGAGTAAAATGGATAATAATAGATATTTAAAAATGTGATATATAAACATTTTATTCGTTTGTACCTTTATCAACTCTTGAGAGTTAACTTAGAAGATTTATTTAATGTTAAATGAGGTGCTGAATCCACAGGTGAAAACCGCAATGTCCTATCTCTAACCGTTTAGGAGATCGAGTAAAATGGAGAATAATAGATATTTAAAAATGTGATATATAAGCATTTTATTCGTTTGTACGTTTATCAACTCTTGAGAGTAGACTTATGGGACCTATATTATGTAAAATGAGGTGCTGAATCCACTGATGAAAACCGCAATGTCCTATCTTTGACCGTTTAGGTCATCGAATAAAATGGAGAATAATAGATATTCAAAAATGTGATATATAACCATTATATTCGTTTGTACCTCTATCAACTTTTGAGAGTAGACTTATAGAACTTATTTTATGTAAAATGAGTTGCTGAATCCACTGGTGAAAACCGCCATGTCCAATGTTTAACCGATTAGGACATCGAGTAAAATGGAGAATAATAGATATTTAAAAATGTGATATATAAACCTTTTATTCGTTTGTACCTTTATCAACTTTTGAGAGTAGACTTATAGGACTTATTTTATGTAAAATAAGGTGCTGAATCCACTAGTGAAAACCGCAATGTCCTATCTTTAACCGTTTAGGACATCGAGTAAAATGGAAAATAATAGATATTTAAAAATGTGATATATATACATTTTATTCGGTTGTACCTCTATCAACTCTTGAGAGTAGACTTGTAGGACTTATTTTATGTAAAATAAGGTGCTGAATCCACTGGTAAAAACCGCAATGTCCTACCTTTAACCGTTTAGGAGATCGAGTAAAATGGATAATAATAGATATTTAAAAATGTGATATATAAACATTTTATTCGTTTGTACCTTTATCAACTCTTGAGAGTTAACTTAGAAAATTTATTTAATGATAAATGAGGTGCTGAATCCACAGGTGAAAACCGCAATGTCCTATCTCTAACCGTTTAGGAGATCGAGTAAAATGGAGAATAATAGATATTTAAAAATGTGATCTATAAGCATTTTATTCGTTTGTACGTTTATCAACTCTTGAGAGTAGACTTATGGGACTTATATTATGTAAAATGAGGTGCTGAATCCACTGATGAAAACCGCAATGTCCTATCTTAAACCGTTTAGGAGATCGAGTAAAATGGAGAATAATAGATATTTAAAAATGTGTTATATAAACATTTTATTCGTTTGTACCTTTATCAACACTTGAGAGTAGACTTATTGGACTTATTTAATGTAAAATGTGGTGCTGAATCCACTGATGAAAACCGCAATGTCCTATCTTTAACGGTTTAGGAGATCGAGTAAAATGGAGAATAATAGATATTTGAAAATGTGATATATAAACCTTTTATTCGTTTGTACCTTTATCAACTCTTAGAGTAGACTTATAGGACATATTTTATGTAAAATAAGGTGCTGAATCCACTGGTGAAAACCGCTATGTCCAATGTTTAACCGATTAGGTCATCGAGTAAAATGGAGAATAATAGATATTTAAAAATGTGATATATAAACCTTTTATTCGTTTGTACCTTTATCAACTTTTGAGAGTAGACTTATAGGACTTATTTTATGTAAAATAAGGTGCTGAATCCACTAGTGAAAACCGCAATGTCCTATCTTTAACCGTTTAGGACATCGAGTAAAATGGAAAATAATAGATATTTAAAAATGTGATATATATACATTTTATTCGGTTGTACCTCTATCAACTCTTGAGAGTAGACTTATAGGACTTATTTTAGGTAAAATAAGGTGCTGAATCCACTGGTGAAAACCGCAATGTCCTATCTTTAACCGTTTAAGAGAAAGAGTAAAATGAAGAATAATAGATATTTAAAAATGTGATATATAACCATTTTATTCGTTTGTACCTTTATCAACTCTTTAGAGTAGACTTATAGGAATTATTTTATGTAAAATCAGGTGCTAAATCCACTGGTGAAAACCGCAATGTCCTATCGTGAAGCGTTTAGGATATAGAGTGAAATGGAGAATAATAGATATTTAAAAATGTGATATATTAACATTTTTACCGTTTGTACCTTTATCAACTCGTTAGAGTAGACTTATAAGACTTATTTTATGTAAAATAAGGTGCTGAATCCACTGGTGAAAACCGCAATGTCCTATCTTTAACTGTTTAGGAGATCGAGTAAAATGAAGAATAATAGATATTTAAAAATGTGATATATAAACATTTTTTTCGTTTGTACCTTAATCAACTCTTTAGAGTAGACTTATAGGACTTATTTTATGTAAAATGAGGTGCTGAATCCACTGGTAAAAACCGCAATGTACTATCTTTAACCGTTTAGGAGATCGAGTAAAATGGAAAATAATAAATATTTAAAAATGTGATATATAAACATTTTATTCGTTTGTACCTTTATCAACTCTTGAGAGTTAACTTTGAAGATTTATTTAATGTAAAATGAGGTGCTGAATCCACTGGTGAAAACCGCAATGTCCTATCGTGAAGCGTTTAGGATATAGAGTGAAATGGAGAATAATAGATATTTAAAAATGTGATATATTAACATTTTTACCGTTTGTACCTTTACCAACTCGTTAGAGTAGACTTATAAGACTTATTTTATGTAAAATAAGGTGCTGAATCCACTGGTGAAAACCGCAATGTCCTATCTTTAACTGTTTAGGAGATCGAGTAAAATGAAGAATAATAGATATTTAAAAATGTGATATATAAACATTTTTTTCGTTTGTACCTTAATCAACTCTTTAGAGTAGACTTATAGGACTTATTTTATGTAAAATGAGGTGCTGAATCCACTGGTAAAAACCGCAATGTACTATCTTTAACCGTTTAGGAGATCGAGTAAAATGGAAAATAATAAATATTTAAAAATGTGATATATAAACATTTTATTCGTTTGTACCTTTATCAACTCTTGAGAGTTAACTTTGAAGATTTATTTAATGTAAAATGAGGTGCTGAATCCACTGGTAAAAACCGCAATGTCCTATCTTTAACCGTTTAGGAGATCGAGTAAAATGGAGAATAATAGATATTTAAAAATGTGATATATATACATTTTATTAGTTTGTACCTTCATCAGCTCTTGAGAGTAGACTTATAGGACTTATTTTATGTAAAATGAGGTGCTGAATCCACTGGTGAAAACCGCAATGTCCTAACTTTAACCGTTTAAGAGAAAGAGTAAAATGGAAAATAATATATATTTAAAAATGTGATATATAACCATTTTATTCGTTTGTACCTTTATCAACTCTTTAGAGTAGACTTATAGGACTAAATTTATGTAAAATGAGGTGCTGAATCCACTGGTGAAAACCGCAATGTCCTATCTTTAACTGTTTAGGAGATCGAGTAAAATGGAGAATAATAGATATTTAAAAATGTGATATATAAACATTTTATTTGTTTGTACCTTTATCAACTCTTTAGAGTAGACTTATATTACTTATTTTATGTAAAATAAGGTGCTGAATCCACTGGTGAAAACCGCAATGTCCTATCTTTGACCGTTTAGGTGATCGAATAAAATAGAGAATAATAGATATTTTAAAATGTGAAATATAACCATTTTATTCGTTTGTACTTTTATCAACTTTTGAGAGTTGACTTATAGGAATTATTTTATGTAAAATGAGGTGCTGAATTCACTGGTGAAAACCGCAATGTCCTATCTTCAACCGTTTAGAAGATCGAGTGAAATGGAGAATAATAGATATTTAAAAATGTGATATATAAACATTTTTTTCGTTTGTACCTTTATCAACTTTTGAGATAAGACTTATAGGACTTATTTTATGTAAAATGAGGTGCTGAATCCACTGGTAAAAACCGCAATGTACTATCTTTGACCGTTTAGGTGATTGAGTAAAATGGTGAATAATAGGTATTTAAAAATGTGATATATAACCATTTTATTCGTTTGTTCCTTTATTAACTCTTTAGAGTAGACTTATAGGACTTATTTTATGTAAAATAAGGTCTGAATCCACTGGTAAAAACCGCAATGTCCTATCTTTAACTGTTTAGGAGATCGAGTAAAATGGAGAATAATAGATATTTAAGAATGTGATATATAAACATTTTATTCGTTTGTACCTTTATCAACTCTTGAGAGTTGACTTATAGGAATTATTTTATGTAAAATGAGGTGCTGAATTCACTGGTGAAAACCGCAATGTCCTATCTTCAACCGTTTAGGAGATCGAGTAAAATGGAGAATAATAGATATTTAAAAATGTGATATATAAACATTTTATTCGTTTGTACCTTTATCAACTCTTGAGAGTTAACTTAGAAGATTTATTTAATGTTAAATGAGGTGCTGAATCCACAGGTGAAAACCGCAATGTCCTATCTCTAACCGTTTAGGAGATCGAGTAAAATGGAGAATAATAGATATTTAAAAATGTGATATATAAGCAATTTATTCGTTTGTACGTTTATCAACTCTTGAGAGTAGACTTAAGGGACCTATATTATGTAAAATGAGGTGCTGAATCCACTGATGAAAACCGCAATGTCCTATCTTTGACCGTTTAGGTCATCGAATAAAATGGAGAATAATAGATATTCAAAAATGTGATATATAACCATTTTATTCGTTTGTACCTCTATCAACTTTTGAGAGTAGACTTATAGAACTTATTTTATGTAAAATGAGTTGCTGAATCCACTGGTGAAAACCGCCATGTCCAATGTTTAACCGATTAGGACATCGAGTAAAATGGAGAATAATAGATATTTAAAAATGTGATATATAAACCTTTTATTCGTTTGTACCTTTATCAACTTTTGAGAGTAGACTTATAGGACTTATTTTATGTAAAATAAGGTGCAGAATCCACTAGTGAAAACCGCAAAGTCCTATCTTTAACCGTTTAGGAGATCGAGTATAATGGAGAATAATAAATATTTTAAAATGTGGTATATAAACATTTTATGCGTTTGTACCTTTATCAACTCTTGAGAGTAGACTTATAGGACTTATTTTATGTAAAATGAGGTGCTGAATTTACTGGTAAAAACCGCAATGTCCTATCTTTAGCCGTTTAGGAGATCGAGTAAAATGGAAAATAATAGATATTTAAAAATGTGATATATAAACTTTTTTTTCGTTTGTACCTTTATTAACTCTTTAGAGTAGACTTATAGGACTTATTTTATGTAAAATGAGGTCTGAATCCACTGGTGAAAACCGCAATGTCCTATCTTTAACTGTTTAGGAGATCGAGTAAAATGGAGAATAATAGATATTTAAAAATGTGATATATAAACTTTTTTTTCGTTTGTACCTTTATTAATTCTTTAGAGTAGACTTATAGGACTTATTTTATGTAAAATGAGGTCTGAATCCACTGGTGAAAACCGCAATGTCCTAACTTTAACCGTTTAAGAGAAAGAGTAAAATGGAGAATAATAGATATTTAAGAATGTGATATATAAACATTTTATTCGTTTGTACCTTTATCAACTCTTGAGAGTTGACTTATAGGAATTATTTTATGTAAAATGAGGTGCTGAATTCACTGGTGAAAACCGCAATGTCCTATCTTCAACCGTTTAGGAGATCGAGTAAAATGGAGAATAATAGATATTTAAAAATGTGATATATAAATATTTTATTCGTTTGTTCCTTTATTAACTCTTTAGAGTAGACTTATAGGACTAAATTTATGTAAAATGAGGTGCTGAATCCACTGGGGAAAACCGCAATGTCCTATCTTTAACTGTTTAGGAGATCGAGTAAAATGGAGAATAATAGATATTTAAAAATGTGATATATAAACATTTTATTCGTTTGTACCTTTATCAACTCTTTAGAGTAGACTTATAGGACTTATTTTATGTAAAATAAGGTGCTGAATCCACTGGTGAAAACCGCAATGTCCTATCTTTGACCGTTAAGGTGATCGAATAAAATGGAGAATAATAGATATTTTAAAATGTGAAATATAACCATTTTATCCGTTTGTACCTTTATCAACTTTTGAGAATAGACTTATAGGACTTATTTTATGTAAAATGAGCTGCTGGATCCAGTGGTGAAAACCGCAATGTATTATCTTTGACCGTTTAGGTCATCGAATAAAATGGAGAATAATAGATATTTAAAAATGTCACATATAAACATTTTATTCGTTTGTACCTTTATTAACTCTTTAGAGTAGACTTATAGGAATTATTTTATGTAAAATAAGGTGCTGAATCCACTGGTAAAAACCGCAATGTCCTATCTTTAACCGTTTAGGAGATCGAGTAAAATGGATAATAATAGATATTTAAAAATGTGATATATAAACATTTTATTCGTTTGTACCTTTATCAACTCTTGAGAGTTAACTTAGAAGATTTATTTAATGTTAAATGAGGTGCTGAATCCACAGGTGAAAACCGCAATGTCCTATCTCTAACCGTTTAGGAGATCGAGTAAAATGGAGAATAATAGATATTTAAAAATGTGATATATAAGCATTTTATTCGTTTGTACGTTTATCAACTCTTGAGAGTAGACTTATGGGACCTATATTATGTAAAATGAGGTGCTGAATCCACTGATGAAAACCGCAATGTCCTATCTTTGACCGTTTAGGTCATCGAATAAAATGGAGAATAATAGATATTCAAAAATGTGATATATAACCATTATATTCGTTTGTACCTCTATCAACTTTTGAGAGTAGACTTATAGAACTTATTTTATGTAAAATGAGTTGCTGAATCCACTGGTGAAAACCGCCATGTCCAATGTTTAACCGATTAGGACATCGAGTAAAATGGAGAATAATAGATATTTAAAAATGTGATATATAAACCTTTTATTCGTTTGTACCTTTATCAACTTTTGAGAGTAGACTTATAGGACTTATTTTATGTAAAATAAGGTGCTGAATCCACTAGTGAAAACCGCAATGTCCTATCTTTAACCGTTTAGGACATCGAGTAAAATGGAAAATAATAGATATTTAAAAATGTGATATATATACATTTTATTCGGTTGTACCTCTATCAACTCTTGAGAGTAGACTTGTAGGACTTATTTTATGTAAAATAAGGTGCTGAATCCACTGGTAAAAACCGCAATGTCCTACCTTTAACCGTTTAGGAGATCGAGTAAAATGGATAATAATAGATATTTAAAAATGTGATATATAAACATTTTATTCGTTTGTACCTTTATCAACTCTTGAGAGTTAACTTAGAAAATTTATTTAATGATAAATGAGGTGCTGAATCCACAGGTGAAAACCGCAATGTCCTATCTCTAACCGTTTAGGAGATCGAGTAAAATGGAGAATAATAGATATTTAAAAATGTGATCTATAAGCATTTTATTCGTTTGTACGTTTATCAACTCTTGAGAGTAGACTTATAGGACTTATTTTATGTAAAATGAGCTGCTGGATCCAGTGGTGAAAACCGCAATGTATTATCTTTGACCGTTTAGGTCATCGAATAAAATGGAGAATAATAGATATTTAAAAATGTCACATATAAACATTTTATTCGTTTGTACCTTTATTAACTCTTTAGAGTAGACTTATAGGAATTATTTTATGTAAAATAAGGTGCTGAATCCACTGGTGAAAACCGCAATGTCCTATCTTTAACTGTTTAGGAGATCGAGTAAAATGGAGAATAATAGATATTTAAAAATGTGATATATAAACATTTTATTTGTTTGTACCTTTATCAACTCTTTAGAGTAGACTTATATTACTTATTTTATGTAAAATAAGGTGCTGAATCCACTGGTGAAAACCGCAATGTCCTATCTTTGACCGTTTAGGTGATCGAATAAAATAGAGAATAATAGATATTTTAAAATGTGAAATATAACCATTTTATTCGTTTGTACTTTTATCAACTTTTGAGAGTTGACTTATAGGAATTATTTTATGTAAAATGAGGTGCTGAATTCACTGGTGAAAACCGCAATGTCCTATCTTCAACCGTTTAGAAGATCGAGTGAAATGGAGAATAATAGATATTTAAAAATGTGATATATAAACATTTTTTTCGTTTGTACCTTTATCAACTTTTGAGATAAGACTTATAGGACTTATTTTATGTAAAATGAGGTGCTGAATCCACTGGTAAAAACCGCAATGTACTATCTTTGACCGTTTAGGTGATTGAGTAAAATGGTGAATAATAGGTATTTAAAAATGTGATATATAACCATTTTATTCGTTTGTTCCTTTATTAACTCTTTAGAGTAGACTTATAGGACTTATTTTATGTAAAATAAGGTCTGAATCCACTGGTAAAAACCGCAATGTCCTATCTTTAACTGTTTAGGAGATCGAGTAAAATGGAGAATAATAGATATTTAAGAATGTGATATATAAACATTTTATTCGTTTGTACCTTTATCAACTCTTGAGAGTTGACTTATAGGAATTATTTTATGTAAAATGAGGTGCTGAATTCACTGGTGAAAACCGCAATGTCCTATCTTCAACCGTTTAGGAGATCGAGTAAAATGGAGAATAATAGATATTTAAAAATGTGATATATAAACATTTTATTCGTTTGTACCTTTATCAACTCTTGAGAGTTAACTTAGAAGATTTATTTAATGTTAAATGAGGTGCTGAATCCACAGGTGAAAACCGCAATGTCCTATCTCTAACCGTTTAGGAGATCGAGTAAAATGGAGAATAATAGATATTTAAAAATGTGATATATAAGCAATTTATTCGTTTGTACGTTTATCAACTCTTGAGAGTAGACTTAAGGGACCTATATTATGTAAAATGAGGTGCTGAATCCACTGATGAAAACCGCAATGTCCTATCTTTGACCGTTTAGGTCATCGAATAAAATGGAGAATAATAGATATTCAAAAATGTGATATATAACCATTTTATTCGTTTGTACCTCTATCAACTTTTGAGAGTAGACTTATAGAACTTATTTTATGTAAAATGAGTTGCTGAATCCACTGGTGAAAACCGCCATGTCCAATGTTTAACCGATTAGGACATCGAGTAAAATGGAGAATAATAGATATTTAAAAATGTGATATATAAACCTTTTATTCGTTTGTACCTTTATCAACTTTTGAGAGTAGACTTATAGGACTTATTTTATGTAAAATAAGGTGCAGAATCCACTAGTGAAAACCGCAAAGTCCTATCTTTAACCGTTTAGGAGATCGAGTATAATGGAGAATAATAAATATTTTAAAATGTGGTATATAAACATTTTATGCGTTTGTACCTTTATCAACTCTTGAGAGTAGACTTATAGGACTTATTTTATGTAAAATGAGGTGCTGAATTTACTGGTAAAAACCGCAATGTCCTATCTTTAGCCGTTTAGGAGATCGAGTAAAATGGAAAATAATAGATATTTAAAAATGTGATATATAAACTTTTTTTTCGTTTGTACCTTTATTAACTCTTTAGAGTAGACTTATAGGACTTATTTTATGTAAAATGAGGTCTGAATCCACTGGTGAAAACCGCAATGTCCTATCTTTAACTGTTTAGGAGATCGAGTAAAATGGAGAATAATAGATATTTAAAAATGTGATATATAAACTTTTTTTTCGTTTGTACCTTTATTAATTCTTTAGAGTAGACTTATAGGACTTATTTTATGTAAAATGAGGTCTGAATCCACTGGTGAAAACCGCAATGTCCTAACTTTAACCGTTTAAGAGAAAGAGTAAAATGGAGAATAATAGATATTTAAGAATGTGATATATAAACATTTTATTCGTTTGTACCTTTATCAACTCTTGAGAGTTGACTTATAGGAATTATTTTATGTAAAATGAGGTGCTGAATTCACTGGTGAAAACCGCAATGTCCTATCTTCAACCGTTTAGGAGATCGAGTAAAATGGAGAATAATAGATATTTAAAAATGTGATATATAAATATTTTATTCGTTTGTTCCTTTATTAACTCTTTAGAGTAGACTTATAGGACTAAATTTATGTAAAATGAGGTGCTGAATCCACTGGGGAAAACCGCAATGTCCTATCTTTAACTGTTTAGGAGATCGAGTAAAATGGAGAATAATAGATATTTAAAAATGTGATATATAAACATTTTATTCGTTTGTACCTTTATCAACTCTTTAGAGTAGACTTATAGGACTTATTTTATGTAAAATAAGGTGCTGAATCCACTGGTGAAAACCGCAATGTCCTATCTTTGACCGTTAAGGTGATCGAATAAAATGGAGAATAATAGATATTTTAAAATGTGAAATATAACCATTTTATCCGTTTGTACCTTTATCAACTTTTGAGAATAGACTTATAGGACTTATTTTATGTAAAATGAGCTGCTGGATCCAGTGGTGAAAACCGCAATGTATTATCTTTGACCGTTTAGGTCATCGAATAAAATGGAGAATAATAGATATTTAAAAATGTCACATATAAACATTTTATTCGTTTGTACCTTTATTAACTCTTTAGAGTAGACTTATAGGAATTATTTTATGTAAAATAAGGTGCTGAATCCACTGGTAAAAACCGCAATGTCCTATCTTTAACCGTTTAGGAGATCGAGTAAAATGGATAATAATAGATATTTAAAAATGTGATATATAAACATTTTATTCGTTTGTACCTTTATCAACTCTTGAGAGTTAACTTAGAAGATTTATTTAATGTTAAATGAGGTGCTGAATCCACAGGTGAAAACCGCAATGTCCTATCTCTAACCGTTTAGGAGATCGAGTAAAATGGAGAATAATAGATATTTAAAAATGTGATATATAAGCATTTTATTCGTTTGTACGTTTATCAACTCTTGAGAGTAGACTTATGGGACCTATATTATGTAAAATGAGGTGCTGAATCCACTGATGAAAACCGCAATGTCCTATCTTTGACCGTTTAGGTCATCGAATAAAATGGAGAATAATAGATATTCAAAAATGTGATATATAACCATTATATTCGTTTGTACCTCTATCAACTTTTGAGAGTAGACTTATAGAACTTATTTTATGTAAAATGAGTTGCTGAATCCACTGGTGAAAACCGCCATGTCCAATGTTTAACCGATTAGGACATCGAGTAAAATGGAGAATAATAGATATTTAAAAATGTGATATATAAACCTTTTATTCGTTTGTACCTTTATCAACTTTTGAGAGTAGACTTATAGGACTTATTTTATGTAAAATAAGGTGCTGAATCCACTAGTGAAAACCGCAATGTCCTATCTTTAACCGTTTAGGACATCGAGTAAAATGGAAAATAATAGATATTTAAAAATGTGATATATATACATTTTATTCGGTTGTACCTCTATCAACTCTTGAGAGTAGACTTGTAGGACTTATTTTATGTAAAATAAGGTGCTGAATCCACTGGTAAAAACCGCAATGTCCTACCTTTAACCGTTTAGGAGATCGAGTAAAATGGATAATAATAGATATTTAAAAATGTGATATATAAACATTTTATTCGTTTGTACCTTTATCAACTCTTGAGAGTTAACTTAGAAAATTTATTTAATGATAAATGAGGTGCTGAATCCACAGGTGAAAACCGCAATGTCCTATCTCTAACCGTTTAGGAGATCGAGTAAAATGGAGAATAATAGATATTTAAAAATGTGATCTATAAGCATTTTATTCGTTTGTACGTTTATCAACTCTTGAGAGTAGACTTATGGGACTTATATTATGTAAAATGAGGTGCTGAATCCACTGATGAAAACCGCAATGTCCTATCTTAAACCGTTTAGGAGATCGAGTAAAATGGAGAATAATAGATATTTAAAAATGTGTTATATAAACATTTTATTCGTTTGTACCTTTATCAACACTTGAGAGTAGACTTATTGGACTTATTTAATGTAAAATGTGGTGCTGAATCCACTGATGAAAACCGCAATGTCCTATCTTTAACGGTTTAGGAGATCGAGTAAAATGGAGAATAATAGATATTTGAAAATGTGATATATAAACCTTTTATTCGTTTGTACCTTTATCAACTCTTAGAGTAGACTTATAGTACATATTTTATGTAAAATAAGGTGCTGAATCCACTGGTGAAAACCGCTATGTCCAATGTTTAACCGATTAGGTCATCGAGTAAAATGGAGAATAATAGATATTTAAAAATGTGATATATAAACCTTTTATTCGTTTGTACCTTTATCAACTTTTGAGAGTAGACTTATAGGACTTATTTTATGTAAAATAAGGTGCTGAATCCACTAGTGAAAACCGCAATGTCCTATCTTTAACCGTTTAGGACATCGAGTAAAATGGAAAATAATAGATATTTAAAAATGTGATATTTATACATTTTATTCGGTTGTACCTCTATCAACTCTTGAGAGTAGACTTATAGGACTTATTTTAGGTAAAATAAGGTGCTGAATCCACTGGTGAAAACCGCAATGTCCTATCTTTAACCGTTTAAGAGAAAGAGTAAAATGGAGAATAATAGATATTTAAAAATGTGATATATAACCATTTTATTCGTTTGTACCTTTATCAACTCTTTAGAGTAGACTTATAGGAATTATTTTATGTAAAATCAGGTGCTAAATCCACTGGTGAAAACCGCAATGTCCTATCGTGAAGCGTTTAGGATATAGAGTGAAATGGAGAATAATAGATATTTAAAAATGTGATATATTAACATTTTTACCGTTTGTACCTTTATCAACTCGTTAGAGTAGACTTATAAGACTTATTTTATGTAAAATAAGGTGCTGAATCCACTGGTGAAAACCGCAATGTCCTATCTTTAACTGTTTAGGAGATCGAGTAAAATGAAGAATAATAGATATTTAAAAATGTGATATATAAACATTTTTTTCGTTTGTACCTTAATCAACTCTTTAGAGTAGACTTATAGGACTTATTTTATGTAAAATGAGGTGCTGAATCCACTGGTAAAAACCGCAATGTACTATCTTTAACCGTTTAGGAGATCGAGTAAAATGGAAAATAATAAATATTTAAAAATGTGATATATAAACATTTTATTCGTTTGTACCTTTATCAACTCTTGAGAGTTAACTTTGAAGATTTATTTAATGTAAAATGAGGTGCTGAATCCACTGGTAAAAACCGCAATGTCCTATCTTTAACCGTTTAGGAGATCGAGTATAATGGAGAATAATAAATATTTTAAAATGTGGTATATAAACATTTTATGCGTTTGTACCTTTATCAACTTTTGAGAGTAGACTTATAGGACTTATTTTATGTAAAATAAGGTGCTGAATCCACTAGTGAAAACCGCAAAGTCCTATCTTTAACCGTTTAGGAGATCGAGTATAATGGAGAATAAAAAATATTTTAAAATGTGGTATATAAACATTTTATGCGTTTGTACCTTTATCAACTCTTGAGAGTAGACTTATAGGACTTATTTTATGTAAAATGAGGTGCTGAATTTACTGGTAAAAACCGCAATGTCCTATCTTTAGCCGTTTAGGAGATCGAGTAAAATGGAAAATAATAGATATTTAAAAATGTGATATATAAACTTTTTTTTCGTTTGTACCTTTATTAACTCTTTAGAGTAGACTTATAGGACTTATTTTATGTAAAATGAGGTGCTGAATCCACTGGTGAAAACCGCAATGTCCTAACTTTAACCGTTTAAGAGAAAGAGTAAAATGGAAAATAATATATATTTAAAAATGTGATATATAACCATTTTATTCGTTTGTACCTTTATCAACTCTTTAGAGTAGACTTATAGGACTTATTTTATGTAAAATGAGGTGCTGAATTTACTGGTAAAAACCGCAATGTCCTATCTTTAGCCGTTTAGGAGATCGAGTAAAATGGAAAATAATAGATATTTAAAAATGTGATATATAAACTTTTTTTTCGTTTGTACCTTTATTAACTCTTTAGAGTAGACTTATAGGACTTATTTTATGTAAAATGAGGTGCTGAATCCACTGGTGAAAACCGCAATGTCCTAACTTTAACCGTTTAAGAGAAAGAGTAAAATGGAAAATAATATATATTTAAAAATGTGATATATAACCATTTTATTCGTTTGTACCTTTATCAACTCTTTAGAGTAGACTTATAGGACTTATTTTATGTAAAATGAGGTGCTGAATCCAATGGTGAAAACCGCAATGTCCTATCTTTGACCGTTTAGGTGATTGAGTGAAATAGAGAATAATAGGTATTTAAAAATGTGATATATAACCATTTTATTCGTTTGTACCTTTATCAACTCTTTGGAGTAGACTTATTGAACTTATTTTATGTAAAATGAGGTGCTGAATCCACCGGTGAAAACCGCAATGTCCTATCTTTAACCGTTTAGGAGATCGAGTGAAATGGAGAATAATAGATATTTAAAAATGTGATATATAAATATTTTATTCGTTTGTACCTTTATCAACTCTTGAGAGTTAACTTTGAAGATTTAATAATGTAAAATGAGGTGCTGAATCCACTGGTGAAAACCGCAAAGTCCTATCTTTAACCGTTTAGGAGATCGAGTATAATGGAGAATAATAAATATTTTAAAATGTGGTATATAAACATTTTATGCGTTTGTACCTTTATCAACTTTTGAGAGTAGACTTATAGGACTTATTTTATGTAAAATAAGGTGCTGAATCCACTAGTGAAAACCGCAAAGTCCTATCTTTAACCGTTTAGGAGATCGAGTATAATGGAGAATAAAAAATATTTTAAAATGTGGTATATAAACATTTTATGCGTTTGTACCTTTATCAACTCTTGAGAGTAGACTTATAGGACTTATTTTATGTAAAATGAGGTGCTGAATTTACTGGTAAAAACCGCAATGTCCTATCTTTAGCCGTTTAGGAGATCGAGTAAAATGGAAAATAATAGATATTTAAAAATGTGATATATAAACTTTTTTTTCGTTTGTACCTTTATTAACTCTTTAGAGTAGACTTATAGGACTTATTTTATGTAAAATGAGGTGCTGAATCCACTGGTGAAAACCGCAATGTCCTAACTTTAACCGTTTAAGAGAAAGAGTAAAATGGAAAATAATATATATTTAAAAATGTGATATATAACCATTTTATTCGTTTGTACCTTTATCAACTCTTTAGAGTAGACTTATAGGACTTATTTTATGTAAAATGAGGTCTGAATCCACTGGTGAAAACCGCAATGTCCTATCTTTAACTGTTTAGGAGATCGAGTAAAATGGAGAATAATAGATATTTAAGAATGTGATATATAAACATTATATTCGTTTGTACCTTTATCAACTCTTGAGATTTGACTTATAGGAATTATTTTATGTAAAATGAGGTGCTGAATTCACTGGTGAAAACCGCAATGTCCTATCTTCAACCGTTTAGGAGATCGAGTAAAATGGAGAATAATAGATATTTAAAAATGTGATATATAAATATTTTATTCGTTTGTTCCTTTATTAACTCTTTAGAGTAGACTTATAGGACTAAATTTATGTAAAATGAGGTGCTGAATCCACTGGGGAAAACCGCAATGTCCTATCTTTAACTGTTTAGGAGATCGAGTAAAATGGAGAATAATAGATATTTAAAAATGTGATATATAAACATTTTATTCGTTTGTACCTTTATCAACTCTTTAGAGTAGACTTATAGGACTTATTTTATGTAAAATAAGGTGCTGAATCCACTGGTGAAAACCGCAATGTCCTATCTTTGACCGTTAAGGTGATCGAATAAAATGGAGAATAATAGATATTTTAAAATGTGAAATATAACCATTTTATCCGTTTGTACCTTTATCAACTTTTGAGAATAGACTTATAGGACTTATTTTATGTAAAATGAGCTGCTGGATCCAGTGGTGAAAACCGCAATGTATTATCTTTGACCGTTTAGGTCATCGAATAGAATGGAGAATAATAGATATTTAAAAATGTCACATATAAACATTTTATTCGTTTGTACCTTTATTAACTCTTTAGAGTAGACTTATAGGAATTATTTTATGTAAAATAAGGTGCTGAATCCACTGGTAATAACCGCAATGTCCTATCTTTAACCGTTTAGGAGATCGAGTAAAATGGATAATAATAGATATTTAAAAATGTGATATATAAACATTTTATTCGTTTGTACCTTTATCAACTCTTGAGAGTTAACTTAGAAGATTTATTTAATGTTAAATGAGGTGCTGAATCCACAGGTGAAAACCGCAATGTCCTATCTCTAACCGTTTAGGAGATCGAGTAAAATGGAGAATAATAGATATTTAAAAATGTGATATATAAGCATTTTATTCGTTTGTACGTTTATCAACTCTTGAGAGTAGACTTATGGGACCTATATTATGTAAAATGAGGTGCTGAATCCACTGATGAAAACCGCAATGTCCTATCTTTGACCGTTTAGGTCATCGAATAAAATGGAGAATAATAGATATTCAAAAATGTGATATATAACCATTATATTCGTTTGTACCTCTATCAACTTTTGAGAGTAGACTAATAGAACTTATTTTATGTAAAATGAGTTGCTGAATCCACTGGTGAAAACCGCCATGTCCAATGTTTAACCGATTAGGACATCGAGTAAAATGGAGAATAATAGATATTTAAAAATGTGATATATAAACCTTTTATTCGTTTGTACCTTTATCAACTTTTGAGAGTAGACTTATAGGACTTATTTTATGTAAAATAAGGTGCTGAATCCACTAGTGAAAACCGCAATGTCCTATCTTTAACCGTTTAGGACATCGAGTAAAATGGAAAATAATAGATATTTAAAAATGTGATATATATACATTTTATTCGGTTGTACCTCTATCAACTCTTGAGAGTAGACTTATAGGACTTATTTTATGTAAAATAAGGTGCTGAATCCACTGGTAAAAACCGCAATGTCCTACCTTTAACCGTTTAGGAGATCGAGTAAAATGGATAATAATAGATATTTAAAAATGTGATATATAAACATTTTATTCGTTTGTACCTTTATCAACTCTTGAGAGTTAACTTAGAAAATTTATTTAATGATAAATGAGGTGCTGAATCCACAGGTGAAAACCGCAATGTCCTATCTCTAACCGTTTAGGAGATCGAGTAAAATGGAGAATAATAGATATTTAAAAATGTGATCTATAAGCATTTTATTCGTTTGTACGTTTATCAACTCTTGAGAGTAGACTTATGGGACTTATATTATGTAAAATGAGGTGTTGAATCCACTGATAAAAACCGCAATGTCCTATCTTAAACCGTTTAGGAGATCGAGTAAAATGGAGAATAATAGATATTTAAAAATGTGTTATATAAACATTTTATTCGTTTGTACCTTTATCAACACTTGAGAGTAGACTTATTGGACTTATTTAATGTAAAATGTGGTGCTGAATCCACTGATGAAAACCGCAATGTCCTATCTTTAACGGTTTAGGAGATCGAGTAAAATGGAGAATAATAGATATTTGAAAATGTGGTATATAAACCTTTTATTCGTTTGTACCTTTATCAACTCTTAGAGTAGACTTATAGGACATATTTTATGTAAAATAAGGTGCTGAATCCACTGGTGAAAACCGCCATGTCCAATGTTTAACCGATTAGGTCATCGAGTAAAATGGAGAATAATAGATATTTAAAAATGTGATATATAAACCTTTTATTCGTTTGTACCTTTATCAACTTTTGAGAGTAGACTTATAGGACTTATTTTATGTAAAATAAGGTGCTGAATCCACTAGTGAAAACCGCAATGTCCTATCTTTAACCGTTTAAGAGAAAGAGTAAAATGGAGAATAATAGATATTTAAAAATGTGATATATAACCATTTTATTCGTTTGTACCTTTATCAACTCTTTAGAGTAGACTTATAGGAATTATTTTATGTAAAATCAGGTGCTAAATCCACTGGTGAAAACCGCAATGTCCTATCGTGAAGCGTTTAGGATATAGAGTGAAATGGAGAATAATAGATATTTAAAAATGTGATATATTAACATTTTTACCGTTTGTACCTTTATCAACTCGTTAGAGTAGACTTATAAGACTTATTTTATGTAAAATAAGGTGCTGAATCCACTGGTAAAAACCGCAATGTACTATCTTTAACCGTTTAGGAGATCGAGTAAAATGGAAAATAATAAATATTTAAAAATGTGATATATAAACATTTTATTCGTTTGTACCTTTATCAACTCTTGAGAGTTAACTTTGAAGATTTATTTAATGTAAAATGAGGTGCTGAATCCACTGGTAAAAACCGCAATGTCCTATCTTTAACCGTTTAGGAGATCGAGTAAAATGGAGAATAATAGATATTTAAAAATGTGATATATATACATTTTATTAGTTTGTACCTTCATCAACTCTTGAGAGTAGGCTTATAGGACTTATTTTATGTAAAATGAGGTGCTGAATCCCCTGGTGAAAACCGCAAAGTCCTATCTTTAACCGTTTAGGAGATCGAGTATAATGGAGAATAATAAATATTTTAAAATGTGGTATATAAACATTTTATGCGTTTGTACCTTTATCAACTCTTGAGAGTAGACTTATAGGACTTATTTTATGTAAAATGAGGTGCTGAATTTACTGGTAAAAACCGCAATGTCCTATCTTTAGCCGTTTAGGAGATCGAGTAAAATGGAAAATAATAGATATTTAAAAATGTGATATATAAACTTTTTTTTCGTTTGTACCTTTATTAACTCTTTAGAGTAGACTTATAGGACTAAATTTATGTAAAATGAGGTGCTGAATCCACTGGTGAAAACCGCAATGTCCTATCTTTAACTGTTTAGGAGATCGAGTAAAATGGAGAATAATAGATATTTAAAAATGTGATATATAAACATTTTATTCGTTTGTACCTTTATCAACTTTTGAGAGTAGACTTATAGGACTTATTTTATGTAAAATGAGCTGCTGGAACCAGTGGTGAAAACCGCAATGTATTATCTTTAACTGTTTAGGAGATCGAGTAAAATGAAGAATAATAGATATTTAAAAATGTGATATATAAACATTTTTTTCGTTTGTACCTTAATCAACTCTTTAGAGTAGACTTATAGGACTTATTTTATGTAAAATAAGGTGCTGAATCCACTGGTGAAAACCGCAATGTCCTATCTTTGACCGTTTAGGTGATCGAATAAAATAGAGAATAATAGATATTTTAAAATGTGAAATATAACCATTTTATTCGTTTGTACCTTTATCAACTCTTTAGAGTAGACTTAAAGGACTAAATTTATGTAAAATGAGGTGCTGAATCCACTGGTGAAAACCGCAATGTCCTATCTTTAACTGTTTAGGAGATCGAGTAAAATGGAGAATAATAGATATTTAAAAATGTGATATATAAACATTTTATTCGTTTGTACCTTTATCAACTTTTGAGAGTAGACTTATAGGACTTATTTTATGTAAAATGAGCTGCTGGAACCAGTGGTGAAAACCGCAATGTATTATCTTTATCTGTTTAGGAGATCGAGTAAAATGAAGAATAATAGATATTTAAAAATGTGATATATAAACATTTTTTTCGTTTGTACCTTAATCAACTCTTTAGAGTAGACTTATAGGACTTATTTTATGTAAAATAAGGTGCTGAATCCACTGGTGAAAACCGCAATGTCCTATCTTTGACCGTTTAGGTGATCGAATAAAATAGAGAATAATAGATATTTTAAAATGTGAAATATAACCATTTTATTCGTTTGTACCTTTATCAACTTTTGAGAGTAGACTTATAGGACTTATTTTATGTAAAATGAGCTGCTGGATCCAGTGGAGAAAACCGCAATGTATTATCTTTAAGCGTTTAGGAGATCGAGTAAAATTTAGAGTAATAGATATTTAAAAATGTCATACATAAACATTTTATTCGTTTGTACCTTTATCAACTCTTTAGAGTAGACTTTTAGCAATTATTTTATGTAAAATAAGGTGCTGAATCCACTGGTGAAAACCGCAATGTCCTATCTTTAACCGATTAGGACATCGAGTAAAATGGAGAATAATTGATATTTAAAAATGTGATATATAAACCTTTTATTCGTTTGAACCTTTATCAACTTTTGAGAGTAGACTTATAGGACTTATTTTATGTAAAATAAGGTGCTGAATCCACTGGTGAAAACCGCAATGTCCTATCTTCAACCGTTTAGGAGATCGAGTGAAATGGAGAATAATAGATATTTAAAAATGTGATATATAAACATTTTATTCGGTCGTACCTTTATCAACTCTTGAGAGTAGACTTATAGGAATTATTTTATGTAAAATAAGGTGCTGAATCCACTGGTGAAAACCGCAATGTCCTATCTTCAACCGTTTAGGAGATCGAGTGAAATGGAGAATAATAGATATTTAAAAATGTGATATATAAACATTTTATTCGGTCGTACCTTTATCAACTCTTGAGAGTAGACTTATAGGAATTATTTTATGTAAAATGAGGTGCTGAATACACTGGTGAAAACCGCAATGTCCTATCGTGAACCGATTAGGTGATAGAGTGAAATGGAGAATAATAAATATTTAAAAATGTGATATATTAACATTTTTTCCGTTTGTACCTTTATCAACTCGTTAGAGTAGACTTATAAGACTTACTTTATGTAAAATAATATGCTGAATCCACTGGTGAAAACCGCAATGTCCTATCTTTAACTGTTTAGGAGATCGAGTAAAATGAAGAATAATAGATATTTAAAAATGTGATATATAAACATTTTTTTCGTTTGTACCTTAATCAACTCTTGAGGGTGGACTTATAGGCCTTATATTATGTAAAATGAGGTGCTGAATCCACTGGGGAAAACCGCAATGTCCTATCTTTAACTGTTTAGGAGATCGAGTAAAATGGAGAATAATAGATATTTAAAAATGTGATATATAAACATTTTATTCGTTTGTACCTTTATCAACTCTTTAGAGTAGACTTATAGGACTTATTTTATGTAAAATAAGGTGCTGAATCCACTGGTGAAAACCGCAATGTCCTATCTTTGACCGTTAAGGTGATCGAATAAAATGGAGAATAATAGATATTTTAAAATGTGAAATATAACCATTTTATCCGTTTGTACCTTTATCAACTTTTGAGAATAGACTTATAGGACTTATTTTATGTAAAATGAGCTGCTGGATCCAGTGGTGAAAACCGCAATGTATTATCTTTGACCGTTTAGGTCATCGAATAGAATGGAGAATAATAGATATTTAAAAATGTCACATATAAACATTTTATTCGTTTGTACCTTTCTTAACTCTTTAGAGTAGACTTATAGGAATTATTTTATGTAAAATAAGGTGCTGAATCCACTGGTAAAAACCGCAATGTCCTATCTTTAACCGTTTAGGAGATCGAGTAAAATGGATAATAATAGATATTTAAAAATGTGATATATAAACATTTTATTCGTTTGTACCTTTATCAACTCTTGAGAGTTAACTTAGAAGATTTATTTAATGTTAAATGAGGTGCTGAATCCACAGGTGAAAACCGCAATGTCCTATCTCTAACCGTTTAGGAGATCGAGTAAAATGGAGAATAATAGATATTTAAAAATGTGATATATAAGCATTTTATTCGTTTGTACGTTTATCAACTCTTGAGAGTAGACTTATGGGACCTATATTATGTAAAATGAGGTGCTGAATCCACTGATGAAAACCGCAATGTCCTATCTTTGACCGTTTAGGTCATCGAATAAAATGGAGAATAATAGATATTCAAAAATGTGATATATAACCATTATATTCGTTTGTACCTCTATCAACTTTTGAGAGTAGACTTATAGAACTTATTTTATGTAAAATGAGTTGCTGAATCCACTGGTGAAAACCGCCATGTCCAATGTTTAACCGATTAGGACATCGAGTAAAATGGAGAATAATAGATATTTAAAAATGTGATATATTAACATTTTTTCCGTTTGTACCTTTATCAACTCGTTAGAGTAGACTTATAAGACTTACTTTATGTAAAATAATATGCTGAATCCACTGGTGAAAACCGCAATGTCCTATCTTCAACCGTTTAGGAGATCGAGTGAAATATAGAATAATAGATATTTTAAAATGTGAAATATAACCATTTTATTCGTTTGTACCTTTATCAACTTTTGAGAGTAGACTTATTGGACTTATTTTATGTAAAATGAGCTGCTGGATCCAGTGGTGAAAACCGCAATGTCCTATCTTCAACCGTTTAGGAGATCGAGTGAAATGGAGAATAATAGATATTTAAAAATGTGAAATATAACCATTTTATTCGTTTGTACCTTTATCAACTTTTGAGAGTAGACTTATTGGACTTATTTTATGTAAAATAATATGCTGAATCCACTGGTGAAAACCGCAATGTCCTATCTTCAACCGTTTAGGAGATCGAGTGAAATATAGAATAATAGATATTTTAAAATGTGAAATATAACCATTTTATTCGTTTGTACGTTTATCAACTCTTGAGAGTAGACTTATGGGACCTATATTATGTAAAATGAGGTGCTGAATCCACTGATGAAAACCGCAATGTCCTATCTTTGACCGTTTAGGTCATCGAATAAAATGGAGAATAATAGATATTCAAAAATGTGATATATAACCATTTAATTCGTTTGTACCTTTATCAACCTTTGAGAGTAGACTTATAAAACTTATTTTATGTAAAATAAGGTGCTGAATCCACTGGTGAAAACCGCAATGTCCTATCTTCAACCGTTTAGGAGATCGAGTGAAATGGAGAATAATAGATATTTAAAAATGTGATATATAAACATTTTATTCGGTCGTACCTTTATCAACTCTTGAGAGTAGACTTATAGGAATTATTTTATGTAAAATAAGGTGCTGAATCCACTGGTGAAAACCGCAATGTCCTATCTTCAACCGTTTAGGAGATCGAGTGAAATGGAGAATAATAGATATTTAAAAATGTGATATATAAACATTTTATTCGGTCGTACCTTTATCAACTCTTGAGAGTAGACTTATAGGAATTATTTTATGTAAAATGAGGTGCTGAATACACTGGTGAAAACCGCAATGTCCTATCGTGAACCGATTAGGTGATAGAGTGAAATGGAGAATAATAAATATTTAAAAATGTGATATATTAACATTTTTTCCGTTTGTACCTTTATCAACTCGTTAGAGTAGACTTATAAGACTTACTTTATGTAAAATAATATGCTGAATCCACTGGTGAAAACCGCAATGTCCTATCTTTAACTGTTTAGGAGATCGAGTAAAATGAAGAATAATAGATATTTAAAAATGTGATATATAAACATTTTTTTCGTTTGTACCTTAATCAACTCTTGACGGTGGACTTATAGGCCTTATATTATGTAAAATGAGGTGCTGAATCCAATGGTGAAAACCGCAATATCCTATCTTTGACCGTTTAGGAGATGGAGTAAAATGAAGAATAATAGATATTTAAATATGTGATATATAAACATTTTTTTCGTTTGTACCTTAATCAACTCTTGAGGGTGGACTTATAGGCCTTATATTATGTAAAATGAGGTGCTGAATCCAATGGTGAAAACCGCAATGTCCTATCTTTGACCGTTTAGGTGATTGAGTAAAATAGAGAATAATAGGTATTTAAAAATGTGATATATAACCATTTTATTCGTTTGTACCTTTATCAACTCTTTGGAGTAGACTTATTGAACTTATTTTATGTAAAATGAGGTGCTGAATCCACCGGTGAAAACCGCAATGTCCTATCTTTAACCGTTTAGGAGATCGAGTGAAATGGAGAATAATAGATATTTAAAAATGTGATATATAAATATTTTATTCGTTTGTACCTTTATCAACTCTTGAGAGTTAACTTTGAAGATTTAATAATGTAAAATGAGGTGCTGAATCCACTGGTGAAAACCGCAAAGTCCTATCTTTAACCGTTTAGGAGATCGAGTATAATGGAGAATAATAAATATTTTAAAATGTGGTATATAAACATTTTATGCGTTTGTACCTTTATCAACTCTTGAGAGTAGACTTATAGAACTTATTTTATGTAAAATGAGGTGCTGAATTTACTGGTAAAAACCGCAATGTCCTATCTTTAGCCGTTTAGGAGATCGAGTAAAATGGAAAATAATAGATATTTAAAAATGTGATATATAAACTTTTTTTTCGTTTGTACCTTTATTAACTCTTTAGAGTAGACTTATAGGACTTATTTTATGTAAAATGAGGTGCTGAATCCACTGGTGAAAACCGCAATGTCCTAACTTTAACCGTTTAAGAGAAAGAGTAAAATGGAAAATAATATATATTTAAAAATGTGATATATAACCATTTTATTCGTTTGTACCTTTATCAACTCTTTAGAGTAGACTTATAGGACTTATTTTATGTAAAATGAGGTCTGAATCCACTGGTGAAAACCGCAATGTCCTATCTTTAACTGTTTAGGAGATCGAGTAAAATGGAGAATAATAGATATTTAAAAATGTGATATATAAACATTTTATTCGTTTGTACCTTTATCAACTCTTGAGAGTTAACTTAGAAGATTTATTTAATGTTAAATGAGGTGCTGAATCCACAGGTGAAAACCGCAATGTCCTATCTCTAACCGTTTAGGAGATCGAGTAAAATGGAGAATAATAGATATTTAAAAATGTGATATATAAGCATTTTATTCGTTTGTACGTTTATCAACTCTTGAGAGTAGACTTATGGGACCTATATTATGTAAAATGAGGTGCTGAATCCACTGATGAAAACCGCAATGTCCTACCTTTAACCGTTTAGGAGATCGAGTAAAATGGATAATAATAGATATTTAAAAATGTGATATATAAACATTTTATTCGTTTGTACCTTTATCAACTCTTAGAGTAGACTTATAGGACATATTTTATGTAAAATAAGGTGCTGAATCCACTGGTGAAAACCGCCATGTCCAATGTTTAACCGATTAGGTCATCGAGTAAAATGGAGAATAATAGATATTTAAAAATGTGATATATAAACCTTTTATTCGTTTGTACCTTTATCAACTTTTGAGAGTAGACTTATAGGACTTATTTTATGTAAAATAAGGTGCTGAATCCACTAGTGAAAACCGCAATGTCCTATCTTTAACCGTTTAGGACATCGAGTAAAATGGAAAATAATAGATATTTAAAAATGTGATATATATACATTTTATTCGGTTGTACCTCTATCAACTCTTGAGAGTAAACTTATAGGACTTATTTTAGGTAAAATAAGGTGCTGAATCCACTGGTGAAAACCGCAATGTCCTATCTTTAACCGTTTAAGAGAAAGAGTAAAATGGAGAATAATAGATATTTAAAAATGTGATATATAACCATTTTATTCGTTTGTACCTTTATCAACTCTTTAGAGTAGACTTATAGGAATTATTTTATGTAAAATCAGGTGCTAAATATACTGGTGAAAACCGCAATGTCCTATCGTGAAGCGTTTAGGATATAGAGTGAAATGGAGAATAATAGATATTTAAAAATGTGATATATTAACATTTTTACCGTTTGTACCTTTATCAACTCGTTAGAGTAGACTTATAAGACTTACTTTATGTAAAATAATATGCTGAATCCACTGGTGAAAACCGCAATGTCCTATCTTCAACCGTTTAGGAGATCGAGTGAAATATAGAATAATAGATATTTTAAAATGTGAAATATAACCATTTTATTCGTTTGTACCTTTATCAACTTTTGAGAGTAGACTTATTGGACTTATTTTATGTAAAATGAGCTGCTGGATCCAGTGGTGAAAACCGCAATGTCCTATCTTCAACCGTTTAGGAGATCGAGTGAAATGGAGAATAATAGATATTTAAAAATGTGAAATATAACCATTTTATTCGTTTGTACCTTTATCAACTTTTGAGAGTAGACTTATTGGACTTATTTTATGTAAAATAATATGCTGAATCCACTGGTGAAAACCGCAATGTCCTATCTTCAACCGTTTAGGAGATCGAGTGAAATATAGAATAATAGATATTTTAAAATGTGAAATATAACCATTTTATTCGTTTGTACGTTTATCAACTCTTGAGAGTAGACTTATGGGACCTATATTATGTAAAATGAGGTGCTGAATCCACTGATGAAAACCGCAATGTCCTATCTTTGACCGTTTAGGTCATCGAATAAAATGGAGAATAATAGATATTCAAAAATGTGATATATAACCATTTAATTCGTTTGTACCTTTATCAACCTTTGAGAGTAGACTTATAAAACTTATTTTATGTAAAATAAGGTGCTGAATCCACTGGTGAAAACCGCAATGTCCTATCTTCAACCGTTTAGGAGATCGAGTGAAATGGAGAATAATAGATATTTAAAAATGTGATATATAAACATTTTATTCGGTCGTACCTTTATCAACTCTTGAGAGTAGACTTATAGGAATTATTTTATGTAAAATAAGGTGCTGAATCCACTGGTGAAAACCGCAATGTCCTATCTTCAACCGTTTAGGAGATCGAGTGAAATGGAGAATAATAGATATTTAAAAATGTGATATATAAACATTTTATTCGGTCGTACCTTTATCAACTCTTGAGAGTAGACTTATAGGAATTATTTTATGTAAAATGAGGTGCTGAATACACTGGTGAAAACCGCAATGTCCTATCGTGAACCGATTAGGTGATAGAGTGAAATGGAGAATAATAAATATTTAAAAATGTGATATATTAACATTTTTTCCGTTTGTACCTTTATCAACTCGTTAGAGTAGACTTATAAGACTTACTTTATGTAAAATAATATGCTGAATCCACTGGTGAAAACCGCAATGTCCTATCTTTAACTGTTTAGGAGATCGAGTAAAATGAAGAATAATAGATATTTAAAAATGTGATATATAAACATTTTTTTCGTTTGTACCTTAATCAACTCTTGAGGGTGGACTTATAGGCCTTATATTATGTAAAATGAGGTGCTGAATCCAATGGTGAAAACCGCAATATCCTATCTTTGACCGTTTAGGAGATGGAGTAAAATGAAGAATAATAGATATTTAAATATGTGATATATAAACATTTTTTTCGTTTGTACCTTAATCAACTCTTGAGGGTGGACTTATAGGCCTTATATTATGTAAAATGAGGTGCTGAATCCAATGGTGAAAACCGCAATGTCCTATCTTTGACCGTTTAGGTGATTGAGTAAAATAGAGAATAATAGGTATTTAAAAATGTGATATATAACCATTTTATTCGTTTGTACCTTTATCAACTCTTTGGAGTAGACTTATTGAACTTATTTTATGTAAAATGAGGTGCTGAATCCACCGGTGAAAACCGCAATGTCCTATCTTTAACCGTTTAGGAGATCGAGTGAAATGGAGAATAATAGATATTTAAAAATGTGATATATAAATATTTTATTCGTTTGTACCTTTATCAACTCTTGAGAGTTAACTTTGAAGATTTAATAATGTAAAATGAGGTGCTGAATCCACTGGTGAAAACCGCAAAGTCCTATCTTTAACCGTTTAGGAGATCGAGTATAATGGAGAATAATAAATATTTTAAAATGTGGTATATAAACATTTTATGCGTTTGTACCTTTATCAACTCTTGAGAGTAGACTTATAGGACTAATTTTATGTAAAATGAGGTGCTGAATTTACTGGTAAAAACCGCAATGTCCTATCTTTAGCCGTTTAGGAGATCGAGTAAAATGGAAAATAATAGATATTTAAAAATGTGATATATAAACTTTTTTTTCGTTTGTACCTTTATTAACTCTTTAGAGTAGACTTATAGGACTTATTTTATGTAAAATGAGGTGCTGAATCCACTGGTGAAAACCGCAATGTCCTAACTTTAACCGTTTAAGAGAAAGAGTAAAATGGAAAATAATATATATTTAAAAATGTGATATATAACCATTTTATTCGTTTGTACCTTTATCAACTCTTTAGAGTAGACTTATAGGACTTATTTTATGTAAAATGAGGTCTGAATCCACTGGTGAAAACCGCAATGTCCTATCTTTAACTGTTTAGGAGATCGAGTAAAATGGAGAATAATAGATATTTAAAAATGTGATATATAAACATTTTATTCGTTTGTACCTTTATCAACTCTTGAGAGTTAACTTAGAAGATTTATTTAATGTTAAATGAGGTGCTGAATCCACAGGTGAAAACCGCAATGTCCTATCTCTAACCGTTTAGGAGATCGAGTAAAATGGAGAATAATAGATATTTAAAAATGTGATATATAAGCATTTTATTCGTTTGTACGTTTATCAACTCTTGAGAGTAGACTTATGGGACCTATATTATGTAAAATGAGGTGCTGAATCCACTGATGAAAACCGCAATGTCCTATCTTTGACCGTTTAGGTCATCGAATAAAATGGAGAATAATAGATATTCAAAAATGTGATATATAACCATTATATTCGTTTGTACCTCTATCAACTTTTGAGAGTAGACTTATAGAACTTATTTTATGTAAAATGAGTTGCTGAATCCACTGGTGAAAACCGCCATGTCCAATGTTTAACCGATTAGGACATCGAGTAAAATGGAGAATAATAGATATTTAAAAATGTGATATATAAACCTTTTATTCGTTTGTACCTTTATCAACTTTTGAGAGTAGACTTATAGGACTTATTTTGTGTAAAATAAGGTGCTGAATCCACTAGTGAAAACCGCAATGTCCTATCTTTAACCGTTTAGGACATCGAGTAAAATGGAAAATAATAGATATTTAAAAATGTGATATATATACATTTTATTCGGTTGTACCTCTATCAACTCTTGAGAGTAGACTTATAGGACTTATTTTATGTAAAATAAGGTGCTGAATCCACTGGTAAAAACCGCAATGTCCTACCTTTAACCGTTTAGGAGATCGAGTAAAATGGATAATAATAGATATTTAAAAATGTGATATATAAACATTTTATTCGTTTGTACCTTTATCAACTCTTAGAGTAGACTTATAGGACATATTTTATGTAAAATAAGGTGCTGAATCCACTGGTGAAAACCGCCATGTCCAATGTTTAACCGATTAGGTCATCGAGTAAAATGGAGAATAATAGATATTTAAAAATGTGATATATAAACCTTTTATTCGTTTGTACCTTTATCAACTTTTGAGAGTAGACTTATAGGACTTATTTTATGTAAAATAAGGTGCTGAATCCACTAGTGAAAACCGCAATGTCCTATCTTTAACCGTTTAGGACATCGAGTAAAATGGAAAATAATAGATATTTAAAAATGTGATATATATACATTTTATTCGGTTGTACCTCTATCAACTCTTGAGAGTAAACTTATAGGACTTATTTTAGGTAAAATAAGGTGCTGAATCCACTGGTGAAAACCGCAATGTCCTATCTTTAACCGTTTAAGAGAAAGAGTAAAATGGAGAATAATAGATATTTAAAAATGTGATATATAACCATTTTATTCGTTTGTACCTTTATCAACTCTTTAGAGTAGACTTATAGGAATTATTTTATGTAAAATCAGGTGCTAAATATACTGGTGAAAACCGCAATGTCCTATCGTGAAGCGTTTAGGATATAGAGTGAAATGGAGAATAATAGATATTTAAAAATGTGATATATTAACATTTTTACCGTTTGTACCTTTATCAACTCGTTAGAGTAGACTTATAAGACTTATTTTATGTAAAATAAGGTGCTGAATCCACTGGTGAAAACCGCAATGTCCTATCTTTAACTGTTTAGGAGATCGAGTAAAATGAAGAATAATAGATATTTAAAAATGTGATATATAAACATTTTTTTCGTTTGTACCTTAATCAACTCTTTAGAGTAGACTTATAGGACTTATTTTATGTAAAATGAGGTGCTGAATTTACTGGTAAAAACCGCAATGTACTATCTTTAACCGTTTAGGAGATCGAGTAAAATGGAAAATAATAAATATTTAAAAATGTGATATATAAACATTTTATTCGTTTGTACCTTTATTAACTCTTGAGAGTTAACTTTGAAGATTTATTTAATGTAAAATGAGGTGCTGAATCCACTGGTAAAAACCGCAATGTCCTATCTTTAACCGTTTAGGAGATCGAGTAAAATGGAGAATAATAGATATTTAAAAATGTGATATATAAACATTTTTTTCGTTTGTACCTTTATTAACTCTTTAGAGTAGACTTATAGGACTTATTTTATGTAAAATGAGGTGCTGAATCCACTGGTGAAAACCGCAATGTCCTATCTTTAACTGTTTAGGAGATCGAGTAAAATGGAGAATAATAGATATTTAAGAATGTGATATATAAACATTTTATTCGTTTGTACCTTTATCAACTCTTGAGAGTTGGCTTATAGGAATTATTTTATGTAAAATGAGGTGCTGAATTCACTGGTGAAAACCGCAATGTCCTATCTTCAACCGTTTAGGAGATCGAGTGAAATGGAGAATAATAGATATTTAAAAATGTGATATATAAACATTGTTTTCGTTTGTACCTTTATCTACTTTTGAGAGTAGACTTATAGGACTTATTTTATGTAAAATGAGGTGCTGATTCCACTGCTGAAAACCGCAATGTCCTACCTTTAACTGTTTAGGAGATCGAGTAAAATGAAGAATAATAGATATTTAAAAATGTGATATATAAACATTGTTTTCGTTTGTACCTTTATCAACTCTTTAGAGTAGACTTATAGGACTAAATTTATGTAAAATGAGGTGCTGAATCCACTGGTGAAAACCGCAATGTCCTATCTTTAACTGTTTAGGAGATCGAGTAAAATGGAGAATAATAGATATTTAAAAATGTGATAAATAAACATTTTATTCGTTTGTACCTTTATCAACTTTTGAGAGTAGACTTATAGGACTTATTTTATGTAAAATGAGCTGCTGGAACCAGTGGTGAAAACCGCAATGTATTATCTTTATCTGTTTAGGAGATCGAGTAAAATGAAGAATAATAGATATTTAAAAATGTGATATATAAACATTTTTTTCGTTTGTACCTTAATCAACTCTTTAGAGTAGACTTATAGGACTTATTTTATGTAAAATAAGGTGCTGAATCCACTGGTGAAAACCGCAATGTCCTATCTTTGACCGTTTAGGTGATCGAATAAAATAGAGAATAATAGATATTTTAAAATGTGAAATATAACCATTTTATTCGTTTGTACCTTTATCAACTTTTGAGAGTAGACTTATAGGACTTATTTTATGTAAAATGAGCTGCTGGATCCAGTGGAGAAAACCGCAATGTATTATCTTTAAGCGTTTAGGACATCGAGTAAAATTTAGAGTAATAGATATTTAAAAATGTCATACATAAACATTTTATTCGTTTGTACCTTTATCAACTCTTTAGAGTAGACTTTTAGGAATTATTTTATGTAAAATAAGGTGATGAATCCACTGGTGAAAACCGCAATGTCCTATCTTTAACCGATTAGGACATCGAGTAAAATGGAGAATAATTGATATTTAAAAATGTGATATATAAACCTTTTATTCGTTTGAACCTTTATCAACTTTTGAGAGTAGACTTATAGGACTTATTTTATGTAAAATAAGGTGCTGAATCCACTGGTGAAAACCGCAATGTCCTATCTTTAACCGTTTAGGAGATCGAGTAAAATGGAGAATAATAAATATTTTAAAATGTGGTATATAAACATTTTATGCGTTTGTACCTTTATCAACTCTTGAGAGTAGACTTATAGGACTTATTTTATGTAAAATGAGGTGCTGAATTTACTGATAAAAACCGCAATGTCCTATCTTTAACCGTTTAGGAGATCGAGTAAAATGGAAAATAATAGATATTTAAAAATGTGATATATAAACATTTTTTTCGTTTGTACCTTTATTAACTCTTTAGAGTAGACTTATAGGACTTATTTTATGTAAAATGAGGTGCTGAATCCACTGGTGAAAACCGCAATGTCCTATCTTTAACTGTTTAGGAGATCGAGTAAAATGGAGAATAATAGATATTTAAGAATGTGATATATAAACATTTTATTCGTTTGTACCTTTATCAACTCTTGAGAGTTGGCTTATAGGAATTATTTTATGTAAAATGAGGTGCTGAATTCACTGGTGAAAACCGCAATGTCCTATCTTCAACCGTTTAGGAGATCGAGTGAAATGGAGAATAATAGATATTTAAAAATGTGATATATAAACATTGTTTTCGTTTGTACCTTTATCTACTTTTGAAAGTAGACTTATAGGACTTATTTTATGTAAAATGAGGTGCTGATTCCACTGCTGAAAACCGCAATGTCCTACCTTTAACTGTTTAGGAGATCGAGTAAAATGAAGAATAATAGATATTTAAAAATGTGATATATAAACATTGTTTTCGTTTGTACCTTTATCAACTCTTTAGAGTAGACTTATAAGACTTATTTTATGTAAAATGAGGTGCTGAATCCACTGGTGAAAACCGCAATGTATTATCTTTGACCGTTTAGGTCATCGAATAAAATGGAGAATAATAGATATTCAAAAATGTGATATATAACCATTTAATTCGTTTGTACCTTTATCAACTTTTAAGAGTAGACTTATAGAACTTATTTTATGTAAAATAAGGTGCTGAATCCACTGGTGAAAACCGCAATGTCCTATCTTCAACCGTTTAGGAGATCGAGTGAAATGGAGAATAATAGATATTTAAAAATGTGATATATAAACATTTTATTCGTTTGTTCCTTTATTAACTCTTTAGAGTAGACTTATAGGACATATTTTATGTAAAATAAGGTGCTGAATCCACTGGTGAAAACCGCAATGTCCTATCTTCAACCGTTTAGGAGATCGAGTGAAATGGAGAATAATAGATATTTTAAAATGTGATATATAACCATTTAATTCGTTTGTACCTTTATCAACTTTTGAGAGTAGACTTATAGAACTTATTTTATGTAAAATAAGGTGCTGAATCCACTGGTAAAAACCGCAATGTCTTATCTTCAACCGTTTAGGAGATCGAGTGAAATGGAGAATAATAGATATTTAAAAATGTGATATATAAACATTTTATTCGGTCGTACCTTTATCAACTCTTGAGAGTAGACTTATAGGAATTATTTTATGTAAAATAAGGTGCTGAATCCACTGGTGAAAACCGCAATGTCCTATCTTCAACCGTTTAGGAGATCGAGTGAAATGGAGAATAATAGATATTTAAAAATGTGATATATAAACATTTTATTCGGTCGTACCTTTATCAACTCTTGAGAGTTGACTTATAGGATTTATTTTATGTAAAATGAGGTGCTGAATCCACTGGTGAAAACCGCAATGTCCTATCTTTATCCGCTTAGGACATCGAGTAAAATGGAGAATAATAGATATTTAAAAATGTGATATATAAACATTTTATTCGGTCGTACCTTTATCAACTCTTGAGAGTAGACTTATAAGAATTATTTTATGTAAAATGAGGTGCTGAATACACTGGTGAAAACCGCAATGTCCTATCGTGAACCGATTAGGTGATAGAGTGAAATGGAGAATAATAGATATTTAAAAATGTGATATATTAACATTTTTTCCGTTTGTACCTTTATCAACTCGTTAGAGTAGACTTATAAGACTTACTTTATGTAAAATAATATGCTGAATCCACTGGTGAAAACCGCAATGTCCTATCTTTAATTGTTTAGGAGATCGAGTAAAATGAAGAATAATAGATATTTAAAAATGTGATATATAAACATTTTTTTCGTTTGTACCTTAATCAACTCTTGAGGGTGGACTTATAGGCCTTATATTATGTAAAATGAGGTGCTGAATCCAATGGTGAAAACCGCAATGTCCTATCTTTGACCGTTTAGGTGATTGAGTAAAATAGAGAATAATAGGTATTTAAAAATGTGATATATAACCATTTTATTCGTTTGTACCTTTATCAACTCTTTGGAGTAGACTTATTGAACTTATTTTATGTAAAATGAGGTGCTGAATCCACCGGTGAAAACCGCAATGTCCTATCTTTAACCGTTTAGGAGATCGAGTGAAATGGAGAATAATAGATATTTAAAACTGTGATATATAAATATTTTATTCGTTTGTACCTTTATCAACCCTTGAGAGTTAACTTTGAAGATTTAATAATGTAAAATGAGGTGCTGAATCCACTGGTGAAAACCGCAATGTCCTATCTTTAACCGTTTAGGAGATCGAGTAAAATGGAGAATAATAGATATTTAAAAATGTGATATATAAACATTTTATTAGTTTGTACCTTCATCAACTCTTGAGAGTAGACTTATAGGACTTATTTTATGTAAAATGAGGTGCTGAATCGCCTGGTAAAAACCGCAAAGTCCTATCTTTAACCGTTTAGGAGATCGAGTAAAATGGAGAATAATAAATATTTTAAAATGTGGTATATAAACATTTTATGCGTTTGTACCTTTATCAACTCTTGAGAGTAGACTTATAAGACTTATTTTATGTAAAATAAGGTGCTGAATTTACTAATAAAAACCGCAATGTACTATCTTTAACCGTTTAGGAGATCGAGTAAAATGGAAAATAATAAATATTTAAAAATGTGATATATAAACATTTTTCTCGTTTGTACCTTTATCAACTCTTTAGAGTAGACTTATAAGACTTAAATTATGTAAAATGAGGTGCTGAATCCACTGGTAAAAACCGCAATGTCCTATCTTTAACCGTTTAGAAGATCAAGTAAAATGGAGAGTAATAGATATATAAAAATGTCATATATAAACATTTTTTTCGTTTGTACCTTTATTAACTCTTTAGAGTAGACTTATAGGACTTATTTTATGTAAAATGAGGTGCTGAATCCACTGGTGAAAACCGCAATGTCCTATCTTCAACCGTTTAGGAGATCGAGTAAAATGGAGAATAATAGATATTTAAAAATGTGATATATAAACATTTTATTCGTTTGTACCTTTATCAACTTTTGAGAGTAAACTTATAGAACTTATTTTATGTAAAATGAGGTGCTGAATCCACTGGTGACAATTGCAATGTCCTATCTTTAACCGATTAGGACATCGAGTAAAATGGAGAGTAATAGATATTTAAAAATGTGATATATAAATATTTTATTCGTTTGTACCTTTATCAACTCTTGAGAGTTAACTTTGAAGATTTAATAATGTAAAATGAGGTGCTGAATCCACTGGTGAAAACCGCAATGTCCTATCTTTAACCGTTTAAGAGAAAGAGGAAATTGGAGAATAATAGATATTTAAAAATGTGATATATAACCATTTTATTCGTTTGTACCTTTATCAACTCTTTAGAGTAGACTTATAAGACTTAAATTATGTAAAATGAGGTGCTGAATCCACTGGTGAAAACCGCAATGTCCTATCTTCAACCGTTTAGGAGATCGAGTGAAATGGAGAATAATAGATATTTTAAAATGTGATATATAACCATTTAATTCGTTTGTACCTTTATCAAATTTTGAGAGTAGACTTATAGGACTTATTTTATGTAAAATAAGGTGCTGAATCCACTGGTAAAAACCACAATGTCCTATCTTTAACCGTTTCGGACATCGAGTAAAATGGAGAATAATAGATATTTAAAAATGTGATATATAAACATTTTATTCGGTTGTACTTTTATCAACTCTTGAGAGTAGACTTATAGGACTATTTTATGTAAAATAAGGTGCTGAATCCACTGGTGAAAACCGCAATGTCCTATCTTTAACCGTTTAGGACATCGAGTAAAATGGAGGATAATAGATATTTAAAAATGTGATATATAAACATTTTATTCGGTTGTACCTTTATCAACCCTTGAGAGTAGACTTATAAAACTTATTTTATGTAAAACAAGGTGCTGAATCCACTGGTAAAAACCGCAATGTCCTATCTTTAACCGTTTAAGAGAAAGAGGAAATTGGAGAATAATAGATATTTAAAAATGTGATATATAACCATTTTATTCGTTTGTACCTTTATCAACTCTTCAGAGTAGACTTATAGGAATTATTTTATGTAAAATGAGGTGCTGAATCCACTGGTGAAAACCGCAATGTCCTATCGTGAACCGTTTAGGAGATAGAGTGAAATGGAGAATAATAGATATTTAAAAATGTGATATATTAACATTTTTTCCGTCTGTACCTTTATCAACTCGTTAGAGTAGACTTAAAAGACTTATTTTATGTAAAATAAGGTGCTGATTCCACTGCTGAAAACCGCAATGTCCTACCTTTAACAGTTTAGGAGATCGAGTAAAATGAAGAATAATAGATATTTAAAAATGTGATATATAAATATTTTTTTCGTTTGTACCTTAATCAACTTTTGAGAGTGGACTTATAGGCCTTATATTATTTAAAATGAGGTGCTGAATCCAATGGTGAAAACCGCAATGTCCTATCTTTGACCGTTTAGGTGATTGAGTAAAATGGAGAATAATAGGTATTTAAAAATGTGATATATAACCATTTTATTCGTTTGTACCTTTATCAACTCTTTAGAGTAGGCTTATTGAACTTATTTTATGTAAAATGGTGCTGAATCCACCGGTGAAAACCGCAATGTCCTATCTTTAACCGTTTAGGAGATCGAGAGAAATGGAGAATAATAGATATTTAAAAATGTGAAATATAAATATTTTATTCGTTTGTTCCTTTATCAACTCTTTAGAGTAGACTTATAGGACTTATTTTATGTAAAATGAGGTGCTGAATCCACTGGTGAAAACCGCAATGTATTATCTTTGACCGTTTAGGTCATCGAATAAAATGGAGAATAATAGATATTTAAAAATGTCACATATAAACATTTTATTCGTTTGTACCTTTATTAACTCTTTAGAGTAGACTTATAGGAATTATTTTATGTAAAATAAGGTGCTGAATCCACTGGTGAAAACCGCAATGTCCTACCTTTAACCGTTTAATAGATCGAGTAAAATGGATAATAATAGATATTTAAAAATGTGATATATAAACATTTTATTCGTTTGTACCTTTATCAACTCTTGAGAGTTGACTTATAGGAATTATTTTATGTAAAATGAGGTGCTGAATCCACAGGTGAAAACCGCAATGTCCTATCTCTAACCGTTTAATAGATCGAGTAAAATGGAGAATAATAGATATTTAAAAATGAGATATATAAATATTTTATTCGTTTGTTCCTTTATTAACTCTTTAGAGTAGACTTATAGGACTTATTTTATGTAAAATGAGGTGCTGAATCCACTGGTGAAAACCGCAATGTCATATCTTTAACTGTTTAGGAGATCGAGTAAAATGGAGAATAATAGATATTTAAGAATGTGATATATAAACATTTTATTCGTTTGTACCTTTATCAACTCTTGAGAGTTGACTTATAGGAATTATTTTATGTAAAATGAGGTGCTGAATCCACTGGTGAAAACCGCAATGTCCTATCTTTAACTGTTTAGGAGATCGAGTAAAATAAAAAATAATAGATATTTAAAAATGTGATATATAAACATTTCTTTCGTTTGTACCTTTATCAACTCTTTAGAGTAGACTTATAGAACTTATTTTATGTAAAATGAGGTGCTGAATCCACTGGTGAAAACCGCAATGTCCTATCTTTGACCGTTTAGGTGATCGAATAAAATGGAGAATAATAGATATTTTAAAATGTGAAATATAACCATTTTATTCGTTTGTACCTTTATTAACTTTTGAGAGTAAACTTATAGAACTTATTTTATGTAAAATGAGGTGTTGAATCCACTGGTGACAATTGCAATGTCCTATCTTTAACCGATTAGGACATCGAGTAAAATGGAGAATAATAGATATTTAAAAATGTGATATATAAACCTTTTATTCGATTGTACCTTTATCAAATTTTGAGAGTAGACTTATAGGACTTATTTTATGTAAAATAAGGTGCTGAATCCACTGGTAAAAACCACAATGTCCTATCTTTAACCGTTTCGGACATCGAGTAAAATGGAGAATAATAGATATTTAAAAATGTGATATATAAACATTTTATTCGGTTGTACTTTTATCAACTCTTGAGAGTAGACTTATAGGACTTATTTTATCTAAAATAAGGTGCTTAATCCACTGGTGAAAACCGCAATGTCCTATCTTTAACCGTTTAGGACATCGAGTAAAATGGAGGATAATAGATATTTAAAAATGTGATATATAAACATTTTATTCGGTTGTACCTTTATCAACCCTTGAGAGTAGACTTATAAAACTTATTTTATGTAAAATAAGGTGCTGAATCCACTGGTAAAAACCGCAATGTCCTATATTTAACCGTTTAAGAGAAAGAGGAAATTGGAGAATAATAGATATTTAAAAATGTGATATATAACCATTTTATTCGTTTGTACCTTTATCAACTCTTTAGAGTAGACTTATAGGAATTATTTTATGTAAAATGAGGTGCTGAATCCACTGGTGAAAACCGCAATGTCCTATCGTGAACCGTTTAGGAGATAGAGTGAAATGGAGAATAATAGATATTTAAAAATGTGATATATTAACATTTTTTCCGTCTGTACCTTTATCAACTCGTTAGAGTAGACTTAAAAGACTTATTTTATGTAAAATAAGGTGCTGATTCCACTGCTGAAAACCGCAATGTCCTACCTTTAACTGTTTAGGAGATCGAGTAAAATGAAGAATAATAGATATTTAAAAATGTGATATATAAATATTTTCTTCGTTTGTACCTTAATCAACTTTTGAGAGTGGACTTATAGGCCTTATATTATTTAAAATGAGGTGCTGAATCCAATGGTGAAAACCGCAATGTCCTATCTTTGACCGTTTAGGTGATTGAGTAAAATGGAGAATAATAGGTATTTAAAAATGTGATATATAACCATTTTATTCGTTTGTACCTTTATCAACTCTTTAGAGTAGGCTTATTGAACTTATTTTATGTAAAATGGTGCTGAATCCACCGGTGAAAACCGCAATGTCCTATCTTTAACCGTTTAGGAGATCGAGAGAAATGGAGAATAATAGATATTTAAAAATGTGAAATATAAATATTTTATTCGTTTGTTCCTTTATCAACTCTTTAGAGTAGACTTATAGGACTTATTTTATGTAAAATGAGGTGCTGAATCCACTGGTGAAAACCGCAATGTATTATCTTTGACCGTTTAGGTCATCGAATAAAATGGAGAATAATAGATATTTAAAAATGTCACATATAAACATTTTATTCGTTTGTACCTTTATTAACTCTTTAGAGTAGACTTATAGGAATTATTTTATGTAAAATAAGGTGCTGAATCCACTGGTGAAAACCGCAATGTCCTACCTTTAACCGTTTAATTGATCGAGTAAAATGGATAATAATAGATATTTAAAAATGTGATATATAAACATTTTATTCGTTTGTACCTTTATCAACTCTTGAGAGTTGACTTATAGGAATTATTTTATGTAAAATGAGGTGCTGAATCCACAGGTGAAAACCGCAATGTCCTATCTCTAACCGTTTATTAGATCGAGTAAAATGGAGAATAATAGATATTTAAAAATGAGATATATAAATATTTTATTCGTTTGTTCCTTTATTAACTCTTTAGAGTAGACTTATAGGACTTATTTTATGTAAAATGAGGTGCTGAATCCACTGGTGATAACCGCAATGTCATATCTTTAACTGTTTAGGAGATCGAGTAAAATGGAGAATAATAGATATTTAAGAATGTGATATATAAACATTTTATTCGTTTGTACCTTTATCAACTCTTGAGAGTTGACTTATAGGAATTATTTTATGTAAAATGAGGTGCTGAATCCACTGGTGAAAACCGCAATGTCCTATCTTTAACTGTTTAGGAGATCGAGTAAAATGGAGAATAATAGATATTTAAAAATGTGATATATAAACATTTTTTTCGTTTGTACCTTTATCAACTCTTTAGAGTAGACTTATAGGACTTATTCTATGTAAAATGAGGTGCTAAATCCACTGGTAAAAACCGCAATGTCCTATCTTTAACCGTTTAAGAGAAAGAGTAAAATGGAAAATAATATATATTTAAAAATGTGATATATAACCATTTTATTCGTTTGTACCTTTATCAACTCTTTAGAGTAGACTTATAGGACTAAATTTATGTAAAATGAGGTGCTGAATCCACTGGGGAAAACCGCAATGTCCTATCTTTATCTGTTTAGGAGATCGAGTAAAATGGATAATAATAGATATTTAAAAATGTGATATATAAACATTTTATTCGTTTGTACCTTTATCAACTCTTGAGAGTTGACTTATAGGAATTATTTTATGTAAAATGAGGTGCTGAATCCACAGGTGAAAACCGCAATGTCCTATCTCTAACCGTTTAATAGATCGAGTAAAATGGAGAATAATAGATATTTAAAAATGAGATATATAAATATTTTATTCGTTTGTTCCTTTATTAACTCTTTAGAGTAGACTTATAGGACTTATTTTATGTAAAATGAGGTGCTGAATCCACTGGTGAAAACCGCAATGTCATATCTTTAACTGTTTAGGAGATCGAGTAAAATGGAGAATAATAGATATTTAAGAATGTGATATATAAACATTTTATTCGTTTGTACCTTTATCAACTCTTGAGAGTTGACTTATAGGAATTATTTTATGTAAAATGAGGTGCTGAATTTACTGGTGAAAACCGCAATGTCCTATCTTTAACTGTTTAGGAGATCGAGTAAAATAAAAAATAATAGATATTTAAAAATGTGATATATAAACATTTCTTTCGTTTGTACCTTTATCAACTCTTTAGAGTAGACTTATAGAACTTATTTTATGTAAAATGAGGTGCTGAATCCACTGGTGAAAACCGCAATGTCCTATCTTTGACCGTTTAGGTGATCGAATAAAATGGAGAATAATAGATATTTTAAAATGTGAAATATAACCATTTTATTCGTTTGTACCTTTATTAACTTTTGAGAGTAAACTTATAGAACTTATTTTATGTAAAATGAGGTGTTGAATCCACTGGTGACAATTGCAATGTCCTATCTTTAACCGATTAGGACATCGAGTAAAATGGAGAATAATAGATATTTAAAAATGTGATATATAAACCTTTTATTCGTTTGTACCTTTATCAAATTTTGAGAGTAGACTTATAGGACTTATTTTATGTAAAATAAGGTGCTGAATCCACTGGTAAAAACCACAATGTCCTATCTTTAACCGTTTCGGACATCGAGTAAAATGGAGAATAATAGATATTTAAAAATGTGATATATAAACATTTTATTCGGTTGTACTTTTATCAACTCTTGAGAGTAGACTTATAGGACTTATTTTATCTAAAATAAGGTGCTTAATCCACTGGTGAAAACCGCAATGTCCTATCTTTAACCGTTTAGGACATCGAGTAAAATGGAGGATAATAGATATTTAAAAATGTGATATATAAACATTTTATTCGGTTGTACCTTTATCAACCCTTGAGAGTAGACTTATAAAACTTATTTTATGTAAAATAAGGTGCTGAATCCACTGGTAAAAACCGCAATGTCCTATATTTAACCGTTTAAGAGAAAGAGGAAATTGGAGAATAATAGATATTTAAAAATGTGATATATAACCATTTTATTCGTTTGTACCTTTATCAACTCTTTAGAGTAGACTTATAGGAATTATTTTATGTAAAATGAGGTGCTGAATCCACTGGTGAAAACCGCAATGTCCTATCGTGAACCGTTTAGGAGATAGAGTGAAATGGAGAATAATAGATATTTAAAAATGTGATATATTAACATTTTTTCCGTCTGTACCTTTATCAACTCGTTAGAGTAGACTTAAAAGACTTATTTTATGTAAAATAAGGTGCTGATTCCACTGCTGAAAACCGCAATGTCCTACCTTTAACTGTTTAGGAGATCGAGTAAAATGAAGAATAATAGATATTTAAAAATGTGATATATAAATATTTTCTTCGTTTGTACCTTAATCAACTTTTGAGAGTGGACTTATAGGCCTTATATTATTTAAAATGAGGTGCTGAATCCAATGGTGAAAACCGCAATGTCCTATCTTTGACCGTTTAGGTGATTGAGTAAAATGGAGAATAATAGGTATTTAAAAATGTGATATATAACCATTTTATTCGTTTGTACCTTTATCAACTCTTTAGAGTAGGCTTATTGAACTTATTTTATGTAAAATGGTGCTGAATCCACCGGTGAAAACCGCAATGTCCTATCTTTAACCGTTTAGGAGATCGAGAGAAATGGAGAATAATAGATATTTAAAAATGTGAAATATAAATATTTTATTCGTTTGTTCCTTTATCAACTCTTTAGAGTAGACTTATAGGACTTATTTTATGTAAAATGAGGTGCTGAATCCACTGGTGAAAACCGCAATGTATTATCTTTGACCGTTTAGGTCATCGAATAAAATGGAGAATAATAGATATTTAAAAATGTCACATATAAACATTTTATTCGTTTGTACCTTTATTAACTCTTTAGAGTAGACTTATAGGAATTATTTTATGTAAAATAAGGTGCTGAATCCACTGGTGAAAACCGCAATGTCCTACCTTTAACCGTTTAATTGATCGAGTAAAATGGATAATAATAGATATTTAAAAATGTGATATATAAACATTTTATTCGTTTGTACCTTTATCAACTCTTGAGAGTTGACTTATAGGAATTATTTTATGTAAAATGAGGTGCTGAATCCACAGGTGAAAACCGCAATGTCCTATCTCTAACCGTTTATTAGATCGAGTAAAATGGAGAATAATAGATATTTAAAAATGAGATATATAAATATTTTATTCGTTTGTTCCTTTATTAACTCTTTAGAGTAGACTTATAGGACTTATTTTATGTAAAATGAGGTGCTGAATCCACTGGTGAAAACCGCAATGTCATATCTTTAACTGTTTAGGAGATCGAGTAAAATGGAGAATAATAGATATTTAAGAATGTGATATATAAACATTTTATTCGTTTGTACCTTTATCAACTCTTGAGAGTTGACTTATAGGAATTATTTTATGTAAAATGAGGTGCTGAATCCACTGGTGAAAACCGCAATGTCCTATCTTTAACTGTTTAGGAGATCGAGTAAAATGGAGAATAATAGATATTTAAAAATGTGATATATAAACATTTTTTTCGTTTGTACCTTTATCAACTCTTTAGAGTAGACTTATAGGACTTATTCTATGTAAAATGAGGTGCTAAATCCACTGGTAAAAACCGCAATGTCCTATCTTTAACCGTTTAAGAGAAAGAGTAAAATGGAAAATAATATATATTTAAAAATGTGATATATAACCATTTTATTCGTTTGTACCTTTATCAACTCTTTAGAGTAGACTTATAGGACTAAATTTATGTAAAATGAGGTGCTGAATCCACTGGGGAAAACCGCAATGTCCTATCTTTATCTGTTTAGGAGATCGAGTAAAATAGAGAATAATAGATATTTAAAAATGTGATATATAAACATTTTATTCGTTTGTACCTTTATCAACTCTTTAGAGTAGACTTATAGGACTTATTTTATGTAAAATAAGGTGCTGAATCCACTGGTGAAAACCGCAATGTCCTATCTTTGACCGTTAAGGTGATCGAATAAAATGGAGAATAATAGATATTTTAAAATGTGAAATATAACCATTTTATTCGTTTGTACCTTTATCAACTTTTGAGAGTAGACTTATAGGACTTATTTTATGTAAAATGAGCTGCTGGATCCAGTGGTGAAAACCGCAATGTATTATGTTTGACCGTTGAGGTCATCGAATAAAATGGAGAATAATAGATATTTAAAAATGTCACATATAAACATTTTATTCGTTTGTACCTTTATCAACTTTTGAGAGTTGACTTATAGGAATTATTTTATGTAAAATGAGGTGCTGAATTAACTGGTAAAAACCGCAATGTCCTATCTTTAACGGTTTAGGAGATCGAGTAAAATGGAGAATAATAGATATTTGAAAATGTGATATATAAATATTTTATTCGTTTTTACCTATATCAACTCTTTAGAGTAGTCTTATAGAACTAATTATATGTAAAATGAGGTGCTGAATTCACTGGTGAAAACCGCAATGTTCTATCTTTAACTGTTTAGGAGATCGAGTAAAATGGAGAATAATAGATATTTAAGAATGTAATATATAAACATTTTATTCGTTTGTACCTTTATCAACTTTTGAGAGTTGACTTATAGGAATTATTTTATGTAAAATGAGGTGCTGAATTAACTGGTAAAAACCGCAATGTCCTATCTTTAACGGTTTAGGAGATCGAGTAAAATGGAGAATAATTGATATTTGAAAATGTGATATATAAATATTTTATTCGTTTTTACCTATATCAACTCTTTAGAGTAGTCTTATAGAACTAATTATATGTAAAATGAGGTGCTGAATTCACTGGTGAAAACCGCAATGTTCTATCTTTAACTGTTTAGGAGATCGAGTAAAATGGAAAATAATAGATATTTAAGAATGTAATATATAAACATTTTATTCGTTTGTACCTTTATCAACTTTTGAGAGTTGACTTATAGGAATTATTTTATGTAAAATGAGGTGCTGAATTAAATGGTGAAAACCGCAATGTCCTACCTTTAACCGTTTAGGAGATCGAGAGAAATGGAGAATAATAGATATTTAAAAATGTGAAATATAAATATTTTATTCGTTTGTACCTTTATCAACTCTTTAGAGTAGGCTTATTGAACTTATTTTATGTAAAATGGTGCTGAATCCACCGGTGAAAACCGCAATGTCCTATCTTTAACCGTTTAGGAGATCGAGAGAAATGGAGAATAATAGATATTTAAAAATGTGAAATATAAATATTTTATTCGTTTGTTCCTTTATCAACTCTTTAGAGTAGACTTATAGGACTTATTTTATGTAAAATGAAGTGCTGAATCCACTGGTGAAAACCGCAATGTATTATCTTTGACCGTTTAGGTCATCGAATAAAATGGAGAATAATAGATATTTAAAAATGTCACATATAAACATTTTATTCGTTTGTACCTTTATTAACTCTTTAGAGTAGACTTATAGGAATTATTTTATGTAAAATAAGGTGCTGAATCCACTGGTGAAAACCGCAATGTCCTACCTTTAACCGTTTAATAGATCGAGTAAAATGGATAATAATAGATATTTAAAAATGTGATATATAAATATTTTATTCGTTTGTACCTTTATCAACTCTTGAGAGTTGACTTATAGGAATTATTTTATGTAAAATGAGGTGCTGAATCCACTGGTGAAAACCGCAATGTCCTACCTTTAACCGTTTAGGAGATCGAGTAAAATGGATAATAATAGATATTTAAAAATGTGATATATAAATATTTTATTCGTTTGTTCCTTTATTAACTCTTTAGAGTAGACTTATAGGACTTATTTTATGTAAAATGAGGTGCTGAATCCACTGGTGAAAACCGCAATGTCCTATCTTCAACCGTTTAGGAGATCGAGTGAAATGGAGAATAATAGATATTTAAAAATGTGATATATAAACATTTTATTCGGTCGTACCTTTATCAACTCTTGAGAGTAGACTTATAGGAATTATTTTATGTAGAATAAGGTGCTGAATCCACTGGTGAAAACCGCAATGTCCTATCTTCAACCGTTTAGGAGATCGAATAAAATGGAGAATAATAGATATTCAAAAATGTGATATATAACCATTTAATTCGTTTGTACCTTTATCAACTCTTAAGAGTAGACTTATAGAACTTATTTTATGTAAAATAAGGTGCTGAATCCACTGGTGAAAACCGCAATGTCCTATCTTCAACCGTTTAGGAGATCGAGTGAAATGGAGAATAATAGACATTTAAAAATGTGATATATAAACATTTTATTCGGTCGTACCTTTATCAACTCTTGAGAGTAGACTTATAAGACTTATTTTATGTAAAATAAGGTGCTGAATTTACTAATAAAAACCGCAATGTACTATCTTTAACCGTTTAGGAGATCGAGTAAAATGGAAAATAATAAATATTTAAAAATGTGATATATAAACATTTTTCTCGTTTGTACCTTTATCAACTCTTTAGAGTAGACTTATAAGACTTAAATTATGTAAAATGAGGTGCTGAATCCACTGGTAAAAACCGCAATGTCCTATCTTTAACCGTTTAGAAGATCAAGTAAAATGGAGAGTAATAGATATATAAAAATGTCATATATAAACATTTTTTTCGTTTGTACCTTTATTAACTCTTTAGAGTAGACTTATAGGACTTATTTTATGTAAAATGAGGTGCTGAATCCACTGGTGAAAACCGCAATGTCCTATCTTCAACCGTTTAGGAGATCGAGTAAAATGGAGAATAATGGATATTTAAAAATGTGATATATAAAAATTTTATTCGTTTGTACCTTTATCAACTTTTGAGAGTAAACTTATAGAACTTATTTTATGTAAAATGAGGTGCTGAATCCACTGGTGAAAACCGCAATGTCCTATCTTTGACCGTTTAGGTGATCGAATAAAATGGAGAATAATAGATATTTTAAAATGTGAAATATAACCATTTTATTCGTTTGTACCTTTATCAACTTTTGAGAGTAAACTTATAGAACTTATTTTATGTAAAATAAGGTGCTGAATCCACTGGTGACAATTGCAATGTCCTATCTTTAACCGATTAGGACATCGAGTAAAATGGAGAATAATAGATATTTAAAAATGTGATATATAAACCTTTTATTCGTTTGTACCTTTATCAAATTTTGAGAGTAGACTTATAGGACTTATTTTATGTAAAATAAGGTGCTGAATCCACTGGTAAAAACCACAATGTCCTATCTTTATCCGTTTCGGACATCGAGTAAAATGGAGAATAATAGATATTTAAAAATGTGATATATAAACATTTTATTCGGTTGTACTTTTATCAACTCTTGAGAGTAGACTTATAGGACTTATTTTATGTAAAATAAGGTGCTGAATCCACTGGTGAAAACCGCAATGTCCTATCTTTAACCGTTTAGGACATCGAGTAAAATGGAGGATAATAGATATTTAAAAATGTGATATATAACCATTTTATTCGTTTGTACCTTTATCAACTCTTTAGAGTAGACTTATAGGACTTATTTTATGTAAAATAAGGTGCTGAATCCACTGGTAAAAACCGCAATGTCCTATCTTTAACCGTTTAAGAGAAAGAGGAAATTGGAGAATAATAGATATTTAAAAATGTGATATATAACCATTTTATTCGTTTGTACCTTTATCAACTCTTTAGAGTAGACTTATAGGACTTATTTTATGTAAAATATGGTGCTGAATCCACTAGTTAAAACCGCAATGTCCTATCTTTGACCGTTAAGGTGATCGAATAAAATGGAGAATAATAGATATTTTAAAATGTGAAATATAACCATTTTATTCGTTTGTACCTTTATCAACTTTTGAGAGTAGACTTATAGGACTTATTTTATGTAAAATGAGCTGCTGGATCCAGTGGTGAAAACCGCAATGTATTATGTTTGACCGTTGAGGTCATCGAATAAAATGGAGAATAATAGATATTTAAAAATGTCACATATAAACATTTTATTCGTTTGTACCTTTATCAACTTTTGAGAGTTGACTTATAGGAATTATTTTATGTAAAATGAGGTGCTGAATTAACTGGTAAAAACCGCAATGTCCTATCTTTAACGGTTTAGGAGATCGAGTAAAATGGAGAATAATAGATATTTGAAAATGTGATATATAAATATTTTATTCGTTTTTACCTATATCAACTCTTTAGAGTAGTCTTATAGAACTAATTATATGTAAAATGAGGTGCTGAATTCACTGGTGAAAACCGCAATGTTCTATCTTTAACTGTTTAGGAGATCGAGTAAAATGGAGAATAATAGATATTTAAGAATGTAATATATAAACATTTTATTCGTTTGTACCTTTATCAACTTTTGAGAGTTGACTTATAGGAATTATTTTATGTAAAATGAGGTGCTGAATTAAATGGTGAAAACCGCAATTTCCTACCTTTAACCGTTTAGGAGATCGAGAGAAATGGAGAATAATAGATATTTAAAAATGTGAAATATAAATATTTTATTCGTTTGTACCTTTATCAACTCTTTAGAGTAGGCTTATTGAACTTATTTTATGTAAAATGGTGCTGAATCCACCGGTGAAAACCGCAATGTCCTATCTTTAACCGTTTAGGAGATCGAGAGAAATGGAGAATAATAGATATTTAAAAATGTGAAATATAAATATTTTATTCGTTTGTTCCTTTATCAACTCTTTAGAGTAGACTTATAGGACTTATTTTATGTAAAATGAGGTGCTGAATCCACTGGTGAAAACCGCAATGTATTATCTTTGACCGTTTAGGTCATCGAATAAAATGGAGAATAATAGATATTTAAAAATGTCACATATAAACATTTTATTCGTTTGTACCTTTATTAACTCTTTAGAGTAGACTTATAGGAATTATTTTATGTAAAATAAGGTGCTGAATCCACTGGTGAAAACCGCAATGTCCTACCTTTAACCGTTTAATAGATCGAGTAAAATGGATAATAATAGATATTTAAAAATGTGATATATAAACATTTTATTCGTTTGTACCTTTATCAACTCTTGAGAGTTGACTTATAGGAATTATTTTATGTAAAATGAGGTGCTGAATCCACTGGTGAAAACCGCAATGTCCTACCTTTAACCGTTTAGGAGATCGAGTAAAATGGATAATAATAGATATTTAAAAATGTGATATATAAATATTTTATTCGTTTGTTCCTTTATTAACTCTTTAGAGTAGACTTATAGGACTTATTTTATGTAAAATGAGGTGCTGAATCCACTGGTGAAAACCGCAATGTCCTATCTTCAACCGTTTAGGAGATCGAGTGAAATGGAGAATAATAGATATTTAAAAATGTGATATATAAACATTTTATTCGGTCGTACCTTTATCAACTCTTGAGAGTAGACTTATAGGAATTATTTTATGTAAAATAAGGTGCTGAATCCACTGGTGAAAACCGCAATGTCCTATCTTCAACCGTTTAGGAGATCGAGTGAAATGGAGAATAATAGATATTTAAAAATGTGATATATAAACATTTTATTCGGTCGTACCTTTATCAACTCTTGAGAGTAGACTTATAGGAATTATTTTATGTAAAATAAGGTGCTGAATCCACTGGTGAAAACCGCAATGTCCTATCTTCAACCGTTTAGGAGATCGACTGAAATGGAGAATAATAGATATTCAAAAATGTGACATATAACCATTTAATTCGTTTGTACCTTTATCAACTTTTAAGAGTAGACTTATAGAACTTATTTTATGTAAAATAAGGTGCTGAATCCACTGGTGAAAACCGCAATGTCCTATCTTCAACCGTTTAGGAGATCGAGTGAAATGGAGAATAATAGATATTTAAAAATGTGATATATAAACATTTTATTCGGTCGTACCTTTATCAACTCTTGAGAGTAGACTTATAGGAATTATTTTATGTAAAATAATTTGCTGAATCCACTGGTGAAAACCGCAATGTCCTATCTTCAACCGTTTAGGAGATCGAGTGAAATGGAGAATAATAGATATTTAAAAATGTGATATATAAACATTTTATTCGGTCGTACCTTTATCAACTCTTGAGAGTTGACTTATAGGAATTATTTTATGTAAAATGAGGTGCTGAATCCACTGGTGAAAACCGCAATGTCCTATCTTTATCCGTTTAGGACATCGAGTAAAATGGAGAATAATAGATATTTAAAAATGTGATATATAAACCTTTTATTCGGTCGTACCTTTATCAACTCTTGACAGTAGACTTATAGGAATTATTTTATGTAAAATGAGGTGCTGAATACACTGGTGAAAACCGCAATGTCCTATCGTGAACCGATTAGGTGATAGAGTGAAATGGAGAATAATAGATATTTAAAAATGTGATATATTAACATTTTTTCCGTTTGTACCTTTATCAACTCGTTAGAGTTGACTTATAAGACTTACTTTATGTAAAATAATATGCTGAATCCACTGGTGAAAACCGCAATGTCCTATCTTTAACTGTTTAGGAGATCGAGTAAAATGGAGAATAATAGATATTTAAAAATGTGATATATAAACATTTTTTTCGTTTGTACCTTAATCAACTCTTGAGGGTGGACTTATAGGCCTTATATTATGTAAAATGAGGTGCTGAATCCAATGGTGAAAACCGCAATGTCCTATCTTTGACCGTTTAGGTGATTGAGTAAAATAGAGAATAATAGGTATTTAAAAATGTGATATATAACCATTTTATTCGTTTGTACCTTTATCAACTCTTTGGAGTAGACTTATTGAACTTATTTTATGTAAAATGAGGTGCTGAATCCACCGGTGAAAACCGCAATGTACTATCTTTAACCGTTTAGGAGATCGAGTAAAATGGAAAATAATAAATATTTGAAAATGTGATATATAAACATTTTTCTCGTTTGTACCTTTATCAACTCTTTAGAGTAGACTTATAAGACTTAAATTATGTAAAATGAGGTGCTGAATCCACTGGTAAAAACCGCAATGTCCTATCTTTATCCGTTTAGAAGATCAAGTAAAATGGAGAGTAATAGATATATAAAAATGTCATATATAAACATTTTTTTCGTTTGTACCTTTATTAACTCTTTAGAGTAGACTTATAGGACTTATTTTATGTAAAATGAGGTGCTGAATCCACTGGTGAAAACCGCAATGTCCTATCTTCAACCGTTTAGGAGATCAAGTAAAATGGAGAATAATAGATATTTAAAAATGTGATATATAAACATTTTATTCGTTTGTACCTTTATCAACTTTTGAGAGTAAACTTATAGAACTTATTTTATGTAAAATGAGGTGCTGAATCCACTGGTGAAAACCGCAATGTCCTATCTTTGACCGTTTAGGTGATCGAATAAAATGGAGAATAATAGATATTTTAAAATGTGAAATATAACCATTTTATTCGTTTGTACCTTTATCAACTTTTGAGAGTAAACTTATAGAACTTATTTTATGTAAAATAAGGTGCTGAATCCACTGGTGACAATTGCAATGTCCTATCTTTAACCGATTAGGACATCGAGTAAAATGGAGAATAATAGATATTTAAAAATTTGATATATAAACCTTTTATTCGTTTGTACCTTTATCAAATTTTGAGAGTAGACTTATAGGACTTATTTTATGTAAAATAAGGTGCTGAATCCACTGGTAAAAACCACAATGTCCTATCTTTAACCGTTTCGGACATCGAGTAAAATGGAGAATAATAGATATTTAAAAATGTGATATATAAACATTTTATTCGGTTGTACTTTTATCAACTCTTGAGAGTAGACTTATAGGACTTATTTTATGTAAAATAAGGTGCTGAATCCACTGGTGAAAACCGCAATGTCTTATCTTTAACCGTTTAGGACATCGAGTAAAATGGAGGATAATAGATATTTAAAAATGTGATATATAAACATTTTATTCGGTTGTACCTTTATCAACCCTTGAGAGTAGACTTATAAAACTTATTTTATGTAAAATAAGGTGCTGAATCCACTGGTAAAAACCGCAATGTCCTATCTTTAACCGTTTAAGAGAAAGAGGAAATTGGAGAATAATAGATATTTAAAAATGTGATATATAACCAATTTATTCGTTTGTACCTTTATCAACTCTTTAGAGTAGACTTATAGGAATTATTTTATGTAAAATGAGGTGCTGAATCCACTGGTGAAAACCGCAATGTCCTATCGTGAACCGTTTAGGAGATAGAGTGAAATGGAGAATAATAGATATTTAAAAATGTGATATATTAACATTTTTTCCGTCTGTACCTTTATCAACTCGTTAGAGTAGACTTAAAAGACTTATTTTATGTAAAATAAGGTGCTGATTCCACTGCTGAAAACCGCAATGTCCTACCTTTAACTGTTTAGGAGATCGAGTAAAATGAAGAATAATAGATATTTAAAAATGTGATATATAAATATTTTTTTCGTTTGTACCTTAATCAACTTTTGAGAGTGGACTTATAGGCCTTATATTATTTAAAATGAGGTGCTGAATCCAATGGTGAAAACCGCAATGTCCTATCTTTGACCGTTTAGGTGATTGAGTAAAATGGATAATAATAGATATTTAAAAATGTTATATATAAATATTTTATTCGTTTGTTCCTTTATTAACTCTTTAGAGTAGACTTATAGGACTTATTTTATGTAAAATGAGGTGCTGAATCCACTGGTGAAAACCGCAATGTCCTACCTTTAACCGTTTAGGAGATCGAGTAAAATGGATAATAATAGATATTTAAAAATGTGATATATAAATATTTTATTCGTTTGTTCCTTTATTAACTCTTTAGAGTAGACTTATAGGACTTATTTTATGTAAAATGAGGTGCTGAATCCACTGGTGAAAACCGCAATGTCCTATCTTTAACTGTTTAGGAGATCGAGTAAAATGGAGAATAATAGATATTTAAGAATGTGATATATAAACATTTTATTCGTTTGTACCTTTATCAACTCTTGAGAGTTGACTTATAGGAATTATTTTATGTAAAATGAGGTGCTGAATCCACAGGTGAAAACCGCAATGTCCTATCTCTAACCGTTTAGGAGATCGAGCAAAATGGAGAATAATAGATATTTAAAAATGTGATATATAAATATTTTATTCGTTTGTTCCTTTTTTAACTCTTTAGAGTAGACTTATAGGACTTATTTTATGTAAAATGAGGTGCTGAATCCACTGGTGAAAACCGCAATGTCCTATCTTTAACTGTTTAGGAGATCGAGTAAAATGGAGAATAATAGATATTTAAGAATGTGATATATAAACATTTTATTCGTTTGTACCTTTATCAACTCTTGAGAGTTGACTTATAGGACTTATTTTATGTAAAATAAGGTGCTGAATCCACTGGTGAAAACCACAATGTCCTATCTTTAACCGTTTACGAGAAAGAGGAAATTGGAGAATAATAGATATTTAAAAATGTGATATATAACCATTTTATTCGTTTGTACCTTTATCAACTCTTTAGAGTAGACTTATAGGAATTATTTTATGTAAAATGAGGTGCTGAATCCACTGCTGAAAACCGCAATGTCCTATCGTGAACCGTTTAGGAGAAAGAGTGAAATGGAGAATAATAGATATTTAAAAATGTGATATATTAACATTTTTTCCTTTTTTACCTTTATCAACTCGTTAGAGTAGACTTAAAAGACTTATTTTATGTAAAATAAGGTGCTGATTCCACTGCTGAAAACCGCAATGTCCTATCTTTAACTGTTTAGGAGATCGAGTAAAATGAAGAATAATAGATATTTAAAAATGTGATATATAAATATTTTTTTCGTTTGTACCTTAATCAACTTTTGAGAGTGGACTTATAGGCCTTATATTATGTAAAATGAGGTGCTGAATCCAATGGTGAAAACCGCAATGTCCTATCTTTGACCGTTTAGGTGATTGAGTAAAATGGAGAATAATAGGTATTTAAAAATGTGATATATAACCATTTTATTCGTTTGTACCTTTATCAACTCTTTAGAGTAGGCTTATTGAACTTATTTTATGTAAAATGGTGCTGAATCCTCCGGTGAAAACCGCAATGTCCTATCTTTAACCGTTTAGGAGATCGAGAGAAATGGAGAATAATAGATATTCAAAAATGTGATATATAAACATTTTATTCGTTTGTACCTTTATCAACTCTTAGAGTAGACTTATAGGACATATTTTATGTAAAATAAGGTGCTGAATCCACTGGTGAAAACCGCAATGTCCTATCTTCAACCGTTTAGGAGATCGAGTGAAATGGAGAATAATAGATATTTTAAAATGTGAAATATAACCATTTTATTCGTTTGTACCTTTATCAACTTTTGAGAGTAGACTTATAGGACTTATTTTATGTAAAATGAGCTGCTGGATCCAGTGGTGAAAACCGCAATGTATTATCTTTGACCGTTTAGGACATCGAATAAAATGGAGAAAAATAGATATTCAAAAATGTGATATATAACCATTTAATTCGTTTGTACCTTTATCAACTCGTTAGAGTAGACTTATAAGACTTATTTTATGTAAAATAATATGCTGAATCCACTGGTGAAAACCGCAATGTCCTATCTTTAACTGTTTAGGAGATCGAGTAAAATGAAGAATAATAGATATTTAAAAATGTGATATATAAACATTTTTTTCGTTTGTACCTTAATCAACTCTTGAGGGTGGACTTATAGGCCTTATATTATGTAAAATGAGGTGCTGAATCCAATGGTGAAAACCGCAATGTCCTATCTTTGACCGTTTAGGTGATTGAGTAAAATAGAGAATAATAGGTATTTAAAAATGTGATATATAACCATTTTATTCGTTTGTACCTTTATCAACTCTTTGGAGTAAACTTATTGAACTTATTTTATGTAAAATGAGGTGCTGAATCCACCGGTGAAAACCGCAATGTCCTATCTTTAACCGTTTAGGAGATCGAGTGAAATGGAGAATAATAGATATTTAAAAATGTGATATATAAATATTTTATTCGTTTGTACCTTTATCAACTCTTAAGAGTTAACTTTAAAGATTTAATAATGTAAAATGAGGTGCTGAATCCACTGGTGAAAACCGCAATGTCCTATCTCTAACCGTTTAGGAGATCGAGTAAAATGGAGAATAATAGATATTTTAAAATGTGAAATATAACCATTTTATTCGTTTGTACCTTTATCAACTTTTGAGAGAAGACTTATTGGACTTATTTTATGCAAAATAAGGTGCTGAATCCACTGGTGAAAACCGCAATGTCCTATCTTTGACCGTTTAGGTGATCGAATAAAATGGAGAATAATAGATATTTTAAAATGTGAAATATAACCATTTTATTCGTTTGTACCTTTATCAATTTTTGAGAGTAGACTTATAGGACTTATTTTATGTAAAATGAGCTGCTGGATCCAGTGGTGTAAACCGCAATGTATTATCTTTGACCGTTTAAGTCATCGAATAAAATGGAGAAAAATAGATATTTAAAAATGTCACATATAAACATTTTATTCGTTTGTACCTTTATTAACTCTTTAGAGTAGACTTATAGGAATTATTTTATGTAAAATAAGGTGCTGAATCCACTGGTAAAAACCGCAATGTCCTACCTTTAACCGTTTAGGAGATCGGGTAAAATGGATTATAATAGATATTTAAAAATGTGATATATAAACATTTTATTCGTTTGTACCTTTATCAACTCTTGAGAGTTGACTTATAGGAATTATTTTATGTAAAATGAGGTGCTAAATCCACAGGTGAAAACCGCAATGTCCTATCTCTAACCGTTTAGGAGATCGAGCAAAATGGAGAATAATAGATATTTAAAAATGTGATATATAAATATTTTATTCGTTTGTTCCTTTATTAACTCTTTAGAGTAGACTTATAGGACTTATTTTATGAAAAATGAAGTGCTGAATCCACTGGTGAAAACCGCAATGTCCTATCTTTAACTGTTTAGGAGATCGAGTAAAATGGAGAATAATAGATATTTAAGAATGTGATATATAAACATTTTATTCGTTTGTACCTTTATCAACTCTTGAGAGTTGACTTATATTACTTATTTTATGTAAAATAAGGTGCTGAATCCACTGGTGAAAACCGCAATGTCCTACCTTTAACCGTTTAGGAGATCGAGTAAAATGGATAATAATAGATATTTAAAAATGTGATATATAAATATTTTATTCGTTTGTTCCTTTATTAACTCTTTAGAGTAGACTTATAGGACTTATTTTATGTAAAATGAGGTGCTGAATCCTCTGGTGAAAACCGCAATGTCCTATCTTTAACTGTTTAGGAGATCGAGTAAAATGGAGAATAATAGATATTTAAGAATGTGATATATAAACATTTTATTCGTTTGTACCTTTATCAACTCTTGAGAGTTGACTTATAGGAATTATTTTATGTAAAATGAGGTGCTGAATCCACAGGTGAAAACCGCAATGTCCTATCTCTAACCGTTTAGGAGATCGAGTAAAATGGAGAATAATAGATATTTTAAAATGTGAAATATAACCATTTTATTCGTTTGTACCTTTATCAACTCTTTAGAGTAGACTTATATTACTTATTTTATGTAAAATAAGGTGCTGAATCCACTGGTGAAAACCGCAATGTCCTACCTTTAACCGTTTAGGAGATCGAGTAAAATGGATAATAATAGATATTTAAAAATGTGATATATAAATATTTTATTCGTTTGTTCCTTTATTAACTCTTTAGAGTAGACTTATAGGACTTATTTTATGTAAAATGAGGTGCTGAATCCACTGGTGAAAACCGCAATGTCCTATCTTTAACTGTTTAGGAGATCGAGTAAAATGGAGAATAATAGATATTTAAGAATGTGATATATAAACATTTTATTCGTTTGTACCTTTATCAACTCTTGAGAGTTGACTTATAGGAATTATTTCATGTAAATTGAGGTGCTGAATCCACAGGTGAAAACCGCAATGTCCTATCTCTAACCGTTTAGGAGATCGAGTAAAATGGAGAATAATAGATATTTAAAAATGTGATATATAAACATTTTATTCGGTTGTACCTTTATCAACTCTTGAGAGTAGACTTATAGGACTTATTTTATGTAAAATAAGGTGCTGAATCCACTGGTGAAAACCGCAATGTCCTATCTTTAACCGTTTAGGACATCGAGTAAAATGGAGGATAATAGATATTTAAAAATGTGATATATAAACATTTTATTCGGTTGTACCTTTATCAACCCTTGAGAGTAGACTTATAAAACTTATTTTATGTAAAATAAGGTGCTGAATCCACTGGTGAAAACCACAATGTCTTATCTTTAACCGTTTAAGAGAAAGAGGAAATTGGAGAATAATAGATATTTAAAAATGTGATATATAACCATTTTATTCGTTTGTACCTTTATCAACTCTTTAGAGTAGACTTATAGGAATTATTTTATGTAAAATGAGGTGCTGAATCCACTGGTGAAAACCGCAATGTCCTATCGTGAACCGTTTAGGAGATAGAGTGAAATGGAGAATAATAGATATTTAAAAATGTGATATATTAACATTTTTTCCTTTTTTACCTTTATCAACTCGTTAGAGTAGACTTAAAAGACTTATTTTATGTAAAATAAGGTGCTGATTCCACTGCTGAAAACCGCAATGTCCTATCTTTAACTGTTTAGGAGATCGAGTAAAATGAAGAATAATAATGGATATTTAAAAATGTGATATATAAATATTTTTTTCGTTTGTACCTTAATCAACTTTTGAGAGTGGACTTATAGGCCTTATATTATGTAAAATGAGGAACTGAATCCACTGGTAAAAACCGCAATGTACTATCTTTAACCGTTTAGGAGATCGAGTAAAATGGAAAATAATAAATATTTAAAAATGTGATATATAACCATTTTATTCGTTTGTACCTTTATCAACTTTTAAGAGTAGACTTATAGGACTTATTTTATGTAAAATGAGCTGCTGGATCCAGTGGTGAAAACCGCAATGTATTACGTTTGACCGTTTAGGTCATCGAATAAAATGGAGAATAATAGATATTTAAAAATGTCACATATAAACATTATATTCGTTTCTACCTTTATTTACTCTTTAGAGCAGACTTATAGGAATTATTTTATGTAAAATAAGGTGCTGAATCCACTGGTGAAAACCGCAATGTCCTACCTTTAATCGTTTAGGAGATCGAGTAAAATGGATAATAATAGATATTTAAAAATGTGATATATAAACATTTTATTCGTTTGTTCCTTTATCAACTCTTGAGAGTTGACTTATAGGAATTATTTTATGTAAAATGAGGTGCTGATTCCACAGGTGAAAACCGCAATGTCCTATCTCTAACCGCTTAGGAGATCGAGTAAAATGGAGAATAATAGATATTTAAAATTGTGATATATAAATATTTTATTCGTTTGTTCCTTTATTAACTCTTTAGAGTAGACTTATAGGACTTATTTTATTAAAATGAGGTGCTGAATCCACTGGTGAAAACCGTAATGTTCAATCTTTAACTGTTTAGGAGATCGAGTAAAATGGAGAATAATAGATATTTAAAATTGTGATATATAAATATTTTATTCGTTTGTTCCTTTATTAACTCTTTAGAGTAGACTTATAGGACTTATTTTATGTAAAATGAGGTGCTGATTTCACAGGTGAAAACCGCAATGTCCTATCTCTAACCGCTTAGGAGATCGAGTAAAATGGAGAATAATAGATATTTAAAAATGTGTTATATAAACATTTTATTCGTTTGTACCTTTATCAACACTTGAGAGTAGACTTATTGGACTTATATAATGTAAAATGAGGTGCTGAATCCACTGATGAAAACCGCAATGTCCTATCTTTAATGGTTTAGGAGATCGAGTAAAATGGAGAATAATAGATATTTGAAAATGTGATATATAAATATTTTATTCGTTTGTACCTTTATCAACTCTTTAGAGTAGTCTTATAGAACTAATTATATGTAAAATGAGGTGCTGAATTCACTGGGGAAAACCGCAATGTTCTATCTTTAACTGTTTAGGAGATCGAGTAAAATGGAGAATAATAGATATTTATGAATGTAATATATAAACATTTTATTCGTTTGTATCTTTATCAACTTTTGAGAGTTGACTTATAGGAATTATTTTATGTAAAATGAGGTGCTGAATTCACTGGTGAAAACCGCAATGTCCTATCTTCAACCGTTTAGAAGATCGAGTGAAATGGAGAATAATAGATATTTAAAAATGTGATATATAAAAATTTTTTTCGTTTGTACCTTTATCAACTTTTGAGAGTAGACTTATAGGACTTATTTTATGTAAAATGAGGTGCTGAATCCACTGGTAAAAACCGCAATGTACTATCTTTGACCGTTTAGGTGATTGAGTAAAATGGAGAATAATAGATATTTAAAAATGTGATATATAAACATTTTATTCGTTTGTACCTTTATCAACTCTTAGAGTAGACTTATAGGACATATTTTATGTAAAATAAGGTGCTGAATCCACTAGTGAAAACCGCAATGTCCTATCTTTAACTGTTTAGGAGATCGAGTAAAATGGAGAATAATAGATATTTAAGAATGTGATATAAAAACATTTTATTCGTTTGTACCTTTATCAACTCTTGAGAGTTGACTTATAGGAATTATTTTATGTAAAATGAGGTGCTGAATTCACTGGTGAAAACCGCAATGTCCTATCTTCAACCGTTTAGGAGATCGAGTAAAATAGAGAATAATAGATATTTAAAAATGTGATATATAAATATTTTATTCGTTTGTTCCTTTATTAGCTCTTTAGAGTAGACTTATAGGACTAAATTTATGTAAAATGAGGTGCTGAATCCACTGGGGAAAACCGCAATGTCCTATCTTTAATTGTTTAGGAGATCGAGTAAAATGGAGAATAATAGATATTTAAAAATGTGATATATAAACATTTTATTCGTTTGTACCTTTATCAACTCTTTAGAGTAGACTTATAGGACTTATTTTATGTAAAATGAGGTGCTGAATCCACTGGTGAAAACCGCAATGTCCTATCTTTGACCGTTAATGTGATCGAATAAAATGGAGAATAATAGATATTTTAAAATGTGAAATATAACCATTTTATTCGTTTGTACCTTTATCAACTTTTGAGAGTAGACTTATAGGACTTATTTTATGTAAAATGAGCTGCTGGATTCAGTGGTGAAAACCGCAATGCATTATCTTTGACCGTTTAGGTCATCGAATAAAATGGAGAATAATAGATATTTAAAAATGTCACATATAAACATTTTATTCGTTTGTACCTTTATTAACTCTTTAGAGTAGACTTATAGGAATTATTTTATGTAAAATAAGGTGCTGAATCCACTGGTAAAAACCGCAATGTCCTACCTTTAACCGTTTAGGAGATCGAGTAAAATGGATAATAATAGATATTTAAAAATGTGATATATAAACATTTTATTCGTTTGTACCTTCATCAACTCTTGAGAGTTAACTTAGAAGATTTATTTAATGTTAAATGAGGTGCTGAATCCACAGGTGAAAACCGCAATGTCCTATCTCTAACCGTTTAGGAGATCGAGTAAAATGGAGAATAATAGATATTTAAAAATGTGATATATAAGCATTTTATTCGTTTGTACGTTTATCAACTCTTGAGAGTAGACTTATGGGACCTATATTATGTAAAATGAGGTGCTGAATCCACTGATGAAAACCGCAATGTCCTATCTTAAACCGTTTAGGAGATCGAGTGAAATGGAGAATAATAGATATTTAAAAATGTGATATATAAACATTTTTTTCGTTTGTACCTTTATCAACTTTTGGGAGTAGACTTATAGGACTTATTTTATGTAAAATAAGGTGCTGAATCCAGTGGTGAAAACCGCAATGTCCTATCTTTGACCGTTTAGGTCATCGAATAAAATGGAGAATAATAGATATTCAAAAATGTGATATATATCCATTTTATTCGTTTGTACCTCTATCAACTTTGAAGAGTAGACTTATAGAACTTATTTTATGTAAAATGAGTTGCTGAATCCACTGGTGAAAACCGCTATGTCCAATGTTCAACCGATTAGGACATCGAGTAAAATGGAGAATAATAGATATATAAAAATGTGATATATAAACCTTTTATTCGTTTGTACCTTTATCAACTTTTGAGAGTAGACTTATAGGACTTATTTTATGTAAAATAAGGTGCTGAATCCACTAGTGAAAACCGCAATGTCCTATCTTTAACCGTTTAGGACATCGAGTAAAATGGAAAATAATAGATATTTAAAAATGTGATATATATACATTTTATTCGGTTGTATCTCTATCAACTCTTGAGAGTAGACTTATAGGACTTATTTTATGTAAAATAAGGTGCTGAATCCACTGGTAAAAACCGCAATGTCCTATCTTTAACCGTTTAGGAGATCGAGTAAAATGGATAATAATAGATATTTAAAAATGTGATATATAAACATTTTATTCGTTTGTACTTTTATCAACTCTTGAGAGTTAACTTAGAAGATTTATTTAATGTTAAATGAGGTGCTGAATCCACAGGTGAAAACCGCAATGTCCTATCTCTAACCGTTTAGGAGATCGAGTAAAATGGAGAATAATAGATATTTAAAAATGTGATATATAAACATTTTATTCGTTTGTACTTTTATCAACTCTTTAGAGTAGACTTATAAGACTTAAATTATGTAAAATTTGGTGCTGAATCCACTGGTAAAAACCGCAATGTCCTATCTTTAACCGTTTAGGAGATCGAGTAAAATGGATAATAATAGATATTTAAAAATGTGATATATAAACATTTTATTCGTTTGTACTTTTATCAACTCTTGAGAGTTAACTTAGAAGATTTATTTAATGTTAAATGAGGTGCTGAATCCACAGGTGAAAACCGCAATGTCCTATCTCTAACCGTTTAGGAGATCGAGTTAAATGGAGAATAATAGATATTTAAAAATGTGATATATATACATTTTATTCGGTTGTATCTCTATCAACTCTTTAGAGTAGACTTATAAGACTTAAATTATGTAAAATGAGGTGCTGAATCCACTGGTAAAACCGCAATGTCCTATCTTTAACCGTTTAGGAGATCGAGTAAAATGGATAATAATAGATATTTAAAAATGTGATATATAAACATTTTATTCGTTTGTACTTTTATCAACTCTTGAGAGTTAACTTAGAAGATTTATTTAATGTTAAATGAGGTGCTGAATCCACAGGTGAAAACCGCAATGTCCCATCTCTAACCGTTTAGGAGATCGAGTAAAATGGAGAATAATAGATATTTAAAAATGTGATATATAAACATTTTATTCGTTTGTACTTTTATCAACTCTTGAGAGTTAACTTAGAAGATTTATTTAATGTTAAATGAGGTGCTGAATCCACAGGTGAAAACCGCAATGTCCTATCTCTAACCGTTTAGGAGATCGAGTAAAATGGAGAAAAATAGATATTTAAAAATGTGATATATAAGCATTTTATTCGTTTGTACGTTTATCAACTCTTGAGAGTAGACTTATGGGACTTACATTATGTAAAATGAGGTGCTGAATCCACTGATGAAAACCGCAATGTCCAATGTTTAACCGATTAGGACATCGAGTAAAATGGAGAATAATAGATATTTAAAAATGTGATATATAAACATTTTATTCGTTTGTACCTTTATCAACACTTGAGAGTAGACTTATTGGACTTATTTAATGTAAAATGAGTTGCTGAATCCACTGGTGAAAACCGCCATGTCCAATGTTTAACCGATTAGGACATCGAGTAAAATGGAGAATAATAGATATTTAAAAATGTGATATATAAACCTTTTATTCGTTTGTACCTTTATCAACTTTTGAGAGTAGACTTATAGGACTTATATTATGTAAAATAAGGTGCTGAATCCACTAGTGAAAACCGCAATGTCCTATCTTTAACCGTTTAGGACATCGAGTAAAATGGAAAATAATAGATATTTAAAAATGTGGTATATATACATTTTATTCGGTTGTACCTCTATCAACTCTTGAGAGTAGACTTATAGGACTTATTTTATGTAAAATAAGGTGCTGAATCCACTGGTGAAAACCGCAATGTCCTATCTTTAACCGTTTAAGAGAAAGAGTAAAATGGAGAATAATAGATATTTAAAAATGTGATATATAACCATTTTATTCGTTTGTACCTTTATCAACTCTTTAGAGTAGACTTATAGGAATTATTTTATGTAAAATGAGGTGCTGAATCCACTGGTGAAAACCGCAATGTCCTATCTTTGACCGTTTAGGTGATCGAATAAAATGGAGAATAATAGATATTTTAAAATGTGAAATATAACCATTTTATTCGTTTGTACCTTTATCAACTTTTGAGAGTAGACTTATAGGACTTATTTTATGTAAAATGAGCTGCTGGATCCAGTGGTGAAAACCGCAATGTATTATCTTTGACCGTTTAGGTCATCGAATAAAATGGAGAATAATAGATATTCAAAAATGTGATATATAACCATTTTAATCGTTTGTACCTTTATCAACTTTTGAGAGTAAACTTATAGAACTTATTTTATGTAAAATGAGGTGCTGAATCCACTGGTGAAAACCGCAATGTCCTATCTTTAACCGATTAGGATATAGAGTGAAATGGAGAATAATAGATATTTAAAAATGTGATATATTAACATTTTTTCCGTTTGTACCTTTATCAACTCGTTAGAGTAGACTTATAAGACTTATTTTATGTAAAATAAGGTGCTGAATCCACTGGTGAAAACCGCAATGTCCTATCTTTAACTGTTTAGGAGATCGAGTAAAATGAAGAATAATAGATATTTAAAAATGTGATATATAAATATTTTATTCGATTGTACCTTTATGAACTCTTGAGAGTAGACTTATAGGACATATTTTATGTAAAGTGAGGTGCTGATTTCACTGGTGAAAACCGCAATGTCTTATCTTTAAGCGTTTAGGAGATCGAGTAAAATGGAGAGTAATAGATATTTAAAAATGTCATACATAAACATTTTATTCGTTTGTACCTTTATCAACTCTTTAGAGTAGACTTATAGGAATTTATTTATGTAAAATAAGGTGCTGAATCCACTGGTGAAAACCGCAATGTCCTATCTTTAACCGTTTAGGAGATCGAGTAAAATGGAAAATAATAAATATTTTAAAATGTGGTATATAAACATTTTATGCGTTTTTACCTTTATCAACTCTTGAGAGTAGACTTATAGGACTTATTTTATGTAAAATGAGGTGCTGAATTTACTGATAAAAACCGCAATGTCCTATCTTTAACCGTTTAGGAGATCGAGTAAAATGGAAAATAATAGATATTTAACAATGTGATATATAAACATTTTTTTCGTTTGTACCTTTATTAACTCTTTAGAGTAGACTTATAGGACTTATTTTATGTAAAATGAGGTGCTGAATCCACTGGTGAAAACCGCAATGTCCTATCTTTAACTGTTTAGGAGATCGAGTAAAATGGAGAATAATAGATATTTAAGAATGTGATATATAAACATTTTATTCGTTTGTACCTTTATCAACTCTTGAGAGTTGGCTTATAGGAATTATTTTATGTAAAATGAGGTGCTGAATTCACTGGTGAAAACCGCAATGTCCTATCTTCAACCGTTTAGGAGATCGAGTGAAATGGAGAATAATAGATATTTAAAAATGTGATATATAAACATTGTTTTCGTTTGTACCTTTATCAACTCTTTAGAGTAGACTTATAAGACTTATTTTATGTAAAATGAGGTGCTGAATCCACTGGTAAAAACCGCAATGTCCTATCTTTAACCGTTTAAGAGAAAGAGAAAAATGGAAAATAATATATATTTAAAAATGTGATATATAACCATTTTATTCGTTTGTACCTTTATCAACTCTTTAGAGTAGACTTATAGGACTAAATTTATGTAAAATGAGGTGCTGAATCCACTGGTGAAAACCGCAATGTATTATCTTTGACCGTTTAGGTCATCGAATAAAATGGAGAATAATAGATATTCAAAAATGTGATATATAACCATTTAATTCGTTTGTACCTTTATCAACTTTTGAGAGTAGACTTATAGAACTTATTTTATGTAAAATAAGGTGCTGAATCCACTGGTGAAAACCGCAATGTCCTATCTTCAACCGTTTAGGAGATCGAGTGAAATGGAGAATAATAGATATTTAAAAATGTGATATATAAACATTTTATTCGTTTGTACCTTTATCAACTCTTAGAGTAGACTTATAGGACATATTTTACGTAAAATAAGGTGCTGAATCCACTGGTGAAAACCGCAATGTCCTATCTTCAACCGTTTAGGAGATCGAGTGAAATGGAGAATAATAGATATTTTAAAATGTGAAATATAACCATTTTATTCGTTTGTACCTTTATCAACTTTTGAGAGTAGACTTATAGGACTTATTTTATGTAAAATGAGCTGCTGGATCCAGTGGTGAAAACCGCAATGTATTATCTTTGACCGTTTAGGTTGTAACGAACCTGCATTTTGGCCACCTGAAATGCATTTCGTTAATACAATGTTAATAGCGATTTGTTGTCTGATTTATTACCTGATTACTTTCCGCTGACTATTTCCCGCTTAATTTAGTTAATTCTATTCTGCATTCAATATTTATCTGCATTTATCGACACATTTAATCTTCTGCATTATTTTAAGGTTAAGTGTTTGTTTTGTTTCTGAATAATTAATTGCCAATTAAGGTATTGACCATAGTCAACCACCTGTACCGCGTTTTAAAAATTGTAACGGGTGGAAGTACTTCCGCAACCAAAATTGCCCTGTGGAATTTACTCACAAAAAGTCATTTTTGCATTTACACGTGTTGCAATTTTGTGAAGTGCAATTACGAGTGTTGTTACTGCATCTTCTTGGCTATTTTTAACTTTGAACCACCGCATTTAACAGGGTAAGTCTGATTTATATTATTCTATTTACATTTTTTATGTATAATTAACATTGGAATGTGGTCAACCACGCCGCTTCCAATTTTACCCTGTTTCCCCTGAATTGTTCCTGCATTTAACCCATTTAACCCCCGCATCCGCATATGTTTACTGATGTGTGTTTCTGAGTCCTTTCGGGGATTCTTATGAATCAACCCCGAAGATGAAGGGGTAAGAATTATGTCGTCAACCGCATTTTATTTTACGTGAATCTGTCAATTTATTTTCTTTTCCAATTCTGAATTATGCTGTTTTCTTTTCTTTTATCCTGAATAATTAGCCAAGGCTAATTATTACAATTACATGAATTACCCCCCCCGCTCTTTTGGTACTTCTAGTACCCCACCGCTGAATTCTATAGTTTTTTGGGGTGTTTTTGACGTCATTATCTCTTCCGCGCGTACTCAGAATCCCTTCTCTGATTTCCGCATATAAAATCGGCTGCAAAGTGCCTAAAAATTCATTATTTCTGACCGATAAAATTTCCAAACGGGAAACCCGTGATAGTTGGAAATCTGTCTGTAAAATCTGTCTGTAAAATCTGTCTGCTGTAAATCTGCCTGTCTATTGGCACTGCGTATCTGTGTGAATTGTTTTAAGTTTAAATTTTAAGTTGAAAGAGTTTTATTTTGATTCATTTTGGTTGTTTTGGAACTGGATTACTTGTGATTGAAAATTCTGTGATTCCGCTTTGTGATTCTGCATTGTGTGTTTTCTGCATTTTATTTTCTATCCGCATAGTTTATCCTGAATGATTGTTTGAATAACGTACCTCCGCATTTTTATTTATTATTATTTTTCGTAAGTTTGATTTTAATTTATTTTATTTCACAACAAGTGTTTAATTTCTTTTCTTTTTTTCAACATTACCAGTTAAATAAATCTAATTTGAGTTCAATTCTTTTACTTCTTTTATTTCGGTACGTGCAATTAAATAACTATTGACCCCTGAATTTTAAATGTATTTTCTTCACTGAGTGTTTACCCGCGGTACGGTTGGTGTTTTGCCTTAAAACACCTGGCGCTCGAGAAAACGGCTCGGGTCCGCGAAAACACGCCACAAGGTCATCGAATAAAATGGAGAATAATAGATATTCAAAAATGTGATATATAACCATTTAATTCGGTTGTACCTTTATCAACTTTTGAGAGTAGACTTATAGAACTTATTTTATGTAAAATAAGATGCTGAATCCACTGGTGAAAACCGCAATGTCCTATCTTCAACCGTTTAGGAGATCGAGTAAAATGGAGAATAATAAATATTTAAAAATGTGATATATAACCATTTTATTCGTTTGTACCTTTATCAACTCTTTAGAGTAGACTTATAGGAATTATTTTATGTAAAATGAGGTGCTGAATCCACTGGTGAAAACCGCAATGTCCTATCGTGAACCGTTTAGGAGATAGAGTGAAATGAAGAATAATAGATATTTAAAAATGTGATATATAAATATTTTATTCGATTGTACCTTTATGAACTCTTGAGAGTAGACTTATAGGACATATTTTATGTAAAGTGAGGTGCTGAATTCACTGGTGAAAACCGCAATGTCTTATCTTTAAGCGTTTAGGAGATCGAGTAAAATGGAGAGTAATAGATATTTAAAAATGTCATACATAAACATTTTATTCGTTTGTACCTTTATCAACTCTTTAGAGTAGACTTATAGGAATTTATTTATGTAAAATAAGGTGCTGAATCCACTGGTGAAAACCGCAATGTCCTATCTTTAACCGTTTAGGAGATCGAGTAAAATGGAGAATAATAAATATTTTAAAATGTGGTATATAAACATTTTATGCGTTTGTACCTTTATCAACTCTTGAGAGTAGACTTATAGGACTTATTTTATGTAAAATGAGGTGCTGAATTTACTGATAGAAACCGCAATGTCCTATCTTTAACCGTTTAGGAGATCGAGTAAAATGGAAAATAATAGATATTTAAAAATGTGATATATAAACATTTTTTTCGTTTGTACCTTTATTAACTCTTTAGAGTAGACTTATAGGACTTATTTTATGTAAAATGAGGTGCTGAATCCACTGGTGAAAACCGCAATGTCCTATCTTTAACTGTTTAGGAGATCGAGTAAAATGGAGAATAATAGATATTTAAGAATGTGATATATAAACATTTTATTCGTATGTACCTTTATCAACTCTTGAGAGTTGGCTTATAGGAATTATTTTATGTAAAATGAGGTGATGAATTCACTGGTGAAAACCGCAATGTCCTATCTTCAACCGTTTAGGAGATCGAGTGAAATGGAGAATAATAGATATTTAAAAATGTGATATATAAACATTGTTTTCGTTTGTACCTTTATCAACTCTTTAGAGTAGACTTATAAGACTTATTTTATGTAAAATGAGGTGCTGAATCCACTGGTAAAAACCGCAATGTCCTATCTTTAACCGTTTAAGAGAAAGAGAAAAATGGAAAATAATATATATTTAAAAATGTGATATATAACCATTTTATTCGTTTGTACCTTTATCAACTCTTTAGAGTAGACTTATAGGACTAAATTTATGTAAAATGAGGTGCTGAATCCACTGGTGAAAACCGCAATGTATTATCTTTGACCGTTTAGGTCATCGAATAAAATGGAGAATAATAGATATTCAAAAATGTGATATATAACCATTTAATTCGTTTGTACCTTTATCAACTTTTGAGAGTAGACTTATAGAACTTATTTTATGTAAAATAAGGTGCTGAATCCACTGGTGAAAACCGCAATGTCCTATCTTCAACCGTTTAGGAGATCGAGTGAAATGGAGAATAATAGATATTTAAAAATGTGATATATAAACATTTTATTCGTTTGTACCTTTATCAACTCTTAGAGTAGACTTGTAGGACATATTTTACGTAAAATAAGGTGCTGAATCCACTGGTGAAAACCGCAATGTCCTATCTTCAACCGTTTAGGAGATCGAGTGAAATGGAGAATAATAGATATTTTAAAATGTGAAATATAACCATTTTATTCGTTTGTACCTTTATCAACTTTTGAGAGTAGATTTATAGGACTTATTTTATGTAAAATGAGCTGCTGGATCCAGTGGTGAAAACCGCAATGTATTATCTTTGACCGTTTAGGTCATCGAATAAAATGGAGAATAATAGATATTCAAAAATGTGATATATAACCATTTAATTCGTTTGTACCTTTATCAACTTTTGAGAGTAGACTTATAGAACTTATTTTATGTAAAATAAGGTGCTGAATCCACTGGTGAAAACCGCAATGTCCTATCTTCAACCGTTTAGGAGATCGAGTGAAATGGAGAATAATAGATATTTAAAAATGTGATATATAAATATTTTATTCGGTCGTACCTTTATCAACTCTTGAGAGTTGACTTATAGGAATTATTTTATGTAAAATAAGGTGCTGAATCCACTGGTGAAAACCGCAATGTCCTATCTTCAACCGTTTAGGAGATCGAGTGAAATGGAGAATAATAGATATTTAAAAATGTGATATATAAATATTTTATTCGGTCGTACCTTTATCAACTCTTGAGAGTAGACTTATAGGAATTATTTTATGTAAAATGAGGTGCTGAATACACTGGTGAAAACCGCAATGTTCTATCGTGAACCGATTAGGCGATAGAGTGAAATGGAGAATAATAGATATTTAAAAATGTGATATATTAACATTTTTTCCGTTTGTACCTTTATCAACTCGTTAGAGTAGACTTATAAGACTTATTTTATGTAAAATAATATGCTAAATCCACTGGTGAAAACCGCAATGTCCTATCTTTAACTGTTTAGGAGATCGAGTAAAATGAAGAATAATAGATATTTAAAAATGTGATATATAAACATTTTTTTCGTTTGTACCTTAATCAACTCTTGAGAGTGGACTTATAGGCCTTATATTATGTAAAATGAGGTGCTGAATCCAATGGTGAAAACCGCAATGTCCTATCTTTGACCGTTTAGGTGATTGAGTAAAATGGAGAATAATAGGTATTTAAAAATGTGATATATAACCATTTTATTCGTTTGTACCTTTATCAACTCTTTGGAGTAGACTTATTGAACTTATTTTATGTAAAATGAAGTGCTGAATCCACCGGTGAAAACCGCAATGTCCTATCTTTAACCGTTTAGGAGATCGAGTGAAATGGAGAATAATAGAAATTTAAAAATGTGATATATAAATATTTTATTCGTTTGTACCTTTATCAACTCTTGAGAGTTAACTTTGAAGATTTAATAATGTAAAATGAGGTGCTGAATCCACTGGTGTAAACCGCAATGTCCTATCTTTAACCGTTTAGGAGATAGAATGAAATGGAGAATAATAGATATTTAAAATTGTGATATATAAACCTTTTATTCGTTTGAACCTTTATCAACTCTTTAGAGTAGACTTATAGGAATTATTTTATGTAAAATAAGGTGCTGAATCCACTGGTGAAAACCGCAATGTCCTATCTTTAAGCGTTTAGGAGATCGAGTAAAATGGAGAATAATAAATATTTTAAAATGTGGTATATAAACATTTTATGCGTTTGTACCTTTATCAACTCTTGAGAGTAGACTTATAGGACTTATTTTATGTAAAATGAGGTGCTGAATTTACTGATAAAAACCGCAATGTCCTATCTTTAACCGTTTAGGAGATCGAGTAAAATGGAAAATAATAGATATTTAAAAATGTGATATATAAACATTTTTTTCGTTTGTTCCTTTATTAACTCTTTAGAGTAGACTTATAGGACTTATTTTATGTAAAATGAGGTGCTGAATCCACTGGTGAAAACCGCAATGTCCTATCTTTAACTGTTTAGGAGATCGAGTAAAATGGAGAATAATAGATATTTAAGAATGTGATATATAAACATTTTATTCGTTTGTACCTTTATCAACTCTTGAGAGTTGGCTTATAGGAATTATTTTATGTAAAATGTGGTGCTGAATCCACTGGTAAAAACCGCAATGTCCTATCTTTAACCGTTTAAGAGAAAGAGAAAAATGGAAAATAATATATATTTAAAAATGTGAAATATAACCATTTTATTCGTTTGTACCTTTATCAACTCTTTAGAGTAGACTTACAGGACTAAATTTATGTAAAATGAGGTGCTAAATCCACTGGTAAAAACCGCAATGTACTATCTATAACCGTTTAGGAGATCGAGGAAAATGGAAAATAATAGATATTTAAAAATGTGATATATAAACATTTTATCCGTTTGTTCCTTTATCAACTCTCGAGAGTAGACTTATAGAACTTATTTTATGTAAAATGAGGTGCTGAATTCACTGGTGAAAACCGCAATGTCTTATCTTTAACCGTTTAGGAGATCGAGTAAAATGGTGAATAATAGATATTTAAAAATGTGATATATAAATATTTTATTCGTTTGTACCTTTATTATCTCTTGAGAGTAGACTTATAGGACATATTTTATGTAAAATAAGGTGCTGAATCCACTGGTGAAAACCGCAATGTCTTATCATTAACCGTTTAGGACATCGAGTAAATTGGATAGTAATAGATATTTAAAAATGTATATATAAGCATTTTATTCGTTAGTACCTTTATCAACTCTTGAGAGTAGACTTATAGGAATTATTTTATGTAAAATAAGGTGCTGAATCCACTGGTGAAAACCGCAATGTCTTATCTTTAAGCGTTTAGGAGATCGAGTAAAATGGAGAGTAATAGATATTTAAAAATGTCATACATAAACATTTTATTCGTTTGTACCTTTATCAACTCTTTAGAGTAGACTTATAGGAATTATTTTATGTAAAATAAGGTGCTGAATCCACTGGTGAAAACCGCAATGTCCTATCTTTAAGCGTTTAGGAGATCGAGTAAAATGGAGAATAATAAATATTTTAAAATGTGGTATATAAACATTTTATGCGTTTGTACCTTTATCAACTCTTGAGAGTAGACTTATAGGACTTATTTTATGTAAAATGAGGTGCTGAATTTACTGATAAAAACCGCAATGTCCTATCTTTAACCGTTTAGGAGATCGAGTAAAATGGAAAATAATAGATATTTAAAAATGTGATATATAAACATTTTTTTCGTTTGTTCCTTTATTAACTCTTGAGTGTAGACTTATTGAAATTATTTTATGTAAAATGAGGTGCTGAATACACTGGTGAAAACCGCAATGTCCTATCGTGAACCGATTAGGAGATAGAGTGAAATGGAGAATAATAGATATTTAAAAATGTGATATATTAACATTTTTTCCGTTTGTACCTTTATCAACTCGTTAGAGTAGACTTATAAGACCTATTTTATGTAAAATGAGGAGCTGAATCCACTGGTGAAAACCGCAATGTCCTATCTTTAACCGTTTAGGAGATCGAGTAAAATGGAGAATATTAGATATTTAAAAATGTGATATATTAACATTTTTTTCGTTTGTACCTTAATCAACTCTTGAGAGTGGACTTATAGGCCTTATATTATGTAAAATGAGGTGCTGAATCCAATGGTGAAAACCGCAATGTCCTACCTTTGACCGTTTAGGTGATTGAGTAAAATGGAGAATAATAGGTATTTAAAAATGTGATATATAACCATTTTATTAGTTTGTACCTTCAACAACTCTTGAGAGTAGACTTATAGGACTTATTTTATGTAAAATGAGGTGCTGAATCCCCTGGTAAAAACCGCAAAGTCCTATCTTTAACCGTTTAGGAGATCGAGTAAAATGGAGAATAATAAATATTTTAAAATGTGGTATATAAACATTTTATGCGTTTGTACCTTTATAAACTCTTGAGAGTAGACTTATAGGACTGATTTTATGTAAAATAAGGTGCTGAATTTACTGGTAAAAACCGCAATGTCCTATCTTTAACCGTTTAGGAGATCGAGTAAAATGGAAAATAATAGATATTTAAAAATGTGATATATAAACATTTTTTTCGTTTGTACCTTTATTAACTCTTTAGAGTAGACTTATAGGACTTATTTTATGTAAAATGAGGTGCTGAATCCACTGGTGAAAACCGCAATGTCCTATCTTTAACTGTTTAGAAGATCGAGTAAAATGGAGAATAATAGATATTTAAGAATGTGATATATAAACATTTTTTTCGTTTGTACCTATATTAACTCTTTAGAGTAGATTTATAGGACTTATTTTATGTAAAATGAGGTGCTCAATCCACTGGTGAAAACCGCAATGTCCTATCTTCAACCGTTTAGGAGATCGAGTAAAATGGAGAATAATAGATATTTAAAAATGTGATATATAAACATTTTATTCGTTTGTTACTTTATCTACTTTTGAGAGTAGACTTATAGGACTTATTTTATGTAAAATGAGGTGCTGAATCTACTGGTGAAAACTTCAATGTCCTATCTTTAACCGTTTAGTAGATCGAGTAAAATGGAGAATAATAGATATTTAAAAATGTGATATATTAACATTTTTTTCGTTTGTACCTTTATCAATACTTTAGAGTAGACTTACAAGACTTATTTTATGTAAAATGAGGCGCTGAATCCACTGGTGAAAACCGCAATGTCCTATCTTTAACCGTTTATGAGATAGAGTGAAATGGAGAATAATAGATATTTAAAAATGTGATATATTAACATTTTTTTCGTTTGTACCTTTATCAACTATTTAGAGTAGACTTATAGGACTGATTTTATGTAAAATAAGGTGCTGAATTTACTGGTAAAAACCGCAATGTCCTATCTCTAACCGTTTAGGAGATCGAGTAAAATGGAGAATAATATATATTTAAAATGTGATATATAAACAATTTATTCGTTTGTACCATTATGAACTCTTGAGAGTAGACTTATAGGACTTATTTTATGTAAAATAAGGTGCTGAATCCACTGGTGAAAACCGCAATGTACTATCTTTAACCGTTTAGGAGATCGAGTAAAATGGAGAGTAATAGATATTTAAAAATGTCACATATAAACATTTTATTCGTTTGTACCTTTATTAACTCTTTAGAGTAGACTTATAGGAATTATTTTATGTAAAATAAGGTGCTGAATCCACTAGTGAAAACCGCAATGTACTATCTTTAACCGTTTAGGTCATCGAATAAAATGGAGAATAATAGATATTCAAAAATGTTATATATAACCATTTAATTCGTTTGTACCTTTATCAACTTTTGAGAGTAGACTTATAGAACTTATTTTATGTAAAATAAGGTGCTGAATCCACTGGTGAAAACCGCAATGTTTTATCTTCAACCGATTAGGAGATCGAGTGAAATGGAGAATAATAGATATTTAAAAATGTGATATATAAACATTTTATTCGTTTGTACCTTTATCAACTCTTAGAGTAGACTTATAGGACATATTTTATGTAAAATAAGGTGCTGAATCCACTAGTGAAAACCGCAATGTCCTATCTTCAACCGTTTAGGAGATCGAGTGAAATGGAGAATAATAGATATTTTAAAATGTGAAATATAACCATTTTATTCGTTTGTACCTTTATCAACTATTTAGAGTAGACTTATAGGACATATTTTATGTAAAATAAGGTGCTGAATCCACTGGTGAAAACCGCAATGTCCTATCTTCAACCGTTTAGGAGATCGATTGAAATGGAGAATAATAGATATTTAAAAATGTGATATATAAACATTTTATTCGGTCGTACCTTTATCAACTCTTGAGAGTAGACTTATAGGAATTATTTTATGGAAAATAAGGTGCTGAATCCATTTGTGAAAACCGCAATGTCCTATATTTAACCGTTTAGGAGATCGAGTAAAATGGAGAATAATAGATATTTAAAAATGTGATATATAAACATTTTATTCATTTGTACCTTTATCAACTATTTAGAGTAGACTTATAGGACTTATTTTATGTAAAATGAGGTGCTGAATTGACTGGTGAAAACCGCAATGTTCTATCTTTAACCGTTTAGGAGATCGAGTTAAATGGAGAATAACAGATATTTAAAAATGTGATATATAAACATTTTATTCGTTTGTACCTTTATCAACTCTTATGAGTAGACTTATAGGACTTATTTTATGTAAAATGAGTTGCTGAATCCACTGGTGAAAACCGCAATGTCCTATCTATAACCGTTTAGGAGATCGAGGAAAATGGAAAATAATAGATATTTAAAAATGTGATATATAAACATTTTATCCGTTTGTTCCTTTATCAACTCTCGAGAGTAGACTTATAGAACTTATTTTATGTAAAATGAGGGCTGAATTCACTGGTGAAAACCGCAATGTCTTATCTTTAACCGTTTAGGAGATCGAGTAAAATGGTGAATAATAGATATTTAAAAATGTGATATATAAATATTTTATTCGTTTGTACCTTTATTATCTCTTGAGAGTAGACTTATAGGACTTATTATTTGTAAAATAAGGTGCTGAATTCACTGGTGAAAACCGCAATGTCTTATCTTTAACCGTTTAGGAGATCGAGTAAAATGGTGAATAATAGATATTTAAAAATGTGATATATAAATATTTTATTCGTTTGTACCTTTATTATCTCTTGAGAGTAGACTTATAGGACTTATTATTTGTAAAATAAGGTGCTAAATCCGCTGGTGAAAACCGCAATGTCCTATCTTCAACCGTTTAGGAGATCGAGTGAAATGGAGAATAATAGATATTTAAAAATGTGATATATAAACATTTTATTCGGTCGTACCTTTATCAACTCTTGAGAGTTGACTTATAGGAATTATTTTATGTAAAATAAGGTGCTGAATCCACTGGTGAAAACCGCAATGTCCTATCTTTAACCGTTTAGGACATCGAGTAAAATGGAGAATAATAGATATTTAAAAATGTGATATATAAACATTTTATTCGGTCGTACCTTTATCAACTCTTGAGAGTAGACTTATTGAAATTATTTTATGTAAAATGAGGTGCTGAATACACTGGTGAAAACCGCAATGTCCTATCGTGAACCGATTAGGAGATAGAGTGAAATGGAGAATAATAGATATTTAAAAATGTGATATATTAACATTTTTTACGTTTGTACCTTTATCAACTCGTTAGAGTAGACTTATAAGACCTATTTTATGTAAAATGAGGAGCTGAATCCACTGGTGAAAACCGCAATGTCCTATCTTTAACCGTTTAGGAGATCGAGTAAAATGGAGAATATTAGATATTTAAAAATGTGATATATTAACATTTTTTTCGTTTGTACCTTAATCAACTCTTGAGAGTGGACTTATAGGAATTATATTATGTAAAATGAGGTGCTGAATCCAATGGTGAAAACCGCAATGTCCTATCTTTGACCGTTTAGGTGATTGAGTAAAATGGAGAATAATAGGTATTTAAAAATGTGATATATAACCATTTTATTAGTTTGTACCTTCATCAACTCTTGAGAGTAGACTTATAGGACTTATTTTATGTAAAATGAGGTGCTGAATCCCCTGGTAAAAACCGCAAAGTCCTATCTTTAACCGTTTAGGAGAGTGAGTAAAATGGAAAATAATAAATATTTTAAAATGTGGTATATAAACATTTTATGCGTTTGTACCTTTATAAACTCTTGAGAGTAGACTTATAGGACTGATTTCATGTAAAATAAGGTGCTGAATTTACTGGTAAAAACCGCAATGTCCTATCTTTAACCGTTTAGGAGATCGAGTAAAATGGAAAATAATAGATATTTAAAAATGTGATATATAAACATTTTTTTCGTTTGTACCTTTATTAACTCTTTAGAGTAGACTTATAAGACTTATTTTATGTAAAATGAGGTGCTGAATCCACTGGTGAAAACCGCAATGTCCTATCTTTAACTGTTTAGAAGATCGAGTAAAATGGAGAATAATAGATATTTAAGAATATGATATATAAACATTTTATTCGTTTGTACCTTTATCAACTCTTGAGAGTTGACTTATAGGAATTATTTTATGTAAAATGAGGTGCTGAATTTACTGGTGAAAACCGCAATGTCCTATCTTCAACCGTTTAGGAGATCGAGTGAAATGGAGAATAATAGATATTTAAAAATGTGATATATAAACATTTTTCTCGTTTGTAAATTTATCACCTCTTTAGAGTAGACTTATAAGACTTAAATTATGTAAAATGAGGTGCTGAATCCACTGGTAAAAACCGCAATGTCCTATCATTAACCGTTTAGAAGATCAAGTAAAATGGAGAGTAATAGATATATAAAAATGTCATATATAAACATTTTTTTCGTTTGTACCTATATTAACTCTTTAGAGTAGACTTATAGGACTTATTTTATGTAAAATGAGGTGCTCATTCCACTGGTGAAAACCGCAATGTCCTATCTTCAACCGTTTAGGAGATCGAGTAAAATGGAGAATATTAGTTATTTAAAAATGTGATATATAAACATTTTATTCGTTTGTTCCTTTATCAACTTTTGAGAGTAGACTTATAGGACTTATTTTATGTAAAATGAGGTGCTGAATCCACTGGTGAAAACCGCAATGTCCTATCTTTAACCGTTTAGGAGATCGAGTAAAATGGAAAATATTAGATATTTAAAAATGTGATATATAAACATTTTTTTCGTTTGTACCTTTATTAACTCTTTAGAGTAGACTTATAGGACTTATTTTATGTAAAATGAGGTGCTGAATCCACTGGTGAAAACCGCAATGTCCTATCTTTAACCGTTTAGGAGATCGAGTAAAATGGAAAATAATAGATATTTAAAAATGTGATATATAAACATTTTTTTCGTTTGTACCTTTATTAACTCTTTAGAGTAGACTTATAGGACTTATTTTATGTAAAATGAGGTGCTGAATCCACTGGTGAAAACCGCAATGTCCTATCTTTAACCGTTTAGGAGATCGAGTAAAATGGAAAATAATAGATATTTAAAAATGTGATGTATAAACATTTTTTTCGTTTGTATCTTTATTAACTCTTTAGAGTAGACTTATAGGACTTATTTTATGTAAAATGAGGTGCTGAATCCACTGGTGAAAACCGCAATGTCCTATCTTTAACTGTTTAGGAGATCGAGTAAAATGGAGAATAATAGATATTTAAGAATGTGATATATAAACATTTTATTCGTTTGTACCTTTATCAACTCTTGAGAGTTGACTTATAGGAATTATTTTATGTAAAATGAGGTGCTGAATTTACTGGTGAAAACCGCAATGTCCTATCTTCAACCGTTTAGGAGATCGAGTGAATTGGAGAATAATAGATATTAAAAAATGTGATATATAAACATTTTTCTCGTTTGTACCTTTATCAACTCTTTAGAGTAGACTTATAAGACTTAAATTATGTAAAATGAGGTGCTGAATCCACTGGTAAAAGCCGCAATGTCCTATCTTTAACCGTTTAGAAGATCAAGTAAAATGGAGAGTAATAGATATATAAAAATGTCATATATAAACATTTTTTTCGTTTGTACCTATATTAACTCTTTAGAGTAGACTTATAGGACTTATTTTATGTAAAATGAGGTGCTGAATCCACTGGTGAAAACCGCAATGTCCTATCTTCAACCGTTTAGGAGATCGAGTAAAATGGAGAATAATAGATATTTAAAAATGTGATATATAAACATTTTATTCGTTTGTTACTTTATCTACTTTTGAGAGTAGACTTATAGGACTTATTTTATGTAAAATGAGGTGCTGAATCCACTGGTGAAAACTGCAATGTCCTATCATTAACCGTTTAGTAGATCGAGTAAAATGGTGAATAATAGATATTTAAAAATGTGATATATTAACATTTTTTTCGTTTGTACCTTTATCAATACTTTAGAGTAGACTTACAAGACTTATTTTATGTAAAATGAGGCGCTGAATCCACTGGTGAAAACCGCAATGTCCTATCTTTAACCGTTTATGAGATAGAGTGAAATGGAGAATAATAGATATTTAAAAATGTGATATATTAACATTGTTTTCGTTTGTACCTTTATCAATACTTTAGAGTAGACTTACAAGACTTATTTTATGTAAAATGAGGTGCTGAATCCACTGGTAAAAGCCGCAATGTCCTATCTTTAACCGTTTAGAAGATCAAGTAAAATGGAGAGTAATAGATATATAAAAATGTCATATATAAACATTTTTTTCGTTTGTACCTATATTAACTCTTTAGAGTAGACTTATAGGACTTATTTTATGTAAAATGAGGTGCTGAATCCACTGGTGAAAACCGCAATGTCCTATCTTCAACCGTTTAGGAGATCGAGTAAAATGGAGAATAATAGATATTTAAAAATGTGATATATAAACATTTTATTCGTTTGTTACTTTATCTACTTTTGAGAGTAGACTTATAGGACTTATTTTATGTAAAATAAGGTGCTGAATCCACTGGTGAAAACTGCAATGTCCTATCATTAACCGTTTAGTAGATCGAGTAAAATGGTGAATAATAGATATTTAAAAATGTGATATATTAACATTTTTTTCGTTTGTACCTTTATTAATACTTTAGAGTAGACTTACAAGACTTATTTTATGTAAAATGAGGCGCTGAATCCACTGGTGAAAACCGCAATGTCCTATCTTTAACCGTTTATGAGATAGAGTGAAATGGAGAATAATAGATATTTAAAAATGTGATATATTAACATTGTTTTCGTTTGTACCTTTATCAATACTTTAGAGTAGACTTACAAGACTTATGTTATGTAAAATGAGGTGCTGAATCCACTGGTGAAAACCGCAATGTACTATCTTTAACCGTTTAGGAGATAGAGTGAAATGGAGAATAATAGATATTTATAAATGTGATATATTAACATTTTTTTCGTTTGTACCTTTATCAACTCGTTTGAGTAGACTTATAAGACCTATTTTATGTAAAATAATATGCTGAATCCACTGGTGAAAACCGCAATGTCCTATCTTTAACTGTTTAGGAGATCGAGTAAAATGAAGAATAATAGATATTTAAAAATGTGATATATAAACATTTTTTTCGTTTGTACCTTAATCAACTCTTGAGAGTGGACTTGTAGGCCTTATTTTATGTAAAATAAGGTGCTGAATCCACTGGTGAAAACCGCAATGTCCTATCTTCAACCGTTTAGGAGATCGAGTGAAATGGAGAATAATAGATATTTAAAAATGTGATATATAAACATTTTATTCGTTTGTACCTTTATCAACTCTTAGAGTAGACTTATAGGACATATTTTAAGTAAAATAAGGTGCTGAATCCACTGGTGAAAACCGCAATGTCCTATCTTCAACCGTTTAGGAGATCGAGTGAAATGGAGAATAATAGATATTTAAGAATGTGATATATAAACATTTTATTCGTTTGTACCTTTATCAACTCTTGAGAGTTGACTTATAGGAATTATTTTATGTAAAATGAGGTGCTGAATTTACTGGTGAAAACCGCAATGTCCTATCTTCAACCGTTTAGGAGATCGAGTGAAATGGAGAATAATAGATATTTAAAAATGTGATATATAAACATTTTTCTCGTTTGTACCTTTATCAACTCTTTAGAGTAGACTTATAAGACTTAAATTATGTAAAATGAGGTGCTGAATCCACTGGTAAAAACCGCAATGTCCTATCTTTAACCGTTTAGATGATCAAGTAAAATGGAGAGTAATAGATATATAAAAATGTCATATATAAACATTTTTTTCGTTTGTACCTATATTAACTCTTTAGAGTAGATTTATAGGACTTATTTTATGTAAAATGAGGTGCTCAATCCACTGGTGAAAACCGCAATGTCCTATCTTCAACCGTTTAGGAGATCGAGTAAAATGGAGAATAATAGATATTTAAAAATGTGATATATAAACATTTTATTCGTTTGTTACTTTATCTACTTTTGAGAGTAGACTTATAGGACTTATTTTATGTAAAATGAGGTGCTGAATCCACTGGTGAAAACTTCAATGTCCTATCTTTAACCGTTTAGTAGATCGAGTAAAATGGAGAATAATAGATATTTAAAAATGTGATATATTAACATTTTTTTCGTTTGTACCTTTATCAATACTTTAGAGTAGACTTACAAGACTTATTTTATGTAAAATGAGGCGCTGAATCCACTGGTGAAAACCGCAATGTCCTATCTTTAACCGTTTATGAGATAGAGTGAAATGGAGAATAATAGATATTTAAAAATGTGATATATTAACATTTTTTTCGTTTGTACCTTTATCAACTCGTTAGAGTAGACTTGTAAGACTTATTTTATGTAAATTGAGGTGCTGAATCCACTGGTGAAAACCGCAATGTCCTATCTCTAACCGTTTAGGAGATCGAGTAAAATGGAGAATAATTGATATTTAAAATGTGATATATAAACAATTTATTCGTTTGTACCATTATGAACTCTTGAGAGTAGACTTATAGGACTTATTTTATGTAAAATAAGGTGCTGAATCCACTGGTGAAAACCGCAATGTACTATCTTTAACCGTTTAGGAGATCGAGTAAAATGGAGAGTAATAGATATTTAAAAATGTCACATATAAACATTTTATTCGTTTGTACCTTTATTAACTCTTTAGAGTAGACTTATAGGAATTATTTTATGTAAAATAAGGTGCTGAATCCACTAGTGAAAACCGCAATGTACTATCTTTAACCGTTTAGGTCATCGAATAAAATGGAGAATAATAGATATTCAAAAATGTTATATATAACCATTTAATTCGTTTGTACCTTTATCAACTTTTGAGAGTAGACTTATAGAACTTATTTTATGTAAAATAAGGTGCTGAATCCACTGGTGAAAACCGCAATGTTTTATCTTCAACCGATTAGGAGATCGAGTGAAATGGAGAATAATAGATATTTAAAAATGTGATATATAAACATTTTATTCGTTTGTACCTTTATCAACTCTTAGAGTAGACTTATAGGACATATTTTATGTAAAATAAGGTGCTGAATCCACTAGTGAAAACCGCAATGTCCTATCTTCAACCGTTTAGGAGATCGAGTGAAATGGAGAATAATAGATATTTTAAAATGTGAAATATAACCATTTTATTCGTTTGTACCTTTATCAACTATTTAGAGTAGACTTATAGGACATATTTTATGTAAAATAAGGTGCTGAATCCACTGGTGAAAACCGCAATGTCCTATCTTCAACCGTTTAGGAGATCGATTGAAATGGAGAATAATAGATATTTAAAAATGTGATATATAAACATTTTATTCGGTCGTACCTTTATCAACTCTTGAGAGTAGACTTATAGGAATTATTTTATGGAAAATAAGGTGCTGAATCCACTGGTGAAAACCGCAATGTACTATCTTTAACCGTTTAGGAGATCGAGTAAAATGGAGAGTAATAGATATTTAAAAATGTCACATATAAACATTTTATTCGTTTGTACCTTTATTAACTCTTTAGAGTAGACTTATAGGAATTATTTTATGTAAAATAAGGTGCTGAATCCACTAGTGAAAACCGCAATGTACTATCTTTAACCGTTTAGGTCATCGAATAAAATGGAGAATAATAGATATTCAAAAATGTGATATATAACCATTTAATTCGTTTGTACCTTTATCAACTTTTGAGAGTAGACTTATAGAACTTATTTTATGTAAAATAAGGTGCTGAATCCACTGGTGAAAACCGCAATGTCCTATCTTCTACTGTTTAGGAGATCGAGTGAAATGGAGAATAATAGATATTTAAAAATGTGATATATAAACATTTTATTCGTTTGTACCTTTATCAACTCTTAGAGTAGACTTATAGGACATATTTTATGTAAAATAAGGTGCTGAATCCACTAGTGAAAACCGCAATGTCCTATCTTCAACCGTTTAGGAGATCGAGTGAAATGGAGAATAATAGATATTTTAAAATGTGAAATATAACCATTTTATTCGTTTGTACCTTTATCAACTATTTAGAGTAGACTTATAGGACATATTTTATGTAAAATAAGGTGCTGAATCCACTGGTGAAAACCGCAATGTCCTATCTTCAACTGTTTAGGAGATCGAGTGAAATGGAGAATAATAGATATTTAAAAATGTGATATATAAACATTTTATTCGGTCGTACCTTTATCAACTCTTGAGAGTAGACTTATAGGAATTATTTTATGGAAAATAAGGTGCTGAATCCATTTGTGAAAACCGCAATGTCCTATATTTAACCGTTTAGGAGATCGAGTAAAATGGAGAATAATAGATATTTAAAAATGTGATATATAAACATTTTATTCATTTGTACCTTTATCAACTATTTAGAGTAGACTTATAGGACTTATTTTATGTAAAATGAGGTGCTGAATTGACTGGTGAAAACCGCAATGTTCTATCTTTAACCGTTTAGGAGATCGAGTTAAATGGAGAATAACAGATATTTAAAAATGTGATATATAAACATTTTATTCGTTTGTACCTTTATCAACTCTTATGAGTAGACTTATAGGACTTATTTTATGTAAAATGAGTTGCTGAATCCACTGGTGAAAACCGCAATGTCCTATCTATAACCGTTTAGGAGATCGAGGAAAATGGAAAATAATAGATATTTAAAAATGTGATATATAAACATTTTATCCGTTTGTTCCTTTATCAACTCTCGAGAGTAGACTTATAGAACTTATTTTATGTAAAATGAGGTGCTGAATTCACTGGTGAAAACCGCAATGTCTTATCTTTAACCGTTTAGGAGATCGAGTAAAATGGTGAATAATAGATATTTAAAAATGTGATATATAAATATTTTATTCGTTTGTACCTTTATTATCTCTTGAGAGTAGACTTATAGGACTTATTATTTGTAAAATAAGGTGCTAAATCCGCTGGTGAAAACCGCAATGTCCTATCTTCAACCGTTTAGGAGATCGAGTGAAATGGAGAATAATAGATATTTAAAAATGTGATATATAAACATTTTATTCGGTCGTACCTTTATCAACTCTTGAGAGTTGACTTATAGGAATTATTTTATGTAAAATAAGGTGCTGAATCCACTGGTGAAAACCGCAATGACCTATCTTTAACCGTTTAGGACATCGAGTAAAATGGAGAATAATAGATATTTAAAAATGTGATATATAAACATTTTATTCGGTCGTACCTTTATCAACTCTTGAGAGTAGACTTATTGAAATTATTTTATGTAAAATGAGGTGCTGAATACACTGGTGAAAACCGCAATGTCCTATCGTGAACCGATTAGGAGATAGAGTGAAATGGAGAATAATAGATATTTAAAAATGTGATATATTAACATTTTTTACGTTTGTACCTTTATCAACTCGTTAGAGTAGACTTATAAGACCTATTTTATGTAAAATGAGGAGCTGAATCCACTGGTGAAAACCGCAATGTCCTATCTTTAACCGTTTAGGAGATCGAGTAAAATGGAGAATATTAGATATTTAAAAATGTGATATATTAACATTTTTTTCGTTTGTACCTTAATCAACTCTTGAGAGTGGACTTATAGGCCTTATATTATGTAAAATGAGGTGCTGAATCCAATGGTGAAAACCGCAATGTCCTATCTTTGACCGTTTAGGTGATTGAGTAAAATGGAGAATAATAGGTATTTAAAAATGTGATATATAACCATTTTATTAGTTTGTACCTTCATCAACTCTTGAGAGTAGACTTATAGGACTTATTTTATGTAAAATGAGGTGCTGAATCCCCTGGTAAAAACCGCAAAGTCCTATCTTTAACCGTTTAGGAGAGTGAGTAAAATGGAAAATAATAAATATTTTAAAATGTGGTATATAAACATTTTATGCGTTTGTACCTTTATAAACACTTGAGAGTAGACTTATAGGACTGATTTCATGTAAAATAAGGTGCTGAATTTACTGGTAAAAACCGCAATGTCCTATCTTTAACCGTTTAGGAGATCGAGTAAAATGGAAAATAATAGATATTTAAAAATGTGATATATAAACATTTTTTTCGTTTGTACCTTTATTAACTCTTTAGAGTAGACTTATAGGACTTATTTTATGTAAAATGAGGTGCTGAATCCACTGGTGAAAACCGCAATGTCCTATCTTTAACTGTTTAGAAGATCGAGTAAAATGGAGAATAATAGATATTTAAGAATGTGATATATAAACATTTTATTCGTTTGTACCTTTATCAACTCTTGAGAGTTGACTTATAGGAATTATTTTATGTAAAATGAGGTGCTGAATTTACTGGTGAAAACCGCAATGTCCTATCTTCAACCGTTTAGGAGATCGAGTGAAATGGAGAATAATAGATATTTAAAAATGTGATATATAAACATTTTTCTCGTTTGTACCTTTATCAACTCTTTAGAGTAGACTTATAAGACTTAAATTATGTAAAATGAGGTGCTGAATCCACTGGTAAAAACCGCAATGTCCTATCTTTAACCGTTTAGAAGATCAAGTAAAATGGAGAGTAATAGATATATAAAAATGTCATATATAAACATTTTTTTCGTTTGTACCTATATTAACTCTTTAGAGTAGACTTATAGGACTTATTTTATGTAAAATGAGGTGCTCATTCCACTGGTAAAAACCGCAATGTCCTATCTTCAACCGTTTAGGAGATCGAGTAAAATGGAGAATATTAGATATTTAAAAATGTGATATATAAACATTTTATTCGTTTGTTCCTTTATCAACTTTTGAGAGTAGACTTATAGGACTTATTTTATGTAAAATGAGGTGCTGAATCCACTGGTGAAAACCGCAATGTCCTATCTTTAACCGTTTAGGAGATCGAGTAAAATGGAAAATAATAGATATTTAAAAATGTGATATATAAACATTTTTTTCGTTTGTACCTTTATTAACTCTTTAGAGTAGACTTATAGGACTTATTTTATGTAAAATGAGGTGCTGAATCCACTGGTGAAAACCGCAATGTCCTATCTTTAACCGTTTAGGAGATCGAGTAAAATGGAAAATAATAGATATTTAAAAATGTGATATATAAATATTTTTTTCGTTTGTACCTTTATTAACTCTTTAGAGTAGACTTATAGGACTTATTTTATGTAAAATGAGGTGCTGAATCCACTGGTGAAAACCGCAATGTCCTATCTTTAACCGTTTAGGACATCGAGTAAAATGGAGGATAATAGATATTTAAAAATGTGATATATAAACATTTTATTCGTTTGTTACTTTATCTACTTTTGAGAGTAGACTTATAGGACTTATTTTATGTAAAATGAGGTGCTGAATCCACTGGTGAAAACTGCAATGTCCTATCTTTAACCGTTTATGAGATAGAGTGAAATGGAGAATAATAGATATTTAAAAATGTGATATATTAACATTGTTTTCGTTTGTACCTTTATCAATACTTTAGAGTAGACTTACAAGACTTATGTTATGTAAAATGAGGTGCTGAATCCACTGGTGAAAACCGCAATGTACTATCTTTAACCGTTTAGGAGATAGAGTGAAATGGAGAATAATAGATATTTAAAAATGTGATATATTAACATTTTTTTCGTTTGTACCTTTATCAACTCGTTAGAGTAGACTTATAAGACCTATTTTATGTAAAATAATATGCTGAATCCACTGGTGAAAACCGCAATGTCCTATCTTTAACCGTTTAGGAGATCGAGTGAAATGGAGAATAATAGATATTTTAAAATGTGAAATATAACCATTTTATTTGTTTGTACCTTTATCAACTATTTAGAGTAGACTTATAGGACATATTTTATGTAAAATAAGGTGCTGAATCCACTGGTGAAAACCGCAATGTCCTATCTTTAACTGTTTAGGAGATCGAGTAAAATGAAGAATAATAGATATTTAAAAATGTGATATATAAACATTTTTTTCGTTTGTACCTTAATCAACTCTTGAGAGTGGACTTGTAGGCCTTATTTTATGTAAAATAAGGTGCTGAATCCACTGGTGAAAACCGCAATGTCCTATCTTTAACCGTTTAGGAGATCGAGTGAAATGGAGAATAATAGATATTTTAAAATGTGATATATAAACATTTTTCTCGTTTGTACCTTTATCAACTCTTTAGAGTAGACTTATAAGACTTAAATTATGTAAAATGAGGTGCTGAATCCACTGGTAAAAACCGCAATGTCCTATCTTTAACCGTTTAGAAGATCAAGTAAAATGGAGAGTAATAGATATATAAAAATGTCATATATAAACATTTTTTTCGTTTGTACCTTTATCAATACTTTAGAGTAGACTTACAAGACTTATATTATGTAAAATGTGGTGTTGAATCCACTGGTGAAAACCGCAATTTACTATCTTTAACCGTTTAGGAGATAGAGTGAAATGGAGAATAATAGATATTTAAAAATGTGATATATAAACATTTTATTCGTTTGTTCCTTTATCAACTTTTGAGAGTAGACTTATAGGACTTATTTTATGTAAAATGAGGTGCTGAATCCACTAGTGAAAACCGCAATGTACTATCTTTAACCGTTTAGAAGATCGAGTAAAATGGAGAATATTAGATATTTAAAAATGTGATATATAAACATTTTATTCGTTTGTTCCTTTATCAACTTTTGAGAGTAGACTTATAGGACTTATTTTATGTAAAATGAGGTGCTGAATCCACTGGTGAAAACCGCAATGTCCTATCTTTAACCGTTTAGAAGATCGAGTAAAATGGAGAATATTAGATATTTAAAAATGTGATATATAAACATTTTATTCGTTTGTTCCTTTATCAACTTTTGAGAGTAGACTTATAGGACTTATTTTATGTAAAATGAGGTGCTGAATCCACTGGTGAAAACCGCAATGTCCTATCTTTAACCGTTTAGGAGATCGAGTAAAATGGAAAATAATAGATATTTAAAAATGTGATATATAAACATTTTTTTCGTTTGTATCTTTAATAACTCTTTAGAGTAGACTTATAGGAATTATTTTATGTAAAATGAGGTGCTGAATTTACTGGTGAAAACCGCAATGTCCTATCTTCAACCGTTTAGGAGATCGAGTAAAATGGAGAATAATAGATATTTAAAATGTGATATATAAACAATTTATTCGTTTGTAACATTATGAACTCTTGAGAGTAGACTTATAGGACTTATTTTATGTAAAATAAGGTGCTGAATCCACTGGTGAAAACCGCAATGTACTATCTTTAACCGATTAGGAGATCGAGTAAAATGGAGAGTAATAGATATTTAAAAATGTCACATATAAACATTTTATTCGTTTGTACCTTTATCAACTCTTAGAGTAGACTTATAGGACATATTTTATGTAAAATAAGGTGCTGAATCCACTGGTGAAAACCGCAATGTCCTATCTTCAACCGTTTAGGAGATCGAGTGAAATGGAGAATAATAGATATTTTAAAATGTGAAATATAACCATTTTATTCGTTTGTACCTTTATCAACTATTTAGAGTAGACTTATAGGACATATTTTATGTAAAATAAGGTGCTGAATCCACTGGTGAAAACCGCAATGTCCTATCTTCAACCGTTTAGGAGATCGAGTGAAATGGAGAATAATAGATATTTAAAAATGTGATATATAAACATTTTATTCGGTCGTACCTTTATCAACTCTTGAGAGTAGACTTATAGGAATTATTTTATGTAAAATAAGGTGCTGAATCCACTGGTGAACACCGCAATGTCCTATCTTTAACCGTTTAGAAGATCAAGTAAAATGGAGAGTAATAGATATATAAAAATGTCATATATAAACATTTTTTTCGTTTGTACCTATATTAACTCTTCAGAGTAGACTTATAGGACTTATTTTATGTAAAATGAGGTGCTGAATCCACAGGTGAAAACCGCAATGTCCTATCTTCAACCGTTTAGGAGATCGAGTAAAATGGAGAATAATAGATATTTAAAAATGTGATATATAAACATTTTATTCGTTTGTTACTTTATCTACTTTTGAGAGTAGACTTATAGGACTTATTTTATGTAAAATGAGGTGCTGAATCCACTGGTGAAAACTGCAATGTCCTATCTTTAACCGTTTAGTAGATCGAGTAAAATGGAGAATAATAGATATTTAAAAATGTGATATATTAACATTTTTTTCGTTTGTACCTTTATCAATACTTTAGAGTAGACTTACAAGACTTATTTTATGTAAAATGAGGCGCTGAATCCACTGGTGAAAACCGCAATGTCCTATCTTTAACCGTTTATGAGATAGAGTGAAATGGAGAATAATAGATATTTAAAAATGTGATATATTAACATTTTTTTCGTTTGTACCTTTATCAACTCGTTAGAGTAGACTTGTAAGACTTATTTTATGTAAATTGAGGTGCTGAATCCACTGGTGAAAACCGCAATGTCCTATCTTTAACCGTTTAGGAGATCGAGTAAAATGGAGAATAATTGATATTTAAAATGTGATATATAAACAATTTATTCGTTTGTAACATTATGAACTCTTGAGAGTAGACTTATAGGACTTCTTTTATGTAAAATAAGGTGCTGAATCCACTGGTGAAAACCGCAATGTACTATCTTTAACCGTTTAGGAGATCGAGTAAAATGGAGAGTAATAGATATTTAAAAATGTCACATATAAACATTTTATTCGTTTGTACCTTTATTAACTCTTTAGAGTAGACTTATAGGAATTATTTTATGTAAAATAAGGTGCTGAATCCACTAGTGAAAACCGCAATGTACTATCTTTAACCGTTTAGAAGATCGAGTAAAATGGAGAATATTAGATATTTAAAAATGTGATATATAAACATTTTATTCGTTTGTTCCTTTATCAACTTTTGAGAGTAGACTTATAGGACTTATTTTATGTAAAACGAGGTGCTGAATCCACTGGTGAAAACTGCAATGTCCTATCTTTAACCGATTAGGAGATCGAGTAAAATGGAGAATAATAGATATTTAAAAATGTGATATATTAACATTTTTTTCGTTTGTACCTTTATCAACTCTTTAGAGTAGACTTATAAAACTTATTTTATGTAAAATGAGGTGCTGAATCCACTGGTGAAAACCGCAATGTCCTATCTTTAACCGTTTAGGAGATAGAGTGAAATGGAGAATAATAGATATTTAAAAATGTGATATATTAACATTGTTTTCGTTTGTACCTTTATCAATACTTTAGAGTAGACTTACAAGACTTATATTATGTAAAATGTGGTGCTGAATCCACTGGTGAAAACCGCAATTTACTATCTTTAACCGTTTAGGAGATAGAGTGAAATGGAGAATAATAGATATTTAAAAATGTGATATATTAACATTTTTTTCGTTTGTACCTTTATCAACTCGTTAGAGTAGACTTATAAGACCTATTTTATGTAAAATAATATGCTGAATCCACTGGTGAAAACCGCAATGTCCTATCTTTAACTGTTTAGGAGATCGAGTAAAATGAAGAATAATAGATATTTAAAAATGTGATATATAAACATTTTTTTCGTTTGTACCTTAATCAACTCTTAAGAGTGGACTTATAGGCCTTATATTATGTAAAATGAGGTGCTGAATCCAATGGTGAAAACCACAATGTCCTATCTTTGACCGTTTAGGTGATTGAGTAAAATGGAGAATAATAGGTATTTAAAAATGTGATATATAACCATTTTATTCGTTTGTACCTTTGTCAACTCTTTGGAGTAGACTTATTGAACTTATTTTATGTAAAATGAAGTGCTGAATCCACCGGTGAAAACCGCAATGTCCTATCTTTAACCGTTTAGGAGATCGAGTGAAATGGAGAATAATAGATATTTAAAAATGTGATATATAAATATTTTATTCGTTTGTACCTTTATCAACTCTTGAGAGTTAACTTTGAAGATTTAATAATGTAAAATGAGGTGCTGAATCCACTGGTGAAAACCGCAATGTCCTATCTTTAACCGTTTAGGAGATAGAGTGAAATGGAGAATAATAGATATTTAAAAATGTGATATATTTACATTTTTTCCGTTTGTACCTTTATCAACTCGTTAGAGTAGACTTATAAGACCTATTTTATGTAATATAAGGTGATGAATCCACTGGTGAAAACCGCAATGTCCTATCTTTAACCGTTTAGGAGATAGAGTGAAATGGAGAATAATAGATATTTAAAAATGTGATATATTAACATTGTTTTCGTTTGTACCTTTATCAATACTTTAGAGTAGACTTACAAGACTTATATTATGTAAAATGTGGTGCTGAATCCACTGGTGAAAACCGCAATTTACTATCTTTAACCGTTTAGGAGATAGAGTGAAATGGAGAATAATAGATATTTAAAAATGTGATATATTAACATTTTTTTCGTTTGTACCTTTATCAACTCGTTAGAGTAGACTTATAAGACCTATTTTATGTAAAATAATATGCTGAATCCACTGGTGAAAACCGCAATGTCCTATCTTTAACTGTTTAGGAGATCGAGTAAAATGAAGAATAATAGATATTTAAAAATGTGATATATAAACATTTTTTTCGTTTGTACCTTAATCAACTCTTGAGAGTGGACTTATAGGCCTTATATTATGTAAAATGAGGTGCTGAATCCAATGGTGAAAACCACAATGTCCTATCTTTGACCGTTTAGGTGATTGAGTAAAATGGAGAATAATGGGTATTTAAAAATGTGATATATAACCATTTTATTCGTTTGTACTTTTAACAACTCTTTGGAGTAGACTTATTGAACTTATTTTATGTAAAATGAAGTGCTGAATCCACCGGTGAAAACCGCAATGTCCTATCTTTAACCGTTTAGGAGATCGAGTGAAATGGAGAATAATAGATATTTAAAAATGTGATATATAAATATTTTATTCGTTTGTACCTTTATCAACTCTTGAGAGTTAACTTTGAAGATTTAATAATGTAAAATGATGTGCTGAATCCACTGGTGAAAACCGCAATGTCCTATCTTTAACCGTTTAGGAGATAGAGTGAAATGGAGAATAATAGATATTTAAAAATGTGATATATTTACATTTTTTCCGTTTGTACCTTTATCAACTCGTTAGAGTAGACTTATAAGACCTATTTTATGTAATATAAGGTGATGAATCCACTGGTGAAAACCGCAATGTCCTATCTTTAACCGTTTAGGAGATAGAGTGAAATGGAGAATAATAGATATTTAAAAATGTGATATATTTACATTTTTTCCGTTTGTACCTTTATCAACTCGTTAGGGTAGACTTATAAGACCTATTTTATGTAATATATGGTGCAGAATCCGCTGGTGAAAACCGCAATGTCCTATCTTTAACCGTTTAGGAGATCGAGTAAATTGGATAGTAATAGATATTTAAAAATGTATATATAAGCATTTTATTCGTTAGTACCTTTATCAACTCTTGAGAGTAGACTTATAGGAATTATTTTATGTAAAATAAGGTGCTGAATCCACTGGTGAAAACCGCAATGTCTTATCTTTAAGCGTTTAGGAGATCGAGTAAAATGGAGAATAATAAATATTTTAAAATGTGGTATATAAACATTTTATGCGTTTGTACCTTTATCAACTCTTGAGAGTAGACTTATAGGACTTATTTTATGTAAAATGAGGTGCTGAATTTACTGATAAAAACCGCAATGTCCTATCTTTAACCGTTTAGGAGATCGAGTAAAATGGAAAATAATAGATATTTAAAAATGTGATATATAAACATTTTTTTCGTTTGTACCTTTATTAACTCTTTAGAGTAGACTTATAGGACTTATTTTATGTAAAATGAGGTGCTGAATCCACTGGTGAAAACCGCAATGTCCTATCTTTAACTGTTTAGGAGATCGAGTAAAATGGAGAATAATAGATATTTAAGAATGTGATATATAAACATTTTATTCGTTTGTACCTTTATCAACTCTTGAGAGTTGGCTTATAGGAATTATTTTATGTAAAATGAGGTGCTGAATCCACTGGTAAAAACCGCAATGTCCTATCTTTAACCGTTTAAGAGAAAGAGAAAAATGGAAAATAATATATATTTAAAAATGTGATATATAACCATTTTATTCGTTTGTACCTTTATCAACTCTTTAGAGTAGACTTACAGGACTAAATTTATGTAAAATGAGGTGCTAAATCCACTGGTAAAAACCGCAATGTACTATCTTTGACCGTTTAGGTCATCGAATAAAATGGAGAATAATAGATATTCAAAAATGTGATATATAACCATTTAATTCGTTTGTACCTTTATCAACTTTTGAGAGTAGACTTATAGAACTTATTTTATGTAAAATAAGGTGCTGAATTGACTGGTGAAAACCGCAATGTCCTATCTTCAACCGTTTAGGAGATCGAGTGAAATGGAGAATAATAGATATTTAAAAATGTGATATATAAACATTTTATTCGTTTGTACCTTTATCAACTCTTAGAATAGACTTATAGGACATATTTTATGTAAAATAAGGTGCTGAATCCACTGGTGAAAACCGCAATGTCCTATCTTCAACCGTTTAGGAGATCGAGTGAAATGGAGAATAATAGATATTTTAAAATGTGAAATATAACCATTTTATTCGTTAGTACCTTTATCAACTATTTAGAGTAGACTTATAGGACATATTTTATGTAAAATAAGGTGCTGAATCCACTGGTGAAAACCGCAATGTCCTATCTTCAACCGTTTAGGAGATCGAGTGAAATGGAGAATAATAGATATTTAAAAATGTGATATATAAACATTTTATTCGGTCGTACCTTTATCAACTCTTGAGAGTAGAATTATAGGAATTATTTTATGTAAAATAAGGTGCTGAATCCACTGGTGAAAACCGCAATGTCCTATATTTAACCGTTTAGGAGATCGAGTAAAATGGAGAATAATAGATATTTAAAAATGTGATATATAAACATTTTAATCATTTGTACCTTTATCAACTATTTAGAGTAGACTTATAGGACTTATTTTATGTAAAATGAGGTGCTGAATTGACTGGTGAAAACCGCAATGTTCTATCTTTAACCGTTTAGGAGATCGAGTTAAATGGAGAATAACAGATATTTAAAAATGTGATATATAAACATTTTATTCGTTTGTACCTTTATCAACTCTTATGAGTAGACTTATAGGACTTATTTTATGTAAAATGAGTTGCTGAATCCACTGGTGAAAACCGCAATGTCCTATCTATAACCGTTTAGGAGATCGAGGAAAATGGAAAATAATAGATATTTAAAAATGTGATATATAAACATTTTATCCGTTTGTTCCTTTATCAACTCTCGAGAGTAGACTTATAGAACTTATTTTATGTAAAATGAGGTGCTGAATTCACTGGTGAAAACCGCAATGTCTTATCTTTAAGCGTTTAGGAGATCGAGTAAAATGGAGAGTAATAGATATTTAAAAATGTCATACATAAACATTTTATTCGTTTGTACCTTTATCAACTCTTTAGAGTAGACTTATAGGACTTATTTTATGTAAAATAAGGTGCTGAATCCACTGGTGAAAACCGCAATGTCTTATCTTTAAGCGCTTAGGAGATCGAGTAAAATGGAGAGTAATAGATATTTAAAAATGTCATACATAAACATTTTATTCGTTTGTACCTTTATCAACTCTTTAGAGTAGACTTATAGGACTTATGTTATGTAAAATGAGGTGCTGAATTTACTGATAAAAACCGCAATGTCCTATCTTTAACCGTTTAGGAGATCGAGTAAAATGGAAAATAATAGATATTTAAAAATGTGATATATAAACATTTTTTTCGTTTGTACCTTTATTAACTCTTTAGAGTAGACTTATAGGACTTATTTTATGTAAAATGAGGTGCTGAATCCACTGGTGAAAACCGCAATGTCCTATCTTTAACTGTTTAGGAGATCGAGTAAAATGGAGAATAATAGATATTTAAGAATGTGATATATAAACATTTTATTCGTTTGTACCTTTATCAACTCTTGAGAGTTGGCTTATAGGAATTATTTTATGTAAAATAAGGTGCTGAATCCACTGGTGAAAACCGCAATGTCCTATCTTTAACCGTTTAGGACATCGAGTAAAATGGAGAATAATAGATATTTAAAAATGTGATATATAAACATTTTATTCGGTCGTACCTTTATCAACTCTTGAGAGTAGACTTATTTAAATTATTTTATGTAAAATGAGGTGCTGAATACACTGGTGAAAACCGCAATGTCCTATCGTGAACCGATTAGGAGATAGAGTGAAATGGAGAATAATAGATATTTAAAAATGTGATATATTAACATTTTTTCCGTTTGTACCTTTATCAACTCGTTAGAGTAGACTTATAAGACCTATTTTATGTAAAATGAGGAGCTGAATCCACTGGTGAAAACCGCAATGTCCTATCTTTAACTGTTTAGGAGATCGAGTAAAATGGAGAATATTAGATATTTAAAAATGTGATATATTAATATTTTTTTCGTTTGTACCTTAATCAACTCTTGAGAGTGGACTTATAGGCCTTATATTATGTAAAATGAGGTGCTGAATCCCCTGGTAAAAACCGCAAAGTCCTATCTTTAACCGTTTAGGAGATCGAGTAAAATGGAAAATAATAAATATTTTAAAATGTGGTATATAAACATTTTATGCGTTTGTACCTTTATGAACTCTTGAGAGTAGACTTATAGGACTTATTTTATGTAAAATGAGGTGCTGAATCCCCTGGTAAAAACCGCAAAGTTCTATCTTTAACCGTTTAGGAGATCGAGTAAAATGGAAAATAATAAATATTTTAAAATGTGGTATATAAACATTTTATGCGTTTGTACCTTTATGAACTCTTGAGAGTAGACTTATAGGACCTATTTTATGTAAAATAAGGTGCTGAATTTACTGGTAAAAACCGCAATGTCCTATCTTTAGCCGTTTAGGAGATCGAGTAAAATGGAGAGTAATAGATATTTAAAAATGTCATACATAAACATTTTATTCGTTTGAACCTTTATCAACTCTTTAGAGTAGACTTATAGGAATTATTTTATGTAAAATAAGGTGCTGAATCCACTGGTGAAAACCGCAATGTCCTATCTTTAAGCGTTTAGGAGATCGAGTAAAATGGAGAATAATAAATATTTTAAAATGTGGTATGTAAACATTTTATGCGTTTGTACCTTTATCAACTCTTGAGAGTAGACTTATAGGACTTATTTTATGTAAAATGAGGTGCTGAATTTACTGATAAAAACCGCAATGTCCTATCTTTAACCGTTTAGGAGATCGAGTAAAATGGAAAATAATAGATATTTAAAAATGTGATATATAAACATTTTTTTCGTTTGTACCTTTATTAACTCTTTAGAGTAGACTTATAGGACTTATTTTATGTAAAATGAGGTGCTGAATCCACTGGTGAAAACCGCAATGTCCTATCTTTAACTGTTTAGGAGATCGAGTAAAATGGAGAATAATAGATATTTAAGAATGTGATATATAAACATTTTATTCGTTTGTACCTTTATCAACTCTTGAGAGTTGGCTTATAGGAATTATTTTATGTAAAATGAGGTGCTGAATCCACTGGTAAAAACCGCAATGTCCTATCTTTAACCGTTTAAGAGAAAGAGAAAAATGGAAAATAATATATATTTAAAAATGTGATATATAACCGTTTTATTCGTTTGTACCTTTATCAACTCTTTAGAGTAGACTTACAGGACTAAATTTATGTAAAATGAGGTGCTAAATCCACTGGTAAAAACCGCAATGTACTATCTTTGACCGTTTAGGTCATCGAATAAAATGGAGAATAATAGATATTCAAAAATGTGATATATAACCATTTAATTCGTTTGTACCTTTATCAACTTTTGAGAGTAGACTTATAGAACTTATTTTATGTAAAATAAGGTGCTGAATGCACTGGTGAAAACCGCAATGTCCTATCTTCAACCGTTTAGGAGATCGAGTGAAATGGAGAATAATAGATATTTAAAAATGTGATATATAAACATTTTATTCGTTTGTACCTTTATCAACTCTTAGAGTAGACTTATAGGACATATTTTATGTAAAATAAGGTGCTGAATCCACTGGTGAAAACCGCAATGTCCTATCTTCAACCGTTTAGGAGATCGAGTGAAATGGAGAATAATAGATATTTTAAAATGTGAAATGTAACCATTTTATTCGTTTGTACCTTTATCAACTATTTAGAGTAGACTTATAGGACATATTTTATGTAAAATAAGGTGCTGAATCCACTGGTGAAAACCGCAATGTCCTATCTTCAACCGTTTAGGAGATCGAGTGAAATGGAGAATAATAGATATTTAAAAATGTGATATATAAACATTTTATTCGGTCGTACCTTTATCAACTCTTGAGAGTAGACTTATAGGAATTACTTTATGTAAAATAAGGTGCTGAATCCACTGGTGAAAACCGCAATGTCCTATATTTAACCGTTTAGGAGATCGAGTAAAATGGAGAATAATAGATATTTAAAAATGTGATATATAAACATTTTATTCATTTGTACCTTTATCAACTATTTAGAGTAGACTTATAGGACTTATTTTATGTAAAATGAGGTGCTGAATTGACTGGTGAAAACCGCAATGTTCTATCTTTAACCGTTTAGGAGATCGAGTTAAATGGAGAATAACAGATATTTAAAAATGTGATATATAAACATTTTATTCGTTTGTACCTTTATCAACTCTTATGAGTAGACTTATAGGACTTATTTTATGTAAAATGAGTTGCTGAATCCACTGGTGAAAACCGCAATGTCCTATCTATAACCGTTTAGGAGATCGAGGAAAATGGAAAATAATAGATATTTAAAAATGTGATATATAAACATTTTATCCGTTTGTTCCTTTATCAACTCTCGAGAGTAGACTTATAGAACTTATTTTATGTAAAATGAGGTGCTGAATTCACTGGTGAAAACCGCAATGTCTTATCTTTAACCGTTTAGGAGATCGAGTAAAATGGTGAATAATAGATATTTAAAAATGTGATATATAAATATTTTATTCGTTTGTACCTTTATTATCTCTTGAGAGTAGACTTATAGGACTTATTATTTGTAAAATAAGGTGCTAAATCCGCTGGTGAAAACCGCAATGTCCTATCTTCAACCGTTTAGGAGATCGAGTGAAATGGAGAATAATAGATATTTAAAACTGTGATATATAAACATTTTATTCGGTCGTACCTTTATCAACTCTTGAGAGTTGACTTATAGGAATTATTTTATGTAAAATAAGGTGCTGAATCCGCTGGTGAAAACCGCAATGTCCTATATTTAACCGTTTAGGACATCGAGCAAAATGGAGAATAATAGATATTTAAAAATGAGATATATAAACATTTTATTCGGTCGTACCTTTATCAACTCTTGAGAGTAGACTTATTTAAATTATTTTATGTAAAATGAGGTGCTGAATACACTGGTGAAAACCGCAATGTCCTATCGTGAACCGATTAGGAGATAGAGTGAAATGGAGAATAATAGATATTTAAAAATGTGATATATTAACATTTTTTCCGTTTGTACCTTTATCAACTCGTTAGAGTAGACTTATAAGACCTATTTTATGTAAAATGAGGAGCTGAATCCACTGGTGAAAACCGCAATGTCCTATCTTTAACCGTTTAGGAGATCGAGTAAAATGGAGAATATTAGATATTTAAAAATGTGATATATTAACATTTTTTTCGTTTGTACCTTAATCAACTCTTGAGAGTGGACTTATAGGCCTTATATTATGTAAAATGAGGTGCTGAATCCAATGGTGAAACCTGCAATGTCCTATCTTTGACCGTTTAGGTGATTGAGTAAAATGGAGAATAATAGGTATTTAAAAATGTGATATATAACCATTTTATTAGTTTGTACCTTCATCAACTCTTGAGAGTAGACTTATAGGACTTATTTTATGTAAAATGAGGTGCTGAATCCCCTGGTAAAAACCGCAAAGTCCTATCTTTAACCGTTTAGGAGATCGAGTAAAATGGAGAATAATAAATATTTTAAAATGTGGTATATAAACATTTTATGCGTTTGTACCTTTATGAACTCTTGAGAGTAGACTTAAAGGACTTATTTTATGTAAAATAAGGTGCTGAATTTACTGGTAAAAACCGCAATGTCCTATCTTTAACCGTTTAGGAGATCGAGTAAAATGGAAAATAATAGATATTTAAAAATGTGATATATAAACATTTTTTTTCGTTTGTACCTTTATTAACTCTTTAGAGTAGACTTATAGGACTTATTTTATGTAAAATGAGGTGTTGAATCCACTGGTGAAAACCGCAATGTCCTATATTTAACTGTTTAGAAGATCGAGTAAAATGGAGAATAATAGATATTTAAGAATGTGATATATAAACATTTTATTCGTTTGTACCTTTATCAACTCTTGAGAGTTGACTTATAGGAATTATTTTATGTAAAATGAGGTGCTGAATTTACTGGAGAAAACCGCAATGTCCTATCTTCAACCGTTTAGGAGATCGAGTGAAATGGAGAATAATAGATATTTAAAAATGTGATATATAAACATTTTTCTCGTTTGTACCTTTATCAACTCTTTAGAGTAGACTTATAAGACTTAAATTATGTAAAATGAGGTGCTGAATCCACTGGTAAAAACCGCAATGTCCTATCTTTAACCGTTTAGAAGATCAAGTAAAATGGAGAGTAATAGATATATAAAAATGTCATATATAAACATTTTTTTCGTTTGTACCTATATTAACTCTTTAGAGTAGACTTATAGAACTTATTTTATGTAAAATGAGGTGCTGAATCCACTGGTGAAAACCGCAATGTCCTATCTTCAACCGTTTAGGAGATCGAGTAAAATGGAGAATAATAGATATTTAAAAATGTGATATATAAACATTTTATTCGTTTGTTACTTTATCTACTTTTGAGAGTAGACTTATAGGACTTATTTTATGTAAAATGAGGTGCTGAATCCACTGGTCAAAACTGCAATGTCCTATCCTTAACCGTTTAGTAAATCGAGTAAAATGGAGAATAATAGATATTTAAAAATGTGATATATTAACATTTTTTTCGTTTGTACCTTTTTCAATACTTTAGAGTAGACTTACAAGACTTATTTTATGTAAAATGAGGCGCTGAATCCACTGGTGAAAACCGCAATGTCCTATCTTTAACCGTTTATGAGATAGAGTGAAATGGAGAATAATAGATATTTAAAAATGTGATATATTAACAATTTTTTCGTTTGTACCTTTATCAACTCGTTAGAGTAGACTTGTAAGACTTATTTTATGTAAATTGAGGTGCTGAATCCACTGGTAAAAACCGCAATGTCCTATCTTTAACCGTTTAGGAGATCGAGTAAAATGGAGAATAATTGATATTTAAAATGTGATATATAAACAATTTATTCGTTTGTACCATTATGAACTCTTGAGAGTAGACTTATAGGACTTATTTTATGTAAAATAAGGTGCTGAATCCACTGGTGAAAACCGCAATGTCCTATCTTTAACCGTTTAGGAGATCGAGTAAAATGGAAAATAATAGATATTTAAAAATGTGATATATAAACATTTTTTTCGTTTGTACCTTTATTAACTCTTTAGAGTAGACTTATAGGACTTATTTTATGTAAAATGAGGTGCTGAATCCACGGGTGAAAACCGCAATGTCCTATCTTTAACTGTTTAGGAGATCGAGTAAAATGGAGAATAATAGATATTTAAGATTGTGATATATAAACATTTTATTCGTTTGTACCTTTATCAACTCTTGAGAGTTGACTTATAGAAATTATTTTATGTAAAATGAGGTGCTGAATTTACTGGTGAAAACCGCAATGTCCTATCTTCAACCGTTTAGGAGATCGAGTGAAATGGAGAATAATAGATATTTAAAAATGTGATATATTAACATTTTTTTCGTTTGTACCTTTATCAACTCGTTAGAGTAGACTTGTAAGACTGATTTTATGTAAATTGAGGTGCTGAATCCACTGGTGAAAACCGCAATGTCCTATCTTTAACCGTTTAGAAGATCAAGTAAAATGGAGAGTAATAGATATATAAAAATGTCATATATAAACATTTTTTTCGTTTGTACCTATATTAACTCTTTAGAGTAGACTTATAGGACTTATTTTATGTAAAATGAGGTGCTGAATCCACTGGTGAAAACCGCAATGTCCTATCTTCAACCGTTTAGGAGATCGAGTAAAATGGAGAATAATAGATATTTAAAAATGTGATATATTAACATTTTTTTCGTTTGTACCTTTTTCAATACTTTAGAGTAGACTTACAAGACTTATTTTATGTAAAATGAGGCGCTGAATCCACTGGTGAAAACCGCAATGTCCTATCTTTAACCGTTTATGAGATAGAGTGAAATGGAGAATAATAGATATTTAAAAATGTGATATATTAACATTTTTTTCGTTTGTACCTTTATCAACTCGTTAGAGTAGACTTGTAAGACTTATTTTATGTAAATTGAGGTGCTGAATCCACTGGTGAAAACCGCAATGTCCTATCTTTAACCGTTTAGGAGATCGAGTAAAATGGAGAATAATTGATATTTAAAATGTGATATATAAACAATTTATTCGTTTGTACCATTATGAACTCTTGAGAGTAGACTTATAGGACTTATTTTAAGTAAAATAAGGTGCTGAATCCACTGGTGAAAACCGCAATGTACTATCTTTAACCGTTTAGGAGATCGAGTAAAATGGAGAGTAATAGATATTTAAAAATGTCACATATAAACATTTTATTCGTTTGTACCTTTATTAACTCTTTAGAGTAGACTTATAGGAATTATTTTATGTAAAATAAGGTGCTGAATCCACTAGTGAAAACCGCAATGTACTATCTTTAACCGTTTAGAAGATCGAGTAAAATGGAGAATATTAGATATTTAAAAATGTGATATATAAACATTTTTTTCGTTTGTACCTTTATTAACTCTTTAGAGTAGACTTATAGGACTTATTTTATGTAAAATGAGGTGCTGAATCCACTGGTGAAAACCGCAATGTCCTATCTTTAACTGTTTAGGAGATCGAGTAAAATGGAGAATAATAGATATTTAAGAATGTGACATATAAACATTTTATTCGTTTGTAACATTATGAACTCTTGAGAGTAGACTTATAGGACTTATTTTATGTAAAATAAGGTGCTGAATCCACTGGTGAAAACCGCAACGTACTATCTTTAACCGTTTAGAAGATCGAGTAAAATGGAGAATATTAGATATTTAAAAATGTGATATATAAACATTTTTTTCGTTTGTTCCTTTATCAACTTTTGAGAGTAGACTTATAGGACATATTTTATGTAAAATGAGGTGCTGAATCCACTGGTGAAAACCGCAATGTCCTATCTTTAACCGTTTAGGAGATCGAGTAAAATGGAGAATAATAGATATTTAAAAATGTGATATATTAACATTTTTTTCGTTTGTTCCTTTATCAACTTTTGAGAGTAGACTTATAGGACTTATTTTATGTAAAATGAGGTGCTGAATCCACTGGTGAAAACCGCAATGTCCTATCTTTAACCGTTTAGGAGATCGAGTAAAATGGAGAATAATAGATATTTAAAAATGTGATATATTAACATTTTTTTCGTTTGTACCTTTATCAACTCTTTAGAGTAGACTTATAAAACTTATTTTATGTAAAATGAGGAGCTGAATTCACTGGTGAAAACCGCAATGTCCTATCTTTATCCGTTTAGGAGATAGAGTGAAATGGAGAATAATAGATATTTAAAAATGTGATATATTAACATTTTTTTCGTTTGTACCTTTATCAACTCGTTAGAGTAGACTTATAAGACTTATTTTATGTAAAATGAGGAGCTGAATTCACTGGTGAAAACCGCAATGTCCTATCTTTAACCGTTTAGGAGATCGAGTAAAATGGAGAATAATAGATATTTAAAAATGTGATATATTAACATTTTTTCCGTTTGTACCTTTATTAACTCTTTAGAGTAGACTTATAGGACTTATTTTATGTAAAATGAGGTGCTGAATCCACTGGCGAAAACCGCAATGTCCTATCTTCAACCGTTTAGGAGATCGAGTAAAATGGAGAATAATAGATATTTAAAAATGTGATATATAAACAACTTAATCGTTTGTACCATTATGAACTCTTGAGAGTAGACTTATAGGACTTATTTTATGTAAAATGAGGTGCTGAATCCACTGGTGAAAACCGCAATGTACTATCTTTAACCGTTTAGGAGATCGAGTAAAATGGAAAGTTATAGATATTTAAAAATGTCACATATAAACATTTTATTCGTTTGTACCTTTATTAACTCTTTAGAGTAGACTTATAGGAATTATTTTATGTAAAATAAGGTGCTGAATCCACTGGTGAAAACCGCAATGTACTATCTTTAACCGTTTAGAAGATCGAGTAAAATGGAGAGTAATAGATATTTATAAATGTCACATATAAACATTTTCTTCGTTTGTACCTTTATTAACTCTTTAGAGTAGACTTATAGGAATTATTTTATGTAAAATAAGGTGCTGAATCCACTGGTGAAAACCGCAATGTCCTATCTTTATCCGTTTAGGAGATAGAGTGAAATGGAGAATAATAGATATTTAAAAATGTGATATATTAACATTTTTTTCGTTTGTACCTTTATCAACTCGTTAGAGTAGACTTATAAGACTTATTTTATGTAAAATGAGGTGCTGAATCCACTGGTGAAAACCGCAATGTACTATCTTTAACCGTTTAGAAGATCGAGTAAAATGGAGAGTAATAAATATTTATAAATGTCACATATAAACATTTTCTTCGTTTGTACCTTTATTAACTCTTTAGAGTAGACTTATAGGAATTATTTTATGTAAAATAAGGTGCTGAATCCACTGGTGAAAACCGCAATGTCCTATCTTTATCCGTTTAGGAGATAGAGTGAAATGGAGAATAATAGATATTTAAAAATGTGATATATTAACATTTTTTTCGTTTGTACCTTTATCAACTCGTTAGAGTAGACTTATAAGACTTATTTTATGTAAAATGAGGAGCTGAATCCACTGGTGAAAACCGCAATGTCCTATCTTTAACCGTTTAGGAGATCGAGTAAAATGGAGAATAATAGATATTTAAAAATGTGATATATTAACATTTTTTCCGTTTGTACCTTTATTAACTCTTTAGAGTAGACTTATAGGACTTATTTTATGTAAAATGAGGTGCTGAATCCACGGGTGAAAACCGCAATGTCCTATCTTTAACTGTTTAGGAGATCGAGTAAAATGGAGAATAATAGATATTTAAGATTGTGATATATAAACATTTTATTCGTTTGTACCTTTATCAACTCTTGAGAGTTGACTTATAGAAATTATTTTATGTAAAATGAGGTGCTGAATTTACTGGTGAAAACCGCAATGTCCTATCTTCAACCGTTTAGGAGATCGAGTGAAATGGAGAATAATAGATATTTAAAAATGTGATATATTAACATTTTTTTCGTTTGTACCTTTATCAACTCGTTAGAGTAGACTTGTAAGACTGATTTTATGTAAATTGAGGTGCTGAATCCACTGGTGAAAACCGCAATGTCCTATCTTTAACCGTTTAGAAGATCAAGTAAAATGGAGAGTAATAGATATATAAAAATGTCATATATAAACATTTTTTTCGTTTGTACCTATATTAACTCTTTAGAGTAGACTTATAGGACTTATTTTATGTAAAATGAGGTGCTGAATCCACTGGTGAAAACCGCAATGTCCTATCTTCAACCGTTTAGGAGATCGAGTAAAATGGAGAATAATAGATATTTAAAAATGTGATATATTAACATTTTTTTCGTTTGTACCTTTTTCAATACTTTAGAGTAGACTTACAAGACTTATTTTATGTAAAATGAGGCGCTGAATCCACTGGTGAAAACCGCAATGTCCTATCTTTAACCGTTTATGAGATAGAGTGAAATGGAGAATAATAGATATTTAAAAATGTGATATATTAACATTTTTTTCGTTTGTACCTTTATCAACTCGTTAGAGTAGACTTGTAAGACTTATTTTATGTAAATTGAGGTGCTGAATCCACTGGTGAAAACCGCAATGTCCTATCTTTAACCGTTTAGGAGATCGAGTAAAATGGAGAATAATTGATATTTAAAATGTGATATATAAACAATTTATTCGTTTGTACCATTATGAACTCTTGAGAGTAGACTTATAGGACTTATTTTAAGTAAAATAAGGTGCTGAATCCACTGGTGAAAACCGCAATGTACTATCTTTAACCGTTTAGGAGATCGAGTAAAATGGAGAGTAATAGATATTTAAAAATGTCACATATAAACATTTTATTCGTTTGTACCTTTATTAACTCTTTAGAGTAGACTTATAGGAATTATTTTATGTAAAATAAGGTGCTGAATCCACTAGTGAAAACCGCAATGTACTATCTTTAACCGTTTAGAAGATCGAGTAAAATGGAGAATATTAGATATTTAAAAATGTGATATATAAACATTTTTTTCGTTTGTACCTTTATTAACTCTTTAGAGTAGACTTATAGGACTTATTTTATGTAAAATGAGGTGCTGAATCCACTGGTGAAAACCGCAATGTCCTATCTTTAACTGTTTAGGAGATCGAGTAAAATGGAGAATAATAGATATTTAAGAATGTGACATATAAACATTTTATTCGTTTGTAACATTATGAACTCTTGAGAGTAGACTTATAGGACTTATTTTATGTAAAATAAGGTGCTGAATCCACTGGTGAAAACCGCAACGTACTATCTTTAACCGTTTAGAAGATCGAGTAAAATGGAGAATATTAGATATTTAAAAATGTGATATATAAACATTTTTTTCGTTTGTTCCTTTATCAACTTTTGAGAGTAGACTTATAGGACATATTTTATGTAAAATGAGGTGCTGAATCCACTGGTGAAAACCGCAATGTCCTATCTTTAACCGTTTAGGAGATCGAGTAAAATGGAGAATAATAGATATTTAAAAATGTGATATATTAACATTTTTTTCGTTTGTTCCTTTATCAACTTTTGAGAGTAGACTTATAGGACTTATTTTATGTAAAATGAGGTGCTGAATCCACTGGTGAAAACCGCAATGTCCTATCTTTAACCGTTTAGGAGATCGAGTAAAATGGAGAATAATAGATATTTAAAAATGTGATATATTAACATTTTTTTCGTTTGTACCTTTATCAACTCTTTAGAGTAGACTTATAAAACTTATTTTATGTAAAATGAGGAGCTGAATTCACTGGTGAAAACCGCAATGTCCTATCTTTATCCGTTTAGGAGATAGAGTGAAATGGAGAATAATAGATATTTAAAAATGTGATATATTAACATTTTTTTCGTTTGTACCTTTATCAACTCGTTAGAGTAGACTTATAAGACTTATTTTATGTAAAATGAGGAGCTGAATTCACTGGTGAAAACCGCAATGTCCTATCTTTAACCGTTTAGGAGATCGAGTAAAATGGAGAATAATAGATATTTAAAAATGTGATATATTAACATTTTTTCCGTTTGTACCTTTATTAACTCTTTAGAGTAGACTTATAGGACTTATTTTATGTAAAATGAGGTGCTGAATCCACTGGCGAAAACCGCAATGTCCTATCTTCAACCGTTTAGGAGATCGAGTAAAATGGAGAATAATAGATATTTAAAAATGTGATATATAAACAACTTAATCGTTTGTACCATTATGAACTCTTGAGAGTAGACTTATAGGACTTATTTTATGTAAAATGAGGTGCTGAATCCACTGGTGAAAACCGCAATGTACTATCTTTAACCGTTTAGGAGATCGAGTAAAATGGAAAGTTATAGATATTTAAAAATGTCACATATAAACATTTTATTCGTTTGTACCTTTATTAACTCTTTAGAGTAGACTTATAGGAATTATTTTATGTAAAATAAGGTGCTGAATCCACTGGTGAAAACCGCAATGTACTATCTTTAACCGTTTAGAAGATCGAGTAAAATGGAGAGTAATAGATATTTATAAATGTCACATATAAACATTTTCTTCGTTTGTACCTTTATTAACTCTTTAGAGTAGACTTATAGGAATTATTTTATGTAAAATAAGGTGCTGAATCCACTGGTGAAAACCGCAATGTCCTATCTTTATCCGTTTAGGAGATAGAGTGAAATGGAGAATAATAGATATTTAAAAATGTGATATATTAACATTTTTTTCGTTTGTACCTTTATCAACTCGTTAGAGTAGACTTATAAGACTTATTTTATGTAAAATGAGGTGCTGAATCCACTGGTGAAAACCGCAATGTACTATCTTTAACCGTTTAGAAGATCGAGTAAAATGGAGAGTAATAAATATTTATAAATGTCACATATAAACATTTTCTTCGTTTGTACCTTTATTAACTCTTTAGAGTAGACTTATAGGAATTATTTTATGTAAAATAAGGTGCTGAATCCACTGGTGAAAACCGCAATGTCCTATCTTTATCCGTTTAGGAGATAGAGTGAAATGGAGAATAATAGATATTTAAAAATGTGATATATTAACATTTTTTTCGTTTGTACCTTTATCAACTCGTTAGAGTAGACTTATAAGACTTATTTTATGTAAAATGAGGAGCTGAATCCACTGGTGAAAACCGCAATGTCCTATCTTTAACCGTTTAGGAGATCGAGTAAAATGGAGAATAATAGATATTTAAAAATGTGATATATTAACATTTTTTCCGTTTGTACCTTTATTAACTCTTTAGAGTAGACTTATAGGACTTATTTTATGTAAAATGAGGTGCTGAATCCACTGGCGAAAACCGCAATGTCCTATCTTCAACCGTTTAGGAGATCGAGTAAAATGGAGAATAATAGATATTTAAAAATGTGATATATAAATAACTTAATCGTTTGTACCATTATGAACTCTTGAGAGTAGACTTATAGGACTTATTTTATGTAAAATGAGGTGCTGAATCCACTGGTGAAAACCGCAATGTACTATCTTTAACCGTTTAGGAGATCGAGTAAAATGGAGAATAATAGATATTTGAATATGTGATATATAAACATTTTATTCGTTTGTACCTTTAGCAACTCTTGAGAGTAGACTTATAGGACTTATTTTATGTAAAATGAGGTGCTAAATCCACTGGTGAAAACCGCGATGTCCTTTCTTTAACCGTTTAGAAGATCGAGTAAAATGGAGAGTAATAGATATTTATAAATGTCACATATAAACATTTTCTTCGTTTGTACCTTTATTAACTCTTTAGAGTAGACTTATAGGAATTATTTTATGTAAAATAAGGTGCTGAATCCACTGGTGAAAACCGCAATGTCCTACCTTTAACCGTTTAGGAGATCGAGTAAAATGGAAAATAATAGATATTTAAAAATGTGATATATAAACATTTTATTCGTTTGTACCTTTATCAACTCTTGAGAGTTAACTTAGAAGATTTATTTAATGTTAAATGAGGTGCTGAATCCACTGGTGAAAACCGCAATGTCCTATCTTTAACCGTTTAGGAGATCGAGTAAAATGGAGAATAATAGATATTTAAAAATGTGATATATTAACATTTTTTTCGTTTGTACTTTTATCAATACTTTAGAGTAGACTTACAAGACTTATTTTATGTAAAATGAGGTGCTGAATCCACTGGTGAAAATCGCAATGTCCTATCTTTAACCGTTTAGGAGATAGAGTGAAATGGAGAATAATAGATATTTAAAAATGTGATATATTAACATTTTTTTCGTTTGTACCTTTATCAACTCGTTAGAGTAGACTTATAAGACTTATTTTATGTAAAATGAGGTGCTGAATCCACTGGTGAGAACCGCAATGTCCTATCTTTAACCGTTTAGGAGATCGAGTAAAATGGAGAATAATTGATATTTAAAATGTGATATATAAACAATTTATTCGATTGTACCATTATGAACTCTTGAGAGTAGACTTATAGGACTTATTTTATGTAAAATGAGGTGCTGAATCCACTGGTGAAAACCGCAATGTACTATCTTTAACCGTTCAGGAGATCGAGTAAAATGGAGAGTAATAGATATTTAAAAATGTCACATATAAACATTTTATTCGTTTGTACCTTTATTAACTCTTTAGAGTAGACTTATAGGAATTATTTTATGTAAAATAAGGTGCTGAATCCACTGGTGAAAACCGCAATGTACTATCTTTAACCGTTTAGGTGTTCGAGTAAAATGGAGAGTAATAGATATTTAAAAATGTCACATATAAACATTTTATTCGTTTGTACCTTTATTAACTCTTTAGAGTAGACTTATAGGAATTATTTTATGAAAAAAATAAGGTTCTGAATCCACTGGTGAAAACCGCAATGCCCTACCTTTAACCGTTTAGGAGATCGAGTAAAATGGAAAATAATAGATATTTAAAAATGTGATATATAAACATTTTATTCGTTTGTACCTTTATCAACTCTTGAGAGTTAACTTAGAAGATTTATTTAATGTTAAATGAGGTGCTGAATCCACTGGTGAAAACCGCAATGTCCTATCTTTAACCGTTTAGGAGATCGAGTAAAATGGAGAATAATAGATATTTAAAAATGTGATATATAAACATTTTATTAGTTTGTACCTTCATCAACTCTTGAGAGTAGACTTATAGGACTTATTTTATGTAAAATGAGGTGCTGAATTTACTGGTAAAAACCGCAATGTCCTATCTGTAACCGTTTAATAGATCGAGTAAAATGGAAAATAATAGATATTTAAAAATGTGATATATAAACATTTTTTCCGTTTGTACCTTTATTAACTCTTTAAAGTAGACTTATAGGACTTATTTTATGTAAAATGAGGTGCTGAATCCACTGGTGAAAACCGCAATGTCCTATCTTCAACCGTTTAGGAGATCGAGTGAAATTGAGAATAATAGATATTTAAAAATGTGATATATAAACATTTTTCTCGTTTGTACCTTTATCAACTCTTTAGAGTTGACTTATAAGACTTAAATTATGTAAAATAAGGTGCTGAATCCACTGGTGAAAACCGCAATGTACTATCTTTAACCGTTTAGGAGATCGAGTAAAATGGAGAGTAATAGATATTTAAAAATGTCACATATAAACATTTTATTCGTTTGTACGTTTATTAACTCTTTAGAGTAGACTTATAGGAATTATTTTATGTAAAATAAGGTGCTGAATCCACTAGTGAAAACCGCAATGTACTATCTTTAACCGTTTAGGAGATCGAGTAAAATGGAGAATATTAGATATTTAAAATTGTGATATATAAACATTTTATTCGTTTGTTCCTTTATCAACTTTTGAGAGTAAACTTATAGGACTTATTTTATGTAAAATGAGGTGCTGAATCCGCTGGTGAAAACCGCAATGACCTATTTTTAACCGTTTAGGAGATCGAGTAAAATGGAGAATAATAGATATTTAAAAATGTGATATATAAACATTTTTTCCGTTTGTACCTTTATTAACTCTTTAGAGTAGACTTATAGGACTTATTTTATGTAAAATGAGGTGCTGAATCCACTGGTGAAAACCGCAATGTCCTATCTTCAACCGTTTAGGAGATCGAGTAAAATGGAGAATAATAGATATTTAAAAATGTGATATATAAACATTTTATTCGTTTGTTCCTTTATCAACTTTTGAGAGTAGACTTATAAAACTTATTTTATGTAAAATGAGGTGCTGAATCCTCTGGTGAAAACCGCAATGTCCTATTTTTAACCGTTTAGGAGATCGAGTAAAATGGAGAATAATAGATATTTAAAAATGTGAAATATTAACATTTTTTTCGTTTGTACCTTTATCATCTCTTTAGAGTAGACTTATAAAACTTATTTTATGTAAAATGAGGTGCTGAATCCTCTGGTGAAAACCGCAATGTTCTATCTTTAACCGTTTAGGAGATCGAGTAAAATGGAGAATATTAGATATTTAAAAATGTGATATATTAACATTTTTTTCGTTTGTACCTTTATCAACTCGTTAGAGTAGACTTATAAAACTTATTTTATGTAAAATGAGGTGCTGAATCCACTGGTGAAAACCGCAATGTCCTATCTTTAACCGTTTAGGAGATCGAGTAAAATGGAGAATAATTGATATTTAAAATGTGATATATAAACAATTTATTCGTTTGTACCATTATGAACTCTTGAGAGTAGACTTATAGGACTTATTTTATGTAAAATAAGGTGCTGAATCCACTGGTGAAAACCGCAATGTCCTATCTTTAACCGTTTAGGAGATAGAGTGAAATGGAGAATAATAGATATTTAAAAATGTGATAGTTTAACATTGTTTTCGTTTGTACCTTTATCAATACTTTAGAGTAGACTTACAAGACTTATATTATGTAAATTGAGGTGCTGAATCCACTGGTGAAAACCGCAATGTCCTATCTTTAACCGTTTAGGAGATCGAGTAAAATGGAGAATAATTGATATTTAAAATGTGATATATAAACAATTTATTCGTTTGTACCATTATGAACTCTTGAGAGTAGACTTATAGGACTTATTTTATGTAAAATAAGGTGCTGAATCCACTGGTGAAAACCGCAATGTACTATCTTTAACCGTTTAGGAGATCGAGTAAAATGGAGAGTAATAGATATTTAAAAATGTCACATATAAACATTTTATTCGTTTGTACCTTTATTAACTCTTTAGAGTAGACTTATAGGAATTATTTTATGTAAAATAAGGTGCTGAATCCACTAGTGAAAACCGCAATGTCCTATCTTTAACCGTTTAGGAGATCGAGTAAAATGGAGAATAATAGATATTTAAAAATGTGATATATTAACATTTTTTCCGTTTGTACCTTTATTAACTCTTTAGAGTAGACTTATAGGACTTATTTTACGTAAAATGAGGTGCTGAATCCACTGGTCAAATCCGCAATGTCCTATCTTTAACCGTTTCGGAGATAGAGTGAAATGGAGAATAATAGATATTTAAAAATGTGATATATTAACATTTTTTTCGTTTGTACCTTTATCAACTCGTTAAAGTAGACTTATAAGACTTATTTTATGTAAAATGAGGTGCTGAATCCACTGGTGAAAACCGCAATCTCCTATCTTTAACCGTTTAGTAAATCGAGTAAAATGGAGAATAATAGATATTTAAAAATGTGATATATTAACATTTTTTCCGTTTGTACCTTTATTAACTCTTTAGAGTTGACCTATAGGACTTATTTTACGTAAAATGAGGTGCTGAATCCATTGGTGAAAACCGCAATGTCCTATCTTTAACCGTTTAGGAGATCGAGTAAAATGGAGAATAATTGATATTTAAAATGTGATATATAAACAACTTAATTGTTTGTACCATTATGAACTCTTGAGAGTAGACTTATAGGACTTATTTTATGTAAAATGAGGTGCTGAATCCACTGGTGAAAACCGCAATGTACTATTTTGAACCGTTTAGGATATCGAGTAAAATGGAGAGTAATAGATATTTAAAAATGTCATATATAAACATTTTATTCGTTTGTACCTTTATTAACTCTTTAGAGTAGACTTATAGGAATTATTTTATGTAAAATGAGGTGCTGAATCCACTGGTGAAAACCGCAATGTACTATTTTTAACCGTTTAGGAGATCGAGTAAAATGGAGAGTAATAGATATTTAAAAATGTCACATGTAAACATTTTATTCGTTTGTACCTTTATTAACTCTTTAGAGCAGACTTATAGGAATTATTTTATGTAAAATAAGGTGCTGAATCCACTGGTGAAAACCGCAATGTCCGACCTTTAACCGTTTAGGAGATCGAGAAAAATGGAAAATAATAGATATTTAAAAATGTGATATATAAACATTTTATTCGTTTGTACCTTTATCAACTCTTGAGAGTTAACTTAGAAGATTTATTTAATGTTAAATGAGGTGCTGAATCCACTGGTGAAAACCGCAATGTCCTATCTTTAACCGTTTAGGAGATCAAGTAAAATGGAGAATAATAGATATTTAAAAATGTGATATATTAAAATTTTTTTCGTTTGTACTTTTATCAATACTTTAGAGTAGACTTACAAGACTTATTTTATGTAAAATGAGGTGCTGAATCCCCTGGTGAAAATCGCAATGTCCTATCTTTAACCGTTTAGGAGATAGAGTGAAATGGAGAATAATAGATATTTAAAAATGTGATATATTAACATTTTTTTCGTTTGTACCTTTATCAACTCGTTAGAGTAGACTTATAAGACTTATTTTATGTAAAATGAGGTGCTGAATCCACTGGTGAAAACCGCAATGTCCTATCTTTAACCGTTTAGGAGATCGAGTAAAATGGAGAATAATTGATATTTAAAATGTGATATATAAACAATTTATTCGTTTGTACCATTATGAACTCTTGAGAGTAGACTTATAGGACTTATTTTATGTAAAATGAGGTGCTGAATCCACTGGTGAAAACCGCAATGTACTATCTTTAACCGTTTAGGAGATCGAGTAAAATGGAGAGTAATAGATATTTAAAAATGTCACATATAAACATTTTATTCGTTTGTACCTTTATCAACTCTTGAGAGTAGACTTATATAACTTATTTAATGTAAAATGAGGTGCTGAATCCACTGGTGAAAACCGCAATGTCCTATCTTGAACCGTTTAGGAGATCGAGTAAAATGGAGAATAATAGATATTGGAAAATGTGATATATTAACATTTTTTTCGTTTGTACCTTTATCAACTCTTTAGAGTAGACTTATAAAACTTATTTTATGTAAAATGAGGTGCTGAATCCTCTGGTGAAAACCGCAATGTCCTATCTTGAACCGTTTAGGAGATCGAGTAAAATGGAGAATAATAGATATTGGAAAATGTGATATATAAACATTTTATCCGTTTGTAACTTTATCAACTCTTGAGAGTTGACTTATAGGAATTATTATATGTAAAATGAGGTGCTAAATCCACTTGTGAAAACCGCAATGTCCTATCTTTAACCGTTTAGGAGATCAAGTAAAATGGAGAATAATTGATATTTGAAAATGTGATAAATAAACATTTTATTCGTTTGTACCTTTATCAACTCTTGAGAGTAGACTTATATAACTTATTTAATGTAAAATGAGGTGCTGAATCCACTGGTGAAAACCGCGATGTCCAATCTTTAACCGTTTAGGAGATCGAGTAAAATGGGGAATAATAGATATTTGAAAATGTGATATATAAACATTTTCTTCGTTTGTACCTTTATCAACTCTTGAGAGTAGACTTATAGGACTTATTTAATGAAAAATGAGGTGCTGAATCCACTGGTAAAAACCGCGATGTTCTATCTTTACCCCTTTAGGAGATCGAGTAAAATAAAGGATATTAGATATTTGAAAATGTGATATATAAACATTTTATTCGTTTGTACCATTATCAACCCTTGAGAGTAGACTTATATTACTTATTTTATGTAAAATGAAGTTCTGAATCCACTGGTGAAAACTGCGATGCCTTATTTTTAACCGTTTAGGAGATCGAGTTAAATGGAGAATAATAGATATTTGAAATGTGATATATAAACATTTTATTCGTTTGTACCTTTATCAACTCTTGAAAGTAGACTTATATGACTTTTTTATGTAAAATGAAGTGCTGATTCCACTGGTGAAAACCGCGATGTCTTATCTTTAACCGTTTAGGAGATCAAGTAAAATGGAGATTAATTGATATTTGAAAATGTGATAAATAAACATTTTATTCGTTTGTACCTTTATCAACTCTTGAGAGAAGACTTATATAACTTATTTAATGTGAAATGAGGTGCTGAATCCACTGGTGAAAACTGCGATGTCCAATCTTTAACCGTTTAGGAGATCGAGTAAAATGGGGAATAATAGATATTTGAAAATGTGATATATAAACATTTTCTTCGTTTGTACCTTTATCAACTCTTGAGAGTAGACTTATATGACTTATTTTATGTAAAATGAAGTGCTGAATCCACTGGTGAAAACCGCGATGTCTTATCTTAAACCGTTTAGGAGATCGAGTAAAATGGAGAATAATAAATATTTGAAAATGTGATATATAAACATTTTATTCGTTTGTACCTCTATCTACTCTTGGGAGTAGACCCATAGGATTTATTTTATGTAAAATGAGGTGCTGAATTCACCAGTGAAAACCGCGATGTCCTATCTTTAACTGTTTAGGACATCGAGTAAAATTAAGAAATATAAATATTTGAAAATGTGATATATAAACATTTTATTCGTTTGTAACTTTATCTACTCTTGAGAGTAGACCCATAGGATTTATTTTATGTAAAATGAGGTGCTGAATTCACCAGTGAAAACCGCGATGTCCTATCTTTAACCGTTTAGGAGATCGAGTAAAATGGAAAATATTAGATATTTGAAAATGTGATATATAAACATTTTATTCGTTTGTACCTCTATCTACTCTTGGGAGTAGACCCATAGGATTTATTTTATGTAAAATGAGGTGCTGAATTCACCAGTGAAAACCGCGATGTCCTATCTTTAACCGTTTAGGAGATCGAGTAAAATGGAAAATATTAGATATTTGAAAATGTGATATATAAACATTTTATTCGTTTGTACCTCTATCTACTCTTGGGAGTAGACCCATAGGATTTATTTTATGTAAAATGAGGTGCTGAATTCACCAGTGAAAACCGCGATGTCCTATCTTTAACCGTTTAGGAGATCGAGTAAAATGGAAAATATTAGATATTTGAAAATGTGATATATAAACATTTTATTCGTTTGTACCTATATCAACTATTGAGAGTAGTCTTGTAGGACTTATTTAATGTAAAATGATGTGCTTAATCCACTGGTGAAAACCGCGATGTCCTATCTTTAACTGTTTAGGAGATCGAGTAAAATGAAGAATAATAAATATTTGAAAATGTGATATATAAACATTTTATTCGTTTGTACCATTATCAACCCTTGAGAGTAGGCTTATGTTACTTATTTTATGTAAAATGAAGTGCTGAATCTACTGGTGAAAACCGCGATGCCCTATCTTTAACCGTTTAGGAGATCGAGTAAAATGGAGAATAATAGATATTGGAAAATGTGATATATAAACATTTTATTCGTTTGTACCTTTATCAACTCTTGAGAGTTGACTTAGAGGACTTATTATACGTAAAATGAGGTGCTAAATCCACTGGTGAAAACCGCAATGTTCTATCTTTAACCGTTTTGGAGATCAAGTAAAATGGAGATTAATTGATATTTGAAAATGTGATAAATAAACATTTTATTCGTTTGTACCTTTATCAACCCTTGAGAGTAGACTTATATAACTTATTTAATGTGAAATGAGGTGCTGAATCCACTGGTAAAAACCGCGATGTTCGATCTTTAACTGTTTAGGAGATCGAGTAAAATGGAGAATAATAAATATTTGAAAATGTGATATATAAACATTTTCTTCGTTTGTACCTTTATCAACTCTTGAGAGTAGACTTATAGGACTTATTTAATGAAAAATGAGGTGCTGAATCCACTGGTAAAAACCGCGATGTTCTATCTTTACCCTTTTAGGAGATCGAGTAAAATAAAGGATATTAGATATTTGAAAATGTGATATATAAACATTTTATTCGTTTGTACCTATATTAACTATTGAGAGCAGTCTTGTAAGACTTATTTAATGTAAAATGATGTGCTTAATCCACTGGTAAAATCCGCGATGACCTATCTTTAACTGTTTAGGAGATCGAGTAAAATGGAGAATAATAAATATTTGAAAATGTGTTATATAAACATTTTATTCGTTTGTACCTTTATCAACTCTTGAGAGTAGACTTATAGGAATTATTTTATGTAAAATGAGGTGCTGAATCCACTGGTGAAAACCGCGATGTCCTATCTTTTACCGTTTAGGAGATCGAGTAAATTGGAGAATAATAGATTGTGAAAATGTGATATGTAACCATTTTATTCGTTTGTACCTATATCAACTCTTGAGAGTAGTCTTATAGGACTTATATCAGGTAATTTAAGGTGCTGAATCCACTGGTGAAAACCGCGATGTCCTATCTTTAACCGTTTAGGAGATCGAGTAAAATGGAGAATAATAGATATTTGAAAATGTGATATATAAACATTTTATTAGTTTGTACCTTTATCAACTTTTAAGAGTTGACTTATAGGACTTATTTTATGTAAAATGAGGTGCTAAATTAACTGGTGAAAACCGCGATGTCCTATCTTTAACCGATTAGGAGATCGAGTAAAATGGAGAATTATAGATATTCGAAAATGTGATTTATAATCATTTTATTCGTTTGTACCTTTATCAACTCATGAGAATAGACTTATAGGACTTATTTTATGTAAAATGTGGTGCTGAATCCACTGGTGAAAACCGCGATGTCCTATCTTTAACCGTTTAGGAGATCGAGGAAAATGGAGAATAATAGATATTTGAAAATGTGATATATAAACATTTTATTCGTTTGTACCTTTATCAACTCTTGAGAGTAGACTTATAAGACTTATTTTATGTAAAATGAGGTGCTAAATCCACTGGTGAAAACCGCGATGTCCTATCTTTAACCGATTTGGAGATCGAGTAAAATGGAGAATAATAGATATTTGAAAATGTGATATATAAACATTTTATTCGTTTGTACTTTTATCAACTCATGAGAATAGACTTATAGGACTTATTTTATGTAAAATGTGGTGCTGAATCCACTGGTGAAAACCGCGATGTCCTATCTTCAACCGTTCAGGAGATCGAGTGAAATGGAAAATGATAGATATTTGAAAATGTGATATATAAACATTTTAATCGATTGTACCTTTATCATCTCCTGAGAGTAGACTTATAGGACTTATTTTATGTAAAATGAGGTGCTGAATTCACTGGTAAAAACCGCGATGTCTTATCTTTAACCGTTAGGGAGATCGAGTAAAATGGAAAATAATAGGTATTTGAAAATGTGATATATGAACATTTTATTCGTTTGTGCCTCTATCAACTCTTTAGAGTAGACTTATAGGACTTATTTTATTTAAAATGAGGTGCTGAATCCACTGGTGAAAACCGCGATGTCTTATCTTTAACCGTTTAGGAGATCGAGTAAAATGGAAAATAATAGATATTTGAAAATGTGATATATAAACATTTTATTCGTTCGTACCTTTATCAACTCTTGAGAGTACACTTATAGGACTTATTTAATGTAAAATGAGGTGCTAAACCCACTGGTGAAAACCGCGATGTCTTATCTTTAACCGTTTAGGAGATCGAGTAAAATGGAAAATAATAGATATTTGAAAATGTGATATATAAACATTTTATTCGTTTGTACCTTTATCAACTCTTGAAAGTAGACTTATAGGACTTATTTAATTTAAAATGAGGTGCTGAATCCACTGGTGAAAACCACGATGTCCTATCTTTAACCGTTTAGGAGATCGAGTAAAATGGAGAATAATAGATATTTGAAAATGTGATATATAAACATTTTATTAGTTTGTACCTTTATCAACTTTTAAGAGTTGACTTATAGGACTTATTTTATGTAAAATGAGGTGCTAAATTAACTGGTGAAAACCGCGATGTCCTATCTTTAACCGATTAGGAGATCGAGTAAAATGGAGAATTATAGATATTCGAAAATGTGATTTATAATCATTTTATTCGTTTGTACCTTTATCAACTCATGAGAATAGACTTATTGGACTTATTTTATGTAAAATGTGGTGCTGAATCCACTGGTGAAAACCGCGATGTCCTATCTTTAACCGTTTAGGAGATCGAGGAAAATGGAGAATAATAGATATTTGAAAATGTGATATATAAACATTTTATTCGTTTGTACCTTTATCAACTCCTGAGAGTAGACTTATAGGACTTATTTTATGTAAAATGAAGTGCTGAATTCACTGGTAAAAACCGCGATGTCCTATCTTTAACCGTTAAGGAGATCGAGTAAAATGGAAAATAATAGGTATTTGAAAATGTGATATATAAACATTTTATTCGTTTGTACCATTATCAACTCTTGAAAGTAGTCTTATAGGACTTATTTATTGTAAAATGATGTGCTGAATCCACTGGTGAAAACCGCGATGTCTTATCTTTAACCGTTTAGGAGATCGAGTAAAATGGAAAATAATAGATATTTGAAAATGTGATATATAAACATTTTATTCGTTCGTACCTTTATCAACTTTTGAGAGTAGACTTATAGGACTTATTTAATGTAAAATGAGGAGCTGAATCCACTGGTGAAAACCGCGATGCCCTATAGTAGTGCAAAACTGCGGGGACTAGCACACTAGTACATCAAACATCCGATAGATGGCGCAAGGTGTTGGTTCCCGGCGGCGGTGGGGTTGAAATGTGGGAGTAGTTGGGATGGGTTAGGGGGAGTGGACAGAGCATAGAAGTGTGTTGATAGGTGTTAATTAGCATTTTTGTGTTGGTGGGTACTGCTAATGAGGTGGAAGAGAGTACTATGTATGGTGGGGTGGGTGGAGTATTAGATTGGGGGTTGAACTACCACCATCACCGAGCGGTGGCGGTACCGGGCGCTCTTTCTCTCTCTCACACACCTGTGTGAGTGGGAAAAAAGTGAGGAAGTGCATCCGGTTAACACAAAAACAAAAATTCATTGGCGCTTGTATTGTATGCAAATTTTTAAAAGGTTAAGTGACCTGTATTCACTTGTTTTTTGCACTAACCCTGACACACATTTTGTAATTTACATATATCGTTTTTATTTTGTTTCTGTGTGACCGTTAGTAGAGCGAGAAAAAAAAACAAAAAAGATTGTATTAATATTTTTTTATATTATAGTTATATATAAATATTATTGTACAATATAAGTACTCCTAAATGGACAGAAATGAATATGGCAATATTTCACATCGTCTCCCAACAACGTATCAGCTGACAGTTGCATTGTTGGCATTGCCACCACAACTTTTTTTTTCTTATCCTAGTTATTCATACTGTATGCCAGTATGGCTATTTCGCCATACCACTCATATCATGTAGTAGAAAATATATATATTAAAAATATTGCAGTAATTTGTAATAATAAATTTAAGTATAACAATACAAGGGAATGTACATTTTTTTGTGAAGAAAACACTTTTTCAATAAACATTCTAATTTTATCATGTTGAGTTTCCATTTCTTTTAATATTACATCATCATCATCATCATGATCATCGTTCTTATTATGGTTTGACGTATTATTATGATTATTACTTATATAACCTTTGTTGCTGATGGAGCAGTTCTTGGAATTGTGTAAGAAAAATCCATTCCAGTGTGGTGTGTGAAGGTACTTATTTTCATGTGTAAATATTTTCACCTTATAGCGTAATTCATGGAGTGCGAGTTGTGATTCCGTTAAATCCGTCTTCATTACATCCAATTTTCCATTATTTATTGTAATTAATTCCATTCTCTTCCAATTTTGAGGCCAATTGTCACAATTTGTGTGATTTTGAATTGTTGTTGTTAAATTTAAGAAACAAATGAATGCATCTTTTGTGTTTTCCAACTGTGAAACGTATAATACGTTTCGTTGCACAAGTGTTAGAAATAGAAATATTGCAATGCTGCTTGTTTCCATTTTTTGTTTTTCTTGTGGACTGAAGATATTGTGAAAAAATTCCAACTTATATACAGATAATACACAAACACGTGCTGCGCATGCATATTGAGAGATTAATAGAAAAAAAATAACTATTCTATAATATTGTTCTCTGGCAATTCCTCAATAATGGAATTCATTTCTATTACATGAGAATTATTACCAGCCGCCTGGGATGCCATTAATAAACGTAATCGTTGTACAAGTTCATTTGGAGAATCCCAATAAACATATTCAATGGGCTTCTTATTATAAGTCATGAATAAATTGTAATCAGATTTATTATTATTATTATTTATTGTTGTTGCTGCTGTCGCTGCTGATTTACCATAACCCGATCCATGTTTTGAAGAGGAAGCAGTAGTAGTAGTAGGTAAACGTAACTTTGTTAATGTTTCCCTATCCTGTTGCTCTTGCTCCTTCTTCAGAACGTCCACAACAAGCGGTTTTATGGTATAGCGATACTTATCACCACGATTGCCCACAATCTGTTCATCGTTCATGAAATCTTTTTTGTGAGCACTAGTAAACACTACAAGCTCTTTGAAATTTCTCTTATCGTCCGATGTGATCTTATTATCATCAGGTATGGTTTTCATTAGTAATTCAATCATTCCAACAGTGAGGGGAAACTTCATTTCATATCTATCGGGATTAGTTACTGTTATTGCATCATCATTGAAATTTAAACGGCCATTACCAAAATGCATAACATCCGTGGACACATCATGAGTGAAATAATGTGTATCAAAATCATTGTTGGTACTTCGCATTCTGTCCACAATGTATTGTTGAAGGATATCGGGGAACTGATCAAAATATTCCATCAATGTCTTATCGGGAATTCTATGTTGTGTTGCATTCAAATCCTGTATTGAATCATCGAAAAAATAACTTTCTTCTACCGACGGTAGCGGCTGTGGCGGATGGTATACAAAACTCTGTTCAGCATGTGATGTATTAGGAAAAAGTTGTTGAATTATACTGCGTTCTTGTTCTTGTTCATCTGTTTGAGTACCGAAATTAGTACTTTGACGTTTTCTAGTCTTTTTTATGGTCTTTTTTACATCATGATGAATATCTTCTTCATCTGGTAATGGTTTTTCCTCATCCTCATCCGGCTCCTCCTCTTTTTTCACTTTATTTTTTTTCTGTTCGTTTTTTAGTAATGCTTTGGGTAATATATTCATCAAGGGCAAATAACTTTGTGCAAGGTTTTCTTGTGTGGAGAACTGTTCCGATTTTAAGGCATCCAATTTGGCTTTTACAATTTTTCTAGCCTTAATTAGTTCTTTTACCACCTTTGAATCCATCATGTGATGTGTGTGTTTTCTCCCCGAGAACGGTATTTGTAAAACTGATGAAATAAAGTGAATGTATTAAAATTATATATATACATATATGGGGTTTTTCGTTTTTTTTGTTTCATGTTAATAGAAAGTGATCGAATCCCTTTCTGTACCGTCCCTTTGCTATATCATCATCTTTTGATATAACTAAAAAACCATATTTGTTATTGTTCCAACAAAATCTACACAATTTAATGAATTTATCATATTCAAAGTCTGTGTTCACGTGATCATTGTAAACATGTCGTAAATTAGTCTCGTCTTGCTTGAAAAGAACGAGAAGATTAACATTGTCACGTATTAATTGTTTGGAAATTCTGCTATAACTTTGCGAGAGATAAAAGGAATCGATTTGATTATGTCTACCCATACTAAAGTACTCTCTTATCACACTCTGCGGTCCACACGCCACATCATCAAATATCATTATAGAATTGGATTTGGCATCATTTGGTGACAGTATTTCATCTGTATCTCTAAATTCATGGTAACCAATTCCCTTGATTGGTTCTAACAGTGCCCTCAAGTACTTGTACATGGGTTGATATAAAGATTTGGAATAAATGTACACATTTTCAAATCGCAAACCATTTTTATCCTCCAATAAATTTAGCATAAAACTCGTTTTACCGCAATTTGAAGGTCCCACAATAATGCAACGAATTGTATTTGGAAGTAATTGTTCATGTCTTGATCCCATACAACCGCCGCCACCACCACCACCACCAGTACCTGATGCCGTTAATCCACACGCATTATTCGTTTGTTGAAGCCAATTATAATTCTTTATGTTTAACTTTTGTTTTTGTTCAATTAAACGTATTTTTATTTCGAAAAATAAAAAACACACTTTGTTTTAAAAAATTTTATGGTTTTCACTCTTTTATGTGTGTGTGTAAGTGTGTACGCACGCGGGGGTGGGTCGTTATATATAAATTGAGGAGTTAATCAACACATTTCATTAGTATGCAACCATTTAGAAGACTAAAGGGTGCTATTCAATTTACATCGTTTATATTATTTCATATAAATATAATAAAATGAGGGTAATTTATACGAATGCAATTAGTCGACGAAAAGTTGCAGAGCGGAAAGGAAGCGGTATCTTAAATAAATTGATAAATAAATTACCAATTGAGTTACATATTCCGGGCTATCAATTCTGTGGCCCTGGTACTAAATTGCAAGAACGCCTAGCGAGAGGTGATAAGGGTGTGAATGCATTGGATGCAGCGTGTAGAGTACATGATATAGCATATTCTCAAAGTAACGACTTATCTGAACGACACAAGGCTGATCAAGTGTTGGCACAGAAAGCATTTGAACGGTTAAAAGCGGGAGACGCGGGATTTGGTGAAAAAGCCGCTGCCTTAGCCGTTACTGGTGCCATGAAGGGAAAATTATTAACAGGCATGGGACATCATAGCCGTACGAGTAGGAGGAGAAGGAGGAGGAGGATAAAAATAGGTGGAAGTAGAAGAAAAACAGGTCGTGGATCAAGAATGAAAATGGGAAAAGCAATATCCTTTTCAACGGCCATGAGAATGGCACGAAAGAGAGGCAAGAGAGGAAATCTTCGCAATATATTTGGAAGAGTTAAAAAATCAACTATTCCCCGAGTAATTCCAATACCTACTACTGCTAGGAAATCTGGTGGATTTTTACCACTTCTTCTGGCTGGATTAGGTGCATTGGGATCATTGATTGGTGGCGGTTCGGGTGTCTATTCGGCAATTCAAAAGGCGAAACAAGCACAGAAAATTCTAGAGGAATCGAAACGACATAATGAAAAAATGGAGGCTATTGCTATTGGAAAAAATGCCCAAGGGCAGGGTCTCTATATGGGACCATATAAACGTGGTTTAGGCCTATACATAAGACCCTATTCAAAAAACTAATTAAAAACTTACCGGCTCGTCCCCTAACCAATTATGTCATTATGAAATACTCGAAAAATATTCCACACTTTCGTGGTGTATTTATGCGCGATAAATTACCACATAAGATTAATGTAAATGAATCGGGTGTAATAAATACGGGTTCAGATAAAGGACCAGGAGAACATTGGGTTGCTTATGTTAAAAAAGACTCTTTGGTTTACTATTTTGACAGTTATGGAAAACTTAAACCACCACTTGAGTTGGTTCATTCCCAGGCTGCACGCTGACGTGATTTTTTGGTGATTATTAAGTCATATTTGGTCGACGACGTCGTCGACTAACTTTTGACGTCATAATCACGTACATTTTGGTCACTAAATTTTGACGGCTTTTAACAGACGTCAATATGATGGATGTTCTTGGTATAAATTATTACGTTAGAAAAAATGTCGTGACTATCACGAACATTTTTGTCACTAAATTTTGACGGCTTTTAACAGACGTCGATATTACGGATTTTTTTGGTATAAATTAGGACGTTAAAAAAATTTCGTCACTATCACGAACATTTTTGTCACTAAATTTTGACGGCTTTTAACAGACGTCAATATGACGGATGTTTTTGGTATAAATTAGGACGTTAGAAAAAATGTCGTGACTATCACGAACATTTTTGTCACTAAATTTTGACGGCTTTTAACAGACGTCAATATGATGGATGATTTTGGTTAAAATTAGGACGTCGATTAAAATGTCGTCAAAATCCCTAACTAATTTGGGATTCAATTTGACGACAATCTATTGACGTCTTTTAGACCTCCATTTGTGGTATGATATTAGTTAGAAAATACTTGAAAATTTCTTAACATTTTATGTAACTAAATAATATGTAATTCTATAAACAGTTGTGCAGCGATTTTTTAAACTAAAATTGTTTTAAGAGCAATCATTAAAACAAATCTGATAAGCAAAATAATCTTTCAGTTATAATGCATTAAGAAATGTATTGTTTATTGTATTCCTTTGCGCCCAAGGGACCTGAGTAACTTAAAGTCTCTGAAAATCTCCAAAACGGACGTCAAATTATTGACCAATTTAAGACCATTTTACGACGGCTATGATATAATATGTTTAAATAATTAACCAATTGTTTTTGAATATTTATTGTCACACACTTGGAGTCTTACAAGCACGAATAGATAAGAAATTTACTTTTTAATTGGATTAAAATTTGTAGCTTATATTTAAAAAAAAATAGAATACGTTGCAGGTGGTAATAGCACAGTATAAGGGGAACGGCCTTGGAAGCAAGGGGTCCCGGGTTCGAACCCCCGGCCAAGAGACACAGAAATCAAAGTGGATAATAGCAGGCAAAGTAAAGTATAAAGGTAAAAGTATCATAGAAAGTTATAGAATTGGTAAAAAAAAGTCAAAAATGCAACATTAAAATAATTAAAAACGCCTTTTTTGAACTTATTAAGGTCTATTTTATCACTAAACATGACGTTGTATCAACGTCATATTTGACGATAATATGACGACATAAAGTCGTTTTATATGTGACAATATACGTGATAGTAGCACGTCATTTCGACGTTACAAAATGACTTCGCTGACCTGTGACATTTTAACGTCACCCGAGGAGCTCAATAACGTCATTAATCGACGTCATGTTTTTAAAAATCCTCACGTCAAAAATACGACAGGGTGCAGCCTGGGTTATTTTCAAAGTGAACAAACAAACAAACAAAAAACAAAAAAGCCGACGGCTGTTGTGATAAAATACAATCATAAACGTTATCAAAAGAACAATGCAGTAAACTGTGGTCATTTATGTCTTCAATTCCTATATAAAAGTTATAATATGTAATGAATGTGTTTAGTGTACAAAAAAAATTGTAACAGTATAGGTAATAATAATAATAATTATGAGTTTGTTGCTATTTGATAGTAAACAATCGGAAATAACGATTCACCATTATCCACCGATTCAATTGGAAAATTATGATGACTATGTGTTGGGATTAACTAGTTTCAAGGTATTTAATTCAATACCAAACATAGATGACACAAATAATGTGTTCAGTGTGGGTGGACATGATATTAAAATTCCAACAGGTTCATATGAAATCCGCGATATAGTGCAATTTTTACAAAAGTCCATACAAGAATTAAAAATTAAACATCCCACATTTAATTGTTTTCTATCAATTCATGGAAATGTTAATACACTACTAACGGAAATCAAGTGCAATCACAATATAGACTTTAGAAAACCGAATTCGATATCATCACTATTGGGATTTGAGAATGTACTGTTGTACGCCAACAAAAGACACATTTCCACAAAACCCATAAGTATATTTAATGTGAACACTATACGAGTGCTATGTAGCATTAGAGAGGGATCATATGATAATGGTGTACCAAGTCACATTATCTATGATTTTTTCCCCACAGTACCGCCAGGATTCAAAATCAATGAGACCCCTCAAAATGTTATATATTTACCAATTAATACATCGGAAATTTATAATGTCACTATTCGTATAGTTGATCAGAACGGAAAACTAATCGATTTTCGTGGAGAAGAAATATCAATAAAACTACATTTAAAAAAAATAAACACAAAATAATTTTAAACAAAAAAAAACATGGTAATAAAATACAAAGCTTGTGGTATTAGTGGTGACAGGAAGAAAAAATCGAATAATAATATTAATAGAGCATCATATAATAATCAAATCATTAAACAATCTACAGTTATTCCAAGTCAAGAGGTCAAACGATTAACACGAGAAAATATACAATTTTTAAAGTCTTTAGGATTTAAAGTAAAAGTGAAAAAAACAACTATTAGCCAAAGACAGTCAGAAAAAAAAATGAGTGACATTTTAAATGTTGAAGAAACTGTCTTATTAGACAATTCATTGACCAGTTACGAGAAACACTCTCATCAACCATACATAAATTCATCATTTAAAAATAACGATGAAATACGAATACCAATACAGCAAACCGATGTCTCTACACTACCATCTCAAAGTTCCATTTACATTGAGGGCAGTTTATTGGATTACAAGGGAGCAGTGTCTAGAACGGCCAAATTGGTAAATAATTTTGCACTGCACCTTTTCGAAGAGATTCGCTATGAAATTGGAGGCAAAGTTGTGGATAGAACAAGAAATCCGGGCATTACATCAATACTCAAATCTTATGTCTCCATAAATGAGAATGAGAGTAAACTATTGGAAAATGCTGGATGGTATACATCGAACAATGAATGCGCCTTCACACCAAGTAATAAGGATGGAAATTTTAATGTTTGCATTCCCCTAAATAGAGTGATCGGCTTTGCTGAAAACTTTAAGAAGATCATAATTAATTTGAGACATGAATTGATTCTATTGAGATCAAACACGGATGATAATGCAATCTATAATACAAACACAACGGAAAAAGTGGTTTTGACCATTTATAAAATTGTATGGAAAATACCATATATTAAAGTTGCCGACGCTGAACGATTGCAACTAATCAAATATATGAACAATTCAATAGAGTTGGAAATAGCGTTTAGATCATGGGAACTGTGTGAAAATCCACAATTGCAAAAAACCCAACAACACTCCTGGACTGTTATGTCAACAAAACAATTGGAAAAACCACGTTATGTAATTGTTGCATTTCAAACAGATCGAAAAGATATGATTAATAAAAATGCAAGTAAATTTGACCATATAAATTTGTCAAACATATAATTGTATCTAAACTCTGAATCATATCCCTATGAGAATTTGAATATTAATTTTTCCAAGGACAAATATGCCGTGCTTTATGACTTGTATGGAAACTTCCATCAAGCATACTATGAGAAAGACAATGAGCCACTCTTAACACCCGAGCAATTTAAAGAAATCTGTCCGATTGCGGTGATTGATTGCTCACGACAGAATGAAATTTTAAATGCCGGTTCAGTGGACATACGTTTGGAATTTGAATGTGATAAAGATGTGGATGATAAAACCACAGCGTATTGTCTCATTATACATGATCGTATAATAAAATATAATCCACTCACATCAACTATTCGCTTCATTTAGAGAAATCTCTCTGAACTGAAAAGTGTTGATATACTTTTATTAACTACAGACACACATAAAAAAAAACAAAACAAAACGTAATCATGAATAATTTATCCAATATGTGTATTATGGACTTTCAAGGATTCCAATACAAAGATAGTGATTTTATATGTAAAGAAATGGCTATAAAACAGTTATTTGATGTGTCAGCGTCGGATAACATAAAAACGTTTTTATTTGAACCGCATATTAAATTTAATCATTTATCAGCTGATTTTAAAAAACACGTTAAATTTATACAAAGTCAAGTTCATGGTCTAATGTGGAATTCATTAAATAGTAGTAAACAAGAGGAACCAACAACAACAAGTAATGTTTATGGTATTTCTACCCCCACCAATATCTGGATCAAGCGCAACAACGACACAGAAAAAAACCAAGAAACTTTCTCCCACCACCACCACTACAAGGTGACCCAATTATCGGAAATTTTACATAATGAAGTTATTGAAAAAAAATTAACATTATAATAATTAGGGGACATCAAAAGGAGAAATTATTAAAAGATATTTTCTGTAATAATAATAAATTGTATAATGATAAAAAAATTGCTATTGTAAATGTGGAAGGTATAAGAGATTGGCCTTCATTACATGCACTTAAAGATTATTATCATGATTATTTGAAAAATATGTCTACAAAGAAATGTCCAATTCATGGCTATTGGAAACCAAAACACTTGCAGTGCAGTGTAGAAAATGTAAATATTTTAAGTTTATGGTTAAGTGAAGAAAACAATTTGAATAATGTCATGATGAATTTATTGCAAAAAAAAAACCTATATATATGAATGAATGAATAAAATGTATTTAAAAAAATAACATTAGAATTTTTTTTCTTATTACCAAAATGACTGTTGATAAGTTCGGTCGTCCTTTAGATAATTACTATTACCGTCAAAATTATGCTGACGATGACGGCTCCAATATTGGTGGACAATCATCATCAGTTATTGTAGGTGCGAGTACACCTTCATCAGGCAAAACCCAACAACAACTACAACAAATACAACTACGACAATTGCAACAATTGGTGGAGACTGAAGTGAAAAAGGTATTTGCCACACTTGCACTTCCAAATGTACTGGATATTGAACATAAAATTGACTTAAAATTTCTCAATATACAACAACAAATTCCATCTCAACAATATCTTAATAATTTAATCTCCAGTAAAATACAAACTTCAACGAAAATACAAAATTTAATTGACCGAACAATACGTAAACATCATCAAGTTATTCAGACTACAGCAAGCAGCACTCTCTCAACAGCTGATGTGAATAAATTAATTGATGTAAAATTAAAAAGTATAAAATTTGTCACAGATACAGATGTGGATGCAATTGTTTCTGCAAAAGTATTTCAACAGTGGCAAACATCATCATCAACAACAACAACAGGGGCAGCACACAAAACATGGAAAACACAAGATATTGTTGATTTGATTGAAAATTCATTGAAAACCAAACAAATAATTACGGGTGTGGAATGTGATCAACGCATTTCAAATATAATATTGAAGCGAAAATTAGTCGATGAAAAACAAGTGAATGACATGGCATTGGATACCATTAAGAAATTCTTGCCATGGTATATTGCAAGTAATCATATTCCGAATGAGAGTGCCGTTGAGGACCTTATAGAAACAGATGTGAAAAATCTGGTGCCTTGGAGACCGCAGAATGTGACGAAAGTGCAAACGCTTATTGCAAACGAAGTGAATGTCATTATAAGTAAATCACACATCCAAAACTATGATGAAATTAATCAATTTGTGGAAACGAAATTGAAAACTTTATATGGTTATTTTATGTTAAATATTAGCGCCTCAGGACCCGTTCAAGCGAAAACAGGCTATCTTAAAATAAATCTTTCTAATCAATATGAATATGAAATTCATCTGAAAGAATGTCGTCTATTAATTGTGAAGCAATCTAGTAATTTCAATAATATGGAAATTTATTTAAATGGACAACTATTAACGAATATTGAATCTGTAATTTTCCATATGGGGGATAGAATATCAATAAAAGAAATCAATTCAAAAACAAATAAAGTACATGCAGTATTTATGGTTCGATATCCAGTATATGATGTTATTGTTCCATAATCATCATTATGATGAGGAAATATAAAAAAAAATACCGAATGATGTCGATTTGAAAAGATTAGTTGTCAATGAATTACACAAAACAGCTAGAAAACAATTTGAAAGAAGACATGTCATTGTAAAAGGTTTAAATGATTTATATCAAGCTGATTTTGTGGAAATGATCCCATATGCACGATTAAATAAGGGCTATAAGTATATTTTAACTGTAATCGATGTATTTAGTAAGTTTGCTTGAGCTGTGCCTGTAAAAAATAAATCTGGCAAAGAAGTTGCGATGCAATGAGGAATATCCTACTAAGTAAAACACAACAACAGCAGCATATACCGAAAAATCTACAAACCGATAATGGTAAAGAGTTTTACAATAAGGAATTTATGGATTTGATGAAAAAATTCGGAATAAATCTCTATTCCAATTTTAGTGCAATGAAAGCTAGCGTAATTGAACGTTTTAATCGCACCCTCAAAAGTAATATGTGGAAAGAGTTTAGTTATCAGGGCAACTATAAATGGCTCTCCATATTACCGGAAATTGTAAAAAATTACAATGAAAAATCCATACATAGTACAATTAAAATGCGTCCTATAGATGCAATTTCTAAGAAAAAAAATGAAAAGCATCTCTTAAATACGGTGTATAATAGAATAAAGATTTCAACACCAATGTCATCAAATAAATTCAAAGTTGGTGATAAGGTGCGTGTTAGTAAATATAGGGAATTATTTGCAAAAGGATATACACCCAATTGGTCAAATGAGGTATTCACAATTAAAACGGTTCAATTGACAAATCCAACATCATACTTACTGCAAGATGAAGAACAACGGGACATCAAGGGAGCATTTTACACTGAAGAAATCCAGAAAACTGCACACCCGCACATTCAATTGATCGAGAAAAGGAGACAAACTGCTCGTTAAGTGGTTAGGATTCGATAACACACACAATAGTTGGATAAGTAAAAAAGACATTGTTAATTAAGTGCATGCACATAATGATTTTACTTTTTCCGTTCAGACATTGATTTGCATAAAAAATTTCTATAAAGTCAAAAGTTCGTGTAATTTACATACAAAATAGACAATGCACAAAATTATGTGCAATTGTTTATAGATCGTTTATATTCAAAAAAACAATTCAATAAAAAAATGTCAAGAAAAACATGTGACCTTTTTACACCACCACCGTCACCACCACCGTCACCACCACCGCCAAAACCTAGCTCCCCCCACAAAATTAAGGTGTATAAATAGTGCACAATCTTGTGGACAAAAGTCAGTTTTGAAAACTAAGCTTATATTTTCAAAAAAAACAACTATGAACTCGAGCAACAACAACAACATCTTCGAGAAGAGCATCAGGGCGCAATTCCAACACCACCACCACCTCCAACGCTGCCACCAACACCACCACCGCAACCGCCGCCGACGCCCCCAGCATGGTCTCCACAACAACATCAACTACTGCTACTACTACAGACCCATCCTCCAGGGTTGCACGTCGGCTGCAGCTACAAAAGCACCACCACCAGGGGGACACCAGCACTGCCGCTACCAACACAACCGCAACCGCTGCCACCGCCCCCAGCATGGTCTCCACAACAGGCACTGCGGTAGCTGGTGCTAGCGGTTCCCGGATGGTCTCCACAACAGGCACTGCGGTAGCTGGTGCTAGCGGTTCCCGGATTGGTGGTGGTGGTTGTGCCCCGATTAGAAGCCCCAGCCGTGGTGGTACTGGTCAGCGGGGAACCATTCATGGTCCGTTTGCCACCTCAGCTCGCACCACCTCCAACGCCCCGTTTGCCACCTCAGCTCGCACCACCTTCACCTCCAACTACCACAATCGCCACCGCCAAACAAACCCTAGCAGCAGCATCCAACACGCTATTGTGGGTGTAAATATGGATATGAGGGAGCGTGAGCTGTATAACAGCTTGGTAAGGGTTCTACGGTTGACCTCCCCGTATCCGGGGTCAACCATCCTGCCCCCCTTCACACTTAACATAGGTGTGAGGACTATATGGGGGCAGGAATTGTCCCCCATAAATCCCTTGGGGATTTTCGATTTGGAGGAAAAGGTGACGCATTTCTTCCGAATGTTAGGGGCTGCAAACCCAATGAGAGCTTTTACCTCATCACAGCCACCACCACCACCACCAACAACATTCTACCAAGACGTTCCCTCCGATCAGGGGTCGGATTATTGGGATTTCGTAAGGGAATTAATTGACCCGCCGGAACCTGGCGAAGATGATGAATATCCTGATGACCTCCACAACGAGGAATAGAACATGGACGGAAGTGGAGGAGGGGGGCGGTGGTGGTGGTGGTGGTAGTGGTGAGGGTTCTATAAAAATGGGGGAAACAACGCTATGAAGCACACACACATACATGTAGTAAGTAATTTGTTCATTGTCTTTATTTTTTTTCATGACCAAAATTTAAAACGGTTTTTTTTTTGGTTTCAGCGGGAAAATGTCATCGGTGGTGCATGAGGCACAGCAAAAGCAGCAGGCAGCTACGGCGGTGGCTGATGAGACAACACAAGCAGCAGCAGCAGCAGCAGTAGTAGCAGAAAATAGAGGTAATAAAGAAATTTAAAATTGGTTACAATCCTCCGTTTTTCTCAATAATCGAAACCAGATTGAACCAAAATTGTGTTTGTATTGGTTCGATTTCTGGGCACGATTATTGAGAAAAACGGGGAATTTGTAAACAATGTTAATTTTCTTTATTAGGAAACCACCACAACGAGAACGACAACGGCTGCTGCGATGGTGGACGACGACGACGACGAGATGTTTTGCATAATGGAGAAGGTAATAAAGGAAATTAAAAATATCATCAACTTTTCCACACTTTTTGTATAAATAGTGCACAGTCGTTTGGGGGAAAAAAACAACCCATGACTGTGTCCTATTTATACAAAAAGTATGGAAAAGTGTGATATTTATAATTTTCTTTATTAAGGACAAGGCAGCGGCGACGACGACGACGGCTGTGAAAAACCGTTGGACAGCATCAGTAGCGACAAGAGCAGTGGGCGGGGGGAATGGTGGTTGCAAAAACAATCAGGTAATAAAGGAAAAGAGTGTTCAACCTTTCACGATTTATTGTTTTCATAATTTCCTTATACTACTGTCGAGAATGCACCTTCTATTTTTTGTAGTAGTTGTAGTAGCAGTTGATTCTGTCTCTCACTAGTGCCCTCATCGTCGAATCAAATTCTACAATTTAAGAATATCTCCCACAAGATACCAGTTTGTTTTGTATTATATGCCGATTTAGAATGTATATTGGAGCCCATCATTATATATGGTGATGAAAAAGAAAACAAAAAACGTGGTAGTGGTGGTTCCATTGAAAGATATCAAAAACACATACCACACAGTATTGCCTATTACTTAAAATGCAATTATGATGATTCACTCTCTCAATTTAAATTAATTAGAGATAAGAACTGTATAAAGTTATTTATAAAGGATTTGCATAAAATTGCAATAACAGTCAACGGAATACTCAATCGTATAGTTCCAATGGCTGAATTGACTTTAGAACAGGAAATAGCACACTATACTGCCACAACATGTCATATTTGTGAAGAACCATTTAATGTCACATTAGACGAAGATGATGATGTACGTGTAAAAGACCATTGTCATGTGACTGGAACATATAGAGGAGCCGCACACCCTCAATGTAATTTACAATTTCAACAATCCAAAGTAATTCCAATTGTTTATCACAATTTAAGCGGCTACGATTCTCATTTTATAATTGAAGAACTGGCAACAGGCATCAAAAGACCCATTTCTCTTCTACCCATAAACAAGGAAAAATATATATCGTTCACAAAGAAAATTGAAAATACAAACATCAGTTTGAGATTCATTGATTCCTTCAGATTTATGGCATCCAGTTTGGACAAATTATCCTCGTACTTGCGTGCCGAAAAAAGACCATAATGAGATCGTTTTATCCGAATGACAATGAATTTAAATTGTTATTGCGAAAAGGTGTTTTTCCCTATGCATACATTGATAGTTGGGAAAAATTAAATGAAACTCATCTGCCGACAAGAGAGGCTTTCTTCAATGAACTGAAAAACGAGACAATATCTGCGGAAGATTATAGACATGCTGAGAATGTATGGCAAACATTTAATGTGCACACACTAGGTGAATACTCGGACATTTACCTTAAAACAGATGTGATTTTATTGAGTGATGTATTTGAAAATTTCCGTAAAACATGTTATAGGACCTATCAATTGGATCCATTGCACTATTTCACATCGCCCGGTCTAAGTTTTGATGCAATGCTAAAAAATACACGCATAAAATTGCATTTAATGCAAGATATTGATATGATTTTGTTTATTGAATTGGGAATACGTGGCGGCTATTCTGCTGTGATAAAATCGTGTGCAAAAGCCAACAATAAATATATGATGGATGACTATGACCCCACCCAATTGGACACTTATCTAATTTATATAGATAAAAATGCATTATATTCAACGACAATGTGTGAGTTTCTACCATACCAAGATTTTGAATGGTTAAAAGAGGATGAATACAACAGCGGTAGCGGCGGTAGCGACGGTAATTCTTTCGATGTATTATCAATTGAAGACAATGCAGAATATGGTTATATTTTGGAGGTGGACCTTCATTATCCATCTCATCTACACAATTTACACAAAGATTTCCCATTGGCCCCCGAACATTTAACACCACCAGGCAGTAAACACAGTAAATTAATGACAACATAATACGATAAACACAACTATGTTATTCACTATAGAAATTTAAAGAATTATTTAAAGAGAGGATTGGTTTTGCGAAAAATCCACCGAATATTGAAATTTAAACAGTGTGCCTGGATGAAAAGTTATGTGGAATTGAATATAAATTTGCGAAAACAATCAAAAAATGATTTCGAAAAAAATTTCTTCAAGTTAATGGTGAATTCGGCATTTGGAAAGACCATTGAAAATGTAAGGAAATATAAAGATGTTAAATTAGTGACTAGTTGGGAGGGAAGATCTGGAGCACGGGCCCTAATATCGAAACCGAATTTTCACAGTTTGGAAATATATGATAATGATATGGTGATTATAGAAATGCAACGAAATGAGGTGGAAATGAACAAACCCATTTATATTGGTTTTACAATTTTAGATTTAAGTAAATTACACATGTATAATTTTTATTATGACTATATATTAAGACAATTTGATGAAAATAGCGTGGATTTATGTTACACGGACACAGACAGTTTTATATATCTATTTAAAAATATTGATTTCTATGAATATATAAGACGTGATTGTAGGGAATATTTCGATACAAGCGACTATGATGAAGCGAATATTTTTAATATACCGCGTGTGAATAGGAAGGAACTTGGTATGTTTAAAGATGAAAATGCCGGTCGCATTATGTTGGAATTTATTGGTCGACGATCGAAAATGTATTCATTTAAAATGTGGGGTGGTGGTGACGGTGGTGGCGAAATAAAAAGGTCCAAGGGAGTAGTTGGTAGTACATTGAAAACAATTACATTTGATGATTATAAGAATTGCTTATTGAATCAACGGGAAATGGTAAGACAACAAATTCTATTGCAAAGTAAGAAACATGTAATGTATTCGATAAAACAGCGAAAAATTGTTTTGAATGTTGGTGATGATAAAAGAATGTCACTGCATGATTCATTAGACAGTTTGCCGTGGGGGTTTTGTGGATGAAACAGTAGCAAGAGCAGAAGCAGCAGCAGGACCCGAACCACCACCACCCCATCAGTAGGTACCATTATACAAAGACACACACACACTAGACAAATAGTACTTAAAAAAAATGTTATCAAAAAGTGAAATAAAACTTGTAAATGATTTACATGACAGTAATTCTGTAATATATCAGAATCACTTGGTGGAAAGAATAAAAAGTTCAAATGTGAGTGAAATGAATATGATTTTAAAACGTATCGCAATTCCAAGCACACACATTTTAACATATGATATATTACGATTGTGCAATGTTGAAATGTTAAATGTGTTACTCACATCCCAATTGGAACATGATAAATTTATTGTATTAATTGCTAATAAATTGTTAAATTTAAATGTAATTGATTTTACATATGAAAATTTAAGTGAAATCATCAGTACTGTACCGTATAAGGATTTCACAGATGACTACAAATGTTATTTAATAATGCAATTAACAAAACTAGATATTAATAAACCCAATTTTGATGCAACATCCTCATCATATTTGTATTTACATATATTATCCAATTACAAGAATTGTAATTATTATATTAACAAAATTATGTGTACTGGAATTTTTAATGCAAATCCCAACTTTGTTGGGAATATGTTGAAAACTTTGGAAGAGAAAAATTTGCACTTCAAATTGGAGATATTAACAAGAGACTCACATATGGATGTAGTAAAATGGCTTTTGAAAAATTTGCGAAAAATGGAGAAAAACGAAGATGTGGGATGGAGGTGTGGACCTGATTCGGGTTTATGGCCATCAGGAAATCCAAAAGATTATGTTGCCACAATGGAGCTAATTAAACCCATAATGGAGTTTAAAAAAAAATGCAAACAAAAACTGGCTCTCTGGTTATTTATTTTTCTTAGAATTATTAATAATATATACTATATTATGTATTTGGATGTGTGGGGGGTGAATAAAAAAACTTGTATATAATTTTTAACTGTGTTTTTATTATATTCTTTTTTTTCCGAATATACATATACATATTAAAAAAAAAGTAACGGAAAAAACACTATGTTAGCTGGGGGTGGGGGAAAATGACGGTTAAGGGGTTTACGTCATGAAAAAAACTAGTTTTAACAAGAAAAAATCGATTTTTATTTGTCATTTAAACAAACAAAACAGCAAATAGAAAAAAGAAACACTAGAATAAATGTCTGAAAGAAAATAACACAATGTTAGCTGGGGGGTGGGGGAAAATGACGGTTAAGGGGTTTTACGTAATAAAAAACTATATTTTTAGAAGAAAAATCGTTTTATTGTGCAGCAAAAACACACAAACACAAACTGAAAGATTAAAAAACACTGGTTAGATGGGATTTTGGGGGAAATGGCGGTTTTTTTATATAATGAAAAAACTTATACTTTTAGTAGTAAAAAAATTGACTTTCTATTTCTTATTAAAATACATATACAACAACAACAACAACAACAAATAGAAAAAACACTAAGAAAACTCTGAAAAAAACAAAAAATCACTAGTTAGATGGGATTTTGGGGAAATGGTGGTTTTTTTATATAATGAAAAAACTTATACTTTTAATAGTAAAAAAATTAATTTTTTATTTCTTATTAAAATAGATATACAACAACAACAACAACAAATAGAAAAAACACTAAGAAAATTTTGAAAAAAACAAAAAATCACTAGTTAGATGGGATTTGGGGGAAATGGCGGTTTTTTTGAGGTACTTGTTTTTATATAATGAAAAACATATTAACATTTTGTTAAAGAAAAACTACATTTATTTTTTTTATATTCAATAGAACAAAAATGGAAAACAAAAAAAAACATTAACAAGATATATACATATATAATGAAAAAAAAATCCATTTCCATTCCATTTCAGTCTTCTTCACCCTCCTTCGGCGGCTGGTGGACTGCTTTTTTTCCTTCTTCCGGCTGGACTTCTTCTTCCTTTTCTAGTTCCTCTATAAAGTCCGATAGTCTCTGTAACAAAAAACAAACAGAAAAAACAATCAATAAAAGTAGAAAAATGCAAACAAAAAAAATTATAACATACCTTACAGCAAGCACAGTAAACATCATGAAGGGGCTGTTTCTTTCTGTCCACCCATTGGTGACAAGTGAGGCAAAATTCCATGTGGAGATTCCAGGATTTCAACTCCCCCGTTTCCTGGTCGATTTCCCCATAATTATCCTCCATAATGTCCTGACCATATGGTTCATCATCAACAACAACATTGTTTTCGTGTTCATCGTTGTCGTCTTGTTCTTGCCGCCTTCGCTTGATGCCACGGCGATGCTGTTGTTGTTGTTGCTCATCTCCATGGATGACTTGGCTGCCAGCACTGCTTCTGCTTTTTTGTTTTCCTAATAAAAGAAGAGAGTGCAACCATTCAAAATGTACTGTTTTAATAATTCCCTTACACCATCTCGAGAATTCACCAATCTACTTTTTTTGAGTGAGAGACAGAATCAACTACTACTACAACTACTACAAAAAATAGAAGGTGTATTCTCGACAGTAGTATAAGGAAATTATTAAAACAATAAATCGTGAAAGGTTGAACTCTTTTCTTTTATTACCTGATGGTTTTTGCAACCACCATTCCCGCCCACTGCTCTTGTCGCTACTGATGCTGTCCAACGGTTTTTCACAGCCGTCGTCGTCGTCGTCGTCGTCGCCGCCGCTGCCTTGTCCTTAATAAAGAAAATTATAAATATTACACTTTTCCATACTTTTTGTATAAATAGGACACAGTCATGGGTTGTTTTTCCCCAAACGACTGTGCACTATTTACACAAAAAGTGTGGAAAAGTTGATGATATTTTTAATTTCCTTTATTACCTTCTCCATTATGCAAAACATCTCGTCGTCCACCGTCACCGCAGCCGTTGTCGTTCTCGTTGTGGTTTCCTAATAAAGAAAATTAACATTGTTTACAAATTCCCCGTTTTTCTCAATAATCGTGCCCAGTAATCGAACCAATACAAACACAATTTTGGTTCAATCTGGATTTGATTATTGAGAAAAACGAAGGATCGTAACCAATTTTAATTTTCTTTATTACCTCTATTTTCTGCTACTACTGCTGCTGCTGCTAGTGTTGTCTCATCAGCCACAGCCGTCGCTACTTGCTGCTTCTGCTGCTGCGCCTCATGCACCACCGATGACATTTTCCCGCTGAAACCAAAAAAAAACCGTTTTAAATTTAATAAAAAAAAATAAAGACGATGAACAAATTACTTACTACATGTATGTGTGCTTCATAGCGTTGTTTCCCCCATTTTTATAGAACCCTCACCACTACCACCACCACCACCGCCCCCCTCCTCCACTTCCGTCCATGTTCTATTCCACGTTGTGGAGGTCATCAGGATGATCATCATCTTTACCAGGTTCCGGCGGGTCAATTAATTCCCTTACGAAATCCCAATAATCCGACTCCTGATCGGAGGGAATGTCTTGGTAGAATGTTGTTGGTGGTGGTGGTGGCTGTGATGAGGTGGAAGCTCTCATTGGGTTTGCAGCCCCCAACATTCGGAGGGGACAATTCCTGCCCCCATATAGTCCTCACACCTATGTTAAGTGTGAAGGGGGGCACGATGGTTGACCCCGGATACGGGGAGGTCAACCGTAGAACCCTTACCAAGCTGTTATACAGCTCACGCTCCCTCATATCCATATTTACACCCACAATAGCGTGTTGGATGCTGCTAGGGTTTGTTTGGCGGTGGCGATTGTGGTAGTTGGAGGTGAAGGAGGTGCGAGCTGAGGTGGCAAACGGACCATGAATGGTTCCCCGCTGACCAGTACCACCACGGCTGGGGCTTCTAATCGGGGCACAACCACCACCACCACCAATCCGGGAACCGCTACCACCAGCTACCGCAGTGCCTGTTATGGAGACCATCCGGGAACCGCTAGCACCAGCTACCGCAGTGCCTGTTGTGGAGACCATGCTGGGGGGCGGTGGCAGCGGTTGTGGTTGTGTTGGTAGCGGCAGTGCTGGTGTCTCTGGTGGTGCTTTGTAGCTGCAGCCGACGTGCAACCCTGGAGGATGGGTCTGTAGTACTAGTAGTAGTAGTTGTTGTTATTGTTGTGGAGAACATGCTGGGGCGGCGGCGGCGGCAGTTGCGGTGGTGTTGGAAATGGCGGCAGCGTTGGAGGTGGTGGCGGCGTTGAAATTGCGCCCTCTTCTTGAAGAAGAAGTTGATGGTCGAGCACCACCACCAAGGTGCAGTGGGCAGTGTTGTTATTTTTGGCGTTCATAGTTGGTTTTTTTGAAAATACAAGCTTAGTTTTCAAAACTGACTTTTGTCCACAAGATTGTGCACTATTTATACACCTTAATTTTGTGGGGGGAGCTAGGTTTTGGCGGTGGTGGTGACGGTGGTGGTGTAAAAAGGTCACATATCTTTCTTGACATTTTTATTGAATTGTTTTTTTGAATATAAACTATCTATAAACAATTGCACATAATTTTGTGCATTGTCTATTTTGTATGTAAATTACACGAACTTTTGACTTTTATAGAAATCAATTTTTTTATGCAAATCAATTTCTGGACGGAAAAAATAAATCATTATGTACATACACTTAATTAACAATGTCTTTTTTACTTATCCAACTATTGTGTGTGTTATCGAATCCTAACCACTTAACGAGCAGTTTGTCTCCTTTTCGTCGAACAATTTTCTCGATCAATTGAATGTGCGGGTGTGCAGTTTTCTGGATTTCTTCAGTGTAAAATGCTCCCTTGATGTCCCGTTGTTCTTCATCTTGCAGTAAGTATGTTGTTGGATTTGTCAATTGAACCGTTTTAATTGTGAATACCTCATTTGACCAATTGGGTGTATAGCCTTTTGCAAATAATTCCCTATATTTACTAACACGCACCTTATCACCAACTTTGAATTTATTTGATGACATTGGTGTTGAAATCTTTATTCTATTATACACCGTATTTAAGAGATGCTTTTAATTTTTTTTCTTAGAAATTGCATCTATAGGACGCATCTTAATTGTACTATGTATGGATTTCATTGTAATTTTTTACAATTTCCTGTAATATGGAGAGCCATTTATAATTGCCCTGATAACTAAACTCTTTCCACATATTACTTTTGAGGGTGCGATTAAAACGTTCAATTACGCTAGCTTTCATTGCACTAAAAGTGGAATAGAGATTTATTCCGAATTTTTTCATCAAATCCATAAATTCCTTATTGTAAAACTCTTTACCATTATCGGTTTGTAGATTTTTCGGTATATGCTGCTGTTGTTGTGTTTTACTTAATAGGATATTCCTCATTGCATTGGCAACTTCTTTGCCAGATTTATTTTTTACAGGCACAGCCCAAGCAAACTTACTAAATTCATCGATTACAGTTAAAATATACTTATAGCCCTTATTTAATCGTGCATATGGGATCATTTCCACTAAATCAGCTTGATATAAATCATTTAAACCTTTTACAATGACATGTCTTCTTTCAAATTGTTTTCTAGCTGTTTTGTGTAATTCATTGACAACTAATCTTTTCAAATCCACATCATTCGGTATTTTTTTCTTATATTTCCTCATCATAATGATGATTATGGAACAATAACATCATATACTGGATATCGAACCATAAATACTGCATGTACTTTATTTGTTTTTGAATTGATTTCTTTTATTGATATTCTATCTCCCATATGGAAAATTACAGATTCAATATTCGTTAATAGTTGTCCATTCCCAGTCAGCACACATTAGTTAAAAAGACGTGTTATATAGAAAAACACCCAACGTGTTTTAATTGACAGCAATGTCGCGTAATCAAACGTACTTTAACACTGAAAATTAAACCAAATTTTAACGCGTTGTTCTAACGTTAAGGTTTCACTTTAGTTTGACGCGATTTTGACGTAATAAAATATCATCAAAGAGACGTTAATTTTAAGTAATTATAACGTCTTTTTACCGATTTAAAGACGTTTAAGGTAACGTGTGTTATTACCCCAAAATTAGCAATAAAATTCTCTGAATATAACGTTATATGAATGTAAAATATATTTGTTTTTATAACGTCTTCTTTATTACTTTAAAACAATGAACTTGAAATTGCGTCTTTATAATGATATTTTGAAAAGTTTAATTCACGTTATAGTAATTAAACTTAAATAAAACAGTTTTTTCTATAAAAATAACAAAAAAACTTTATTGAAACATAAAGCAAATTATAAATAAATCCTCAAAACGTGTCAAAAAATCTCATAAAAGTCAAAATAAACTACAAATACGAAAACAAATAGCGCCTTATCTACGCTAGAGTGCCGATCACAAGTCCTTTTCGATCCGATGCCGGTTTGCTAAAATTTTCTTTGCCAATAAACAAATGAACATTCAAATATTTATTCCCAATCAAATCGGGTTCAATGGTGGAAATGCATATTTTGACACATTTGATTATTGCTAAAAAATATTTTATTGAACCGGGATCGGACCGAAAATGACTTGTGATCGATACTATAGCGTAGACAGCGCTTAACATAACAATAATTATTTAAAAATACAAACGTAACCGCAGTTCATAAAAATTATACGTTTCCTTTTTTCTTTTGATACTTAATTCTTGTGTTTGAATGTTTTAAATATTCTTTCACAACATTTCCTACATTAAATTCGGTGTTCTCATCATTCTTAAAATTAAGTTTTACAGCATCTGAAAAAAATACAGTATTATATACATGTGTATATGTATAATTATAATATAAACAGATTTCATACCATATATAATTTTAATTGTATTGGTCGCCTGAAAGGATATCTTTTCCCTTCCTTTCCAGTTAAATAAATTTTGAAGATCATCACTTAGTAGAAATTTTAAAATCCTTCTTGTTAATAAAGGGACACTTGAGCCACCAAGACTTGCCAAGCGTTTTGTCTATAATAGTTCCAATAACATTTTTAAGTATGTTTCATATTTGTTAATAAAGAACTTTAAAAATTACCATATATATGCGTTCAACAGTTTCATTTTCTATATAGCTGATACTTTAATTATGAAAAACTAGGTTAAGATAGAGTTCTCATCCGAATGACTGTTAATAAATGTACATAACGAATCAAGTAGCCATTATACGTATATGAAAGTACTTATTATCAACAACAAAGTGATTAAGAAATAATAAATTAATAAAAACTTACCTTTTTGTCTTATAAAAGAACGACGAAATGACCATGTGGAAATTCTGTGCACTTTACAAGGGAAATGTGAAATGTGTTCAGGAATTCTTTACCACGTGACCTACTCTCATGTAATCTCATTGGCTGGATTACAAAACACGTGTTTCGCACGTTGTAAAAAAAAATTGCCGTCTTATATTTTAACGATCAATTTAAACGTAAAATTTAAATATATTTTTTACGAATTTATTACGTTATATTTAACACCGATACGTGATTACGACGTAAAATAAGTATATAATTTTTACCAATTTACAACTAGTAAAAACGACGTTATAAACAGAATAGCTCAAACAGAATGTCCTTTATTTAACGTAAAATTTATATTGTGGCATTTATGTGTAAATACAAATAAGAATGTCACGTGATAAAAACATTTTAAATGATGGACATTTTTCATTTATTTCACCGAGTTAATTAAACGTTTAAAAACAGTAAATAAATCAACAAATCATTAATATCACGTAACAAACACGTAATTCATTTTACGAATAATTGCCATTACCAAATTGTCGTAACAATAACGTGTGAGAATTAGGTATATATTACATTTCTATAAATAGTGATAAAGTAGTTGTATTTACGTTAGTATTGTTCTATGATCCTAATTATAACGTTATAATGTTGTAAAATAATTGACGAAATTCTAAGGTTATGATTTTAACAAAATTTTCACGTTTATTAAAATATCAAATTCTAATAAACGTATTTTAAATGTTACAATAACGCCATTTATATAACTTATATTTAACACGGAAATTTTACTTGTTTAAAAAAGGTAAAAAATATGACGTACACGTAAATTCTAACCAATTTACGTTAATTTGTCGTCATAATGTCCAATGTGTGCTGACTGGGAATTTAAATAAATTTCCATATTATTGAAATTACTGGATTGCTTCACAATTAATAGACGACATTCTTTCAGATGAATTTCATATTCATATTGATTAGAAAGATTTATTTTAAGATAGCCTGTTTTCGCTTGAACGGGTCCTGAAGCGCTAATATTTAACTTAAAATAACCATATAAAGTTTTCAATTTCGTTTCCACAAATTGATTAATTTCATCATAGTTTTGGATGTGTGATTTACTTATAATGGCATTCACTTCGTTTGCAATAAGCGTTTGCACTTCCGTCACATTCCGCGGTCTCCAAGGCACCAGATTTTTTATATCAGTTTCTATAAGGTCCTCAACGGCACTCTCATTCGGAATATGATTACTTGCAATATACCATGGTAAGAATTTCTTAATGGTATCCAATGCCATGTCATTCACTTGTTTTTCATCGACTAATTTTCGCTTCAATATTATATTTGAAATGCGTTGATCACATTCCACACCCGTAATGATTTGTTTGGTTTTCAATGAATTTTCAATCAAATCAACAATATCTTGTGTTTTCCATGTTTTGTGTGCTGTCCCTGTTGTTGTTGATGATGATGATGATGATGTTTACCACTGTTGACATACTTTTGCAGAAACAATTGCATCCACATCTGTATCTGTGACAAATTTTATACTTTTTAATTTTACATCAATTAATTTATTCACATCAGCTGTTGAAAGAGTGCTTGCTGTAGTCTGAATAACTTGATGATGTTTACGTATTGTTCGGTCAATTAAGTTTTGAATTTCCGTTGGAGTTTGTATTTTACTGGAGATTAAATTATTAAGATATTGTTGAGATGGAATTTGTTGTTGTATATTGAGAAATTTTAAGTCAATTTTATGTTCAATATCCAGTACACTTGGAAGTGCAAGTGTGGCAAATACCTTTTTCACTTCAGTCTCCACCAATTGTTGCAATTGTCGTAGTTGTTGTTGTTGTTGTTGGGTTTTGCCTGATGAAGGTGTACTCGCACCCACAATAACTGATGATTGTCCACCAATATTGGAGCCGTCGTCATCATCGTCATCGTCAGCATAATTTTGACGGTAATAGTAATTATCTAAAGGACGACCGAACTTATCAACAGTCATTTTGGTAATAAGAAAAAAAATTCTAGTGTTATTTTTTTAAATACATTTTATTCATTCATTTATATATATATATGTTTTTTTTTGCAATAAATTCATCATGACATTATTCAAATTGTTTTCTTCACTTAACCATAAACTTAAAATAATTACATTTTCTACACTGCACTGCAAGTGTTTTGGTTTCCAATAGCCATGAATTGGAAATTTCTTTGTAGACATATTTTTCAAATAATCATGATAATAATCTTTAAGTGCATGTAATGAAGGCCAATCTCTTATACCTTCCACATTTACAATAGCAATTTTTTTATCATTATGCAATTTATTATTACAGAAAATATCTTTTAATAATTTCTCCTTTTGATGTCCCCTAATTATTTTAATGTTAATTTTTTTTTTTCAATAACTTCATTATGTAAAATTTCCGATAATTGGGTCACCTTGTAGTGGTGGGAGAAAGTTTCTTGGTTTTTTTCTGTGTCGTTGTTGCGCTTGATCCAGCCATTGGTGGGGGTAGAAATACCATAAACATTACTTGTTGTTGGTTCCTCTTGTTTACTACTATTTAATGAATTCCACATTAGACCATGAACTTGACTTTGTATAAATTTAACGTGTTTTTTATAATCAGCTGATAAATGATTAAATTTAATATGCGGTTCAAATAAAAACGTTTTTATGTTATCCGACGCTGACACATCAAATAACTGTTTTATAGCCATTTCTTTACATATAAAATCACTATCTTTGTATTGGAATCCTTGAAAGTCCATAATACACATATTGGATATATTATTCATGATTACGTTTTTTTATGTGTGTGTCTGTAGTTAATAAAAAGTATATGAACACTTTTCAGTTCAGAGAGATTTCTCTAAATGAAGTGAATAGTTGATGTGAGTGGATTATATTTTATTATACGATCATGTATAATGAGACAATACGCTGTGGTTTTATCATCCACATCTTTATCACATTCAAATTCCAAACGTATGTCCACTGAACCGGCATTTAAAATTTCATTCTGTCGTGAGCAATCAATCACCGCAATCGGACAGATTTCTTTAAATCGCTCGGGTGTGAAGAGTGGCTCATTGTCTTTCTCATAGTATGCTTGATGGAAGTTTCCATATAAGTCATAAAGCACGGCATATTGGTCCTTGGAAAAATTAATATTGAAATTCTCATAGGGATATGATTCAGAGTTTAGATACAATTTTATGTTTGACAAATTTATATGGTCAAATTTACTTGCATTTTTATTAATCATGTTTTTTCGATCTGTTTGAAATGTAACAATTACATAACGTGGTTTTTCCAATTGTTTTGTTGACATAACAGTCCTGGAGTGTTGTTGGGTTTTTTGCAATTGTGGATTTTCACACAGTTCCCATGATCTAAACGCTATTTCCAACTCTATTGAATTGTTCATATATTTGATTAGTTGCAATCGTTCAGCGTCGGCAACTTTAATATATGGTATTTTCCATACAATTTTATAAATGGTCAAAACCACTTTTTCCGTTGTGTTTGTATTATAGATTGCATTATCATCCGTGTTTGATCTCAATAGAATCAATTCATGTCTCAAATTAATTATGATCTTCTTAAAGTCCTCAGCAAAGCCGATCACTCTATTTAGGGGAATGCAAACATTAAAATTTCCATCCTTATTACTTGGTGTGAAGGCGCATTCATTGTTCGATGTATACCATCCAGCATTTTCCAATAGTTTACTCTCATTCTCATTTATGGAGACATAAGATTTGAGTGTTGATGTAATGCCCGGATTTCTTGTTCTATCCACAACTTTGCCTCCAATTTCATAGCGAATCTCTTCGAAAAGGTGCAGTGCAAAATTATTTACCAATTTGGCCGTTCTAGACACTGCTCCCTTGTCATCCAATAAAGTGCCCTCAATGTAAATGGAACTTTGAGATGGTAGTGTATAGACATCGGTTTGCTGTATTGGTATTCGTATTTCATCGTTATTTTTAAATGATGAATTTATGTATGGTTGATGACAGTGTTTCTCGTAACTGGTCAATGAATTGTCAAATAAGACAGTTTCTTCAACATTTAAAATGTCACTCATTTTTTTTTCTGACTGTCTTTGGCTAATAGTTGTTTTTTTTTCACTTTTTTACTTTAAATCCTAAAGACTTTAAAAATTGTATATTTTCTCGTGTTAATCGTTTGACCTCTTGACTTGGAATAACTGTAGATTGTTTAATGATTTGATTATTATATGATGCTCTATTATTATTATTAGATTTTTTCTTCCTGTCACCACTAATACCACAAGTTTTGTATTTTATTCCCATGTTTTTTTTTTGTTTAAAATTATTTTGTGTTTATTTTTTTTTAAATGTAGTTTTATTGATATTTCTTCTCCACGAAAATCGATTAGTTTTCCGTTCTGATCAACTATACGAATAGTGACATTATAAATTTCCGATGTATTAATTGGTAAATATATAACATTTTGAGGGGTCTCATTGATTTTGAATCCTGGCGGTACTTTGGGGAAAAAATCATAGATAATGTGACTTCCCAGGCTGCACGCTGACGTGATTTTTTGGTGATTATTTAGTCATATTTGGTCGGCGACGTCGTCGACTAACTTTAGACGTCATAATCACGTACATTTTGGTCACTAAATTTCAACGTCTTTTAATAGACGTCAAAATGACGCATAATTTTGGTATAAATTAGAACGTCATAGAAAATGTCGTCACTATCACGTACATTCTCATCACTAAATTTCAACGTCTTTTAATAGACGTCAATATGACGGATGTTTTTGGTATAAATTAGGACGTTAGAAAAAATGTCGTGACTATCACGAACATTTTTGTCACTAAATTTTGACGGCTTTTAACAGACGTCGATATTACGAATTTTTTTGGTATAAATTAGGACGTAAAAAAAATTTCGTCACTATCACGAACATTTTTGTCACTAAATTTTTACGGCTTTTAACAGACGTCAATATGACGGATGTTTTTGGTATAAATTAGGACGTTAGAAAAAATGTCGTGACTATCACGAACATTTTTGTCACTAAATTTTTACGGCTTTTAACAGACGTCAATATGACGGATGTTTTTGGTATAAATTAGGACGTTAGAAAAAATCTCGTGACTATCACGAACATTTTTGTCACTAAATTTTGACGGCTTTTAACAGACGTCAATATGACGGATGTTTTTGGTATAAATTAGGACGTCGATTAAAATGTCGTCAAAATCCCTAACTAATTTGGGATTCAATTTGACGACAATCTATTGACGTCTTTTAGACCTCCATTTGTGGTATGATATTAGTTATAAAATACTTCAAAATTTCTTAACATTCTATGTAACTAAATAATATGTAATTCTATAAACAGTTGTGCAGCGATTTTTTAAACTAAAATTGTTTTAAGAGCAATCATTAAAACAAATCTGATAAGCAAAATAATTTTTCAAAGTTATAATGCATTAATAAATGTATTGTTTATTGTATTCCTTTGCGATCAAGGGACCTGAGTCTTAAAGTCTTTGAAAATCTCCAAAACGGACGTCAAATTAATGACCAATTTAAGACCATTTTACGACGGCTATGATATAATATGTTTAAATAATTAACCAATTTTTTTTGAACATTTATTGTCACACACTTGGAGTCTTACGAGCACGAATAGATAAGAAATTTACTTTTTAATTGGATTAAAATTTGTAGCTTATATTTAAAAAAAATAGAATACGTTGCCAGGTGGTAATAGCACAGTATAAGAGGAACGGCCTTGGAAGCAAGGGGTCCCGGGTTCGAACCCCCGGCCAAGAGACACAGAAATAAAAGAAGTGGATAATAGCAGGCAAAGTAAAGTATAAAGGTAAAAGTATCATAGAAAGTTATAGAATTGGTAAAAAAAGTCAAAAATGCAACATTAAAATAATTAAAAACGCCTTTTTTGAACTTTTTAAGGTATATTTTATCACTAAACATGACGTTGTATCAACGTCATATTTGACGATAATATGACGACATAAAGTCGTTTTATATGTGACAATATACGTGATAGTAGAACGTCATTTTGACGTTACAAAATGACGTCGCTGGGCTGTGACATTTTCCCGTCATTTGAAGATCTTAATAACGTCATCATCTGACGTCATGTTTTTCCGAAACATGACGACAAAATGACAGGAGTGTGCAGGCTGGGAGGTGATACTACGACGTCATTTCGAGGTTTCTATATGACGTCGCTGACCTGTGACATTTTCACGTCACCCGAGGAGCTCAATAACGTCATTAATCGACGTCATGTTTTTAAAAATCCTCACGTCAAAAATACGACAGGGTGCAGCCTGGGTTGGTACATCATTATCATATGATCCCTCACTAATGCTACATAGCACTCGTATAGTGTTCACATTAAATATACTTATGGGTTTTGTGGAAATGTGTCTTTTGTTGGCGTACAACAGTACATTCTCAAGTCCCAATAGTGATGATATCGAATTCGGTTTTCTAAAGTCTATATTGTGACTGCACTTGATTTCCGTTTGTAGTGTATTAACATTTCCATGAATTGATAGAAAACAATTAAATGTGGGATGTTTAATTTTTAATTCTTGTATGGACTTTTGTAAAAATTGCACTATATCGCGGATTTCATATGAACCTGTTGGAATTTTAATATCATGTCCACCCACACTGAACACATTATTTGTGTCATCTATGTTTGGTATTGAATTGAATACCTTGAAACTAGTTAATCCCAACACATAGTCATCATAATTTTCCAATTGAATCGGTGGATAATGGTGAATCGTTATTTCCGATTGTTTACTATCAAATAGCAACAAACTCATAATTATTATTATTACCTATACTGTTACAATTTTTTTTGTACACTAAACACATTCATTACATATTATAACTTTTATATAGGAATTGAAGACATAAATGACCACAGTTTACTGCATTGTTCTTTTGATAACGTTTATGATTGTATTTTATCACAACAGCCGTCGGCTTTTTTGTTTTTTGTTTGTTTGTTTGTCCACTTTAAAAATAATGAACCAACTCAAGTGGTGGTTTAAGATTTCCATAACTGTCAAAATAGTAAACGAAAGAGTCTTTTTTAACATAAGCAACCCAATGTTCTCCTGGTCCTTTATCTGAACCCGTATTTATTACACCCGATTCATTTACATTAATCTTATGTTGTAATTTATCGCGCATAAATACACCACGAAAGTGTGGAATATTTTTCGAGTATTTCATAATGTCATAATTGGTTAGGGGACGAGCCGGTAAGTTTTTAATTAGTTTTTTGAATAGGGTCTTATGTATAGGCCTAAACCACGTTTATATGGTCCCATATAGAGACCCTGCCCTTGTGCATTTTTTCCAATAGCAATAGCCTCCATTTTTTCATTATGCCGTTTCGATTCCTCTAGATTTTTCTGTGCTTGTTTCGCCTTTTGAATTGCCGAATAGACACCCGAACCGCCACCAATCAATGATCCCAATGCACCTAATCCAGCCAGAAGAAGTGGTAAAAATCCACCAGATTTCCTAGCAGTAGTAGTAGGTATTGGTATTGGAATTACACTCTTTCGTGCCATTCTCATGGCCGTTGAAAAGGATATTGCTTTTCCCATTTTCATTCTTGATCCACGACCTGTTTTTCTTCTACTTCCACCTATTTTCCTCCTCCTCCTTCTCCTCCTACTCGTACGGCTATGATGTCCCATGCCTGTTAATAATTTTCCCTTCATGGCACCAGTAACGGCTAAGGCAGCGGCTTTTTCACCAAATCCCGCGTCTCCCGCTTTTAACCGTTCAAATGCTTTCTGTGCCAACACTTGATCAGCCTTGTGTCGTTCAGATAAGTCGTTACTTTGAGAATATGCTATATCATGTACTCTACACGCTGCATCCAATGCATTCACACCCTTATCACCTCTCGCTAGGCGTTTTTGCAATTTAGTACCAGGGCCACAGAATTGATAGCCCGGAATATGTAATTCAATTGGTAATTTATTTATCAATTTATTTAAGATACCGCTTCCTTTCCGCTCTGCAACTTTTCGTCGACTAATTGCATTCGTATAAATTACCCTCATTTTATTATATTTATATGAAATAATATAAACGATGTAAATTGAATAGCATTTAGTCTTCTAAATGGTTGCATACTAATGAAATGTGTTGATTAACTCCTCAATTTATATATAACGACCCACCCCCGCGTGCGTACACACTTACACACACACATAAAAGAGTGAAAACCATAAAATTTTTTAAAACAAAGTGTGTTTTTTATTTTTCGAAATAAAAATGCGTTTAATTGAACAAAAACAAAAGTTAAACATAAAGAATTATAATTGGCTTCAACAAACGAATAATGCGTGTGGATTATCGGCATCAGGTACTGGTGGTGGTGGCGGCGGTTGTATGGGATCAAGACATGGACAGTTACTTCCAAATACACTTCGTTGCATTATTGTGGGACCTTCAAATTGCGGTAAAACGAGTGTTATGCTAAATTTATTGGAGGATAAAAATGGTTTGCGATTTGAAAATGTGTACATTTATTCCAAATCTTTATATCAACCCATGTACAAGTACTTGAGGGCACTGTTAGAACCAATCAAGGGAATTGGTTACCATGAATTTAGAGATACAGATGAAATACTGTCACCAAATGATGCCAAATCCAATTCTATAATGATATTTGATGATGTGGCGTGTGGACCGCAGAGTGTGATAAGAGAGTACTTTAGTATGGGTAGACATAATCAAATCGATTCCTTTTATCTCTCGCAAAGTTATAGCAGAATTTCCAAACAATTAATACGTGACAATGTTAATCTTCTCGTTCTTTTCAAGCAAGACGAGACTAATTTACGACATGTTTACAATGATCACGTGAACACAGACTTTGAATATGATAAATTCATTAAATGGTGTAGATTTTGTTGGAACAATGACAAATATGGTTTTTTAGTTATATCAAAAGATGATGATATAGCAAAGGGACGCTACAGAAAGGGATTCGATCACTTTCTATTAACATGAAACAAAAAAAACGAAAAACCCCATATATGTATATATAATTTTAATACATTCACTTTATTTCATCAGTTTTACAAATACCGTTCTCGGGGAGAAAACACCCATCACATGATGGATTCAAAGGTGGTAAAAGAACTAATTAAGGCTAGAAAAATTGTAAAAGCCAAATTGGATGCCTTAAAATCGGAACAGTTCTCCACACAAGAAAACCTTGCACAAAGTTATTTGCCCTTGATGAATATATTACCCAAAGCATTACTAAAAAACGAACAGAAAAAAAATAAAGTGAAAAAAGAGGAGGAGGAGCCGGATGAGGAACAACCATTACCAGATGAAGAAGATATTCATCATGATGTAAAAAAGACCATAAAAAAGACTAGAAAACGTCAAAGTATTAATTTCGGTACTCAAACAGAACAACAAGAACGCAGTATAATTCAACAACTTTTTCCTAATACATCACATGCTGAACAGAGTTTTGTATACCATCCGCCACTGCCGCTACCGTCGGTAGAAGAAAGTTATTTTTTCGATGATTCAATACAAGATTTGAATGCAACACAACATAGAATTCCCGATGAGACATTGATGGAATATTTGGATCAGTTTCCCGATATCCATCTACAATACATTGTGGACAGAATGCGAAGTACCAACAATGATTTTGATACACATTATTTCACTCATGATGTGTCCACGGATGTTATACATTTTGGTAATGGCCGTTTAAATTTCAATGATGATGCAATGACAGTAACTAATCTCGATAGATATGAAATGAAGTTTCCCCTCACTGTTGGAATGATTGAATTACTAATGAAAACCATACCTGATGATAATAAGATCACATCGGACGATAAGAGAAATTTCAAAGAGCTTGTAGTGTTTACTAGTGCTCACAAAAACATTTCATGAACGATGAACAGATTGTGGGCAATCGTGGTGATAAGTATCGCTATACCATTAAACCGCTTGTTGTGGACGTTCTGAAGAAGGAGCAAGAGCAACAGGATAGGGAAACATTAACAAAGTTACGTTTGCCTACTACTACTACTATTGCTTCCTCTTCGAAACATGGATCGGGTTATGGTAAATCAGCAGCGACAGCAGCAACAACAATAAATAATAATAATAAATCTGATAACAATTTATTCATGACTTATAATAAGAAGCCCATTGAATATGTTTATTGGGATTCTCCAAATGAACTTGTACAACGATTACGTTTATTAATGACATCCCAGGCGGCTGGTAATAATTCTCATGTAAATGAAATAAATTCCATTATTGAGGAATTGCGAGAGAACAATATTATAGAATAGTTATTTTTTTTCTATTAATTTCTCAATATGCATGCGCAGCACGTGTTTGTGTATTATCTGTATATAAGTTGGAATTTTTTCACAATATCTTCAGTCCACAAGAAAAACAAAAAATGGAAACAAGCAGCATTGCAATATTTCTATTTCTAACACTTGTGCAACGAAACGTATTATACGTTTCACAGTTGGAAAACACAAAAGATGCATTCATTTGTTTCTTAAATTTAACAACAACAATTCAAAATCACACAAATTGTGACAATTGGCCTCAAAATTGGAAGAGAATGGAATTAATTACAATAAATAATGGAAAATTGGATGTAATGAAGACGGATTTAACGGAATCACAACTCGCACTCCATGAATTACGCTATAAGGTGAAAATATTTACACATGAAAATAAGTACCTTCACACACCACACTGGAATGGATTTTTCTTACACAATTCCAAGAACTGCTCCATCAGCAACAAAGGTTATATAAGTAATAATAATAATAATACGTCAAACCATAATAAGAACGATGATCATGATGATGATGTAATATTAAAAGAAATGGAAACTCAACATGGTAAAATTAGAATGTTTATTGAAAAAGTGTTTTCTTCACAAAAAAATGTACATTCCCTTGTATTGTTATACTTAAATTTATTATTACAAATTACTGCAATATTTTTAATATATATATTTTCTACTACATGATATGAGTGGTATGGCGAAATAGCCATACTGGCATACAGTATGAATATCTAGGATAAGAAAAAAAAGTTGTAATGGCAATGCCAACAATGCAACTGTCAGCTGATACGTTGTTGGAAGACGATGTGACATATTGCCATATTCATTTCTGTCCATTTAGGAGTACTTATATTGTACAATAATATTTATATATAACTATAATATAAAAAAATATTAATACAATCTTTTTTTGTTTTTTTTTCTCTCTCTACTAACGGTCACACAGAAACAAAAAAAAACGATATATGTAAATTACAAAATGTGTGTCAGGAAGTTAGTGCAAAAAACAAGTGAATACAGGTCACTTAACCTTTTAAAAATTTGCATACAATACAAGCGCCAATGCATTTTGTTTTTTTGTTAACCGGATGCACTTCCTCACTTTTTTCCCACTCACACAGGTGTGTGAGAGAAAGAGAGAGCGCCCGGTACCACCACCGCTCGGTGATGGTGGTAGTTCAACCCCCAATCCAATACTCCACCCACCCACCATACACAGTACTCTCTTCCGCCTCATTAGCAGTACCCACCAACACAAAAATGCTAATTAACACCTATCAACACACTTCTATGCTCTGTCCACTCCCCCTAACCCATCCCAACTACTCCCACATTTCAACCCCACCGCCGCCGGGAACCAACACCTTGCGCCATCTATCGGACGTTTGATGTACTAGTGTGCCAAAACCCTCAAATCCCCACTACTCATAAAATAAGTCCTATAAGTCTACTCTCAAGAGTTGATAAAGGTACAAACGCATAAAATGTTTATATACCACATTTTAAAATATTTATTATTCTCCATTTTACTCGATCTCCTAAACGGTTAAAGATAGGACTTTGCGGTTTTCACCAGGGGATTCAGCACCTCATTTTACATAAAATAAGTCCTATAAGTCTACTCTCAAGAGTTGATGAAGGTACAAACTAATAAAATGTTTATATATCACATGTTTAAATATCTATTATTCTCCATTTTACTCGATCTCCTAAACGGTTAAAGATAGGACATTGCGGTTTTCACCAGTGGATTCAGCATCTCATTTTACATAAAATAAGTTCTATAAGTCTACTCTCAAAAGTTGATAAAGGTACAAACGAATAAAATGGTTATATATCACATTTTTAAATATCTATTATTCTCCATTTTATTCGATGACCTAAACGGTCAAAGATAATACATTGCGGTTTTCACCACTGGATCCAGCAGCTCATTTTACATTAAATAAGTCCTATAAGTCTACTCTCAAAAGTTGATAAAGGTACATACGAATAAAATGATTATATTTCACATTTTAAAATATCTATTATTCTCCATTTTATTCGATCACCTAAACGGTCAAAGATAGGACATTGCGGTTTTCACCAGTAAATTCAGCACCTCATTTTACATAAAATAAGTCCTATAAGTCAACTCTCAAGAGTTGATAAAGGTACAAACGAATAAAATGTTTACATATCACATTCTTAAATATCTATTATTCTCCATTTTACTCGATCTCCTAAACAGTTAAAGATAGGACATTGCGGTTTTCACCAGTGGATTCAGCACCTCATTTTACATAAAATAAGTCCTAGAAGTCTACTCTAAAGAGTTAATTAAGGTACAAACGAAAAAAATGTTTATATATCTTATTTTTAAATATCTATTATTTTCCATTTTACTCGATCTCCTAAACGGTTAAAGATAGGACATTGCGGTTTTTACCAGTAAATTCAGCACCTCATTTTACATAAAATAAGTCCTATAAGTCTACTCTCAAGAGTTGATAAAGGTACAAACGCATAAAATGTTTATATACCACATTTTAAAATATTTATTATTATCCATTTTACTCGAGCTCCTAAACGGTTAAAGATAGGACTTTGCGGTTTTCACCAGGGGATTCAGCACCTCATTTTAAATAAAATAAGTCCTATAAGTCTACTCTCAAGAGTTGATGAAGGTACAAACTAATAAAATGTTTATATATCACATTTTTAAATACGTATTATTCTCCATTTTACTCGATCTCCTAAACGGTTAAAGATAGGACATTGCGGTTTTCACCAGTGGATTCAGCACCTCATTTTACATAAAATAAGTCCTATAAGTCTACTCTTAAAAGTTGATAAAGGTACAAACGAATAAAATGTTTATATATCACATTTTTAAATATCTATTATTATCCATTTTACTCTTTCTCTTAAACGGTTAAAGGTAGGACATTGCGGTTTTCACCAGTGGATTCTGCGCCTCATTTTACTTAAACTAAGTCCTATAAGTCTACTCTAAAGAGTTGATAAAGGTACAAACGATAAAAATGTTAATATATCACATTTTTAAATATCTATAATTCTCCATTTTACTCGATCCCCTAAACGGTTAAAGACAGGACATTGCTGTTTTCACCAGTGGATCCAGCACCTCATTTTACATAAAATAAGTCCAATAAGTCTACTCTCAAAAGTTGATAAAGGTACAAACGAATAAAATGTTTATATATCACATTTTTTAATATCTATTATTCTCCATTTTACTCGCTCTCCTAAACGGTTAAAGGTAGGACATTGCGGTTTTCACCACTGGATTCAGCAGCTCATTTTACATATAATAAGTCCTATAAGTCTACTCTAAAGAGTTGATAAAGGTACAAACGAATAAAATGTTTATATATCACATTTTTAAATATCTATTATTCTCCATTTTACTCGATCTCCTAAACGGTTAAAGATAGGACATTGCGGTTTTCACAAGTGGATTCAGCACCTCATCTTACATAAAATAAATTCTATAAGTCTACTCTCAAAAGTTGATAAAGGTACAAACGAATAAAATGGTTATATATCACATTTTTAAATATCTATTATTCTCCATTTTACTCGATCTCCTAAACAGTTAATGATAGGACATTGCGGTTTTCACCAGTGGATTCAGCACCTCATTTCACATAAAATAAGTCCTATAAGTCTACTCTAAAGAGTTGATAAAGGTACAAACGAAAAAAATGGTTAAATATCACATTTTTAAATATATATTATTCTCCATTTTACTCTTTCTCTTAAACGGTTAAAGATAGGACATTGCGGTTTTCACTAGTGGATTCAGCACCTCATTTTACATAAAATAAGTAATATAAGTCTACTCTAAAGAGTTGATAAAGGTACAAACGAATAAAATGTTTATATATCACCTTTTTAAATAACTATTATTTTCCATTTTACTCGATCTCCTAAACAGTTAAAGATAGGACATTGCGGTTTTCACCAGTGGATTCAGCACCTCATTTTACATAAAATTAGTCCTATAAGTCTACTCTAAAAAGTTGATAAAGGTACAAACGAATAAAATGGTTATATATCACATTTTTAAATATATATTATTCTCCATTTTACTCTTTCTCTTAAACGGTTAAAGATAGGACATTGCGGTTTTCACCAGTGGATTCTGCACCTCATTTTACATAAAATAAGTCCTATAAGTCTACTCTCAAGAGTTGATAAAGGTACAAACGAAAAAAATGTTTATATATCACATTTTTAAATATCTATTATTCTCCATTTTACTCGAGCTCCTAAACGGTTAAAGATAGGACATTGCGGTTTTTACAAGTGGATTCAGCACCTCTTCTTGCATAAAATAAATTCTATAAGTCTTCTCTCAAAAGTTGATAAAGGTACAACCGAATAAAATGGTTATATACCACATTTTTAAATATCTATTAATCTCCATTTTACTCTTTCTCTTAAACGGTTAAAGATAGGACATTGCGGTTTTCACCAATGGATTCAGCACCTCATTTCACATAAAATAAGTCCTATAAGTCTACTCTCAAAAGTTGATAAAGGTACAAACAAATAAAATGTTTACATATCACATTTTTAAATATCTATTATTCTCCATATTACTCGATCTCATAAACGGTTAAAGATAGGACATTGCGGTTTTCACCAGTAGATTCAGCACCTTAATTTACATAAAATAAGTCCTATAAGTCTACTCTAAAGAGTTGATAAAGGTACAAACGAATAAAATGGTTATATATCACATTATTAAATAACTATTATTCTCCATTTTACTCGATCCCCTAAACGGTTAATGATAGGACATTGCGGTTTTCACCAGTGGATTCAACACCTCATTTTAGATAAAATAAGTCCTATAACTGTACTCTAAAGAGTTGATAAAGTTACAAACGAATAAAATGTATATATATCACATTTTTAAATATCTTTTATTCTCCATTTTACTCGATATTCTAAATGATTAAAAATAGGACATTGCGGTTTTCACAAGTGGATTCTGCACCTCATTTTACATAAAGTAAGTCCAATAAGTCTACTCTAAAGAGTTGATAAAGTTGCTAACGAATAAAATGTTTATATATGACATTTTTAAATATCTATTATTCTCCATTTTACTCGATCTCCTAAACGGTTAAAGATAGGACATTGCAGTTTTCACCAGTGGATTCAGCACCTCATTTTACATAAAATATGTCCTATAAGTCTACTCTAAAGTGTTGATAAAGGTACAAACGAAAAAAATGTTTATATATCACACTTTTAAATATCTATTATTTTCAATTTTATTCGATCACCTAAACGGTCAAAGATAGGACATTGCGGTTTTTACCACTGGATTCAGCAGCTCATTTTACATAAAATAAGTATTATAAGTCTACTCTAAAGAGTTGATAAAGGTACAAACTAATAAAATGGTTATATATCACATTTTTAAATATCTATTATTCTCCATTTTATTGGATCTCCTAAACGGTTAAGGATAGGACATTGCGGTTTTCACCAGTGGATTCTGCACCTCATTTTACATAAAATAAGTCCTATAAGTCTACTCTAAAGAGTTGATAAAGGTACAAACGAATAAAATATTTATCAATCACATTTTTAAATATCTATTATTCTCCATTTTACTCGATCTCCTAAACGGTTAAAGATTGGACATAGCGGTTTTCACCAGTGGATTCAGCACCTCATTTTAAATAAAATAAGTCCTATAAGTCTACTCTCAAGAGTTGATAAAGGTACAAACGAATAAAATGTTTATATATCACATTTTTAAATATCTATTATTCTCCATTTTACTCGATCTCCTAAACGGTTGAAGATAGGACATTGCGGTTTTCACCAGTGAATTCAGCACCTCATTTTACATAAAATTAGTCCTATAAGTCTACTCTAAAGAGTTGATAAAGGTACAAACGAAGAAAATGTTTATATATCACATTTTTAAATATCTATTATTCTCCATTTTACTCGAGCTCCTAAACGGTTAAAGATAGGACATTGCGGTTTTCACAAGTGGATTCAGCACCTCTTCTTGCATAAAATAAATTCTATAAGTCTTCTCTCAAAAGTTGATAAAGGTACAACCGAATAAAATGGTTATATACCACATTTTTAAATATCTATTATTCTCCATTTTACTCTTTCTCTTAAACGGTTAAAGATAGGACATTGCGGTTTTCACCAATGGATTCAGCACCTCATTTCACATAAAATAAGTCCTATAAGTCTACTCTCAAAAGTTGATAAAGGTACAAACAAATAAAATGTTTATATATCACATTTTTAAATATCTATTATTCTCCATTTTACTCGATCTCATAAACGGTTAAAGATAGGACATTGCGGTTTTCACCAGTAGATTCAGCACCTTAATTTACATAAAATAAGTCCTATAAGTCTACTCTAAAGAGTTGATAAAGGTACAAACGAATAAAATGGTTATATATCACATTATTAAATAACTATTATTCTCCATTTTACTCGATCCCCTAAACGGTTAATGATAGGACATTGCGGTTTTCACCAGTGGATTCAACACCTCATTTTAGATAAAATAAGTCCTATAACTGTACTCTAAAGAGTTGATAAAGTTACAAACGAATAAAATGTATATATATCACATTTTTAAATATCTTTTATTCTCCATTTTACTCGATATTCTAAATGATTAAAAATAGGGCATTGCGGTTTTCACAAGTGGATTCTGCACCTCATTTTACATAAAGTAAGTCCAATAAGTCTACTCTAAAGAGTTGATAAAGTTGCAAACGAATAAAATGTTAATGTATGACATTTTTAAATATCTATTATTCTCCATTTTACTCGATCTCCTAAACGGTTAAAGATAGGACATTGCAGTTTTCACCAGTGAATTCAGCACCTCATTTTACATAAAATTAGTCCTATAAGTCTACTCTAAAGAGTTGATAAAGGTACAAACGAATAAAATGTTTATATATCACATTTTTATATATCTATTATTCTCCAATTTACTCGATCTCCTAATCGGTTAAAGGTAGGACATTAAGGTTTTTTCCAGTGGATTCTGCACCTTATTTTACATAAAATAAGTCCTATAAGTCTACTCTCAAGAGTTGATAAAGGTACAAACGAATATAATGTTTATATATCACATTTTTAAATATCTATTATTCTCCATTTTACTCGATCACCAAAACGGTTAAAGATAGGACATTGCGGTTTTCACCATTGGATTCAGCACCTCATTTTACATAAAATAACTCCTATAAGTCTACTCTCAAGGGTTGATAAAGGTACAACCGAATAAAATGTTTATATATGACATTTTTAAATATCTATTATTTTCCATTTTACTCGATCTCCTAAACGGTTAAGTATAGGACATTGCGGTTTTCACCAGTGGATTCTGCACCTCATTTTACATAAAATAAGTCCTATAAGTCTACTCTAAAGAGTTGATAAAGGTACAAACGAATAAAATGTTTATATATAACATTTTTAAATATCTATTATTTTCCATTTTACTCGATCTCCTAAACGATTAAAGATAGGACATTGCGGTTTTCACCAGTGGATTCAGCACTTTATTTTACATAAAATAAGTCTTATAAGTCTACTCTAAAGAGTTGATAAAGGTACAAACGAAAAAAATGTTTATATATCACATTTTTAAATATCTATTATTCTCCAATTTACTCGATCTCCTAATCGGTTAAAGGTAGGACATTAAGGTTTTTTCCAGTGGATTCTGCACCTTATTTTACATAAAATAAGTCCTATAAGTCTACTCTTAAGAGTTGATAAAGGTACAAACGAATATAATGTTTATATATCACATTTTTAAATATCTATTATTCTCCATTTTACTCGATCACCAAAACGGTTAAAGATAGGACATTGCGGTTTTCACCATTGGATTCAGCACCTCATTTTACATAAAATAACTCCTATAAGTCTACTCTCAAGGGTTGATAAAGGTACAACCGAATAAAATGTTTATATATGACATTTTTAAATATCTATTATTCTCCATTTTACTCGATCTCCTAAACGGTTAAGTATAGGACATTGCGGTTTTCACCAGTGGATTCTGCACCTCATTTTACATAAAATAAGTCCTATAAGTCTACTCTAAAGAGTTGATAAAGGTACAAACGAATAAAATGTTTATATATAACATTTTTAAATATCTATTATTTTCCATTTTACTCGATCTCCTAAACGATTAAAGATAGGACATTGTGGTTTTCACCAGTGGATTCAGCACTTTATTTTACATAAAATAAGTCTTATAAGTCTACTCTAAAGAGTTGATAAAGGTACAAACGAAAAAAATGTTTATATATCACATTTTTAAATATCTATTATTCTCCATTTTACCCGATCTCCTAAACGGTTAAAGATAGGACATTGCGGTTTTTACCAGTAAATTCAGCACCTCATTTTACATAAAATAAATTCTATAAGTCTACTCTCAAAAGTTGATAAAGGTACACACGATTAAAATGGTTATATATCACATTTTTAAATATCTATTATTCTCCATTTTACTCGATCACCAAAACGGTTAAAGATAGGACATTGCGGTTTTCACCATTGGATTCAGCACCTCATTTTACATAAAATAACTCCTATAAGTCTACTCTCAAGGGTTGATAAAGGTACAACCGAATAAAATGTTTATATATGACATTTTTAAATATCTATTATTCTCCATTTTACTCGATCTCCTAAACGGTTAAGTATAGGACATTGCGGTTTTCACCAGTGGATTCTGCACCTCATTTTACATAAAATAAGTCCTATAAGTCTACTCTAAAGAGTTGATAAAGGTACAAACGAATAAAATGTTTATATATAACATTTTTAAATATCTATTATTTTCCATTTTACTCGATCTCCTAAACGATTAAAGATAGGACATTGTGGTTTTCACCAGTGGATTCAGCACTTTATTTTACATAAAATAAGTCTTATAAGTCTACTCTAAAGAGTTGATAAAGGTACAAACGAAAAAAATGTTTATATATCACATTTTTAAATATCTATTATTCTCCATTTTACCCGATCTCCTAAACGGTTAAAGATAGGACATTGCGGTTTTTACCAGTAAATTCAGCACCTCATTTTACATAAAATAAATTCTATAAGTCTACTCTCAAAAGTTGATAAAGGTACACACGATTAAAATGGTTATATATCACATTTTTAAATATCTATTATTCTCCATTTTACTTGATGTCCTAAACGGTTAAAGATAGGACATTTCGGTTTTCACCAGTGGATTCAGCACCTCATTTTACATAAAATAAGTCTTATAAGTCTACTCTCAAAAGCTGATAAAGGTACAAACGAATAAAAGGTTTATATATCACATTTTTAAATATCTATTATTCTCCATTTTACTCGATCTCCTAAGCGGTTATGGATAGGACATTGCGGTTTTCACCAGTGGATTCTGCACCTCATTTTACATAAAATAAGTCCTATAAGTCTACTCTCAAGAGTTGATAAAGGTACAACCGAATAAAATGTTTATATATGACATTTTTAAATATCAATTATTCTCCATTTTACTCGATCTCCTAAACGGTTAAGGATAGGACATTGCGGATTTCACTAGTGGATTCTGCACCTCATGTTACATAAAATAAGTCCTATAAGTCAACTCTAAAAGTTGATAATGGTACAAACGAATATAATATTTATATATCACATTTTTAAATATCTATTATTCTCCATTTTACTCGATCTCCTAAACGGTTAAAGATAAGACATAGCGGTTTTCACCAGTGGATTCAGCACCTCATTTTACATAAATTAAGTCTTATAAGTCTTCTCTAAAGGGTTGATAAAGGTACAAACGAAAAAAATGTTAATATATCACATTTTTAAATATCTATTATTCTCCATTTTACTCGATCTCCTAAACGGTTAAAGATAAGACATAGCGGTTTTCACCAGTGGATTCAGCACCTCATTTTACATAAATTAAGTCTTATAAGTCTACTCTAAAGAGTTGATAAAGGTACAAACGAAATAAATGTTTATATATCACATTTTTAAATATCTATTATTCTCCATTTTACCCGATCTCCTAAACGGTTAAAGATAGGACATTGCGGTTTTCACCAGTAAATTCAGCACCTCATTTTACATAAAATAAATTCTATAAGTCTACTCTCAAAAGTTGATAAAGGTACAAACGAATAAAATATTTATATATCACATTTTTAAATATCTATTATTCTCAATTTTACTCGATCTCCTAAACGGTTAAAGATAGGACATAGCGGTTTTCACCAGTGGATTCAACACCTCATTTAAATAAAATAAGTCCTATAAGTCTACTCTCAACTGTTGATAAAGTTACAAACAACTAAAATGTTTATATATCATATTATTAAATATCTATTATTCTCCATTTTACTCGATCTCCTAAACGGTTGAAGATAGGACATTGCGGTTTTCACCAGTGGATTCAGCACCTCATTTTAAATAAAATAAGTCCAATAGGTCTACTCTCAAGAGTTGATAAAGGTACAAACGAATAAAATGTTTATATATCACATTTTTAAATAACTATTATTCTCCATTTTACTCGATCTCCTAAACAGTTAAAGATAGGACATTTCGGTTTTTACCAGTGGATTCAGCACCTCATTTTACATAAAATAAGTCTTATAAGTCTACTCTCAAAAGTTGATGAAGGTACAAACGAATAAAAATTTTATATATCACATTTTTAAATATCTATTATTCTCCATTTTACTCGATGTCCTAAACGGTTAAAGATAGGACATTGCGGTTTTTACCAGTGGATTCAGCACCTCATTTTACATAAAATAAGTCCTATAAGTCTACTCTAAAGAGTTGATAAAGGTACAAACGAATAAAATGTTTATATATAACATTTTTAAATATCTATTATTTTCCATTTTACTCGATCTCCTAAACGGTTAAAGATAGGACATTGCGGTTTTCACCAGTGGATTCAGCACATTATTTTACTTAAAATAAGTCCTATAAGTCTACTCTAAAGAGTTGATAAAGGTACAAACGAAAAAAATGTTTATATATCACATTTTTAAATATCTATTATTCTCCATTTTACCCGATCTCCTAAACAGTTAAAAATAGGACATTGCGGTTTTTACCAGTAAATTCAGCACCTCATTTTACATAAAATAAATTCTATAAGTCTACTCTCAAAAGTTGATAAAGGCACAAACAAATAAAATGGTAATATATCACATTTTTAAATATATATTATTCTCCATTTAATTCGATAACCTAAACGGTCAAAGATAGGACATTGCGGTTTTCACCACTGGATTCAGCAGCTCATTTTACATAAAATAAGTCCTATAAGTCTACTCTAAAGAGTTGATAAAGGTACAAACGAATAAATTGTTTTTATATGACATTTTTAAATATCTATTATTCTCTATTTTACTCGATCTCCTAAACGGTTAAAGATAGGACATTGCAGTTTTCACCAGTGGATTCAGCACCTCATTTAACATAAAATAAATTCTATAAGTCTACTCTCAAAAGTTGATAAAGGCACAAACAAATAAAATGGTAATATATCACATTTTTAAATATATATTATTCTCCATTTTATTCGATAACCTAAACGGTCAAAGATAGGACATTGCGGTTTTCACCACTGAATTCAGCAGCTCATTTTACATAAAATAAGTCCTATAAGTCTACTCTAAAGAGTTGATAAAGGTACAAACGAATAAATTGTTTTTATATGACATTTTTAAATATCTATTATTCTCTATTTTACTCGATCTCCTAAACGGTTAAAGATAGGACATTGCAGTTTTCACCAGTGGATTCAGCACCTCATTTAACATAAAATAAGTCCTATAAGTCTACTCTAAAGAGTTGATAAAGGTACAAACGAATAAAATGTTTATATATGACATTTTTAAATATCTATTAATCTCCATTTTATTCGATGACCTAAACAGTCAAAAATAGGACATTGCGGTTTTCACTACTAGATTCAGCAGCTCATTTTACATAAAATAGGTCCTATAAATCAACTCTCAAAAGTTGATAAAGGTACAAACGAATAAAATGGTTATATATCACATTTTTAAATATCTATTATTCTCCATTTTATTCAATTACCTAAACGGTCAAAGATAGGACATTGCGGTTTTTACCAGTGGATTCAGCACAATATTTTACATAAAATAAGTCCTAAAAGTCTACTCTAAAGAGTTGATAAAGGTACAAACGAATAAAATGTTTATATATCACATTTTTAAATATCTATTACTTTCCATTTTACTCGATCTCCTAAACAGTTAAAGATAGGACATTGCGGTTTTCACCAGTGGATTCAGCACCTCATTTTACATAAATTTAGTCCTATAAGTCTACTCTAAAGAGTTGATAAAGGTACAATCGAATAAAATGTTTATATATCACATTTTTAAATATCTATTATTCTCCATATTACTCGACCTCTCAAACAGTTAAAGATAGGACATTGCGGTTTTTACCAGTGGATTCAACACCTCATTTAAATAAAATAAGTCCTATAAGTCTACTCTCAACTGTTGATAAAGTTACAAACAACTAAAATGTTTATATATCATATTATTAAATATCTATTATTCTCCATTTTACTCGATCTCCTAAACGGTTAAAGATAGGACATAGCGGTTTTCACCAGTGGATTCAACACCTCATTTAAATAAAATAAGTCCTATAAGTCTACTCTCAACTGTTGATAAAGGTACAAACAACTAAAATGTTTATATATCATATTATTAAATATCTATTATTCTAAATTTTACTCGATCTCCTAAACGGTTGAAGATAGGACATTGCGGTTTTCACCAGTGGATTCAGCACCTCATTTTAAATAAAATAAGTCCTATAAGTCTACTCTCAACTGTTGATAAAGGTACAAACAACTAAAATGTTTATATATCATATTATTAAATATCTATTATTCTAAATTTTACTCGATCTCCTAAACGGTTGAAGATAGGACATAGCGGTTTTCACCAGTGGATTCAACACCTCATTTAAATAAAATAAGTCCTATAAGTCTACTCTCAACTGTTGATAAAGGTACAAACAACTAAAATGTTTATATATCATATTATTAAATATCTATTATTCTAAATTTTACTCGATCTCCTAAACGGTTGAAGATAGGACATTGCGGTTTTCACCAGTGGATTCAGCACCTCATTTTAAATAAAATAAGTCCTATAAGTCTACTCTCAAGAGTTGATAAAGGTACAAACGAATAAAATGTTTATATATCACATTTTAAATATCTATTATTCTCCATTTTACTCGATCTCCTAAACGGTTAAAGATAGGACATTTCGGTTTTCACCAGTGGATTCAGCACCTCATTTTACATAAAATAAGTCTTATAAGTCTACTCTCAAAAGTTGATGAAGGTACAAACGAATAAAAGTTTTATATATCACATTTTTAAATTTCTATTATTCTCTATTTTACTCGATCTCCTAAACAGTTAAAAATTGGACATTGCTGTTTTTACCAGTAAATTCAGCACCTCATTTTACATAAAATAAATTCTATAAGTCTACTCTCAAAAGTTGATAAAGGCACAAACAAATAAAATGGTAATATATCACATTTTTAAATATATATTATTCTCCATTTTATTCGATAACCTAAACGGTCAAAGATAGGACATTGCGGTTTTCACCACTGGATTCAGCAGCTCATTTTACATAAAATAAGTCCTATAAGTCTACTCTAAATAGTTGATAAAGGTACAAACGAACAAAATGTTTATATATCACATTTTTAAATATCTATTATTCTCCATTTTATTCGATAACCTAAACGGTCAAAGATAGGACATTGCGGTTTTCACCACTGGATTCAGCAGCTCATTTTACATAAAATAAGTCCTATAAGTCTACTCTAAAGAGTTGATAAAGGTACAAACGAATAAAATGTTTATATATGACATTTTTAAATATCTATTATTCTCCATTTTATTCGATGACCTAAACAGTCAAAGATAGGACATTGCGGTTTTCACTACTAGATTCAGCAGCTCATTTTTCATAAAATAGGTCCTATAAATCAACTCTCAAAAGTTGATAAAGGTACAAACGAATAAAATGGTTATATATCACATTTTTAAATATCAATTATTCTCCATTTAATTCGATCACCTAAACGGTCAAAGATAGGACATTGCGGTTTTCACCAGTGGATTCAGCATTATATTTTACATAAAATAATTCCTATAAGTCTACTCTCAAAAGTTGGTAAAGGTACAAATTAATAAAATGGTTATATATCACATTTTTAAATATCAATTATTCTCCATTTAATTCGATCACCTAAACGGTCAAAGATAGGACATTGCGGTTTTCACCAGTGGATTCAGCATTATATTTTACATAAAATAATTCCTATAAGTCTACTCTCAAGAGTTGATAAAGGTACAAACGAATAAAATATTTATATATCACATTTTTAAATATCTATTATTCTCCATTTTACCCGATCTCCTAAACAGTTAAAAATAGGACATTGCGGTTTTCACCAGTAAATTCAGCACCTCATTTTACATAAAATAAATTCTATAAGTCTACTCTCAAAAGTTCATAAAGGCACAAACAAATAAAATGGTAATATATCACATTTTTAAATATATATTATTCTCCATTTTATTCGATAACCTAAACGGTCAAAGATAGGACATTGCGGTTTTCACCACTGGATTCAGCAGCTCATTTAACATAAAATAAGTCCTATAAGTCTACTCTAAATAGTTGATAAAGGTACAAACGAACAAAATGTTTATATATCACATTTTTAAATATCTATTATTCTCCATTTTACCCGATCTCCTAAACAGTTAAAAATAGGACATTGCGGTTTTCACCAGTAAATTCAGAACCTCATTTTACATAAAATAAATTCTATAAGTCTACTCTCAAAAGTTGATAAAGGCACAAACAAATAAAATGGTAATATATCACATTTTTACATATATATTATTCTCCATTTAATTCGATAACCTAAACGGTCAAAGATAGGACATTGCGGTTTTCACCACTGGATTCAGCAGCTCATTTAACATAAAATAAGTCCTATAAGTCTACTCTAAATAGTTGATAAAAGTACAAACAAACAAAATGTTTATATATCACATTTTTAAATATCTATTATTCTCCATTTTACCCGATCTCCTAAACAGTTAATATTAGGACATTGCGGTTTTTACCAGTAAATTCAGCACCTCATTTTACATAAAATAAATTCTATAAGTCTACTCTCAAAAGATGATAAAGGCACAAACGAATAAAATGGTAATATATCACATTTTTAAATATATATTATCCTCCATTTTATTCGATAACCTAAACGGTCAAAGATAGGACATTGCGGTTTTCACCACTGGATTCAGCAGCTCATTTTACATAAAATAAGTCCTATAAGTCTACTCTAAAGAGTTGATAAAGGTACAAACGGATAAATTGTTTTTATATGACATTTTTAAATGTCTATTATTCTCTATTTTACTCGATCTCCTAAACGGTTAAAGATAGGACATTGCAGTTTTCACTAGTGGATTCAGCACCTCATTTAACATAAAATAAGTCCTATAAGTCTACTCTAAAGAGTTGATAAAGGTACAAACGAATAAAATGTTTATATATGACATTTTTAAATATCTATTATTCTCCATTTTATTCGATGACCTAAACAGTCAAAGATAGGACATTGCGGTTTTCACTACTAGATTCAGCAGCTCATTTTTCATAAAATAGGTCTTATAAATCAACTCTCAAAAGTTGATAAAGGTACAAACGAATAAAATGGTTATATATCACATTTTTAAATATCAATTATTCTCCATTTAATTCGATCACCTAAACGGTCAAAGATAGGACATTGCGGTTTTCACCAGTGGATTCAGCATTATATTTTACATAAAATAATTCCTATAAGTCTACTCTCAAAAGTTGGTAAAGGTACAAATTAATAAAATGGTTATATATCACATTTTTAAATATCAATTATTCTCCATTTAATTCGATCACCTAAACGGTCAAAGATAGGACATTGCGGTTTTCACCAGTGGATTCAGCATTATATTTTACATAAAATAATTCCTATAAGTCTACTCTCAAGAGTTGATAAAGGTACAAACGAATAAAATGTTTATATATCACATATTTAAATATCTATTATTCTCCATTTTACTCGATCTCCTAAACTGTTAAGGATAGGACATTGCGGTTTTCACCAGTGGATTCAGCACCTCATTTTATATCAATTTAGACCTATAAGTCTACTCTAAAGAGTTGATAAAGGTACAAACGAATATAATGTTTATATATCACATTTTTAAATATATATTATTCTCCATTTTACTCTTTCTCTTAAACGGTTAAAGATAGGACATTGCGGTTTTCACCAGTGGATTCAGCACCTCATTTTACATAAAATAAGTCCTATAAGTCTACTCTCAAGAGTTGATAAAGGTACAAACGAATAAAATGGTTATATATCACATTTTTAAATATATATTATTCTCCATTTTACTCTTTCTCTTAAACGGCTAAAGATAGGACATTGCGGTTTTTACCAGTGGATTCAGCACCTCATTTTACATAAAATAAGACTTATAAGTCTACTCTCAAGAGTTTATAAAGGTACAAACGAATATAATGTTTATATATCACATTTTTAAATATCTTTTATTCTCCATTTTACTCGATCTCCTAATCGGTTAAAGATAGGACATTGCGGTTTTCACCAGTGGATTCAGCACCTCATTTTACATAAATTTAGTCCTATAAGTCTACTCTAAAGAGTTGATAAAGGTACAAACGAATAAAATGGTTATATATCACATTTTTAAATATATATTATTTTCCATTTTACTCTTTCTCTTAAACGGTTAAAGATAGGACATTGCGGTTTTCACCAGTGGATTCAGCACCTCATTTTACATAAAATAAGTCCTATAAGTCTACTCTCAAGAGTTGATAAAGGTACAAACGAATATAATGTTTATATATCACATTTTAAAACATCTATTATTCTCCATTTTACTCAATCTCCTAAACGGTTAAAGATATTACATTGCGGTTTTTACCAGTGGATTCAGCACCTCATTTTACATAAAATAAGTCCTATAAGTCTACTCTTAAGAGTTGATAAAGGTACAAACGAATAAAATGTTTATATATGACATTTTTAAATATCTATTATATTCCATTTTACTCGATCTCCTAAACGGTTAAAGATAGGACATAGCGGTTTTCACCAGTGGATTCAACACCTCATTTAAATAAAATAAGTCCTATAAGTCTACTCTCAAAAGTTGATAAAGGTACAAACAAATAAAATGTTTATATATCATATTATTAAATATCTATTATTCTCTATTTTACTCGATCTTCTAAACGGTTAAAGATAGGACATTGCAGTTTTTACCAGTGGATTCAGCACCTCATTTAACATAAAATAAGTCCTATAAGTCTACTCTAAAGAGTTGATAAAGGTACAAACGAATAAAATGTTTATATATGACATTTTTAAATATCTACTATTCTCCATTTTATTCGATGACCTAAACGGTCAAAGATAGGACATTGCGGTTTTCACCACTGGATTCAGCAGCTCATTTTACATAAAATAAGTCCTATAAGTCTACTCTAAATAGTTGATAAAGGTACAAACGAACAAAATGTTTATATATCACATTTTTAAATATCTATTATTCTCCATTTTACCCGATCTCCTAAACAGTTAATATTAGGACATTGCGGTTTTTACCAGTAAATTCAGCACCTCATTTTACATAAATTTAGTCCTATAAGTCTACTCTAAAGAGTTGATAAAGGTACAATCGAATAAAATGTTTATATATCACATTTTTAAATATCTATTATTCTCCAATTTACTCGATCTCCTAAACAGTTAAAGATAGGACATTGCGGTTTTCACCAGTGGATTCAGCACCTCATTTTACATAAATTTAGTCCTATAAGTCTACTCTAAAGAGTTGATAAAGGTACAATCGAATAAAATGTTTATATATCACATTTTTAAATATCTATTATTCTCCAATTTACTCGATCTCCTAAACGGTTAAAGATAGGACATTTCGGTTTTTACCAGTGGATTCAGCACCTCATTTTACATAAAGTAAGTCATATAAGTCTACTCTCAAAAGTTGATAAAGGTACAAACGAATAAAAGGTTTATATATCACATTTTTAAATATCTATTATTCTCCATTTTACTCGATGTCCTAAACGGTTAAAGATAGGACATTGCGAATTTCACCAGTGGATTCAGCACCTCATTTTACATAAAATAAGTCTTATAAGTCTACTCTAAAGAGTTGATAAAGGTACAATCGAATAAAATGTTTATATATCACATTTTTAAATATCTATTATTCTCCAATTTACTCGATCTCCTAAACGGTTAAAGATAGGACATTTCGGTTTTTACCAGTGGATTCAGCACCTCATTTTACATAAAGTAAGTCATATAAGTCTACTCTCAAAAGTTGATAAAGGTACAATCGAATAAAATGTTTATATATCACATTTTTAAATATCTATTATTCTCCATTTTACTCGATGTCCTAAACGGTTAAAGATAGGACATTGCGGATTTTACCAGTAAATTCAGCACCTCATTTTACATAAAATAAATTCTATAAGTCTACTCTCAAAAGTTGATAAAGGCACAAACGAATAAAATGGTAATATATCACATTTTTAAATATATATTATCCTCCATTTTATTCGATAACCTAAACGGTCAAAGATAGGACATTGCGGTTTTCACCACTGGATTCAGCAGCTCATTTTACATAAAATAAGTCCTATAAGTCTACTCTAAAGAGTTGATAAAGGTACAAACGAATAAATTGTTTTTATATGACATTTTTAAATATCTATTATTCTCTATTTTACTCGATCTCCTAAACGGTTAAAGATAGGACATTGCAGTTTTCACTAGTGGATTCAGCACCTCATTTAACATAAAATAAGTCCTATAAGTCTACTCTAAAGAGTTGATAAAGGTACAAACGAATAAAATGTTTATATATCACATTTTTAAATATCTATTATTCTCCATTTTATTCGATGACCTAAACAGTCAAAGATAGGACATTGCGGTTTTCACTACTAGATTCAGCAGCTCATTTTTCATAAAATAGGTCCTATAAATCAACTCTCAAAAGTTGATAAAGGTACAAACGAATAAAATGGTTATATATCACATTTTTAAATATCAATTATTCTCCATTTAATTCGATCACCTAAACGGTCAAAGATAGGACATTGCGGTTTTCACCAGTGGATTCAGCATTATATTTTACATAAAATAATTCCTATAAGTCTACTCTCAAAAGTTGGTAAAGGTACAAATTAATAAAATGGTTATATATCACATTTTTAAATATCAATTATTCTCCATTTAATTCGATCACCTAAACGGTCAAAGATAGGACATTGCGGTTTTCACCAGTGGATTCAGCATTATATTTTACATAAAATAATTCCTATAAGTCTACTCTCAAGAGTTGATAAAGGTACAAACGAATAAAATGTTTATATATCACATTTTTAAATATCTATTATTCTCCATTTTACCCGATCTCCTAAACAGTTAAAAATAGGACATTGCGGTTTTTACCAGTAAATTCAGCACCTCATTTTACATAAAATAAATTCTATAAGTCTACTCTCAAAAGTTGATAAAGGCACAAACAAATAAAATGGTAATATATCACATTTTTAAATATATATTATTCTCCATTTTATTCGATAACCTAAACGGTCAAAGATAGGACATTGCGGTTTTCACCACTGGATTCAGCAGCTCATTTAACATAAAATAAGTCCTATAAGTCTACTCTAAATAGTTGATAAAGGTACAAACGAACAAAATGTTTTAATATCACATTTTTAAATATCTATTATTCTCCATTTTACCCGATCTCCTAAACAGTTAATATTAGGACATTGCGGTTTTTACCAGTAAATTCAGCACCTCATTTTACATAAAATAAATTCTATAAGTCTACTCTCAAAAGTTGATAAACGCACAAACGAATAAAATGGTAATATATCACATTTTTAAATATATATTATCCTCCATTTTATTCGATAACCTAAACGGTCAAAGATAGGACATTGCGGTTTTCACCACTGGATTCAGCAGCTCATTTTACATAAAATAAGTCCTATAAGTCTACTCTAAAGAGTTGATAAAGGTACAAACGGATAAATTGTTTTTATATGACATTTTTAAATATCTATTATTCTCTATTTTACTCGATCTCCTAAACGGTTAAAGATAGGACATTGCAGTTTTCACTAGTGGATTCAGCACCTCATTTAACATAAAATAAGTCTTATAAGTCTACTCTAAAGAGTTGATAAAGGTACAAACGAATAAAATGTTTATATATGACATTTTTAAATATCTATTATTCTCCATTTTATTCGATGACCTAAACAGTCAAAGATAGGGCATTGCGGTTTTCACTACTAGATTCAGCAGCTCATTTTTCATAAAATAGGTCCTATAAATCAACTCTCAAAAGTTGATAAAGGTACAAACGAATAAAATGTTTATATATGACATTTTTAAATATCTATTATTCTCCATTTTATTCGATGACCTAAACAGTCAAAGATAGGACATTGCGGTTTTCACCACTGGATTCAGCAGCTCATTTTACATAAAATAAGTCCTATAAGTCTACTCTAAAGAGTTGATAAAGGTACAAACGAATAAAATGTTTATATATGACATTTTTAAATATCTATTATTCTCCATTTTATTCGATGACCTAAACAGTCAAAGATAGGACATTGCGGTTTTCACTACTAGATTCAGCAGCTCATTTTTCATAAAATAGGTCTTATAAATCAACTCTCAAAAGTTGATAAAGGTACAAACGAATAAAATGGTTATATATCACATTTTTAAATATCAATTATTCTCCATTTAATTCGATCACCTAAACGGTCAAAGATAGGACATTGCGGTTTTCACCAGTGGATTCAGCATTATATTTTACATAAAATAATTCCTATAAGTCTACTCTCAAAAGTTGGTAAAGGTACAAATTAATAAAATGGTTATATATCACATTTTTAAATATCAATTATTCTCCATTTAATTCGATCACCTAAACGGTCAAAGATTGGACATTGCGGTTTTCACCAGTGGATTCAGCATTATATTTTACATAAAATAATTCCTATAAGTCTACTCTCAAGAGTTGATAAAGGTACAAACGAATAAAATGTTTATATATCACATATTTAAATATCTATTATTCTCCATTTTACTCGATCTCCTAAACTGTTAAGGATAGGACATTGCGGTTTTCACCAGTGGATTCAGCACCTCATTTTATATCAATTTAGACCTATAAGTCTACTCTAAAGAGTTGATAAAGGTACAAACGAATATAATGTTTATATATCACATTTTTAAATATATATTATTCTCCATTTTACTCTTTCTCTTAAACGGTTAAAGATAGGACATTGCGGTTTTCACCAGTGGATTCAGCACCTCATTTTACATAAAATAAGTCCTATAAGTCTACTCTCAAGAGTTGATAAAGGTACAAACGAATAAAATGGTTATATATCACATTTTTAAATATATATTATTCTCCATTTTACTCTTTCTCTTAAACGGCTAAAGATAGGACATTGCGGTTTTCACCAGTGGATTCAGCACCTCATTTTACATAAATTTAGTCCTATAAGTCTACCCTAAAGAGTTGATAAAGGTACAAACGAATAAAATGGTTATATATCACATTTTTAAATATATATTATTTTCCATTTTACTCTTTCTCTTAAACGGTTAAAGATAGGACATTGCGGTTTTCACCAGTGGATTCAGCACCTCATTTTACATAAATTTAGTCCTATAAGTCTACCCTAAAGAGTTGATAAAGGTACAAACGAATAAAATGGTTATATATCACATTTTTAAATATATATTATTTTCCATTTTACTCTTTCTCTTAAACGGTTAAAGATAGGACATTGCGGTTTTCACCAGTGGATTCAGCACCTCATTTTACATAAAATAAGTCCTATAAGTCTACTCTCAAGAGTTGATAAAGGTACAAACGAATATAATGTTTATATATCACATTTTAAAACATCTATTATTCTCCATTTTACTCAATCTCCTAAACGGTTAAAGATAGGACATTGCGGTTTTTACCAGTGGATTCCGCACCTCATTTTACATAAAATAAGTCCTATAAGTCTACTCTTAAGAGTTGATAAAGGTACAGACGAATAAAATGTTTATATATGACATTTTTAAATATCTATTATATTCCATTTTACTCGATCTCCTAAACAGTTAAAGATAGGACATTGCGGTTTTCACCAGTGGATTCAGCACCTCATTTTACATAAATTTAGTCCTATAAGTCTACTCTAAAGAGTTGATAAAGGTACAATCGAATAAAATGTTTATATATCACATTTTTAAATATCTATTATTCTCCAATTTACTCGATCTCCTAAACGGTTAAAGATAGGACATTTCGGTTTTTACCAGTGGATTCAGCACCTCATTTTACATAAAGTAAGTCATATAAGTCTACTCTCAAAAGTTGATAAAGGTACAAACGAATAAAAGGTTTATATATCACATTTTTAAATATCTATTATTCTCCATTTTACTCGATGTCCTAAACGGTTAAAGATAGGACATTGCGAATTTCACCAGTGGATTCAGCACCTCATTTTACATAAAATAAGTCTTATAAGTCTACTCTAAAGAGTTGATAATGGTACAAACGAAAAAAATGTTAATATATCACATTTTTAAATATATATTATTCTCCATTTTACCCGATCTCCTAAACAGTTAATATTAGGACATTGCGGTTTTTACCAGTAAATTCAGCACCTCATTTTACATAAAATAAATTCTATAAGTCTACTCTCAAAAGTTGATAAAGGCACAAACGAATAAAATGGTAATATATCACATTTTTAAATATATATTATCCTCCATTTTATTCGATAACCTAAACGGTCAAAGATAGGACATTGCGGTTTTCACCACTGGATTCAGCAGCTCATTTTACATAAAATAAGTCCTATAAGTCTACTCTAAAGAGTTGATAAAGGTACAAACGAATAAATTGTTTTTATATGACATTTTTAAATATCTATTATTCTCTATTTTACTCGATCTCCTAAACGGTTAAAGATAGGACATTGCAGTTTTCACTAGTGGATTCAGCACCTCATTTAACATAAAATAAGTCCTATAAGTCTACTCTAAAGAGTTGATAAAGGTACAAACGAATAAAATGTTTATATATGACATTTTTAAATATCTATTATTCTCCATTTTATTCGATGACCTAAACAGTCAAAGATAGGACATTGCGGTTTTCACTACTAGATTCAGCAGCTCATTTTTCATAAAATAGGTCCTATAAATCAACTCTCAAAAGTTGATAAAGGTACAAACGAATAAAATGGTTATATATCATATTTTTAAATATCAATTATTCTCCATTTAATTCGATCACCTAAACGGTCAAAGATAGGACATTGCGGTTTTCACCAGTGGATTCAGCATTATATTTTACATTAAATAATTCCTATAAGTCTACTCTCAAAAGTTGGTAAAGGTACAAATTAATAAAATGGTTATATATCACATTTTTAAATATCAATTATTCTCCATTTAATTCGATCACCTAAACGGTCAAAGATAGGACATTGCGGTTTTCACCAGTGGATTCAGCATTATATTTTACATAAAATAATTCCTATAAGTCTACTCTCAAGAGTTGATAAAGGTACAAACGAATAAAATGTTTATATATCACATTTTTAAATATCTAATATTTTCCATTTTACCCGATCTCCTAAACAGTTAAAAATAGGACATTGCGGTTTTTACCAGTAAATTCAGCACCTCATTTTACATAAAATAAATTCTATAAGTCTACTCTCAAAAGTTGATAAAGGCACAAACAAATAAAATGGTAATATATCACATTTTTAAATATATATTATTCTCCATTTTACTCTTTCTCTTAAACGGTTAAAGATAGGACATTGCGGTTTTCACCAGTGGATTCAGCACCTCATTTTACATAAAATAAGACTTATAAGTTAACTCTCAAGAGTTTATAAAGGTACAAACGAATATAATGTTTATATATCACATTTTTAAATATCTTTTATTCTCCATTTTACTCGATCTCCTAATCGGTTAAAGATAGGACATTGCGGTTTTCACCAGTGGATTCAGCACCTCATTTTACATAAATTTAGTCCTATAAGTCTACTCTAAAGAGTTGATAAAGGTACAAACGAATAAAATGGTTATATATCACATTTTTAAATATATATTATTTTCCATTTTACTCTTTCTCTTAAACGGTTAAAGATAGGACATTGCGGTTTTCACCAGTGGATTCAGCACCTCATTTTACATAAATTTAGTCCTATAAGTCTACTCTAAAGAGTTGATAAAGGTACAAACGAATATAATGTTTATATATCACATTTTTAAACATCTATTATTCTTCATTTTACTCAATCTCCTAAACGGTTAAAGATAGGACATTGCGGTTTTTACCAGTGGATTCAGCACCTCATTTTACATAAAATAAGTCCTATAAGTCTACTCTTAAGAGTTGATAAAGGTACAAACGAATAAAATGTTTATATATGACATTTTTAAATATCTATTATATTCCATTTTACTCGATCTCCTAAACGGTTAAAGATAGGACATAGCGGTTTTCACCAGTGGATTCAACACCTCATTTAAATAAAATAAGTCCTATAAGTCTACTCTCAAAAGTTGATAAAGGTACAAACAAATAAAATGTTTATATATCATATTATTAAATATCTATTATTCTCTATTTTACTCGATCTCCTAAACGGTTAAAGATAGGACATTGCAGTTTTCACCAGTGGATTCAGCACCTCATTTAACATAAAATAAGTCCTATAAGTCTACTCTAAAGAGTTGATAAAGGTACAAACGAATAAAATGTTTATATATGACATTTTTAAATATCTACTATTCTCCATTTTATTCGATGACCTAAACAGTCAAAGATAGGACATTGCGGTTTTCACTACTAGATTCAGCAGCTCATTTTACATAAAATAGGTCCTATAAATCAACTCTCAAAAGTTGATAAAGGTACAAACGAATAAAATGGTTATATATCACATTTTTAAATATCTATTATTCTCCATTTTATTCGATCACCTAAACGGTCAAAGATAGGACATTGCGGTTTTTACCAGTGGATTCAGCACCATATTTTACATAAAATAAGTCCTAAAAGTCTACTCTAAAGAGTTGATAAAGGTACAAACGAATAAAATGTTTATATATCACATTTTTAAATATCTATTACTCTCCATTTTACTCGATCTCCTAAACAGTTAAAGATAGGACATTGCGGTTTTCACCAGTGGATTCAGCACCTCATTTTACATAAATTTAGTCCTATAAGTCTACTCTAAAGAGTTGATAAAGGTACAATCGAATAAAATGTTTATATATCACATTTTTAAATATCTATTTTTCTCCAATTTACTCGATCTCCTAAACGGTTAAAGATAGGACATTTCGGTTTTTACCAGTGGATTCAGCACCTCATTTTACATAAAGTAAGTCATATAAGTCTACTCTCAAAAGTTGATAAAGGTACAAACGAATAAAAGGTTTATATATCACATTTTTAAATATCTATTATTCTCCATTTTACTCTTTCTCTTAAACGGTTAAAGATAGGACATTGCGGTTTTCACCAGTGGATCCAGCACCTCATTTTATATCAATTTAGACCTATAAGTCTACTCTAAAGAGTTGATAAAGGTACAAACGAATATAATGTTTATATATCACATTTTTAAATATATATTATTCTCCATTTTACTCTTTCTCTTAAACGGTTAAAGATAGGACATTGCAGTTTTCACCAGTGGATTCAGCACCTCATTTTACATAAAATAAGTCCTATAAGTCTACTCTCAAGAGTTGATAAAGGTACAAACGAATAAAATGGTTATATATCACATTTTTAAATATATATTATTCTCCATTTTACTCTTTCTCTTAAACGGCTAAAGATAGGACATTGCGGTTTTCACCAGTGGATTCAGCACCTCATTTTACATAAATTTAGTCCTATAAGTCTACCCTAAAGAGTTGATAAAGGTACAAACGAATAAAATGGTTATATATCACATTTTTAAATATATATTATTTTCCATTTTACTCTTTCTCTTAAACGGTTAAAGATAGGACATTGCGGTTTTCACCAGTGGATTCAGCACCTCATTTTACATAAATTTAGTCCTATAAGTCTACCCTAAAGAGTTGATAAAGGTACAAACGAATAAAATGGTTATATATCACATTTTTAAATATATATTATTTTCCATTTTACTCTTTCTCTTAAACGGTTAAAGATAGGACATTGCGGTTTTCACCAGTGGATTCAGCACCTCATTTTACATAAAATAAGTCCTATAAGTCTACTCTCAAGAGTTGATAAAGGTACAAACGAATATAATGTTTATATATCACATTTTAAAACATCTATTATTCTCCATTTTACTCAATCTCCTAAACGGTTAAAGATAGGACATTGCGGTTTTTACCAGTGGATTCAGCACCTCATTTTACATAAAATAAGTCCTATAAGTCTACTCTTAAGAGTTGATAAAGGTACAGACGAATAAAATGTTTATATATGACATTTTTAAATATCTATTATATTCCATTTTACTCGATCTCCTAAACAGTTAAAGATAGGACATTGCGGTTTTCACCAGTGGATTCAGCACCTCATTTTACATAAATTTAGTCCTATAAGTCTACTCTAAAGAGTTGATAAAGGTACAATCGAATAAAATGTTTATATATCACATTTTTAAATATCTATTATTCTCCAATTTACTCGATCTCCTAAACGGTTAAAGATAGGACATTTCGGTTTTTACCAGTGGATTCAGCACCTCATTTTACATAAAGTAAGTCATATAAGTCTACTCTCAAAAGTTGATAAAGGTACAAACGAATAAAAGGTTTATATATCACATTTTTAAATATCTATTATTCTCCATTTTACTCGATGTCCTAAACGGTTAAAGATAGGACATTGCGAATTTCACCAGTGGATTCAGCACCTCATTTTACATAAAATAAGTCTTATAAGTCTACTCTAAAGAGTTGATAATGGTACAAACGAAAAAAATGTTAATATATCACATTTTTAAATATATATTATTCTCCATTTTACCCGATCTCCTAAACAGTTAATATTAGGACATTGCGGTTTTTACCAGTAAATTCAGCACCTCATTTTACATAAAATAAATTCTATAAGTCTACTCTTAAAAGTTGATAAAGGCACAAACGAATAAAATGGTAATATATCACATTTTTAAATATATATTATCCTCCATTTTATTCGATAACCTAAACGGTCAAAGATAGGACATTGCGGTTTTCACCACTGGATTCAGCAGCTCATTTTACATAAAATAAGTCCTATAAGTCTACTCTAAAGAGTTGATAAAGGTACAAACGAATAAATTGTTTTTATATGACATTTTTAAATATCTATTATTCTCTATTTTACTCGATCTCCTAAACGGTTAAAGATAGGACATTGCAGTTTTCACTAGTGGATTCAGCACCTCATTTAACATAAAATAAGTCCTATAAGTCTACTCTAAAGAGTTGATAAAGGTACAAACGAATAAAATGTTTATATATGACATTTTTAAATATCTATTATTCTCCATTTTATTCGATGACCTAAACAGTCAAAGATAGGACATTGCGGTTTTCACTACTAGATTCAGCAGCTCATTTTTCATAAAATAGGTCCTATAAATCAACTCTCAAAAGTTGATAAAGGTACAAACGAATAAAATGGTTATATATCATATTTTTAAATATCAATTATTCTCCATTTAATTCGATCACCTAAACGGTCAAAGATAGGACATTGCGGTTTTCACCAGTGGATTCAGCATTATATTTTACATTAAATAATTCCTATAAGTCTACTCTCAAAAGTTGGTAAAGGTACAAATTAATAAAATGGTTATATATCACATTTTTAAATATCAATTATTCTCCATTTAATTCGATCACCTAAACGGTCAAAGATAGGACATTGCGGTTTTCACCAGTGGATTCAGCATTATATTTTACATAAAATAATTCCTATAAGTCTACTCTCAAGAGTTGATAAAGGTACAAACGAATAAAATGTTTATATATCACATTTTTAAATATCTAATATTTTCCATTTTACCCGATCTCCTAAACAGTTAAAAATAGGACATTGCGGTTTTTACCAGTAAATTCAGCACCTCATTTTACATAAAATAAATTCTATAAGTCTACTCTCAAAAGTTGATAAAGGCACAAACAAATAAAATGGTAATATATCACATTTTTAAATATATATTATTCTCCATTTTACTCTTTCTCTTAAACGGTTAAAGATAGGACATTGCGGTTTTCACCAGTGGATTCAGCACCTCATTTTACATAAAATAAGACTTATAAGTTAACTCTCAAGAGTTTATAAAGGTACAAACGAATATAATGTTTATATATCACATTTTTAAATATCTTTTATTCTCCATTTTACTCGATCTCCTAATCGGTTAAAGATAGGACATTGCGGTTTTCACCAGTGGATTCAGCACCTCATTTTACATAAATTTAGTCCTATAAGTCTACTCTAAAGAGTTGATAAAGGTACAAACGAATAAAATGGTTATATATCACATTTTTAAATATATATTATTTTCCATTTTACTCTTTCTCTTAAACGGTTAAAGATAGGACATTGCGGTTTTCACCAGTGGATTCAGCACCTCATTTTACATAAATTTAGTCCTATAAGTCTACTCTAAAGAGTTGATAAAGGTACAAACGAATATAATGTTTATATATCACATTTTTAAACATCTATTATTCTTCATTTTACTCAATCTCCTAAACGGTTAAAGATAGGACATTGCGGTTTTTACCAGTGGATTCAGCACCTCATTTTACATAAAATAAGTCCTATAAGTCTACTCTTAAGAGTTGATAAAGGTACAAACGAATAAAATGTTTATATATGACATTTTTAAATATCTATTATATTCCATTTTACTCGATCTCCTAAACGGTTAAAGATAGGACATAGCGGTTTTCACCAGTGGATTCAACACCTCATTTAAATAAAATAAGTCCTATAAGTCTACTCTCAAAAGTTGATAAAGGTACAAACAAATAAAATGTTTATATATCATATTATTAAATATCTATTATTCTCTATTTTACTCGATCTCCTAAACGGTTAAAGATAGGACATTGCAGTTTTCACCAGTGGATTCAGCACCTCATTTAACATAAAATAAGTCCTATAAGTCTACTCTAAAGAGTTGATAAAGGTACAAACGAATAAAATGTTTATATATGACATTTTTAAATATCTACTATTCTCCATTTTATTCGATGACCTAAACAGTCAAAGATAGGACATTGCGGTTTTCACTACTAGATTCAGCAGCTCATTTTACATAAAATAGGTCCTATAAATCAACTCTCAAAAGTTGATAAAGGTACAAACGAATAAAATGGTTATATATCACATTTTTAAATATCTATTATTCTCCATTTTATTCGATCACCTAAACGGTCAAAGATAGGACATTGCGGTTTTTACCAGTGGATTCAGCACCATATTTTACATAAAATAAGTCCTAAAAGTCTACTCTAAAGAGTTGATAAAGGTACAAGCGAATAAAATGTTTATATATCACATTTTTAAATATCTATTACTCTCCATTTTACTCGATCTCCTAAACAGTTAAAGATAGGACATTGCGGTTTTCACCAGTGGATTCAGCACCTCATTTTACATAAATTTAGTCCTATAAGTCTACTCTAAAGAGTTGATAAAGGTACAATCGAATAAAATGTTTATATATCACATTTTTAAATATCTATTTTTCTCCAATTTACTCGATCTCCTAAACGGTTAAAGATAGGACATTTCGGTTTTTACCAGTGGATTCAGCACCTCATTTTACATAAAGTAAGTCATATAAGTCTACTCTCAAAAGTTGATAAAGGTACAAACGAATAAAAGGTTTATATATCACATTTTTAAATATCTATTATTCTCCATTTTACTCGATGTCCTAAACGGTTAAAGATAGGACATTGCGAATTTCACCAGTGGATTCAGCACTTCATTTTACATAAAATAAGTCTTATAAGTCTACTCTAAAGAGTTGATAAAGGTACAAACGAAAAAAATGTTAATATATCACATTTTTAAATATTTATTATTCTCCATTTTACTCGATCTCCTAAACGATTAAAGATAGGACATTGCGGTTTTTACCAGTGGATTCAGCACCTCATTTTACATAAAATAAGTCCTATAAGTCTACTCTAAAGAGTTGATAAAGGTACAAACCAATAAAATGTTTATATATGACATTTTTAAATATCTATTATTTTCCATTTTACTCGATCTCCTAAACGGTTAAAGATAGGACATTGCGGTTTTCACCAGTGGATTCAGCACCTCATTTTACATAAAATAAGTCCTATAAGTCTACTCTCAAGAGTTGATAAAGGTACAAACGAATATAATGTTTATATATCACATTTTTAAATATCTATTATTCTCCATTTTACTCAATCTCCCAAACGGTTAAAGATAGGACATTGCGGTTTTTACCAGTGGATTCAGCACCTCATTTTACATAAAATAAGTCCTATAAGTCTACTCTTAAGAGTTGATAAAAGTACAAACGTATAAAATGTTTATATATGACATTTTTAAATATCTATTATATTCCATTTTACTCGATCTCCTAAACGGTTAAAGATAGGACATTGCGGTTTTCACCAGTAAATTCAGCACCTCATTTTACATAAAATAAATTCTATAAGTCTACTCTCAAAAGTTGGTAAAGGTACAAACGAATAAAATGGTTATATATCACATTTTTAAATATCTATTATTCTCCATTTTACTCGATCTCCTAAACGGTTAACGATAGGACATTGCGATTTTCACCAGTGGATTCTGCACCTAATTTTACATAAAATAAGTCTTATAATTCTACTCTAAAGAGTTGATAAAGGTACAAACGAAAAAAATGTTAATATATCACATTTTTAAATATTTATTATTCTCCATTTTACTCGAACTCCTAAACGGTTAAAGATAGGACATTGCGGTTTTTACCAGTGGATTCAGCACCTCATTTACATAAAATAAGTCCTATAAGTCTACTCTAAAGAGTTGATAAAGGTACCAACGAATAAAATGTTTATATATGACATTTTTAAATATCTATTATTTTCCATTTTACTCTATCTCCTAAACGGTTAAAGATAGGACTTTGCGGTTTTCACCAGTGGATTCAGCACTTTATTTTACATAAAATATGTCCTATAAATCTACCCTAAAGAGTTAATAAAGGTAAAAACGAAAAAAAAAGATTATATATGACATTTTTAAATATCTATTATTCTCCATTTTACCCGTTCTCCTAAACGGTTAAAGATAGGACATGGCGGTTTTCACCAGTAAATTCAGCACCCCATTTTACATAAAATAAATTCTATAAGTCTACTCTCAAAAGTTGATAAAGGTACAAACGAATAAAATGGTTATATATCACATTTTTTAATATATATTATTCTCCATTTTATTCGGTGACCTAAACGGTTAAAGATAGGACATTGCGGTTTTCACCAGTGGATTCAGCATTATATTTTACATAAAATAATTCCTATAAGTCTACTCTCAAGAGTTGATAAAGGTACAAACGAATAAAATGTTTATATATCACATATTTAAATATCTATTATTCTCCATTTTACTCGATCTCCTAAACTGTTAAGGATACGACATTGCGGTTTTCACCAGTGGATTCAGCACCTCATTTTACATCAATTTAGACCTACAAGTCTACTCTAAAGAGTTGATAAAGGTACAAACGAATATAATGTTTATATATCACATTTTTAAATATATATTATTTTCCATTTTACTCTTTCTCTTAAACGGTTAAAGATAGGGCATTGCGGTTTTTACCAGTGGATTCAGCACCTCATTTTACATAAAATAAGTCCTATAAGTCTACTCTCAAGAGTTGATAAAGGTACAAACGAATAAAATGGTTATTTATCACATTTTTAAATATATATTATTCTCCATTTTACTCTTTCTCTTAAACGGCTAAAGATAGGACATTGCGGTTTTCACCAGTGGATTCAGCACCATATTTTACATAAAATAATTCCTATAAGTCTACTCTCAAGAGTTGATAAAGGTACAAACGAATAAAATGTTTAAATATCACATATTTAAATATCTATTATTCTCCATTTTACTCGATCTCCTAAAAAGTTAAAGATAGGGCATTGCGGTTTTCACCAGTGAATTCAGCACCTTATTTTACATAAAATTAGTCCTATCAGTCTACTCTAAAGAGTTGATAAAGGTACAAGTGAATAAAATGTTTATATATCACATTTTTATATATCTTTTATTCTCCAATTTACTCGATCTCCTAATCGGTTAAAGGTAGGACACTGCGGTTTTCAGCAGTGGATTCTGCACCTCATTTTACATAAAATAAGTCCTATAAGTCAACTCTAAAGAGTTGATAAAGGTACAAACGAATAAAATGTTTATATATCACATTTTTAAATACCTATTATTCTCCATTTTACTCGATGTTCTAAACGGTTAAAGATAGGACATTGCGGTTTTTACCAGTGGATTTAGCACCTCATTTTACATAAAATAAGTCCTATAAGTCTACTCTAAAGAGTTGATAAAGGTACAAACGAATAAAATGTTTATATATAACATTTTTAAATATCTAATATTTTCCATTTTACTCGATCTCCTAAACGGTTAAAGATAGGACATTGCGGTTTTCACCAGTGGATTCAGCACTTTATTTTACTTAAAATAAGTCCTATAAGTCTACTCTAAAGAGTTGATAAAGGTACAAACGAAAAAAATTTTTATATGTCACATTTTTAAATATCTATTATTCTCCATTTTACCCGATCTCCTAAACAGTTAAAAATAGGACATTGCGGTTTTTACCAGTAAATTCAGCACCTCATTTTACATAAAATAAATTCTATAAGTCTATTCTCAAAAGTTGATAAAGGCACAAACAAATAAAATGGTAATATATCACATTTTTAAATATATATTATTCTCCATTTTATTCGATAACCTAAACGGTCAAAGATAGGACATTGCGGTTTTCACCACTGGATTCAGCAGCTCATTTTACATAAAATAAGTCCTATAAGTCTACTCTAAAGAGTTGATAAAGGTATAAAGGTACAAACGAATAAATTGTTTTTATTTGACATTTTTAAATATCTATTATTCTCTATTTTACTCGATCTCCTAAACGGTTAAAGATAGGACATTGCAGTTTTCACCAGTGGATTCAGCACCTCATTTAACATAAAATAAGTCCTATAAGTCTACTCTAAAGAGTTGATAAAGGTACAAACGAATAAATTGTTTTTATATGACATTTTTAAATATCTATTATTCTCTATTTTACTCGATCTCCTAAACGGTTAAAGATAGGACATTGCAGTTTTCACCAGTGGATTCAGCACCTCATTTAACATAAAATAAGTCCTATAAGTCTACTCTAAAGAGTTGATAAAGGTACAAACGAATAAAATGGTTATATATCACATTTTTAAATATCTATTATTCTCCATTTTATTCGATCACCTAAACGGTCAAAGATAGGACATTGCGGTTTTTACCAGTGGATTCAGCACCATATTTTACATAAAATAAGTCCTAAAAGTCTACTCTAAAGAGTTGATAAAGGTACAAACGAATAAAATGTTTATATATCACATTTTTAAATATCTATTACTCTCCATTTTACTCGATCTCCTAAACAGTTAAAGATAGGACATTGCGGTTTTCACCAGTGGATTCAGCACCTCATTTTACATAAATTTAGTCCTATAAGTCATCTCTAAAGAGTTGATAAAGGTACAATCGAATAAAATGTTAATATATCACATTTTTAAATATCTATTATTCTCCAATTTACTCGATCTCCTAAACGGTTAAAGATATTACATTTCGGTTTTCACCAGTGGATTCAGCACCTCATTTTACATAAAATAAGTCTTATAAGTCTACTCTAAAGAGTTGATAAAGGTACAAACGAAAAAAATGTTAATATATCACATTTTTAAATATTTATTATTCTCCATTTTACTCGATCTCCTTGTGGCGTGTTTTCGCGGACCCGAGCCGTTTTCTCGAGCGCCAGGTGTTTTAAGGCAAAACACCAACCGTACCGCGGGTAGAAATGTCAGTGGAGAAAATATAATCCAGGGGTCAATAACAATGTGATTAATTAAACGTACCGTAATTTTAAAAGAAATAATTGGCAAGAAAATTGAACGGAAAATCAAATTTATTGAAACCAAAATAAAGAAAATAAACAAACACTCGTTATGAAAAAAAAAATAAAATCAACTCGAAACAACTTACAAAGAAAATAATAAATATGCGGAGGTACGTTATTAAACAATTATGCAGATACAGTATGCGGGTGTAGAATAAAAATGCAGAAATACACATTGCGGAAATAAGCGGAGTCACCACAATTTCACAGCACTTAGACAAGTAAATTGCAGTAAAGTATAATGAATTAAACTCAAAATGAACTAAATAACAACTCGAAATAAACTCAAAGTAAAACTTATCACAATTCAAAAACAGATCAAACAGGTGCGCAGTGCCAGTGGACAGACAGACAGATTTCCGAACAACACAGAGTTCCCGTTCGGAAATTTAACAGTCAGAAAATAATGAATTTTTAGGCACTTTGCAGCCGATTTTATATGCGGAAATCAGAGAAGGGATTCTGAGTACGCGCGGAAGAGATAATGACGTCAAAAACACCCCAAAAAACTATAGAATTCAGCGGTGGGGTACTAGAAGTACCAAACGAGCGGGGGGTAATTCATGTAATTGGAATAATTAGCCTTGGCTAATTATTCAGAAAAATTAAAGAAAATAACATAATTCAAAATTAGAAAAGAAAATAAATTGACAGATTCACGTAAAATAAAATGCGGTTGACAACATAACTCACCCCTTCATCTACGGGGTTGATTCATACGAATGAATCAGGACTCAGAAACACACATCAGAAAATATATGCGGATGCGGGGTAAAGTGCAGTAATATTCAGAAAATCAGGGGTGAACTTGGAAGCGGCGTGGTTGACCACATTCTAATGTTCAATATGCAGAAATTACGATTAAATCAGATAAATGTGACTTACTCTTATAAATGCGGACACATAGTAATCACAATGCAGTTGCAGTTAAGTCACAAAACAACAGAACAAATCAGTAAACTGCACTTTTGTGAAAAATGCACATGTTAGTACTTTTTATCACCAAATTCCAATCGTGATATCTGGTTGCGGAAGTACTCTTAATCGATTATCGATTTTTAAATGCGGCACGGGTGGTTGACTATTGTCAACCAATTAATAACTAATTAATTATTCAGAATCAAAACAAACACTTAACCTTAAAATAATGCAGAAGATTAAATGTTATAAAGCGGGAAATAATTAGGTAATTAATCAGAAGGAGCAATTCGTAATAAATTCATATTAACGAATGCATTTTCAGGTGGCCAAAATGCAGGTTCGTTACATCCCCCCCTTTCTTCGGATAAAAAAAAAACTATTAGTTTTTTTCTTACAATTCAGTATCCGAGAAGGAAATGCAACTGTATACGGATGCGGATCAAATCAGAGACTGAGTGCAACTCAGCGGAACAACGTACCTTAAAACTATTAGAAATTAACATCAACATAACAGTGTAAAAATAAGAAAAATCATTAAAAGTAAATAAATCAGTAAAATAAATAAACAATCATTCAAACAAAAAAAAAAGAAAAAAGAAAAAGTATCTTAACTCAAAACCAATAAACAGTTGTTTGTAAAGTAAACAAACAGAATAAGGTCAACGACCTATTCAGCAATGTTAATAAACAAAAAAAAAATCCTCATCAAGAAAACATTGTAAATAAATTAATAAATCAGTCATTGCAATTAAATGAGAACAGTACCAAAATATTAATAAGCGGGGAACATACAACTGCATTTAAAAACTTAATGTCAGAAACTAGAAAGTGAAAATTACTGATAATGCGGATTGTGGAACTGAAAATAGACAAATATATACATACTGAATAAATTTCCACAAAACGTAAATTTTCAAGAACTATTTACAGTGGTTGATTCAAAACAGTACAGCCTAATATAATTTCAAATACGGAATAAACAAAAATAATATTAATAGCAAATGCAGTTGCATGCGGAATTTTAGAAATGAACATGATTAAATGCGGTTTCACAACAAAGTTATTTACAATACTTAAATCTAACACTTCACACTGGCCTAAAAGCTCAGTCTTGGGGCACAGAATCACACATCACTGGCTCTATGGCTCAGTCCGGGTGGGCACAGAAAACACAGAATCACGAGTTTAATCGCCACTTGGCTCACTGCGACAGTTATCTAAAACAAAACACAATATAGTCGGTATATTAACGCAGTATTTGACGAGTCCAGTGCGATATTTATGCAGAATGTGTTGACTTGGGTTGCAGCAACGTTTAGTTCACTCTGACAGCCACTTTGTTGGGAGTCCATAGGGCCAACGAAGAGAACATGGAAATCGTGAACTCCTGGTATCGGCACTGTCGAAGCTGCCGCAATCACCGGCCACGCGAACATCGTCGTTGAACCATTCCAGTCTCCATCTCCCATCCTGTAGCAGTGAACTAAAACAACAACAAATATAAACAGACTAACATTCCCAACATCAATCACATTTATGCGGAATTATGCGAGTTACGACCTCCAAATCATGGGGAAGAAGCGGCTTTTAGATCATTGACATGAATGCGACGTAAGCTGTGTCCATTTGCTCCCAACAGATCAAAAACAACTGGCGAATGGACTTTTGTCACTTCATATGGTCCCGAATACTTCGGTGCCAATTTAGCGGCGAATCCTTGGGCAGCTGAAGATAGGTGGTGCTCTTTTCTGAACACTTTGTCACCTAAATGAGGTCTCCAGTCCCGTCTGCGGAGATTATACGCCTTACTTTGATTCGTGAAGGCCCTGTCGAGATTTGTTCGCACCAATTGGAACTCTTCGGCCAGCCGGTCCATCTGGAACACTCTATGACGCACATCTTCCGTCGACACGTCTCTTTCGGACCCTGTGTCATCTGCGGAAGCTGTCGTTGTGTTCCCTTCTCGATATAAAGCGGCGGGCACTTCCAATTCACGGCCAAAGTTGAGAAATGCGGGTGTGTATCCAGTAGAATCGTGGACTGCAGTGTTGATAGCGAAGAGAAAATCGGGGACATGCAAGTCCAAATCCTTGTGATTCGCTTCACAATATTGTGCAATCATCGTCTTCAGAGTTCGATTGGTACGTTCTACCGGATTGGCCTGCGGTGTGTAAGGCGGTGTAAAGCGGTGGTGAATTCCCATGTCTTTCAGGAGATTGTTGAATATGCGGCTGTCAAATTGGGTGCCATTGTCGGAAATGACAGTATCTGGGCAACCAAATTTCGAGATAATATCTTCATACAACCCCTGGGCGACGAGTCGAGCGGTGGCGTTTCGTAGCGGACGTGCGTGTACCCATTTAGTGAAGCGATCGTGAAATACAAGCAAAAATGTGTTTCCTTTCTTAGATCGCGGTAGCGGACCCACTAAATCGGTACTTACAGTTTGCCAGGGCCTGTTAACTGTCGACGGCTGCATTTTTCCGGCAGTTTGTTGAGCGGAGGCCTTGTATCGCTGGCAAGTTTCGCACTGACGAACGTATTTGGACACATCACGAAACATTCCCGGCCAATAATAATTTCTGGCGATCCGGGAGATGGTTTTCGCAATTCCCATGTGTCCAGCGGTTGGTTCATCATGATTTTCGCGGAGAACAGGCTCTCTAAGCGGCTTCGGGACACACAATTTCCATGGCTCGACCATTTCTTCCTCTCGCAAGTCTTTAGAGTCCCAAAAATGACGGTAAAGCTTGCCTTCTTTGAGGGTGTAATCGGGGTATGAAGCGGGGTCCCGTTTGACGTCGGCTATTTTGCTCTTGTACCAGACACAATCGGTGTTTTTCACGTCAATTATGCAGAGATTCGTGTGGCTGTCTGGATGTTGAGCACATGGTTGGCGGGAGAGAGCGTCGGCCACTCGATTGAGCGAACCTTTTCGATAAACGATTTCAAAGTCGTACTGTTGAAGAAAAATACTCCAGCGGGCTAAGCGGCCAGTAGGACTTTTTATTGAATGCAGCCAGCGGAGAGATTGATGATCCGTTGTTACCTGGAAACGGTAACCTTCCAGATACGGTCTCATCTTCTCGATGCCCCATACGATTGCGAGACACTCTTTTTCAGTGACAGAGTAATTTTTCTCTGCCGGATTGAGTGTTCGACTGGCGTACGCTATCACTCTCTCGTTTCCATCGAAATTTTGGGTGAGAGTGACTCCGAGTCCGTAATCAGAAGCGTCAGTCTGCAGGTTAAACATGCGGTCGAAATCGGGGCACTCCAATACGGGGGCTTCAGTCAGTCTCTTCTTCAGTTCATCGAACGCCTCGTCCTGTTCCACTTCCCAGCGCCATCGAAAGCTTTTTCTGAGAAGTTTGGTAAGCGGTGCCACTATGTGTGAGAAATCGGGTACAAAGCGGCGATACCAGGACGCCATTCCAAGAAACTGACGTAATTGCTTCAGATTCTGCGGTGGTGGAATCTCCAAAATTGAAGCCACCTTATCAGGGTCTGTTCGCACACCATCTTCAGTAACAACATGTCCCAAATATTTGAGAGATTTATGTCCGAACTTGCATTTTTCGACATTCAGGACAAGATTAGCGGCTCTCAAACGGCGGAACACTTCAGTTAGATTTTGTAGATGCTCATCAAACGTTCGGCCTAAGACAATGATGTCATCTAAATAGGCGAACGCCTTCGGTTCCATTTCAGGCCCAATTATGCGGTCCAATAGACGTTGGAATGTAGCGGGGGCCGAATGTAGACCAAATGGCATCACACGGAACTGGAACAAACCTCGACCGGGAATGGTAAATGCGGTGATTGGCTTACTGTCTTCCGTCAATGGTACCAACCAATATCCATTCTGCAAGTCGATACTGCTAATGAACTTAGCTTCTCGGAGACGGTCTAAAATGCCGTGAATTTGGGGTAGCGGGTAAGCATCCTTTTCGCTTACTTCGTTCACCTTCCGGAAGTCTACACAAAAGCGGTATTTTCCGTCCTTCTTCGGCACGACAACGATGGGTGAACTCCAGGGGCTTTCAGAACGTTCGATGACCCCTTTCTCCAGCATTTCGTCGACTTGTTCATTAACAATTTCCTGAATGCGGGGGTTCTGCGGTCTATATCGCTGTTTAATCGGATGCGGCGATTTTAAGCGGATCTGATGTTTAATTAGCGGTGTTGGGCCATCAATATCGGCGAATTTTGGCAGCTCTCGATCCAACAAACGTTGCAATCTTCTTTGTTGCTCGTCATTCAAGCGGGATTCACTTATGGCTGCCAAATTCGTTACTGCAGGGGGTATTTCGGCCGTTTCGTTCCACCAGTCGATTGGACGGCCATTTTCAATTAGTGTTCTCCCCCGTACAGTGACTGTGTCTGTTTTGGCATTCACTATACCCTCGTTAAGGCGTAACCAATCCAAGCCCAAGAGGATTTCTACAGTGAGCCCTTTCATCAGATGCAGAGATGCGGGATAAAAATGTGGCCCAATTTGAACATCTTGTGACCAAGCAGTGGTAGTTTGGGTTTCCACGCCGTTCGCTAAGCGGACCAGACTTCCAGGGATCGGAGAAGCACAATTCGGGTTTTCTCGGTGTGCTTTATCTCCATAAAATGACCAACTGGAACCGGTAACAATCAGAGCGTGGTAAAATTTCCCATTCAGTTGAATTTTCACCAGATAGCGGTCTTCTTCGGGGTGTATGCAGGAGGATTGTTCAGCCAACTGCTCTTGCCTCCCAACCGGACAGCTGGCGGTTAGTTTTCCGACCGCCGATTGCAGTTGCAGTCTCTCGTCAACACTCCAGGCCGGTGACACAGCGAACAAAACATTTTCGGTGCATTTCTGCACGCATTTCGGTAGTGGCCTGTCTCACCACACCGAAAACAGATGGCAGCACTCCTATTTGCCACCGGTGTCGTCCTTGGTACTGCTGATGGCCGGTTATAGAGCGGTTTCGGGGGGCTCTGGCTTACCACGGGTCTCGTAGCGGGTTCCTCGTACCGTGGCAGATCCTCCAGCTCTTTGGTTCGTTCCAGAAGGTCGTCCACCGTTCGAATACTGCTTCTTGGAACGAAACGACGGTATTCAGGCAATAAATTTCGATGCAGCCAGTACAATGTCTTCTCGGGGGTCATAGAAGGCGTGCGACGTGCCAAGGTGTGCAGAGCGGTCACATAGTCGCTCACCGATTCGCGGGGGGACTGTTGTCGTCGACTTATTTCCTCTTCCATGCGGATTTGGTAATCAGTTGGCAAGTAGAAACGTCGGAATGCTTCCTCGAAGTCATTCCATGACCGCCATTGTCGCCGATTTTTCCGATACCACAACAAGGCATTATCACGGAGCAAGATCGGCATTCCGGGTAATAATTCGTCATTGTTTATACGGTATAGATGTCTCAGTTCTTCCAACTCCTCCAAAAATGTAACTGGATCGCCATTTCCATTGAAAGACACTTTTCAATCATGCAAGTGCTTTAATGCGGGGTTAGCGGCTGGCATATTCGTTGGCCTTGTCGATTGAGACATCGAAGGAGCGGCATTCCATGACATCTGGGCCGAATGGAGCGAAGAAGTTACATTCGTAGCGGGGGTAACTGTAAATTTGGGCATAAAGTCCGTATATGCAGGTTTGGCCATCTTTGATACTTTCGGTACGGCTCCTGTACTGAAAGTAAAATTTCCAGAAGTGGCTTTGTCAGCGGAAGCGGTGTATTGGGGCTTAAAAGCGGTAAAATCAGTTCGTGGAATCTTCGATGCGTCCCCCAAATCGAAAACGAACGGTCCAGCTTCACTAGTTGGAGTTATGGCTTCTTTTCGTATAGCGGCCAGTCTCCGTTTTAATTCTGTGACTGGACCTTCAGTATTGGCCCCCAGTCGCGCCAATTCCTCCACGAGAGCCTCCTTTGTCATATTTCGAACCTTTGGGGCATCTTTCGGAAGCCCCAGGTCCTCTCGTGTGGCCGACTTCCGTTCCGGGGGTGGGGAAAATGACATCGGGGGTGTGGGGGCGTCTTCTTTGCCCACCTCCATCAATGGACTGTTCCCCGTAGCCATTTATGCAGTAAGAATCGGATTCCAAGAAAAATTTTATGCAGTTGGGATAATCTATGCAGTTCCCAATTAAGTTATACAGAAAAAATGCAGAAAAAACAATGCGGTCCCTGCTCGGGCGCCAAATTTGTGGCGTGTTTTCGCGGACCCGAGCCGTTTTCTCGAGCGCCAGGTGTTTTAAGGCAAAACACCAACCGTACCGCGGGTAGAAATGTCAGTGGAGAAAATATAATCCAGGGGTCAATAACAATGTGATTAATTAAACGTACCGTAATTTTAAAAGAAATAATTGGCAAGAAAATTGAACGGAAAATCAAATTTATTGAAACCAAAATAAAGAAAATAAACAAACACTCGTTATGAAAAAAAAAAATAAAATCAACTCGAAACAACTTACAAAGAAAATAATAAATGTGCGGAGGTACGTTATTAAACAATTATGCAGATACAGTATGCGGGTGTAGAATAAAAATGCAGAAATACACAATGCGGAAATAAGCGGAGTCACCACAATTTCACAGCACTTAGACAAGTAAATTGCAGTAAAGTATAAAGAATTAAACTCAAAATCAACTAAATAACAACTCGAAATAAACTCAAAGTAAAACTTATCACAATTCAAAAACAGATCAAACAGGTGCGCAGTGCCAGTGGACAGACAGACAGATTTCCGAACAACACAGAGTTCCCGTTCGGAAATTTAACAGTCAGAAAATAATGAATTTTTAGGCACTTTGCAGCCGATTTTATATGCGGAAATCAGAGAAGGGATTCTGAGTACGCGCGGAAGAGATAATGACGTCAAAAACACCCCAAAAAACTATAGAATTCAGCGGTGGGGTACTAGAAGTACCAAACGAGCGGGGGGTAATTCATGTAATTGGAATAATTAGCCTTGGCTAATTATTCAGAAAAATTAAAGAAAATAACATAATTCAAAATTAGAAAAGAAAATAAATTGACAGATTCACGTAAAATAAAATGCGGTTGACAACATAACTCACCCCTTCATCTACGGGGTTGATTCATACGAATGAATCAGGACTCAGAAACACACATCAGAAAATATATGCGGATGCGGGGTAAAGTGCAGTAATATTCAGAAAATCAGGGGTGAACTTGGAAGCGGCGTGGTTGACCACATTCTAATGTTCAATATGCAGAAATTACGATTAAATCAGATAAATGTGACTTACTCTTATAAATGCGGACACATAGTAATCACAATGCAGTTGCAGTTAAGTCACAAAACAACAGAACAAATCAGTAAACTGCACTTTTGTGAAAAATGCACATGTTAGTACCTTTTATCACCAAATTCCAATCGTGATATCTGGTTGCGGAAGTACTCTTAATCGATTATCGATTTTTAAATGCGGCACGGGTGGTTGACTATTGTCAACCAATTAATAACTAATTAATTATTCAGAATCAAAACAAACACTTAACCTTAAAATAATGCAGAAGATTAAATGTTATAAAGCGGGAAATAATTAGGTAATTAATCAGAAGGAGCAATTCGTAATAAATTCATATTAACGAATGCATTTTCAGGTGGCCGAAATGCAGGTTCGTTACATCCTAAACGGTTAAAGATAGGACATTGCGGTTTTTACCAGTGGATTCAGCACCTCATTTTACATAAAATAAGTCCAATAAGTCTACTCTAAAGAGTTGATAAAGGTACCAACGAATAAAATGTTTATATATGACATTTTTAAATATCTATTATTTTCCATTTTACTCGATCTCCTAAACGGTTAAAGATAGGACTTTGCGGTTTTCACCAGTGGATTCAGCACTTTATTTTACATAAAATATGTCCTATAAATCTACTCTAAAGAGTTAATAAAGGTAAAAACGAAAAAAATGATTATATATGACATTTTTTAATATCTATTATTCTCCATTTTACCCGTTTTCCTAAACGGTTAAAGATAGGACATGGCGGTTTTCACCAGTAAATTCAGCACCCCATTTTACATAAAATAAATTCTATAAGTCTACTCTCAAAAGTTGATAAAGGTACAAACGAATAAAATTGTTATATATCACATTTTTAAATATATATTATTCTCCATTTTATTCGGTGACCTAAACGGTTAAGATAGGACATTGCGGTTTTCACCAGTGGATTCAGCACCTCATTTTACATATAATAAGTCCTATAAGTCTACTCTCAAAAGTTTTTAAAGGTACAAATTAATAAAATGGTTATATAACACATTTTTAAATATCATTTAATTCGATCACCTAAACGGTCAAAGATAGGACATGGCGGTTTTCACCAGTGGATTCAGCACCTCATTTTACATAAAATAAGTCCTATAAGTCTACTCTCAAGAGTTGATAAAGGTACAAACGAATATAATGTTTATATATCACATTTTTAAATATCTATTATTCTCCATTTTACTCAATCTCCTAAACGGTTAAAGATAGGACATTGCGGTTTTTACCAGTGGATTCAGCACCTCATTTTACATAAAATAAGTCCTATACGTCTACTTTTAAGAGTTGATAAAGGTACAAACGAATAAAATATTTATATATGACATTTTTAAATATCAATTATATTCCATTTTACTCGATCTCCTAAACGGTTAAAGATAGGACATTGCGGTTTTCACCAGTAAATTCAGCACCTCATTTTACATAAAATAAATTCTATAAGTCTACTCTCTAGAGTTGATAAAGGTACAAACGAATATAATGTTTATATATCACATTTTTAAATATCTATTATTCTCCATTTTACTCAATCTCCTAAACGGTTAAAGATAGGACAATGCGGTTTTTCTCAGTGGATTCAGCACCTCATTTTACATAAAATAAGTCCTATAAGTCTACTGTAAAGAGTTGATAAAGGTACAAACGAAAAAAATGTTAATATATCACATTTTTATATATTTATTATTCTCCATTTTACTCGATCTCCTAAACGGTTAAAGATAGGACATTGCGGTTTTCACCAGTGGATTCAGCACCTCATTTTACATAAAATAAGTCTTATAAGTCTACTCTCAAAAGTTGATAAAGGTACAAACGAATAAAAGGTTTATATATCACATTTTTAAATATCTATTATTTTCCATTTTACTCGATCTCCGAAACGGTTAAAGATAGGACATTGCGGTTTTCACCAGTATATTCAGCACTTTATTTTACTTAAAATAAATCCTATAAGTCTACTCTAAAGAGTTGATAAAGGTTCAAACGAAAAAAATGTTTATATATCACATTTTTAAATATCTATTATTCTCCATTTTACCCGATCTCCTAAACAGTTAAAGATAGGACATTGCGGTTTTTACCAGTAAATTCAGCACCTCATTTTACATGAAATAAATTCTATAAGTCTACTCTCAAAAGTTGATAAAGGCACAAACGAATAAAATGGTAATATATCACATTTTTAAATATATATTATTCTCCATTTTATTCGATAACCTAAACGGTCAAAGATAGGACATTGCGGTTTTCACCACTGGATTCAGCAGCTCATTTTACATAAAATAAGTCCTATAAGTCTACTCTAAATAGTTGATAAAGGTACAAACGAACAAAATGTTTATATATCACATTTTTAAATATCTATTATTCTCCATTTTACTCGATCTCCTAAACAGTTAAAGATAGGACATTGCGGTTTTTACCAGTGGATTCAGCACCTCATTTTACATAAAATAAGTCCTATAAGTCTACTCTAGAGAGTTGATAAAGATTCAAACGAATAAAATGTTTATATATGACATTTTTAAATATCTATTATTTTCCATTTTACTCGATCTCCTAAACGGCTAAAGATTGGACATTGCGGTTTTCACCTGTAGATTCAGCACTTTATTTTACATAAAATAAGTCCTATAAGTCTACTCTAAAGAGTTGATAAAGGTACAAACGAATAAAATGTTTATATATGACATTTTTAAATATCTATTATTTTCCATTTTACTCGATCTCCTAAACGGTTAAATATTGGACATTGCGGTTTTCACCTGTAGATTCAGCACTTTATTTTACATAAAATAAGTCCTATAAGTCTACTCTAAAGAGTTGATAAAGGTAAAAACAAAATAAATGTTTATATATCACATTTTTAAATATCTATTATTCACCATTTTACTCGATCTCCTAAACGGTTAAGGATAGGACATTGCGATTTTCACCAGTGGATTCTGCACCTAATTTTACATAAAATATGTCCTATAAATCTACTCTAAAGAGTTAATAAAGGTAAAAACGAAAAAAATGATTATATATGACATTTTTAAATATCTATTATTCTCCATTTTACCCGTTCTCCTAAACGGTTAAAGATAGGACATGGCGGTTTTCTCCAGTAAATTCAGCACCCCATTTTACATAAAATAAATTCTATAAGTCTACTTTCAAGAGTTGATAAAGGTACAAACGAATATAATGTTTATATATTACATTTTTAAATATCTATTATTCTCCATTTTACTAGATCTCCTAAGCAGTTAAAGATAGGACATTGCGGTTTTCACCAGTGAATTCAGCACCTCATTTAAATAAAATAAGTCCTATGTCTACTCTCAAAAGTTGATAAAGGTACAAACAAATAAAATGTTTATATATCATATTATTAAATATCTATTTTTCTCCATTTTACTCGATCTCCTAAACGGTTGAAGATAGGACATTGCGGTTTTCACCAGTGGATTCAGCACCTCATTTTACATAAAATAAGTCCAATAAGTCTACTCTAAAGAGTTGATAAAGGTACCAACGAATAAAATGTTTATATATGACATTTTTAAATATCTATTATTTTCCATTTTACTCGATCTCCTAAACGGTTAAAGATAGGACTTTGCGGTTTTCACCAGTGGATTCAGCACTTTATTTTACATAAAATATGTCCTATAAATCTACTCTAAAGAGTTAATAAAGGTAAAAACGAAAAAAATGATTATATATGACATTTTTAAATATCTATTATTCTCCATTTTACCCGTTTTCCTAAACGGTTAAAGATAGGACATGGCGGTTTTCACCAGTAAATTCAGCACCCCATTTTACATAAAATAAATTCTATAAGTCTACTCTCAAAAGTTGATAAAGGTACAAACGAATAAAATTGTTATATATCACATTTTTAAATATATATTATTCTCCATTTTATTCGGTGACCTAAACGGTTAAGATAGGACATTGCGGTTTTCACCAGTGGATTCAGCACCTCATTTTACATATAATAAGTCCTATAAGTCTACTCTCAAAAGTTTTTAAAGGTACAAATTAATAAAATGGTTATATAACACATTTTTAAATATCATTTAATTCGATCACCTAAACGGTCAAAGATAGGACATGGCGGTTTTCACCAGTGGATTCAGCACCTCATTTTACATAAAATAAGTCCTATAAGTCTACTCTCAAGAGTTGATAAAGGTACAAACGAATATAATGTTTATATATCACATTTTTAAATATCTATTATTCTCCATTTTACTCAATCTCCTAAACGGTTAAAGATAGGACATTGCGGTTTTTACCAGTGGATTCAGCACCTCATTTTACATAAAATAAGTCCTATACGTCTACTTTTAAGAGTTGATAAAGGTACAAACGAATAAAATATTTATATATGACATTTTTAAATATCAATTATATTCCATTTTACTCGATCTCCTAAACGGTTAAAGATAGGACATTGCGGTTTTCACCAGTAAATTCAGCACCTCATTTTACATAAAATAAATTCTATAAGTCTACTCTCTAGAGTTGATAAAGGTACAAACGAATATAATGTTTATATATCACATTTTTAAATATCTATTATTCTCCATTTTACTCAATCTCCTAAACGGTTAAAGATAGGACATTGCGGTTTTTCTCAGTGGATTCAGCACCTCATTTTACATAAAATAAGTCCTATAAGTCTACTGTAAAGAGTTGATAAAGGTACAAACGAAAAAAATGTTAATATATCACATTTTTATATATTTATTATTCTCCATTTTACTCGATCTCCTAAACGGTTAAAGATAGGACATTGCGGTTTTCACCAGTGGATTCAGCACCTCATTTTACATAAAATAAGTCTTATAAGTCTACTCTCAAAAGTTGATAAAGGTACAAACGAATAAAAGGTTTATATATCACATTTTTAAATATCTATTATTTTCCATTTTACTCGATCTCCGAAACGGTTAAAGATAGGACATTGCGGTTTTCACCAGTATATTCAGCACTTTATTTTACTTAAAATAAATCCTATAAGTCTACTCTAAAGAGTTGATAAAGGTTCAAACGAAAAAAATGTTTATATATCACATTTTTAAATATCTATTATTCTCCATTTTACCCGATCTCCTAAACAGTTAAAGATAGGACATTGCGGTTTTTACCAGTAAATTCAGCACCTCATTTTACATGAAATAAATTCTATAAGTCTACTCTCAAAAGTTGATAAAGGCACAAACGAATAAAATGGTAATATATCACATTTTTAAATATATATTAATCTCCATTTTATTCGATAACCTAAACGGTCAAAGATAGGACATTGCGGTTTTCACCACTGGATTCAGCAGCTCATTTTACATAAAATAAGTCCTATAAGTCTACTCTAAATAGTTGATAAAGGTACAAACGAACAAAATGTTTATATATCACATTTTTAAATATCTATTATTCTCCATTTTACTCGATCTCCTAAACAGTTAAAGATAGGACATTGCGGTTTTTACCAGTGGATTCAGCACCTCATTTTACATAAAATAAGTCCTATAAGTCTACTCTAGAGAGTTGATAAAGATTCAAACGAATAAAATGTTTATATATGACATTTTTAAATATCTATTATTTTCCATTTTACTCGATCTCCTAAACGGCTAAAGATTGGACATTGCGGTTTTCACCTGTAGATTCAGCACTTTATTTTACATAAAATAAGTCCTATAAGTCTACTCTAAAGAGTTGATAAAGGTACAAACGAATAAAATGTTTATATATGACATTTTTAAATATCTATTATTTTCCATTTTACTCGATCTCCTAAACGGTTAAATATTGGACATTGCGGTTTTCACCTGTAGATTCAGCACTTTATTTTACATAAAATAAGTCCTATAAGTCTACTCTAAAGAGTTGATAAAGGTAAAAACAAAATAAATGTTTATATATCACATTTTTAAATACCATTTTACTCGATCTCCTAAACGGTTAAGGATAGGACATTGCGATTTTCACCAGTGGATTCTGCACCTAATTTTACATAAAATATGTCCTATAAATCTACTCTAAAGAGTTAATAAAGGTAAAAACGAAAAAAATGATTATATATGACATTTTTAAATATCTATTATTCTCCATTTTACCCGTTCTCCTAAACGGTTAAAGATAGGACATGGCGGTTTTCTCCAGTAAATTCAGCACCCCATTTTACATAAAATAAATTCTATAAGTCTACTTTCAAGAGTTGATAAAGGTACAAACGAATATAATGTTTATATATCACATTTTTAAATATCTATTATTCTCCATTTTACTAGATCTCCTAAGCAGTTAAAGATAGGACATTGCGGTTTTCACCAGTGAATTCAGCACCTCATTTAAATAAAATAAGTCCTATGTCTACTCTCAAAAGTTGATAAAGGTACAAACAAATAAAATGTTTATATATCATATTATTAAATATCTATTTTTCTCCATTTTACTCGATCTCCTAAACGGTTGAAGATAGGACATTGCGGTTTTCACCAGTGGATTCAGCACATCATTTTAAATAAAATAAGTCCTATAAGTCTACTCTCAAGAGTTGATAAAGGTACAAACGAATAAAATGTTTATATATCACATTTTTAAATATCTATTATTCTCCATTTTACTAGATCTCCTAAGCAGTTAAAGATAGGACATTGCGGTTTTCACCAGTGAATTCAGCACCTCATTTTACATAAAATTAGTCCTATAATTCTACTCTAAAGAGTTGATAAAGGTACAAACGAAAAAAATGTTTATATATCACATTTTTAAATATCTATTATTCTCCATTTTTCCCGATCTCCTAAACGGTTAAAGATAGGACATTGCGGTTTTCACCAGTTGATTCAGCACCATATTTTACATAAAATAATTCCTATAAGTCTACTCTCAAGAGTTGATAAAGGTACAATCGAATAAAATGTTTAAATATCACATATTTAAATATCTATTATTCTCCATTTTACTCGATCTCCTAAAAAGTTAAAGATAGGGCATTGCGGTTTTCACCAGTGAATTCAGCACCTCATTTTACATAAAATTAGTCCTATAAGTCTACTCTAAAGAGTTGATAAAGGTACAAATGAATAAAATGTTTATATATCACATTTTTATATATCTTTTGTTCTCCAATTTACTCGATCTCCTAATCGGTTAAAGGTAGGACATTGCGGTTTTCACCAGTGGATTCAGCACCTTATTTTACATAAAATAAGTCCTATAAGTCTACTCTAAAAAGTTGATAAAGGTACAAACGAATAAATTGTTTTTATATGACATTTTTAAATATCTATTATTCTCCATTTTATTCGATGACCTAAACAGTCAAAGATAGGACATTGCGGTTTTCACTACTAGATTCAGCAGCTCATTTTACATAAAATAGGTCCTATAAATCAACTCTCAAAAGTTGATAAAGGTACAAACGAATAAAATGGTTATATATCACATTTTTAAATATCTATTATTCTCCATTTTACTCGATCACCAAAACGGTTAAAGATGGGACATTGCGGTTTTCAAAATTGGATTCAGCACATTATTTTACATAAAATAAGTCCTATAAGTCAACTCTAAAGAGTTGATAAAGGTACAAACGAATAAAATGTTTATATATCACATTTTTAAATATCTATTATTCTCCATTTTACTCGATGTCCTAAACGGTTAAAGATAGGACATTGCGGTTTTCACCAGTGGATTCAGCACCTCATTTTACATAAAAAAAGTCCTATAAGTCTACTCTCAAGAGTTGATAAAGGTACAAACGAATATAATGTTTATATATCACATTTTTAAATATCTTTTATTCTCCATTTTACTCGATGTCCTAAACGGTTAAAGATACGACATTGCGGTTTTCACCAGTGGATTCAGCACCTCATTTTACATAAAATAAGTCTTATAAGTCTACTCTAAAGAGTTGATAAAGGTACAAACGAAAAAAATGTTAATATATCACATTTTTATATATTTATTATTCTCCATTTTACTCGATCTCCTAAACGGTTAAAGATAGGACATTGCGGTTTTCACCAGTGGATTCAGCACCTTATTTTACATAAAATAAGTCCTATAAGTCTACTCTCAAAAGTTGATAAAGGTACAAACGAATAAAAGGTTTATATATCACATTTTTAAATATCTATTATTCTCCATTTTACTCGATGTCCTAAACGGTTAAAGATGGGACATTGCGGTTTTTACCAGTGGATTCAGCAACTCATTTTACATAAAATAAGTCCTATAAGTCTACTCTCAAAAGTTGATAAAGGTACAAACGAATATAATATTTATATATCACATTTTTAAATATCTTTTATTCTCCATTTTACTCGATCTCCTAAACGGTTAAATATAGGACATTGCGGTTCTCACCAGTGAATTCAGCACCTCATTTTACATAAATTTAGTCCTATAAGTCTACTCTAAAGAGTTGATAAAGGTACAAACGAATAAAATGGTTATATATCACATTTTTAAATATATATTATTTTCCATTTTACTCTTTCTCTTAAACGGTTAAAGATAGGACATTGCGGTTTTCACCAGTGAATTCAGCACCTCATTTTACATAAAATTAGTCCTATAAGTCTACTCTCAGGTGTTGATAAAGGTACAAACTAATAAAATGTTTATATAACACATTTTTAAATATCTATTATTCCCCATTTTACTCGATCTCCTAAACAGATAAACATAGGACATTGCGGTTTTCACCAGTGGATTCAGTACCTCATTTTACATACATTTAGTCCTATAAGTCTACTCAAAAGAGTTGATAAAGGTACAAACGAATAAAATATTTATATATCACATTTTTAAATATCTATTATTCTCCAATTTACTCGATCTCCTAAACGGTTAAAGATAGCACATTTCGGTTTTCACCAGTGGATTCAGCACATTATTTTACATAAAATAAGTCCTATAAGTCTACTCTCAAGAGTTGATAAAAGTACAAACGAATATAATGTTTATATATCACATTTTTAAATATCTATTATTCTCTATTTTACTCGTTCTCCTAAACGGCTGAAAATAGGACATTGCGGTTTTCACCAGTGGATTCAGCACCTCATTTTAAATAAAATAAGTCTTATAAGTCTACTCTCAAGAGTTGATAAAGGTACAAACGAATAAAATGTTTATATATCACATTTTTAAATATCTATTATTCTCCAATTTACTCGATCTCCTAAACGGTTAAAGATAGCACATTTCGGTTTTCACCAGTGGATTCAGCACTTTATTTTACATAAAATAAGTCCTATAAGTCTACTCTCAAGAGTTGATAAAAGTACAAACGAATATAATGTTTATATATCACATTTTTAAATATCTATTATTCTCCATTTTACTCGATCTCCTAAACGGTTAAAGATAGGACATAGCGGTTTTCACCAGTGGATTCAACACCTCATTTAAATAAAATAAGTTCTATAAGTCTACTCTCAAAAGTTGATAAAGGTACAAAATAATAAAAGGTTTATATATCACAGTTTTAAATATCTATTATTCTCCATTTTACTCGATGTCCTAAACGGTTAAAGATAGGACATTGCGGTTTTCACCAGTGGATTCAGCACCTCATTTTAAATAAAATAAGTCCTATAAGTCTACTCTCAAGAGTTGATAAAGGTGCAAACGAATAAAATGTTTATATATCACATTTTTAAATATCTATTATTCTCCATTTTACTCGATCTCCTAAACGGTTAAAGATAGGACATTTCGGTTTTCACCAGTGGATTCAGCACCTCATTTTAAATAAAATAAGTCCTATAAGTCTACTCTCAAAAGTTGATAAAGGTACAAACGAATAAAATGTTTATATATCACATTTTTAAATATCTATTATTCTCCATTTTACTCGATGTCCTAAACGGTTAAAGATATGACATTGCGGTTTTCACCAGTGGATTCAGCACCTCATTTTACATAAAATAAATCTTATAAGTCTACTCTAAAGAGTTGATAAAGGTACAAACGAATAAAATGTTTATATATGACATTTTTAAATAACTATTATTTTCCATTTTACTCGATCTCCTAAACGGTTAAAGATAGGACATTGCAGTTTTCACCAGTGGATTCAGCACCTCATTTTACATAAAATAAGTCCTATAAGTCTACTCTAAAGAGTTGATAAAGGTACAAACGAATAAAATGGTTATATATCACATTTTTAAATATCTATTTTTCTCCATTTTATTCGATGACCTAAACGGTCAAAGATAGGACATTGCGGTTTTCACCACTGAATTCAGCAGCTCATTTTACATAAAATAGGTCTTATAAGTCTACTCTCAAAGGTTGATAAAGCTACAAACGAATAAAATGGTTATATATCACATTTTTAAATATCTATTATTCTCCATTTTATTCGATCTCCTAAACAGTTAAAGATAGGACATTGCGGTTTTCACCAGTGGATTCAGTACCTCATTTTACATACATTTAGTCCTATAAGTCTACTCAAAAGAGTTGATAAAGGTACAAACGAATAAAATGTTTATATATCACATTTTTAAATATCTATTATTCTCCATTTTACTCGATCTCCTAAACGGTTAAAGATAGGACATTGCGGTTTTCACCAGTGGATTCAGCATCTCATTTTACATAAAATAAGTCTTATAAGTCTACTCTAAAGAGTTGATAAAGGTACAACCGAATAAAATGTTTATATATGACATTTTTAAATATCTATTATTCTCCATTTTACTCGATCTCCTAAACGGTTAAGTATAGGACATTGCCGTTTTCACCAGTGGATTCTACACCTCATTTTACAAAAAATAAGTCCTATAAGTCTACTCTAAAGAGTTGATAATGGTACAAACGAGTAAAATATTTATATATCACATTTTTAAATATCTATTATTCTCCATTTTACTCGATCTCCTAAACGGTTAAAGATAGGACATAGCGGTTTTCACCAGTGGATTCAGCACCTCATTTTAAATAAAATAGGTCCTATAAGTCTACTCTCAAGAGTTGATAAAGGTACAAACGAATAAAATGTTTATATATCACATTTTTATATATCTATTATTCTCCAATTTACTCGATCTCCTAATCGGTTAAAGGTAGGACATTGCGGTTTTCACCAGTGGATTCAGCACCTCATTTTACATAAAATAAGTCCTATAAGTCTACTCTCAAAAGTTGGTAAAGGTACAAACGAATAAAATGTTTATATATCACATTTTTAAATATCTATTATTCTTCACTTTACTCGATATGCTAAACAGTTAATGATAGGACATTGCGGTTTTCACCAGTGGATTCAGCACCTTATTTTACATTAAATAATTACTATAAGTCTACTCTCAAGAGTTGATAAAAGTACAAACGAATAAAATGATTATATATCACATATTTAAATATCTATTATTCACCATTTTACACGATCTCCTAAAAAGTTAAAGATAGGGCATTGCAATTTTCACCAGTGAATTCGGCACCTCATTTTACATAAAATTAGTCCTATAAGTCTACTCTAAAGAGTTGATAAAGGTACAAACGAATAAAATGTTTATATATCACATTTTTAAATATTTATTAATTTCCATTTTACTCGATCTCCTAAACGGTTAAATATAGGACATTGCGGTTTTCACCAGTGGATTCAGCACCTCATTTTAAATAAAATAAGTCCTATAAGTCTACTCTCAAGAGTTGATAAAGGTACAAACAAATAAAATGTTTATATATCACATTTTTAAATATCTATTATTTTCCATTTCACTCGATGTCCTAAACGGTTAAAGATAGGACATTGCGGTGTTCACCAGTGGATTCAGCACCTCATTTTACATAAAATAAGTCTTATAAGTCTACTCTAAAGAGTTGATAAAGGTACAAACGAATAAAATGTTTATATATGACATTTTTAAATATCTATTATTCTCCATTTTACTCGATCTCATAAACGGTTAAAGATAGGACATTGCGGTTTTCACCAGTGGATTCAGCACCTCATTTTACATAAAATAAATCTTATAAGTCTACTCTAAAGAGTTGATAAAAATACAAACGAATAAAATGTTTATATATGACATTTTTAAATATCTATTATTCTCCATTTTACTCGATCTCATAAACGGTTAAAGATAGGACATTGCGGTTTTCACCAGTGGATTCAGCACCTTATTTTACATAAAATAAGTCCTATATGTCTACTCTAAAGAGTTGATAAAGGTACAAACGAATAAAATGTTTATATATGACATTTTTAAATATCTATTATTCTCCATTTTACTCGATCTCCTAAACGGTTAAAGATAGGACATTGCAGTTTTCACTACTAGATTCAGCAGCTCATTTTACATAAAATAGGTCCTATAAATCAACTCTCAAAAGTTGATAAAGGTACAAACGAATAAAATGGTTATATATCACATTTTTAAATATCTATTATTCTCCATTTTATTGGATCACCTAAACGGTCAAAGATAGGACATTGCGGTTTTTACCAGTGGATTCAGCACCATATTTTACATAAAATAAGTCCTAAAAGTCTACTCTAAAGAGTTGATAAAGGTACAAACGAATAAAATGTTTATATATCACATTTTTAAATATCTATTATTCTCCATTTTACTCGATCTTATAAACGGTTAAAGATAGGACATTGCGGTTTTCACCAGTGGATTCAGCACCTCATTTTACATAAAATAAATCTTATAAGTCTACTCTAAAGAGTTGATAAAAATACAAACGAATAAAATGTTTATATATGACATTTTTAAATATCTATTATTCTCCATTTTACTCGATCTCATAAACGGTTAAAGATAGGACATTGCGGTTTTCACCAGTGGATTCAGCACCTTATTTTACATAAAATAAGTCCTATATGTCTACTCTAAAGAGTTGATAAAGGTACAAACGAATAAAATGTTTATATATGACATTTTTAAATATCTATTATTCTCCATTTTACTCGATCTCCTAAACGGTTAAAGATAGGACATTACAGTTTTCACTACTAGATTCAGCAGCTCATTTTACATAAAATAGGTCCTATAAATCAACTCTCAAAAGTTGATAAAGGTACAAATGAATAAAATGGTTATATATCACATTTTTAAATATCTATTATTCTCCATTTTATTCGATCACCTAAACGGTCAAAGATAGGATAATGCGGTTTTTACCAGTGGATTCAGCACCATATTTTACATAAAATAAGTCCTTAAAGTCTACTCTAAAGAGTTGATAAAGGTACAAACGAATAAAATGTTTATATATCACATTTTTAAATATCTATTACTCTCCATTTTACTCGATCTCCTAAACAGTTCAAGATAGGACATTGCGGTTTTCACCAGTGGATTCAGCACCTCATTTTAAATAAAATAAGTCCTATAAGTCTACTCTCAAGAGTTGATAAAGGTACAAACGAATAAAATGTTTATATATCACATTTTTAAATATCTATTATTCTCCATTTTACTCGATCACCAAAACGGTTAAAGATAGGACATTGCGGTTTTCACCAGTGGATTCAGCACCTCATTTTACATAAAATAAGTCTTATAAGTCTACTCTCAAAAGTTGATAAAGGTACAAACGAATAAAAGGTTTATATATCACATTTTTAAATATCTATTATTCTCCATTTTACTCGATGTCCTAAACGGTTAAAGATAGGACATTGCGGTTTTCACCAGTGGATTCAGCACCTCATTTTACATAAAATAAGTCTTATAAGTCTACTCTAAAGAGTTGATAAAGGTACAAACGAAAAAAATGTTAATACATCACATTTTTAAATATTTATTATTTTCCATTTTACTCGATCTCCTAAACGGTTAAAGATAGGACATTGCGGTTTTCACCAGTGGATTCAGCACCTCATTTTACATAAAATAAGTCCTATAAGTCTAATCTCAAAAGTTGGTAAAGGTACAAACGAATAAAATGTTTATATATGACATTTTTAAATATCTATTATTCTATATTTTACTCGATCTCCTAAACGGTTAAAGATAGGACATTGCAGTTTTCACCAGTGGATTCAGCACCTCATTTTACATAAAATAAGTCCTATAAGTCTACTCTAAAGAGTTGATAAAGGTACAAACGAATAAAATGGTTATATATCACATTTTTAAATATCTATTATTCTATATTTTACTCGATCTCCTAAACGGTTAAAGATAGGACATTGCAGTTTTCACCAGTGGATTCAGCACCTCATTTTACATAAAATAAGTCCTATAAGTCTACTCTAAAGAGTTGATAAAGGTACAAACGAATAAAATGGTTATATATCACATTTTTAAATATCTATTATTCTCCATTTTATTCGATGACCTAAACGGTCAAAGATAGGACATTGCGGTTTTCACTACTAGATTCAGCAGCTCATTTTACATAAAATAGGTCCTATAAATCAACTCTCAAAAGTTGATAAAGGTACAAACGAATAAAATGGTTATATATCACATTTTTAAATATCTATTATTCTCCATTTTACTCGATGTCCTAAACGGTTAAAGATAGGACATTGCGGTTTTCACCAGTGGATTCAACACCTCATTTAAATAAAATAAGTCTTATAAGTCTACTCTCAAAAGTTGATAAAGGTACAAACGAATAAAAGGTTTATATATCACATTTTTAAATATCTATTATTTTCCATTTTACTCGATCTGCTAAACAGTTAATGATTGGACATTGCGGTTTTCACCAGTGGATTCAGCACCTTATTTTACATAAAATAATTCCTATAAGTCTACTCTCAAGAGTTGATAAAAGTACAAACGAATAAAATGTTTATATATTACATATTTAAATATCTATTATTCTCCATTTTACACGATCTCCTAAAAAGTTAATGATTGGGCATTGCGGTTTTCACCAGTGAATTCGGCACCTCATTCTACATAAAATTAGTCCTATAAGTCTACTCTAAATAGTTGATAAAGGTACAAACGAATAAAATGTTTATATATCACTATTTTAAATATTTATTATTTTCCATTTTACTCGATCTCCTAAACGGTTAAAGATAGGACATTGCGGTTTTCACCAGTGGATTCAGCACTTCATTTTAAATAAAATAAGTTCTAAAAGTCTACTCTCAAGAGTTGATAAAGGTACAAACCAATAAAATGTTTATATATCACATTTTTAAATATCTATTATTCTCCATTTCACTCGATGTCCTAAACGGTTAAAGATAGGACATTGCGGTTTTCACCAGTGGATTCAGCACCTCATTTTACATTAAATAAGTCTTATAAGTCTACTCTAAAGAGTTGATAAAGGTACAAACGAATAAAATGTTTATATATGACATTTTTAAATATCTATAATTCTCCATTTTACTCGATCTCCTAAACGGTTAAAGATAGGACATTGCGGTTTTCACCAGTGGATTCAGCGCCTCATTTTACATAAAATAAGTCTTATAAGTCAACTCTAAAGAGTTGATAAAGGTACAAACGAATAAAATGTTTATTTATGACATTTTTAAATATCTATTATTCTCCATTTTATTCGATGACCTAAACGGTCAAAGATAGGACATTGCGGTTTTCACTACTAGATTCAGCAGCTCATTTTACATAAAATAGGTCCTAAAAATCAACTCTCAAAAGTTGATAAAGGTACAAACGAATAAAATGGTTATATATCACATTTTTAAATATCTATTATTCTCCATTTTACTCGATGTCCTAAACGGTTAAAGATAGGACATTGCGGTTTTCACCAGTGGATTCAACACCTCATTTAAATAAAATAAGTCTTATAAGTCTACTCTCAAAAGTTGATAAAGGTACAAACGAATAAAAGGTTTATATATCACATTTTTAAATATCTATTATTCTCCATTTTACTCGATCTGCTAAACAGTTAATGATAGGACATTGCGGTTTTCACCAGTGGATTCAGCACCTTATTTTACATAAAATAATTCCTATAAGTCTACTCTCAAGAGTTGATAAAAGTACAAACGAATAAAATGTTTATATATCTCATATTTAAATATCTATTATTCTCCATTTTACACGATCTCCTAAAAAGTTAATGATAGGGCATTGCGGTTTTCACCAGTGTATTCGGCACCTCATTCTACATAAAATTAGTCCTATAAGTCTACTCTAAAGAGTTGATAAAGGTACAAACGAATAAAATGTTTATATATCACTATTTTAAATATTTATTATTTTCCATTTTACTCGATCTCCTAAACGGTTAAAGATAGGACATTGCGGTTTTCACCAGTGGATTCAGCACTTCATTTTAAATAAAATAAGTCCTAAAAGTCTACTCTCAAGAGTTGATAAAGGTACAAACGAATAAAATGTTTATATATCACATTTTTAAATATCTGTTATTCTATATTTCACTCGATGTCCTAAACGGTTAAAGATAGGACATTGCGGTTTTCACCAGTGGATTCAGCGCCTCATTTTACATAAAATAAGTCTTATAAGTCAACTCTAAAGAGTTGATAAAGGTACATACGAATAAAATGTTTATTTATGACATTTTTAAATATCTATTATTCTCCATTTTATTCGATGACCTAAACGGTCAAAGATAGGACATTGCGGTTTTCACTACTAGATTCAGCAGCTCATTTTACATAAAATAGGTCCTAAAAATCAACTCTCAAAAGTTGATAAAGGTACAAACGAATAAAATGGTTATATATCACATTTTTAAATATCTATTATTCTCCATTTTACTCGATGTCCTAAACGGTTAAAGATAGGACATTGCGGTTTTCACCAGTGGATTCAGCACCTCATTTTAAATAAAATAAGTCCTATAAGTCTACTCTCAAGAGTTGATAAAGGTACAAACGAATAAAATGTTTATATATCACATTTTTAAATATCTATATTCTCCATTTTACTCGATCTCCTAAATGGTTAAAGATAGGACATTGCGGTTTTCATCAGTGGATTCAGCACCTCATTTTACATTAAATAAGTCCTATAAGTCTACTCTCAAGAGTTGATAAAGGTACAAACGAATAAAATGTATATATAACACATTTTTAAATATCTATTGTTTTCCAATTTACTCGATCTCCTAAACGGTTAAAGATAGGACAATGCAATTTTCACCAGTGGATTCAGCACCTCATTCTACATTAAATAAGTCCTATAAGTCTACTCTCAAGTGTTGATAAAGGTACAAACGAATAAAATGTTTATATAACACATTTTTAAATATCTATTATTCTCCATTTTACTCGATCTCCTAAATGGTTTAAGATAGGACATTGCGGTTTTCACCATTGGTTTCGGCACCTCATTTTACATAAATTTAGTCCTATAAGTCTACTCTAAAGAGTTGATAAAGGTACAAACGAATAAAATGGTTATATATCACATTTTTAAATATATATTATTCTCCATTTTACTCTTTCTCTTAAACGGTTAAAGATAGGACATTGCGGTTTTGACCAGAGGATTCAGCACCTCATTTTACATAAAATAAGTCCTATAAGTCTACTCTCAAAAGTTTGTAAAGGTACAAACGAATAAAATGGATATATATCTCATTTTTAAATATATATTATTCTCCATTTTACTCGATCTGCTAAACAGTTAATGATAGGACATTGCGGTTTTCACCAGTGGATTCAGCACCTCATTTTACATAAAATAAGTTTTATAAGTCTACTCTCAAAAGTTGATATAGGTACAAACGAATAAAATGTTTATATATCACATTTTTAAATATCAATTATTCTCCATTTTACTCGATGTCCTAAACGGTTAAAGATAGGACATAGCGGTTTTCACCAGTGGATTCAACACCTCATTTAAATAAAATAAGTCTTATAAGTCTACTCTCAAAAGTTGATAAAGGTACAAACGATTAAAAGGTTTATATATCACATTTTTAAATATCTATTATTCTCCATTTTACTCGATCTGCTAAACAGTTAATTATAGGACATTGCGGTTTTCACCAGTGGATTCAGCACCTTATTTTACATAAAATAATTCCTATAAGTCTACTCTCAAGAGTTGATAAAAGTACAAACGATTAAAATGTTTATATATCACATATTTAAATATCTATTATTCTCCATTTTACACGATCTCCTAAAAAGTTAAAGATAGGGCATTGCGGTTTTCACCAGTGAATTCGGCACCTCATTTTACATAAAATTAGTCCTATAAGTCTACTCTAAAGAGTTGATAAAGGTACAAACGAATAAAATGTTTATATATCACATTTTTAAATATTTATTATTTTCCATTTTACTCGATCTCCTAAACGGTTAAAGATAGGACATTGCGGTTTTGACCAGAGGATTCAGCACCTCATTTTACATAAAATAAGTCTTATAAGTCTACTCTCAAAAGTTTGTAAAGGTACAAACGAATAAAATGGTTATATATCTCATTTTTAAATATCTATTATTCTCCATTTTATTCGATGACCTAAACGGTCAAAGATAGGACATTGCGGTTTTCACTACTAGATTCAGCAGCTCATTTTACATAAAATAGGTCCTATAAATCAACTCTCAAAAGTTGATAAAGGTACAAACAAATAAAATGGTTATATATCACATTTTTAAATATCTATTATTCTCCATTTTACTCGATCACCAAAACGGTTAAAGATAGGACATTGCGGTTTTCAACAGTGGATTCAGCACCTCATTTTACATAAAATAAGTCTTATAAGTCTACTCTCAAAAGTTGATAAAGGTACAAACGAATAAAAGGTTTATATATCACATTTTTAAATATCTATTATTCTCCATTTTACTCGATGTCCTAAACGGTTAAAGATAGGACATAGCGGTTTTCACCAGTGGATTCAGCACCTCATTTTACATAAATTTAGTCCTATAAGTCTACTCTAAAGAGTTGATAAAGGTACAAACGAATAAAATGGTTATATATCACATTTTTAAATATATATTATTCTCCATTTTACTCTTTCTCTTAAACGGTTAAAGATAGGACATTGCGGTTTTGACCAGAGGATTCAGCACCTCATTTTACATAAAATAAGTCTTATAAGTCTACTCTCAAAAGTTTGTAAAGGTACAAACGAATAAAATGGTTATATATCACATTTTTAAATATCTATTATTCTCCATTTTATTCGATGACCTAAACGGTCAAAGATAGGACATTGCGGTTTTCACTACTAGATTCAGCAGCTCATTTTACATAAAATAGGTCCTATAAATCAACTCTCAAAAGTTGATAAAGGTAGAAACGAATAAAAGGTTTATATATCACATTTTTAAATATCTATTATTCTCCATTTTACTCGATGTCCTAAACGGTTAAAGATAGGACATTGCGGTTTTCACCAGTGGATTCAGCACCTCATTTTAAATAAAATAAGTCCTATAAGTCTACTCTCAAGAGTTGATAAAGGTACAAACGAATAAAATGTTTATATATCACATTTTTAAATATCTATTATTCACCATTTTACTCGATCACCAAATCGGTTAAAGATAGGACATTGCGGTTTTCACCAGTGGATTCAGCACCTCATTTTACATAAAATAAGTCTTATAAGTCTACTCTCAAAAGTTGATAAAGGTACAAACGAATAAAAGGTTTATATATCACATTTTTAAATATCTATTATTCTCCATTTTACTCGATGTCCTAAACGGTTAAAGATAGGACATAGCGGTTTTCACCAGTGGATTCAGCACCTCATTTTAAATAAAATAAGTCCAATAAGTCTACTCTCAAGAGTTGATAAAGGTACAAACGAATAAAATGTTTATATATCACATTTTTAAATATCTATTATTCTCCATTTTACTCGATCACCAAAACGGTTGAAGATAGGACATTGCGGTTTTCACCAGTGGATTCAGCACCTCATTTTACATAAAATAAGTTTTATAAGCCTACTCTCAAAAGTTGATATAGGTACAAACGAATAAAAGGTTTATATATCACATTTTTAAATATCTATTATTCTCCATTTTACTCGATCACCAAAACGGTTAAAGATTGGACATTGCGGTTTTCACCAGTGGATTCAGCACCTCATTTTACATAAAATAAGTCCTAAAAGTCTACTCTCAAAAGTTTGTAAAGGTACAAACGAATAAAATGGATATATATCTCATTTTTAAATATATATTATTCTCCATTTTACTCTTTCTCTTAAACGGTTAAAGATAGGACATTGCGGTTTTCACCAGTGGATTCAGCACCTCATTTTACATAAAATAAGTCCTATAAGTCTACTCTCAAAAGTTGGTAAAGGTACAAACCAATAAAATGTTTATATATCACATTTTTAAATATCTATTATTCTCCATTTTACTCGATCACCAATACGGTTAAAGATTGGACATTGCGGTTTTCACCAGTGGATTCAGCACCTCATTTTACATAAAATAAGTCCTATAAGTCTACTCTAAAGAGTTGATAAAGGTACAAACGAATAAAATGGTTATATATCACATTTTTAAATATCTATTATTCTCCATTTTATTCGATGACCTAACCGGTCAAAGATAGGACATTGCGGTTTTCACTACTAGATTCAGCAGCTCATTTTACATAAAATAGGTCCTATAAATCAACTCTCAAAAGTTGATCAAGGTACAAACGAATAAAATGGTTATATATCACATTTTTAAATATCTATTATTCTCCATTTTACTCGATGTTCTAAACGGTTGAAGATAAGACATTGCGGTTTTCACCAGTGGTTTCAGCACCTCATTTTAAATGAAATAAGTCCTATAAGTCTACTCTCAAGAGTTGATAAAGGTACAAACGAATAAAATGTTTATATATCACATTTTTAAATATCTATTATTCTCCATTTTACTCGATCACCAAAACGGTTAAAGATAGGACATTGCGGTTTTCACCAGTGGATTCAGCACCTCATTTTACATAAAATAAGTCTTATAAGTCTACTCTCAAAAGTTGATAAAGGTACAAACGAATAAAAGGTTTATATATCACATTTTTAAATATCTATTATTCTCCATTTTACTCGATGTCCTAAACGGTTAAAGATAGGACATAGCGGTTTTCACCAGTGGATTCAGCACCTCATTTTAAATAAAATAAGTCCTATAAGTCTACTCTCAAGAGTTGATAAAGGTACAAACGAATAAAATGTTTATATATCACATTTTTAAATATCTATTATTCTCCATTTTACTCGATCACCAAAACGGTTAAAGATAGGACATTGCGGTTTTCACAAGTGGATTCAGCACCTCATTTTACATAAAATAAGTTTTATAAGTCTACTCTCAAAAGTTGATATAGGTACAAACGAATAAAAGGTTTATATATCACATTTTTAAATATCAATTATTCTCCATTTTACTCGATGTCCTAAACGGTTAAAGATAGGACATAGCGGTTTTCACCAGTGGATTCAACACCTCATTTAAATAAAATAAGTCTTATAAGTCTACTCTCAAAAGTTGATAAAGGTACAAACGATTAAAAGGTTTATATATCACATTTTTAAATATCTATTATTCTCCATTTTACTCGATCTGCTAAACAGTTAATGATAGGACATTGCGGTTTTCACCAGTGGATTCAGCACCTTATTTTACATAAAATAATTCCTAAAAGTCTACTCTAAAGAGTTGATAAAGGTACAAACGAATAAAATGTTTATATATCACATTTTTAAATATCTATTACTCTCCATTTTACTCGATCTCCTAAACAGTTCAAGATAGGACATTGCGGTTTTCACCAGTGGATTCAGCACCTCATTTTAAATAAAATAAGTCCTATAAGTCTACTCTCAAGAGTTGATAAAGGTACAAACGAATAAAATGTTTATATATCACATTTTTAAATATCTATTATTCTCCATTTTACTCGATCACCAAAACGGTTAAAGATAGGACATTGCGGTTTTCACCAGTGGATTCAGCACCTCATTTTACATAAAATAAGTCTTATAAGTCTACTCTAAAGAGTTGATAAAGGTACAAACGAATAAAATGGTTATATATCACATTTTTAAATAAATATTATTCTTCATTTTACTCTTTCTCTTAAACGGTTAAAGATAGGACATTGCGGTTTTGACCAGAGGATTCAGCACCTCATTTTACATAAAATAAGTCCTATAAATCTACTCTCAAAAGTTTGTAAAGGTACAAACGAATCAAATGGTTATATATCTCATTTTTAAGTATATATTATTCTCCATTTTACTCTTTCTCTTAAACGGTTAAAGATAGGACATTGCGGTTTTCACCAGTGGATTCAGCACCTCATTTTACATAAAATAAGTCCTATAAGTCTACTCTCAAAAGTTGGTAAAGGTACAAACCAATAAAATGTTTATATATCACATTTTTAAATATCTATTATTCTCCATTTTACTCGATCACCAAAACGGTTAAAGATTGGACATTGCGGTTTTCACCAGTGGATTCAGCACCTCATTTTACATAAAATAAGTCCTATAAGTCTACTCTAAAGAGTTGATAAAGGTACAAACGAATAAAATGGTTATATATCACATTTTTAAATATCTATTATTCTCCATTTTATTCGATGACCTAACCGGTCAAAGATAGGACATTGCGGTTTTCACTACTAGATTCAGCAGCTCATTTTACATAAAATAGGTCCTATAAATCAACTCTCAAAAGTTGATCAAGGTACAAACGAATAAAATGGTTATATATCACATTTTTAAATATCTATTATTCTCCATTTTACTCGATGTCCTAAACGGTTGAAGATAGGACATTGCGGTTTTCACCAGTGGATTCAGCACCTCATTTTAAATGAAATAAGTCCTATAAGTCTACTCTCAAGAGTTGATAAAGGTACAAACGAATAAAATGTTTATATATCACATTTTTAAATATCTATTATTCTCCATTTTACTCGATCACCAAAACGGTTAAAGATAGGACATTGCGGTTTTCACCAGTGGATTCAGCACCTTATTTTACATAAAATAATTCCTATAAGTCTACTCTCAAGAGTTGATAAAAGTACAAACGAATAAAATGTTTATATATCACATATTTAAATATCTATTATTCTCCATTTTACACGATCTCCTAAAAAGTTAATGATAGGGCATTGCGGTTTTCACCAGTGAATTCGGCACCCCATTCTACATAAAATTAGTCCTATAAGTCTACTCTAAAGAGTTGATAAAGGTACAAACGAATAAAATGTTTATATATCACTATTTTAAATATTTATTATTTTCAATTTTACTCGATCTCCTAAACGGTTAAAGATAGGACATTGCGGTTTTCACCAGTAAATTCAGCACTTCATTTTAAATAAAATAAGTCCTAAAAGTCTACTCTCAAGAGTTGATAAAGGTACAAACGAATGAAATGTTTATATATCACATTTTTAAATATCTATTATTCTCCATTTCACTCGATGTCCTAAACGGTTAAAGATAGGACATTGCGGTTTTCACCAGTGGATTCAGCACCTCATTTTACATTAAATAAGTCTTATAAGTCTACTCTAAAGAGTTGATAAAGGTACAAACGAATAAAATGTTTATATATGACATTTTTAAATATCTATTATTCTCCATTTTACTCGATCTCCTAAACGGTTAAAGCTAGGACATTGCGGTTTTCACCAGTGAATTCGGCACCTCATTTTACATAAAATTAGTCCTATAAGTCTACTCTAAAGAGTTGATAAAGGTGCAAACGAATAAAATGTTTATATATCACATTTTTAAATATTTATTATTTTCCATTTTACTCGATCTCCTAAACGGTTGAAGATAGGACATTGCGGTTTTGACCAGAGGATTCAGCACCTCATTTTACATAAAATAAGTCCTATAAATCTACTCTCAAAAGTTTGTAAAGGTACAAACGAATCAAATGGTTATATATCTCATTTTTAAGTATATATTATTCTCCATTTTACTCTTTCTCTTAAACGGTTAAAGATAGGACATTGCGGTTTTCACCAGTGGATTCAGCACCTCATTTTACATAAAATAAGTCCTATAAGTCTACTCTCAAAAGTTGGTAAAGGTACAAACCAATAAAATGTTTATATATCACATTTTTAAATATCTATTATTCTCCATTTTACTCGATCACCAAAACGGTTAAAGATTGGACATTGCGGTTTTCACCAGTGGATTCAGCACCTCATTTTACATAAAATAAGTCCTATAAGTCTACTCTAAAGAGTTGATAAAGGTACAAACGAATAAAATGGTTATATATCACATTTTTAAATATCTATTATTCTCCATTTTATTCGATGACCTAACCGGTCAAAGATAGGACATTGCGGTTTTCACTACTAGATTCAGCAGCTCATTTTACATAAAATAGGTCCTATAAATCAACTCTCAAAAGTTGATCAAGGTACAAACGAATAAAATGGTTATATATCACATTTTTAAATATCTATTATTCTCCATTTTACTCGATGTCCTAAACGGTTGAAGATAGGACATTGCGGTTTTCACCAGTGGATTCAGCACCTCATTTTAAATGAAATAAGTCCTATAAGTCTACTCTCAAGAGTTGATAAAGGTACAAACGAATAAAATGTTTATATATCACATTTTTAAATATCTATTATTCTCCATTTTACTCGATCACCAAAACGGTTAAAGATAGGACATTGCGGTTTTCACCAGTGGATTCAGCACCTTATTTTACATAAAATAATTCCTATAAGTCTACTCTCAAGAGTTGATAAAAGTACAAACGAATAAAATGTTTATATATCACATATTTAAATATCTATTATTCTCCATTTTACACGATCTCCTAAAAAGTTAATGATAGGGCATTGCGGTTTTCACCAGTGAATTCGGCACCCCATTCTACATAAAATTAGTCCTATAAGTCTACTCTAAAGAGTTGATAAAGGTACAAACGAATAAAATGTTTATATATCACTATTTTAAATATTTATTATTTTCAATTTTACTCGATCTCCTAAACGGTTAAAGATAGGACATTGCGGTTTTCACCAGTAAATTCAGCACTTCATTTTAAATAAAATAAGTCCTAAAAGTCTACTCTCAAGAGTTGATAAAGGTACAAACGAATGAAATGTTTATATATCACATTTTTAAATATCTATTATTCTCCATTTCACTCGATGTCCTAAACGGTTAAAGATAGGACATTGCGGTTTTCACCAGTGGATTCAGCACCTCATTTTACATTAAATAAGTCTTATAAGTCTACTCTAAAGAGTTGATAAAGGTACAAACGAATAAAATGTTTATATATGACATTTTTAAATATCTATTATTCTCCATTTTACTCGATCTCCTAAACGGTTAAAGCTAGGACATTGCGGTTTTCACCAGTGAATTCGGCACCTCATTTTACATAAAATTAGTCCTATAAGTCTACTCTAAAGAGTTGATAAAGGTGCAAACGAATAAAATGTTTATATATCACATTTTTAAATATTTATTATTTTCCATTTTACTCGATCTCCTAAACGGTTGAAGATAGGACATTGCGGTTTTCACCAGTGGATTCAGCACCTCATTTTAAATAAAATAAGTCCTATAAGTCTACTCTCAAGAGTTGATTAAGGTACAAACGAATAAAATGTTTATATATCACATTTTTAAATATCTATTATTTTCCATTTCACTCGATGTCCTAAACGGTTAAAGAAAGGACATTGCGGTTTTCACCAGTGGATTCAGCACCTCATTTTACATAAAATAAGTCTTATAAGTCTACTCTAAAGAGTTGATAAAGGTACAAACGAATAAAATCTTTATATATGACATTATTAAATATCTATTATTCTCCATTTTACTCGATCTCCTAAACGGTTAAAGATAGGACATTGCAGTTTTCACCAGTGGATTCAGCACCTTATTTTACATAAAATAAGTCTTATAAGTCTACTCTCAAAAGTTTGTAAAGGTACAAACGAATAAAATAAATATATATCTCATTTTTAAATATATATTATTCTCCATTTTACTCGATCTCCTAAACGGTTAAAGAAAGGACATTGCGGTTTTCACCAGTGGATTCAGCACCTCATTTTACATAAAATAAGTCTTATAAGTCTACTCTAAAGAGTTGATAAAGGTACAAACGAATAAAATGTTTATATATGACATTATTAAATATCTATTATTCTCCATTTTACTCGATCTCCTAAACGGTTAAAGATAGTACATTGCGGTTTTCACCAGAGGATTCAGCACCTCATTTTACATAAAATAAGTCCTATAAATCTACTCTCAAAAGTTTGTAAAGGTACAAACGAATAAAATGGACATATATCTCATTTTTAAATATATATTATTCTCCATTTTACTCTTTCTCTTAAACGGTTAAAGATAGGACATTGCGGTTTTCAGCAGTGGATTCAGCACCTCATTTTACATAAAATAAGTCCTATAAGTCTACTCTCAAAAGTTGGTAAAGGTACAAACCAATAAAATGTTTATATATCACATTTTTAAATATCTATTATTCTCCATTTTACTCGATCACCAAAACGGTTAAAGATTGGACATTGCGGTTTTCACCAGTGGATTCAGCACCTCATTTTACATAAAATAAGTCCTATAAGTCTACTCTAAAGAGTTGATAAAGGTACAAACGAATAAAATGGTTATATATCACATTTTTAAATATCTATTATTCTCCATTTTATTCGATGACCTAACCGGTCAAAGATAGGACATTGCGGTTTTCACTACTAGATTCAGCAGCTCATTTTACATAAAATAGGTCCTATAAATCAACTCTCAAAAGTTGATAAAGGTACAAACGAATAAAATGGTTATATATCACATTTTTAAATATCTATTATTCTCCATTTTACTCGATGTCCTAAACGGTTGAAGATAGGACATTGCGGTTTTCACCAGTGGATTCAGCACCTCATTTTAAATGAAATAAGTCCTATAAGTCTACTCTCAAGAGTTGATAAAGGTACAAACGAATAAAATGTTTATATATCACATTTTTAAATATCTATTATTCTCCATTTTACTCGATCACCAAAACGGTTAAAGATAGGACATTGCGGTTTTCACCAGTGGATTCAGCACCTCATTTTACATAAAATAAGTCTTATAAGTCTACTCTCAAAAGTTGATAAAGGTACAAACGAATAAAAGGTTTATATATCACATTTTTAAATATCTATTATTCTCCATTTTACTCGATGTCCTAAACGGTTAAAGATAGGACATAGCGGTTTTCACCAGTGGATTCAGACCTCATTTTAAATAAAATAAGTCCTATAAGTCTACTCTCAAGAGTTGATAAAGGTACAAACGAATAAAATGTTTATATATCACATTTTTAAATATCTATTATTCTCCATTTTACTCGATCACCAAAACGGTTAAAGATAAGACATTGCGGTTTTCACCAGTGGATTCAGCACCTCATTTTACATAAAATAAGTTTTATAAGTCTACTCTCAAAAGTTGATATAGGTACAAACGAATAAAAGGTTTATATATCACATTTTTAAATATCAATTATTCTCCATTTTACTCGATGTCCTAAACGGTTAAAGATAGGACATAGCGGTTTTCACCAGTGGATTCAACACCTCATTTAAATAAAATAAGTCTTATAAGTCTACTCTCAAAAGTTGATAAAGGTACAAACGATTAAAAGGTTTATATATCACATTTTTAAACATCTATTATTCTCCATTTTACTCGATCTGCTAAACAGTTAATGATAGGACATTGCGGTTTTCACCAGTGGATTCAGCACCTTATTTTACATAAAATAATTCCTAAAAGTCTACTCTAAAGAGTTGATAAAGGTACAAACGAATAAAATGTTTATATATCACATTTTTAAATATCTATTACTCTCCATTTTACTCGATCTCCTAAACAGTTCAAGATAGGACATTGCGGTTTTCAACAGTGGATTCAGCACCTCATTTTACATAAAATAAGTCTTATAAGTCTACTCTCAAAAGTTGATAAAGGTACAAACGAATAAAAGGTTTATATATGACATTTTTAAATATCTATTATTCTCCATTTTACTCGATCTCCTAAACGGTTAAAGATAGGACATTGCAGTTTTCACCAGTGGATTCAGCACCTTATTTTACATAAAATAAGTCTTATAAGTCTACTCTCAAAAGTTGATAAAGGTACAAACGTATAAAAGGTTTATATATCACATTTTTAAATATCTATTATTCTCCATTTTACTCGATGTCCTAAACGGTTAAAGATAGGACATAGCGGTTTTCACCAGTGGATTCAGCACCTCATTTTACATAAATTTAGTCCTATAAGTCTACTCTAAAGAGTTGATAAAGGTACAAACGAATAAAATGGTTATATATCACATTTTTAAATATATATTATTCTCCATTTTACTCTTTCTCTTAAACGGTTAAAGATAGGACATTGCGGTTTTGACCAGAGGATTCAGCACCTCATTTTACATAAAATAAGTCTTATAAGTCTACTCTCAAAAGTTTGTAAAGGTACAAACGAATAAAATGGTTATATATCTCATTTTTAAATATATATTATTCTCCATTTTACTCTTTCTCTTAAACGGTTAAAGATAGGACATTGCGGTTTTCACCAGTGGATTCAGCACCTCATTTTACATAAAATAAGTCCTATACGTCTACTCAAAAGAGTTGATAAAGGTGCAAACGAATAAAATGGTTATATATCACATTTTTAAATATCTATTATTCTCCATTTTATTCGATGACCTAAACGGTCAAAGATAGGACATTGCGGATTTCACTACTAGATTCAGCAGCTCATTTTACATAAAATAGGTCCTATAAATCAACTCTCAAAAGTTGATAAAGGTACAAACAAATAAAATGGTTATATATCACATTTTTAAATATCTATTATTCTCCATTTTACTCGATCACCAAAACGGTTAAAGATAGGACATTGCGGTTTTCAACAGTGGATTCAGCACCTCATTTTACATAAAATAAGTCTTATAAGTCTACTCTCAAAAGTTGATAAAGGTACAAACAAATAAAATGGTTATATATCACATTTTTAAATATCTATTATTCTCCATTTTACTCGATCTCCTAAACGGTTAAAGATAGGACGTTGCGGTTTTCACCAGTGAATTCAGCACTTCATTTTAAATAAAATAAGTCCTAAAAGTCTACTCTCAAGAGTTGATAAAGGTACAAACGAATGAAATGTTTATATATCACATTTTTAAATATCTATTATTCTCCATTTCACTCGATGTCCTAAACGGTTAAAGATAGGACATTGCGGTTTTCACCAGTGGATTCAGCACCTCATTTTACATTAAATAAGTCTTATAAGTCTACTCTAAAGAGTTGATAAAGGTACAAACGAATAAAATGTTTATATATGACATTTTTAAATATCTATTATTCTCCATTTTACTCGATCTCCTAAACGGTTAAAGATAGGACATTGCGGTTTTCACCAGTGAATTCGGCACCTCATTTTACATAAAATTAGTCCTATAAGTCTACTCTAAAGAGTTGATAAAGGTGCAAACGAATAAAATGTTTATATATCACATTTTTAAATATTTATTATTTTCCATTTTACTCGATCTCCTAAACGGTTAAAGATAGGACATTGCGGTTTTCACCAGTGGATTCAGCACCTCATTTTAAATAAAATAAGTCCTATAAGTCTACTCTCAAGAGTTGATTAAGGTACAAACGAATAAAATGTTTATATATCACATTTTTAAATATCTATTATTTTCCATTTCACTCGATGTCCTAAACGGTTAAAGAAAGGACATTGCGGTTTTCACCAGTGGATTCAGCACCTCATTTTACATAAAATAAGTCTTATAAGTCTACTCTAAAGAGTTGATAAAGGTACAAACGAATAAAATGTTTATATATGACATTATTAAATATCTATTATTCTCCATTTTACTCGATCTCCTAAACGGTTAAAGATAGTACATTGCGGTTTTCACCAGAGGATTCAGCACCTCATTTTACATAAAATAAGTCCTATAAATCTACTCTCAAAAGTTTGTAAAGGTACAAACGAATAAAATGGATATATATCTCATTTTTAAATATATATTATTCTCCATTTTACTCTTTCTCTTAAACGGTTAAAGATAGGACATTGCGGTTTTCACCAGTGGATTCAGCACCTCATTTTACATAAAATAAGTCCTATAAGTCTACTCTCAAAAGTTGGTAAAGGTACAAACCAATAAAATGTTTATATATCACATTTTTAAATATCTATTATTCTCCATTTTACTCGATCACCAAAACGGTTAAAGATTGGACATTGCGGTTTTCACCAGTGGATTCAGCACCTCATTTTACATAAAATAAGTCCTATAAGTCTACTCTAAAGAGTTGATAAAGGTACAAACGAATAAAATGGTTATATATCACATTTTTAAATATCTATTATTCTCCATTTTACTCGATGTCCTAAACGGTTGAAGATAGGACATTGCGGTTTTCACCAGTGGATTCAGCACCTCATTTTAAATGAAATAAGTCCTATAAGTCTACTCTCAAGAGTTGATAAAGGTACAAACGAATAAAATGTTTATATATCACATTTTTAAATATCTATTATACTCCATTTTACTCGATCACCAAAACGGTTAAAGATAGGACATTGCGGTTTTCACCAGTGGATTCAGCACCTCATTTTACATAAAATAAGTCTTATAAGTCTACTCTCAAAAGTTGATAAAGGTACAAACGAATAAAAGGTTTATATATCACATTTTTAAATATCTATTATTCTCCATTTTACTCGATGTCCTAAACGGTTAAAGATAGGACATAGCGGTTTTCACCAGTGGATTCAGACCTCATTTTAAATAAAATAAGTCCTATAAGTCTACTCTCAAGAGTTGATAAAGGTACAAACGAATAAAATGTTTATATATCACATTTTTAAATATCTATTATTCTCCATTTTACTCGATCACCAAAACGGTTAAAGATAGGACATTGCGGTTTTCACCAGTGGATTCAGCACCTCATTTTACATAAAATAAGTTTTATAAGTCTACTCTCAAAAGTTGATATAGGTACAAACGAATAAAAGGTTTATATATCACATTTTTAAATATCAATTATTCTCCATTTTACTCGATGTCCTAAACGGTTAAAGATAGGACATAGCGGTTTTCACCAGTGGATTCAACACCTCATTTAAATAAAATAAGTCTTATAAGTCTACTCTCAAAAGTTGATAAAGGTACAAACGATTAAAAGGTTTATATATCACATTTTTAAATATCTATTATTCTCCATTTTACTCGATCTCCTAAACGGTTAAAGATAGTACATTGCGGTTTTCACCAGAGGATTCAGCACCTCATTTTACATAAAATAAGTCCTATAAATCTACTCTCAAAAGTTTGTAAAGGTACAAACGAATAAAATGGATATATATCTCATTTTTAAATATATATTATTCTCCATTTTACTCTTTCTCTTAAACGGTTAAAGATAGGACATTGCGGTTTTCACCAGTGGATTCAGCACCTCATTTTACATAAAATAAGTTTTATAAGTCTACTCTCAAAAGTTGATATAGGTACAAACGAATAAAAGGTTTATATATCACATTTTTAAATATCAATTATTCTCCATTTTACTCGATGTCCTAAACGGTTAAAGATAGGACATAGCGGTTTTCACCAGTGGATTCAACACCTCATTTAAATAAAATAAGTCTTATAAGTCTACTCTCAAAAGTTGATAAAGGTACAAACGATTAAAAGGTTTATATATCACATTTTTAAATATCTATTATTCTCCATTTTACTCGATCTCCTAAACGGTTAAAGATAGTACATTGCGGTTTTCACCAGAGGATTCAGCACCTCATTTTACATAAAATAAGTCCTATAAATCTACTCTCAAAAGTTTGTAAAGGTACAAACGAATAAAATGGATATATATCTCATTTTTAAATATATATTATTCTCCATTTTACTCTTTCTCTTAAACGGTTAAAGATAGGACATTGCGGTTTTCACCAGTGGATTCAGCACCTCATTTTACATAAAATAAGTCCTATAAGTCTACTCTCAAAAGTTGGTAAAGGTACAAACCAATAAAATGTTTATATATCACATTTTTAAATATCTATTATTCTCCATTTTACTCGATCACCAAAACGGTTAAAGATTGGACATTGCGGTTTTCACCAGTGGATTCAGCACCTCATTTTACATAAAATAAGTCCTATAAGTCTACTCTAAAGAGTTGATAAAGGTACAAACGAATAAAATGGTTATATATCACATTTTTAAATATCTATTATTCTCCATTTTACTCGATGTCCTAAACGGTTGAAGATAGGACATTGCGGTTTTCACCAGTGGATTCAGCACCTCATTTTAAATGAAATAAGTCCTATAAGTCTACTCTCAAGAGTTGATAAAGGTACAAACGAATAAAATGTTTATATATCACATTTTTAAATATCTATTATACTCCATTTTACTCGATCACCAAAACGGTTAAAGATAGGACATTGCGGTTTTCACCAGTGGATTCAGCACCTCATTTTACATAAAATAAGTCTTATAAGTCTACTCTCAAAAGTTGATAAAGGTACAAACGAATAAAAGGTTTATATATCACATTTTTAAATATCTATTATTCTCCATTTTACTCGATGTCCTAAACGGTTAAAGATAGGACATAGCGGTTTTCACCAGTGGATTCAGACCTCATTTTAAATAAAATAAGTCCTATAAGTCTACTCTCAAGAGTTGATAAAGGTACAAACGAATAAAATGTTTATATATCACATTTTTAAATATCTATTATTCTCCATTTTACTCGATCACCAAAACGGTTAAAGATAGGACATTGCGGTTTTCACCAGTGGATTCAGCACCTCATTTTACATAAAATAAGTTTTATAAGTCTACTCTCAAAAGTTGATATAGGTACAAACGAATAAAAGGTTTATATATCACATTTTTAAATATCAATTATTCTCCATTTTACTCGATGTCCTAAACGGTTAAAGATAGGACATAGCGGTTTTCACCAGTGGATTCAACACCTCATTTAAATAAAATAAGTCTTATAAGTCTACTCTCAAAAGTTGATAAAGGTACAAACGATTAAAAGGTTTATATATCACATTTTTAAATATCTATTATTCTCCATTTTACTCGATCTGCTAAACAGTTAATGATAGGACATTGCGGTTTTCACCAGTGGATTCAGCACCTTATTTTACATAAAATAATTCCTAAAAGTCTACTCTAAAGAGTTGATAAAGGTACAAACGAATAAAATGTTTATATATCACATTTTTAAATATCTATTACTCTCCATTTTACTCGATCTCCTAAACAGTTCAAGATAGGACATTGCGGTTTTGACCAGAGGATTCAGCACCTCATTTTACATAAAATAAGTCTTATAAGTCTACTCTCAAAAGTTTGTAAAGGTACAAACGAATAAAATGGTTATATATCTCATTTTTAAATATATATTATTCTCCATTTTACTCTTTCTCTTAAACGGTTAAAGATAGGACATTGCGGTTTTCACCAGTGGATTCAGCACCTCATTTTACATAAAATAAGTCCTATACGTCTACTCTAAAGTGTTGATAAAGGTACAAACGAATAAAATGGTTATATATCACATTTTTAAATATCTATTATTCTCCATTTTATTCGATGACCTAAACGGTCAAAGATAGGACATTGCGGTTTTCACTACTAGATTCAGCAGCTCATTTTACATAAAATAGGTCCTATAAATCAACTCTCAAAAGTTGATAAAGGTAGAAACGAATAAAATGGTTATATATCACATTTTTAAATATCTATTATTCTCCATTTTACTCGATGTCCTAAACGGTTAAAGATAGGACATTGCGGTTTTCACCAGTGGATTCAGCACCTCATTTTAAATAAAATAAGTCCTATAAGTCTACTCTCAAGAGTTGATAAAGGTACAAACGAATAAAATGTTTATATATCACATTTTTAAATATCTATTATTCACCATTTTACTCGATCACCAAATCGGTTAAAGATAGGACATTGCGGTTTTCACCAGTGGATTCAGCACCTCATTTTACATAAAATAAGTCTTATAAGTCTACTCTCAAAAGTTGATAAAGGTACAAACGAATAAAAGGTTTATATATCACATTTTTAAATATCTATTATTCTCCATTTTACTCGATGTCCTAAACGGTTAAAGATAGGACATAGCGGTTTTCACCAGTGGATTCAGCACCTCATTTTAAATAAAATAAGTCCTATAAGTCTACTCTCAAGAGTTGATAAAGGTACAAACGAATAAAATGTTTATATATCACATTTTTAAATATCTATTATTCTCCATTTTACTCGATCACCAAAACGGTTGAAGATAAGACATTGCGGTTTTCACCAGTGGATTCAGCACCTCATTTTACATAAAATAAGTTTTATAAGCCTACTCTCAAAAGTTGATATAGGTACAAACGAATAAAAGGTTTATATATCACATTTTTAAATATCTATTATTCTCCATTTTACTCGATCACCAAAACGGTTAAAGATTGGACATTGCGGTTTTCACCAGTGGATTCAGCACCTCATTTTACATAAAATAAGTCCTAAAAGTCTACTCTCAAAAGTTTGTAAAGGTACAAACGAATAAAATGGATATATATCTCATTTTTAAATATATATTATTCTCCATTTTACTCTTTCTCTTAAACGGTTAAAGATAGGACATTGCGGTTTTCACCAGTGGATTCAGCACCTCATTTTACATAAAATAAGTCCTATAAGTCTACTCTCAAAAGTTGGTAAAGGTACAAACCAATAAAATGTTTATATATCACATTTTTAAATATCTATTATTCTCCATTTTACTCGATCACCAAAACGGTTAAAGATTGGACATTGCGGTTTTTTCACCAGTGGATTCAGCACCTCATTTTACATAAAATAAGTCCTATAAGTCTACTCTAAAGAGTTGATAAAGGTACAAACGAATAAAATGGTTATATATCACATTTTTAAATATCTATTATTCTCCATTTTATTCGATGACCTAAACGGTCAAAGATAGGACATTGCGGTTTTCACTACTAGATTCAGCAGCTCATTTTACAAAAAATAGGTCCTATAAATCAACTCTCAAAAGTTGATAAAGGTACAAACGAATAAAATGGTTATATATCACATTTTTAAATATCTATTATTCTCCATTTTACTCGATGTTCTAAACGGTTGAAGATAGGACATTGCGGTTTTCACCAGTGGTTTCAGCACCTCATTTTAAATGAAATAAGTCCTATAAGTCTACTCTCAAGAGTTGATAAAGGTACAAACGAATAAAATGTTTATATATCACATTTTTAAATATCTATTATTCTCCATTTTACTCGATCTCCAAAACGGTTAAAGATAGGACATTGCGGTTTTCACCAGTGGATTCAGCACCTCATTTTACATAAAATAAGTCTTATAAGTCTACTCTCAAAAGTTTGTAAAGGTACAAACGAATAAAATGTTTATATATGACATTTTTAAATATCTATTATTCTCCATTTTACTCGATCTCCTAAACGGTTAAAGATAGGACATTGCGGTTTTCACCAGTGGATTCAGCGCCTCATTTTACATAAAATAAGTCTTATAAGTCAACTCTAAAGAGTTGATAAAGGTACAAACGAATAAAATGTTTATTTATGACATTTTTAAATATCTATTATTCTCCATTTTATTCGATGACCTAAACGGTCAAAGATAGGACATTGCGGTTTTCACTACTAGATTCAGCAGCTCATTTTACATAAAATAGGTCCTAAAAATCAACTCTCAAAAGTTGATAAAGGTACAAACGAATAAAATGGTTATATATCACATTTTTAAATATCTATTATTCTCCATTTTACTCGATGTCCTAAACGGTTAAAGATAGGACATTGCGGTTTTCACCAGTGGATTCAGCACCTCATTTTAAATAAAATAAGTCGTATAAGTCTACTCTCAAGAGTTGATATAGGTACAAACGAATAAAATGTTTATATATCACATTTTTAAATATCTATTATTCTCCATTTTACTCGATCTCCTAAATGGTTAAAGATAGGACATTGCGGTTTTCATCAGTGGATTCAGCACCTCATTTTACATTAAATAAGTCCTATAAGTCTACTCTCAAGTGTTGATAAAGGTACAAACGAATAAAATGTATATATAACACATTTTTAAATATCTATTGTTTTCCATTTTACTCGATCTCATAAACGGTTAAAGATAGGACAATGCGGTTTTCACCAGTGGATTCAGCACCTCATTCTACATTAAATAAGTCCTATAAGTCTACTCTCAAGTGTTGATAAAGGTACAAACGAATAAAACGTTTATATAACACATTTTTAAATATCTATTATTCTCCATTTTACTCGATCTCCTAAATGGTTTAAGATAGGACATTGCGGTTTTCACCATTGGTTTCGGCACCTCATTTTACATAAATTTAGTCCTATAAGTCTACTCTAAAGAGTTGATAAAGGTACAAACGAATAAAATGGTTATATATCACATTTTTAAATAAATATTATTCTTCATTTTACTCTTTCTCTTAAACGGTTAAAGATAGGACATTGCGGTTTTGACCAGAGGATTCAGCACCTCATTTTACATAAAATAAGTCCTATAAATCTACTCTCAAAAGTTTGTAAAGGTACAAACGAATAAAATGGATATATATCTCATTTTTAAATATATATTATTCTCCATTTTACTCTTTCTCTTAAACGGTTAAAGATAGGACATTGCGGTTTTCACCAGTGGATTCAGCACCTCATTTTACATAAAATAAGTCCTATAAGTCTACTCTCAAAAGTTGGTAAAGGTACAAACCAATAAAATGTTTATATATCACATTTTTAAATATCTATTATTCTCCATTTTACTCGATCACCAAAACGGTTAAAGATTGGACATTGCGGTTTTCACCAGTGGATTCAGCACCTCATTTTACATAAAATAAGTCCTATAAGTCTACTCTAAAGAGTTGATAAAGGTACAAACGAATAAAATGGTTATATATCAAATTTTTAAATATCTATTATTCTCCATTTTATTCGATGACGTAACCGGTCAAAGATAGGACATTGCGGTTTTCACTACTAGATTCAGCAGCTCATTTTACATAAAATAGGTCCTATAAATCAACTCTCAAAAGTTGATAAAGGTACAAACGAATAAAATGGTTATATATCACATTTTTAAATATCTATTATTCTCCATTTTACTCGATGTCCTAAACGGTTGAAGATAGGACATTGCGGTTTTCACCAGTGGATTCAGCACCTCATTTTAAATGAAATAAGTCCTATAAGTCTACTCTCAAGAGTTGATAAAGGTACAAACGAATAAAATGTTTATATATCACATTTTTAAATATCTATTATTCTCCATTTTACTCGATCACCAAAACGGTTAAAGATAGGACATTGCGGTTTTCACCAGTGGATTCAGCACCTCATTTTACATAAAATAAGTCTTATAAGTCTACTCTCAAAAGTTGATAAAGGTACAAACGAATAAAAGGTTTATATATCACATTTTTAAATATCTATTATTCTCCATTTTACTCGATGTCCTAAACGGTTAAAGATAGGACATAGCGGTTTTCACCAGTGGATTCAGCACCTCATTTTAAATAAAATAAGTCCTATAAGTCTACTCTCAAGAGTTGATAAAGGTACAAACGAATAAAATGTTTATATATCACATTTTTAAATATCTATTATTCTCCATTTTACTCGATCACCAAAACGGTTAAAGATAGGACATTGCGGTTTTCACAAGTGGATTCAGCACCTCATTTTACATAAAATAAGTTTTATAAGTCTACTCTCAAAAGTTGATATAGGTACAAACGAATAAAAGGTTTATATATCACATTTTTAAATATCAATTATTCTCCATTTTACTCGATGTCCTAAACGGTTAAAGATAGGACATAGCGGTTTTCACCAGTGGATTCAACACCTCATTTAAATAAAATAAGTCTTATAAGTCTACTCTCAAAAGTTGATAAAGGTACAAACGATTAAAAGGTTTATATATCACATTTTTAAATATCTATTATTCTCCATTTTACTCGATCTGCTAAACAGTTAATGATAGGACATTGCGGTTTTCACCAGTGGATTCAGCACCTTATTTTACATAAAATAATTCCTAAAAGTCTACTCTAAAGAGTTGATAAAGGTACAAACGAATAAAATGTTTATATATCACATTTTTAAATATCTATTACTCTCCATTTTACTCGATCTCCTAAACAGTTCAAGATAGGACATTGCGGTTTTCACCAGTGGATTCAGCACCTTATTTTAAATAAAATAAGTCCTATAAGTCTACTCTCAAGAGTTGATAAAGGTACAAACGAATAAAATGTTTATATATCACATTTTTAAATATCTATTATTCTCCATTTTACTCGATCACCAAAACGGTTAAAGATATTCAGCACCTCATTTTACATAAAATAAGTCCTATAAGTCTACTCTAAAGAGTTGATAAAGGTACAAACGAAAAAAATGTTAATACATCACATTCTTAAATATTTATTATTTTCCATTTTACTCGATCTCCTAAACGGTTAAAGATAGGACATTGCGGTTTTCACCAGTGGGTTCAGCACCTCATTTTACATAAAATAAGTCCTATAAGTCTACTCTCAAAAGTTGGTAAAGGTACAAACGAATAAAATGTTTATATATGACATTTTTAAATATCTATTATTCTATATTTTACTCGATCTCCTAAACGGTTAAAGATAGGACATTGCAGTTTTCACCAGTGGATTCAGCACCTCATTTTACATAAAATAAGTCCTATAAGTCTACTCTAAAGAGTTGATAAAGGTACAAACGAATAAAATGGTTATATATCACATTTTTAAATATCTATTATTCTATATTTTACTCGATCTCCTAAACGGTTAAAGATAGGACATTGCAGTTTTCACCAGTGGATTCAGCACCTCATTTTACATAAAATAAGTCCTATAAGTCTACTCTAAAGAGTTGATAAAGGTACAAACGAATAAAATGGTTATATATCACATTTTTAAATATCTATTATTCTCCATTTTATTCGATGACCTAAACGGTCAAAGATAGGACATTGCGGTTTTCACTACTAGATTCAGCAGCTCATTTTACATAAAATAGGTCCTATAAATCAACTCTCAAAAGTTGATAAAGGTACAAACGAATAAAATGGTTATATATCACATTTTTAAATATCTATTATTCTCCATTTTACTCGATGTCCTAAACGGTTAAAGATAGGACATTGCGGTTTTCACCAGTGGATTCAACACCTCATTTAAATAAAATAAGTCTTAAAAGTCTACTCTCAAAAGTTGATAAAGGTACAAACGAATAAAAGGTTTATATATCACATTTTTAAATATCTATTATTCTCCATTTTACTCGATCTGCTAAACAGTTAATGATAGGACATTGCGGTTTTCACCAGTGGATTCAGCACCTTATTTTACATAAAATAATTCCTATAAGTCTACTCTCAAGAGTTGATAAAAGTACAAACGAATAAAATGTTTATATATCACATATTTAAATATCTATTATTCTCCATTTTACACGATCTCCTAAAAAGTTAATGATAGGGCATTGCGGTATTCACCAGTGAATTCGGCACCCCATTCTACATAAAATTAGTCCTATAAGTCTACTCTAAAGAGTTGATAAAGGTACAAACGAATAAAATGTTTATATATCACTATTTTAAATATTTATTATTTTCAATTTTACTCGATCTCCTAAACGGTTAAAGATAGGACATTGCGGTTTTCACCAGTGGATTCAGCACTTCATTTTAAATAAAATAAGTCCTAAAAGTCTACTCTCAAGAGTTGATAAAGGTACAAACGAATGAAATGTTTATATATCACATTTTTAAATATCTATTATTCTCCATTTCACTCGATGTCCTAAACGGTTAAAGATAGGACATTGCGGTTTTCACCAGTGGATTCAGCACCTCATTTTACATTAAATAAGTCTTATAAGTCTACTCTAAAGAGTTGATAAAGGTACAAACGAATAAAATGTTTATATATGACATTTTTAAATATCTATTATTCTCCATTTTACTCGATCTCCTAAACGTTTAAAGATAGGACATTGCGGTTTTCACCAGTGAATTCGGCACCTCATTTTACATAAAATTAGTCCTATAAGTCTACTCTAAAGAGTTGATAAAGGTGCAAACGAATAAAATGTTTATATATCACATTTTTAAATATTTATTATTTTCCATTTTACTCGATCTCCTAAACGGTTAAAGATAGGACATTGCGGTTTTCACCAGTGGATTCAGCACCTCATTTTAAATAAAATAAGTCCTATAAGTCTACTCTCAAGAGTTGATTAAGGTACAAACGAATAAAATGTTTATATATCACATTTTTAAATATCTATTGTTTTCCATTTCACTCGATGTCCTAAACGGTTAAAGAAAGGACATTGCGGTTTTCACCAGTGGATTCAGCACCTCATTTTACATAAAATAAGTCTTATAAGTCTACTCTAAAGAGTTGATAAAGGTATAAACGAATAAAATGTTTATATATGACATTATTAAATATCTATTATTCTCCATTTTACTCGATCTCCTAAACGGTTAAAGATAGGACATTGCAGTTTTCACCAGTGGATTCAGCACCTTATTTTACATAAAATAAGTCTTATAAGTCTACTCTCAAAAGTTTGTAAAGGTACAAACGAATAAAATGGATATATATCTCATTTTTAAATATATATTATTCTCCATTTTACTCGATCTCCTAAACGGTTAAAGAAAGGACATTGCGGTTTTCACCAGTGGATTCAGCACCTCATTTTACATAAAATAAGTCTTATAAGTCTACTCTAAAGAGTTGATAAAGGTACAAACGAATAAAATGTTTATATATGACATTATTAAATATCTATTATTCTCCATTTTACTCGATCTCCTAAACGGTTAAAGATAGTACATTGCGGTTTTCACCAGAGGATTCAGCACCTCATTTTACATAAAATAAGTCCTATAAATCTACTCTCAAAAGTTTGTAAAGGTACAAACGAATAAAATGGATATATATCTCATTTTTAAATATATATTATTCTCCATTTTACTCTTTCTCTTAAACGGTTAAAGATAGGACATTGCGGTTTTCACCAGTGGATTCAGCACCTCATTTTACATAAAATAAGTCCTATAAGTCTACTCTCAAAAGTTGGTAAAGGTACAAACCAATAAAATGTTTATATATCACATTTTTAAATATCTATTATTCTCCATTTTACTCGATCACCAAAACGGTTAAAGATTGGACATTGCGGTTTTCACCAGTGGATTCAGCACCTCATTTTACATAAAATAAGTCCTATAAGTCTACTCTAAAGAGTTGAGAAAGGTACAAACGAATAAAATGGTTATATATCACATTTTTAAATATCTATTATTCTCCATTTTATTCGATGACCTAACCGGTCAAAGATAGGACATTGCGGTTTTCACTACTAGATTCAGCAGCTCATTTTACATAAAATAGGTCCTATAAGTCTACTCTCAAGAGTTGATAAAGGTACAAACGAATAAAATGTTTATATATCACATTTTTAAATATCTATTATTCTCCATTTTACTCGATCACCAAAACGGTTAAAGATAGGACATTGCGGTTTTCACCAGTGGATTCAGCACCTCATTTTACATAAAATAAGTCTTATAAGTCTACTCTCAAAAGTTGATAAAGGTACAAACGAATAAAAGGTTTATATATCACATTTTTAAATATCTATTATTCTCCATTTTACTCGATGTCCTAAACGGTTAAAGATAGGACATAGCGGTTTTCACCAGTGGATTCAGCACCTCATTTTAAATAAAATAAGTCCTATAAGTCTACTCTCAAGAGTTGATAAAGGTACAAACGAATAAAATGTTTATATATCACATTTTTAAATATCTATTATTCTCCATTTTACTCGATCACCAAAACGGTTAAAGATAGGACATTGCGGTTTTCACCAGTGGATTCAGCACCTCATTTTACATAAAATAAGTTTTATAAGTCTACTCTCAAAAGTTGATATAGGTACAAACGAATAAAAGGTTTATATATCACATTTTTAAATATCAATTATTCTCCATTTTACTCGATGTCCTAAACGGTTAAAGATAGGACATAGCGGTTTTCAATAGTGGATTCAACACCTCATTTAAATAAAATAAGTCTTATAAGTCTACTCTCAAAAGTTGATAAAGGTACAAACGATTAAAAGGTTTATATATCACATTTTTAAATATCTATTATTCTCCATTTTACTCGATCTGCTAAACAGTTAATGATAGGACATTGCGGTTTTCACCAGTGGATTCAGCACCTTATTTTACATAAAATAATTCCTAAAAGTCTACTCTAAAGAGTTGATAAAGGTACAAACGAATAAAATGTTTATATATCACATTTTTAAATATCTATTACTCTCCATTTTACTCGATCTCCTAAACAGTTCAAGATAGGACATTGCGGTTTTCACCAGTGGATTCAGCACCTCATTTTAAATAAAATAAGTCCTATAAGTCTACTCTCAAGAGTTGATAAAGGTACAAACGAATAAAATGTTTATATATCACATTTTTAAATATCTATTATTCTCCATTTTACTCGATCACCAAAACGGTTAAAGATAGGACATTGCGGTTTTCACCAGTGGATTCAGCACCTCATTTTACATAAAATAAGTCTTATAAGTCTACTCTCAAAAGTTGATAAAGGTACAAACGAATAAAAGGTTTATATATCACATTTTTAAATATCTATTATTCTCCATTTTACTCGATGTCCTAAACGGTTAAAGATAGGACATTGCGGTTTTCACCAGTGGATTCAGCACCTCATTTTACATAAAATAAGTCTTATAAGTCTACTCTAAAGAGTTGATAAAGGTACAAACGAAAAAAATGTTAATACATCACATTCTTAAATATTTATTATTTTCCATTTTACTCGATCTCCTAAACGGTTAAAGATAGGACATTGCGGTTTTCACCAGTGGGTTCAGCACCTCATTTTACATAAAATAAGTCCTATAAGTCTACTCTCAAAAGTTGGTAAAGGTACAAACGAATAAAATGTTTATATATGACATTTTTAAATATCTATTATTCTATATTTTACTCGATCTCCTAAACGGTTAAAGATAGGACATTGCAGTTTTCACCAGTGGATTCAGCACCTCATTTTACATAAAATAAGTCCTATAAGTCTACTCTAAAGAGTTGATAAAGGTACAAACGAATAAAATGGTTATATATCACATTTTTAAATATCTATTATTCTATATTTTACTCGATCTCCTAAACGGTTAAAGATAGGACATTGCGGTTTTCACCAGTGGGTTCAGCACCTCATTTTACATAAAATAAGTCCTATAAGTCTACTCTCAAAAGTTGGTAAAGGTACAAACGAATAAAATGTTTATATATGACATTTTTAAATATCTATTATTCTATATTTTACTCGATCTCCTAAACGGTTAAAGATAGGACATTGCAGTTTTCACCAGTGGATTCAGCACCTCATTTTACATAAAATAAGTCCTATAAGTCTACTCTAAAGAGTTGATAAAGGTACAAACGAATAAAATGGTTATATATCACATTTTTAAATATCTATTATTCTCCATTTTATTCGATGACCTAAACGGTCAAAGATAGGACATTGCGGTTTTCACTACTAGATTCAGCAGCTCATTTTACATAAAATAGGTCCTATAAATCAACTCTCAAAAGTTGATAAAGGTACAAACGAATAAAATGGTTATATATCACATTTTTAAATATCTATTATTCTCCATTTTACTCGATGTCCTAAACGGTTAAAGATAGGACATTGCGGTTTTCACCAGTGGATTCAACACCTCATTTAAATAAAATAAGTCTTATAAGTCTACTCTCAAAAGTTGATAAAGGTACAAACGAATAAAAGGTTTATATATCACATTTTTAAATATCTATTATTCTCCATTTTACTCGATCTGCTAAACAGTTAATGATAGGACATTGCGGTTTTCACCAGTGGATTCAGCACCTTATTTTACATAAAATAATTCCTATAAGTCTACTCTCAAGAGTTGATAAAAGTACAAACGAATAAAATGTTTATATATCACATATTTAAATATCTATTATTCTCCATTTTACACGATCTCCTAAAAAGTTAATGATAGGGCATTGCGGTTTTCACCAGTGAATTCGGCACCTCATTCTACATAAAATTAGTCCTATAAGTCTACTCTAAAGAGTTGATAAAGGTACAAACGAATAAAATGTTTATATATCACTATTTTAAATATTTATTATTTTCCATTTTACTCGATCTCCTAAACGGTTAAAGATAGGACATTGCGGTTTTCACCAGTGGATTCAGCACTTCATTTTAAATAAAATAAGTCCTAAAAGTCTACTCTCAAGAGTTGATATAGGTACAAACGAATGAAATGTTTATATATCACATTTTTAAATATCTATTATTCTCCATTTCACTCGATGTCCTAAACGGTTAAAGATAGGACATTGCGGTTTTCACCAGTGGATTCAGCACCTCATTTTACATTAAATAAGTCTTATAAGTCTACTCTAAAGAGTTGATAAAGGTACAAACGAATAAAATGTTTATATATGACATTTTTAAATATCTATTATTCTCCATTTTACTCGATCTCCTAAACGGTTAAAGATAGGACATTGCGGTTTTCACCAGTGGATTCAGCACCTTATTTTACATAAAATAATTCCTAAAAGTCTACTCTAAAGAGTTGATAAAGGTACAAACGAATAAAATGTTTATATATCACATTTTTAAATATCTATTACTCTCCATTTTACTCGATCTCCTAAACAGTTCAAGATAGGACATTGCGGTTTTCACCAGTGGATTCAGCACCTCATTTTAAATAAAATAAGTCCTATAAGTCTACTCTCAAGAGTTGATAAAGGTACAAACGAATAAAATGTTTATATATCACATTTTTAAATATCTATTATTCTCCATTTTACTCGATCACCAAAACGGTTAAAGATAGGACATTGCGGTTTTCACCAGTGGATTCAGCACCTCATTTTACATAAAATAAGTCTTATAAGTCTACTCTCAAAAGTTGATAAAGGTACAAACGAATAAAAGGTTTATATATCACATTTTTAAATATCTATTATTCTCCATTTTACTCGATGTCCTAAACGGTTAAAGATAGGACATTGCGGTTTTCACCAGTAAATTCAGCACCTCATTTTACATAAAATAAGTCTTATAAGTCTACTCTAAAGAGTTGATAAAGGTACAAACGAAAAAAATGTTAATACGTCACATTCTTAAATATTTATTATTTTCCATTTTACTCGATCTCCTAAACGGTTAAAGATAGGACATTGCGGTTTTCACCAGTAAGTTCAGCACCTCATTTTACATAAAATAAGTCCTATAAGTCTACTCTCAAAAGTTGGTAAAGGTACAAACGAATAAAATGTTTATATATGACATTTTTAAATATCTATTATTCTATATTTTACTCGATCTCCTAAACGGTAAAAGATAGGACATTGCAGTTTTCACCAGTGGATTCAGCACCTCATTTTACATAAAATAAGTCCTATAAGTCTACTCTAAAGAGTTGATAAAGGTACAAACGAATAAAATGGTTATATATCACATTTTTAAATATCTATAATTCTATATTTTACTCGATCTCCTAAACGGTTAAAGATAGGACATTGCAGTTTTCACCAGTGGATTCAGCACCTCATTTTACATAAAATAAGTCCTATAAGTCTACTCTAAAGAGTTGATAAAGGTACAAACGAATAAAATGGTTATATATCACATTTTTAAATATCTATTATTCTCCATTTTACTCGATGTCCTAAACGGTTAAAGATAGGACATTGCGGTTTTCACCAGTGGATTCAACACCTCATTTAAATAAAATAAGTCTTATAAGCCTACTCTCAAAAGTTGATAAAGGTACAAACGAATAAAAGGTTTATATATCACATTTTTAAATATCTATTATTCTCCATTTTACTCGATCTGCTAAACAGTTAATGATAGGACATTGCGGTTTTCACCAGTGGATTCAGCACCTTATTTTACATAAAATAATTCCTATAAGTCTACTCTCAAGAGTTGATAAAAGTACAAACGAATAAAATGTTTATATATCACATATTTAAATATCTATTATTCTCCATTTTACACGATCTCCTAAAAAGTTAATGATAGGGCATTGCGGTTTTCACCAGTGAATTCGGCACCTCATTCTACATAAAATTAGTCCTATAAGTCTACTCTAAAGAGTTGATAAAGGTACAAACGAATAAAATGTTTATATATCACTATTTTAAATATTTATTATTTTCCATTTTACTCGATCTCCTAAACGGTTAAAGATAGGACATTGCGGTTTTCACCAGTGGATTCAGCACTTCATTTTAAATAAAATAAGTCCTAAAAGTCTACTCTCAAGAGTTGATAAAGGTACAAACGAATGAAATGTTTATATATCACATTTTTAAATATCTATTATTCTCCATTTTACTCGATCACCAAAACGGTTAAAGATTGGACATTGCGGTTTTCACCAGTGGATTCAGCACCTCATTTTACATAAAATAAGTCCTATAAGTCTACTCTAAAGAGTTGATAAAGGTACAAACGAATAAAATGGTTATATATCAAATTTTTAAATATCTATTATTCTCCATTTTATTCGATGACGTAACCGGTCAAAGATAGGACATTGCGGTTTTCACTACTAGATTCAGCAGCTCATTTTACATAAAATAGGTCCTATAAATCAACTCTCAAAAGTTGATAAAGGTACAAACGAATAAAATGGTTATATATCACATTTTTAAATATCTATTATTCTCCATTTTACTCGATGTCCTAAACGGTTGAAGATAGGACATTGCGGTTTTCACCAGTGGATTCAGCACCTCATTTTAAATGAAATAAGTCCTATAAGTCTACTCTCAAGAGTTGATAAAGGTACAAACGAATAAAATGTTTATATATCACATTTTTAAATATCTATTATTCTCCATTTTACTCGATCACCAAAACGGTTAAAGATAGGACATTGCGGTTTTCACCAGTGGATTCAGCACCTCATTTTACATAAAATAAGTCTTATAAGTCTACTCTCAAAAGTTGATAAAGGTACAAACGAATAAAAGGTTTATATATCACATTTTTAAATATCTATTATTCTCCATTTTACTCGATGTCCTAAACGGTTAAAGATAGGACATAGCGGTTTTCACCAGTGGATTCAGCACCTCATTTTAAATAAAATAAGTCCTATAAGTCTACTCTCAAGAGTTGATAAAGGTACAAACGAATAAAATGTTTATATATCACATTTTTAAATATCTATTATTCTCCATTTTACTCGATCACCAAAACGGTTAAAGATAGGACATTGCGGTTTTCACAAGTGGATTCAGCACCTCATTTTACATAAAATAAGTTTTATAAGTCTACTCTCAAAAGTTGATATAGGTACAAACGAATAAAAGGTTTATATATCACATTTTTAAATATCAATTATTCTCCATTTTACTCGATGTCCTAAACGGTTAAAGATAGGACATAGCGGTTTTCACCAGTGGATTCAACACCTCATTTAAATAAAATAAGTCTTATAAGTCTACTCTCAAAAGTTGATAAAGGTACAAACGATTAAAAGGTTTATATATCACATTTTTAAATATCTATTATTCTCCATTTTACTCGATCTGCTAAACAGTTAATGATAGGACATTGCGGTTTTCACCAGTGGATTCAGCACCTTATTTTACATAAAATAATTCCTAAAAGTCTACTCTAAAGAGTTGATAAAGGTACAAACGAATAAAATGTTTATATATCACATTTTTAAATATCTATTACTCTCCATTTTACTCGATCTCCTAAACAGTTCAAGATAGGACATTGCGGTTTTCACCAGTGGATTCAGCACCTTATTTTAAATAAAATAAGTCCTATAAGTCTACTCTCAAGAGTTGATAAAGGTACAAACGAATAAAATGTTTATATATCACATTTTTAAATATCTATTATTCTCCATTTTACTCGATCACCAAAACGGTTAAAGATATTCAGCACCTCATTTTACATAAAATAAGTCCTATAAGTCTACTCTAAAGAGTTGATAAAGGTACAAACGAAAAAAATGTTAATACATCACATTCTTAAATATTTATTATTTTCCATTTTACTCGATCTCCTAAACGGTTAAAGATAGGACATTGCGGTTTTCACCAGTGGGTTCAGCACCTCATTTTACATAAAATAAGTCCTATAAGTCTACTCTCAAAAGTTGGTAAAGGTACAAACGAATAAAATGTTTATATATGACATTTTTAAATATCTATTATTCTATATTTTACTCGATCTCCTAAACGGTTAAAGATAGGACATTGCAGTTTTCACCAGTGGATTCAGCACCTCATTTTACATAAAATAAGTCCTATAAGTCTACTCTAAAGAGTTGATAAAGGTACAAACGAATAAAATGGTTATATATCACATTTTTAAATATCTATTATTCTATATTTTACTCGATCTCCTAAACGGTTAAAGATAGGACATTGCAGTTTTCACCAGTGGATTCAGCACCTCATTTTACATAAAATAAGTCCTATAAGTCTACTCTAAAGAGTTGATAAAGGTACAAACGAATAAAATGGTTATATATCACATTTTTAAATATCTATTATTCTCCATTTTATTCGATGACCTAAACGGTCAAAGATAGGACATTGCGGTTTTCACTACTAGATTCAGCAGCTCATTTTACATAAAATAGGTCCTATAAATCAACTCTCAAAAGTTGATAAAGGTACAAACGAATAAAATGGTTATATATCACATTTTTAAATATCTATTATTCTCCATTTTACTCGATGTCCTAAACGGTTAAAGATAGGACATTGCGGTTTTCACCAGTGGATTCAACACCTCATTTAAATAAAATAAGTCTTATAAGTCTACTCTCAAAAGTTGATAAAGGTACAAACGAATAAAAGGTTTATATATCACATTTTTAAATATCTATTATTCTCCATTTTACTCGATCTGCTAAACAGTTAATGATAGGACATTGCGGTTTTCACCAGTGGATTCAGCACCTTATTTTACATAAAATAATTCCTATAAGTCTACTCTCAAGAGTTGATAAAAGTACAAACGAATAAAATGTTTATATATCACATATTTAAATATCTATTATTCTCCATTTTACACGATCTCCTAAAAAGTTAATGATAGGGCATTGCGGTATTCACCAGTGAATTCGGCACCCCATTCTACATAAAATTAGTCCTATAAGTCTACTCTAAAGAGTTGATAAAGGTACAAACGAATAAAATGTTTATATATCACTATTTTAAATATTTATTATTTTCAATTTTACTCGATCTCCTAAACGGTTAAAGATAGGACATTGCGGTTTTCACCAGTGGATTCAGCACTTCATTTTAAATAAAATAAGTCCTAAAAGTCTACTCTCAAGAGTTGATAAAGGTACAAACGAATGAAATGTTTATATATCACATTTTTAAATATCTATTATTCTCCATTTCACTCGATGTCCTAAACGGTTAAAGATAGGACATTGCGGTTTTCACCAGTGGATTCAGCACCTCATTTTACATTAAATAAGTCTTATAAGTCTACTCTAAAGAGTTGATAAAGGTACAAACGAATAAAATGTTTATATATGACATTTTTAAATATCTATTATTCTCCATTTTACTCGATCTCCTAAACGTTTAAAGATAGGACATTGCGGTTTTCACCAGTGAATTCGGCACCTCATTTTACATAAAATTAGTCCTATAAGTCTACTCTAAAGAGTTGATAAAGGTGCAAACGAATAAAATGTTTATATATCACATTTTTAAATATTTATTATTTTCCATTTTACTCGATCTCCTAAACGGTTAAAGATAGGACATTGCGGTTTTCACCAGTGGATTCAGCACCTCATTTTAAATAAAATAAGTCCTATAAGTCTACTCTCAAGAGTTGATTAAGGTACAAACGAATAAAATGTTTATATATCACATTTTTAAATATCTATTGTTTTCCATTTCACTCGATGTCCTAAACGGTTAAAGAAAGGACATTGCGGTTTTCACCAGTGGATTCAGCACCTCATTTTACATAAAATAAGTCTTATAAGTCTACTCTAAAGAGTTGATAAAGGTATAAACGAATAAAATGTTTATATATGACATTATTAAATATCTATTATTCTCCATTTTACTCGATCTCCTAAACGGTTAAAGATAGGACATTGCAGTTTTCACCAGTGGATTCAGCACCTTATTTTACATAAAATAAGTCTTATAAGTCTACTCTCAAAAGTTTGTAAAGGTACAAACGAATAAAATGGATATATATCTCATTTTTAAATATATATTATTCTCCATTTTACTCGATCTCCTAAACGGTTAAAGAAAGGACATTGCGGTTTTCACCAGTGGATTCAGCACCTCATTTTACATAAAATAAGTCTTATAAGTCTACTCTAAAGAGTTGATAAAGGTACAAACGAATAAAATGTTTATATATGACATTATTAAATATCTATTATTCTCCATTTTATTCGATGACCTAACCGGTCAAAGATAGGACATTGCGGTTTTCACTACTAGATTCAGCAGCTCATTTTACATAAAATAGGTCCTATAAATCAACTCTCAAAAGTTGATAAAGGTACAAACGAATAAAATGGTTATATATCACATTTTTAAATATCTATTATTCTCCATTTTACTCGATGTCCTAAACGGTTGAAGATAGGACATTGCGGTTTTCACCAGTGGATTCAGCACCTCATTTTAAATCAAATAAGTCCTATAAGTCTACTCTCAAGAGTTGATAAAGGTACAAACGAATAAAATGTTTATATATCACATTTTTAAATATCTATTATTCTCCATTTTACTCGATCACCAAAACGGTTAAAGATAGGACATTGCGGTTTTCACCAGTGGATTCAGCACCTCATTTTACATAAAATAAGTCTTATAAGTCTACTCTCAAAAGTTGATAAAGGTACAAACGAATAAAAGGTTTATATATCACATTTTTAAATATCTATTATTCTCCATTTTACTCGATGTCCTAAACGGTTAAAGATAGGACATAGCGGTTTTCACCAGTGGATTCAGCACCTCATTTTAAATAAAATAAGTCCTATAAGTCTACTCTCAAGAGTTGATAAAGGTACAAACGAATAAAATGTTTATATATCACATTTTTAAATATCTATTATTCTCCATTTTACTCGATCACCAAAACGGTTAAAGATAGGACATTGCGGTTTTCACCAGTGGATTCAGCACCTCATTTTACATAAAATAAGTTTTATAAGTCTACTCTCAAAAGTTGATATAGGTACAAACGAATAAAAGGTTTATATATCACATTTTTAAATATCAATTATTCTCCATTTTACTCGATGTCCTAAACGGTTAAAGATAGGACATAGCGGTTTTCACCAGTGGATTCAACACCTCATTTAAATAAAATAAGTCTTATAAGTCTACTCTCAAAAGTTGATAAAGGTACAAACGATTAAAAGGTTTATATATCACATTTTTAAATATCTATTATTCTCCATTTTACTCGATCTGCTAAACAGTTAATGATAGGACATTGCGGTTTTCACCAGTGGATTCAGCACCTTATTTTACATAAAATAATTCCTAAAAGTCTACTCTAAAGAGTTGATAAAGGTACAAACGAATAAAATGTTTATATATCACATTTTTAAATATCTATTACTCTCCATTTTACTCGATCTCCTAAACAGTTCAAGATAGGACATTGCGGTTTTCACCAGTGGATTCAGCACCTCATTTTAAATAAAATAAGTCCTATAAGTCTACTCTCAAGAGTTGATAAAGGTACAAACGAATAAAATGTTTATATATCACATTTTTAAATATCTATTATTCTCCATTTTACTCGATCACCAAAACGGTTAAAGATAGGACATTGCGGTTTTCACCAGTGGATTCAGCACCTCATTTTACATAAAATAAGTCTTATAAGTCTACTCTCAAAAGTTGATAAAGGTACAAACGAATAAAAGGTTTATATATCACATTTTTAAATATCTATTATTCTCCATTTTACTCGATGTCCTAAACGGTTAAAGATAGGACATTGCGGTTTTCACCAGTGGATTCAGCACCTCATTTTACATAAAATAAGTCTTATAAGTCTACTCTAAAGAGTTGATAAAGGTACAAACGAAAAAAATGTTAATACATCACATTCTTAAATATTTATTATTTTCCATTTTACTCGATCTCCTAAACGGTTAAAGATAGGACATTGCGGTTTTCACCAGTGGGTTCAGCACCTCATTTTACATAAAATAAGTCCTATAAGTCTACTCTCAAAAGTTGGTAAAGGTACAAACGAATAAAATGTTTATATATGACATTTTTAAATATCTATTATTCTATATTTTACTCGATCTCCTAAACGGTTAAAGATAGGACATTGCAGTTTTCACCAGTGGATTCAGCACCTCATTTTACATAAAATAAGTCCTATAAGTCTACTCTAAAGAGTTGATAAAGGTACAAACGAATAAAATGGTTATATATCACATTTTTAAATATCTATTATTCTATATTTTACTCGATCTCCTAAACGGTTAAAGATAGGACATTGCAGTTTTCACCAGTGGATTCAGCACCTCATTTTACATAAAATAAGTCCTATAAGTCTACTCTAAAGAGTTGATAAAGGTACAAACGAATAAAATGGTTATATATCACATTTTTAAATATCTATTATTCTCCATTTTATTCGATGACCTAAACGGTCAAAGATAGGACATTGCGGTTTTCACTACTAGATTCAGCAGCTCATTTTACATAAAATAGGTCCTATAAATCAACTCTCAAAAGTTGATAAAGGTACAAACGAATAAAATGGTTATATATCACATTTTTAAATATCTATTATTCTCCATTTTACTCGATGTCCTAAACGGTTAAAGATAGGACATTGCGGTTTTCACCAGTGGATTCAACACCTCATTTAAATAAAATAAGTCTTATAAGTCTACTCTCAAAAGTTGATAAAGGTACAAACGAATAAAAGGTTTATATATCACATTTTTAAATATCTATTATTCTCCATTTTACTCGATCTGCAAAACAGTTAATGATAGGACATTGCGGTTTTCACCAGTGGATTCAGCACCTTATTTTACATAAAATAATTCCTATAAGTCTACTCTCAAGAGTTGATAAAAGTACAAACGAATAAAATGTTTATATATCACATATTTAAATATCTATTATTCTCCATTTTACACGATCTCCTAAAAAGTTAATGATAGGGCATTGCGGTTTTCACCAGTGAATTCGGCACCTCATTCTACATAAAATTAGTCCTATAAGTCTACTCTAAAGAGTTGATAAAGGTACAAACGAATAAAATGTTTATATATCACTATTTTAAATATTTATTATTTTCCATTTTACTCGATCTCCTAAACGGTTAAAGATAGGACATTGCGGTTTTCACCAGTGGATTCAGCACTTCATTTTAAATAAAATAAGTCCTAAAAGTCTACTCTCAAGAGTTGATATAGGTACAAACGAATGAAATGTTTATATATCACATTTTTAAATATCTATTATTCTCCATTTCACTCGATGTCCTAAACGGTTAAAGATAGGACATTGCGGTTTTCACCAGTGGATTCAGCACCTCATTTTACATTAAATAAGTCTTATAAGTCTACTCTAAAGAGTTGATAAAGGTACAAACGAATAAAATGTTTATATATGACATTTTTAAATATCTATTATTCTCCATTTTACTCGATCTCCTAAACGGTTAAAGATAGGACATTGCGGTTTTCACCAGTGGATTCAGCACCTTATTTTACATAAAATAATTCCTAAAAGTCTACTCTAAAGAGTTGATAAAGGTACAAACGAATAAAATGTTTATATATCACATTTTTAAATATCTATTACTCTCCATTTTACTCGATCTCCTAAACAGTTCAAGATAGGACATTGCGGTTTTCACCAGTGGATTCAGCACCTCATTTTAAATAAAATAAGTCCTATAAGTCTACTCTCAAGAGTTGATAAAGGTACAAACGAATAAAATGTTTATATATCACATTTTTAAATATCTATTATTCTCCATTTTACTCGATCACCAAAACGGTTAAAGATAGGACATTGCGGTTTTCACCAGTGGATTCAGCACCTCATTTTACATAAAATAAGTCTTATAAGTCTACTCTCAAAAGTTGATAAAGGTACAAACGAATAAAAGGTTTATATATCACATTTTTAAATATCTATTATTCTCCATTTTACTCGATGTCCTAAACGGTTAAAGATAGGACATTGCGGTTTTCACCAGTGGATTCAGCACCTCATTTTACATAAAATAAGTCTTATAAGTCTACTCTAAAGAGTTGATAAAGGTACAAACGAAAAAAATGTTAATACGTCACATTCTTAAATATTTATTATTTTCCATTTTACTCGATCTCCTAAACGGTTAAAGATAGGACATTGCGGTTTTCACCAGTGGGTTCAGCACCTCATTTTACATAAAATAAGTCCTATAAGTCTACTCTCAAAAGTTGGTAAAGGTACAAACGAATAAAATGTTTATATATGACATTTTTAAATATCTATTATTCTATATTTTACTCGATCTCCTAAACGGTTAAAGATAGGACATTGCAGTTTTCACCAGTGGATTCAGCACCTCATTTTACATAAAATAAGTCCTATAAGTCTACTCTAAAGAGTTGATAAAGGTACAAACGAATAAAATGGTTATATATCACATTTTTAAATATCTATAATTCTATATTTTACTCGATCTCCTAAACGGTTAAAGATAGGACATTGCAGTTTTCACCAGTGGATTCAGCACCTCATTTTACATAAAATAAGTCCTATAAGTCTACTCTAAAGAGTTGATAAAGGTACAAACGAATAAAATGGTTATATATCACATTTTTAAATATATATTATTCTCCATTTTACTCTTTCTCTTAAACGGTTAAAGATAGGACATTGCGGTTTTGACCAGAGGATTCAGCACCTCATTTTACATAAAATAAGTCTTATAAGTCTACTCTCAAAAGTTTGTAAAGGTACAAACGAATAAAATGGTTATATATCTCATTTTTAAGTATATATTAATCTCCATTTTACTCTTTCTCTTAAACGGTTAAAGATAGGACATTGCGGTTTTCACCAGTGGATTCAACACCTCATTTAAATAAAATAAGTCTTATAAGTCTACTCTCAAAAGTTGATAAAGGTACAAACGAATAAAAGGTTTATATATCACATTTTTAATATCTATTATTCTCCATTTTACTCGATCACCAAAACGGTCAAAGATAAGACATTGCGGTTTTCACTACTAGATTCAGCAGCTCATTTTACATAAAATAGGTCCTATAAATCAACTCTCAAAAGTTGATAAAGGTACAAACGAATAAAATGGTTATATATCACATTTTTAAATATCTATTATTCTCCATTTTATTCGATGACCTAAACGGTTAAAGATAGGACATTGCGGTTTTCACCAGTGGATTCAGCACCTCATTTTACATAAAATAAGTCTTATAAGTCTACTCTCAAAAGTTTGTAAAGGTACAAACGAATAAAATGGTTATATATCTCATTTTTAAATATCTATTATTCTCCATTTTACTCGATCACCAAAACGGTTAAAGATAGGACATTGCGGTTTTCACCAGTGGATTCAGCACCTCATTTTACATAAAATAAGTCTTATAAGTCAACTCTCAAAAGTTTGTAAAGGTACAAACGAATAAAATGGTTATATATCTCATTTTTAAATATCTATTATTCTCCATTTCACTCGATGTCCTAAACGGTTAAAGATAGGACATTGCAGTTTTCACCAGTGGATTCAGCACCTTATTTTACATAAAATAAGTCTTATAAGTCTACTCTCAAAAGTTTGTAAAGGTACAAACGAATAAAATGTTTATATATGACATTTTTAAATATCTATTATTCTCCATTTTACTCGATCTCCTAAACGGTGAAAGATAGGACATTGCGGTTTTCACCAGTGGATTCAGCGCCTCATTTTACATAAAATAAGTCTTATAAGTCAACTCTAAAGAGTTGATAAAGGTACAAACGAATAAAATGTTTATTTATGACATTTTTAAATATCTATTATTCTCCATTTTATTCGATGACCTAAACGGTCAAAGATAGGACATTGCGGTTTTCACTACTAGATTCAGCAGCTCATTTTACATAAAATAGGTCCTAAAAATCAACTCTCAAAAGTTGATAAAGGTACAAACGAATAAAATGGTTATATATCACATTTTTAAATATCTATTATTCTCCATTTTACTCGATGTCCTAAACGGTTAAAGATAGGACATTGCGGTTTTCACCAGTGGATTCAGCACCTCATTTTAAATAAAATAAGTCTACTCTCAAGAGTTGATAAAGGTACAAACGAATAAAATGTTTATATATCACATTTTTAAATATCTATTATTCTCCATTTTACTCGATCTCCTAAATGGTTAAAGATAGGACATTGCGGTTTTCATCAGTGGATTCAGCACCTCATTTTACATTAAATAAGTCCTATAAGTCTACTCTCAAGTGTTGATAAAGGTACAAACGAATAAAATGTACATATAACACATTTTTAAATATCTATTGTTTTCCATTTTACTCGATCTCCTAAACGGTTAAAGATAGGACAATGCGGTTTTCACCAGTGGATTCAGCACCTCATTCTACATTAAATAAGTCCTATAAGTCTACTCTCAAGTGTTGATAAAGGTACAAACGAATAAAATGTTTATATAACACATTTTTAAATATCTATTATTCTCCATTTTACTCGATCTCCTAAATGGTTTAAGATAGGACATTGCGGTTTTCACCATTGGTTTCGGCACCTCATTTTACATAAATTTAGTCCTATAAGTCTACTCTAAAGAGTTGATAAAGGTACAAACTAATAAAATGGTTATATATCACATTTTTAAATAAATATTATTCTTCATTTTACTCTATCTCTTAAACGGTTAAAGATAGGACATTGCGGTTTTGACCAGAGGATTCAGCACCTCATTTTACATAAAATAAGTCCTATAAATCTACTCTCAAAAGTTTGTAAAGGTACAAACGAATAAAATGGATATATATCTCATTTTTAAATATATATTATTCTCCATTTTACTCTTTCTCTTAAACGGTTAAAGATAGGACATTGCGGTTTTTACCAGTGGATTCAGCACCTCATTTTACATAAAATAAGTCCTATAAGTCTACTCTCAAAAGTTGGTAAAGGTACAAACCAATAAAATGTTTATATATCACATTTTTAAATATCTATTATTCTCCATTTTACTCGATCACCAAAACGGTTAAAGATTGGACATTGCGGTTTTCACCAGTGGATTCAGCACCTCATTTTACATAAAATAAGTCCTATAAGTCTACTCTAAAGAGTTGATAAAGGTACAAACGAATAAAATGGTTATATATCACATTTTTAAATATCTATTATTCTCCATTTTATTCGATGACCTAACCGGTCAAAGATAGGACATTGCGGTTTTCACTACTAGATTCAGCAGCTAATTTTACATAAAATAGGTCCTATAAATCAACTCTCAAAAGTTGATAAAAGTACAAACGAATAAAATGGTTATATATCACATTTTTAAATATCTATTATTCTCCATTTTACTCGATGTCCTAAACGGTTGAAGATAGGACATTGCGGTTTTCACCAGTGGATTCAGCTCCTCATTTTACATAAAATAAGTCTTATAAGTCTACTCTCAAAAGTTGATAAAGGTACAAACGAATAAAAGGTTTATATATCACATTTTTAAATATCTATTATTCTCCATTTTACTCGATGTCCTAAACGGTTAAAGATAGGACATAGCGGTTTTCACCAGTGGATTCAGCACCTCATTTTAAATAAAATAAGTCCTATAAGTCTACTCTCAAGAGTTGATAAAGGTACAAACGAATAAAATGTTTATATATCACATTTTTAAATATCTATTATTCTCCATTTTACTCGATCACCAAAACGGTTAAAGATAGGACATTGCGGTTTTCACCAGTGGATTCAGCACCTCATTTTACATAAAATAAGTTTTATAAGTCTACTCTCAAAAGTTGATATAGGTACAAACGAATAAAAGGTTTATATATCACATTTTTAAATATCAATTATTCTCCATTTTACTCGATGTCCTAAACGGTTAAAGATAGGACATAGCGGTTTTCACCAGTGGATTCAACACCTCATTTAAATAAAATAAGTCTTATAAGTCTACTCTCAAAAGTTGATAAAGGTACAAACGATTAAAAGGTTTATATATCACATTTTTAAATATCTATTATTCTCCATTTTACTCGATCTGCTAAACAGTTAATGATAGGATATTGCGGTTTTCACCAGTGGATTCAGCACCTTATTTTACATAAAATAATTCCAAAAAGTCTACTCTAAAGAGTTGATAAAGGTACAAACGAATAAAATGTTTATATATCACATTTTTAAATATCTATTACTCTCCATTTTACTCGATCTCCTAAACAGTTCAAGATAGGACATTGCGGTTTTCACCAGTGGATTCAGCACCTCATTTTAAATAAAATAAGTCCTATAAGTCTACTCTCAAGAGTTGATAAAGGTACAAACGAATAAAAGGTTTATATATCACATTTTTAAATATCTATTATTCTCCATTTTACTCGATGTCCTAAACGGTTAAAGATAGGACATTGCGGTTTTCACCAGTGGATTCAGCACCTCATTTTACATAAAATAAGTCTTATAAGTCTACTCTAAAGAGTTGATAAAGGTACAAACGAAAAAAATGTTAATACATCACATTCTTAAATATTTATTATTTTCCATTTTACTCGATCTCCTAAACGGTTAAAGATAGGACATTGCGGTTTTCACCAGTGGGTTCAGCACCTCATTTTACATAAAATAAGTCCTATAAGTCTACTCTCAAAAGTTGGTAAAGGTACAAACGAATAAAATGTTTATATATGACATTTTTAAATATCTATTATTCTATATTTTACTCGATCTCCTAAACGGTTAAAGATAGGACATTGCAGTTTTCACCAGTGGATTCAGCACCTCATTTTACATAAAATAAGTCCTATAAGTCTACTCTAAAGAGTTGATAAAGGTACAAACGAATAAAATGGTTATATATCACATTTTTAAATATCTATTATTCTATATTTTACTCGATCTCCTAAACGGTTAAAGATAGGACATTGCAGTTTTCACCAGTGGATTCAGCACCTCATTTTACATAAAATAAGTCCTATAAGTCTACTCTAAAGAGTTGATAAAGGTACAAACGAATAAAATGGTTATATATCACATTTTTAAATATCTATTATTCTCCATTTTATTCGATGACCTAAACGGTCAAAGATAGGACATTGCGGTTTTCACTACTAGATTCAGCAGCTCATTTTACATAAAAAAGGTCCTATAAATCAACTCTCAAAAGTTGATAAAGGTACAAACGAATAAAATGGTTATATATCACATTTTTAAATATCTATTATTCTCCATTTTACTCGATGTCCTAAACGGTTAAAGATAGGACATTGCGGTTTTCACCAGTGGATTCAACACCTCATTTAAATAAAATAAGTCTTATAAGTCTACTCTCAAAAGTTGATAAAGGTACAAACGAATAAAAGGTTTATATATCACATTTTTAAATATCTATTATTCTCCATTTTACTCGATCTGCTAAACAGTTAATGATAGGACATTGCGGTTTTCACCAGTGGATTCAGCACCTTATTTTACATAAAATAATTCCTATAAGTCTACTCTCAAGAGTTGATAAAAGTACAAACGAATAAAATGTTTATATATCACATATTTAAATATCTATTATTCTCCATTTTACACGATCTCCTAAAAAGTTAATGATAGGGCATTGCGGTTTTCACCAGTGAATTCGGCACCTCATTCTACATAAAATTAGTCCTATAAGTCTACTCTAAAGAGTTGATAAAGGTACAAACGAATAAAATGTTTATATATCACTATTTTAAATATTTATTATTTTTCATTTTACTCGATCTCCTAAACGGTTAAAGATAGGACATTGCGGTTTTCACCAGTGGATTCAGCACTTCATTTTAAATAATATAAGTCCTAAAAGTCTACTCTCAAGAGTTGATAAAGGTACAAACGAATGAAATGTTTATATATCACATTTTTAAATATCTATTATTCTCCATTTCACTCGATGTCCTAAACGGTTAAAGATAGGACATTGCGGTTTTCACCAGTGGATTCAGCACCTCATTTTACATTAAATAAGTCTTATAAGTCTACTCTAAAGAGTTGATAAAGGTACAAACGAATAAAATGTATATATATGACATTTTTAAATATCTATTATTCTCCATTTTACACGATCTCCTAAAAAGTTAATGATAGGGCATTGCGGTTTTCACCAGTGAATTCGGCACCTCATTCTACATAAAATTAGTCCTATAAGTCTACTCTAAAGAGTTGATAAAGGTACAAACGAATAAAATGTTTATATATCACTATTTTAAATATTTATTATTTTCCATTTTACTCGATCTCCTAAACGGTTAAAGATAGGACATTGCGGTTTTCACCAGTGAATTCGGCACCTCATTTTACATAAAATTAGTCCTATAAGTCTACTCTAAAGAGTTGATAAAGGTGCAAACGAATAAAATGTTTATATATCACATTTTTAAATATTTATTATTTTCCATTTTACTCGATCTCCTAAACGGTTAAAGATAGGACATTGCGGTTTTCACCAGTGGATTCAGCACCTCATTTTACATAAAATAAGTCTTATAAGTCTACTCTAAAGAGTTGATAAAGGTACAAACGAATAAAATGTTTATATATGACATTTTTAAATATCTATTATTCTCCATTTTACTCGATCTCCTAAACGGTTAAAGATAGGACATTGCAGTTTTCACCAGTGGATTCAGCACCTTATTTTACATAAAATAAGTCTTATAAGTCTACTCTCAAAAGTTGATAAAGGTACAAACGTATAAAAGGTTTATATATCACATTTTTAAATATCTATTATTCTCCATTTTACTCGATGTCCTAATCGGTTAAAGATAGGACATAGCGGTTTTCACCAGTGGATTCAGCACCTCATTTTACATAAATTTAGTCCTATAAGTCTACTCTAGAGAGTTGATAAAGGTACAAACGAATAAAATGGTTATATATCACATTTTTAAATATATATTATTCTCCATTTTACTCTTTCTCTTAAACGGTTAAAGATAAGACATTGCGGTTTTGACCAGAGGATTCAGCACCTCATTTTACATAAAATAAGTCTTATAAGTCTACTCTCAAAAGTTTGTAAAGGTACAAACGAATCAAATGGTTATATATCTCATTTTTAAATATATATTATTCTCCATTTTACTCTTTCTCTTAAACGGTTAAAGATAGGACATTGCGGTTTTCACCAGTGGATTCAGCATCTCATTTTACATTAAATAAGTCCTATACGTCTACTCTAAAGTGTTGATAAAGGTACAAACGAATAAAATGGTTATATATCACATTTTTAAATATATATTATTCTCCATTTTTCCCGATCTCCTAAACGGTTAAAGATAGGACATTGCGGTTTTGACCAGAGGATTTAGCACCTCATTTTACATAAAATAAGTCCTATAAGTCTACTCTCAAAAGTTTGTAAAGGTACAAACGAATAAAATGGATATATATCTCATTTTTAAATATATATTATTCTCCATTTTACTCTTTCTCTTAAACGGTTAAAGATAGGACATTGCGGTTTTCACCAGTGGATTCAGCACCTCATTTTACATAAAATAAGTCCTATAAGTCTACTCTCAAAAGTTGGTAAAGGTACAAACCAATAAAATGTTTATATATCACATTTTTAAATATCTATTATTCTCCATTTTACTCGATCACCAAAACGGTTAAAGATTGGACATTGCGGTTTTCACCAGTGGATTCAGCACCTCATTTTACATAAAATAAGTCCTATAAGTCTACTCTAAACAGTTGATAAAGTTACAAACGAATAAAATGGTTATATATCACATTTTTAAATATCTATTATTCTCCATTTTATTCGATGACCTAACCGGTCAAAGATAGGACATTACGGTTTTCACTACTAGATTCAGCAGCTAATTTTACATAAAATAGGTCCTATAAATCAACTCTCAAAAGTTGATAAAGGTACAAACGAATAAAATGGTTATATATCACATTTTTAAATATCTATTATTCTCCATTTTACTCGATGTCCTAAACGGTTGAAGATAGGACATTGCGGTTTTCACCAGTGGATTCAGCTCCTCATTTTACATAAAATAAGTCTTATAAGTCTACTCTCAAAAGTTGATAAAGGTACAAACGAATAAAAGGTTTATATATCACATTTTTAAATATCTATTATTCTCCATTTTACTCGATGTCCTAAACGGTTAAAGATAGGACATAGCGGTTTTCACCAGTGTATTCAGCACCTCATTTTAAATAAAATAAGTCCTATAAGTCTACTCTCAAGAGTTGATAAAGGTGCAAACGAATAAAATGTTTATATATCACATTTTTAAATATTTATTATTTTCCATTTTACTCGATCTCCTAAACGGTTAAAGATAGGACATTGCGGTTTTCACCAGTGGATTCAGCACCTTATTTTACATAAAATAATTCCAAAAAGTCTACTCTAAAGAGTTGATAAAGGTACAAACGAATAAAATGTTTATATATCACATTTTTAAATATCTATTACTCTCCATTTTACTCGATCTCCTAAACAGTTCAAGATAGGACATTGCGGTTTTCACCAGTGGATTCAGCACCTCATTTTAAATAAAATAAGTCCTATAAGTCTACTCTCAAAAGTTGATAAAGGTACAAACGAATAAAAGGTTTATATATCACATTTTTAAATATCTATTATTCTCCATTTTACTCGATGTCCTAAACGGTTAAAGATAGGACATTGCGGTTTTCACCAGTGGATTCAGCACCTCATTTTACATAAAATAAGTCTTATAAGTCTACTCTAAAGAGTTGATAAAGGTACAAACGAAAAAAATGTTAATACATCACATTCTTAAATATTTATTATTTTCCATTTTACTCGATCTCCTAAACGGTTAAAGATAGGACATTGCGGTTTTCACCAGTGGGTTCAGCACCTCATTTTACATAAAATAAGTCCTATAAGTCTACTCTCAAAAGTTGGTAAAGGTACAAACGAATAAAATGTTTATATATGACATTTTTAAATATCTATTATTCTATATTTTACTCGATCTCCTAAACGGTTAAAGATAGGACATTGCAGTTTTCACCAGTGGATTCAGCACCTCATTTTACATAAAATAAGTCCTATAAGTCTACTCTAAAGAGTTGATAAAGGTACAAACGAATAAAATGTTTATATATCACATTTTTAAATATCTATTATTCTCCATTTCACTCGATGTCCTAAACGGTTAAAGAAAGGACATTGCGGTTTTCACCAGTGGATTCAGCACCTCATTTTACATAAAATAAGTCTTATAAGTCTACTCTAAAGAGTTGATAAAGGTACAAACGAATAAAATGTTTATATATGACATTTTTAAATATCTATTATTCTCCATTTTACTCGATCTCCTAAACGGTTAAAGATAGGACATTGCAGTTTTCACCAGTGGATTCAGCACCTTATTTTACATAAAATAAGTCTTATAAGTCTACTCTCAAAAGTTGATAAAGGTACAAACGTATAAAAGGTTTATATATCACATTTTTAAATATCTATTATTCTCCATTTTACTCGATGTCCTAATCGGTTAAAGATAGGACATAGCGGTTTTCACCAGTGGATTCAGCACCTCATTTTACATAAATTTAGTCCTATAAGTCTACTCTAGAGAGTTGATAAAGGTACAAACGAATAAAATGGTTATATATCACATTTTTAAATATATATTATTCTCCATTTTACTCTTTCTCTTAAACGGTTAAAGATAGGACATTGCGGTTTTGACCAGAGGATTCAGCACCTCATTTTACATAAAATAAGTCTTATAAGTCTACTCTCAAAAGTTTGTAAAGGTACAAACGAATCAAATGGTTATATATCTCATTTTTAAATATATATTATTCTCCATTTTACTCTTTCTCTTAAACGGTTAAAGATAGGACATTGCGGTTTTCACCAGTGGATTCAGCATCTCATTTTACATAAAATAAGTCCTATACGTCTACTCTAAAGTGTTGATAAAGGTACAAACGAATAAAATGGTTATATATCACATTTTTAAATATATATTATTCTCCATTTTTCCCGATCTCCTAAACGGTTAAAGATAGGACATTGCGGTTTTGACCAGAGGATTTAGCACCTCATTTTACATAAAATAAGTCCTATAAGTCTACTCTCAAAAGTTTGTAAAGGTACAAACGAATAAAATGGATATATATCTCATTTTTAAATATATATTATTCTCCATTTTACTCTTTCTCTTAAACGGTTAAAGATAGGACATTGCGGTTTTCACCAGTGGATTCAGCACCTCATTTTACATAAAATAAGTCCTATAAGTCTACTCTCAAAAGTTGGTAAAGGTACAAACCAATAAAATGTTTATATATCACATTTTTAAATATCTATTATTCTCCATTTTACTCGATCACCAAAACGGTTAAAGATTGGACATTGCGGTTTTCACCAGTGGATTCAGCACCTCATTTTACATAAAATAAGTCCTATAAGTCTACTCTAAACAGTTGATAAAGTTACAAACGAATAAAATGGTTATATATCACATTTTTAAATATCTATTATTCTCCATTTTATTCGATGACCTAACCGGTCAAAGATAGGACATTACGGTTTTCACTACTAGATTCAGCAGCTAATTTTACATAAAATAGGTCCTATAAATCAACTCTCAAAAGTTGATAAAGGTACAAACGAATAAAATGGTTATATATCACATTTTTAAATATCTATTATTCTCCATTTTACTCGATGTCCTAAACGGTTGAAGATAGGACATTGCGGTTTTCACCAGTGGATTCAGCTCCTCATTTTACATAAAATAAGTCTTATAAGTCTACTCTCAAAAGTTGATAAAGGTACAAACGAATAAAAGGTTTATATATCACATTTTTAAATATCTATTATTCTCCATTTTACTCGATGTCCTAAACGGTTAAAGATAGGACATAGCGGTTTTCACCAGTGTATTCAGCACCTCATTTTAAATAAAATAAGTCCTATAAGTCTACTCTCAAGAGTTGATAAAGGTGCAAACGAATAAAATGTTTATATATCACATTTTTAAATATTTATTATTTTCCATTTTACTCGATCTCCTAAACGGTTAAAGATAGGACATTGCGGTTTTCACCAGTGGATTCAGCACCTCATTTTAAATAAAATAAGTCCTATAAGTCTACTCTCAAGAGTTGATTAAGGTACAAACGAATAAAATGTTTATATATCACATTTTTAAATATCTATTATTCTCCATTTCACTCGATGTCCTAAACGGTTAAAGAAAGGACATTGCGGTTTTCACCAGTGGATTCAGCACCTCATTTTACATAAAATAAGTCTTATAAGTCTACTCTAAAGAGTTGATAAAGGTACAAACGAATAAAATGTTTATATATGACATTTTTAAATATCTATTATTCTCCATTTTACTCGATCTCCTAAACGGTTAAAGATAGGACATTGCAGTTTTCACCAGTGGATTCAGCACCTTATTTTACATAAAATAAGTCTTATAAGTCTACTCTCAAAAGTTGATAAAGGTACAAACGTATAAAAGGTTTATATATCACATTTTTAAATATCTATTATTCTCCATTTTACTCGATGTCCTAATCGGTTAAAGATAGGACATAGCGGTTTTCACCAGTGGATTCAGCACCTCATTTTACATAAATTTAGTCCTATAAGTCTACTCTAGAGAGTTGATAAAGGTACAAACGAATAAAATGGTTATATATCACATTTTTAAATATATATTATTCTCCATTTTACTCTTTCTCTTAAACGGTTAAAGATAGGACATTGCGGTTTTGACCAGAGGATTCAGCACCTCATTTTACATAAAATAAGTCTTATAAGTCTACTCTCAAAAGTTTGTAAAGGTACAAACGAATCAAATGGTTATATATCTCATTTTTAAGTATATATTATTCTCCATTTTACTCTTTCTCTTAAACGGTTATAGATAGGACATTGCGGTTTTCACCAGTGGATTCAGCACCTCATTTTACATAAAATAAGTCCTATACGTCTACTCTAAAGAGTTGATAAAGGTACAAACGAATAAAATGGTTATATATCACATTTTTAAATATCTATTATTCTCCATTTTATTCGATGACCTAAACGGTCAAAGATAGGACATTGCGGTTTTCACTACTAGATTCAGCAGCTCATTTTACATAAAATAGGTCCTATAAATCAACTCTCAAAAGTTGATAAAGGTACAAACAAATAAAATGGTTATATATCACATTTTTAAATATCTATTATTCTCCATTTTACTCGATCACCAAAACGGTTAAAGATAGGACATTGCGGTTTTCAACAGTGGATTCAGCACCTCATTTTACATAAAATAAGTCTTATAAGTCTACTCTCAAAAGTTGATAAAGGTACAAACGAATAAAAGGTTTATATATCACATTTTTAAATATCTATTATTCTCCATTTTACTCGATGTCCTAAACGGTTAAAGATAGGACATAGCGGTTTTCACCAGTGGATTCAACACCTCATTTAAATAAAATAAGTCTTATAAGTCTACTCTCAAAAGTTGATAAAGGTACAAACGAATAAAAGGTTTATATATCACATTTTTAAATATCTATTATTCTCCATTTTACTCGATCACCAAAACGGTCAAAGATAGGACATTGCGGTTTTCACTACTAGATTCAGCAGCTCATTTTACATAAAATAGGTCCTATAAATCAACTCTCAAAAGTTGATAAAGGTACAAACGAATAAAATGGTTATATATCACATTTTTAAATATCTATTATTCTCCATTTTACTCGATCTCCTAAACGGTTAAAGATAGGACATTGCAGTTTTCACCAGTGGATTCAGCACCTTATTTTACATAAAATAAGTCTTATAAGTCTACTCTCAAAAGTTGATAAAGGTACAAACGAATAAAAGGTTTATATATCACATTTTTAAATATCTATTATTCTCCATTTTACTCGATGTCCTAAACGGTTAAAGATAGGACATTGCAGTTTTCACCAGTGGATTCAGCACCTTATTTTACATAAATTTAGTCCTATAAGTCTACTCTAAAGAGTTGATAAAGGTACAAACGAATAAAATGGTTATATATCACATTTTTAAATATATATTATTCTCCATTTTACTCTTTCTCTTAAACGGTTAAAGATAGGACATTGCGGTTTTGACCAGAGGATTCAGCACCTCATTTTACATAAAATAAGTCTTATAAGTCTACTCTCAAAAGTTTGTAAAGGTACAAACGAATAAAATGGTTATATATCTCATTTTTAAATATATATTATTCTCCATTTTACTCTTTCTCTTAAACGGTTAAAGATAGGACATTGCGGTTTTCACCAGTGGATTCAGCATCTCATTTTACATAAAATAAGTCCTATACGTCTACTCTAAAGTGTTGATAAAGGTACAAACGAATAAAATGGTTATATATCACATTTTTAAATATATATTATTCTCCATTTTTCCCGATCTCCTAAACGGTTAAAGATAGGACATTGCGGTTTTGACCAGAGGATTTAGCACCTCATTTTACATAAAATAAGTCCTATAAGTCTACTCTCAAAAGTTTGTAAAGGTACAAACGAATAAAATGGATATATATCTCATTTTTAAATATATATTATTCTCCATTTTACTCTTTCTCTTAAACGGTTAAAGATAGGACATTGCGGTTTTCACCAGTGGATTCAGCACCTCATTTTACATAAAATAAGTCCTATAAGTCTACTCTCAAAAGTTGGTAAAGGTACAAACCAATAAAATGTTTATATATCACATTTTTAAATATCTATTATTCTCCATTTTACTCGATCACCAAAACGGTTAAAGATTGGACATTGCGGTTTTCACCAGTGGATTCAGCACCTCATTTTACATAAAATAAGTCCTATAAGTCTACTCTAAACAGTTGATAAAGTTACAAACGAATAAAATGGTTATATATCACATTTTTAAATATCTATTATTCTCCATTTTATTCGATGACCTAACCGGTCAAAGATAGGACATTACGGTTTTCACTACTAGATTCAGCAGCTAATTTTACATAAAATAGGTCCTATAAATCAACTCTCAAAAGTTGATAAAGGTACAAACGAATAAAATGGTTATATATCACATTTTTAAATATCTATTATTCTCCATTTTACTCGATGTCCTAAACGGTTGAAGATAGGACATTGCGGTTTTCACCAGTGGATTCAGCTCCTCATTTTACATAAAATAAGTCTTATAAGTCTACTCTCAAAAGTTGATAAAGGTACAAACGAATAAAAGGTTTATATATCACATTTTTAAATATCTATTATTCTCCATTTTACTCGATGTCCTAAACGGTTAAAGATAGGACATAGCGGTTTTCACCAGTGGATTCAGCACCTCATTTTAAATAAAATAAGTCCTATAAGTCTACTCTCAAGAGTTGATAAAGGTACAAACGAATAAAATGTTTATATATCACATTTTTAAATATCTATTATTCTCCATTTTACTCGATCACCAAAACGGTTAAAGATAGGACATTGCGGTTTTCACCAGTGGATTCAGCACCTCATTTTACATAAAATAAGTTTTATAAGTCTACTCTCAAAAGTTGATATAGGTACAAACGAATAAAAGGTTTATATATCACATTTTTAAATATCAATTATTCTCCATTTTACTCGATGTCCTAAACGGTTAAAGATAGGACATAGCGGTTTTCACCAGTGGATTCAACACCTCATTTAAATAAATTAAGTCTTATAAGTCTACTCTCAAAAGTTGATAAAGGTACAAACGATTAAAAGGTTTATATATCACATTTTTAAATATCTATTATTCTCCATTTTACTCGATCTGCTAAACAGTTAATGATAGGATATTGCGGTTTTCACCAGTGGATTCAGCACCTTATTTTACATAAAATAATTCCAAAAAGTCTACTCTAAAGAGTTGATAAAGGTACAAACGAATAAAATGTTTATATATCACATTTTTAAATATCTATTGCTCTCCATTTTACTCGATCTCCTAAACAGTTCAAGATAGGACATTGCGGTTTTCACCAGTGGATTCAGCACCTCATTTTAAATAAAATAAGTCCTATAAGTCTACTCTCAAGAGTTGATAAAGGTACAAACGAATAAAATGTTTATATTTCACATTTTTAAATATCTATTATTCTCCATTTTACTCGATCACCAAAACGGTTAAAGATAGGACATTGCGGTTTTCACCAGTGGATTCAGCACCTCATTTTACATAAAATAAGTCTTATAAGTCTACTCTCAAAAGTTGATAAAGGTACAAACGAATAAAAGGTTTATATATCACATTTTTAAATATCTATTATTCTCCATTTTACTCGATGTCCTAAACGGTTAAAGATAGGACATTGCGGTTTTCACCAGTGGATTCAGCACCTCATTTTACATAAAATAAGTCTTATAAGTCTACTCTAAAGAGTTGATAAAGGTACAAACGAAAAAAATGTTAATACATCACATTCTTAAATATTTATTATTTTCCATTTTACTCGATCTCCTAAACGGTTAAAGATAGGACATTGCGGTTTTCACCAGTGGGTTCAGCACCTCATTTTACATAAAATAAGTCCTATAAGTCTACTCTCAAAAGTTGGTAAAGGTACAAACGAATAAAATGTTTATATATGACATTTTTAAATATCTATTATTCTATATTTTACTCGATCTCCTAAACGGTTAAAGATAGGACATTGCAGTTTTCACCAGTGGATTCAGCACCTCATTTTACATAAAATAAGTCCTATAAGTCTACTCTAAAGAGTTGATAAAGGTACAAACGAATAAAATGGTTATATATCACATTTTTAAATATCTATTATTCTATATTTTACTCGATCTCCTAAACGGTTAAAGATAGGACATTGCAGTTTTCACCAGTGGATTCAGCACCTCATTTTACATAAAATAAGTCCTATAAGTCTACTCTAAAGAGTTGATAAAGGTACAAACGAATAAAATGGTTATATATCACATTTTTAAATATATATTATTCTCCATTTTACTCTTTCTCTTAAACGGTTAAAGATAGGACATTGCGGTTTTGACCAGAGGATTCAGCACCTCATTTTACATAAAATAAGTCTTATAAGTCTACTCTCAAAAGTTTGTAAAGGTACAAACGAATCAAATGGTTATATATCTCATTTTTAAGTATATATTATTCTCCATTTTACTCTTTCTCTTAAACGGTTAAAGATAGGACATTGCGGTTTTCACCAGTGGATTCAGCACCTCATTTTACATAAAATAAGTCCTATACGTCTACTCTAAAGAGTTGATAAAGGTACAAACGAATAAAATGGTTATATATCACATTTTTAAATATCTATTATTCTCCATTTTATTCGCTGACCTAAACGGTCAAAGATAGGACATTGCGGTTTTCACTACTAGATTCAGCAGCTCATTTTACATAAAATAGGTCCTATAAATCAACTCTCAAAAGTTGATAAAGGTACAAACAAATAAAATGGTTATATATCACATTTTTAAATATCTATTATTCTCCATTTTACTCGATCACCAAAACGGTTAAAGATAGGACATTGCGGTTTTCAACAGTGGATTCAGCACCTCATTTTACATAAAATAAGTCTTATAAGTCTACTCTCAAAAGTTGATAAAGGTACAAACGAATAAAAGGTTTATATATCACATTTTTAAATATCTATTATTCTCCATTTTACTCGATGTCCTAAACGGTTAAAGATAGGACATAGCGGTTTTCACCAGTGGATTCAACACCTCATTTAAATAAAATAAGTCTTATAAGTCTACTCTCAAATGTTGATAAAGGTACAAACGAATAAAAGGTTTATATATCACATTTTTAAATATCTATTATTCTCCATTTTACTCGATCACCAAAACGGTCAAAGATAGGACATTGCGGTTTTCACTACTAGATTCAGCAGCTCATTTTACATAAAATAGGTCCTATAAATCAACTCTCAAAAGTTGATAAATGTACAAACGAATAAAATGGTTATATATCACATTTTTAAATATCTATTATTCTCCATTTTACTCGATCTCCTAAACGGTTAAAGATAGGACATTGCAGTTTTCACCAGTGGATTCAGCACCTTATTTTACATAAAATAAGTCTTATAAGTCTACTCTCAAAAGTTGATAAAGGTACAAACGAATAAAAGGTTTATATATCACATTTTTAAATATCTATTATTCTCCATTTTACTCGATGTCCTAAACGGTTAAAGATAGGACATTGCAGTTTTCACCAGTGGATTCAGCACCTTATTTTACATAAATTTAGTCCTATAAGTCTACTCTAAAGAGTTGATAAAGGTACAAACGAATAAAATGGTTATATATCACATTTTTAAATATATATTATTCTCCATTTTACTCTTTCTCTTAAACGGTTAAAGATAGGACATTGCGGTTTTGACCAGAGGATTCAGCACCTCATTTTACATAAAATAAGTCTTATAAGTCTACTCTCAAAAGTTTGTAAAGGTACAAACGAATAAAATGGTTATATATCTCATTTTTAAATATATATTATTCTCCATTTTACTCTTTCTCTTAAACGGTTAAAGATAGGACATTGCGGTTTTCACCAGTGGATTCAGCACCTCATTTTACATAAAATAAGTCCTATACGTCTACTCTAAAGTGTTGATAAAGGTACAAACGAATAAAATGGTTATATATCACATTTTTAAATATCTATTATTCTCCATTTTACTCGATGTCCTAAACGGTTAAAGATAGGACATTGCGGTTTTCACCAGTGGATTCAGCACCTCATTTTAAGTAAAATAAGTCCTATAAGTCTACTCTCAAGAGTTGATAAAGGTACAAACGAATAAAATGTTTATATATCACATTTTTAAATATCTATTATTCTCCATTTTACTCGATCTCCTAAATGGTTAAAGATAGGACATTGCGGTTTTCATCAGTGGATTCAGCACCTCATTCTACATTAAATAAGTCCTATAAGTCTACTCTCAAGTGTTGATAAAGGTACAAACGAATAAAATGTTTATATAACACATTTTTAAATATCTATTATTCTCCATTTTACTCGATCTCCTAAATGGTTTAAGATAGGACATTGCGGTTTTCACCATTGGTTTCGGCACCTCATTTTACATAAATTTAGTCCTATAAGTCTACTCTAAAGAGTTGATAAAGGTACAAACGAATAAAATGGTTATATATCACATTTTTAAATATATATTATTCTCCATTTTTCCCGATCTCCTAAACGGTTAAAGATAGGACATTGCGGTTTTGACCAGAGGATTTAGCACCTCATTTTACATAAAATAAGTCCTATAAGTCTACTCTCAAAAGTTTGTAAAGGTACAAACGAATAAAATGGATATATATCTCATTTTTAAATATATATTATTCTCCATTTTACTCTTTCTCTTAAACGGTTAAAGATAGGACATTGCGGTTTTCACCAGTGGATTCAGCACCTCATTTTACATAAAATAAGTCCTATAAGTCTACTCTCAAAAGTTGGTAAAGGTACAAACCAATAAAATGTTTAAATATCACATTTTTAAATATCTATTATTCTCCATTTTACTCGATCACCAAAACGGTTAAAGATTGGACATTGCGGTTTTCACCAGTGGATTCAGCACCTCATTTTACATAAAATAAGTCCTATAAGTCTACTCTAAACAGTTGATAAAGTTACAAACGAATAAAATGGTTATATATCACATTTTTAAATATCTATTATTCTCCATTTTATTCGATGACCTAACCGGTCAAAGATAGGACATTGCGGTTTTCACTACTAGATTCAGCAGCTAATTTTACATAAAATAGGTCCTATAAATCAACTCTCAAAAGTTGATAAAGGTACAAACGAAAAAAATGGTTATATATCACATTTTTAAATATCTATTATTCTCCATTTTACTCGATGTCCTAAACGGTTGAAGATAGGACATTGCGGTTTTCACCAGTGGATTCAGCTCCTCATTTTACATAAAATAAGTCTTATAAGTCTACTCTCAAAAGTTGATAAAGGTACAAACGAATAAAAGGTTTATATATCACATTTTTAAATATCTATTATTCTCCATTTTACTCGATGTCCTAAACGGTTAAAGATAGGACATAGCGGTTTTCACCAGTGGATTCAGCACCTCATTTTAAATAAAATAAGTCCTATAAGTCTACTCTCAAGAGTTGATAAAGGTACAAACGAATAAAATGTTTATATATCACATTTTTAAATATCTATTATTCTCCATTTTACTCGATCACCAAAACGGTTAAAGATAGGACATTGCGGTTTTCACCAGTGGATTCAGCACCTCATTTTACATAAAATAAGTTTTATAAGTCTACTCTCAAAAGTTGATATAGGTACAAACGAATAAAAGGTTTATATATCACATTTTTAAATATCAATTATTCTCCATTTTACTCGATGTCCTAAACGGTTAAAGATAGGACATAGCGGTTTTCACCAGTGGATTCAACACCTCATTTAAATAAAATAAGTCTTATAAGTCTACTCTCAAAAGTTGATAAAGGTACAAACGATTAAAAGGTTTATATATCACATTTTTAAATATCTATTATTCTCCATTTTACTCGATCTGCTAAACAGTTAATGATAGGATATTGCGGTTTTCACCAGTGGATTCAGCACCTTATTTTACATAAAATAATTCCAAAAAGTCTACTCTAAAGAGTTGATAAAGGTACAAACGAATAAAATGTTTATATATCACATTTTTAAATATCTATTACTCTCCATTTTACTCGATCTCCTAAACAGTTCAAGATAGGACATTGCGGTTTTCACCAGAGGATTCAGCACCTCATTTTAAATAAAATAAGTCCTATAAGTCTACTCTCAAGAGTTGATAAAGGTACAAACGAATAAAATGTTTATATATCACATTTTTAAATATCTATTATTCTCCATTTTACTCGATCACCAAAACGGTTAAAGATAGGACATTGCGGTTTTCACCAGTGGGTTCAGCACCTCATTTTACATAAAATAAGTCCTATAAGTCTACTCTCAAAAGTTGGTAAAGGTACAAACGAATAAAATGTTTATATATGACATTTTTAAATATCTATTATTCTATATTTTACTCGATCTCCTAAACGGTTAAAGATAGGACATTGCGGTTTTCACCAGTGGATTCAACACCTCATTTAAATAAAATAAGTCTTATAAGTCTACTCTCAAAAGTTGATAAAGGTACAAACGAATAAAAGGTTTATATATCACATTTTTAAATATCTATTATTCTCCATTTTACTCGATCTGCTAAACAGTTAATGATAGGACATTGCGGTTTTCACCAGTGGATTCAGCACCTTATTTTACATAAAATAATTCCTATAAGTCTACTCTCAAGAGTTGATAAAAGTACAAACGAATAAAATGTTTATATATCACATATTTAAATATCTATTATTCTCCATTTTACACGATCTCCTAAAAAGTTAATGATAGGGCATTGCGGTTTTCACCAGTGAATTCGGCACCTCATTCTACATAAAATTAGTCCTATAAGTCTACTCTAAAGAGTTGATAAAGGTACAAACGAATAAAATGGTTATATATCACATTTTTAAATATATATTATTCTCCATTTTACTCTTTCTCTTAAACGGTTAAAGATAGGACATTGCGGTTTTGACCAGAGGATTCAGCACCTCATTTTACATAAAATAAGTCTTATAAGTCTACTCTCAAAAGTTTGTAAAGGTACAAACGAATCAAATGGTTATATATCTCATTTTTAAGTATATATTATTCTCCATTTTACTCTTTCTCTTAAACGGTTAAAGATAGGACATTGCGGTTTTCACCAGTGGATTCAGCACCTCATTTTACATAAAATAAGTCCTATACGTCTACTCTAAAGAGTTGATAAAGGTACAAACGAATAAAATGGTTATATATCACATTTTTAAATATCTATTATTCTCCATTTTATTCGATGACCTAAACGGTCAAAGATAGGACATTGCGGTTTTCACTACTAGATTCAGCAGCTCATTTTACATAAAATAGGTCCTATAAATCAACTCTCAAAAGTTGATAAAGGTACAAACAAATAAAATGGTTATATATCACATTTTTAAATATCTATTATTCTCCATTTTACTCGATCACCAAAACGGTTAAAGATAGGACATTGCGGTTTTCAACAGTGGATTCAGCACCTCATTTTACATAAAATAAGTCTTATAAGTCTACTCTCAAAAGTTGATAAAGGTACAAACGAATAAAAGGTTTATATATCACATTTTTAAATATCTATTATTCTCCATTTTACTCGATGTCCTAAACGGTTAAAGATAGGACATAGCGGTTTTCACCAGTGGATTCAACACCTCATTTAAATAAAATAAGTCTTATAAGTCTACTCTCAAATGTTGATAAAGGTACAAACGAATAAAAGGTTTATATATCACATTTTTAAATATCTATTATTCTCCATTTTACTCGATCACCAAAACGGTCAAAGATAGGACATTGCGGTTTTCACTACTAGATTCAGCAGCTCATTTTACATAAAATAGGTCCTATAAATCAACTCTCAAAAGTTGATAAATGTACAAACGAATAAAATGGTTATATATCACATTTTTAAATATCTATTATTCTCCATTTTACTCGATCTCCTAAACGGTTAAAGATAGGACATTGCAGTTTTCACCAGTGGATTCAGCACCTTATTTTACATAAAATAAGTCTTATAAGTCTACTCTCAAAAGTTGATAAAGGTACAAACGAATAAAAGGTTTATATATCACATTTTTAAATATCTATTATTCTCCATTTTACTCGATGTCCTAAACGGTTAAAGATAGGACATTGCAGTTTTCACCAGTGGATTCAGCACCTTATTTTACATAAATTTAGTCCTATAAGTCTACTCTAAAGAGTTGATAAAGGTACAAACGAATAAAATGGTTATATATCACATTTTTAAATATATATTATTCTCCATTTTACTCTTTCTCTTAAACGGTTAAAGATAGGACATTGCGGTTTTGACCAGAGGATTCAGCACCTCATTTTACATAAAATAAGTCTTATAAGTCTACTCTCAAAAGTTTGTAAAGGTACAAACGAATAAAATGGTTATATATCTCATTTTTAAATATATATTATTCTCCATTTTACTCTTTCTCTTAAACGGTTAAAGATAGGACATTGCGGTTTTCACCAGTGGATTCAGCACCTCATTTTACATAAAATAAGTCCTATACGTCTACTCTAAAGTGTTGATAAAGGTACAAACGAATAAAATGGTTATATATCACATTTTTAAATATCTATTATTCTCCATTTTACTCGATGTCCTAAACGGTTAAAGATAGGACATTGCGGTTTTCACCAGTGGATTCAGCACCTCATTTTAAGTAAAATAAGTCCTATAAGTCTACTCTCAAGAGTTGATAAAGGTACAAACGAATAAAATGTTTATATATCACATTTTTAAATATCTATTATTCTCCATTTTACTCGATCTCCTAAATGGTTAAAGATAGGACATTGCGGTTTTCATCAGTGGATTCAGCACCTCATTCTACATTAAATAAGTCCTATAAGTCTACTCTCAAGTGTTGATAAAGGTACAAACGAATAAAATGTTTATATAACACATTTTTAAATATCTATTATTCTCCATTTTACTCGATCTCCTAAATGGTTTAAGATAGGACATTGCGGTTTTCACCATTGGTTTCGGCACCTCATTTTACATAAATTTAGTCCTATAAGTCTACTCTAAAGAGTTGATAAAGGTACAAACGAATAAAATGGTTATATATCACATTTTTAAATATATATTATTCTCCATTTTTCCCGATCTCCTAAACGGTTAAAGATAGGACATTGCGGTTTTGACCAGAGGATTTAGCACCTCATTTTACATAAAATAAGTCCTATAAGTCTACTCTCAAAAGTTTGTAAAGGTACAAACGAATAAAATGGATATATATCTCATTTTTAAATATATATTATTCTCCATTTTACTCTTTCTCTTAAACGGTTAAAGATAGGACATTGCGGTTTTCACCAGTGGATTCAGCACCTCATTTTACATAAAATAAGTCCTATAAGTCTACTCTCAAAAGTTGGTAAAGGTACAAACCAATAAAATGTTTAAATATCACATTTTTAAATATCTATTATTCTCCATTTTACTCGATCACCAAAACGGTTAAAGATTGGACATTGCGGTTTTCACCAGTGGATTCAGCACCTCATTTTACATAAAATAAGTCCTATAAGTCTACTCTAAACAGTTGATAAAGTTACAAACGAATAAAATGGTTATATATCACATTTTTAAATATCTATTATTCTCCATTTTATTCGATGACCTAACCGGTCAAAGATAGGACATTGCGGTTTTCACTACTAGATTCAGCAGCTAATTTTACATAAAATAGGTCCTATAAATCAACTCTCAAAAGTTGATAAAGGTACAAACGAAAAAAATGGTTATATATCACATTTTTAAATATCTATTATTCTCCATTTTACTCGATGTCCTAAACGGTTGAAGATAGGACATTGCGGTTTTCACCAGTGGATTCAGCTCCTCATTTTACATAAAATAAGTCTTATAAGTCTACTCTCAAAAGTTGATAAAGGTACAAACGAATAAAAGGTTTATATATCACATTTTTAAATATCTATTATTCTCCATTTTACTCGATGTCCTAAACGGTTAAAGATAGGACATAGCGGTTTTCACCAGTGGATTCAGCACCTCATTTTAAATAAAATAAGTCCTATAAGTCTACTCTCAAGAGTTGATAAAGGTACAAACGAATAAAATGTTTATATATCACATTTTTAAATATCTATTATTCTCCATTTTACTCGATCACCAAAACGGTTAAAGATAGGACATTGCGGTTTTCACCAGTGGATTCAGCACCTCATTTTACATAAAATAAGTTTTATAAGTCTACTCTCAAAAGTTGATATAGGTACAAACGAATAAAAGGTTTATATATCACATTTTTAAATATCAATTATTCTCCATTTTACTCGATGTCCTAAACGGTTAAAGATAGGACATAGCGGTTTTCACCAGTGGATTCAACACCTCATTTAAATAAAATAAGTCTTATAAGTCTACTCTCAAAAGTTGATAAAGGTACAAACGATTAAAAGGTTTATATATCACATTTTTAAATATCTATTATTCTCCATTTTACTCGATCTGCTAAACAGTTAATGATAGGATATTGCGGTTTTCACCAGTGGATTCAGCACCTTATTTTACATAAAATAATTCCAAAAAGTCTACTCTAAAGAGTTGATAAAGGTACAAACGAATAAAATGTTTATATATCACATTTTTAAATATCTATTACTCTCCATTTTACTCGATCTCCTAAACAGTTCAAGATAGGACATTGCGGTTTTCACCAGAGGATTCAGCACCTCATTTTAAATAAAATAAGTCCTATAAGTCTACTCTCAAGAGTTGATAAAGGTACAAACGAATAAAATGTTTATATATCACATTTTTAAATATCTATTATTCTCCATTTTACTCGATCACCAAAACGGTTAAAGATAGGACATTGCGGTTTTCACCAGTGGGTTCAGCACCTCATTTTACATAAAATAAGTCCTATAAGTCTACTCTCAAAAGTTGGTAAAGGTACAAACGAATAAAATGTTTATATATGACATTTTTAAATATCTATTATTCTATATTTTACTCGATCTCCTAAACGGTTAAAGATAGGACATTGCGGTTTTCACCAGTGGATTCAACACCTCATTTAAATAAAATAAGTCTTATAAGTCTACTCTCAAAAGTTGATAAAGGTACAAACGAATAAAAGGTTTATATATCACATTTTTAAATATCTATTATTCTCCATTTTACTCGATCTGCTAAACAGTTAATGATAGGACATTGCGGTTTTCACCAGTGGATTCAGCACCTTATTTTACATAAAATAATTCCTATAAGTCTACTCTCAAGAGTTGATAAAAGTACAAACGAATAAAATGTTTATATATCACATATTTAAATATCTATTATTCTCCATTTTACACGATCTCCTAAAAAGTTAATGATAGGGCATTGCGGTTTTCACCAGTGAATTCGGCACCTCATTCTACATAAAATTAGTCCTATAAGTCTACTCTAAAGAGTTGATAAAGGTACAAACGAATAAAATGTTTATATATCACTATTTTAAATATTTATTATTTTCCATTTTACTCGATCTCCTAAACGGTTAAAGATAGGACATTGCGGTTTTCACCAGTGGATTCAGCACTTCATTTTAAATAATATAAGTCCTAAAAGTCTACTCTCAAGAGTTGATAAAGGTTCAAACGAATGAAATGTTTATATATCACATTTTTAAATATCTATTATTCTCCATTTCACTCGATGTCCTAAACGGTTAAAGATAGGACATTGCGGTTTTCACCAGTGGATTCAGCACCTCATTTTACATTAAATAAGTCTTATAAGTCTACTCTAAAGAGTTGATAAAGGTACAAACGAATAAAATGTTTATATATGACATTTTTAAATATCTATTATTCTCCATTTTACTCGATCTCCTAAACGGTTAAAGATAGGACATTGCGGTTTTCACCAGTGAATTCGGCACCTCATTTTACATAAAATTAGTCCTATAAGTCTACTCTAAAGAGTTGATAAAGGTGCAAACGAATAAAATGTTTATATATCACATTTTTAAATATTTATTATTTTCCATTTTACTCGATCTCCTAAACGGTTAAAGATAGGACATTGCGGTTTTCACCAGTGGATTCAGCACCTCATTTTAAATAAAATAAGTCCTATAAGTCTACTCTCAAGAGTTGATTAAGGTACAAACGAATAAAATGTTTATATATCACATTTTTAAATATCTATTATTCTCCATTTCACTCGATGTCCTAAACGGTTAAAGAAAGGACATTGCGGTTTTCACCAGTGGATTCAGCACCTCATTTTACATAAAATAAGTCTTATAAGTCTACTCTAAAGAGTTGATAAAGGTACAAACGAATAAAATGTTTATATATGACATTTTTAAATATCTATTATTCTCCATTTTACTCGATCTCCTAAACGGTTAAAGATAGGACATTGCAGTTTTCACCAGTGGATTCAGCACCTTATTTTACATAAAATAAGTCTTATAAGTCTGCTCTCAAAAGTTGATAAAGGTACAAACGTATAAAAGGTTTATATATCACATTTTTAAATATCTATTATTCTCCATTTTACTCGATGTCCTAATCGGTTAAAGATAGGACATAGCGGTTTTCACCAGTGGATTCAGCACCTCATTTTACATAAATTTAGTCCTATAAGTCTACTCTAAAGAGTTGATAAAGGTACAAACGAATAAAATGGTTATATATCACATTTTTAAATATATATTATTCTCCATTTTATTCGATGACCTAAACGGTCAAAGATAGGACATTGAGGTTTTCACTACTAGATTCAGCAGCTCATTTTACATAAAATAGGTCCTATAAATCAACTCTCAAAAGTTGATAAAGGTACAAACAAATAAAATGGTTATATATCACATTTTTAAATATCTATTATTCTCCATTTTACTCGATCACCAAAACGGTTAAAGATAGGACATTGCGGTTTTCAACAGTGGATTCAGCACCTCATTTTACATAAAATAAGTCTTATAAGTCTACTCTCAAAAGTTGATAAAGGTACAAACGAATAAAAGGTTTATATATCACATTTTTAAATATCTATTATTCTCCATTTTACTCGATGTCCTAAACGGTTAAAGATAGGACATAGCGGTTTTCACCAGTGGATTCAACACCTCATTTAAATAAAATAAGTCTTATAAGTCTACTCTCAAATGTTGATAAAGGTACAAACGAATAAAAGGTTTATATATCACATTTTTAAATATCTATTATTCTCCATTTTACTCGATCACCAAAACGGTCAAAGATAGGACATTGCGGTTTTCACTACTAGATTCAGCAGCTCATTTTACATAAAATAGGTCCTATAAATCAACTCTCAAAAGTTGATAAATGTACAAACGAATAAAATGGTTATATATCACAATTTTAAATATCTATTATTCTCCATTTTACTCGATCTCCTAAACGGTTAAAGATAGGACATTGCAGTTTTCACCAGTGGATTCAGCACCTTATTTTACATAAAATAAGTCTTATAAGTCTACTCTCAAAAGTTGATAAAGGTACAAACGAATAAAAGGTTTATATATCACATTTTTAAATATCTATTATTCTCCATTTTACTCGATGTCCTAAACGGTTAAAGATAGGACATTGCAGTTTTCACCAGTGGATTCAGCACCTTATTTTACATAAATTTAGTCCTATAAGTCTACTCTAAAGAGTTGATAAAGTTACAAACGAATAAAATGGTTATATATCACATTTTTAAATATATATTATTCTCCATTTTACTCTTTCTCTTAAACGGTTAAAGATAGGACATTGCGGTTTTGACCAGAGGATTCAGCACCTCATTTTACATAAAATAAGTCTTATAAGTCTACTCTCAAAAGTTTGTAAAGGTACAAACGAATAAAATGGTTATATATCTCATTTTTAAATATATATTATTCTCCATTTTACTCTTTCTCTTAAACGGTTAAAGATAGGACATTGCGGTTTTCACCAGTGGATTCAGCACCTCATTTTACATAAAATAAGTCCTATACGTCTACTCTAAAGTGTTGATAAAGGTACAAACGAATAAAATGGTTATATATCACATTTTTAAATATCTATTATTCTCCATTTTACTCGATGTCCTAAACGGTTAAAGATAGGACATTGCGGTTTTCACCAGTGGATTCAGCACCTCATTTTAAGTAAAATAAGTCCTATAAGTCTACTCTCAAGAGTTGATAAAGGTACAAACGAATAAAATGTTTATATATCACATTTTTAAATATCTATTATTCTCCATTTTACTCGATCTCCTAAATGGTTAAAGATAGGACATTGCGGTTTTCATCAGTGGATTCAGCACCTCATTTTACATTAAATAAGTCCTATAAGTCTACTCTCAAGTGTTGATAAAGGTACAATCGAATAAAATGTATATATAACACATTTTTAAATATCTATTGTTTTCCATTTTACTCGATCTCCTAAACGGTTAAAGATAGGACAATGCGGTTTTCACCAGTGGATTCAGCACCTCATTCTACATTAAATAAGTCCTATAAGTCTACTCTCAAGTGTTGATAAAGGTACAAACGAATAAAATGTTTATATAACACATTTTTAAATATCTATTATTCTCCATTTTACTCGATCTCCTAAATGGTTTAAGATAGGACATTGCGGTTTTCACCATTGGTTTCGGCACCTCATTTTACATAAATTTAGTCCTATAAGTCTACTCTAAAGAGTTGATAAAGGTACAAACGAATAAAATGGTTTTATATTACATTTTTAAATATATATTATTCTCCATTTTTCCCGATCTCCTAAACGGTTAAAGATAGGACATTGCGGTTTTGACCAGAGGATTTAGCACCTCATTTTACATAAAATAAGTCCTATAAGTCTACTCTCAAAAGTTTGTAAAGGTACAAACGAATAAAATGGATATATATCTCATTTTTAAATATATATTATTCTCCATTTTACTCTTTCTCTTAAACGGTTAAAGATAGGACATTGCGGTTTTCACCAGTGGATTCAGCACCTCATTTTACATAAAATAAGTCCTATAAGTCTACTCTCAAAAGTTGGTAAAGGTACAAACCAATAAAATGTTTATATATCACATTTTTAAATATCTATTATTCTCCATTTTACTCGATCACCAAAACGGTTAAAGATTGGACATTGCGGTTTTCACCAGTGGATTCAGCACCTCATTTTACATAAAATAAGTCCTATAAGTCTACTCTAAACAGTTGATAAAGTTACAAACGAATAAAATGGTTATATATCACATTTTTAAATATCTATTATTCTCCATTTTATTCGATGACCTAACCGGTCAAAGATAGGACATTGCGGTTTTCACTACTAGATTCAGCAGCTAATTTTACATAAAATAGGTCCTATAAATCAACTCTCAAAAGTTGATAAAGGTACAAACGAATAAAATGGTTATATATCACATTTTTAAATATCTATTATTCTCCATTTTACTCGATGTCCTAAACGGTTGAAGATAGGACATTGCGGTTTTCACCAGTGGATTCAGCTCCTCATTTTACATAAAATAAGTCTTATAAGTCTACTCTCAAAAGTTGATAAAGGTACAAACGAATAAAAGGTTTATATATCACATTTTTAAATATCTATTATTCTCCATTTTACTCGATGTCCTAAACGGTTAAAGATAGGACATAGCGGTTTTCACCAGTGGATTCAGCACCTCATTTTAAATAAAATAAGTCCTATAAGTCTACTCTCAAGAGTTGATAAAGGTACAAACGAATAAAATGTTTATATATCACATTTTTAAATATCTATTATTCTCCATTTTACTCGATCACCAAAACGGTTAAAGATAGGACATTGCGGTTTTCACCAGTGGATTCAGCACCTCATTTTACATAAAATAAGTTTTATAAGTCTACTCTCAAAAGTTGATATAGGTACAAACGAATAAAAGGTTTATATATCACATTTTTAAATATCAATTATTCTCCATTTTACTCGATGTCCTAAACGGTTAAAGATAGGACATAGCGGTTTTCACCAGTGGATTCAACACCTCATTTAAATAAAATAAGTCTTATAAGTCTACTCTCAAAAGTTGATAAAGGTACAAACGATTAAAAGGTTTATATATCACATTTTTAAATATCTATTATTCTCCATTTTACTCGATCTGCTAAACAGTTAATGATAGGATATTGCGGTTTTCACCAGTGGATTCAGCACCTTATTTTACATAAAATAATTCCAAAAAGTCTACTCTAAAGAGTTGATAAAGGTACAAACGAATAAAATGTTTATATATCACATTTTTAAATATCTATTACTCTCCATTTTACTCGATCTCCTAAACAGTTCAAGATAGGACATTGCGGTTTTCACCAGTGGATTCAGCACCTCATTTTAAATAAAATAAGTCCTATAAGTCTACTCTCAAGAGTTGATAAAGGTACAAACGAATAAAATGTTTATATAACACATTTTTAAATATCTATTATTCTCCATTTTACTCGATCTCCTAAATGGTTTAAGATAGGACATTGCGGTTTTCACCATTGGTTTCGGCACCTCATTTTACATAAATTTAGTCCTATAAGTCTACTCTAAAGAGTTGATAAAGGTACAAACGAATAAAATGGTTATATATCACATTTTTAAATATATATTATTCTCCATTTTTCCCGATCTCCTAAACGGTTAAAGATAGGACATTGCGGTTTTGACCAGAGGATTCAGCACCTCATTTTACATAAAATAAGTCCTATAAGTCTCCTCTCAAAAGTTTGTAAAGGTACAAACGAATAAAATGGTTATATATCTCATTTTTAAATATATATTATTCTCCATTTTACTCTTTCTCTTAAACGGTTAAAGATAGGACATTGCGGTTTTCACCAGTGGATTCTGCACCTCATTTTACATAAAATAAGTCTTATAAGTCTACTCTCAAAAGTTGGTAAAGGTACAAACCAATAAAATGTTTATATATCACATTTTTAAATATCTATTATTCTCCATTTTACTCGATCACCAAAACGGTTAAAGATTGGACATTGCGGTTTTCACCAGTGGATTCAGCACCTCATTTTACATAAAATAAGTCCTATAAGTCTACTCTAAACAGTTGATAAAGGTACAAACGAATAAAATGGTTATATATCACATTTTTAAATACCTATTATTCTCCATTTTATTCGATGACCTAAACGGTCAAAGATAGGACATTGCGGTTTTCACTACTAGATTCAGCAGCTCATTTTACAAAAAATAGGTCCTATAAATCAACTCTCAAAAGTTGATAAAGGTACAAACGAATAAAATGGTTATATATCACATTTTTAAATATCTATTATTCTCCATTTTACTCGATGTCCTAAACGGTTGAAGATAGGACATTGCGGTTTTCTCCAGTGGATTCAGCACCTCATTTTACATAAAATAAGTCTTATAAGTCTACTCTAAAGAGTTGATAAAGGTACAAACGAATAAAATGTTTATATATGACATTTTTAAATATCTATTATTCTCCATTTTACTCGATCTCCTAAACGGTTAAAGATAGGACATTGCAGTTTTCACCAGTGGATTCAGCACCTTATTTTACATAAAATAAGTCTTATAAGTCTACTCTCAAAAGTTGATAAAGGTACAAACGTATAAAAGGTTTATATATCACATTTTTAAATATCTATTATTCTCCATTTTACTCGATGTCCTAATCGGTTAAAGATAGGACATAGCGGTTTTCACCAGTGGATTCAGCACCTCATTTTACATAAATTTAGTCCTATAAGTCTACTCTAAAGAGTTGATAAAGGTACAAACGAATAAAATGGTTATATATCACATTTTTAAATATATATTATTCTCCATTTTACTCTTTCTCTTAAACGGTTAAAGATAGGACATTGCGGTTTTGACCAGAGGATTCAGCACCTCATTTTACATAAAATAAGTCTTATAAGTCTACTCTCAAAAGTTTGTAAAGGTACAAACGAATCAAATGGTTATATATCTCATTTTTAAGTATATATTATTCTCCATTTTACTCTTTCTCTTAAACGGTTAAAGATAGGACATTGCGGTTTTCACCAGTGGATTCAGCACCTCATTTTACATAAAATAAGTCCTATACGTCTACTCTAAAGAGTTGATAAAGGTACAAACGAATAAAATGGTTATATATCACATTTTTAAATATCTATTATTCTCCATTTTATTCGATGACCTAAACGGTCAAAGATAGGACATTGCGGTTTTCACTACTAGATTCAGCAGCTCATTTTACATAAAATAGGTCCTATAAATCAACTCTTAAAACTTGATAAAGGTACAAACAAATAAAATGGTTATATATCACATTTTTAAATATCTATTATTCTCCATTTTACTCGATGTCCTAAACGGTTAAAGATAGGACATAGCGGTTTTCACCAGTGGATTCAACACCTCATTTAAATAAAATAAGTCTTATAAGTCTACTCTCAAAAGTTGATAAAGGTACAAACGAATAAAAGGTTTATATATCACATTTTTAAATATCTATTATTCTCCATTTTACTCGATCACCAAAACGGTCAAAGATAGGACATTGCGGTTTTCAACAGTGGATTCAGCACCTCATTTTACATAAAATAAGTCCTATAAGTCTACTCTCAAAAGTTGGTAAAGGTACAAACCAATAAAATGGTTATATATCACATTTTTAAATATCTATTATTCTCCATTTTACTCGATCACCAAAACGGTTAAAGATTGGACATTGCGGTTTTCACCAGTGGATTCAGCACCTCATTTTACATAAAATAAGTCGTATAAGTCTACTCTAAACAGTTGATAAAGGTACAAACGAATAAAATGGTTATATATCACATTTTTAAATACCTATTATTCTCCATTTTATTCGATGACCTAAACGGTCAAAGATAGGACATTGCGGTTTTCACTACTAGATTCAGCAGCTCATTTTACAAAAAATAGGTCCTATAAATCAACTCTCAAAAGTTGATAAAGGTACAAACGAATAAAATGGTTATATATCACATTTTTAAATATCTATTATTCTCCATTTTACTCGATGTCCTAAACGGTTGAAGATAGGACATTGCGGTTTTCACCAGTGGATTCAGCACCTCATTTTAAATGAAATAAGTCCTATAAGTCTACTCTCAAGAGTTGATAAAGGTACAAACGAATAAAATGTTTATATATCACATTTTTAAATATCTATTATTCTCCATTTTACTCGATCACCAAAACGGTTAAAGATAGGACATTGCGGTTTTCACCAGTGGATTCAGCACCTCATTTTACATAAAATAAGTTTTATAAGTCTACTCTCAAAAGTTGATATAGGTACAAACGAATAAAAGGTTTATATATCACATTTTTAAATATCAATTATTCTCCATTTTACTCGATGTCCTAAACGGTTAAAGATAGGACATAGCGGTTTTCACCAGTGGATTCAGCACCTCATTTTACATAAAATAAGTTTTATAAGTCTACTCTCAAAAGTTGATATAGGTACAAACGAATAAAAGGTTTATATATCACATTTTTAAATATCAATTATTCTCCATTTTACTCGATGTCCTAAACGGTTAAAGATAGGACATAGCGGTTTTCACCAGTGGATTCAACACCTCATTTAAATAAAATAAGTCTTATAAGTCTACTCTTAAAAGTTGATATAGGTACAAACGAATAAAAGGTTTATATATCACATTTTTAAATATCTATTATTCTCCATTTTACTCGATGTCCTAAACGGTTAAAAATAGGACATAGCGGTTTTCACCAGTGGATTCAGCACCTCATTTTACATAAATTTAGTCCTATAAGTCTACTCTAAAGAGTTGATAAAGGTACAAACGAATAAAATGGTTATATATCACATTTTTAAATATATATTATTCTCCATTTTACTCTTTCTCTTAAACGGTTAAAGATAGGACATTGCGGTTTTGACCAGAGGATTCAGCACCTCATTTTACATAAAATAAGTCTTATAAGTCTACTCTCAAAAGTTTGTAAAGGTACAAACGAATAAAATGGTTATATATCTCATTTTTAAATATATATTATTCTCCATTTTACTCTTTCTCTTAAACGGTTAAAGATAGGACATTGCGGTTTTCACCAGTGGATTCAGCACCTCATTTTACATAAAATAAGTCCTATAAGTCTACTCTAAAGAGTTGATAAAGGTACAAACGAATAAAATGTTTATATATCACATTTTTAAATATCTATTATTCTCCATTTTATTCGATGACCTAAACGGTCAAAGATAGGACATTGCGGTTTTCACTACTAGATTCAGCAGCTCATTTTACATAAAATAGGTCCTATAAATCAACTCTCAAAAGTTGATAAAGGTACAAACGAATAAAATGGTTATATATCACATTTTTAAATATCTATTATTCTCCATTTTACTCGATCACCAAAACGGTTAAAGATAGGACATTGCGGTTTTCACCAGTGGATTCAGCACCTCATTTTACATAAAATAAGTCTTATAAGTCTACTCTCAAAAGTTGATAAAGGTACAAACGAATAAAAGGTTTATATATCACATTTTTAAATATCTATTATTCTCCATTTTACTCGATGTCCTAAACGGTTAAAGATAGGACATGGCGGTTTTCACCAGTGGATTCAGCACCTCATTTTAAATAAAATAAGTCCTATAAGTCTACTCTCAAGAGTTGATAAAGGTACAAACGAATAAAATGTTTATATATCACATTTTTAAATATCTATTATTCTCCATTTTACTCGATCACCAAAACGGTTAAAGATAGGACATTGCGGTTTTCACCATTGGATTCAGCACCTCATTTTACATTAATAAGTCTTATAAGTCTACTCTAAAGAGTTGATAAAGGTACAAACGAATAAAATGGTTATATATCACATTTTTAAATATCTATTATTCTCCATTTTACTCGATCACCAAAACGGTTAAAGATAGGACATTGCGGTTTTCTCCAGTGGATTCAGCACCTCATTTTACATAAAATAAGTTTTATAAGTCTACTCTCAAAAGTTGATAAAGGTACAAACGAATAAAAGGTTTAAATATCACATTTTTAAATATCAATTATTCTCCATTTTACTCGATGTCCTAAACGGTTAAAGATAGGACATAGCGGTTTTCACCAGTGGATTCAACACCTCATTTAAATAAAATAAGTCTTATAAGTCTACTCTCAAAAGTTGATAAAGGTACAAACGATTAAAAGGTTTATATATCACATTTTTAAATATCTATTATTCTCCATTTTACTCGATCTGCTAAACAGTTAATGATAGGACATTGCGGTTTTCACCAGTGGATTCAGCACTTTATTTTACATAAAATAAGTCCTATAAGTCTACTCTCAAGAGTTGATAAAAGTACAAACGAATAAAATGTTTATATATCACATATTTAAATATCTATTATTCTCCATTTTACACGATCTCCTAAAAAGTTAAAGATAGGCCATTGCGGTTTTCACCAGTGAATTCGGCACCTCATTTTACATAAAATTAGTCCTATAAGTCTACTCTAAAGATTTGATAAAGGTACAAACGAATAAAATGTTTATATATCACATTTTTAAATATACATTATTTTCCATTTTACTCGATCTCCTAAACGGTTAAAGATAGGACATTGCGGTTTTCACCAGTGGATTCAGCACCTCATTTTAAATAAAATAAGTCCTATAAGTCTACTCTCAAGAGTTGATTAAGGTACAAACGAATAAAATGTTTATATATCACATTTTTAAATATCTATTATTCTCCATTTCACTCGATGTCCTAAACGGTTAAAGAAAGGACATTGCGGTTTTCACCAGTGGATTCAGCACCTCATTTTACATAAAATAAGTCTTCTAAGTCTACTCTTAAGAGTTGGTAAAGGTACAAACGAATAAAATGTTTAAATATGACATTTTTAAATATCTATTATTCTCCATTTTACTCGATCTCCTAAACGGTTAAAGATAGGACATTGCAGTTTTCACCAGTGGATTCAGCACCTTATTTTACATAAAATAAGTCTTATAAGTCTACTCTCAAAAGTTGATAAAGGTACAAACGAATAAAAGGTTTATATATCACATTTTTAATTATCTATTATTTTCCATTTTACTCGATGTCCTAAACGGTTAAAGATAGGACATAGCGGTTTTCACCAGTGGATTCAGCACCTCATTTTACATAAATTTAGTCCTATAAGTCTACTCTAAAGAGTTGATAAAGGTACAAACGAATAAAATGGTTATATATCACATTTTTAAATATATATTATTCTCCATTTTACTCTTTCTCTTAAACGGTTAAAGATAGGCCATTGCGGTTTTGACCAGAGGATTCAGCACCCCATTTTACATAAAATAAGTCTTATAAGTCTACTCTCAAAAGTTGATAAAGATACAAACGAATAAAAGGTTTATATATCACATTTTTAAATATCTATTATTCTCCATTTTAATCGATCACCAAAACGGTCAAAGATAGGACATTGCGGTTTTCACCAGTGGATTCAGCACCTCATTTTACATAAAATAAGTCGTATAAGTCTACTCTAAACAGTTGATAAAGGTACAAACGAATAAAATGGTTATATATCACATTTTTAAATACCTATTATTCTCCATTTTATTCGATGACCTAAACGGTCAAAGATAGGACATTGCGGTTTTCACTACTAGATTCAGCAGCTCATTTTACAAAAAATAGGTCCTATAAATCAACTCTCAAAAGTTGATAAAGGTACAAACGAATAAAATGGTTATATATCACATTTTTAAATATCTATTATTCTCCATTTTACTCGATGTCCTAAACGGTTGAAGATAGGACATTGCGGTTTTCACCAGTGGATTCAGCACCTCATTTTAAATGAAATAAGTCCTATAAGTCTACTCTCAAGAGTTGATAAAGGTACAAACGAATAAAATGTTTATATATCACATTTTTAAATATCTATTATTCTCCATTTTACTCGATCACCAAAACGGTTAAAGATAGGACATTGCGGTTTTCACCAGTGGATTCAGCACCTCATTTTACATAAAATAAGTTTTATAAGTCTACTCTCAAAAGTTGATATAGGTACAAACGAATAAAAGGTTTATATATCACATTTTTAAATATCAATTATTCTCCATTTTACTCGATGTCCTAAACGGTTAAAGATAGGACATAGCGGTTTTCACCAGTGGATTCAGCACCTCATTTTACATAAAATAAGTTTTATAAGTCTACTCTCAAAAGTTGATATAGGTACAAACGAATAAAAGGTTTATATATCACATTTTTAAATATCAATTATTCTCCATTTTACTCGATGTCCTAAACGGTTAAAGATAGGACATAGCGGTTTTCACCAGTGGATTCAACACCTCATTTAAATAAAATAAGTCTTATAAGTCTACTCTTAAAAGTTGATATAGGTACAAACGAATAAAAGGTTTATATATCACATTTTTAAATATCTATTATTCTCCATTTTACTCGATGTCCTAAACGGTTAAAAATAGGACATAGCGGTTTTCACCAGTGGATTCAGCACCTCATTTTACATAAATTTAGTCCTATAAGTCTACTCTAAAGAGTTGATAAAGGTACAAACGAATAAAATGGTTATATATCACATTTTTAAATATATATTATTCTCCATTTTACTCTTTCTCTTAAACGGTTAAAGATAGGACATTGCGGTTTTGACCAGAGGATTCAGCACCTCATTTTACATAAAATAAGTCTTATAAGTCTACTCTCAAAAGTTTGTAAAGGTACAAACGAATAAAATGGTTATATATCTCATTTTTAAATATATATTATTCTCCATTTTACTCTTTCTCTTAAACGGTTAAAGATAGGACATTGCGGTTTTCACCAGTGGATTCAGCACCTCATTTTACATAAAATAAGTCCTATAAGTCTACTCTAAAGAGTTGATAAAGGTACAAACGAATAAAATGTTTATATATCACATTTTTAAATATCTATTATTCTCCATTTTATTCGATGACCTAAACGGTCAAAGATAGGACATTGCGGTTTTCACTACTAGATTCAGCAGCTCATTTTACATAAAATAGGTCCTATAAATCAACTCTCAAAAGTTGATAAAGGTACAAACGAATAAAATGGTTATATATCACATTTTTAAATATCTATTATTCTCCATTTTACTCGATCACCAAAACGGTTAAAGATAGGACATTGCGGTTTTCACCAGTGGATTCAGCACCTCATTTTACATAAAATAAGTCTTATAAGTCTACTCTCAAAAGTTGATAAAGGTACAAACGAATAAAAGGTTTATATATCACATTTTTAAATATCTATTATTCTCCATTTTACTCGATGTCCTAAACGGTTAAAGATAGGACATGGCGGTTTTCACCAGTGGATTCAGCACCTCATTTTAAATAAAATAAGTCCTATAAGTCTACTCTCAAGAGTTGATAAAGGTACAAACGAATAAAATGTTTATATATCACATTTTTAAATATCTATTATTCTCCATTTTACTCGATCACCAAAACGGTTAAAGATAGGACATTGCGGTTTTCACCATTGGATTCAGCACCTCATTTTACATAAATAAGTCTTATAAGTCTACTCTAAAGAGTTGATAAAGGTACAAACGAATAAAATGGTTATATATCACATTTTTAAATATCTATTATTCTCCATTTTACTCGATCACCAAAACGGTTAAAGATAGGACATTGCGGTTTTCTCCAGTGGATTCAGCACCTCATTTTACATAAAATAAGTTTTATAAGTCTACTCTCAAAAGTTGATAAAGGTACAAACGAATAAAAGGTTTAAATATCACATTTTTAAATATCAATTATTCTCCATTTTACTCGATGTCCTAAACGGTTAAAGATAGGACATAGCGGTTTTCACCAGTGGATTCAACACCTCATTTAAATAAAATAAGTCTTATAAGTCTACTCTCAAAAGTTGATAAAGGTACAAACGATTAAAAGGTTTATATATCACATTTTTAAATATCTATTATTCTCCATTTTACTCGATCTGCTAAACAGTTAATGATAGGACATTGCGGTTTTCACCAGTGGATTCAGCACTTTATTTTACATAAAATAAGTCCTATAAGTCTACTCTCAAGAGTTGATAAAAGTACAAACGAATAAAATGTTTATATATCACATATTTAAATATCTATTATTCTCCATTTTACACGATCTCCTAAAAAGTTAAAGATAGGCCATTGCGGTTTTCACCAGTGAATTCGGCACCTCATTTTACATAAAATTAGTCCTATAAGTCTACTCTAAAGATTTGATAAAGGTACAAACGAATAAAATGTTTATATATCACATTTTTAAATATACATTATTTTCCATTTTACTCGATCTCCTAAACGGTTAAAGATAGGACATTGCGGTTTTCACCAGTGGATTCAGCACCTCATTTTAAATAAAATAAGTCCTATAAGTCTACTCTCAAGAGTTGATTAAGGTACAAACGAATAAAATGTTTATATATCACATTTTTAAATATCTATTATTCTCCATTTCACTCGATGTCCTAAACGGTTAAAGAAAGGACATTGCGGTTTTCACCAGTGGATTCAGCACCTCATTTTACATAAAATAAGTCTTCTAAGTCTACTCTAAAGAGTTGGTAAAGGTACAAACGAATAAAATGTTTAAATATGACATTTTTAAATATCTATTATTCTCCATTTTACTCGATCTCCTAAACGGTTAAAGATAGGACATTGCAGTTTTCACCAGTGGATTCAGCACCTTATTTTACATAAAATAAGTCTTATAAGTCTACTCTCAAAAGTTGATAAAGGTACAAACGAATAAAAGGTTTATATATCACATTTTTAATTATCTATTATTTTCCATTTTACTCGATGTCCTAAACGGTTAAAGATAGGACATAGCGGTTTTCACCAGTGGATTCAGCACCTCATTTTACATAAATTTAGTCCTATAAGTCTACTCTAAAGAGTTGATAAAGGTACAAACGAATAAAATGGTTATATATCACATTTTTAAATATATATTATTCTCCATTTTACTCTTTCTCTTAAACGGTTAAAGATAGGCCATTGCGGTTTTGACCAGAGGATTCAGCACCCCATTTTACATAAAATAAGTCTTATAAGTCTACTCTCAAAAGTTGATAAAGATACAAACGAATAAAAGGTTTATATATCACATTTTTAAATATCTATTATTCTCCATTTTAATCGATCACCAAAACGGTCAAAGATAGGACATTGCGGTTTTCACTACTAGATTCAGCAGCTCATTTTACATAAAATAGGTCCTATAAATCAACTCTCAAAAGTTGATAAAGGTACAAACGAATAAAATGGTTATATATCACATTTTTAAATATCTATTATTCTCCATTTTACTCGATGTCCTAAACGATTAAAGATAGGACATTGCGGTTTTCACCAGTGGATTCAGCACCTCATTTTACATAAAATAAGTCTTATAAGTCTACTCTCAAAAGTTTGTAAAGGTACAAACGAATAAAATGGTTATATATCACATTTTTAAATATCTATTATTCTCCATTTTACTCGATCACCAAAACGGTCAAAGATAGGACATTGCGGTTTTCACTACTAGATTCAGCAGCTCATTTTACATAAAATAGGTCCTATAAATCAACTCTCAAAAGTTGATAAAGGTACAAACGAATAAAATGGTTATATATCACATTTTTAAATATCTATTATTCTCCATTTTACTCGATGTCCTAAACGATTAAAGATAGGACATTGCGGTTTTTACCAGTGGATTCAGCACCTCATTTTAAATAAAATAAGTCCTATAAGTCTACTCTCAAGAGTTGATAAATTTACAAACGAATAAAATGTTTATATATCACATTTTTAAATATCTATTATTATCCATTTTACTCGATCACCAAAACGGTTAAAGATAGGACATTGCGGTTTTCACCAGTGGATTCAGCACCTCATTTTACATCAAATAAGTCCTATACGTCTACTCTAAAGAGTTGATAAAGGTACAAACGAATAAAATGGTTATATATCACATTTTTAAATATCTATTATTCTCCATTTTATTCGATGACCTAAACGGTCATAGATAGGACATTGCGGTTTTCACTACTAGATTCAGCAGCTCATTTTACATAAAATAGGTCCTATAAATCAACTCTCAAAAGTTGATAAAGGTACAAACGTATAAAATGGTTATATATCACATTTTTAAATATCTATTATTCTCCATTTTACTCGATCACCAAAACGGTGATAGGAGTTTAAAGGTTAAAGATAGGACATTGCCGTTTTCACCAGTGGATTCAGCACCTCATTTTACATAAATAAGTCTTAAAAGTCTACTCTCAAGAGTTGATAAAGGTACAAACGAATAAAATGGTTATATATCACATTTTTAAATATCTATTATTCTCCATTTTACTCGATCACCAAAACGGTTAAAGATAGGACATTGCGGTTTTCACCAGTGGATTCAGCACCTCATTTTACATAAAATAAGTTTTATAAGTCTACTCTCAAAAGTTGATAAAGGTACAAACGAATAAAAGGTTTAAATATCACATTTTTAAATATCAATTATTCTCCATTTTACTCGATGTCCTAAACGGTTAAAGATAGGACATAGCGGTTTTCACCAGTGGATTCAGCACCTCATTTTACATAAAATAAGTCTTATAAGTCTACTCTCAAAAGTTGATAAAGGTACAAACGAATAAAAGGTTTATATATCACATTTTTAAATATCTATTATTCTCCATTTTACTCGATGTCCTAAACGGTTAAAGATAGGACATTGCGGTTTTCACCAGTGGATTCAGCACTTTATTTTACATAAAATAAGTCCTATAAGTCTACTCTCAAGAGTTGATAAAAGTACAAACGAATAAAATGTTTATATATCACATATTTAAATATCTATTATTCTCCATTTTACACGATCTCCTAAAAAGTTAAAGATAGGGCATTGCGGTTTTCACCAGTGAATTCGGCACCTTATTTTACATAAAATTAGTCCTATAAGTCTACTCTAAAGATTTGATAAAGGTACAAACGAATAAAATGTTTATATATCACATTTTTAAATATACATTATTTTCCATTTTACTCGATCTCCTAAACGGTTAAAGATAGGACATTGCGGTTTTCACCAGTGGATTCAGCACCTCATTTTAAATAAAATAAGTCCTATAAGTCTACTCTCAAGAGTTGATTAAGGTACAAACGAATAAAATGTTTATATATCACATTTTTAAATATCTATTATTCTCCATTTCACTCGATGTCCTAAACGGTTAAAGAAAGGACATTGCGGTTTTCACCAGTGGATTCAGCACCTCATTTTACATAAAATAAGTCTTATAAGTCTACTCTAAAGAGTTGGTAAAGGTACAAACGAATAAAATGTTTAAATATGACATTTTTAAATATCTATTATTCTCCATTTTACTCGATCTCCTAAACGGTTAAAGATAGGACATTGCAGTTTTCACCAGTGGATTCAGCACCTTATTTTACATAAAATAAGTCTTATAAGTCTACTCTCAAAAGTTGATAAAGGTACAAACGAATAAAAGGTTTATATATCACATTTTTAATTATCTATTATTCTCCATTTTACTCGATGTCCTAAACGGTTAAAGATAGGACATAGCGGTTTTCACCAGTGGATTCAGCACCTCATTTTACATAAATTTAGTCCTATAAGTCTACTCTAAAGAGTTGATAAAGGTACAAACGAATAAAATGGTTATATATCACATTTTTAAATATATATTATTCTCCATTTTACTCTTTCTCTTAAACGGTTAAAGATAGGCCATTGCGGTTTTGACCAGAGGATTCAGCACCCCATTTTACATAAAATAAGTCTTATAAGTCTACTCTCAAAAGTTGATAAAGATACAAACGAATAAAAGGTTTATATATCACATTTTTAAATATCTATTATTCTCCATTTTAATCGATCACCAAAACGGTCAAAGATAGGACATTGCGGTTTTCACTACTAGATTCAGCAGCTCATTTTACATAAAATAGGTCCTATAAATCAACTCTCAAAAGTTGATAAAGGTACAAACGAATAAAATGGTTATATATCACATTTTTAAATATCTATTATTCTCCATTTTACTCGATGTCCTAAACGATTAAAGATAGGACATTGCGGTTTTCACCAGTGGATTCAGCACCTCATTTTACATAAAATAAGTCTTATAAGTCTACTCTCAAAAGTTTGTAAAGGTACAAACGAATAAAATGGTTATATATCACATTTTTAAATATCTATTATTCTCCATTTTACTCGATGTCCTAAACGATTAAAGATAGGACATTGCGGTTTTCACCAGTGGATTCAGCACCTCATTTTAAATAAAATAAGTCCTATAAGTCTACTCTCAAGAGTTGATAAATTTACAAACGAATAAAATGTTTATATATCACATTTTTAAATATCTATTATTCTCCATTTTACTCGATCACCAAAACGGTTAAAGGTAGGACATTGCGGTTTTCACCAGTGGATTCAGCACCTCATTTTACATAAAATAAGTCTTATAAGTCTACTCTCAAAAGTTGATAAAGGTACAAACGAATAAAAGGTTTATATATCACATTTTTAAATATCTATTATTCTCCATTTTACTCGATGTCCTAAACGGTTAAAGATAGGACATTGCGGTTTTCACCAGTGGATTCAGCACCTCATTTTAAATAAAATAAGTCATATAAGTCTACTCTCAAGAGTTGATAAAGGTACAAACGAATAAAATGTTTATATATCACATTTTTAAATATCTATTATTCTCCATTTTACTCGATCACCAAAACGGTTAAAGATAGGACATTGCGGTTTTCACCAGTGGATTCAGCAACTCATTTAAATAAAATAAGTCTTATAAGTCTACTCTCAAAAGTTGATAAAGGTACAAACGAATAAAAGGTTTATATATCACATTTTTAAATATCTAATATTCTCCATTTTACTCGATCACCAAAACGGTCAAAGATAGGACATTGCGGTTTTCACTACTAGATTCAGCAGCTCATTTTACATAAAATAGGTCCTATAAATCAACTCTCAAAAGTTGATAAAGGTACAAACGAATAAAATGGTTATATATCACATTTTTAAATATCTATTATTCTCCATTTTACTCGATGTCCTAAACGATTAAAGATAGGACATTGCGGTTTTTACCAGTGGATTCAGCACCTCATTTTAAATAAAATAAGTCCTATAAGTCTACTCTCAAGAGTTGATAAATTTACAAACGAATAAAATGTTTATATATCACATTTTTAAATATCTATTATTATCCATTTTACTCGATCACCAAAACGGTTAAAGATAGGACATTGCGGTTTTCACCAGTGGATTCAGCACCTCATTTTACATCAAATAAGTCCTATACGTCTACTCTAAAGAGTTGATAAAGGTACAAACGAATAAAATGGTTATATATCACATTTTTAAATATCTATTATTCTCCATTTTATTCGATGACCTAAACTATCATAGATAGGACATTGCGGTTTTCACTACTAGATTCAGCAGCTCATTTTACATAAAATAGGTCCTATAAATCAACTCTCAAAAGTTGATAAAGGTACAAACGTATAAAATGGTTATATATCACATTTTTAAATATCTATTATTCTCCATTTTACTCGATCACCAAAACGGTTAAAGATAGGACATTGCGGTTTTCACCAGTGGATTCAGCACCTCATTTTACATCAAATAAGTCTTATAAGTCTACTCTCAAAAGTTGATAAAGGTACAAACGAATAAAAGGTTTATATATCACATTTTTAAATATCTATTATTCTCCATTTTACTCGATGTCCTAAACGGTTAAAGATAGGACATAGCGGTTTTCACCAGTGGATTCAACACCTCATTTAAATAAAATAAGTCTTATAAGTCTACTCTCAAAAGTTGATAAAGGTACAAACGAATAAAAGGTTTATATATCACATTTTTAAATATCTATTATTCTCCATTTTACTCGATCACCAAAACGGTTAAAGATAGGACATAGCGGTTTTCACCAGTGGATTCAACACCTCATTTAAATAAAATAAGTCTTATAAGTCTACTCTCAAAAGTTGATAAAGGTACAAACGATTAAAAGGTTTATATATCACATTTTTAAATATCTATTATTCTCCATTTTACTCGATCTGCTAAACAGTTAATGATAGGACATTGCGGTTTTCACCAGTGGATTCAGCACTTTATTTTACATAAAATAAGTCCTATAAGTCTACTCTCAAGAGTTGATAAAAGTACAAACGAATAAAATGTTTATATATCACATATTTAAATATCTATTATTCTCCATTTTACACGATCTCCTAAAAAGTTAAAGATAGGGCATTGCGGTTTTCACCAGTGAATTCGGCACCTCATTTTACATAAAATTAGTCCTATAAGTCTACTCTAAAGATTTGATAAAGGTACAAACGAATAAAATGTTTATATATCACATTTTTAAATATACATTATTTTCCATTTTACTCGATCTCCTAAACGGTTAAAGATAGGACATTGCGGTTTTCACCAGTGGATTCAGCACATCATTTTAAATAAAATAAGTCCTATAAGTCTACTTTCAAGAGTTGATTAAGGTACAAACGAATAAAATGTTTATATATCACATTTTTAAATATCTATTATTCTCCATTTTACTCGATCACCAAAACGGTTAAAGATAGGACATAGCGGTTTTCACCAGTGGATTCAACACCTCATTTAAATAAAATAAGTCTTATAAGTCTACTCTCAAAAGTTGATAAAGGTACAAACGATTAAAATGTATATATATCACATATTTAAATATCTATTATTCTCCATTTTACACGATCTCCTAAAAAGTTAAAGATAGGGCATTGCGGTTTTCACCAGTGAATTCGGCACCTCATTTTACATAAAATTAGTCCTATAAGTCTACTCTAAAGATTTGATAAAGGTACAAACGAATAAAATGTTTATATATCACATTTTTAAATATACATTATTTTCCATTTTACTCGATCTCCTAAACGGTTAAAGATAGGACATTGCGGTTTTCACCAGTGGATTCAGCACCTCATTTTAAATAAAATAAGTCCTATAAGTCTACTCTCAAGAGTTGATTAAGGTACAAACGAATAAAATGTTTATATATCACATTTTTAAATATCTATTATTCTCCATTTCACTCGATGTCCTAAACGGTTAAAGAAAGGACATTGCGGTTTTCACCAGTGGATTCAGCACCTCATTTTACATAAAATAAGTCTTCTAAGTCTACTCTAAAGAGTTGGTAAAGGTACAAACGAATAAAATGTTTATATATGACATTTTTAAATATCTATTATTCTCCATTTTACTCGATCTCCTAAACGGTTAAAGATAGGACATTGCAGTTTTCACCAGTGGATTCAGCACCTTATTTTAAATAAAATAAGTCATATAAGTCTACTCTCAAGAGTTGATAAAGGTACAAACGAATAAAATGTTTATATATCACATTTTTAAATATCTATTATTCTCCATTTTACTCGATCACCAAAACGGTTAAAGGTAGGACATTGCGGTTTTCACCAGTGGATTCAGCAACTCATTTAAATAAAATAAGTCTTATAAGTCTACTCTCAAAAGTTGATAAAGGTACAAACGAATAAAAGGTTTATATATCACATTTTTAAATATCTATTATTCTCCATTTTACTCGATGTCCTAAACGGTTAAAGATAGGACATTGCGGTTTTCACCAGTGGATTCAGCACCTCATTTTAAATAAAATAAGTCATATAAGTCTACTCTCAAGAGTTGATAAAGGTACAAACGAATAAAATGTTTATATATCACATTTTTAAATATCTATTATTCTCCATTTTACTCGATCACCAAAACGGTTAAAGATAGGACATTGCGGTTTTCACCAGTGGATTCAGCAACTCATTTAAATAAAATAAGTCTTATAAGTCTACTCTCAAAAGTTGATAAAGGTACAAACGAATAAAAGGTTTATATATCACATTTTTAAATATCTATTATTCTCCATTTTACTCGATCACCAAAACGGTCAAAGATAGGACATTGCGGTTTTCACTACTAGATTCAGCAGCTCATTTTACATAAAATAGGTCCTATAAATCAACTCTCAAAAGTTGATAAAGGTACAAACGAATAAAATGGTTATATATCACATTTTTAAATATCTATTATTCTCCATTTTACTCGATGTCCTAAACGATTAAAGATAGGACATTGCGGTTTTTACCAGTGGATTCAGCACCTCATTTTAAATAAAATAAGTCCTATAAGTCTACTCTCAAGAGTTGATAAATTTACAAACGAATAAAATGTTTGTATATCACATTTTTAAATATCTATTATTATCCATTTTACTCGATCACCAAAACGGTTAAAGATAGGACATTGCGGTTTTCACCAGTGGATTCAGCACCTCATTTTACATCAAATAAGTCCTATACGTCTACTCTAAAGAGTTGATAAAGGTACAAACGAATAAAATGGTTATATATCACATTTTTAAATATCTATTATTCTCCATTTTATTCGATGACCTAAACGGTCATAGATAGGACATTACGGTTTTCACTACTAGATTCAGCAGCTCATTTTACATAAAATAGGTCCTATAAATCAACTCTCAAAAGTTGATAAAGGTACAAACGTATAAAATGGTTATATATCACATTTTTAAATATCTATTATTCTCCATTTTACTCGATCACCAAAACGGTTAAAGATAGGACATTGCGGTTTTCACCAGTGGATTCAGCACCTCATTTTACATAAAATAAGTCTTATAAGTCTACTCTCAAAAGTTGATAAAGGTACAAACGAATAAAAGGTTTATATATCACATTTTTAAATATCTATTATTCTCCATTTTACTCGATCGCCAAAACGGTCAAAGATAGGACATTGCGGTTTTCACTACTAGATTCAGCAGCTCATTTTACATAAAATAGGTCCTATAAATCAACTCTCAAAAGTTGATAAAGGTACAAACGATTAAAATGGTTATATATCACATTTTTAAATATCTATTATTCTCCATTTTACTCGATGTCCTAAACGATTAAAGATAGGACATTGCGGTTTTCACTAGTGGATTCAGCACCTCATTTTAAATAAAATAAGTCCTATAAGTCTACTCTCAAGAGTTGATAAATTTACAAACGAATAAAATGTTTATATATCACATTTTTAAATATCTATTATTCTCCATTTTACTCGATCACCAAAACGGTTAAAGGTAGGACATTGCGGTTTCCACCAGTGGATTCAGCACCTCATTTTACATAAAATAAGTCTTATAAGTCTACTCTCAAAAGTTGATAAAGGTACAAACGAATAAAAGGTTTATATATCACATTTTTAAATATCTATTATTCTCCATTTTACTCGATGTCCTAAACGGTTAAAGATAGGACATTGCGGTTTTCACCAGTGGATTCAGCACCTTATTTTAAATAAAATAAGTCATATAAGTCTACTCTCAAGAGTTGATAAAGGTACAAACGAATAAAATGTTTATATATCACATTTTTAAATATCTATTATTCTCCATTTTACTCGATCACCAAAACGGTTAAAGATAGGACATTGCGGTTTTCACCAGTGGATTCAGCACCTCATTTTACATAAAATAAGTCTTATAAGTCTACTCTCAAAAGTTGATAAAGGTACAAACGAATAAAATGGTTATATATCACATTTTTAAATATCTATTATTCTCCATTTTATTCGATGACCTAAACGGTCAAAGATAGGACATTGCGGTTTTCACTACTAGATTCAGCAGCTCATTTTACATAAAATAGGTCCTATAAATCAACTCTCAAAAGTTGATAAAGGTTCAAACGAATAAAATGTTTATATATCACATTTTTAAATATCTATTATTATCCATTTTACTCGATGTCCTAAACGGTTAAAGATAGGACATTGCGGTTTTCACCAGTGGATTCAGCACCTCATTTTACATAAAATAAGTCTTATAAGTCTACTCTCAAAAGTTGATAAAGGTACAAACGAATAAAAGGTTTATATATCACATTTTTAAATATCTATTATTCTTCAATTTACTCGATGTCCTAAACGGTTAAAGATAGGACATAGCGGTTTTCACCAGTGGATTCAACACCTTATTTAAATAAAATAAGTCTTATAAGTCTACTCTCAATAGTTGATAAAGGTACAAACGAATAAAAGGTTTATATATCACATTTTTAAATATCTATTATTCTCCATTTTACTCGATGTCCTAAACGGTTAAAGATAGCACATTGCGGTTTTCACCAGTGGATTCAGCACCTCATTTTACATAAAATAAGTCTTATAAGTCTACTCTCAAGAGTTGATAAAGGTACAAACGAATAAAATGTTTATATATCACATTTTTAAATATATATTATTCTCCATTTTACTCTTTCTCTTAAACGGTTAAAGATAGGACATTGCGGTTTTGACCAGAGGATTCAGCACCTCATTTTACATAAAATAAGTTCTATAAGTCTACTCTCAAAAGTTTGTAAAGGTACAAACGAATAAAATGGTTATATATCTCATTTTTAAATATATATTATTCTCCATTTTACTCTTTCTCTTAAACGGTTAAAGATAGGACTTTGCGGTTTTCACCAGTGGATTCAGCACCTCATTTTACATAAAATAAGTCCTATAAGTCTACTCTCAAAAGTTGGTAAAGGTACAAACGAATAAAATGTTTATATATCACATTTTTAAATATCTATTATTTTTCACTTTACTCGATCTGCTAAACAGTTAAAGATAGGACATTGCGATTTTCACCAGTGGATTTAGCACCTTATTTTATATAAAATAATTCCTATAAGTCTACTCTCAAGAGTTGATAAAGGTACAAACGAATAAAATGTTTATATATCACATATTTAAATATCTATTATTGTCCATTTTACTCGATCTCCTAAAAAGTTAAAGAGGGCATTGCAGTTTTCACCAGTGGATTCAGCACTTTATTTTACATAAAATAAGTCCTATAAGTCTACTCTAAAGAGTTGATAAAGGTACAAACGAATAAAATGGTTATATATCACATTTTTAAATATATATTATTCTCCATTTTACTCTTTCTCTTAAACGGTTAAAGATATTACATTGCGGTTTTCACCAGTGGATTCAGCACCTCATCTTACATAAAATAATTCCTATAAGTCTACTCTCAAAAGTTGATAAAGGTACAAACAAATAAAATGTTTATATATCATATTATTAAATATCTATTATTTTCCATTTTACTCGATGTCCTAAACGGTTAAAGATAGGACATTGCGGTTTTCACCAGTGGATTCAGCACCTCATTTTACATAAAATAAGTCCTATAAGTCTACTCTCAAAAGTTTGTAAAGGTACAAACGAATAAAATGGGTATATATCTCATTTTTAAATATATATTATTCTCCATTTTACTCTTTCTCTTAAACGGTTAAAGATAGGACATTGCGGTTTTCACCAGTGGATTCAGCACCTCATTTTACATAAAATAAGTCCTATAAGTCTACTCTCAAAAGTTGGTAAAGGTACAAACGAATAAAATGTTTATATATCACATTTTTAAATATCTATTATTTTTCACTTTACTCGATCTGCTAAACAGTTAAAGATAGGACATTGCGATTTTCACCAGTGGATTTAGCACCTTATTTTATATAAAATAATTCCTATAAGTCTACTCTCAAGAGTTGATAAAGGTACAAACGAATAAAATGTTTATATATCACATATTTAAATATCTATTATTGTCCATTTTACTCGATCTCCTAAAAAGTTAAAGAGGGCATTGCAGTTTTCACCAGTGGATTCAGCACTTTATTTTACATAAAATAAGTCCTATAAGTCTACTTTAAAGAGTTGATAAAGGTACAAACGAATAAAATGGTTATATATCACATTTTTAAATAAATATTATTTTCCATTTTACTCTTTCTCTTAAACGGTTAAAGATATTACATTGCGGTTTTCACCAGTGGATTCAGCACCTCATCTTACATAAAATAAGTCCTATAAGTCTACTCTCAAAAGTTGATAAAGGTACAAACAAATAAAATGTTTATATATCATATTATTAAATATCTATTATTTTCCATTTTACTCGATGTCCTAAACGGTTAAAGATAGGACATTGCGGTTTTCACCAGTGGATTCAGCACCTCATTTTACATAAAATAAGTTCTATAAGTCAACTCTCAAAAGTTGATAAAGGTACAAACGAATAAAATGGTTATATATCTCATTTTTAAATATCTATTATTCTCCATTTTATTCGATGACCTAAACGGTCAAAGATGGGACATTGCGGTTTTCACCACTGAATTCAGCAGCTCATTTTACATAAAATAGGTCCTATAAGTCTACTCTCAAAAGTTGATAAAGGTACAAACGAATAAAATGTTTATATATCACATTTTTAAATATCTATTATTCTCCATTTTACTCGATCTCCTAAACGGTTAAAGATAAGACATGTTGGTTTTCACCAGTGGATTCAGCACCTCATTTTACATAAATTTAGTCCTATAAGTCTACTCTAAAGAGTTGATAAAGGTACAAACGAATAAAATGGTTATATATCACATTTTTAAATATATATTATTCTCCATTTTACTCTTTCTCTTAAACGGTTAAAGATAGGACATTGCGGTTTTGACCAGAGGATTCAGCACCTCATTTTACATAAAATAAGTCCTATAAGTCTACTCTCAAAAGTTTGTAAAGGTACAAACGAATAAAATGGTTATATATCTCATTTTTAAATATATATTATTCTCCATTTTACTCTTTCTCTTAAACGGTTAAAGATAGGACATTGCGGTTTTCACCAGTGGATTCAGCACCTCATTTTACATAAAATAAGTCCTATAAGTCTACTCTCAAAAGTTGGTAAAGGTACAAACGAATAAAATGTTTATATATCACATTTTTAAATATCTATTATTTTTCACTTTACTCGATCTGCTAAACAGTTAAAGATAGGACATTGCGATTTTCACCAGTGGATTTAGCACCTTATTTTATATAAAATAATTCCTATAAGTCTACTCTCAAGAGTTGATAAAGGTACAAACGAATAAAATGTTTATATATCACATATTTAAATATCTATTATTGTCCATTTTACTCGATCTCCTAAAAAGTTAAAGAGGGCATTGCAGTTTTCACCAGTGGATTCAGCACTTTATTTTACATAAAATAAGTCCTATAAGTCTACTCTAAAGAGTTGATAAAGGTACAAACGAATAAAATGGTTATATATCACATTTTTAAATATATATTATTCTCCATTTTACTCTTTCTCTTAAACGGTTAAAGATATTACATTGCGGTTTTCACCAGTGGATTCAGCACCTCATCTTACATAAAATAAGTCCTATAAGTCTACTCTCAAAAGTTGATAAAGGTACAAACAAATAAAATGTTTATATATCATATTATTAAATATCTATTATTTTCCATTTTACTCGATGTCCTAAACGGTTAAAGATAGGACATTGCGGTTTTCACCAGTGGATTCAGCACCTTATTTTACATAAAATAAGTTCTATAAGTCAACTCTCAAAAGTTGATAAAGGTACAAACGAATAAAATGGTTATATATCACATTTTTAAATATCTATTATTCTCCATTTTACTCGATCTCCTAAACGGTCAAAGATGGGACATTGCGGTTTTCACCACTGAATTCAGCAGCTCATTTTACATAAAATAGGTCCTATAAGTCTACTCTCAAAAGTTGATAAAGGTACAAACGAATAAAATGTTTATATATCACATTTTTAAATATCTATTATTCTCCATTTTACTCGATCTCCTAAACGGTTAAAGATAAGACATGTTGGTTTTCACCAGTGGATTCAGCAGCTCATTTTACATAAAGTAAGTCCTATAAGTCGACTTTCAAGAGTTGATAAAGGTACAAACGAATACAATGTTTATATATAACATTTTTAAATATCTATTATTTTCCATTTTACTCGATCTCCTAAACGGTTAAAGATAGGACATTGCGGTTTTCACCAGTGGATTCAGCACCTCATTTTACATAAAATAAGTCCTATAAGTCGACTTTCAAGAGTTGCTAAAGGTACAAACGAATACAATGTTTATATATAACATTTTTAAATATCTATTATTTTCCATTTTACTCGATCTCCTAAACGGTTAAAGATAAGACATGTTGGTTTTCACCAGTGGATTCAGCAGCTCATTTTACATAAAGTAAGTCCTATAAGTCGACTTTCAAGAGTTGATAAAGGTACAAACGAATAAAATGTTTATATATCACATTTTTAAATATCTATTATTATCCATTTTACTCGATCACCAAAACGGTTAAAGATAGGACATTGCGGTTTTCACCAGTGGATTCAGCACCTCATTTTACATAAAATAAGTCTTATAAGTCTACTCTCAAAAGTTGATAAAGGTACAAACGAATAAAATGTTTTTATATAACATTTTTAAATATCTATTATTTTCCATTTTACACGATCTCCTAAACGGTTAAAGATAGGACATTGCGGTTTTCACCAGTGGATTCAGCACCTTATTTTACATTAAATAAATCTTCTAAGTTAACTCTCAAGAGTTGATAAAGATACAAACGAATAAAATGTTTATATATCACATTTTTAAATATCTATTATTCTCCATTTTACTCGATCTCCTAAACGGATAAAGGAAGGACATTGCGGTTTTTACTAGTGGATTCAGCACCTCATTTTACATAAAATAAGTCCTATAAGTCTACCCTCAAGAGTTGATAAAGGTACAAACAAATAAAATGTTTATATATCACATTTTTAAATATCTATTATTCTCCATTTTACTCGATGTCCTAAAGGGTTAAAGATAGGACATTGCGGTTTTCACCAGTGGATTCAGCACCTCATTTTAAATAAAATAAGTCATATAAGTTAACTCTCAAGAGTTGATAAAGATACAAACGAATAAAATGTTTATATATCACATTTTTAAATATCTATTATTCTCCATTTTACTCGATCTCCTAAACGGATAAAGGAAGGACATTGCGGTTTTTACTAGTGGATTCAGCACCTCATTTTACATAAAATAAGTCTTATAAGTCTACTCTCAAAAGTTGATAAAGGTACAAGCAAATAAAAGGTTTATATATCACATTTTTAAATATCTATTATTCTCCATTTTACTCGATGTCCTAAAGGGTTAAAGATAGGACATTGCGGTTTTCACCAGTGGATTCAGCACCTCATTTTAAATAAAATAAGTCATATAAGTCTACTCTCAAGAGTTAATAAAGGTACAAACGAATAAAATGTTTATATATCACATTTTTAAATATCTATTATTCTCCATATTACTCGATCACCAAAACGATTAAAGATAGGACATTGCGGTTTTCACCAGTGGATTCAGCACCTCATTTTACATAAAATAAGTCTTATAAGTCTACTCTAAAGAGTTGATAAAGGTACAAACGAATAAAATGTTTATATATGACATTTTTAAATATCTATTATTCTCCATTTTACTCGATCTCCTAAACGGTTAAAGATAGGACATTGCAGTTTTCACCAGTGGATTCAGCACCTCATTTTACATAAAATAAGTCTTATAAGTCTACTCTAAAGAGTTGATAAAGGTACAAACGAATAAAATGTTTATATATGACATTTTTAAATATCTATTATTCTCCATTTTACTCGATCTCCTAAACGGTTAAAGATAGGACATTGCAGTTTTCACCAGTGGATTCAGCACCTCATTTTAAATAAAATAAGTTCTATAAGTCTACTCTGAAGAGTTGATAAAGGTACAAACGAATAAAATGTTTACATATCACATTTTTAAATATCTATTATTCTCCATTTTACTCGATCACCAAAACGGTCAAAGATAGGACATTGCGGTTTTCACTACTAGATTCAGCAGCTCATTTTACATAAAATAGGTCCTATAAATCAACTCTCAAAAGTTGATAAAGGTACAAACGAATAAAATGGTTATATATCACATTTTTCAATATCTATTATTCTCCATTTTACTCGATGTCCTAAACGATTAAAGATAGGACATTGCGGTTTTCACCAGTGGATTCAGCACCTCATTTTACATAAAATAAGTCTTATAAGTCTACTCTCAAAAGTTGATAAAGGTACAAACGAATAAAAGGTTTATATATCACATTTTTAAATATCTATTATTCTCCATTTTACTCGATATCCTAAACGGTTAAAGATAGGACATAGCGGTTTTCACCAGTGGATTCAACACCTCATTTAAATAAAATAAGTCTTATAAGTCTACTCTCAAAAGTTGATAAAGGTACAAACGAATAAAAGGTTTATACAGGGTGTTTCAGCTAAGAGCAGCAAAATTTTAATGGCAGATTCTCGAGGCCAAACCAAGTCGAGAACCCTATATACACTTTGCTCGGAAACGCTTCCTAACAAAAATATAGGCCATCAAAGTTCTTGAAAAAAAATCGAATTTTTTAAATATCTCCTAACTGTAATAAGTTGGAATAACCAAACTTGGCACACTTACTTAGGTCATTGTGGACTATGTTTCTGTAAAATATCAGAAAAATCGGCCACTCCCAATATGGTTTTTTGACAAGGGGGCGGCATTCCATCTTTGTTTTTTCATATGGGGGTTGTAAATTTTTCACTTTTTTTAAGTCTATTTGATGCCAAATTTAATAAGGAAACTTTTTTGTCTCTTGGATTTTTTTCGTACGACGCACCGTTTTCGAGAAAAATGCAATTTTATTTCAACTCGTCAAGATTTTTCGAAAATTTCTTAACTTCAGTGGTCCATAACTTTTTAGTTAATGAACCGAAAAATTTAAAAAAATTACTCCAAGATCACCATAGGCTACATACTATAATTTTTTAAAAATTTTTGTTATAATTTTTTTTTAACATGCCGAAGAAGTTGATGGCCTCTATTTCCTCAAAGAGACATTTCCAAGAAAAATCCAATGAGTTTTCGACTAATGGTGACCCACCGAATCAGCCATTAAAATTTTGCTGCTCTTAGCTGAAACACCCTGTATATCACATTTTTAAATATCTATTATTCTCCATTTTACTCGATGTCCTAAACGGTTAAAGATAGGACATTGCGGTTTTCACCAGTGGATTCAGCACCTCATCTTACATAAAATAAGTCCTATTAGTCTACTCTCAAAAGTTGATAAAGGTACAAACAAATAAAATGTTTATATATCATATTATTAAATATCTATTATTTTCCATTTTACTCGATGTCCTAAACGGTTAAAGATAGGACATTGCGGTTTTCACCAGTGGATTCAGCACCTCATTTTACATAAAATAAGTTCTATAAGTCAACTTTCAAAAGTTGATAAAGGTACAAACGAATAAAATGGTTATATATCACATTTTTAAATATCTATTATTCTCCATTTTATTCGATGACGTAAACGTTCAAAGATGGGACATTGCGGTTTTCACCACTGAATTCAGCAGCTCATTTTACATAAAATAGGTCCTATAAGTCTACTCTCAAAAGTTGATAAAGGTACAAACGAATAAAATGTTTATATATCACATTTTTAAATATCTATTATTCTCCATTTTACTCGATCTCCTAAACGGTTAAAGATAAGACATGTTGGTTTTCACCAGTGGATTCAGCAGCTCATTTTACATAAAGTAAGTCCTATAAGTCGACTTTCAAGAGTTGATAAAGGTACAAACGAATACAATGTTTATATATAACATTTTTAAATATCTATTATTTTCCATTTTACTCGATCTCCTAAACGGTTAAAGATAGGACATTGCGGTTTTCACCAGTGGATTCAGCACCTGATTTTACATAAAATAAGTCCTATAAGTCGACTTTCAAGAGTTGATAAAGGTACAAACGAATACAATGTTTATATATAACATTTTTAAATATCTATTATTTTCCATTTTACTCGATCTCCTAAACGGTTAAAGATAAGACATGTTGGTTTTCACCAGTGGATTCAGCAGCTCATTTTACATAATGTAAGTCCTATAAGTCGACTTTCAAGAGTTGATAAAGGTACAAACGAATAAAATGTTTATATATCACATTTTTAAATATTTATTATTCTCCATTTTACTCGATCTCCTAAACGGTTAAAGATAGGACATTGCGGTTTTCGCCAGTGGATTAAGCACCTCGTTTTACATTAAATAAATCTTCTAAGTTAACTCTCAAGAGTTGATAAAAATACAAACGAATAAAATGTTTATATATCACATTTTTAAATATCTATTATTCTCCATTTTACTCGATCTCCTAAACGGATAAAGGTAGGACATTGCGGTTTTCACTAGTGGATTCAGCACCTCATTTTACATAAAATAAGTCCTATAAGTCTACTCTCAAGAGTTGATAAAGGTACAAACAAATAAAATGTTTATATATCACATTTTTAAATATCTATTAATATCCATTTTAGTCGATCACCAAAACGGTTAAAGATAGGACATTGCGGTTTTCACCAGTGGATTCAGCACCTCATTTTACATAAAATAAGTCTTATAAGTCTACTCTCAAAAGTTGATAAAGGTACAAACGAATAAAAGGTTTATATATCACATTTTTAAATATCTATTATTCTCCATTTTACTCGATGTCCTAAACGGTTAAAGATAGGACATTGCGGTTTTCACCAGTGGATTCAGCACCTCATTTTAAATAAAATAAGTCATATAAGTCTACTCTCAAGTGTTGATAAAGGTACAAACGAATAAAATGTTTATATATCACATTTTTAAATATCTATTATTCTCCATTTTACTCGATCACCAAAACGGTTAAAGATAGGACATTGCGGTTTTCACCAGTGGATTCAGCACCTCATTTTACATAAAATAAGTCTTATAAGTCTACTCTCAAAAGTTGATAAAGGTACAAACGAATAAAATGGTTATATATCACATTTTTAAATATCTATTATTCTCCATTTTATTCGATGACCTAAACGGTCAAAGATAGGACATTGCAGTTTTCACCAGTGGATTCAGCACCTCATTTTAAATAAAATAAGTCCTATAAGTCTACTCTCAAGAGTTGATTAAGGTACAAACGAATTATATGTTTATATATCACATTTTTAAATATTTATTAATCTCCATTTCACTCGATGTCCTAAACGGTTAAAGAAAGGACATTGCGGTTTTCACCAGTGGATTCAGCACCTCAATTTACATAAAATAAGTCTTATAAGTCTACTCTAAAGAGTTGATAAAGGTACAAACGAATAAAATGTTTATATATGACATTTTTAAATATCTATTATTCTCCATTTTACTCGATCTCCTAAACGGTTAAAGATAGGACATTGCAGTTTTCACCAGTGGATTCAGCACCTTATTTTACATAAAATAAGTCTTATAAGTCTACTCTCAAAAGTTGATAAAGGTACAAACGAATAAAAGGTTTATATATCACATTTTTAAATATCTATTATTCTCCATTTTACTCGATGTCCTAAACGGTTAAAGATAGGACATAGCGGTTTTCACCAGTGGATTCAACACCTCATTTAAATAAAATAAGTCTTATAAGTCTACTCTCAAAAGTTGATAAAGGTACAAACGAATAAAAGGTTTATATATCACATTTTTAAATATCTATTATTCTCCATTTTACTCGATCACCAAAACGGTCGAAGATAGGACATTGCGGTTTTCACTACTAGATTCAGCAGCTCATTTTACATAAAATAGGTCCTATAAATCAACTCTCAAAAGTTGATAAAGGTACAAACGAATAAAATGGTTATATATCACATTTTTAAATATCTATTATTCTCCATTTTACTCGATGTCCTAAACGATTAAAGATAGGACATTGCGGTTTTCACCAGTGGATTCAGCACCTCATTTTAAATAAAATAAGTCCTATAAGTTTACTCTCAAGAGTTGATAAATTTACAAACGAATAAAATGTTTATATATCACATTTTTAAATATCTATTATTCTCCATTTTACTCGATCACCAAAACGGTTAAAGATAGGACATTGCGGTTTTCACCAGTGGATTCAGCACCTCATTTTACATAAAATAAGTCTTATAAGTCTACTCTCAAAAGTTGATAAAGGTACAAACGAATAAAAGGTTTATATATCACATTTTTAAATATCTATTATCCTCCATTTTACTCGATGTCCTAAACGGTTAAAGATAGGACATTGCGGTTTTCACCAGTGGATTCAGCACCTCATTTTAAATAAAATAAGTCATATAAGTCTACTCTCAAGAGTTGATAAAGGTACAAACGAATAAAATGTTTATATATCTCATTTTTAAATATCTATTATTCTCCATTTTACTCGATGTCCTAAACGGTTAAAGATAGGACATTGCGGTTTTCACCAGTGGATTCAGCACCTCATTTTACATAAAATAAGTCCTATAAGTCTACTCTCAAAAGTTGGTAAAGGTACAAACGAATAAAATGTTTATATATCACATTTTTAAATATCTATTATATTTCACTTTACTCGATCAGCTAAACAGTTAAAGATAGGACATTGCGATTTTCACCAGTGGATTTAGCACCTTATTTTATATAAAATAATTCCTATAAGTCTACTCTCAAGAGTTGATAAAGGTACAAACGAATAAAATGTTTATATATCACATATTTAAATATCTATTATTGTCCATTTTACTCGATCTCCTAAAAAGTTAAAGAGGGCATTGCAGTTTTCACCAGTGGATTCAGCACTTTATTTTACATAAAATAAGTCCTATAAGTCTACTCTAAAGAGTTGATAAAGGTACAAACGAATAAAATGGTTATATATCACATTTTTAAATATATATTATTCTCCATTTTACTCTTTCTCTTAAACGGTTAAAGATAGGACATTGCGGTTTTCACCAGTGGATTCAGCACCTCATTTTACATAAAATAAGTCCTATAAGTCTACTCTCAAAAGTTGATAAAGGTACAAACAAATAAAATGTTTATATATCATATTATTAAATATCTATTATTTTCCATTTTACTCGATGTCCTAAACGGTTAAAGATAGGACATTGCGGTTTTCACCAGTGGATTCAGCACCTCATTTTACATAAAATAAGTTCTATAAGTCAACTTTCAAAAGTTGATAAAGGTACAAACGAATAAAATGGTTATATATCACATTTTTAAATATCTATTATTCTCCATTTTATTCGATGACCTAAACGGTCAAAGATGGGACATTGCGGTTTTCACCACTGAATTCAGCAGCTCATTTTACATAAAATAGGTCCTATAAGTCTACTCTCAAAAGTTGATAAAGGTACAAACGAATAAAATGTTTATATATCACATTTTTAAATATCTATTATTCTCCATTTTACTCGATCTCCTAAACGGTTAAAGATAAGACATGTTGGTTTTCACCAGTGGATTCAGCAGCTCATTTTACATAAAGTAAGTCCTATAAGTCGACTTTCAAGAGTTGATAAAGGTACAAACGAATACAATGTTTATATATAACATTTTTAAATATCTATTATTTTCCATTTTACTCGATCTCCTAAACGGTTAAAGATAGGACATTGCGGTTTTCACCAGTGGATTCAGCACCTCATTTTACATAAAATAAGTCCTATAAGTCGACTTTCAAGAGTTGATAAAGGTACAAACGAATACAATGTTTATATATAACATTTTTAAATATCTATTATTTTCCATTTTACTCGATCTCCTAAACGGTTAAAGATGAGACATGTTGGTTTTCACCAGTGGATTCAGCAGCTCATTTTACATAAAGTAAGTCCTATAAGTCGACTTTCAAGAGTTGATAAAGGTACAAACGAATAAAATGTTTATATATCACATTTTTAAATATTTATTATTCTCCATTTTACTCGATCTCCTAAACGGTTAAAGATAGGACATTGCGGTTTTCGCCAGTGGATTAAGCACCTCGTTTTACATATAATAAGTTCTATAAGTATACTTTCAAGAGTTGATAATGGTACAAACGAATAAAATGTTTTTATATAACATTTTTAAATATCTATTATTTTCCATTTTACACGATCTCCTAAACGGTTAAAGATAGGACATTGCGGTTTTCACCAGTGGATTCAGCACCTTATTTTACATTAAATAAATCTTCTAAGTTAACTCTCAAGAGTTGATAAAAATACAAACGAATAAAATGTTTATATATCACATTTTTAAATATCTATTATTCTCCATTTTACTCGATCTCCTAAACGGATAAAGGTAGGACATTGCGGTTTTCACTAGTGGATTCAGCACCTCATTTTACATAAAATAAGTCCTATAAGTCTACCCTCAAGAGTTGATAAAGGTACAAACAAATAAAATGTTTATATATCACATTTTTAAATATCTATTATTATCCATTTTAGTCGATCACCAAAACGGTTAAAGATAGGACATTGCGGTTTTCACCAGTGGATTCAGCACCTCATTTTACATAAAATAAGTCTTATAAGTCTACTCTCAAAAGTTGATAAAGGTACAAACGAATAAAAGGTTTATATATCACATTTTTAAATATCTATTATTCTCCATTTTACTCGATGTCCTAAACGGTTAAAGATAGGACATTGCGGTTTTCACCAGTGGATTCAGCACCTCATTTTAAATAAAATAAGTCATATAAGTCTACTCTCAAGAGTTGATAAAGGTACAAACGAATAAAATGTTTATATATCACATTTTTAAATATCTATTATTCTCCATTTTACTCGATCACCAAAACGGTTAAAGATAGGACATTGCGGTTTTCACCACTGAATTCAGCACCTCATTTTACATAAAATAAGTCTTATAAGTCTACTCTCAAAAGTTGATAAAGGTACAAACGAATAAAATGGTTATATATCACATTTTTAAATATCTATTATTCTCCATTTTATTCGATGACCTAAACGGTCAAAGATAGGACATTGCGGTTTTCACCAGTGGATTCAGCACCTCATTTTACATAAAATAAGTCCTATAAGTAGACTTTCAAGAGTTGATAAAGGTACAAACAAATAAAATGTTTATATAACACATTTTTAAATATCTATTATTCTCCATTTTACTCGATCTCCTAAACGGTTAAAGATAAGACATGTTGGTTTTCACCAGTGGATTCAGCAGCTCATTTTACATAAAGTAAGTCCTATAAGTCTACTCTCAAGGGTTGATAAAGGTACAAACGAATAAATTGTTTACATATCACATTTTTAAATAACTATAATTCTCCATTTTATTCGATCTCCTAAACGGTTAAAGATAGGACATTGCGGTTTTCGCCAGTGGATTAAGCACCTCGTTTTACATATAATAAGTTCTATAAGTATACTTTCAAGAGTTGATAAAGGTACAAACGAATAAAATGTTTTTATATAACATTTTTAAATATCTATTATTTTCCATTTTACACGATCTCCTAAACGGTTAAAGATAGGACATTGCGGTTTTCACCAGTGGATTCAGCACCTTATTTTACATTAAATAAATCTTCTAAGTTAACTCTCAAGAGTTGATAAAGATACAAACGAATAAAATGTTTATATATCACATTTTTAAATATCTATTATTGTCCATTTTACTCGATCTCCTAAACGGATAAAGGTAGGACATTGCGGTTTTCACTAGAGGATTCAGCACCTCATTTTACATAAAATAAGTCCTATAAGTCTACCCTCAAGAGTTGATAAAGGTACAAACAAATAAAATGTTTATATATCACATTTTTAAATATCTATTATTCTCCTTTTTACTCGATCACTAAAACGGTTAAAGATAGGACATTTCGGTTTTCACCATTGGATTCAGCACCTCATTTTACATAATATAAGTCCTATAAGTCTACTCTAAAGAGTTGATAAAGGTACAAACGAATATAATGTTTATATATCACATTTTTAAATATTTATTATTCTCCATGTTACTCGATCACCAAAACAGTTAAAGATAAGACATTGCGGTTTTCACCATTGGATTCAGCACCTCATTTTACATAAAATAAGTCCTATAAGTCTACCCTCAAGATTTGATAAAGGTACAAACAAATAAAATGTTTATATATCACATATTTAAATATCTATTATTCTCCATTTTACTCGATCTCCTAAACGGTTAAAGGTAGGACATTGCGGGTTTCACCAGTGGATTCTGCACCTCATTTTACATAAAATAAGTCCTATAAGTCTACTCTCAAGAGTTGATAAAGGTACAAACGAATATAATGTTTATATATCACATATTTAAATATTTATTATTCTCCATATTACTCGATCACCAAAACAGTTAAAGATAGGACATTGCGGTTTTCACCATTGGATTCAGCACCTTATTTTACATAAAATAAGTCCTATAAGTCTACTCTCAAGAGTTGATAAAGGTACAAACGCGTAAAATGTTTATATACCACATTTTTAAATATTTATTATTTTCCATTTTACTCGATCTCCTAAACGGTTAAAGATAGGACATTGCGGTTTTCACCAGTGGATTCAGCACCTCATTTTACATTAAATAAGTCTTATAAGTCTACTCTCAAGAGTTGATAAAGGTACAAACGGATAAAATGTCTATATATCACATTTTTAAATATCTATTATTCTCCATTTTACTCGATCTCCTAAACGGTTAAAGATAGGACATTGCGGTTTTCACCAGTGGATTCAGCACCTCATTTTACATAAAATAAGTCCTATAAGTCTACTCTCAAGAGTTGATAAAGGTACAAACGAATAAAATGTCTATATATCACATTTTTAAATATCTATTATTCTCCATTTTACTCGCTCTCCTAAACGGTTAAAGATAGGACATTGCGGTTTTCACCAGTGAATTAAGCACCTTATTTTACATTAAATAAATCTTCCAAGTTAACTCTCAATAGTTGATAAAGGTACAAACGAATAAAATGTTTATATATCACATTTTTAAATATCAATTATTCTCCATTTTACTCGATTTCCTAAACGGTTGAAGATAGGACATCGCGGTTTTCACCAGTGAATTTAGCACCTCATTTTACATAAATTAGGTCCTATAAGTCTACTCTCATGAGTTGATAAAGGTACAAACGAATAAAATGTTTATATATCACATTTTTAAATATCAATTATTCTCCATTTTACTCGATTTCCTAAACGGTTAAAGATAGGACAATGCGGTTTTCACCAGTGGATTCAGCACTTTATTTTACATAAAATAATTCCTATAAGTCTACTCTAAAGAGTTGATAAAAGTACAAACGAATAAAATGTTTATATATCACATTTTTAAATATCTATTATTCTCCATTTTACTCGATCTCCTAAACGGATAAAGGTAGGACATTGCGGTTTTCACCAGTGGATTCAGCACCTCATTTTACATAATATAAGTCCTATAAGTCTACTCTCAAGAGTTGATAAAGGTACAAACAAATAAAATGTTTATATATCACATTTTTAAATATCTATTATTCTCCATTTTACTCGATCACTAAAACGGTTAAAGATAGGACATTTCGGTTTTCACCATTGGATTCAGCACCTCATTTTACATAATATAAGTCCTATAAGTCTACTCTAAAGAGTTGATAAAGGTACAAACGAATATAATGTTTATATATCACATTTTTAAATATCTATTATTCTCCATTTTACTCGATCACTAAAACAGTTAAAGATAAGACATTGCGGTTTTCACCATTGGATTCAGCACCTCATTTTACATAAAATAAGTCCTATAAGTCTACCCTCAAGATTTGATAAAGGTACAAACAAATAAAATGTTTATATATCACATATTTAAATATCTATTATTCTCCATTTTACTCGATCTCCTAAACGGTTAAAGGTAGGACATTGCGGGTTTCACCAGTGGATTCTGCACCTCATTTTACATAAAATAAGTCCTATAAGTCTACTCTTAAGAGTTGATAAAGGTACAAACGAATATAATGTTTATATATCACATATTTAAATATTTAATATTCTCCATATTACTCGATCACCAAAACAGTTAAAGATAGGACATTGCGGTTTTCACCATTGGATTCAGCACCTTATTTTACATAAAATAAGTCCTATAAGTCTACTCTCAAGAGTTGATAAAGGTACAAACGCGTAAAATGTTTATATACCACATTTTTAAATATTTATTATTCTCCATTTTACTCGATCTCCTAAACGGATAAAGGTAGGACATTGCGGTTTTCACCAGTGGATTCAGCACTTTATTTTACATAAAATAATTCCTATAAGTCTACTCTAAAGAGTTGATAAAAGTACAAACGAATAAAATGTTTATGTATCACATTTTTAAATATCTATTATTCTCCATTTTACTCGATCTCCTAAACGGTTAAAGGTAGAACATTGCGGGTTTCACCAGTGGATTCTGCACCTCATTTTACATAAAATAAGTCCTATAAGTCTACTCTCAAGAGTTGATAAAGGTACAAACGAATATAATGTTTATATATCACATTTTTAAATATTTATTATTTTCCATTTTACTCGATCTCCTAAACACTTAAAGATAGGACATTGCGGTTTTCACCAGTGGATTCAGCACCTCATTTTACATAAATTTAGTCCTATAAGTCTACTCTAAAGAGTTGATAAAGGTACAAACGAATAAAATGGTTATATATCACATTTTTAAATATCTATTATTCTCCATTTTACCCGATCTCCTAAACGGATAAAGGTAGGACATTGCGGTTTTCACTAGTAGATTCAGCACCTCATTTTACATAAAATAAGTCCTATAAGTCTACCCTCAAAAGTTGATAAAGGTACAAACAAATAAAATGTTTATATATCACATTTTTAAATATCTATTATTCTCCATTTTACTCGATCACTATAACGGTTAAAGATAGGACATTTCGGTTTTCACCATTGGATTCAGCACCTCATTTTACATATTATAAGTCCTATAAGTCAACTCTAAAGAGTTGATAAAGGTACAATCTAATAAAATGTCTATATATCACATATTTAAATATCTATTATTCTCCATTTTACTCGATCTCCTAAACGGTTAAAGATAGGACATTGCGGTTTTCACCAGTGGATTCAGCACCTCATTTTAAATAAAATAAGTCCTACAAGTCTACTCTCAAGAGTTGATAAAGGTACAAACGAATAAAATGTATATATATCACATTTTTAAATATTTATTATTCTCCATTTTACTCGATCTCCTAAACGGTTAAAGATAGGACATTGCGGTTTTCACTAGTAGATTCAGCACCTCATTTTACATAAAATAAGTCCTATAAGTCTACCCTCAAAAGTTGATAAAGGTACAAACAAATAAAATGTTTATATATCACATTTTTAAATATCTATTATTCTCCATTTTACTCGATCACTATAACGGTTAAAGATAGGACATTTCGGTTTTCACCATTGGATTCAGCACCTCATTTTACATATTATAAGTCCTATAAGTCAACTCTAAAGAGTTGATAAAGGTACAATCTAATAAAATGTCTATATATCACATATTTAAATATCTATTATTCTCCATTTTACTCGATCTCCTAAACGGTTAAAGATAGGACATTGCGGTTTTCACCAGTGGATTCAGCACCTCATTTTAAATAAAATAAGTCCTACAAGTCTACTCTCAAGAGTTGATAAAGGTACAAACGAATAAAATGTATATATATCACATTTTTAAATATTTATTATTCTCCATTTTACTCGATCTCCTAAACGGTTAAAGATAGGACATTGCGTTTTTCGCCAGTGGATTAAGCACCTCGTTTTACATATAATAAGTTCTATAAGTATACTTTCAAGAGTTGATAAAGGTACAAACGAATAAAATGTTTTTATATAACATTTTTAAATATCTATTATTTTCCATTTTACACGATCTCCTAAACGGTTAAAGATAGGACATTGCGGTTTTCACCAGTGGATTCAGCACCTTATTTTACATTAAATAAATCTTCTAAGTTAACTCTCAAGAGTTGTTAAAGATACAAACGAATAAAATGTTTATATATCACATTTTTAAATATCTATTATTGTCCATTTTACTCGATCTCCTAAACGGATAAAGGTAGGACATTGCGGTTTTCACTAGAGGATTCAGCACCTCATTTTACATAAAATAAGTCCTATAAGTCTACCCTCAAGAGTTGATAAAGGTACAAACAAATAAAATGTTTATATATCACATTTTTAAATATCTATTATTCTCCATTTTACTCGATCACTAAAACGGTTAAAGATAGGACATTTCGGTTTTCACCATTGGATTCAGCACCTCATTTTACATAATATAAGTCCTATAAGTCTACTCTAAAGAGTTGATAAAGGTACAAACGAATATAATGTTTATATATCACATTTTTAAATATTTATTATTCTCCATTTTACTCGATCACCAAAACAGTTAAAGATAAGACATTGCGGTTTTCACCATTGGATTCAGCACCTCATTTTACATAAAATAAGTCCTAAAAGTCTACCCTCAAGATTTGATAAAGGTACAAACAAATAAAATGTTTATATATCACATATTTAAATATCTATTATTCTCCATTTTACTCGATCTCCTAAACGGTTAAAGGTAGGACATTGCGGGTTTCACCAGTGGATTCTGCACCTCATTTTACATAAAATAAGTCCTATAAGTCTACTCTCAAGAGTTGATAAAGGTACAAACGAATATAATGTTTATATATCACATATTTAAATATTTATTATTCTCCATATTACTCGATCACCAAAACAGTTAAAGATAGAACATTGCGGTTTTCACCATTGGATTCAGCACCTTATTTTACATAAAATAAGTCCTATAAGTCTACTCTCAAGAGTTGATAAAGGTACAAACGCGTAAAATGTTTATATACCACATTTTTAAATATTTATTATTCTCCATTTTACTCGATCTCCTAAACGGTTAAAGATAGGACATTGCGGTTTTCACCAGTGGATTCAGCACCTCATTTTACATTAAATAAGTCTTATAAGTCTACTCTCAAGAGTTGATAAAGGTACAAACGGATAAAATGTCTATATATCACATTTTTAAATATCTATTATTCTCCATTTTACTCGATCTCCTAAACGGTTAAAGATAGGACATTGCGGTTTTCACCAGTGGATTCAGCACCTTATTTTACATAAAATAAGTCCTATAAGTCTACTCTCAAGAGTTGATAAAGGTACAAACGAATAAAATGTCTATATATCACATTTTTAAATATCTATTATTCTCCATTTTACTCGCTCTCCTAAACGGTTAAAGATAGGACATTGCGGTTTTCACCAGTGAATTAAGCACCTTATTTTACATTAAATAAATCTTCCAAGTTAACTCTCAATAGTTGATAAAGGTACAAACGAATAAAATGTTTATATATCACATTTTTAAATATCAATTATTCTCCATTTTACTCGATTTCCTAAACGGTTAAAGATAGGACAATGCGGTTTTCACCAGTGGATTCAGCACTTTATTTTACATAAAATAATTCCTATAAGTCTACTCTAAAGAGTTGATAAAAGTACAAACGAATAAAATGTTTATATATCACATTTTTAAATATCTATTATTCTCCATTTTACTCGATCTCCTAAACGGATAAAGGTAGGACATTGCGGTTTTCACCAGTGGATTCAGCACCTTATTTTACATAAAATAATTCCTATAAGTCTACTCTAAAGAGTTGATAAAAGTACAAACGAATAAAATGTTTATGTATCACATTTTTAAATATCTATTATTCTCCATTTTACTCGATCTCCTAAACGGTTAAAGGTAGAACATTGCGGGTTTCACCAGTGGATTCTGCACCTCATTTTACATAAAATAAGTCCTATAAGTCTACTCTCAAGAGTTGATAAAGGTACAAACGAATATAATGTTTATATATCACATTTTTAAATATTTATTATTTTCCATTTTACTCGATCTCCTAAACAGTTAAAGATAGGACATTGCGGTTTTCACCAGTGGATTCAGCACCTCATTTTACATAAATTTAGTCCTATAAGTCTACTCTAAAGAGTTGATAAAGGTACAAACGAATAAAATGGTTATATATCACATTTTTAAATATCTATTATTCTCCATTTTACCCGATCTCCTAAACGGATAAAGGTAGGACATTGCGGTTTTCACTAGTAGATTCAGCACCTCATTTTACATAAAATAAGTCCTATAAGTCTACCCTCAAAAGTTGATAAAGGTACAAACAAATAAAATGTTTATATATCACATTTTTAAATATCTATTATTCTCCATTTTACTCGATCACTATAACGGTTAAAGATAGGACATTTCGGTTTTCACCATTGGATTCAGCACCTCATTTTACATATTATAAGTCCTATAAGTCAACTCTAAAGAGTTGATAAAGGTACAATCTAATAAAATGTTTATATATCACATATTTAAATATCTATTATTCTCCATTTTACTCGATCTCCTAAACGGTTAAAGGTAGGACATTGCGGTTTTCACCAGTGAATTAAGCACCTTATTTTACATTAAATAAATCTTCCAAGTTAACTCTCAATAGTTGATAAATGTACAAACGAATAAAATGTTTATATATCACATTTTTAAATATCTATTATTCTCCATTTTACTCGCTCTCCTAAACGGTTAAAGATAGGACATTGCGGTTTTCACCAGTGAATTAAGCACCTTATTTTATATTAAATAAATCTTCCAAGTTAACTCTCAATAGTTGATAAAGGTACAAACGAATAAAATGTTTATATATCACATTTTTAAATATCAATTATTCTCCATTTTACTCGATTTCCTAAACGGTTAAAGATAGGACATCGCGGTTTTCACCAGTGAATTTAGCACCTCATGTTACATAAATTAGGTCCTATATGTCTACTCTCATGTGTTGATAAAGGTACAAACGAATAAAATGTTTATATATCACATTTTTAAATATCTATTATTCTCCATTTTACTCGATCTCCTAAACGGTTAAAGATAGGACATTGCGGGTTTCACCAGTGGATTCTGCACCTCATTTTACATAAAATAAGTCCTATAAGACTACTCTAAAGAGTTGATAAAGGTACAAACGAATGAAATGGTTATATATCACATTTTTAAATATCTATTATTCTCCATTTTACTCGATGTCCTAAACGGTTAAAGATAGGACATTGCGGTTTTCACCAGTGGATTCAGCACCTCATTTTACATAAATTTAGTCCTATAAGTCTACTCTAAAGAGTTGATAAAGGTACAAACGAATAAAATGTTTATATATCACATTTTTAAATATCTATTATTCTCCATTTTACTCGATCTCCTAAACGGATAAAGGTAGGACATTGCGGTTTTCACTAGTGGATTCAGCACCTCATTTTACATAAAATAACTCCTATAAGTCTACCCTAAAGAGTTGATAAAAGTACAAACGAATAAAATGTTTATATATCACATTTTTAAATATCTATTATTCTCCATTTTACTCGATGTCCTAAACGGTTAAAGATAGGACATTGCGGTTTTCACCAGTGGATTCAGCAACTCATTTTACATAAAATAAGTCTTATAAGTCTACTCTCAAAAGTTGATAAAGGTACAAACGAATAAAAGGTTTATATATCACATTTTTAAATATCTATTATTCTCCATTTTACTCGATGTCCTAAACGGTTAAAGATAGGACATAGCGGTTTTCACCAGTGGATTCAGCACCTCATTTTACATAAATTTAGTCCTATAAATCTACTCTAAAGAGTTGATAAAGGTACAAACGAATAAAATGGTTATATATCACATTTTTAAATATATATTATTCTCCATTTTACTCTTTCTCTTAAACGGTTAAAGATAGGACATTGCGGTTTTGACCAGAGGATTCAGCACCTCATTTTACATAAATTTAGTCCAATAAGTCTACTCTAAAGAGTTGATAAAGGTACAAACGAATAAAATGTTTATATATCACATTTTTAAATATCTATTATTCTCCATTTTACTCGATGTCCTAAACGGTTAAAGATAAGACATTGCGGTTTTCACCAGTGGATTCAGCACCTCAGTTTACATAAAATAAGATTTATAAGTCTACTCTAAAGAGTTGATAAAGGTACAAACGAAAAAAATGTTAATATATCACATTTTTAAATATCTATAATTCTCCATTTTACTCGATCTCCTAAACGGTCAAAGATAGGACACTGCGGTTTTCACCAGTGGATTCAGCACCTTATTTTACATAAAATAAGTCATATAAGTCTACTATAAAGAGTTGATAAAGGTACAAACGAATAAAATGGTTATATATCACATTTTTAAATACCTATTATTCTCCATTTTACTCGATCACCTAAGCGGTCAAAGATAGGACATTGCGGTTTTCACCAGTGGTTTCAGCACCTTACTTTACATAAAATAAGTCTTATAAGTCTACACTAAAGAGTTGTTAAAGGTACAAACGAATAAAATGTTTATATATCACCTTTTTAAATATCTATTCTCCATTTTACTCGATCTCCTAAACAGTTAAAGATAGGACATTGCGGTTTTCACCAGTGGATTCAGCACCTTATTTTACATAAAATAAGCCTTATAAGTCTACTCTAAAGAGTTGATAAAGGTACAAACGAATAAAATGTTTATATATCACCATTTTAAATATCTATTATTCTCCATTTTACTCGATGTCCTAATCGGTTAAAGATAGGACATTGCGGTTTTCACCAGTGGATTCAGCACCTCATTTTACATAAAATAAGTTCTATAAGTCTACTCTCAAAAGTTGATAAAGGTACAAACGAATAAAATGGTTATATTTCACATTTTAAAATATCTCTTATCCTCCATTTTATTCGATCAATTAAACGGTCAAAGATAGGACATTGCCTTTTTCCCTAGTGGATTCAGCACCTCATTTTACATAAAATAAATTCTATAAGTCTACTCTCAAAAGTTGATAAAGGCACAAACGAATAAAATGGTAATATATCACATTTTTAAATATATATTATCCTCCATTTTATTCGATAACCTAAACGGTCAAAGATAGGACCTTGCGGTTTTCACCACTGGATTCAGCAGCTCATTTTACATAAAATAAGTCCTATAAGTCTACTCTAAAGAGTTGATAAAGGTACAAACGAATAGAATGGTTATATATCATATTTTTAAGTATCAATTATTCTCCATTTAATTCGATCACCTAAACGGTCAAAGATAGGACATTGCGGTTTTTACCAGTGGATTCAGCATTATATTTTACATAAAATAATTCCTATAAGTCTACTCTCAAAAGTTGGTAAAGGTACAAATTAATAAAATGGTTATATATCACATTTTTAAATATCAATTATTCTCCATTTAATTCGATCACCTAAACGGTCAAAGATAGGACATTGCGGTTTTCACCAGTGGATTCAGCATTATATTTTACATAAAATAATTCCTATAAGTCTACTCTCAAGAGTTGATAAAGGTACAAACGAATAAAATGTTTATATATCACATTTTTAAATATCTATTATTCTCCATTTTACCCGATCTCCTAAACAGTTAAAAATAGGACATTGCGGTTTTTACCAGTAAATTCAGCACCTTATTTTACATAAAATAAATTCTATAAGTCTACTCTCAAAAGTTGATAAAGGCACAAACGAATAAAATGGTAATATATCACATTTTTAAATATATATTATTCTCTATTTTATTCGATAACCTAAACGGTCAAATATAGGACATTGCGGTTTTCACCACTGGATTCAGCAGCTCATTTTACATAAAATAAGTCCTATAAGTCTACTCTAAATAGTTGATAAAGGTACAAACGAACAAAATGTTTATATATCACATTTTTAAATATCTATTATTCTCCATTTTACCCGATCTCCTAAACAGTTAATATTAGGACATTGCGGTTTTTACCAGTAAATTCAGCACCTCATTTTACATAAAATAAATTCTATAAGTCTACTCTCAAAAGTTGATAAAGGCACAAACGAATAAAATGGTAATATATCACATTTTTAAATATATATTATCCTCCATTTTATTCGATAACCTAAACGGTCAAAGATAGGACATTGCGGTTTTCACCACTGGATTCAGCAGCTCATTTTACATAAAATAAGTCCTATAAGTCTACTCTAAAGAGTTGATAAAGGTACAAACGAATAAATTGTTTTTATATGACATTTTTAAATATCTATTATTCTCTATTTTACTCGATCTCCTAAACGGTTAAAGATAGGACATTGCAGTTTTCACTAGTGGATTCAGCACCTCATTTAACATAAAATAAGTCCTATAAGTCTACTCTAAAGAGTTGATAAAGGTACAAACGAATAAAATGTTTATATATGACATTTTTAAATATCTATTATTCTCCATTTTATTCGATGACCTAAACAGTCAAAGATAGGACATTGCGGTTTTCACTACTAGATTCAGCAGCTCATTTTTCATAAAATAGGTCCTATAAATCAACTCTCAAAAGTTGATAAAGGTACAAACGAATAAAATGGTTATATATCACATTTTTAAATATCAATTATTCTCCATTTAATTCGATCACCTAAACGGTCAAAGATAGGACATTGCGGTTTTCACCAGTGGATTCAGCATTATATTTTACATAAAATAATTCCTATAAGTCTACTCTCAAAAGTTGGTAAAGGGACAAATTAATGAAATGGTTATATATCACATTTTTAAATATCAATTATTCTCCATTTAATTCGATCACCTAAACGGTCAAAGATAGGACATTGCGGTTTTCACCAGTGGATTCAGCATTATATTTTACATAAAATAATTCCTATAAGTCTACTCTCAAAAGTTGGTAAAGGGACAAATTAATGAAATGGTTATATATCACATTTTTAAATATCAATTATTCTCCATTTAATTCGATCACCTAAACGGTCAAAGATAGGACATTGCGGTTTTCACCAGTGGATTCAGCATTATATTTTACATAAAATAATTCCTATAAGTCTACTCTCAAGAGTTGATAAAGGTACAAACGAATAAAATGTTTATATATCACATATTTAAATATCTATTATTCTCCATTTTACTCGATCTCCTAAACTGTTAAGGATAGGACATTGCGGTTTTCACCAGTGGATTCAGCACCTCATTTTATATCAATTTAGACCTATAAGTCTACTCTAAAAAGTTGATAAAGGTACAAACGAATATAATGTTTATATATCACATTTTTAAATATATATTATTCTCCATTTTACTCTTTCTCTTAAACGGTTAAAGATAGAACATTGCGGTTTTCACCAGTGGATTCAGCACCTCATTTTACATAAAATAAGTCCTATAAGTCTACTCTCAAGAGTTGATAAAGGTACAAACGAATAAAATGGTTATATATCACATTTGAAATATATATTATTCTCCATTTTACTCTTTCTCTTAAACGGCTAAAGATAGGACATTGCGGTTTTCACCAGTGGATTCAGCACCTCATTTTACATAAAATAAGTCCTATAAGTCAACTCTAAAGGGTTGATAAAGGTACCAACGAATAAAATGTTTATATATGACATTTTTAAATATCTATTATTTTCCATTTTACTCGATCTCCTAAACGGTTAAAGATAGGACTTTGCGGTTTTCACCAGTGGATTCAGCACTTTATTTTACATAAAATATGTTTTATAAATCTACTCTAAAGAGTTAATAAAGGTAAAAACAAAAAAAATGATTATATATGACATTTTTAAATATTTATTATTCTCCATTTTACCCGTTCTCCTAAACGGTTAAAGATAGGACATGGCGGTTTTCACCAGTAAATTCAGCACCTTATTTTACATAAAATAAATTCTATAAGTCTACTCTCAAAAGTTGATAAAGGTACAAACGAATAAAATGGTTATATATCACATTTTTAAATATCTATTATTCTCCATTTTATTCGATGACCTAAACGGTTAAAGATAGGATATTGCGGTTTTCACCAGTGGATTCAGCATTATATTTAACAAAAAATAATTCCTATAAGTCTACTCTCAAGAGTTGATAAAGGTACAAACGAATAAAATGTTTATATATCACATATTTAAATATCTATTATTCTCCATTTTACTCGATCTCCTAAACTGTTAAGGATAGGACATTGCGGTTTTCACCAGTGGATTCAGCACCTCATTTTATATCAATTTAGACCTATAAGTCTACTCTAAAGAGTTGATAAAGGTACAAACGAAAAAAATGTTAATATATCACATTTTTATATATTTATTATTCTCCATTTTACTCGATCTCCTAAACGGTTAAAGATAGGACATTGCGGTTTTCACCAGTGGATTCAGCACCTTATTTTACATAAAATAAGTCTTATAAGTCTACTCTAAAGAGTTGATAAAGGTACAAACGAAAAAAATGTTAATATATCACATTTTTATATATTTATTATTCTCCATTTTACTCGATCTCCTAAACGGTTAAAGATAGGACATTGCGGTTTTCACCAGTGGATTCAGCACCTCATTTTACATAAAATAAGTCTTATAAGTCTACTCTCAAAAGTTGATAAAGGTACAAACGAATAAAAGGTTTATATATCACATTTTTAAATATTTATTATTTTCCATTTTACTCGATCTTCGAAACGGTTAAAGATAGGACATTGCGGTTTTCACCAGTATATTCAGCACTTTATTTTACTTAAAATAAGTTCTATAAGTCTACTCTAAAGAGTTGATAAAGGTTCAAACGAAAAAAATGTTTATATATCACATTTTTAAATATCTATTATTCTCCATTTTACCCGATCTCCTAAACAGTTAAAGATAGGACATTGCGGTTTTTACCAGTAAATTCAGCACCTCATTTTACATAAAATAAATTCTATAAGTCTACTCTCAAAAGTTGATAAAGGCACAAACGAATAAAATGGTAATATATCACATTTTTTAATATATATTATTCTCCATTTTATTCGATAACCTAAACGGTCAAAGATATTACATTGCGGTTTTCACCACTGGATTCAGCAGCTCATTTTACATAAAATAAGTCCTATAAGTCTACTCTAAATAGTTGATAAAGGTACAAACGAACAAAATGTTTATATATCACATTTTTAAATATCTATTATTCTCCATTTTACTCGATCTCCTAAACAGTTAAAGATAGGACATTGCGGTTTTTACCAGTGGATTCAGCACCTCATTTTACATAAAATAAGTCCTATAAGTCTACTCTAAAGAGTTGATAAAGATTCAAACGAATAAAATGGTTATATATCACATTTTTAAATATCTATTATTCTCCATTTTACTCGATCTCATAAACGGTTAAAGATAGGACATTGCGGTTTTCACCAGTGGATTCAGCACCTTATTTTACATAAAATAAGTCCTATAAGTCTACTCTAAAAAGTTGATAAAGGTACAAACGAATAAATTGTTTTTATATGACATTTTTAAATATCTATTATTCTCCATTTTACTCGATCTCCTAAACGGTTAAAGATAGGACATTGCAGTTTTCACCAGTGGATTCAGCACCTCATTTACTATAAAATAAGTCCTATAAATCTACTCTAAAGAGTTGATAAAGGTACAAACGAATAAAATGTTTATATATGACATTTTTAAATATCTATTATTCTCCATTTTATTCGATGACCTAAACAGTCAAAGATAGGACATTGCGGTTTTCACTACTAGATTCAGCAGCTCATTTTACATAAAATAGGTCCTATAAATCAACTCTCAAAAGTTGATAAAGGTACAAACGAATAAAATGGTTATATATCACATTTTTAAATATCTATTATTCTCCATTTTATTCGATCTCCTAAACAGTTAAAGATAGGACATTGCGGTTTTTACCAGTGGATTCAGCACCTCATTTTACATAAATTTAGTCCTATAAGTCTACTCTAAAGAGTTGATAAATGTACAAACGAATAAAATGTTTATATATCACATTTTTAAATATCTATAATTCTCCATTTTACTCGATCTCCAAAACAGTTAAAGATAGGACATTGCGGTTTTTACCAGTGGATTCAGCACCTCATTTTACATAAAATAAGTCCTATAAGTCTACTCTAATGAGTTGATAAAGGTACAAACGAATTAAATGGTTATATATCACATTTTTAAATATCTATTATTCTCCATTTTATTCGATGACCTAAACGGTCAAAGATAGGACATTGCGGTTTTCACTACTAGATTCAGCAGCTCATTTTACATAAAATAGGTCCTATAAATCAACTCTAAAAAGTTGATAAAGGTACAAACGAATAAAATGGTTATATATCACATTTTTAAATATCTATTATTCACCATTTTATTCGATCACCTTAACGGTCAAAGATAGGACATTGCGGTTTTCACCAGTGGATTCTGCACCTAATTTTACATAAAATATGTCCTATAAATCTACTCTAAAGAGTTAATAAAGGTAAAAACGAAAAAAATGATTATATATGACATTTTTAAATATCTATTATTCTCCATTTTACCCGTTCTCCTAAACGGTTAAAGATAGGACATGGCGGTTTTCTCCAGTAAATTCAGCACCCCATTTTACATAAAATAAATTCTATAAGTCTACTCTCAAGAGTTGATAAAGGTACAAACAAATATAATGTTTATATATCACATTTTTAAATATCTATTATTCTCCATTTTACTAGATCTCCTAAACAGTTAAAGATAGGACATTGCGGTATTCACCAGTGAATTCAGCACCTCATTTAAATAAAATAAGTCCTATGTCTACTCTCAAAAGTTGATAAAGGTACAAACAAATAAAATGTTTATATATCATATTATTAAATATCTATTTTTCTCCATTTTACCCGTTCTCCTAAACGGTTAAAGATAGGACATGGCGGTTTTCTCCAGTAAATTCAGCACCCCATTTTACATAAAATAAATTCTATAAGTCTACTCTCAAGAGTTGATAAAGGTACAAACGAATATAATGTTTATATATCACATTTTTAAATATCTATTATTCTCCATTTTACTAGATCTCCTAAGCAGTTAAAGATAGGACATTGCGGTTTTCACCAGTGAATTCAGCACCTCATTTAAATATAATAAGTCCTATGTCTACTCTCAAAAGTTGATAAAGGTACAAACATATAAAATGTTTATATATCATATTATTAAATATCTATTTTTCTCCATTTTACTCGATCTCCTAAATGGTTGAAGATAGGACATTGCGGTTTTCACCAGTGGATTCAGCACATCATTTTAAATAAAATAAGTCCTATAAGTCTACTCTCAAGAGTTGATAAAGGTACAAACGAATAAAATGTTTATATATCACATTTTTAAATATCTATTATTCTCCATTTTACTAGATCTCCTAAGCAGTTAAAGATAGGACATTGCGGTTTTTACCAGTAAATTCAGCACCTCATTTTACATAAAATAAATTCTATAAGTCTACTCTCAAAAGTTGATAAAGGCACAAACGAATAAAATGGTAATATATCACATTTTTAAATATCTATTATTCTCTATTTTACTCGATCTCCTAAACGGTTAAAGATAGGACATTGCAGTTTTCACTAGTGGATTCAGCACCTCATTTAACATAAAATAAGTCCTATGAGTCTACTCTAAAGAGTTGATAAAGGTACAAACGAATAAAATGTTTATATATGACATTTTTAAATATCTATTATTCTCCATTTTATTCGATGACCTATACAGTCAAAGATAGGACATTGCAGTTTTCACTAGTGGATTCAGCACCTCATTTAACATAAAATAAGTCCTATGAGTCTACTCTAAAGAGTTGATAAAGGTACAAACGAATAAAATGTTTATATATCACATTTTTAAATATCAATTATTCTCCATTTAATTCGATCACCTAAACGGTCAAAGATAGGACATTGCGGTTTTCACCAGTGGATTCAGCATTATATTTTACATAAAATAATTCCTATAAGTCTACTCTCAAAAGTTGGTAAAGGTACAAATTAATAAAATGGTTATATATCACATTTTTAAATATCAATTATTCTCCATTTAATTCGATCACCTAAACGGTCAAAGATAGGACATTGCGGTTTTCACCAGTGGATTCAGCATTATATTTTACATAAAATAATTCCTATAAGTCTACTCTCAAGAGTTGAAAAAGGTACAAACGAATAAAATGTTTATATATCACATATTTAAATATCTATTATTCTCCATTTTACTCGATCTCCTAAACTGTTAAGGATAGGACATTGCGGTTTTCACCAGTGGATTCAGCACCTCATTTTATATCAATTTAGACCTATAAGTCTACTCTAAAGAGTTGATAAAGGTACAAACGAATATAATGTTTATATATCACATTTTTAAATATATATTATTCTCCATTTTACTCTTTCTCTTAAACGGTTAAAGATAGGACATTGCGGTTTTCACCAGTGGATTCAGCATTATATTTTACATAAAATAATTCCTATAAGTCTACTCTCAAGAGTTGATAAAGGTACAAACGAATAAAATGTTTATATATCACATAATTAAATATCTATTATTCTCCATTTTACTCGATCTCCTAAACTGTTAAGGATAGGACATTGCGGCTTTCACCAGTGGATTCAGCACCTCATTTTATATCAATTTAGACCTATAAGTCTACTCTAAAGAGTTTATAAAGGTACAAACGAATATAATGTTTATATATCACATTTTTAAATATCTTTTATTCTCCATTTTACTCGATCTCCTAATCGGTTAAAGATAGGACATTGCGGTTTTCACCAGTGGATTCAGCACCTCATTTTACATAAATTTAGTCCTATAAGTCTACTCTAAAGAGTTGATAAAGGTATAAACGAATAAAATGGTTATATATCACATTTTTAAATATATATTATTTTCCATTTTACTCTTTCTCTTAAACGGTTAAAGATAGGACATTGCGGTTTTCACCAGTGGATTCAGCACCTCATTTTACATAAAATAAGTCCTATAAGTCTACTCTCAAGAGTTGATAAAGGTACAAACGAAAAAAATGTTAATATATCACATTTTTAAATATTTATTATTCTCCATTTTACTCGATCTCCTAAACGGTTAAAGATAGGACATTGCGGTTTTTACCAGTGGATTCAGCACCTCATTTTATATCAATTTAGACCTATAAGTCTACTCTAAAGAGTTGATAAAGGTACAAACGAATATAATGTTTATATATCACATTTTTAAATATATATTATTCTCCATTTTACTCTTTCTCTTAAACGGTTAAAGATAGGACATTGCGGTTTTCACCAGTGGATTCAGCACCTCATTTTACATAAAATAAGTAATATAAGTCTACTCTCAAGAGTTGATAAAGGTACAAACGAATAAAATGTTAATATATCACATTTTTAAATATTTATTATTCTCCATTTTACTCGATCTCCTAAACGATTAAAGATAGGACATTGCGGTTTTCACCAGTGGATTCAGCACCTCATTTTACATAAAATAAGTCTTATAAGTCTACTCTAAAGAGTTGATAAAGGTACAAACGAAAAAAATGTTAATACATCACATTTTTATATATTTATTATTCTCAATTTTACTCGATCTCCTAAACGGTTAAAGATAGGACATTGCGGTTTTCACCAGTGGATTCAGCACCTTATTTTACATAAAATAAGTCTTATAAGTCTACTCTAAAGAGTTGATAAAGGTACAAACGAAAAAAATGTTAATATATCACATTTTTATATATTTATTATTCTCCATTTTACTCGATCTCCTAAACGGTTAAAGATAGGACATTGCGGTTTTCACCAGTGGATTCAGCACCTCATTTTACATAAAATAAGTCTTATAAGTCTACTCTCAAAAGTTGATAAAGGTACAAACGAATAAAAGGTTTATATATCACATTTTTAAATATCTATTATTTTCCATTTTACTCGATCTTCGAAACGGTTAAAGATAGGACATTGCGGTTTTCACCAGTATATTCAGCACTTTATTTTACTTAAAATAAGTCCTATAAGTCTACTCTAAAGAGTTGATAAAGGTTCAAACGAAAAAAATGTTTATATATCACATTTTTAAAAATCTATTATTCTCCATTTTACCCGATCTCCTAAACAGTTAAAGATAGGACATTGCGGTTTTTACCAGTAAATTCAGCACCTCATTTTACATAAAATAAATTCTATAAGTCTACTCTCAAAAGTTGATAAAGGCACAAACGAATAAAATGGTAATATATCACATTTTTAAATATATATTATTCTCCATTTTATTCGATAACCTAAACGGTCAAAGATAGGACATTGCGGTTTTCACCACTGGATTCAGCAGCTCATTTTACATAAAATAAGTCCTATAAGTCTACTCTAAATAGTTGATAAAGGTACAAACGAACAAAATGTTTATATATCACATTTTTAAATATCTATTATTCTCCATTTTACTCGATCTCCTAAACAGTTAAAGATAGGACATTGCGGTTTTTACCAGTGGATTCAGCACCTCATTTTACATAAAATAAGTCCTATAAGTCTACTCTAAAGAGTTGATAAAGATTCAAACGAATAAAATGGTTATATATCACATTTTTAAATATCTATTATTCTCCATTTTACTCGATCTCATAAACGGTTAAAGATAGGACATTGCGGTTTTCACCAGTGGATTCAGCACCTTATTTTACATAAAATAAGTCCTATAAGTCTACTCTAAAAAGTTGATAAAGGTACAAACGAATAAATTGTTTTTATATGACATTTTTAAATATCTATTATTCTCCATTTTACTCGATCTCCTAAACGGTTAAAGATAGGACATTGCAGTTTTCACCAGTGAATTCAGCACCTCATTTAACATAAAATAAGTGCTATAAATCTACTCTAAAGAGTTGATAAAGGTACAAACGAATAAAATGTTTATATATGACATTTTTAAATATCTATTATTCTCCATTTTATTCGATGACCTAAACAGTCAAAGATAGGACATTGCGGTTTTCACTACTAGATTCAGCAGCTCATTTTACATAAAATAGGTCCTATAAATCAACTCTCAAAAGTTGATAAAGGTACAAACGAATAAAATGGTTATATATCACATTTTTAAATATCTATTATTCTCCATTTTATTTGATCTCCTAAACAGTTAAAGATAGGACATTGCGGTTTTTACCAGTGGATTCAGCACCTCATTTTACATAAATTTAGTCCTATAAGTCTACTCTAATGAGTTGATAAATGTACAAACGAATAAAATGTTTATATATCACATTTTTAAATATCTATAATTCTCCATTTTACTCGATCTCCTAAACAGTTAAAGATAGGACATTGCGGTTTTTACCAGTGGATTCAGCACCTCATTTTACATAAATTTAGTCCTATAAGTCTACTCTAAAGAGTTGATAAAGGTACAAACGAAAAAAATGTTTATATATGACATTTTTAAATATCTATTATTCACCATTTTACTCGATCTCCTAAACGGTTAAGGATAGGACATTGCGATTTTCACCAGTGGATTCTGCACCTAATTTTACATAAAATATGTCCTATAAATCTACTCTAAAGAGTTAATAAAGGTAAAAACGAAAAAAATGATTATATATGACATTTTTAAATATCTATTATTCTCCATTTTACCCGTTCTCCTAAACGGTTAAAGATAGGACATGGCGGTTTTCTCCAGTAAATTCAGCACCCCATTTTACATAAAATAAATTCTATAAGTCTACTCTAAAGAGTTGATAAAGGTACAAACGAATAAAAGGTTTATATATCACATTTTTAAATATCTATTATTCTCCATTTTACTCGATGTCCTAAACGGTTAAAGATGGGACATTGCGGTTTTTACCAGTGGAATCAGCAACTCATTTTACATAAAATAAGTCCTATAAGTCTACTCTCAAAAGTTGATAAAGGTACAAACGAATATAATGTTTATATATCACATTTTTAAATATCTTTTATTCTCCATTTTACTCGATCTCCTAAACGGTTAAAGATAGGACATTGCGGTTCTCACCAGTGAATTCAGCACCTCATTTTACATAAATTTAGTCCTATAAGTCTACTCTAAAGAGTTGATAAAGGTACAAACGAATAAAATGTTTAAATATCACATATTTAAATATCTATTATTCTCCATTTTACTTGATCTCCTAAAAAGTTAAAGATAGGGCATTGCGGTTTTCACCAGTGAATTCAGCACCTCATTTTACATAAATTTAGTCCTATAAGTCAACTCTAAAGAGTTGATAAAGGTACAAACGAATAAAATGTTTATATATCACATTTTTAAATATCTATTATTCTCCATTTTACTCGATGTCCTAAACGGTTAAAGATAGGACATTGCGGTTTTCACCAGTGGATTCAGCACCTCATTTTAAATAAAATAAATCCTATAAGTCTACTCTCAAGAGTTGATAAAGGTGCAAACGAATAATATGTTTATATATCACATTTTTAAATATCTATTATTCTCCATTTTACTCGATCTCCTAAACGGTTAAAGATAGGACATTTCGGTTTTCACCAGTGGATTCAGCACCTCATTTTAAATAAAATAAGTCCTATAAGTCTACTCTCAAAAGTTGATAAAGGTACAAACGAATAAAATGTTTATATATCACATTTTTAAATATCTATTATTCTCCATTTTACTCGATGTCCTAAACGGTTAAAGATAGGACATTGCGGTTTTCACCAGTGGATTCAGCACCTCATTTTACATAAAATAAGTCTTATAAGTCTACTCTAAAGAGTTGATAAAGGTACAACCGAATAAAATGTTTATATATGACATTTTTAAATATCTATTATTCTCCATTCTACTCGATCTCCTAAACGGTTAAGGATAGGACATTGCGGTTTTCACCAGTGGATTCTACACCTCATTTTAAATAAAATAAGTCCTATAAGTCTACTCTCAAGAGTTGATGAAGGTACAAACGAATAAAATGTTTATATATCACATTTTTAAATATCTATTATTCTCCATTCTACTCGATCTCCTAAACGGTTAAGGATAGGACATTGCGGTTTTCACCAGTGGATTCAGCACCTTATTTTACATAAAATAATTCCTATAAGTCTACTCTCAAGAGTTGATAAAGGTACAACCGAATAAAATGTTTATATATGACATTTTTAAATATCTACTATTCTCCATATTACTCGATCTCCTAAACGGTTAAAGATTTTTCACCAGTAAATTCAGCTCCTCATTTTACATAAAAAAAGTCCTATAAGTCTACTCTCAGGTGTTGATAAAGGTACAAACTAATAAATGTTTATATATCACATTTTCAAATATGTATTATTCTCCATTTTACTCGATCTCCTAAATGGTTAAAGATAGGACATTGCGTTTTTCACCAGTAAATTCAGCTCCTCATTTTACATAAAATAAGTCCTATAAGTCTACTCTCAGGTGTTGATAAAGGTACAAACTAATAAAATGTTTATATAACACATTTTTAAATATCTATTATTCTCCATTTTACTCGATCTCCTAAATGGTTAAAGATAGGACATTGCGGTTTTCATCAGTGGATTCAGCACCTCATTTTACATTAAATAAGTCCTATAAGTCTACTCTTAAGTGTTGATAAAGGTACAAACTAATAAAATGTTTATATATCACATTTTCAAATATCTATTATTCTCCATTTTACTCGATCTCCTAAATGGTTAAAGATAGGACATTGCGTTTTTCACCAGTAAATTCAGCTCCTCATTTTACATAAAATAAGTCCTATAAGTCTACTCTCAGGTGTTGATAAAGGTACAAACTAATAAAATGTTTATATAACACATTTTTAAATATCTATTATTCTCCATTTTACTCGATCTCCTAAATGGTTAAAGATAGGACATTGCGTATTTCACCAGTAAATTCAGCTCCTCATTTTACATAAAATAAGTCCTATAAGTCTACTCTCAGGTGTTGATAAAGGTACAAACTAATAAAATGTTTATATATCACATTTTTAAATATCTATTATTCTCCATTCTACTCGATCTCCTAAACGGTTAAGGATAGGACATTGCAGTTTTCATCAGTGGATTCTACACATCATTTTACATAAAATAAGTCCTATAAGTCTACTCTAAAGAGTTGATAATGGTACAAACGAGTAAAATATTTATATATCACATTTTTATATATCTATTATTCTCCATTTTACTCGATCTCCTAAACGGTTAAAGATAGGACATAGCGGTTTTCACCAGTGAATTCAGCACCTCATTTTAAATAAAATAAGTCCTATAAGTCTACTCTCAAGAGTTGATAAAGGTACAAACGAATAAAATGTTTATATATCACATTTTTATTAATCTATTATTCTCCAATTTACTCGATCTCCTAATCGGTTAAAGGTAGGACATTGCGTTTTTCACCAGTAAATTCAGCTCCTCATTTTACATAAAATAAGTCCTATAAGTCTACTCTCAGGTGTTGATAAAGGTACAAACTAATAAAATGTTTATATAACACATTTTTAAATATCTATTATTCTCCATTTTACTCGATCTCCTAAATGGTTAAAGATAGGACATTGCGGTTTTCATCAGTGGATTCAGCACCTCATTTTACATTAAATAAGTCCTATAAGTCTACTCTCAAGTGTTGATAAAGGTACAAACTAATAAAATGTTTATATATCACATTTTTAAAAATCTATTATTCTCCATTTTACCCGATCTCCTAAACAGTTAAAGATAGGACATTGCGGTTTTTACCAGTAAATTCAGCACCTCATTTTACATAAAATAAATTCTATAAGTCTACTCTCAAAAGTTGATAAAGGCACAAACGAATAAAATGGTAATATATCACATTTTTAAATATATATTATTCTCCATTTTATTCGATAACCTAAACGGTCAAAGATAGGACATTGCGGTTTTCACCACTGGATTCAGCAGCTCATTTTACATAAAATAAGTCCTATAAGTCTACTCTAAATAGTTGATAAAGGTACAAACGAACAAAATGTTTATATATCACATTTTTAAATATCTATTATTCTCCATTTTACTCGATCTCCTAAACAGTTAAAGATAGGACATTGCGGTTTTTACCAGTGGATTCAGCACCTCATTTTACATAAAATAAGTCCTATAAGTCTACTCTAAAGAGTTGATAAAGATTCAAACGAATAAAATGGTTATATATCACATTTTTAAATATCTATTATTCTCCATTTTACTCGATCTCATAAACGGTTAAAGATAGGACATTGCGGTTTTCACCAGTGGATTCAGCACCTTATTTTACATAAAATAAGTCCTATAAGTCTACTCTAAAAAGTTGATAAAGGTACAAACGAATAAATTGTTTTTATATGACATTTTTAAATATCTATTATTCTCCATTTTACTCGATCTCCTAAACGGTTAAAGATAGGACATTGCAGTTTTCACCAGTGAATTCAGCACCTCATTTAACATAAAATAAGTGCTATAAATCTACTCTAAAGAGTTGATAAAGGTACAAACGAATAAAATGTTTATATATGACATTTTTAAATATCTATTATTCTCCATTTTATTCGATGACCTAAACAGTCAAAGATAGGACATTGCGGTTTTCACTACTAGATTCAGCAGCTCATTTTACATAAAATAGGTCCTATAAATCAACTCTCAAAAGTTGATAAAGGTACAAACGAATAAAATGGTTATATATCACATTTTTAAATATCTATTATTCTCCATTTTATTTGATCTCCTAAACAGTTAAAGATAGGACATTGCGGTTTTTACCAGTGGATTCAGCACCTCATTTTACATAAATTTAGTCCTATAAGTCTACTCTAATGAGTTGATAAATGTACAAACGAATAAAATGTTTATATATCACATTTTTAAATATCTATAATTCTCCATTTTACTCGATCTCCTAAACAGTTAAAGATAGGACATTGCGGTTTTTACCAGTGGATTCAGCACCTCATTTTACATAAATTTAGTCCTATAAGTCTACTCTAAAGAGTTGATAAAGGTACAAACGAAAAAAATGTTTATATATGACATTTTTAAATATCTATTATTCACCATTTTACTCGATCTCCTAAACGGTTAAGGATAGGACATTGCGATTTTCACCAGTGGATTCTGCACCTAATTTTACATAAAATATGTCCTATAAATCTACTCTAAAGAGTTAATAAAGGTAAAAACGAAAAAAATGATTATATATGACATTTTTAAATATCTATTATTCTCCATTTTACCCGTTCTCCTAAACGGTTAAAGATAGGACATGGCGGTTTTCTCCAGTAAATTCAGCACCCCATTTTACATAAAATAAATTCTATAAGTCTACTCTAAAGAGTTGATAAAGGTACAAACGAATAAAAGGTTTATATATCACATTTTTAAATATCTATTATTCTCCATTTTACTCGATGTCCTAAACGGTTAAAGATGGGACATTGCGGTTTTTACCAGTGGAATCAGCAACTCATTTTACATAAAATAAGTCCTATAAGTCTACTCTCAAAAGTTGATAAAGGTACAAACGAATATAATGTTTATATATCACATTTTTAAATATCTTTTATTCTCCATTTTACTCGATCTCCTAAACGGTTAAAGATAGGACATTGCGGTTCTCACCAGTGAATTCAGCACCTCATTTTACATAAATTTAGTCCTATAAGTCTACTCTAAAGAGTTGATAAAGGTACAAACGAATAAAATGTTTAAATATCACATATTTAAATATCTATTATTCTCCATTTTACTTGATCTCCTAAAAAGTTAAAGATAGGGCATTGCGGTTTTCACCAGTGAATTCAGCACCTCATTTTACATAAATTTAGTCCTATAAGTCAACTCTAAAGAGTTGATAAAGGTACAAACGAATAAAATGTTTATATATCACATTTTTAAATATCTATTATTCTCCATTTTACTCGATGTCCTAAACGGTTAAAGATAGGACATTGCGGTTTTCACCAGTGGATTCAGCACCTCATTTTAAATAAAATAAATCCTATAAGTCTACTCTCAAGAGTTGATAAAGGTGCAAACGAATAATATGTTTATATATCACATTTTTAAATATCTATTATTCTCCATTTTACTCGATCTCCTAAACGGTTAAAGATAGGACATTTCGGTTTTCACCAGTGGATTCAGCACCTCATTTTAAATAAAATAAGTCCTATAAGTCTACTCTCAAAAGTTGATAAAGGTACAAACGAATAAAATGTTTATATATCACATTTTTAAATATCTATTATTCTCCATTTTACTCGATGTCCTAAACGGTTAAAGATAGGACATTGCGGTTTTCACCAGTGGATTCAGCACCTCATTTTACATAAAATAAGTCTTATAAGTCTACTCTAAAGAGTTGATAAAGGTACAACCGAATAAAATGTTTATATATGACATTTTTAAATATCTATTATTCTCCATTCTACTCGATCTCCTAAACGGTTAAGGATAGGACATTGCGGTTTTCACCAGTGGATTCTACACCTCATTTTAAATAAAATAAGTCCTATAAGTCTACTCTCAAGAGTTGATGAAGGTACAAACGAATAAAATGTTTATATATCACATTTTTAAATATCTATTATTCTCCATTCTACTCGATCTCCTAAACGGTTAAGGATAGGACATTGCGGTTTTCACCAGTGGATTCAGCACCTTATTTTACATAAAATAATTCCTATAAGTCTACTCTCAAGAGTTGATAAAGGTACAACCGAATAAAATGTTTATATATGACATTTTTAAATATCTACTATTCTCCATATTACTCGATCTCCTAAACGGTTAAAGATTTTTCACCAGTAAATTCAGCTCCTCATTTTACATAAAAAAAGTCCTATAAGTCTACTCTCAGGTGTTGATAAAGGTACAAACTAATAAATGTTTATATATCACATTTTCAAATATGTATTATTCTCCATTTTACTCGATCTCCTAAATGGTTAAAGATAGGACATTGCGTTTTTCACCAGTAAATTCAGCTCCTCATTTTACATAAAATAAGTCCTATAAGTCTACTCTCAGGTGTTGATAAAGGTACAAACTAATAAAATGTTTATATAACACATTTTTAAATATCTATTATTCTCCATTTTACTCGATCTCCTAAATGGTTAAAGATAGGACATTGCGGTTTTCATCAGTGGATTCAGCACCTCATTTTACATTAAATAAGTCCTATAAGTCTACTCTTAAGTGTTGATAAAGGTACAAACTAATAAAATGTTTATATATCACATTTTCAAATATCTATTATTCTCCATTTTACTCGATCTCCTAAATGGTTAAAGATAGGACATTGCGTTTTTCACCAGTAAATTCAGCTCCTCATTTTACATAAAATAAGTCCTATAAGTCTACTCTCAGGTGTTGATAAAGGTACAAACTAATAAAATGTTTATATAACACATTTTTAAATATCTATTATTCTCCATTTTACTCGATCTCCTAAATGGTTAAAGATAGGACATTGCGTATTTCACCAGTAAATTCAGCTCCTCATTTTACATAAAATAAGTCCTATAAGTCTACTCTCAGGTGTTGATAAAGGTACAAACTAATAAAATGTTTATATATCACATTTTTAAATATCTATTATTCTCCATTCTACTCGATCTCCTAAACGGTTAAGGATAGGACATTGCAGTTTTCATCAGTGGATTCTACACATCATTTTACATAAAATAAGTCCTATAAGTCTACTCTAAAGAGTTGATAATGGTACAAACGAGTAAAATATTTATATATCACATTTTTATATATCTATTATTCTCCATTTTACTCGATCTCCTAAACGGTTAAAGATAGGACATAGCGGTTTTCACCAGTGAATTCAGCACCTCATTTTAAATAAAATAAGTCCTATAAGTCTACTCTCAAGAGTTGATAAAGGTACAAACGAATAAAATGTTTATATATCACATTTTTATTAATCTATTATTCTCCAATTTACTCGATCTCCTAATCGGTTAAAGGTAGGACATTGCGTTTTTCACCAGTAAATTCAGCTCCTCATTTTACATAAAATAAGTCCTATAAGTCTACTCTCAGGTGTTGATAAAGGTACAAACTAATAAAATGTTTATATAACACATTTTTAAATATCTATTATTCTCCATTTTACTCGATCTCCTAAATGGTTAAAGATAGGACATTGCGGTTTTCATCAGTGGATTCAGCACCTCATTTTACATTAAATAAGTCCTATAAGTCTACTCTCAAGTGTTGATAAAGGTACAAACTAATAAAATGTTTATATATCACATTTTCAAATATCTATTATTCTCCATTTTACTCGATCTCCTAAATGGTTAAAGATAGGACATTGCGTTTTTCACCAGTAAATTCAGCTCCTCATTTTACATAAAATAAGTCCTATAAGTCTACTCTCAGGTGTTGATAAAGGTACAAACTAATAAAATGTTTATATAACACATTTTTAAATATCTATTATTCTCCATTTTACTCGATCTCCTAAATGGTTAAAGATAGGACATTGCGTATTTCACCAGTAAATTCAGCTCCTCATTTTACATAAAATAAGTCCTATAAGTCTACTCTCAGGTGTTGATAAAGGTACAAACTAATAAAATGTTTATATATCACATTTTTAAATATCTATTATTTTCCATTCTACTCGATCTCCTAAACGGTTAAGGATAGGACATTGCGGTTTTCATCAGTGGATTCTACACCTCATTTTACATAAAATAAGTCCTATAAGTCTACTCTAAAGAGTTGATAATGGTACAAACGAGTAAAATATTTATATATCACATTTTCAAATATCTATTATTCTCCATTTTACTCGATCTCCTAAATGGTTAAAGATAGGACATTGCGTTTTTCACCAGTAAATTCAGCTCCTCATTTTACATAAAATAAGTCCTATAAGTCTACTCTCAGGTGTTGATAAAGGTACAAACTAATAAAATGTTTATATAACACATTTTTAAATATCTATTATTCTCCATTTTACTCGATCTCCTAAATGGTTAAAGATAGGACATTGCGTATTTCACCAGTAAATTCAGCTCCTCATTTTACATAAAATAAGTCCTATAAGTCTACTCTCAGGTGTTGATAAAGGTACAAACTAATAAAATGTTTATATATCACATTTTTAAATATCTATTATTCTCCATTCTACTCGATCTCCTAAACGGTTAAGGATAGGACATTGCAGTTTTCATCAGTGGATTCTACACCTCATTTTACATAAAATAAGTCCTATAAGTCTACTCTAAAGAGTTGATAATGGTACAAACGAGTAAAATATTTATATATCACATTTTTATATATCTATTATTCTCCATTTTACTCGATCTCCTAAACGGTTAAAGATAGGACATAGCGGTTTTCACCAGTGAATTCAGCACCTCATTTTAAATAAAATAAGTCCTATAAGTCTACTCTCAAGAGTTGATAAAGGTACAAACGAATAAAATGTTTATATATCACATTTTTATTAATCTATTATTCTCCAATTTACTCGATCTCCTAATCAGTTAAAGGTAGGACATTGCGTTTTTCACCAGTAAATTCAGCTCCTCATTTTACATAAAATAAGTCCTATAAGTCTACTCTCAGGTGTTGATAAAGGTACAAACTAATAAAATGTTTATATAACACATTTTTAAATATCTATTATTCTCCATTTTACTCGATCTCCTAAATGGTTAAAGATAGGACATTGCGGTTTTCATCAGTGGATTCAGCACCTCATTTTACATTAAATAAGTCCTATAAGTCTACTCTCAAGTGTTGATAAAGGTACAAACTAATAAAATGTTTATATATCACATTTTCAAATATCTATTATTCTCCATTTTACTCGATCTCCTAAATGGTTAAAGATAGGACATTGCGTTTTTCACCAGTAAATTCAGCTCCTCATTTTACATAAAATAAGTCCTATAAGTCTACTCTCAGGTGTTGATAAAGGTACAAACTAATAAAATGTTTATATAACACATTTTTAAATATCTATTATTCTCCATTTTACTCGATCTCCTAAATGGTTAAAGATAGGACATTGCGTATTTCACCAGTAAATTCAGCTCCTCATTTTACATAAAATAAGTCCTATAAGTCTACTCTCAGGTGTTGATAAAGGTACAAACTAATAAAATGTTTATATATCACATTTTTAAATATCTATTATTTTCCATTCTACTCGATCTCCTAAACGGTTAAGGATAGGACATTGCGGTTTTCATCAGTGGATTCTACACCTCATTTTACATAAAATAAGTCCTATAAGTCTACTCTAAAGAGTTGATAATGGTACAAACGAGTAAAATATTTATATATCACATTTTTATATATCTATTATTCTCCATTTTACTCGATCTCCTAAACGGTTAAAGATAGGACATAGCGGTTTTCACCAGTGAATTCAGCACCTCATTTTAAATAAAATAAGTCCTATAAGTCTACTCTCAAGAGTTGATAAAGGTACAAACGAATAAAATGTTTATATATCACATTTTTATTAATCTATTATTCTCCAATTTACTCGATCTCCTAATCGGTTAAAGGTAGGACATGGCGGTTTTCACCAGTGGATTCAGCACCTCATTTTACATAAAATAAGTCCTATAAGTCTACTCTCAAAAGTTGGTAAAGGTACAAACGAATAAAATGTTTATATATCACATATTTAAATATCTATTATTCTTCACTTTACTCGATCTGCTAAACAGTTAATGATAGGACATTGCGGTTTTCACCAGTGGATTCAGCACCTTATTTTACATAAAATAATTCCTATAAGTCTACTCTCAGGTGTTGATAAAGGTACAAACTAATAAATGTTTATATATCACATTTTCAAATATCTATTATTCTCCATTTTACTCGATCTCCTAAATGGTTAAAGATAGGACATTGCGTTTTTCACCAGTAAATTCAGCTCCTCATTTTACATAAAATAAGTCCTATAAGTCTACTCTCAGGTGTTGATAAAGGTACAAACTAATAAAATGTTTATATAACACATTTTTAAATATCTATTATTCTCCATTTTACTCGATCTCCTAAATGGTTAAAGATAGGACATTGCGGTTTTCATCAGTGGATTCAGCACCTCATTTTACATATAATAAGTCCTATAAGTCTACTCTCAAGTGTTGATAAAGGTACAAACTAATAAAATGTTTATATATCACATTTTCAAATATCTATTATTCTCCATTTTACTCGATCTCCTAAATGGTTAAAGATAGGACATTGCGGTTTTCATCAGTGGATTCAGCACCTCATTTTACATATAATAAGTCCTATAAGTCTACTCTCAAGTGTTGATAAAGGTACAAACTAATAAAATGTTTATATATCACATTTTCAAATATCTATTATTCTCCATTTTACTCGATCTCCTAAATGGTTAAAGATAGGACATTGCGTTTTTCACCAGTAAATTCAGCTCCTCATTTTACATAAAATAAGTCCTATAAGTCTACTCTCAGGTGTTGATAAAGGTACAAACTAATAAAATGTTTATATAACACATTTTTAAATATCTATTATTCTCCATTTTACTCGATCTCCTAAATGGTTAAAGATAGGACATTGCGTATTTCACCAGTAAATTCAGCTCCTCATTTTACATAAAATAAGTCCTATAAGTCTACTCTCAGGTGTTGATAAAGGTACAAACTAATAAAATGTTTATATAACACATTTTTAAATATCTATTATTCTCCATTTTACTCGATCTCCTAAATGGTTAAAGATAGGACATTGCGGTTTTCATCAGTGGATTCAGCACCTCATTTTACATATAATAAGTCCTATAAGTCTACTCTCAGGTGTTGATAAAGGTACAAACTAATAAAATGTTTATATAACACATTTTTAAATATCTATTATTCTCCATTTTACTCGATCTCCTAAATGGTTAAAGATAGGACATTGCGGTTTTCATCAGTGGATTCAGCACCTCATTTTACATATAATAAGTCCTATAAGTCTACTCTCAAAAGTTGGTAAAGGTACAAATTAATAAAATGGTTATATATCACATTTTTAAATATCAATTATTCTCCATTTAATTCGATCACCTAAACGGTCAAAGGTAGGACATTGCGGTTTTTACCAGTGGATTCAGCATTATATTTTACATAAAATAATTCCTATAAGTCTACTCTCAAGAGTTGATAAAGGTACAAACGAATAAAATGTTTATATATCACATTTTTAAATATCTATTATTCTCCATTTTACTCGATCACCAAATCGGTCAAAGATAGGACATTGCGGTTTTCACTACTAGATTCAGCAGCTCATTTTACATAAAATAGGTCCTATAAATCAACTCTCAAAAGTTGATAAAGGTACAAACGAATAAAATGGTTATATATCACATTTTTAAATATATATTATTCTCCATTTTACTCTTTCTCTTAAACGGTTAAAGATAGGACATTGCGGTTTTCAGCAGTGGATTCAACACCTTATTTTACATAAAATAAGTCCTATAAGTCTACTCTCAAGAGTTGATAAAGGTACAAACGAATATAATGTTTATATATCACATTTTTAAATATCTATTATTCTCCATTTTACTCGATCACCAAAACGGTTAAAGATAGGACATTGCGGTTTTCACCAGTGGATCCTACACCTCATTTTACATAAAATAAGTCCTGTAAGTCTACTCTAAAGAGCTGATAATGGTACAAACGAGTAAAATATTTATATATCACATTTTTAAATATCTATTATTCTCCAATTTACTCGATCTCCTAAACGGTTAAAGATAGCACATTTCGGTTTTCACCAGTGGATTCAGCACTTTATTTTACATAAAATAAGTCCTATAAGTCTACTCTCAAGAGTTGATAAAGGTACAAACGAATAAAATGTTTAAATATCACATATTTAAATATCTATTATTCTCCATTTTACTCGATCTCCTAAAAAGTTAAAGATAGGGCATTGCGGTTTTTACCAGTGAATTCAGCACCTCATTTTACATAAAATTAGTCCTATAAGTCTACTCTAAAGAGTTGATAAAGGTACAAATGAATAAAATGTTTATATATCACATTTTTATATATCTTTTGTTCTCCAATTTACTCGATCTCCTAATCGGTTAAAGGTAGGACATTGCGGTTTTCAGCAGTAGATTCTGCACCTCATTTTACATAAAATAAGTGCTATGAGTCTACTCTCAAGAGTTGATAAAAGTACAAACGAATATAATGTTTATATATCACATTTTTAAATATCAATTATTCTCCATTTTACTCGTTCACCAAAACGGTTAAAGATGGGACATTGCGGTTTTCAAAATTGGATTCAGCACCTTATTTTACATAAAATAAGTCCTATAAGTCAACTCTAAAGAGTTGATAAAGGTACAAACGAATAAAATGTTTATATATCACATTTTTAAATATCTATTATTCCCCATTTTACTCGATGTCCTAAACGGTTAAAGATAGGACATTGCGGTTTTCACCAGTGGATTCAGCACCTCATTTTAAATAAAATAAATCCTATAAGTCTACTCTCAAGAGTTGATAAATGTGCAAACGAATAAAATGTTTATATATCACATTTTTAAATATCTATTATTCTCCATTTTACTCGATCTCCTAAACGGTTAAAGATAGGACATTTCGATTTTCACCAGTGGATTCAGCACCTCATTTTAAATAAAATAAGTCCTATAAGTCTACTCTCAAAAGTTGATAAAGTTACAAACGAATAAAATGTTTATATATCACATTTTTAAATATCTATTATTCTCCATTTTACTCGATGTCCTAAACGGTTAAAGATAGGACATTGCGGTTTTCACCAGTGGATTCAGCACCTCATTTTACATAAAATAAGTCTTATAAGTCTACTCTAAAGAGTTGATAAAGGTACAACCGAATAAAATGTTTATATATGACATTTTTAAATATCTATTATTCTCCATTCTACTCGATCTCCTAAACGGTTAAGGATAGGACATTGCGGTTTTCACCAGTGGATTCTACACCTCATTTTACATAAAATAAGTCCTATAAGTCTACTCTAAAGAGTTGATAATGGTACAAACGTGTAAAATATTTATATATCACATTTTTAAATATCTATTATTCTCCATTTTACTCGATCTCCTAAACGGTTAAAGATAGGACATAGCGGTTTTCACCAGTGGATTCAGCACCTCATTTTAAATAAAATAAGTCCTATAAGTCTTCTCTCAAGAGTTGATAAAGGTACAAACGAATAAAATGTTTATATATCACATTTTCAAATATCTATTATTCTCCATTTTACTCGATCTCCTAAATGGTTAAAGATAGGACATTGCGTTTTTCACCAGTAAATTCAGCTCCTCATTTTACATAAATTAAGTCCTATAAGTCTACTCTCAGGTGTTGATAAAGGTACAAACTAATAAAATGTTTATATAACACATTTTTAAATATCTATTATTCTCCATTTTACTCGATCTCCTAAATGGTTAAAGATAGGACATTGCGGTTTTCATCAGTGGATTCAGCACCTCATTTTACATATAATAAGTCCTATAAGTCTACTCTCAAAAGTTGGTAAAGGTACAAATTAATAAAATGGTTATATATCACATTTTTAAATATCAATTATTCTCCATTTAATTCGATCACCTAAACGGTCAAAGGTAGGACATTGCGGTTTTTACCAGTGGATTCAGCATTATATTTTACATAAAATAATTCCTATAAGTCTACTCTCAAGAGTTGATAAAGGTACAAACGAATAAAATGTTTATATATCTCATATTTAAATATCTATTATTCTCCATTTTACTCGATCTCCTAAACTGTTAAAGATAGGACATTGCGGTTTTCACCAGTGGATTCAGCACCTCATTTTACATCAATTTAGTCCTATAAGTCTACTCTAAAGAGTTGATAAAGGTACAAACGAATAAAATGGTTATATATCACATTTTTAAATATATATTATTCTCCATTTTACTCTTTCTCTTAAACGGTTAAAGATAGGACATTGCGGTTTTCAGCAGTGGATTCAACACCTTATTTTACATAAAATAAGTCCTATAAGTCTACTCTCAAGAGTTGATAAAGGTACAAACGAATATAATGTTTATATATCACATTTTTAAATATCTATTATTCTCCATTTTACTCGATCACCAAAACGGTTAAAGATAGGACATTGCGGTTTTCACCAGTGGATTCTACACCTCATTTTACATAAAATAAGTCCTATAAGTCTACTCTAAAGAGTTGATAATGGTACAAACGAGTAAAATATTTATATATCACATTTTTAAATATCTATTATTCTCCAATTTACTCGATCTCCTAAACGGTTAAAGATAGCACATTTCGGTTTTCACCAGTGGATTCAGCACTTTATTTTACATAAAATAAGTCCTATAAGTCTACTCTCAAGAGTTGATAAAAGTACAAACGAATATAATGTTTATATATCACATTTTTAAATATCTATTATTCTCCATTTTACTCGATCTCCTAAACGGTTAAAGATAGGACATAGCGGTTTTCACCAGTGGATTCAACACCTCATTTAAATAAAATAAGTCCTATAAGTCTACTCTCAAAAGTTGATAAAGGTACAAAAGAATAAAAGGTTTATATATCACATTTTTAAATATCTATTATTCTCCATTTTACTCGATGTCCTAAACGGTTAAAGATAGGACATTTCGGTTTTCACCAGTGGATTCAGCACCTCATTTTAAATAAAATAAGTAATATAAGTCTACTCTCAAAAGTTGATAAAGGTACAAACGAATAAAATGTTTATATATCACATTTTTAAATATCTATTATTCTCCATTTTACTCGATCTCCTAAACGGTTAAAGATAGGACATAGCGGTTTTCACCAGTGGATTCAGCACCTCATTTTAAATAAAATAAGTCCTATAAGTCTACTCTCAAGAGTTGATAAAGGTACAAACGAATAAAATGTTTATATATCACATTTTTATATATCTTTTATTCTCCAATTTACTCGATCTCCTAATCGGTTAAAGGTAGGACATTGCGGTTTTCACCAGTGGATTCGGCACCTCATTTTACATAAAATAAGTCTTATAAGTCTATTCTAAAGAGTTCATAAAGGTACAAACGAATAAAATGTTTATATATGACATTTTTAAATATCTATTATTCTCCATTTTACTCGATCTCATAAACGGTTAAAGATAGGACATAGCGGTTTTCACCAGTGGATTCAGCACCTCATTTTAAATAAAATAAGTCCTATAAGTCTACTCTCAAGAGTTGATAAAGGTACAAACGAATAAAATGTTTATATATCACATTATTATATATCTTTTATTCTCCAATTTACTCGATCTCCTAATCGGTTAAAGGTAGGACATTGCGGTTTTCACCAGTGGATTCGGCACCTCATTTTAAATAAAATAAGTAATATAAGTCTACTCTCAAAAGTTGATAAAGGTACAAACGAATAAAATGTTTATATATCACATTTTTAAATATCTTTTATTCTCCATTTTACTCGATGTCCTAAACGGTTAAAGAAAGGACATTGCGGTTTTCACCATTGAATTCAGCAGCTCATTTTACATAAAATAGGTCCTATAAGTCTACTCTAAAGAGTTGGTAAAGGTACAAACGAATAAAATGGTTATATATCACATTTTTAAATATCTATTATTCTCCATTTTATTCGATGACCTAAACGGTCAAAGAAAGGACATTGCGGTTTTCACCACTGAATTCAGCAGCTCATTTTACATAAAATAGGTCCTATAAGTCTACTCTCAAAAGTTGATAAAGGTACAAACGAATAAAATGGTTATATATCACATTTTTAAATATCTATTATTCTCCATTTTATTCGATCTCCTAAACAGTTAAAGATAGGACATTGCGGTTTTCACCAGTGGATTCAGTACATCATTTTACATACATTTAGTCCTATAAGTCTACTCAAAAGAGTTGATAAAGGTACAAACGAATAAAATATTTATATATCACATTTTTAAATATCTATTATTCTCCAATTTACTCGATCTCCTAAACGGTTAAAGATAGCACATTTCGGTTTTCACCAGTGGATTCAGCACTTTATTTTACATAAAATAAGTCCTATAAGTCTACTCTCAAGACTTGATAAAAGTACAAACGAATATAATGTTTATATATCACATTTTTAAATATCTATTATTCTCTATTTTACTCGTTCTCCTAAACGGTTGAAAATAGGACATTGCGGTTTTCACCAGTGGATTCAGCACCTCATTTTAAATAAAATAAGTCTTATAAGTCTACTCTCAAGAGTTGATAAAGGTACAAACGAATAAAATGTTTATATATCACATTTTTAAATATCTATTATTCTCCAATTTACTCGATCTCCTAAACGGTTAAAGATAGCACATTTCGGTTTTCACCAGTGGATTCAGCACCTCATTTTAAATAAAATAAGTCCTATAAGTCTACTCTCAAGAGTTGATAAAAGTACAAACGAATATAATGTTTATATATCACATTTTTAAATATCTATTATTGTCCATTTTACTCGATCTCCTAAACGGTTAAAGATAGGACATTGCGGTTTTCACCAGTGGATTCAGCACCTTATTTTACATAAAATAAGTCCTATATGTCTACTCTAAAGAGTTGATAAAGGTACAAACGAATAAAATGTTTATATATGACATTTTTAAATATCTATTATTCTCCATTTTACTCGATCTCCTAAACGGTTAAAGATAGGACATTGCAGTTTTCACCAGTGGATTCAGCACCTCATTTTACATAAAATAAGTCCTATAAGTCTACTCTAAAGAGTTGATAAAGGTACAAACGAATAAAATGGTTATATATCACATTTTTAAATATCTATTATTCTCCATTTTACCCGATCTCCTAAACGGTTAAAGATAGGACATTGCGGTTTTCACCAGTGGATTCAGTACCTCAATTTACATACATTTAGTCCTATAAGTCTACTCAAAAGAGTTGATAAAGGTACAAACGAATAAAATGTTTATATATCACATTTTTAAATATCTATTATTCTCCATTTTACTCGATCTCCTAAACGGTTAAAGATAGGACATAGCGGTTTTCACCAGTGGATTCAGCACCTCATTTTAAATAAAATAAGTCCTATAAGTCTACTCTCAAGAGTTGATAAAGGTACAAACGAATAAAATGTTTATATATCACATTTTTATATATCTTTTATTCTCCAATTTACTCGATCTCCTAATCGGTTAAAGGTAGGACATTGCGGTTTTCACCAGTGGATTCGGCACCTCATTTTACATAAAATAAGTCCTATAAGTCTACTCTAAAGAGTTGATAAAGGTACAAACGAATAAAATGGTTATATATCACATTTTTAAATATCTATTATTCTCCATTTTACCCGATCTCCTAAACGGTTAAAGATAGGACATTGCGGTTTTCACCAGTGGATTCAGTACCTCAATTTACATACATTTAGTCCTATAAGTCTACTCAAAAGAGTTGATAAAGGTACAAACGAATAAAATGTTTATATATCACATTTTTAAATATCTATTATTCTCCATTTTACTCGATCTCCTAAACGGTTAAAGATAGGACATAGCGGTTTTCACCAGTGGATTCAGCACCTCATTTTAAATAAAATAAGTCCTATAAGTCTACTCTCAAGAGTTGATAAAGGTACAAACGAATAAAATGTTTATATATCACATTTTTATATATCTTTTATTCTCCAATTTACTCGATCTCCTAATCGGTTAAAGGTAGGACATTGCGGTTTTCACCAGTGGATTCGGCACCTCATTTTACATAAAATAAGTCCTATAAGTCTACTCTCAAAAGTTGGTAAAGGTACAAACGAATAAAATGTTTATATATCACATTTTTAAATATCTATTATTCTTCACTTTACTCGATCTGCAAAACAGTTAATGATAGAACATTGCGGTTTTCACCAGTGGATTCAGCACCTTATTTTACATAAAATAATTCCTATAAGTCTACTCTCAAGAGTTGATAAAAGTACAAACGAATAAAATGTTTATATATCACATATTTAAATATCTATTATTCTCCATTTTACACGATCTCCTAAAAAGTTAAAGATAGGACATTGCGGTTTTTAATAACGGATTAAGCACCTCGTTTTACATATATTAAGTCCTATAAGTCTACTTTCAAGAGTTCATAAAGGTACAAACGAATAAAATGTTTATATATCACATTTTCAAATATCTATTATCCTCCATTTTACTCGATCTCCTAAATGGTTAAAGATAGGACATTGCGTTTTTCACCAGTAAATTCAGCTCCTCATTTTACATAAAATAAGTTCTATAAGTCTACTCTCAGGTGTTGATAAAGGTACAAACTAATAAAATGTTTATATAACACATTTTTAAATATCTATTATTCTCCATTTTACTCGATCTCCTAAATGGTTAAAGATAGGACATTGCGATTTTCATCAGTGGATTCAGCACCTCATTTTACATTAAATGAGTCCTATAAGTCTACTCTCAAGTGTTGATAAAGGTACAAACGAATAAAATGTATATATAACACATTTTTAAATATCTATTGTTTTCCATTTTACTCGATCTCCTAAACGGTTAAAGGTAGGACATTGCGGTTTTCACCAGTGGATTCGGCACCTCATTTTACATAAAATAATTCCTATAAGTCTTCTCTCAAGAGTTGATAAAAGTACAAACGAATAAAATGTTTATATATCACATATTTAAATATCTATTATTCTCCATTTTACACGATCTCCTAAAAAGTTAAAGATAGGGCATTGCGGTTTTCACCAGTGAATTCGGCACCTCATTTTACATAAAATTTGTCCTATAAGTCTACTCTAAAGAGTTGATAAAGGTACAAACGAATAAAATGTTTATATATCACATTTTTAAATATTTATTAATTTCCATTTTACTCGATCTCCTAAACGGTTAAATATAGGACATTGCGGTTTTCACCAGTGGATTCAGCACCTCATTTTAAATAAAATAAGTCCTATAAGTCTACTCTCAAGAGTTGATAAAGGTACAAACGAATAAAATGTTTATATATCACATTTTTAAATATCTATTATTTTCCATTTCACTCGATGTCCTAAACGGTTAAAGATAGGACATTGCGGTTTTCACCAGTGGATTCAGCACCTTATTTTACATAAAATAAGTCTTATAAGTCTATTCTAAAGAGTTCATAAAGGTACAAACGAATAAAATGTTTATATATGACATTTTTAAATATCTATTATTCTCCATTTTACTCGATCTCATAAACGGTTAAAGATAGGACATTGCGGTTTTCACCAGTGGATTCAGCACCTCATTTTACATAAAATAAATCTTATAAGTCTACTCTAAAGAGTTGATAAAAATACAAACGAATAAAATGTTTATATATGACATTTTTAAATATCTATTATTCTCCATTTTACTCGATCTCATAAACGGTTAAAGATAGGACATTGCGGTTTTCACCAGTGGATTCAGCACCTTATTTTACATAAAATAAGTCCTATATGTCTACTCTAAAGAGATGATAAAGGTACAAACGAATAAAATGTTTATATATGACATTTTTAAATATCTATTATTCCCCATTTTACTCGATCTCCTAAACGGCTAAAGAAAGGACATTGCGGTTTTCACCACTGAATTCAGCAGCTCATTTTACATAAAATAGGTCCTATAAGTCTACTCTAAAGAGTTGATAAAGGTACAAACGAATAAAATGGTTATATATCACATTTTTAAATATCTATTATTCTCCATTTTATTCGATGACCTAAACGGTCAAAGAAAGGACATTGCGGTTTTCACCACTGAATTCAGCAGCTCATTTTACATAAAATAGGTCCTATAAGTCTACTCTCAAAAGTTGATAAAGGTACAAACGAATAAAATGGTTATATATCACATTTTTAAATATCTATTATTCTCCATTTTATTCGATCTCCTAAACAGTTAAAGATAGGACATTGCGGTTTTCACCAGTGGATTCAGTACATCATTTTACATACATTTAGTCCTGTAAGTCTACTCAAAAGAGTTGATAAAGGTACAAACGAATAAAATATTTATATATCACATTTTTAAATATCTATTATTCTCCAATTTACTCGATCTCCTAAACGGTTAAAGATAGCACATTTCGGTTTTCACCAGTGGATTCAGCACTTTATTTTACATAAAATAAGTCCTATAAGTCTACTCTCAAGAGTTGATAAAAGTACAAACGAATATAATGTTTATATATCACATTTTTAAATATCTATTATTCTCTATTTTACTCGTTCTCCTAAACGGTTGAAAATAGGACATTGCGGTTTTCACCAGTGGATTCAGCACCTTATTTTAAATAAAATAAGTCTTATAAGTCTACTCTCAAGAGTTGATAAAGGTACAAACGAATAAAATGTTTATATATCACATTTTTAAATATCTATTATTCTCCAATTTACTCGATCTCCTAAACGGTTAAAGATAGCACATTTCGGTTTTCACCAGTGGATTCAGCACCTTATTTTACATAAAATAAGTCCTATATGTCTACTCTAAAGAGTTGATAAAGGTACAAACGAATAAAATGTTTATATATCACATTTTTAAATATCTATTATTCTCCATTTTACCCGATCTCCTAAACGGTTAAAGATAGGACATTGCGGTTTTCACCAGTGGATTCAGTACCTCATTTTACATACATTTAGTCCTATAAATCTACTCAAAAGAGTAGATAAAGGTACAAACGAATAAAATGTTTATATATCACATTTTTAAATATCTATTATTCTCCATTTTACTCGATCTCCTAAACGGTTAAAGATAGGACATAGCGGTTTTCACCAGTGGATTCAGCACCTCATTTTAAATAAAATAAGTCCTATAAGTCTACTCTCAAGAGTTGATAAAGGTACAAACGAATAAAATGTTTATATATCACATTATTACATATCTTTTATTCTCCAATTTACTCGATCTCCTAATCGGTTAAAGGTAGGACATTGCGGTTTTCACCAGTGGATTCGGCACCTCATTTTAAATAAAATAAGTAATATAAGTCTACTCTCAAAAGTTGATAAAGGTACAAACGAATAAAATGTTTATATATCACATTTTTAAATATCTATTATTCTCCATTTTACTCGATGTCCTAAACGGTTAAAGAAAGGACATTGCGGTTTTCACCATTGAATTCAGCAGCTCATTTTACATAAAATAGGTCCTATAAGTCTACTCTAAAGAGTTGATAAAGGTACAAACGAATAAAATGGTTATATATCACATTTTTAAATATCTATTATTCTCCATTTTATTCGATGACCTAAACGGTCAAAGAAAGGACATTGCGGTTTTCACCACTGAATTCAGCAGCTCATTTTACATAAAATAGGTCCTATAAGTCTACTCTCAAAAGTTGATAAAGGTACAAACGAATAAAATGGTTATATATCACATTTTTAAATATCTATTATTCTCCATTTTATTCGATCTCCTAAACAGTTAAAGATAGGACATTGCGGTTTGCACCAGTGGATTCAGTACATCATTTTACATACATTTAGTCCTATAAGTCTACTCAAAAGAGTTGATAAAGGTACAAACGAATAAAATATTTATATATCACATTTTTAAATATCTATTATTCTCCAATTTACTCGATCTCCTAAACGGTTAAAGATAGCACATTTCGGTTTTCACCAGTGGATTCAGCACTTTATTTTACATAAAATAAGTCCTATAAGTCTACTCTCAAGACTTGATAAAAGTACAAACGAATATAATGTTTATATATCACATTTTTAAATATCTATTATTCTCTATTTTACTCGTTCTCCTAAACGGTTGAAAATAGGACATTGCGGTTTTCACCAGTGGATTCAGCACCTCATTTTAAATAAAATAAGTCTTATAAGTCTACTCTCAAGAGTTGATAAAGGTACAAACGAATAAAATGTTTATATATCACATTTTTAAATATCTATTATTCTCCAATTTACTCGATCTCCTAAACGGTTAAAGATAGCACATTTCGGTTTTCACCAGTGGATTCAGCACCTCATTTTAAATAAAATAAGTCCTATATGTCTACTCTAAAGAGTTGATAAAGGTACAAACGAATAAAATGTTTATATATGACATTTTTAAATATCTATTATTCTCCATTTTATTCGATCTCCTAAACAGTTAAAGATAGGACATTGCGGTTTTCACCAGTGGATTCAGTACCTCATTTTACATACATTTAGTCCTATAAGTCTACTCAAAAGAGTTGATAAAGGTACAAACGAATAAAATGTTTATATATCACATTTTTAAATATCTATTATTCTCCATTTTACTCGATCTCCTAAACGGTTAAAGATAGGACATAGCGGTTTTCACCAGTGGATTCAGCACCTCATTTTAAATAAAATAAGTCCTATAAGTCTACTCTCAAGAGTTGATAAAGGTACAAACGAATAAAATGTTTATATATCACATTTTTATATATCTATTATTCTCCAATTTACTCGATCTCCTAATCGGTTAAAGGTAGGACATTGCGGTTTTCACCAGTGGATTCGGCACCTCATTTTACATAAAATAAGTCCTATAAGTCTACTCTCAAAAGTTGGTAAAGGTACAAACGAATAAAATGTTTATATATCACATTTTTAAATATCTATTATTCTTCACTTTACTCGATCTGCAAAACAGTTAATGATAGAACATTGCGGTTTTCACCAGTGGATTCAGCACCTTATTTTACATAAAATAATTCCTATAAGTCTACTCTCAAGAGTTGATAAAAGTACAAACGAATAAAATGTTTATATATCACATATTTAAATATCTATTATTCTCCATTTTACACGATCTCCTAAAAAGTTAAAGGTAGGACATTGCGGTTTTTAATAACGGATTAAGCACCTCGTTTTACATATATTAAGTCCTATAAGTCTACTTTCAAGAGTTCATAAAGGTACAAACGAATAAAATGTTTATATATCACATTTTCAAATATCTATTATCCTCCATTTTACTCGATCTCCTAAATGGTTAAAGATAGGACATTGCGTTTTTCACCAGTAAATTCAGCTCCTCATTTTACATAAAATAAGTCCTATAAGTCTACTCTCAGGTGTTGATAAAGGTACAAACTAATAAAATGTTTATATAACACATTTTTAAATATCTATTATTCTCCATTTTACTCGATCTCCTAAATGGTTAAAGATAGGACATTGCGATTTTCATCAGTGGATTCAGCACCTCATTTTACATTAAATGAGTCCTATAAGTCTACTCTCAAGTGTTGATAAAGGTACAAACGAATAAAATGTATATATAACACATTTTTAAATATCTATTGTTTTCCATTTTACTCGATCTCCTAAACGGTTAAAGGTAGGACATTGCGGTTTTCACCAGTGGATTCGGCACCTCATTTTACATAAAATAATTCCTATAAGTCTACTCTCAAGAGTTGATAAAAGTACAAACGAATAAAATGTTTATATATCACATATTTAAATATCTATTATTCTCCATTTTACACGATCTCCTAAAAAGTTAAAGATAGGGCATTGCGGTTTTCACCAGTGAATTCGGCACCTCATTTTACATAAAATTAGTCCTATAAGTCTACTTTAAAGAGTTGATAAAGGTACAAACGAATAAAATGTTTATATATCACATTTTTAAATATTTATTAATTTCCATTTTACTCGATCTCCTAAACGGTTAAATATAGGACATTGCGGTTTTCACCAGTGGATTCAGCACCTCATTTTAAATAAAATAAGTCCTATAAGTCTACTCTCAAGAGTTGATAAAGGTACAAACGAATAAAATGTTTATATATCACATTTTTAAATATCTATTATTTTCCATTTCACTCGATGTCCTAAACGGTTAAAGATAGGACATTGCGGTTTTCACCAGTGGATTCAGCACCTCATTTTACATAAAATAAGTCTTATAAGTCTATTCTAAAGAGTTGATAAAGGTACAAACGAATAAAATGTTTATATATGACATTTTTAAATATCTATTATTCTCCATTTTACTCGATCTCATAAACGGTTAAAGATAGGACATTGCGGTTTTCACCAGTGGATTCAGCACCTCATTTTACATAAAATAAATCTTATAAGTCTACTCTAAAGAGTTGATAAAAATACAAACGAATAAAATGTTTATATATGACATTTTTAAATATCTATTATTCTCCATTTTACTCGATCTCATAAACGGTTAAAGATAGGACATTGCGGTTTTTACCAGTGGATTCGGCACCTCATTTTAAATAAAATAAGTAATATAAGTCTACTCTCAAAAGTTGATAAAGGTACAAACGAATAAAATGTTTATATATCACATTTTTAAATATCTATTATTCTCCATTTTACTCGATGTCCTAAACGGTTAAAGAAAGGACATTGCGGTTTTCACCATTGAATTCAGCAGCTCATTTTACATAAAATAGGTCCTATAAGTCTACTCTAAAGAGTTGATAAAGGTACAAACGAATAAAATGGTTATATATCACATTTTTAAATATCTATTATCCTCCATTTTATTCGATGACCTAAACGGTCAAAGAAAGGACATTGCGGTTTTCACCACTGAATTCAGCAGCTCATTTTACATAAAATAGGTCCTATAAGTCTACTCTCAAAAGTTGATAAAGGTACAAACGAATAAAATGGTTATATATCACATTTTTAAATATCTATTATTCTCCATTTTATTCGATCTCCTAAACAGTTAAAGATAGGACATTGCGGTTTTCACCAGTGGATTCAGTACATCATTTTACATACATTTAGTCCTATAAGTCTACTCAAAAGAGTTGATAAAGGTACAAACGAATAAAATATTTATATATCACATTTTTAAATATCTATTATTCTCCAATTTACTCGATCTCCTAAACGGTTAAAGATAGCACATTTCGGTTTTCACCAGTGGATTCAGCACTTTATTTTACATAAAATAAGTCCTATAAGTCTACTCTCAAGACTTGATAAAAGTACAAACGAATATAATGTTTATATATCACATTTTTAAATATCTATTATTCTCTATTTTACTCGTTCTCCTAAACGGTTGAAAATAGGACATTGTGGTTTTCACCAGTGGATTCAGCACCTCATTTTAAATAAAATAAGTCTTATAAGTCTACTCTCAAGAGTTGATAAAGGTACAAACGAATTAAATGTTTATATATCACATTTTTAAATATCTATTATTCTCCAATTTACTCGATCTCTTAAACGGTTAAAGATAGCACATTTCGGTTTTCACCAGTGGATTCAGCACCTCATTTTAAATAAAATAAGTCCTATAAGTCTACTCTCAAGAGTTGATAAAAGTACAAACGAATATAATGTTTATATATCACATTTTTAAATATCTATTATTCTCCATTTTACTCGATCTCCTAAACGGTTAAAGATAGGACATTGCGGTTTTCACCAGTGGATTCAGCACCTTATTTTACATAAAATAAGTCCTATATGTCTACTCTAAAGAGTTGATAAAGGTACAAACGAATAAAATGTTTATATATGACATTTTTAAATATCTATTATTCTCCATTTTACTCGATCTCCTAAACGGTTAAAGATAGGACATTGCAGTTTTCACCAGTGGATTCAGCACCTCATTTTACATAAAATAAGTCCTATAAGTCTACTCTAAAGAGTTGATAAAGGTACAAACGAATAAAATAGTTATATATCACATTTTTAAATATCTATTATTCTCCATTTTACCCGATCTCCTAAACGGTTAAAGATAGGACATTGCGGTTTTCACCAGTGGATTCAGTACCTCATTTTACATACATTTAGTCCTATAAGTCTACTCAAAAGAGTTGATAAAGGTACAAACGAATAAAATGTTTATATATCACATTTTTAAATATCTATTATTCTCCATTTTACTCGATCTCCTAAACGGTTAAAGATAGGACATAGCGGTTTTCACCAGTGGATTCAGCACCTCATTTTAAATAAAATAAGTCCTATAAGTCTACTCTCAAGAGTTGATAAAGGTACAAACGAATAAAATGTTTATATATCACATTTTTATATATCTTTTATTCTCCAATTTACTCGATCTCCTAATCGGTTAAAGGTAGGACATTGCGGTTTTCACCAGTGGATTCGGCACCTCATTTTACATAAAATAAGTCCTATAAGTCTACTCTCAAAAGTTGGTAAAGGTACAAACGAATAAAATGTTTATATATCACATTTTTAAATATCTATTATTCTTCACTTTACTCGATCTGCAAAACAGTTAATGATAGAACATTGCGGTTTTCACCAGTGGATTCAGCACCTTATTTTACATAAAATAATTCCTATAAGTCTACTCTCAAGAGTTGATAAAAGTACAAACGAATAAAATGTTTATATATCACATATTTAAATATCTATTATTCTCCATTTTACACGATCTCCTAAAAAGTTAAAGATAGGACATTGCGGTTTTTAATAACGGATTAAGCACCTCGTTTTACATATATTAAGTCCTATAAGTCTACTTTCAAGAGTTCATAAAGGTACAAACGAATAAAATGTTTATATATCACATTTTCAAATATCTATTATCCTCCATTTTACTCGATCTCCTAAATGGTTAAAGATAGGACATTGCGTTTTTCACCAGTAAATTCAGCTCCTCATTTTACATAAAATAAGTCCTATAAGTCTACTCTCAGGTGTTGATAAAGGTACAAACTAATAAAATGTTTATATAACACATTTTTAAATATCTATTATTCTCCATTTTACTCGATCTCCTAAATGGTTAAAGATAGGACATTGCGATTTTCATCAGTGGATTCAGCACCTCATTTTACATTAAATGAGTCCTATAAGTCTACTCTCAAGTGTTGATAAAGGTACAAACGAATAAAATGTATATATAACACATTTTTAAATATCTATTGTTTTCCATTTTACTCGATCTCCTAAACGGTTAAAGATAGGACAATGCGGTTTTCACCAGTGGATTCAGCACCTCATTCTACATTAAATAAGTCCTATAAGTCTACTCTCAAGTGTTGCTAAAGGTACAAACGAATAAAATGTTTATATATCACATTTTTAAATATCTATTATTCTCCATTTTACTCGATGTCCTAAACGGTTAAAGATAGGACATTGCGGTTTTCACCAGTGGATTCAGCATCTCATTTTACATAAAATAAGTCTTATAAGTCTACTCTAAAGAGTTGATAAAGGTACAAACGAATTAAATGTTTATATATCACATTTTTAAATATCTATTATTCTCCAATTTACTCGATCTCTTAAACGGTTAAAGATAGCACATTTCGGTTTTCACCAGTGGATTCAGCACCTCATTTTAAATAAAATAAGTCCTATAAGTCTACTCTCAAGAGTTGATAAAAGTACAAACGAATAAAATGTTTATATATCACATTTTTAAATATCTATTATTCTCCATTTTACTCGATCTCCTAAACGGTTAAAGATAGGACATAGCGGTTTTCACCAGTGGATTCAGCACCTCATTTTAAATAAAATAAGTCCTATAAGTCTACTCTCAAGAGTTGATAAAGGTACAAACGAATAAAATGTTTATATATCACATTTTTATATATCTATTATTCTCCAATTTACTCGATCTCCTAATCGGTTAAAGGTAGGACATTGCGGTTTTCACCAGTGGATTCGGCACCTCATTTTACATAAAATAAGTCCTATAAGTCTACTCTCAAAAGTTGGTAAAGGTACAAACGAATAAAATGTTTATATATCACATTTTTAAATATCTATTATTCTTCACTTTACTCGATCTGCAAAACAGTTAATGATAGAACATTGCGGTTTTCACCAGTGGATTCAGCACCTTATTTTACATAAAATAATTCCTATAAGTCTACTCTCAAGAGTTGATAAAAGTACAAACGAATAAAATGTTTATATATCACATATTTAAATATCTATTATTCTCCATTTTACACGATCTCCTAAAAAGTTAAAGGTAGGACATTGCGGTTTTTAATAACGGATTAAGCACCTCGTTTTACATATATTAAGTCCTATAAGTCTACTTTCAAGAGTTCATAAAGGTACAAACGAATAAAATGTTTATATATCACATTTTCAAATATCTATTATCCTCCATTTTACTCGATCTCCTAAATGGTTAAAGATAGGACATTGCGTTTTTCACCAGTAAATTCAGCTCCTCATTTTACATAAAATAAGTCCTATAAGTCTACTCTCAGGTGTTGATAAAGGTACAAACTAATAAAATGTTTATATAACACATTTTTAAATATCTATTATTCTCCATTTTACTCGATCTCCTAAATGGTTAAAGATAGGACATTGCGATTTTCATCAGTGGATTCAGCACCTCATTTTACATTAAATGAGTCCTATAAGTCTACTCTCAAGTGTTGATAAAGGTACAAACGAATAAAATGTATATATAACACATTTTTAAATATCTATTGTTTTCCATTTTACTCGATCTCCTAAACGGTTAAAGGTAGGACATTGCGGTTTTCACCAGTGGATTCGGCACCTCATTTTACATAAAATAATTCCTATAAGTCTACTCTCAAAAGTTGATAAAAGTACAAACGAATAAAATGTTTATATATCACATATTTAAATATCTATTATTCTCCATTTTACACGATCTCCTAAAAAGTTAAAGATAGGGCATTGCGGTTTTCACCAGTGAATTCGGCACCTCATTTTACATAAAATTAGTCCTATAAGTCTACTCTAAAGAGTTGATAAAGGTACAAACGAATAAAATGTTTATATATCACATTTTTAAATATTTATTAATTTCCATTTTACTCGATCTCCTAAACGGTTAAATATAGGACATTGCGGTTTTCACCAGTGGATTCAGCACCTCATTTTAAATAAAATAAGTCCTATAAGTCTACTCTCAAGAGTTGATAAAGGTACAAACGAATAAAATGTTTATATATCACATTTTTAAATATCTATTATTTTCCATTTCACTCGATGTCCTAAACGGTTAAAGATAGGACATTGCGGTTTTCACCAGTGGATTCAGCACCTCATTTTACATAAAATAAGTCTTATAAGTCTATTCTAAAGAGTTGATAAAGGTACAAACGAATAAAATGTTTATATATGACATTTTTAAATATCTATTATTCTCCATTTTACTCGATCTCATAAACGGTTAAAGATAGGACATTGCGGTTTTCACCAGTGGATTCAGCACCTCATTTTACATAAAATAAATCTTATAAGTCTACTCTAAAGAGTTGATAAAAATACAAACGAATAAAATGTTTATATATGACATTTTTAAATATCTATTATTCTCCATTTTACTCGATCTCATAAACGGTTAAAGATAGGACATTGCGGTTTTCACCAGTGGATTCGGCACCTCATTTTAAATAAAATAAGTAATATAAGTCTACTCTCAAAAGTTGATAAAGGTACAAACGAATAAAATGTTTATATATCACATTTTTAAATATCTATTATTCTCCATTTTACTCGATGTCCTAAACGGTTAAAGAAAGGACATTGCGGTTTTCACCATTGAATTCAGCAGCTCATTTTACATAAAATAGGTCCTATAAGTCTACTCTAAAGAGTTGATAAAGGTACAAACGAATAAAATGGTTATATATCACATTTTTAAATATCTATTATCCTCCATTTTATTCGATGACCTAAACGGTCAAAGAAAGGACATTGCGGTTTTCACCACTGAATTCAGCAGCTCATTTTACATAAAATAGGTCCTATAAGTCTACTCTCAAAAGTTGATAAAGGTACAAACGAATAAAATGGTTATATATCACATTTTTAAATATCTATTATTCTCCATTTTATTCGATCTCCTAAACAGTTAAAGATAGGACATTGCGGTTTTCACCAGTGGATTCAGTACATCATTTTACATACATTTAGTCCTATAAGTCTACTCAAAAGAGTTGATAAAGGTACAAACGAATAAAATATTTATATATCACATTTTTAAATATCTATTATTCTCCAATTTACTCGATCTCCTAAACGGTTAAAGATAGCACATTTCGGTTTTCACCAGTGGATTCAGCACTTTATTTTACATAAAATAAGTCCTATAAGTCTACTCTCAAGACTTGATAAAAGTACAAACGAATATAATGTTTATATATCACATTTTTAAATATCTATTATTCTCTATTTTACTCGTTCTCCTAAACGGTTGAAAATAGGACATTGCGGTTTTCACCAGTGGATTCAGCACCTCATTTTAAATAAAATAAGTCTTATAAGTCTACTCTCAAGAGTTGATAAAGGTACAAACGAATTAAATGTTTATATATCACATTTTTAAATATCTATTATTCTCCAATTTACTCGATCTCTTAAACGGTTAAAGATAGCACATTTCGGTTTTCACCAGTGGATTCAGCACCTCATTTTAAATAAAATAAGTCCTATAAGTCTACTCTCAAGAGTTGATAAAAGTACAAACGAATAAAATGTTTATATATCACATTTTTAAATATCTATTATTCTCCATTTTACTCGATCTCCTAAACGGTTAAAGATAGGACATAGCGGTTTTCACCAGTGGATTCAGCACCTCATTTTAAATAAAATAAGTCCTATAAGTCTACTCTCAAGAGTTGATAAAGGTACAAACGAATAAAATGTTTATATATCACATTTTTATATATCTATTATTCTCCAATTTACTCGATCTCCTAATCGGTTAAAGGTAGGACATTGCGGTTTTCACCAGTGGATTCGGCACCTCATTTTACATAAAATAAGTCCTATAAGTCTACTCTCAAAAGTTGGTAAAGGTACAAACGAATAAAATGTTTATATATCACATTTTTAAATATCTATTATTCTTCACTTTACTCGATCTGCAAAACAGTTAATGATAGAACATTGCGGTTTTCACCAGTGGATTCAGCACCTTATTTTACATAAAATAATTCCTATAAGTCTACTCTCAAGAGTTGATAAAAGTACAAACGAATAAAATGTTTATATATCACATATTTAAATATCTATTATTCTCCATTTTACACGATCTCCTAAAAAGTTAAAGATAGGACATTGCGGTTTTTAATAACGGATTAAGCACCTCGTTTTACATATATTAAGTCCTATAAGTCTACTTTCAAGAGTTCATAAAGGTACAAACGAATAAAATGTTTATATATCACATTTTCAAATATCTATTATCCTCCATTTTACTCGATCTCCTAAATGGTTAAAGATAGGACATTGCGTTTTTCACCAGTAAATTCAGCTCCTCATTTTACATAAAATAAGTCCTATAAGTCTACTCTCAGGTGTTGATAAAGGTACAAACTAATAAAATGTTTATATAACACATTTTTAAATATCTATTATTCTCCATTTTACTCGATCTCCTAAATGGTTAAAGATAGGACATTGCGATTTTCATCAGTGGATTCAGCACCTCATTTTACATTAAATGAGTCCTATAAGTCTACTCTCAAGTGTTGATAAAGGTACAAACGAATAAAATGTATATATAACACATTTTTAAATATCTATTGTTTTCCATTTTACTCGATCTCCTAAACGGTTAAAGATAGGACAATGCGGTTTTCACCAGTGGATTCAGCACCTCATTCTACATTAAATAAGTCCTATAAGTCTACTCTCAAGTGCTGCTAAAGGTACAAACGAATAAAATGTTTATATATCACATTTTTAAATATCTATTATTCTCCATTTTACTCGATGTCCTAAACGGTTAAAGATAGGACATTGCGGTTTTCACCAGTGGATTCAGCATCTCATTTTACATAAAATAAGTCTTATAAGTCTACTCTAAAGAGTTGATAAAGGTACAAACGAATTAAATGTTTATATATCACATTTTTAAATATCTATTATTCTCCAATTTACTCGATCTCTTAAACGGTTAAAGATAGCACATTTCGGTTTTCACCAGTGGATTCAGCACCTCATTTTAAATAAAATAAGTCCTATAAGTCTACTCTCAAGAGTTGATAAAAGTACAAACGAATAAAATGTTTATATATCACATTTTTAAATATCTATTATTCTCCATTTTACTCGATCTCCTAAACGGTTAAAGATAGGACATAGCGGTTTTCACCAGTGGATTCAGCACCTCATTTTAAATAAAATAAGTCCTATAAGTCTACTCTCAAGAGTTGATAAAGGTACAAACGAATAAAATGTTTATATATCACATTTTTATATATCTATTATTCTCCAATTTACTCGATCTCCTAATCGGTTAAAGGTAGGACATTGCGGTTTTCACCAGTGGATTCGGCACCTCATTTTACATAAAATAAGTCCTATAAGTCTACTCTCAAAAGTTGGTAAAGGTACAAACGAATAAAATGTTTATATATCACATTTTTAAATATCTATTATTCTTCACTTTACTCGATCTGCAAAACAGTTAATGATAGAACATTGCGGTTTTCACCAGTGGATTCAGCACCTTATTTTACATAAAATAATTCCTATAAGTCTACTCTCAAGAGTTGATAAAAGTACAAACGAATAAAATGTTTATATATCACATATTTAAATATCTATTATTCTCCATTTTACACGATCTCCTAAAAAGTTAAAGGTAGGACATTGCGGTTTTTAATAACGGATTAAGCACCTCGTTTTACATATATTAAGTCCTATAAGTCTACTTTCAAGAGTTCATAAAGGTACAAACGAATAAAATGTTTATATATCACATTTTCAAATATCTATTATCCTCCATTTTACTCGATCTCCTAAATGGTTAAAGATAGGACATTGCGTTTTTCACCAGTAAATTCAGCTCCTCATTTTACATAAAATAAGTCCTATAAGTCTACTCTCAGGTGTTGATAAAGGTACAAACTAATAAAATGTTTATATAACACATTTTTAAATATCTATTATTCTCCATTTTACTCGATCTCCTAAATGGTTAAAGATAGGACATTGCGATTTTCATCAGTGGATTCAGCACCTCATTTTACATTAAATGAGTCCTATAAGTCTACTCTCAAGTGTTGATAAAGGTACAAACGAATAAAATGTATATATAACACATTTTTAAATATCTATTGTTTTCCATTTTACTCGATCTCCTAAACGGTTAAAGGTAGGACATTGCGGTTTTCACCAGTGGATTCGGCACCTCATTTTACATAAAATAATTCCTATAAGTCTACTCTCAAGAGTTGATAAAAGTACAAACGAATAAAATGTTTATATATCACATATTTAAATATCTATTATTCTCCATTTTACACGATCTCCTAAAAAGTTAAAGATAGGGCATTGCGGTTTTCACCAGTGAATTCGGCACCTCATTTTACATAAAATTAGTCCTATAAGTCTACTCTAAAGAGTTGATAAAGGTACAAACGAATAAAATGTTTATATATCACATTTTTAAATATTTATTAATTTCCATTTTACTCGATCTCCTAAACGGTTAAATATAGGACATTGCGGTTTTCACCAGTGGATTCAGCACCTCATTTTAAATAAAATAAGTCCTATAAGTCTACTCTCAAGAGTTGATAAAGGTACAAACGAATAAAATGTTTATATATCACATTTTTAAATATCTATTATTTTCCATTTCACTCGATGTCCTAAACGGTTAAAGATAGGACATTGCGGTTTTCACCAGTGGATTCAGCACCTCATTTTACATAAAATAAGTCTTATAAGTCTATTCTAAAGAGTTGATAAAGGTACAAACGAATAAAATGTTTATATATGACATTTTTAAATATCTATTATTCTCCATTTTACTCGATCTCATAAACGGTTAAAGATAGGACATTGCGGTTTTCACCAGTGGATTCAGCACCTCATTTTACATAAAATAAATCTTATAAGTCTACTCTAAAGAGTTGATAAAAATACAAACGAATAAAATGTTTATATATGACATTTTTAAATATCTATTATTCTCCATTTTACTCGATCTCATAAACGGTTAAAGATAGGACATTGCGGTTTTCACCAGTGGATTCGGCACCTCATTTTAAATAAAATAAGTAATATAAGTCTACTCTCAAAAGTTGATAAAGGTACAAACGAATAAAATGTTTATATATCACATTTTTAAATATCTATTATTCTCCATTTTACTCGATGTCCTAAACGGTTAAAGAAAGGACATTGCGGTTTTCACCATTGAATTCAGCAGCTCATTTTACATAAAATAGGTCCTATAAGTCTACTCTAAAGAGTTGATAAAGGTACAAACGAATAAAATGGTTATATATCACATTTTTAAATATCTATTATCCTCCATTTTATTCGATGACCTAAACGGTCAAAGAAAGGACATTGCGGTTTTCACCACTGAATTCAGCAGCTCATTTTACATAAAATAGGTCCTATAAGTCTACTCTCAAAAGTTGATAAAGGTACAAACGAATAAAATGGTTATATATCACATTTTTAAATATCTATTATTCTCCATTTTATTCGATCTCCTAAACAGTTAAAGATAGGACATTGCGGTTTTCACCAGTGGATTCAGTACATCATTTTACATACATTTAGTCCTATAAGTCTACTCAAAAGAGTTGATAAAGGTACAAACGAATAAAATATTTATATATCACATTTTTAAATATCTATTATTCTCCAATTTACTCGATCTCCTAAACGGTTAAAGATAGCACATTTCGGTTTTCACCAGTGGATTCAGCACTTTATTTTACATAAAATAAGTCCTATAAGTCTACTCTCAAGACTTGATAAAAGTACAAACGAATATAATGTTTATATATCACATTTTTAAATATCTATTATTCTCTATTTTACTCGTTCTCCTAAACGGTTGAAAATAGGACATTGCGGTTTTCACCAGTGGATTCAGCACCTCATTTTAAATAAAATAAGTCTTATAAGTCTACTCTCAAGAGTTGATAAAGGTACAAACGAATTAAATGTTTATATATCACATTTTTAAATATCTATTATTCTCCAATTTACTCGATCTCTTAAACGGTTAAAGATAGCACATTTCGGTTTTCACCAGTGGATTCAGCACCTCATTTTAAATAAAATAAGTCCTATAAGTCTACTCTCAAGAGTTGATAAAAGTACAAACGAATATAATGTTTATATATCACATTTTTAAATATCTATTATTCTCCATTTTACTCGATCTCCTAAACGGTTAAAGATAGGACATTGCGGTTTTCACCAGTGGATTCAGCACCTTATTTTACATAAAATAAGTCCTATATGTCTACTCTAAAGAGTTGATAAAGGTACAAACGAATAAAATGTTTATATATGACATTTTTAAATATCTATTATTCTCCATTTTACTCGATCTCCTAAACGGTTAAAGATAGGACATTGCAGTTTTCACCAGTGGATTCAGCACCTCATTTTACATAAAATAAGTCCTATAAGTCTACTCTAAAGAGTTGATAAAGGTACAAACGAATAAAATAGTTATATATCACATTTTTAAATATCTATTATTCTCCATTTTACCCGATCTCCTAAACGGTTAAAGATAGGACATTGCGGTTTTCACCAGTGGATTCAGTACCTCATTTTACATACATTTAGTCCTATAAGTCTACTCAAAAGAGTTGATAAAGGTACAAACGAATAAAATGTTTATATATCACATTTTTAAATATCTATTATTCTCCATTTTACTCGATCTCCTAAACGGTTAAAGATAGGACATAGCGGTTTTCACCAGTGGATTCAGCACCTCATTTTAAATAAAATAAGTCCTATAAGTCTACTCTCAAGAGTTGATAAAGGTACAAACGAATAAAATGTTTATATATCACATTTTTATATATCTTTTATTCTCCAATTTACTCGATCTCCTAATCGGTTAAAGGTAGGACATTGCGGTTTTCACCAGTGGATTCGGCACCTCATTTTACATAAAATAAGTCCTATAAGTCTACTCTCAAAAGTTGGTAAAGGTACAAACGAATAAAATGTTTATATATCACATTTTTAAATATCTATTATTCTTCACTTTCCTCGATCTGCAAAACAGTTAATGATAGAACATTGCGGTTTTCACCAGTGGATTCAGCACCTTATTTTACATAAAATAATTCCTATAAGTCTACTCTCAAGAATTGATAAAAGTACAAACGAATAAAATGTTTATATATCACATATTTAAATATCTATTATTCTCCATTTTACACGATCTCCTAAAAAGTTAAAGATAGGACATTGCGGTTTTTAATAACGGATTAAGCACCTCGTTTTACATATATTAAGTCCTATAAGTCTACTTTCAAGAGTTCATAAAGGTACAAACGAATAAAATGTTTATATATCACATTTTCAAATATCTATTATCCTCCATTTTACTCGATCTCCTAAATGGTTAAAGATAGGACATTGCGTTTTTCACCAGTAAATTCAGCTCCTCATTTTACATAAAATAAGTCCTATAAGTCTACTCTCAGGTGTTGATAAAGGTACAAACTAATAAAATGTTTATATAACACATTTTTAAATATCTATTATTCTCCATTTTACTCGATCTCCTAAATGGTTAAAGATAGGACATTGCGATTTTCATCAGTGGATTCAGCACCTCATTTTACATTAAATGAGTCCTATAAGTCTACTCTCAAGTGTTGATAAAGGTACAAACGAATAAAATGTATATATAACACATTTTTAAATATCTATTGTTTTCCATTTTACTCGATCTCCTAAACGGTTAAAGATAGGACAATGCGGTTTTCACCAGTGGATTCAGCACCTCATTCTACATTAAATAAGTCCTATAAGTCTACTCTCAAGTGTTGCTAAAGGTACAAACGAATAAAATGTTTATATATCACATTTTTAAATATCTATTATTCTCCATTTTACTCGATGTCCTAAACGGTTAAAGATAGGACATTGCGGTTTTCACCAGTGGATTCAGCATCTCATTTTACATAAAATAAGTCTTATAAGTCTACTCTAAAGAGTTGATATAGGTACAACCGAATAAAATGTTTATATATGACATTTTTAAATATCTATTATTCTCCAATTTACTTGATCTCCTAATCGGTTAAAGGTAGGACATTGCGGTTTTCACCAGTGGATTCAGCACCTCATTTTACATAAAATAAGTCCTATAAGTCTACTCTCAAAAGTTGGTAAAGGTACAAACGAATAAAATGTTTATATATCACATTTTTAAATATCTATTATTCTTCACTTTACTCGATCTGCTAAACAGTTAATGATAGGACATTGCGGTTTTCACCAGTGGATTTAGCACCTTATTTTACATAAAATAATTCCTATAAGTCTACTCTCAAGAGTTGATAAAAGTACAAACGTATAAAATGTTTATATATCACATATTTAAATATCTATTATTCTCCATTTTACACGATCTCCTAAAAAGTTAAAGATAGGGCATTGCGGTTTTCACCAGTGAATTCGGCACCTCATTTTACATAAAATTAGTCCTATAAGTCTACTCTAAAGAGTTGATAAAGGTACAAACGAATAAAATGTTTATATATCACATTTTTAAATATTTACTAATTTCCATTTTACTCGATCTCCTAAACGGTTAAATATAGGACATTGCGGTTTTCACCAGTGGATTCAGCACCTCATTTTAAATAAAATAAGTCCTATAAGTCTACTCTCAAGAGTTGATAAAGGTACAAACGAATAAAATGTTTATATATCACATTTTTAAATATCTATTATTCTCCATTTTACTCGATGTCCTAAACGGTTAAAGATAGGACATAGCGGTTTTCACCAGTGGATTCAACACCTCATTTTACATAAATTTATTCCTATAAGTCTACTCTAAAGAGTTGATAAAGGTACAAACGAATAAAATGGTTATATATCACATTTTTAAATATCTATTATTCTATATTTTACTCGATCTCCTAAACGGTTAAAGATAGGACATTGCAGTTTTCACCAGTGGATTCAGCACCTCATTTTACATAAAATAAGTCCTATAAGTCTACTCTAAAGAGTTGATAAAAATACAAACGAATAAAATGGTTATATATCACATTTTTAAATATCTATTATTCTCCATTTTATTCGATGACCTAAACGGTCAAAGATAGGACATTGCGGTTTTCACTACTAGATTCAGCAGCTCATTTTACATAAAATAGGTCCTATAAATCAACTCTCAAAAGTTGATAAAGGTACAAACGAATAAAATGGTTATATATCACATTTTTAAATATCTATTATTCTCCATTTTACTCGATGTCCTAAACGGTTAAAGATAGGACATTGCGGTTTTCACCAGTGGATTCAACACCTCATTTAAATAAAATAAGTCTTATAAGTCTACTCTCAAAAGTTGATAAAGGTACAAACGAATAAAAGGTTTATATATCACATTTTTAAATATCTATTATTCTCCATTTTACTCGATCTGCTAAACAGTTAATGATAGGACATTGCGGTTTTCACCAGTGGATTCAGCACCTTATTTTACATAAAATAATTCCTATAAGTCTACTCTCAAGAGTTGATAAAAGTACAAACGAATAAAATGTTTATATATCACATATTTAAATATCTATTATTCTCCATTTTACACGATCTACTAAAAAGTTAATGATAGGGCATTGCGGTTTTCACCAGTGGATTCAGCGCCTCATTTTACATAAAATAAGTCTTATAAGTCAACTCTAAAGAGTTGATAAAGGTACAAACGAATAAAATGTTTATTTATGACATTTTTAAATATTTATTATTTTCCATTTTACTCGATCTCCTAAACGGTTAAAGATAGGACATTGCGGTTTTCACCAGTGGATTCAGCACTTCATTTTAAATAAAATAAGTCCTAAAAGTCTACTCTCAAGAGTTGATAAAGGTACAAACGAATAAAATGTTTATATATCACATTTTTAAATATCTATTATTCTCCATTTCACTCGATGTCCTAAACGGTTAAAGATAGGACATTGCGGTTTTCACCAGTGGATTCAGCACCTCATTTTACATAAAATAAGTCTTATAAGTCTACTCTAAAGAGTTGATAAAGGTACAAACGAATAAAATGTTTATATATGACATTTTTAAATATCTATTATTCTCCATTTTACTCGATCTCCTAATCGGTTAAAGATAGGACATTGCGGTTTTCACCAGTGGATTCAGCGCCACATTTTACATAAAATAAGTCTTATAAGTCAACTCTAAAGAGTTGATAAAGGTACAAACGAATAAAATGTTTATTTATGACATTTTTAAATATCTATTATTCTCCATTTTATTCGATGACCTAAACGGTCAAAGATAGGACATTGCGGTTTTCACTACTAGATTCAGCAGCTCATTTTACATAAAATAGGTCCTAAAAATCAACTCTCAAAAGTTGATAAAGGTACAAAGGAATAAAATGGTTATATATCACATTTTTAAATATCTATTATTCTCCATTTTACTCGATGTCCTAAACGGTTAAAGATAGAACATTGCGGTTTTCACCAGTGGATTCAGCACCTCATTTTAAATAAAATAAGTCCTATAAGTCTACTCTCAAGAGTTGATAAAGGTACAAACGAATAAAATGTTTATATATCACATTTTTAAATATCTATTATTCTCCATTTTACTCGATCTCCTAAATGGTTAAAGATAGGACATTGCGGTTTTCATTAGTGGATTCAGCACCTCATTTTACATTAAATAAGTCCTATAAGTCTACTCTCAAGTGTTGATAAAGGTACAAACGAATAAAATGTATATATAACACATTTTTAAATATCTATTGTTTTCCATTTTACTCGATCTCCTAAACGGTTAAAGATAGGACAATGCGGTTTTCACCAGTGGATTCAGCACCTCATTCTACATTAAATAAGTCCTATAAGTCTACTCTCAAGTGTTGATAAAGGTACAAACGAATAAAATGTTTATATAACACATTTTTAAATATCTATTATTCTCCATTTTACTCGATCTCCTAAATGGTTTAAGATAGGACATTGCGGTTTTCACCATTGGTTTCGGCACCTCATTTTACATAAATTTAGTCCTATAAGTCTACTCTAAAGAGTTGATAAAGGTACAAACGAATAAAATGGTTATATATCACATTTTTAAATATATATTATTCTCCATTTTACTCTTTCTCTTAAACGGTTAAAGATAGGACATTGCGGTTTTTACCAGAGGATTCAGCACCTCATTTTACATAAAATAAGTCCTATAAGTCTACTCTCAAAAGTTTGTAAAGGTACAAACGAATAAAATGGATATACATCTCATTTTTAAATATATATTATTCTCCATTTTACTCTTTCTCTTAAACGGTTAAAGATAGGACATTGCGGTTTTCACCAGTGCATTCAGCACCTCATTTTACATAAAATAAGTCCTATAAGTCTACTCTCAAAAGTTGGTAAAGGTACAAACCAATAAAATGTTTATATATCACATTTTTAAATATCTATTATTCTCCATTTTACTCGATCACCAAAACGGTTAAAGATTGGACATTGCGGTTTTCACCAGTGGATTCAGCACCTCATTTTAAATAAAATAAGTCCTATAAGTCTACTCTCAAGAGTTGATAAAGGTACAAACGAATAAAATGTTTATATATCACATTTTTAAATATCTATTATTCTCCATTTTACTCGATCACCAAAACGGTTAAAGATAGGACATTGCGGTTTTCACCAGTGGATTCAGCACCTCATTTTACATAAAATAAGTTTTATAAGTCTACTCTCAAAAGTTGATATAGGTACAAACGAATAAAAGGTTTATATATCACAATTTTAAATATCAATTATTCTCCATTTTACTCGATGTCCTAAACGGTTAAAGATAGGACATAGCGGTTTTCACCAGTGGATTCAACACCTCATTTAAATAAAATAAGTCTTATAAGTCTACTCTCAAAAGTTGATAAAGTACAAACGATTAAAAGGTTTATATATCACATTTTTAAATATCTATTATTCTCCATTTTACTCGATCTGCTAAACAGTTAATGATAGGACATTGCGGTTTTCACCAGTGGATTCAGCACCTTATTTTACATAAAATAATTCCTATAAGTCTACTCTCAAGAGTTGATAAAAGTACAAACGAATAAAATGTTTATATATCACATATTTAAATATCTATTATTCTCCATTTTACACGATCTCCTAAAAAGTTAAAGATAGGGCATTGCGGTTTTCACCAGTGAATTCGGCACCTCATTTTACATAAAATTAGTCCTATAAGTCTACTCTAAAGAGTTGATAAAGGTACAAAGGAATAAAATGTTTATATATCACATTTTTAAATATTTAATATTTTCCATTTTACTCGATCTCCTAAACGGTTAAAGATAGGACATTGCCGTTTTCACCAGTGGATTCAGCACCTCATTTTAAATAAAATAAGTCCTATAAGTCTACTCTCAAGAGTTGATTAAGGTACAAACGAATAAAATGTTTATATATCACATTTTTAAATATCTATTATTCTCCATTTCACTCGATGTCCTAAACGGTTAAAGAAAGGACATTGCGGTTTTCACCAGTGAATTCAGCACCTCATTTTACATAAAATAAGTCTTATAAGTCTACTCTAAAGAGTTGATAAAGGTACAAACGAATAAAATGTTTATATATGACATTTTTAAATATCTATTATTCTCCATTTTACTCGATCCCCTAAACGGTTAAAGATAGGACATTGCAGTTTTCACCAGTGGATTCAGCACCTTATTTTACATAAAATAAGTCTTATAAGTCTACTCTCAAAAGTTGATAAAGGTACAAACGTATAAAAGGTTTATATATCACATTTTTAAATATCTATTATTCTCCATTTTACTCGATGTCCTAAACGGTTAAAGATAGGACATAGCGGTTTTCACCGGTGGATTCAGCACCTCATTTTACATAAATTTATTCCTATAAGTCTACTCTAAAGAGTTGATAAAGGTACAAACGAATAAAATGGTTATATATCACATTTTTAAATATTTATTATTCTATATTTTACTCGATCTCCTAAACGGTTAAAGATAGGACATTGCAGTTTTCACCAGTGGATTCAGCACCTCATTTTACATAAAATAAGTCCTATAAGTCTACTCTAAAGAGTTGATAAAAATACAAACGAATAAAATGGTTATATATCACATTTTTAAATATCTATTATTCTCCATTTTATTCGATGACCTAAACGGTCAAAGATAGGACATTGCGGTTTTCACTACTAGATTCAGCAGCTCATTTTACATAAAATAGGTCCTATAAATCAACTCTCAAAAGTTGATAAAGGTACAAACGAATAAAATGGTTATATATCACATTTTTAAATATCTATTATTCTCCATTTTACTCGATGTCCTAAACGGTTAAAGATAGGACATTGCGGTTTTCACCAGTGGATTCAACACCTCATTTAAATAAAATAAGTCTTATAAGTCTACTCTCAAAAGTTGATAAAGGTACAAACGAATAAAAGGTTTATATATCACATTTTTAAATATCTATTATTCTCCATTTTACTCGATCTGCTAAACAGTTAATGATAGGATATTGCGGTTTTCACCAGTGGATTCAGCACCTCATTTTACATTAAATAAGTCCTATAAGTCTACTCTCAAGTGTTGATAAAGGTACAAACGAATAAAATGTATATATAACACATTTTTAAATATCTATTGTTTTCCATTTTACTCGATCTCCTAAACGGTTAAAGATAGGACAATGCGGTTTTCACCAGTGGATTCAGCGCCTCATTTTACATAAAATAAGTCTTATAAGTCAACTCTAAAGAGTTGATAAAGGTACAAACGAATAAAATGTTTATTTATGACATTTTTAAATATTTATTATTTTCCATTTTACTCGATCTCCTAAACGGTTAAAGATAGGACATTGCGGTTTTCACCAGTGAATTCAGCACCTCATTTTACATAAAATAGGTCCTATAAATCAACTCTCAAAAGTTGATAAAGGTACAAACGAATAAAATGGTTATATATCACATTTTTAAATATCTATTATTCTCCATTTTACTCGATGTCCTAAACGGTTAAAGATAGGACATTGCGGTTTTCACCAGTGGATTCAGCACCTTATTTTACATAAAATAATTCCTATAAGTCTACTCTCAAGAGTTGATAAAAGTACAAACGAATAAAATGTTTATATATCACATATTTAAATATCTATTATTCTCCATTTTACACGATCTACTAAAAAGTTAATGATAGGGCATTGCGGTTTTCACCAGTGGATTCAGCGCCTCATTTTACATAAAATAAGTCTTATAAGTCAACTCTAAAGAGTTGATAAAGGTACAAACGAATAAAATGTTTATTTATGACATTTTTAAATATTTATTATTTTCCATTTTACTCGATCTCCTAAACGGTTAAAGATAGGACATTGCGGTTTTCACCAGTGAATTCAGCACCTCATTTTACATAAAATAAGTCTTATAAGTCTACTCTAAAGAGTTGATAAAGGTACAAACGAATAAAATGTTTATATATGACATTTTTAAATATCAATTATTCTCCATTTTACTCGATGTCCTAAACGGTTAAAGATAGGACATAGCGGTTTTCACCAGTGGATTCAACACCTCATTTTACATAAAATATGTCTTATAAGTCTACTCTCAAAAGTTGATAAAGGTACAAACGATTAAAAGGTTTATATATCACATTTTTAAATATCTATTATTCTCCATTTTACTCGATCTGCTAAACAGTTAATGATAGGACATTGCGGTTTTCACCAGTGGATTCAGCACCTTATTTTACATAAAATAATTCCTATAAGTCTACTCTCAAGAGTTGATAAAAGTACAAACGAATAAAATGTTTATATATCACATATTTAAATATCTATTATTCTCCATTTTACACGATCTCCTAAAAAGTTAAAGATAGGGCATTGCGGTTTTCACCAGTGAATTCGGCACCTCATTTTACATAAAATTAGTCCTATAAGTCTACTCTAAAGAGTTGATAAAGGTACAAAGGAATAAAATGTTTATATATCACATTTTTAAATATTTAATATTTTCCATTTTACTCGATCTCCTAAACGGTTAAAGATAGGACATTGCCGTTTTCACCAGTGGATTCAGCACCTCATTTTAAATAAAATAAGTCCTATAAGTCTACTCTCAAGAGTTGATTAAGGTACAAACGAATAAAATGTTTATATATCACATTTTTAAATATCTATTATTCTCCATTTCACTCGATGTCCTAAACGGTTAAAGAAAGGACATTGCGGTTTTCACCAGTGAATTCAGCACCTCATTTTACATAAAATAAGTCTTATAAGTCTACTCTAAAGAGTTGATAAAGGTACAAACGAATAAAATGTTTATATATGACATTTTTAAATATCTATTATTTTCCATTTTACTCGATCCCCTAAACGGTTAAAGATAGGACATTGCAGTTTTCACCAGTGGATTCAGCACCTTATTTTACATAAAATAAGTCTTATAAGTCTACTCTCAAAAGTTGATAAAGGTACAAACGTATAAAAGGTTTATATATCACATTTTTAAATATCTATTATTCTCCATTTTACTCGATGTCCTAAACGGTTAAAGATAGGACATAGCGGTTTTCACCGGTGGATTCAGCACCTCATTTTACATAAATTTATTCCTATAAGTCTACTCTAAAGAGTTGATAAAGGTACAAACGAATAAAATGGTTATATATCACATTTTTAAATATTTATTATTCTATATTTTACTCGATCTCCTAAACGGTTAAAGATAGGACATTGCAGTTTTCACCAGTGGATTCAGCACCTCATTTTACATAAAATAAGTCCTATAAGTCTACTCTAAAGAGTTGATAAAAATACAAACGAATAAAATGGTTATATATCACATTTTTAAATATCTATTATTATCCATTTTATTCGATGACCTAAACGGTCAAAGATAGGACATTGCGGTTTTCACTACTAGATTCAGCAGCTCATTTTACATAAAATAGGTCCTATAAATCAACTCTCAAAAGTTGATAAAGGTACAAACGAATAAAATGGTTATATATCACATTTTTAAATATCTATTATTCTCCATTTTACTCGATGTCCTAAACGGTTAAAGATAGGACATTGCGGTTTTCACCAGTGGATTCAACACCTCATTTAAATAAAATAAGTCTTATAAGTCTACTCTCAAAAGTTGATAAAGGTACAAACGAATAAAAGGTTTATATATCACATTTTTAAATATCTATTATTCTCCATTTTACTCGATCTGCTAAACAGTTAATGATAGGATATTGCGGTTTTCACCAGTGGATTCAGCACCTTATTTTACATAAAATAATTCCTATAAGTCTACTCTCAAGAGTTGATAAAAGTACAAACGAATAAAATGTTTATATATCACATATTTAAATATCTATTATTCTCCATTTTACACGATCTACTAAAAAGTTAATGATAGGGCATTGCGGTTTTCACCAGTGGATTCAGCGCCTCATTTTACATAAAATAAGTCTTATAAGTCAACTCTAAAGAGTTGATAAAGGTACAAACGAATAAAATGTTTATTTATGACATTTTTAAATATTTATTATTTTCCATTTTACTCGATCTCCTAAACGGTTAAAGATAGGACATTGCGGTTTTCACCAGTGGATTTAGCACTTCATTTTAAATAAAATAAGTCCTAAAAGTCTACTCTCAAGAGTTGATAAAGGTACAAACGAATAAAATGTTTATATATCACATTTTTAAATATCTATTATTCTCCATTTCACTCGATGTCCTAAACGGTTAAAGATAGGACATTGCGGTTTTCACCAGTGGATTCAGCACCTTATTTTACATAAAATAATTCCTATAAGTCTACTCTCAAGAGTTGATAAAAGTACAAACGAATAAAATGTTTATATATCACATATTTAAATATCTATTATTCTCCATTTTACACGATCTCCTAAAAAGTTAAAGATAGGGCATTGCGGTTTTCACCAGTGAATTCGGCACCTCATTTTACATAAAATTAGTCCTATAAGTCTACTCTAAAGAGTTGATAAAGGTACAAACGAATAAAATGTTTATATATCACATTTTTAAATATTTAATATTTTCCATTTTACTCGATCTCCTAAACGGTTAAAGATAGGACATTGCCGTTTTCACCAGTGGATTCAGCACCTCATTTTAAATAAAATAAGTCCTATAAGTCTACTCTCAAGAGTTGATTAAGGTACAAACGAATAAAATGTTTATATATCACATTTTTAAATATCTATTATTCTCCATTTCACTCGATGTCCTAAACGGTTAAAGAAAGGACATTGCGGTTTTCACCAGTGAATTCAGCACCTCATTTTACATAAAATAAGTCTTATAAGTCTACTCTAAAGAGTTGATAAAGGTACAAACGAATAAAATGTTTATATATGACATTTTTAAATATCTATTATTTTCCATTTTACTCGATCCCCTAAACGGTTAAAGATAGGACATTGCAGTTTTCACCAGTGGATTCAGCACCTTATTTTACATAAAATAAGTCTTATAAGTCTACTCTCAAAAGTTGATAAAGGTACAAACGTATAAAAGGTTTATATATCACATTTTTAAATATCTATTATTCTCCATTTTACTCGATGTCCAAAACGGTTAAAGATAGGACATAGCGGTTTTCACCGGTGGATTCAGCACCTCATTTTACATAAATTTATTCCTATAAGTCTACTCTAAAGAGTTGATAAAGGTACAAACGAATAAAATGGTTATATATCACATTTTTAAATATTTATTATTCTATATTTTACTCGATCTCTTAAACGGTTAAAGATAGGACATTGCAGTTTTCACCAGTGGATTCAGCACCTCATTTTACATAAAATAAGTCCTATAAGTCTACTCTAAAGAGTTGATAAAAATACAAACGAATAAAATGGTTATATATCACATTTTTAAATATCTATTATTCTCCATTTTATTCGATGACCTAAACGGTCAAAGATAGGACATTGCGGTTTTCACTACTAGATTCAGCAGCTCATTTTACATAAAATAGGTCCTATAAATCAACTCTCAAAAGTTGATAAAGGTACAAACGAATAAAATGGTTATATATCACATTTTTAAATATCTATTATTCTCCATTTTACTCGATGTCCTAAACGGTTAAAGATAGGACATTGCGGTTTTCACCAGTGGATTCAACACCTCATTTAAATAAAATAAGTCTTATAAGTCTACTCTCAAAAGTTGATAAAGGTACAAACGAATAAAAGGTTTATATATCACATTTTTAAATATCTATTATTCTCCATTTTACTCGATCTGCTAAACAGTTAATGATAGGATATTGCGGTTTTCACCAGTGGATTCAGCACCTTATTTTACATAAAATAATTCCTATAAGTCTACTCTCAAGAGTTGATAAAAGTACAAACGAATAAAATGTTTATATATCACATATTTAAATATCTATTATTCTCCATTTTACACGATCTACTAAAAAGTTAATGATAGGGCATTGCGGTTTTCACCAGTGGATTCAGCGCCTCATTTTACATAAAATAAGTCTTATAAGTCAACTCTAAAGAGTTGATAAAGGTACAAACGAATAAAATGTTTATTTATGACATTTTTAAATATTTATTATTTTCCATTTTACTCGATCTCCTAAACGGTTAAAGATAGGACATTGCGGTTTTCACCAGTGGATTCAGCACTTCATTTTAAATAAAATAAGTCCTAAAAGTCTACTCTCAAGAGTTGATAAAGGTACAAACGAATAAAATGTTTATATATCACATTTTTAAATATCTATTATTCTCCATTTCACTCGATGTCCTAAACGGTTAAAGATAGGACATTGCGGTTTTCACCAGTGGATTCAGCGCCTCATTTTACATAAAATAAGTCTTATAAGTCAACTCTAAAGAGTTGATAAAGGCACAAACGAATAAAATGTTTATTTATGACATTTTTAAATATCTATTATTCTCCATTTTATTCGATGACCTAAACGGTCAAAGATAGGACATTGCGGTTTTCACTACTAGATTCAGCAGCTCATTTTACATTAAATAGGTCCTAAAAATCAACTCTCAAAAGTTGATAAAGGTACAAACGAATAAAATGGTTATATATCACATTTTTAAATATCTATTATTCTCCATTTTACTCGATGTCCTAAACGGTTAAAGATAGAACATTGCGGTTTTCACCAGTGGATTCAGCACCTCATTTTAAATAAAATAAGTCCTATAAGTCTACTCTCAAGAGTTGATAAAGGTACAAACGAATAAAATGTTTATATATCACATTTTTAAATATCTATTATTCTCCATTTTACTCGATCTCCTAAATGGTTAAAGATAATACATTGCGTTTTTCATTAGTGGATTCAGCACCTCATTTTACATTAAATAAGTCCTATAAGTCTACTCTCAAGTGTTGATAAAGGTACAAACGAATAAAATGTATATATAACACATTTTTAAATATCTATTGTTTTCCATTTTACTCGATCTCCTAAACGGTTAAAGATAGGACAATGCGGTTTTCACCAGTGGATTCAGCACCTCATTCTACATTAAATAAGTCCTATAAGTCTACTCTCAAGTGTTGATAAAGGTACAAACGAATAAAATGTTTATATAACACATTTTTAAATATCTATTATTCTCCATTTTACTCGATCTCCTAAATGGTTTAAGATAGGACATTGCGGTTTTCACCATTGGTTTCGGCACCTAATTTTACATAAATTTAGTCCTATAAGTCTACTCTAAAGAGTTGATAAAGGTACAAACGGATAAAATGGTTATATATCACATTTTTAAATATATATTATTCTCCATTTTACTCTTTCTCTTAAACGGTTAAAGATAGGACATTGCGGTTTTTACCAGAGGATTCAGCACCTCATTTTACATAAAATAAGTCCTATAAGTCTACTCTCAAAAGTTTGTAAAGGTACAAATGAATAAAATGGATATATATCTCATTTTTAAATATATATTATTCTCCATTTTACTCTTTCTCTTAAACGGTTAAAGATAGGACATTGCGGTTTTCACCAGTGCATTCAGCACCTCATTTTACATAAAATAAGTCCTATAAGTCTACTCTCAAAAGTTGGTAAAGGTACAAACCAATAAAATGTTTATATATCACATTTTTAAATATCTATTATTCTCCATTTTACTCGATCACCAAAACGGTTAAAGATTGGACATTGCGGTTTTCACCAGTGGATTCAGCACCTCATTTTACATAAAATAAGTCCTATAAGTCTACTCTAAAGAGTTGATAAAGGTACAAACGAATAAAATGGTTATATATCACATTTTTAAATATCTATTATTCTCCATTTTACTCGATCACCAAAACGGTTAAAGATAGGACATTGCGGTTTTCACCAGTGGATTCAACACCTCATTTAAATAAAATAAGTCTTATAAGTCTACTCTCAAAAGTTGATAAAGGTACAAACGATTAAAAGGTTTATATATCACATTTTTAAATATCTATTATTCTCCATTTTACTCGATCTGCTAAACAGTTAATGATAGGACATTGCGGTTTTCACCAGTGGATTCAGCACCTTATTTTACATAAAATAATTCCCATAAGTCTACTCTCAAGAGTTGATATAGGTACAAACGAATAAAAGGTTTATATATCACATTTTTAAATATCAATTATTCTCCATTTTACTCGATGTCCTAAACGGTTAAAGATAGGACATAGCGGTTTTCACCAGTGGATTCAACACCTCATTTAAATAAAATAAGTCTTATAAGTCTACTCTCAAAAGTTGATAAAGGTACAAACGATTAAAAGGTTTATATATCACATTTTTAAATATCTATTATTCTCCATTTTACTCGATCTGCTAAACAGTTAATGATAGGACATTGCGGTTTTCACCAGTGGATTCAGCACCTTATTTTACATAAAATAATTCCCATAAGTCTACTCTCAAGAGTTGATAAAAGTACAAACGAATAAAATGTTTATATATCACATATTTAAATATCTATTATACTCCATTTTACACGATCTCCTAAAAAGTTAAAGATAGGGCATTGCGGTTTTCACCAGTGAATTCGGCACCTCATTTTACATAAAATTAGTCCTATAAGTCTACTCTAAAGAGTTGATAAAGGTACAAACGAATAAAATGGTTATATATCACATTTTTAAATATCTATTATTCTCCATTTTATTCGACGACCTAAACGGTCAAAGATAGGACATTGCGGTTTTCACTACTAGATTCAGCAGCTCATTTTACATAAAATAGGTCCTATAAATCAACTCTCAAAAGTTGATAAAGGTAGAAACGAATAAAATGGTTATATATCACATTTTTAAATATCTATTATTCTCCATTTTACTCGATGTCCTAAACGGTTAAAGATAGGACATTGCGGTTTTCACCAGTGGATTCAGCACCTCATTTTAAATAAAATAAGTCCTATAAGTCTACTCTCAAGAGTTGATAAAGGTACAAACGAATAAAATGTTTATATATCACATTTTTAAATATCTATTATTCTCCATTTTACTCAATCTCCTAAATGGTTAAAGATAGGACATTGCGGTTTTCATCAGTGGATTCAGCACCTCATTTTACATTAAATAAGTCCTATAAGTCTACTCTCAAGTGTTGATAAAGGTACAATCGAATAAAATGTATATATAACACATTTTTAAATATCTATTGTTTTCCATTTTACTCGATCTCCTAAACGGTTAAAGATAGGACAATGCGGTTTTCACCAGTGGATTCAGCACCTCATTCTACATTAAATAAGTCCTATAAGTCTACTCTCAAGTGTTGATAAAGGTACAAACGAATAAAATGTTTATATAACACATTTTTAAATATCTATTATTCTCCATTTTACTCGATCTCCTAAATGGTTTAAGATAGGACATTGCGGTTTTCACCATTGGTTTCGGCACCTCATTTTACATAAATTTAGTCCTATAAGTCTACTCTAAAGAGTTGATAAAGGTACAAACGAATAAAATGGTTATATATCACATTTTTAAATATATATTATTCTCCATTTTACTCTTTCCCTTAAACGGTTAAAGATAGGACATTGCGGTTTTGACCAGAGGATTCAGCACCTCATTTTACATAAAATAAGTCCTATAAGTCTACTCTCAAAAGTTTGTAAAGGTACAAACGAATAAAATGTTTATATATCACATTTTTAAATATCTATTATTCTCCATTTTACTCGATCACCAAAACGGTTGAAGATTGGACATTGCGGTTTTCACCAGTGGATTCAGCACCTCATTTTACATAAAATAAGTCCTATAAGTCTACTTTAAAGAGTTGATTAAGGTACAAACGAATAAAATGGTTATATATCACATTTTTAAATATCTATTATTCTCCATTTTATTCGATGACCTAAACGGTCGAAGATAGGACATTGCGGTTTTCACTACTAGATTCAGCAGCTCATTTTACATAAAATAGGTCCTATAAATCAACTCTCAAAAGTTGATAAAGGTACAAACGAATAAAATGGTTATATATCACATTTTTAATTATCTATTATTCTCCATTTTACTCGATGTCCTAAACGGTTAAAGATAGGACATTGCGGTTTTCACCAGTGGATTCAGCACCTCATTTTAAATAAAATAAGTCCTATAAGTCTACTCTCAAGAGTTGATAAAGGTACAAACGAATAAAATGTTTATATATCACATTTTTAAATATCTATTTTTCTCCATTTTACTCGATCACCAAAACGGTTAAAGATATTACATTGCGGTTTTCACCAGTGGATTCAGCACCTCATTTTACATAAAATAAGTCTTATAAGTCTACTCTCAAAAGTTGATAAAGGTACAAACGAATAAAAGGTTTATATATCACATTTTTAAATATCTATTATTCTCCATTTTACTCGATCTCCTAAACGGTTAAAGATAGGACAAAGCGGTTTTTACCAGTGGATTCAGCACCTCATTTTAAATAAAATAAGTCCTATAAGTCTACTCTCAAGAGTTGATAAAGGTACAAACGAATAAAATGTTTATATATCACATTTTTAAATATCTATTATTCTCCATTTTACTCGATCACCAAAACGGTTAAAGATAGGACATTGCGGTTTTCACCAGTGGATTCAGCACCTCATTTTACATAAAATAAGTTTTATAAGTCTACTCTCAAAAGTTGATAAAGGTACAAACGAATAAAAGGTTTATATATCACATTTTTAAATATCAATTATTCTCCATTTTACTCGATGTCCTAAACGGTTAAAGATAGGACATAGCGGTTTTCACCAGTGGATTCAACACCTCATTTAAATAAAATAAGTCTTATAAGTCTACTCTCAAAAGTTGATAAAGGTACAAACGAATAAAAGGTTTATATATCACATTTTTAAATATCTATTATTCTCCATTTTACTCGATCTGCTAAACAGTTAATGATAGGACATTGCGGTTTTCACCAGTGGATTCAGCACCTTATTTTACATAAAATAATTCCTATAAGTCTACTCTCAAGAGTTGATAAAAGTACAAACGAATAAAATGTTTATATATCACATATTTAAATATCTATTATTCTCCATTTTACACGATCTCCTAAAAAGTTAAAGATAGGGCATTGCGGTTTTCACCAGTGAATTCGGCACCTCATTTTTCATAAAATTAGTCCTATAAGTCTACTCTAAAGAGTTGATAAAGGTACAAACGAATAAAATGTTTATATATCACATTTTTAAATATTTATTATTTTCCATTTTACTCGATCTCCTAAACGGTTAAAGATAGGACATTGCGGTTTTCACCAGTGGATTTAGCACCTCATTTTAAATAAAATAAGTCCTATAAGTCTACTCTCAAGAGTTGATTAAGGTACAAACGAATAAAATGTTTATATATCACATTTTTAAATATCTATTATTCTCCATTTCACTCGATGTCCTAAACGGTTAAAGAAAGGACATTGCGGTTTTCACCAGTGGATTCAGCACCTCATTTTACATAAAATAAGTCTTATAAGTCTACTCTAAAAAGTTGATAAAGGTACAAACGAATAAAATGTTTATATATGACATTTTTAAATATATATTATTCTCCATTTTACTCGATCTCCTAAACGGTTAAAGATAGGACATTGCAGTTTTCACCAGTGGATTCAGCACCTTATTTTACATAAAATAAGTCTTATAAGTCTACTCTCAAAAGTTGATAAAGGTACAAACGAATAAAAGGTTTATATATCACATTTTTAAATATCTATTATTCTCCATTTTACTCGATGTCCTAAACGGTTAAAGATAGGACATAGCGGTTTTCACCAGTGGATTCAGCACCTCATTTTACATAAATTTAGTCCTATAAGTCTACTCTAAAGAGTTGATAAAGGTACAAACGAATAAAATGGTTATATATCACATTTTTAAATATATATTATTCTCCATTTTACTCTTTCTCTTAAACGGTCAAAGATAGGACATTGCGGTTTTGACCAGAGGATTCAGCACCTCATTTTACATAAAATAAGTCTTATAAGTCTACTCTCAAAAGTTGATAAAGGTACAAACGAATAAAAGGTTTATATATCACATTTTTAAATATCTATTATTCTCCATTTTACTCGATGTCCTAAACGGTTAAAGATAGGACATAGCGGTTTTCACCAGTGGATTCAGCACCTCATTTTACATAAATTTAGTCCTATAAGTCTACTCTAAAGAGTTGATAAAGGTACAAACAAATAAAATGGTTATATATCACATTTTTAAATATCTATTATTCTCCATTTTACTCGATGTCCTAAACGGTTAAAGATAGGACATTGCGGTTTTCACCAGTGGATTCAGCACCTCATTTTACATAAAATAAGACTTATAAGTCTACTCTAAAGAGTTGATAATGGTTCAAACGAATAAAATGTTTATACATCACATTTTTATATATCTATTATTCTCCATTTTACTCGATCTCCTAATCGGTTAAAGGTAGGACATTGCGGTTTTCACCAGTGGATTCTGCACATCTATTTACATAAAATAAGTCCTATAAGTCTACTGTCAAGAGTTGATAAAAGTACAAACGAATATAATGTTTATATATCACATTTTTAAATATCTATTATTCTCCATTTTACTCGATGTCCTAAACGGTTAAAGATAGGACATTGCGGTTTTCACCAGTGGATTCAGCACCTCATTTTACATAAAATAAGTCCTATAAGTCTACTCTCAAAAGTTGATAAATGTACAAACAAATAAAATGTTTATATATCATATTATTAAATATCTATTATTTTCCATTTTACTCGATGTCCTAAACGGTTAAAGATAGGACATTGCGGTTTTCACCAGTGGATTCAGCACCTCATTTTACATAAAATAAGTCCTATAAGTCTACTCTCAAAAGTTGATAAATGTACAAACAAATAAAATGTTTATATATCATATTATTAAATATCTATTATTTTCCATTTTACTCGATGTCCTAAACGGTTAAAGATAGGACATTGCGGTTTTCACCAGTGGATTCAGCACCTCATTTTACATAAAATAAGTCCTATAAGTCTACTCTAAAGAGTTAATTAAGGTACAAACGAATAAAATGGTTATATAACACATTTTTAAATATCTATTATTCTCCATTTTATTCGATGACCTAAACGGTCAAAGATAGGACATTGCGGTTTTCACTACTAGATTCAGCAGCTCATTTTACATAAAATAGGTCCTATAAATCAACTCTCAAAAGTTGATAAAGGTACAAACAAATAAAATGGTTATATATCACATTTTTAAATATCTATTATTTTCCATTTTACTCGATGTCCTAAACGGTTAAAGATAGGACATTGCGGTTTTCACCAGTGGATTCAGCACCTCATTTTAAATAAAATAAGTCCTATAAGTCTACTCTCAAGAGTTGATAAAGGTACAAACGAATAAAATGTTTATATATCACATTTTTAAATATGTATTATTCTCCATTTTACTCGATCACCAAAACGGTTAAAGATAGGACATTGCGGTTTTCACCAGTGGATTCAGCACCTCATTTTACATAAAATAAGTCTTATAAGTCTACTCTCAAAAGTTGATAAAGGTACAAACGAATAAAAGGTTTATATATCACATTTTTAAATATCTATTATTCTCCATTTTACTCGATGTCCTAAACGGTTAAAGACAGGACATAGCGGTTTTTACCAGTGGATTCAGCACCTCATTTTAAATAAAATAAGTCCTATAAGTCTACTCTCAAGAGTTGATAAAGGTACAAACGAATAAAATGTTTATATATCACATTTTTAAATATTTATTATTCTCCATTTTACTCGATCACCAAAACAGTTAAAGATAGGACATTGCGGTTTTCACCATTGGATTCAGCACCTCATTTTACATAAAATAAGTCCTATAAGTCTACCCTCAAGAGTTGATAAAGGTACAAACAAATAAAATGTTTATATATCACATATTTAAATATCTATTATTCTCCATTTTACTCGATCTCCTAAACGGTTAAAGGTAGGACATTGCGGGTTTCACCAGTGGATTCTGCACCTCATTTTACATAAAATAAGTCCTATAAGTCTACTCTCAAGAGTTGATAAAGGTACAAACGAATATAATGTTTATATATCACATTTTTAAATATTTATTATTCTCCATTTTACTCGATCACCAAAACAGTTAAAGATAGGACATTGCGGCTTTCACCATTGGATTCAGCACCTTATTTTACATAAAATAAGTCCTATAAGTCTACTCTTAAGAGTTGATAAAGGTACAAACGCGTAAAATGTTTATATACCACATTTTTAAATATTTATTATTCTCCATTTTACTCGATCTCCTAAACGGTTAAAGATAGGACATTGCGGTTTTCACCAGTGGATTCAGCACCTCATTTTACATAAAATAAGTCTTATGAGTCCACTCTCAAGAGTTGATAAAGGTACAAACGGATAAAATGTCTATATATCACATTTTTAAATATCTATTATTCTCCATTTTACTCGATCTCCTAAACGGTTAAAGATAGGACATTGCGGTTTTCACCAGTGGATTCAGCACCTCATTTTACATAAAATAAGTCTTATAAGTCTACTCTCAAGAGTTGATAAAGGTACAAACGGATAAAATGTCTATATATCACATTTTTAAATATCTATTATTCTCCATTTTACTCGATCTCCTAAACGGTTAAAGATAGGACATTGCGGTTTTCACCAGTGGATTCAGCACCTCATTTTACATAAAATAAGTCCTATAAGTCTACTCTCAAAAGTTTGTAAAGGTACAAACGAATAAAATGGTTATATATCTCATTTTTAAATATATATTATTCTCCATTTTACTCTTTCTCTTAAACGGTTAAAGATAGGACATTGCGGTTTTCACCAGTGGATTCAGCACCTCATTTTACATAAAATAAGTCCTATAAGTCTACTCTCAATAGTTGGTAAAGGTACAAACGAATAAAATGTTTATATATCACAATTTTAAATATCTATTATTTTTCACTTTACTCGATCTGCTAAACAGTTAAAGATAGGACATTGCGGTTTTCACCAGTGGATTTAGCACCTTATTTTATATAAAATAATTCCTATAAGTCTACTCTCAAGAGTTGATAAAGGTACAAACGAATAAAATGTTTATATATCACATATTTAAATATCTATTATTCTCCATTTTACTCGATCTCCTAAAAAGTTAAAGATAGGGCATTGCAGTTTTCACCAGTGGATTCAGCACTTTATTTTACATAAAATAAGTATTATAAGTCTACTCTAAAGAGTTGATAATGGTTCAAACGAATAAAATGTTTATATATCACATTTTTATATATCTATTATTCTCCATTTTACTCGATCTCCTAATCGGTTAAAGGTAGGACATTGCGGTTTTCACCAGTGGATTCTGCACATCTATTTACATAAAATAAGTCCTATAAGTCTACTCTCAAGAGTTGATAAAAGTACAAACGAATATAATGTTTATATATCACATTTTTAAATATCTATTATTCTCAATTTTACTCGATCTCCTAAACGGTTAAAGATAGGACATAGCGGTTTTCACCAGTGGATTCAACACCTCATTTAAATAAAATAAGTCCTATAAGTCTACTCTCAAAAGTTGATAAAGGTACAAACAAATAAAATGTTTATATATCATATTATTAAATATCTATTATTCTCCATTTTACTCGATGTCCTAAACGGTTAAAGATAGGACATTGCGGTTTTCACCAGTGGATTCAGCACCTCATTTTACATAAAATAAGTCCTATAAGTCTACCCTCAAAAGTTGATAAAGGTACAAACAAATAAAATGTTTATATATCATATTATTAAATATCTATTATTTTCCATTTTACTCGATGTCCTAAACGGTTAAAGATAGGACATTGCGGTTTTCACCAGTGGATTCAGCACCTCATTTTACATAAAATAAGTTCTATAAGTCAACTCTCAAAAATTGATAAAGGTACAAACGAATAAAATGGTTATATATCACATTTTTAAATATCTATTATTCTCCATTTTATTCGATGACCTAAACGGTCAAAGATGGGACATTGCGGTTTTCACCACTGAATTCAGCAGCTCATTTTACATAAATTAGGTCCTATAAGTCTACTCTCAAAAGTTGATAAAGGTACAAACGAATAAAATGGTTATATATCACATTTTTAAATATCTATTATTCTCCATTTTATTCGATCTCCTAAACAGTTAAATATAGGACATTGCGGTTTTCACCAGTGGATTCAGCACCTCATTTTACATAAAATAAGTCCTATAAGTAGACTTTCAAGAGTTGATAAAGGTACAAACAAATAAAATGTTTATATATCACATTTTTAAATATCTATTATTCTCCATTTTACTCGATCTCCTAATCGGTTAAAGGTAGGACATTGCGGTTTTCACCAGTGGATTCTGCACATCTATTTACATAAAATAAGTCCTATAAGTCTACTCTCAAGAGTTGATAAAAGTACAAACGAATATAATGTTTATATATCACATTTTTAAATATCTATTATTCTCAATTTTACTCGATCTCCTAAACGGTTAAAGATAGGACATAGCGGTTTTCACCAGTGGATTCAACACCTCATTTAAATAAAATAAGTCTTATAAGTCTACTCTCAAAAGTTGATAAAGGTACAAACGAATAAAAGGTTTATATATCACATTTTTAAATATCTATTATTCTCCATTTTACTCGATCACCAAAACGGTCAAAGATAGGACATTGCGGTTTTCACTACTAGATTCAGCAGCTCATTTTACATAAAATAGGTCCTATAAATCAACTCTCAAAAGTTGATAAAGGTACAAACGAATAAAATGGTAATATATCACATTTTTAAATATCTATTATTCTCCATTTTACTCGATGTCCTAAACGATTAAAGATAGGACATTGCGGTTTTCACCAGTGGATTCAGCACCTCATTTTACATAAAATAAGTCTTATAAGTCTACTCTCAAGGGTTGATAAAGGTACAAACGAATAAATTGTTTACATATCACATTTTTAAATATCTATAATTCTCCATTTTATTCGATCTCCTAAACGGTTAAAGATAGGACATTGCGGTTTTCACCAGTGGATTCAGCACCTCATTTTACATAAAATAAGTCTTATAAGTCTACTCTCAAGGGTTGATAAAGGTACAAACGAATAAATTGTTTACATATCACATATTTAAATATCTATTATTCTCCATTTTACTCGATCTCCTAAAAAGTTAAAGATAGGGCATTGCAGTTTTCACCAGTGGATTCAGCACTTTATTTTACATAAAATAAGTCCTATAAGTCTACTCTAAAGAGTTGATTATGGTTCAAACGAATAAAATGTTTATATATCACATTTTTATATATCTATTATTCTCCATTTTACTCGATCTCCTAATCGGTTAAAGGTAGGACATTGCGGTTTTCACCAGTGGATTCTGCACATCTATTTACATAAAATAAGTCCTATAAGTCTACTCTCAAAAGTTGATAAAAGTACAAACGAATATAATGTTTATATATCACATTTTTAAATATCTATTATTCTCAATTTTACTCGATCTCCTAAACGGTTAAAGATAGGACATAGCGGTTTTCACCAGTGGATTCAACACCTCATTTAAATAAAATAAGTCCTATAAGTCTACTCTCAAAAGTTGATAAAGGTACAAACAAATAAAATGTTTATATATCATATTATTAAATATCTATTATTCTCCATTTTACTCGATGTCCTAAACGGTTAAAGATAAGACATTGCGGTTTTCACCAGTGGATTCAGCACCTCATTTTACATAAAATAAGTCCTATAAGTCTACTCTCAAAAGTTGATAAAGGTACAAACAAATAAAATGTTTATATATCATATTATTAAATATCTATTATTTTCCATTTTACTCGATGTCTTAAACGGTTAAAGATAGGACATTGCGGTTTTCACCAGTGGATTCAGAACCTCATTTTACATAAAATAAGTTCTATAAGTCAACTCTCAAAAGTTGATAAAGGTACAAACGAATAAAATGGTTATATATCACATTTTTAAATATCTATTATTCTCCATATTACTCGATCACCAAAACGGTTAAAGATAGGACATTGCGGTTTTCACCAGTGGATTCAGCACCTCATTTTACATAAAATAAGTCTTATAAGTCTACTCTCAAAAGTTGATAAAGGTACAAACGAATAAAATGGTTATATATCACATTTTTAAATATCTATTATTCTCCATTTTATTCGATGACCTAAACGGTCAAAGATAGGACATTGCGGTTTTCACTACTAGATTCAGCAGCTCATTTCACATAAAATAGGTCCTATAAATCAACTCTCAAAAGTTGATAAAGGTTCAAACGAATAAAAGGTTTATATATCACATTTTTAAATATCTATTATTCTCCATTTTACTCGATGTCCTAAACGGTTAAGGATAGGACATAGCGGTTTTCACCAGTGGATTCAACACCTCATTTAAATAAAATAAGTCTTATAAGTCTACTCTCAAAAGTTGATAAAGGTACAAACGAATAAAAGGTTTATATATCACATTTTTAAATATCTATTATTCTCCATTTTACTCGATGTCCTAAACGGTTAAAGATAGGACATTGCGGTTTTCACCAGTGGATTCAGCACCTCATTTTAAATAAAATAAGTCCTATAAGTCTACTCTGAAGAGTTGATAAAGGTACAAACGAATAAAATGTTTATATATCACATTTTTAAATATCTATTATTCTCCATTTTACTCGATCACCAAAACGGTCAAAGATAGGACATTGCGGTTTTCACTACTAGATTCAGCAGCTCATTTTACATAAAATAGGTCCTATAAATCAACTCTCAAAAGTTGATAAAGGTACAAACGAATAAAATGGTTATATATCACATTTTTAAATATCTATTATTCTCCATTTTACTCGATGTCCTAAACGATTAAAGATAGGACATTGCGGTTTTCACCAGTGGATTCAGCACCTCATTTAAAATAAAATAAGTCCTATAAGTCTACTCTCAAGAGTTGATAAAGGTACAAACGAATAAAATGTTTATATATCACATTTTTAAATATCTATTATTCTCCATTTTACTCGATCACCAAAACGGTTAAAGATAGGACATTGCGGTTTTCACCAGTGGATTCAGCACCTCATTTTACATAAAATAAGTCTTATAAGTCTACTCTCAAGGGTTGATAAAGGTACAAACGAATAAATTGTTTACATATCACATATTTAAATATCTATTATTCTCCATTTTACTCGATCTCCTAAAAAGTTAAAGATAGGGCATTGCAGTTTTCACCAGTGGATTCAGCACTTTATTTTACATAAAATAAGTCCTATAAGTCTACTCTAAAGAGTTGATAATGGTTCAAACGAATAAAATGTTTATATATCACATTTTTATATATCTATTATTCTCCATTTTACTCGATCTCCTAATCGGTTAAAGGTAGGACATTGCGGTTTTCACCAGTGGATTCTGCACATCTATTTACTTAAAATAAGTCCTATAAGTCTACTCTCAAGAGTTGATAAAAGTACAAACGAATATAATGTTTATATATCACATTTTTAAATATCTATTATTCTCCATTTTACTCGATGTCCTAAACGGTTAAAGATAGGACATTGCGGTTTTCACCAGTGGATTCAGCACTTTATTTTACATAAAATAAGTCCTATAAGTTTACTCTCAAAAGTTGATAAATGTACAAACAAATAAAATGTTTATATATCATATTATTAAATATCTATTATTTTCCATTTTACTCGATGTCCTAAACGGTTAAAGATAGGACATTGCGGTTTTCACCAGTGGATTCAGCACCTCATTTTACATAAAATAAGTTCTATAAGTCAACTCTCAAAAGTTGATAAAGGTACAAACGAATAAAATGGTTATATATCACATTTTTAAATATCTATTATTCTCCATTTTATTCGATGACCTAAACGGTCAAAGATGGGACATTGCGGTTTTCACCACTGAATTCAGCAGCTCATTTTACATAAAATAGGTCCTATAAGTCTACTCTCAAAAGTTGATAAATGTACAAACAAATAAAATGTTTATATATCATATTATTAAATATCTATTATTCTCCATTTTACTCGATCTCCTAATCGGTTAAAGGTAGGACATTGCGGTTTTCACCAGTGGATTCTGCACATCTATTTACATAAAATAAGTCCTATAAGTCTACTCTCAAGAGTTGATAAAAGTACAAACGAATATAATGTTTATATATCACATTTTTAAATATCTATTATTCTCCATTTTACTCGATCTCCTAAAAAGTTAAAGATAGGGCATTGCAGTTTTCACCAGTGGATTCAGCACTTTATTTTACATAAAATAAGTCCTATAAGTCTACTCTCAAAAGTTGATAAATGTACAAACAAATAAAATGTTTATATATCATATTATTAAATATCTATTATTTTCCATTTTACTCGATGTCCTAAACGGTTAAAGATAGGACATTGCGGTTTTCACCAGTGGATTCAGCACCTCATTTTACATAAAATAAGTTCTATAAGTCAACTCTCAAAAGTTGATAAAGGTACAAACGAATAAAATGGTTATATATCACATTTATAAATATCTATTATTCTCCATTTTATTCGATGACCTAAACGGTCAAAGATGGGACATTGCGGTTTTCACCACTGAATTCAGCAGCTCATTTTACATAAAATAGGTCCTATAAGTCTACTCTCAAAAGTTGATAAAGGTACAAACGAATAAAATGGTTATATATCACATTTTTAAATATCTATTATTCTCCATTTTACTCGATCTCCTAAACGGTTAAAGATAAGACATGTTGGTTTTCACCAGTGGATTCAGCAGCTCATTTTACATAAAGTAAGTCCTATAAGTCTACTCTCAAGGGTTGATAAAGGTACAAACGAATAAATTGTTTACATATCACATTTTTAAATATCTATAATTCTCCATTTTATTCGATCTCCTAAACGGTTAAAGATAGGACATTGCGGTTTTCACCAGTGGATTCAGCACCTCATTTTACATAAAATAAGTCCTATAAGTCGACTTTCAAGAGTTGATAAAGGTACAAACGAATACAATGTTTATATATAACATTTTTAAATATCTATTATTTTCCATTTTACTCGATCTCCTAAACGGTTAAAGATAGGACATTGCGGTTTTCACCAGTGGATTCAGCACCTCATTTTAAATAAAATAAGTCTTACAAGTCTACTCTCAAGAGTTGATAAAGGTACAAACGAATAAAATGTTTATATATCACATTTTTAAATATTTATTATTCTCCATTTTACTCGATCTCCTAAACGGTTAAAGATAGAACATTGCGGTTTTCACCAGTGGATTAAGCACCTCGTTTTACATATAATAAGTTCTATAAGTATACTTTCAAGAGTTGATAAAGGTACAAACGAATAAAATGTTTTTATATAACATTTTTAAATATCTATTATTTTCCATTTTACACGATCTCCTAAACGGTTAAAGATAGGACATTGCGGTTTTCACCAGTGGATTCAGCACCTTATTTTACATTATATTTCGGCGCCCAGTCCTCGATATCACAATTGTTAACCATGTAGTTCGTGTTTGTCTAACTACTCCTGCCACAAGTTTAAAGTGATCTAAAACGAACACCGAATCGACCCCGACCTTCTGGCGGGAGCCCACTATTTAATCATTGTGTTTCTTGTGCTCCTGCCAATAGGTTCGTTGTCACTTTTGAACATTATTTTTCTTTTATATTAGTGACTTTCTTCATCAACTATATTGTTTTTTCTACAACATCGTTCGTTTTGTAAGGTATTTTATTAATATTCTTTATTTATTAGCCGATCTTTTTTATTTCATAATTGTGCAAAGCGTTGTACAATTAGTGACGTTAAATTTGACATAATTTTTTAGTCGTCTTTAAAGATGGGAAAACGGAGACGTAATGAATCAAAGGACAATTCTGAGGATGAGGAGTCTCCGTCCAGACGGGAGTTATACCGGAAAATACTGAGGTTGGAAAGAAAATTGTCGGAACGCAGTTCTCATTCCAGGACTCGGGACAGTTCTCGTGCTACCAGTACCTCGACGCGACACAATCATCGTGTTCGTGACTCCCGTTCACGCCATGGTTCACCCCATGATTCTAATAATACGTCCAGTAGACGTAGTCATTCGGTGATTTCCAGTAGAAATCGCTGTTCAAATTCTCCTATACCGAAAGATCCGACTCGTAGTCGCGACTCTTTGCCACAGCCCGCGGCTCTTAGCCCAGTGCTGGAACAGGCTGGTAATTCTCACCTTGTCGGTGATGGAAATGAGTTAGAGGGAGCGCCATGTGATCTGGAACCACCCACAATGGAAGCTGACGTTCTGTTGCTCCATCCAGATGGAAATCTATCAGACAATACGCTTAATGTATTAGGGGACGATCCGTCTTCCGCTTTGGACAAGAAATTTAGTGCTCATTCCGCTCTTGCATCCAGATGGATGCATATTTTAGGCAATGGTTTACCAATTGACATTCTGAAGGAGCTATTAGCGTCTTACCCGGTTCCGGAAAATATTCCGCTATTAAAACCTCCCGTTTTAAACCAAGAAGTGGCATCGGTTTTAATAAAATCTATGCTAGCTAAAGACACTTCGTGTGTCTCGAGTCAACAACAGTTAAGCAGCGAAGTGTCAGCACTGGCTAATGGTATTTCGATTCTGTTGGATCAAAAAGGTTTAGACAAGGAAACCAAATCTTCTCTTTTGACCCATTTTAGTAATTCTGCTAGATTACTTTGTAACCTATTTCATAGATTGTCTATGAATAGGCGAAATGCTTTATCTGGTCAGATAAACAAAAACATTTGGGACACCCTAAAGGGCGTCCCACCAGGTGAATTTCTCTTTGGGCCCGATTTTGGCGAGAGAGTACGTTCCGCAAAGTCTTTAATAACCGTAAGTAAGGACATTAAGAAGGATGTGCCATCCACATCCACCGGTTCATCAGGGGCAGCTAAGAGATCAGCACCAACTAAGCGGACTTTAAACTACAATCGCCCAGCCCGACGCCCGGGGAGGTCGGACTATTACAAGGGCCGATCCTCATTCAACAACAACAAGAAAAGTCCAGTCAAGTGCTATCCGAAAAAGGACCAGAAGTAATTGAGGTGAGCCTGCACGCTGGCCGTTTGCAGCACTACGTTAATCGTTGGAGGGAAATTACCTCCAATGAAGTAGTTTTAGATTGGGTAACAGGCTATCGCCTACCATTTTTAAAAAAGCCATTTTATAATAACACATCCCCACTACAAGTTTTTTCAAAGGATGAAAAACCGTTTTTACAATCAGCTATCAACCAGTTGTTAGCTAATGGCGCTATAGTTCCATGTGATTCGGTTCCAACCGAATTTATTTCTAGAGTTTTTCTCGTAGATAAATCCAGTGGGGGAAAAAGATTCATTCTTAATCTTAAGAAATTGAATGTTTTTATTGCCACGCAACATTTTAAATTGGAGGATTATCGAACAGCCGCACGTCTCGTGTTTAGAGACTGTTATTTTGCAACAATCGATCTTAAGGATGCTTATCATTTAGTATCCATTGACAGTCGAGATCGAAAATTTTTAAGATTCTCGTTTGAGAATCAGTTATATGAATTTACTTGTTTGCCGTTTGGCTTATCGTCGGCACCATATATGTTCACGAAATTGTTAAAACCCGTAGTTTCATTTTTAAGACGTCAGAATGTCTTGTGTGTCATTTATTTAGATGACATTTTAGTTATTGGTGATTCTGCTGCAGGCTGTACTCATTCAGTGAATTTAACAGTTCAGCTGTTGACAAATCTCGGTTTTATAATTAATTATTCAAAGAGTCATTTAATACCGGAGAATACGGTAACTTATTTGGGTTTTGTCTTCAATAGTCAAAAGATGATTTTACAGCTGCCAGAACACAAAGTCCTCAAACTTATCAATCTTGTGGAAAAATTTCTTAAAACTAAGAAATGCTCGATTCGCGTTTTTTCGCAGTTTGTTGGTAGCATTGTTGCAGTCTGCCCAGCTGTGAAATATGGCTGGTGCTACACAAAAAAGTTTGAAAGAATCAAATTCAATGCTCTTCAAGCCAATAAAGGCAATTTTGACGCCTTTATGTCTGTTCCGGACAGCGTTCGGGCTGACATGTTATGGTGGTTTTCTCAATTTAAACAAAATATGGGTACCGATTTAAAATCAGACTCATTTAATTTAGAAATTTGTACGGACGCCAGTTTGTCTGGTTGGGGCGCTCATTCCGGTTCAGTCAGTGCTTGGGGTTGGTGGTCAGAGACCGAGAAAAACCGACACATTAACTATTTGGAGTTATTAGCTATATTTAACGCCATTCAACGTTTTGCGGATTCTCGAAAGAATGAAAATATTTTAATTCGCACGGACAACACGACAGCGATGTCGTATGTGAACCGCATGGGCAGCGTTCAACACGTTCATCTAGATGACTTAACAAGAAAAATTTGGACCTGGTGCGAGAAACGCAACATTTGGTTGTTTGCATCATACATTTGTTCTCAGGATAATTATATTGCAGATGAACTATCTCGACGTTCTTCCTCTACAACAGAGTGGAGCCTGTCGATGACCGCTTTTCAACAAATTATTTCTAAATTTGGTAAACCCACGATTGATTTGTTTGCTTCTAACGACAATTTCAAGTGCAAGAAATTTGTGTCCTGGTCTAAAGACCCAAATGCTTTTTTGGTCGATGCCTTCACCATAAGTTGGTCTGGATTTTATTTTTACGCATTTCCGCCCTTTTCGTTAATTTTAAGAACATTACGAAAAATTATAGACGACAAAGCGGTTGGCATTATGGTAGTACCCGATTGGCCAAGGCAATCATGGTTCCCCCTATTTAAAAAAACTTGTAGAGGGAGATATATTGTTTTTAGGAACAAGTAATAAAATCCTATTTTTGCCTTACAGTCAGGAGAATCACCCAATGGGCAGTGCACTTTCCCTGGTGGCCGCCAAATTGTCCAGCAGGCGTTTTTAAATAAAAATGTCCCACAAAATTCAATCCGCACCATTATTAATTCCATCGCACCATCAACAATGGCCCAATATGAAAGTAGTTGGAGGATCTGGTGGAAATATTGCTCTTCAAAAGAAATTTCGCCGTTACATGCATCGATGTACGACGTTTTAAATTTCTTTCAATCTATTCTCGAGTCCAGTAAGAATCGTTATGGCACATTCAACTCTCATAGAGCAGCGTTATCCCTTATTCTTCCATTTAATGTGTCAGATGACCCAATATTGAAACGATATTTCAGGGGTATTTACCGAGATCGTCCTTCGGGTCCAAAATATGAAACGACTTGGGATCCCCAGATAGTAATCGATTATTTGGAAAAAATAGATTCTACTGAATTGAAGAATATGTCCGTGAAATTAGTCACTTTGCTAATGTTAGCAACTGGACAACGGCTTCAAACTATTTTTTTAATAAAAATTAAAAATATTAAAGAAACGAAGAACGGTTTGAAAATATTCATTCCGGATCGAGTCAAGACGTCGGGTCCTAACAGACCGCAGCCATGTTTGGATTTACCATTTTTCGAAGCAAATAAGAATATTTGTGTCGCATCTTTATTAAAGGAATACGCCCGAAGAACAGAATCGTTTCTTCTGAAACCAGCGACGCATTATTTGTCTCTTTCAAGAGCCCACATAAACCCGTTTCCAAGCAAACTTTAAGTCGTTGGGTGAAGGGGGTTTTGCAAGACGCTGGCATAGATACCGATATGTTCCAGGCTCATTCAGTACGACACGCTTCGACATCGAGGGCCTGTTCTATGGGAGTACCGATGGACATAATTAGAAAATCCGCAGGTTGGTCGGCCAATACGTCAACGTTTGCAAGATTTTACAACAGAAATATTGAGGACAGCAATAATTTTTTGTTTTCGGTTTTTTCAAAGAAAACTACTGGATGATTTTATTGTTTTTGGTTTTTTGTCAGTTTTGAAAGGAGGATATCTTTTCAAATATATAAACTTTGTTTGCTTATATATTGTTCTCACTGATTTCTTTTTTCTTTTTCTTTGAACATCTACATGGTTAACAATTGTGATATCGAGGACTGGGCGCCGAAATATAATCGACCGATCAAATGAACTTACCTGTAAGTGAAGTTCGATCGTGATTATATGAGGCGCCCAGTCCGAAGATATCACAATCCCACCCTCCCTATACCCAAAGAAATCAGTGTCTGGAGGTCTTTAAACAAATGATTAAATAGTGGGCTCCCGCCAGAAGGTCGGGGTCGATTCGGTGTTCGTTTTAGATCACTTTAAACTTGTGGCAGGAGTAGTTAGACAAACACGAACTACATGGTTAACAATTGTGATATCTTCGGACTGGGCGCCTCATATAATCACGATCGAACTTCACTTACAGGTAAGTTCATTTGATCGGTCGATTAAATAAATCTTCTAAGTTAACTCTCAAGAGTTGATAAAGATACAAACGAATAAAATGTTTATATATCACATTTTTAAATATCTATTATTCTCAATTTTACTCGATCTCCTAAACGGATAAAGGTAGGACATTGCGGTTTTCACTAGTGGATTCTGCACCTCATTTTACATAAAATAAGTCCTATAAGTCTACCCTCAAGACTTGATAAAGGTACAAACAAATAAAATGTTTATATATCACATTTTTAAATATCTATTATTCTCCATTTTACTCGATCACTAAAACGGTTAAAGATAGGACATTTCGGTTTTCACCATTGGATTCAGCACCTCATTTTACATAATATAAGTCCTATAAGTCTACTCTAAAGAGTTAATAAAGGTACAAACGAATATAATGTTTATATATCACATTTTTAAATATTTATTATTCTCCATTTTACTCGATCACCAAAACAGTTAAAGATAGGACATTGCGGTTTTCACCATTGGATTCAGCACCTCATTTTACATAAAATAAGTCCTATAAGTCTACCCTCAAGAGTTGATAAAGGTACAAACAAATAAAATGTTTATATATCACATATTTAAATATCTATTATTCTCCATTTTACTCGATCTCCTAAACGGTTAAAGGTAGGACATTGGGGGTTTCACCAGTGGATTCTGCACCTCATTTTACATAAAATAAGTCCTATAAGTCTACTCTCAAGAGTTGATAAAGGTACAAACGAATATAATGTTTATATATCACATATTTAAATATTTATTATTCTCCATTTTACTCGATCACCAAAACAGTTAAAGATAGGACATTGCGGTTTTCACCATTGGATTCAGCACCTTATTTTACATAAAATAAGTCCTATAAGTCTACTCTTAAGAGTTGATAAAGGTACAAACGCGTAAAATGTTTATATACCACATTTTTAAATATTTATTATTCTCCATTTTACTCGATCTCCTAAACGGTTAAAGATAGGACATTGCGGTTTTCACCAGTGGATTCAGCACCTCATTTTACATAAAATAAGTCCTATAAGTCTACTCTCAAGAGTTGATAAAGGTACAAACGAATAAAATGTCTATATATCACATTTTTAAATATCTGTTATTTTCCATTTTACTCGCTCTCCTAAACGGTTAAAGATAGGACATTGCGGTTTTCACCAGTGAATTAAGCACCTTATTTTACATTAAATAAATCTTCCAAGTTAACTCTCAATAGTTGATAAAGGTACAAACGAATAAAATGTTTATATATCACATTTTTAAATATCAATTATTCTCCATTTTACTCGATTTCCTAAACGGTTAAAGATAGGACATCGCGGTTTTCGCCAGTGAATTTAGCACCTCATTTTACATAAATTTAGTCCTATAAGTCTACTCTAAAGAGTTGATAAAGGTACAAACGAATAAAATGGTTATATATCACATTTTTAAATATCTATTATTCTCCATTTTACCCGATCTCCTAAACGGATAAAGGTAGGACATTGCGGTTTTCACTAGTGGATTCAGCACCTCATTTTACATAAAATAAGTCCTATAAGTCTACTCTCAAGAGTTGATAAAGGTACAAACGAATAAAATGTTTATATATCACATTTTTAAATATCTATTATTCTCAATTTTACTCGATCTCCTAAACGGATAAAGGTAGGACATTGCGGTTTTCACTAGTGGATTCAGCACCTCATTTTACATAAAATAAGTCCTATAAGTCTACCCTCAAGACTTGATAAAGGTACAAAAAAATAAAATGTTTATATATCACATTTTTAAATATCTATTATTCTCCATTTTACTCGATCACTAAAACGGTTAAAGATAGGACATTTCGGTTTTCACTATTGGATTCAGCACCTCATTTTACATAATATAAGTCTTATAAGTCTACTCTAAAGAGTTGATAAAGGTACAAACGAATATAATGTTTATATATCACATTTTTAAATATTTATTATTCTCCATTTTACTCGATCACCAAAACAGTTAAAGATAGGACATTGCGGTTTTCACCATTGGATTCAGCACCTTATTTTACATAAAATAAGTCCTATAAGTCTACTCTTAAGAGTTGATAAAGGTACAAACGCGTAAAATGTTTATATACCACATTTTTAAATATTTATTATTTTCCATTTTACTCGATCTCCTAAACGGTTAAAGATAGGACATTGCGGTTTTCATAAGTGGATTCAACACCTCATTTTACATAAAATAAGTCTTATAAGTCTACTCTCAAGAGTTGATAAAGGTACAAACGGATAAAATGTATATATATCACATTTTTAAATATCTATTATTCCCCATTTTACTCGATCTCCTAAACGGTTAAAGATAGGACATTGCGGTTTTCACCAGTGGATTCAGCACCTCATTTTACATAAAATAAGTCCTATAAGTCTACTCTCAAGAGTTGATAAAGGTACAAACGAATAAAATGTCTATATATCACATTTTTAAATATCTGTTATTTTCCATTTTACTCGCTCTCCTAAACAGTTAAAGATAGGACATTGCGATTTTCACCAGTGAATTAAGCACCTTATTTTACAATAAATAAATCTTCCAAGTTAACTCTCAATAGTTGATAAAGGTACAAACGAATAAAATGTTTATATATCACATTTTTAAATATCAATTATTCTCCATTTCACTCGATTTCCTAAACGGTTAAAGATAGGACATCGCGGTTTTCGCCAGTGAATTTAGCACCTCATTTTACATAAATTTAGTCCTATAAGTCTACTCTAAAGAGTTGATAAAGGTACAAACGAATAAAATTGTTACATATCACATTTTTAAATATCTATTATTCTCCATTTTACCCGATCTCCTAAACGGATAAAGGTAGGACATTGCGGTTTTCACTAGTGGATTCAGCACCTCATTTTACATAAAATAAGTCCTATAAGTCTACTCTCAAGAGTTGATAAAGGTACAAACGGATAAAATGTATATATATCACATTTTTAAATATCTATTATTCCCCATTTTACTCGATCTCCTAAACGGTTAAAGATAGGACATTGCGGTTTTCACCAGTGGATTCAGCACCTCATTTTACATAAAATAAGTCCTATAAGTCTACTCTCAAGAGTTGATAAAGGTACAAACGAATAAAATGTCTATATATCACATTTTTAAATATCTGTTATTTTCCATTTTACTCGCTCTCCTAAACAGTTAAAGATAGGACATTGCGATTTTCACCAGTGAATTAAGCACCTTATTTTACAATAAATAAATCTTCCAAGTTAACTCTCAATAGTTGATAAAGGTACAAACGAATAAAATGTTTATATATCACATTTTTAAATATCAATTATTCTCCATTTTACTCGATTTCCTAAACGGTTAAAGATAGGACATCGCGGTTTTCGCCAGTGAATTTAGCACCTCATTTTACATAAATTAGGTCCTATAAGTCTACTCTCATGAGTTGATAAAGGTACAAACGAATAAAATGTTTATATATCACATTTTTAAATATCAATTATTCTCAATTTTACTCGATTTCCTAAACGGTTAAAGATAGGACAATGCGGTTTTCACCAGTGGATTCAGCACTTTATTTTACATAAAATAATTCCTATAAGTCTACTCTAAAGAGTTGATAAAAGTACAAACGAATAAAATGTTTATATATCACATTTTTAAATATCTATTATTCTCCATTTTACTCGATCTCCTAAACGGATAAAGGTAGGACATTGCGGTTTTCACCAGTGGATTCAGCACCTTATTTTACATAAAATAATTCCTACAAGTCTACTCTAAAGAGTTGATAAAAGTACAAACGAATAAAATGTTTATGTATCACATTTTTAAATATCTATTATTCTCCATTTTACTCGATCTCCTAAACGGTTAAAGAAAGGACATTGCGGTTTTCACCACTGAATTCAGCACCTTATTTTACATAAAATAAGTCTTATAAGTCTACTCTAAAGAGTTGATAAAGGTACAAAGAATACAATGTTTATATATCACCTTTTTAAATATCTATTATTCTCCATTTTACTCGATCTCCTAAACAGTTAAAGATAGGACATTGCGGTTTTCACCAGTGGATTCAGCACCTCATTTTACATAAATTTAGTCCTATAAGTCTACTCTAAAGAGTTGATAAAGGTACAAACGAATAAAATGGTTATATATCACATTTTTAAATATCTATTATTCTCCATTTTACCCGATCTCCTAAACGGATAAAGGTAGGACATTGCGGTTTTCACCAGTGGATTCAGCACCTCATTTTAAATAAAATAAGTCCTATAAGTCTACTCTCAAGAGTTGATAAAGGTACAAACGAATAAAATGTTTATATATCACATTTTTAAATATCTATTATTCTCCATTTTACTCGATCACCAAAACGGTTAAAGATAGGACATTGCGGTTTTCACCAGTGGATTCAGCACCTCATTTTACATAAAATAAGTTTTATAAGTCTACTCTCAAAAGTTGATAAAGGTACAAACGAATAAAAGGTTTAAATATCACATTTTTAAATATCAATTATTCTCCATTTTACTCGATCTGCTAAACAGTTCATGATAGGACATTGCGGTTTTCACCAGTGGAATCAGCACCTTATTTTACATAAAATAATTCCTATAAGTCTACTCTCAAGAGTTGATAAAAGTACAAACGAATAAAATGTTTATATATCACATATTTAAATATCTATTATTCTCCATTTCACTCGATGTCCTAAACGGTTAAAGAAAGGACATTGCGGTTTTCACCAGTGGATTCAGCACCTCATTTTACATAAAATAAGTCTTATAAGTCTACTCTAAAGAGTTGATAAAGGTACAAACGAATAAAATGTTTTTATATGACATTTTTAAATATCTATTATTCTCCATTTTACTCGATCTCCTAAACGGTTAAAGATAGGACATTGCAGTTTTCACCAGTGGATTCAGCACCTTATTTTACATAAAATAAGTCTTATAAGTCTACTCTCAAAAGCTGATAAAGGTACAAACGAATAAAAGGTTTATATATCACATTTTTAATTATCTATTATTCTCCATTTTACTCGATGTCCTAAACGGTTAAAGATAGGACATAGCGGTTTTCACCAGTGGATTCAGCACCTCATTTTACATAAATTTAGTCCTATAAGTCTACTCTAAAGAGTTGATAAAGGTACAAACGAATAAAATGGTTATATATCACATTTTTAAATATATATTATTCTCCATTTTACTCTTTCTCTTAAACGGTTAAAGATAGGCCATTGCGGTTTTGACCAGAGGATTCAGCACCTCATTTTACATAAAATAAGTCTTATAAGTCTACTCTCAAAAGTTTGTAAAGGTACAAACGAATAAAATGGTTATATATCTCATTTTTAAATATATATTATTCTCCATTTTACTCTTTCTCTTAAACGGTTAAAGATAGGACATTGCGGTTTTTACCAGTGGATTCAGCACCTCATTTTACATAAAATAAGTCCTATAAGTCTACTCTCAAAAGTTGGTAAAGGTACAAACCAATAAAATGTTTATATATCACATTTTTAAATATCTATTATTCTCCAATTTACTCGATCACCAAAACGGTTAAAGATTGGACATTGCGGTTTTCACTACTAGATTCAGCAGCTCATTTTACATAAAATAGGTCCTATAAATCAACTCTCAAAAGTTGATAAAGGTACAAACGAATAAAATGGTTATATATCACATTTTTAAATATCTATTATTCTCCATTTTACTCGATGTCCTAAACGGTTAAAGATAGGACATTGCGGTTTTCACCAGTGGATTCAGCACCTCATTTTAAATAAAATAAGTCCTATAAGTCTACTCTCAAGAGTTGATAAAGGTACAAACGGATAAAATGTCTATATATCACATTTTTAAATATCTATTATTCTCCATTTTACTCGATCTCCTAAACGGATAAAGGTAGGACATTGCGGTTTTCACTAGTGGATTCAGCACCTCATTTTACATAAAATAAGTCCTATAAGTCTACCCTCAAGACTTGATAAAGGTACAAACAAATAAAATGTTTATATACCACATTTTTAAATATTTATTATTCTCCATTTTACTCGATCTCCTAAACGGTTAAAGAAAGGACATTGCGGTTTTCACCACTGGATTCAGCACCTTATTTTACATAAAATAAGTTTTATAAGTCTACTCTCAAAAGTTGATAAAGGTACAAACGAATAAAAGGTTTAAATATCACATTTTTAAATATCAATTATTCTCCATTTTACTCGATGTCCTAAACGGTTAAAGATAGAACATAGCGGTTTTCACCAGTGGATTCAACACCTCATTTAAATAAAATAAGTCTTATAAGTCTACTCTCAAAAGTTGATAAAGGTACAAACGATTAAAAGGTTTATATATCACATTTTTAAATATCTATTATTCTCCATTTTACTCGATGTCCTAAACGGTTAAAGATAGGACATAGCGGTTTTCACCAGTGGATTCAGCACCTCATTTTACATAAATTTAGTCCTATAAGTCTACTCTCAAGAGTTGATAAAGGTACAAACGAATAAGATGTTTATATATCACATTTTTAAATATCTATTATTCTCCATTTTACTCGATCACCAAAACGGTTAAAGATAGGACATTGCGGTTTTCACCAGTGGATTCAGCACCTCATTTTACATAAAATAAGTTTTATAAGTCTACTCTCAAAAGTTGATAAAGGTACAAACGAATAAAAGGTTTAAATATCACATTTTTAAATATCAATTATTCTCCATTTTACTCGATGTCCTAAACGGTTAAAGATAGGACATTGCGGTTTTCACCAGTGGATTCGACACCTCATTTAAATAAAATAAGTCTTATAAGTCTACTCTCAAAAGTTGATAAAGGTACAAACGATTAAAAGGTTTATATATCACATTTTTAAATATCTATTATTCTCCATTTTACTCGATCTGCTAAACAGTTCATGATAGGACATTGCGGTTTTCACCAGTGGAATCAGCACCTTATTTTACATAAAATAATTCCTATAAGTCTACTCTCAAGAGTTGATAAAAGTACAAACGAATAAAATGTTTATATATCACATATTTAAATATCTATTATTCTCCATTTCACTCGATGTCCTAAACGGTTAAAGAAAGGACATTGCGGTTTTCACCAGTGGATTCAGCACCTCATTTTACATAAAATAAGTCTTATAAGTCTACTCTAAAGAGTTGATAAAGGTACAAACGAATAAAATGTTTATATATGACATTTTTAAATATCTATTATTCTCCATTTTACTCGATCTCCTAAACGGTTAAAGATAGGACATTGCAGTTTTCACCAGTGGATTCAGCACCTTATTTTACATAAAATAAGTCTTATAAGTCTACTCTCAAAAGCTGATAAAGGTACAAACGAATAAAAGGTTTATATATCACATTTTTAATTATCTATTATTCTCCATTTTACTCGATGTCCTAAACGGTTAAAGATAGGACATAGCGGTTTTCACCAGTGGATTCAGCACCTCATTTTACATAAATTTAGTCCTATAAGTCTACTCTAAAGAGTTGATAAAGGTACAAACGAATAAAATGGTTATATATCACATTTTTAAATATATATTATTCTCCATTTTACTCTTTCTCTTAAACGGTTAAAGATAGGCCATTGCGGTTTTGACCAGAGGATTCAGCACCTCATTTTACATAAAATAAGTCTTATAAGTCTACTCTCAAAAGTTTGTAAAGGTACAAACGAATAAAATGGTTATATATCTCATTTTTAAATATATATTATTCTCCATTTTACTCTTCCTCTTAAACGGTTAAAGATAGGACATTGCGGTTTTTACCAGTGGATTCAGCACCTCATTTTACATAAAATAAGTCCTATAAGTCTACTCTCAAAAGTTGGTAAAGGTACAAACCAATAAAATGTTTATATATCACATTTTTAAATATCTATTATTCTCCAATTTACTCGATCACCAAAACGGTTAAAGATTGGACATTGCGGTTTTCACTACTAGATTCAGCAGCTCATTTTACATAAAATAGGTCCTATAAATCAACTCTCAAAAGTTGATAAAGGTACAAACGAATAAAATGGTTATATATCACATTTTTAAATATCTATTATTCTCCATTTTACTCGATGTCCTAAACGGTTAAAGATAGGACATTGCGGTTTTCACCAGTGGATTCAGCACCTCATTTTAAATAAAATAAGTCCTATAAGTCTACTCTCAAGAGTTGATAAAGGTACAAACGGATAAAATGTCTATATATCACATTTTTAAATATCTATTATTCTCCATTTTACTCGATCTCCTAAACGGTTAAAGATAGGACATTGCGGTTTTCACCGGTGGATTCAGCACCTCATTTTACATAAAATAAGTCCTATAAGTCTACTCTCAAGAGTTGATAAAGGTACAAACGAATAAAATGTTTATATATCACATTTTTAAATATCTATTATTCTCAATTTTACTCGATCTCCTAAACGGATAAAGGTAGGACATTGCGGTTTTCACTAGTGGATTCAGCACCTCATTTTACATAAAATAAGTCCTATAAGTCTACCCTCAAGACTTGATAAAGGTACAAACAAATAAAATGTTTATATACCACATTTTTAAATATTTATTATTCTCCATTTTACTCGATCTCCTAAACGGTTAAAGAAAGGACATTGCGGTTTTCACCACTGGATTCAGCACCTTATTTTACATAAAATAAGTTTTATAAGTCTACTCTCAAAAGTTGATAAAGGTACAAACGAATAAAAGGTTTAAATATCACATTTTTAAATATCAATTATTCTCCATTTTACTCGATGTCCTAAACGGTTAAAGATAGAACATAGCGGTTTTCACCAGTGGATTCAACACCTCATTTAAATAAAATAAGTCTTATAAGTCTACTCTCAAAAGTTGATAAAGGTACACACGAATAAAAGGTTTATATATCACATTTTTAATTATCTATTATTCTCCATTTTACTCGATGTCCTAAACGGTTAAAGATAGGACATAGCGGTTTTCACCAGTGGATTCAGCACCTCATTTTACATAAATTTAGTCCTATAAGTCTACTCTAAAGAGTTGATAAAGGTACAAACGAATAAAATGGTTATATATCACATTTTTAAATATATATTATTCTCCATTTTACTCTTTCTCTTAAACGGTTAAAGATAGGCCATTGCGGTTTTGACCAGAGGATTCAGCACCTCAATTTACATAAAATAAGTCTTATAAGTCTACTCTCAAAAGTTTGTAAAGGTACAAACGAATAAAATGGTTATATATCTCATTTTTAAATATATATTATTCTCCATTTTACTCATTCTCTTAAACGGTTAAAGATAGGACATTGCGGTTTTTACCAGTGGATTCAGCACCTCATTTTACATAAAATAAGTCCTATAAGTCTACTCTCAAAAGTTGGTAAAGGTACAAACCAATAAAATGTTTATATATCACATTTTTAAATATCTATTATTCTCCAATTTACTCGATCACCAAAACGGTTAAAGATTGGACATTGCGGTTTTCACTACTAGATTCAGCAGCTCATTTTACATAAAATAGGTCCTATAAATCAACTCTCAAAAGTTGATAAAGGTACAAACGAATAAAATGGTTATATATCACATTTTTAAATATCTATTATTCTCCATTTTACTCGATGTCCTAAACGGTTAAAGATAGGACATTGCGGTTTTCACCAGTGGATTCAGCACCTCATTTTACATAAAATAAGTTTTATAAGTCTACTCTCAAAAGTTGATAAAGGTACAAACGAATAAAAGGTTTAAATATCACATTTTTAAATATCAATTATTCTCCATTTTACTCGATCTGCTAAACAGTTCATGATAGGACATTGCGGTTTTCACCAGTGGAATCAGCACCTTATTTTACATAAAATAATTCCTATAAGTCTACTCTCAAGAGTTGATAAAAGTACAAACGAATAAAATGTTTATATATCACATATTTAAATATCTATTATTCTCCATTTCACTCGATGTCCTAAACGGTTAAAGAAAGGACATTGCGGTTTTCAACAGTGGATTCAGCACCTCATTTTACATAAAATAAGTCTTATAAGTCTACTCTAAAGAGTTGATAAAGGTACAAACGAATAAAATGTTTATATATGACATTTTTAAATATCTATTATTCTCCATTTTACTCGATCTCCTAAACGGTTAAAGATAGGACATTGCAGTTTTCACCAGTGGATTCAGCACCTTATTTTACATAAAATAAGTCTTATAAGTCTACTCTCAAAAGCTGATAAAGGTACAAACGAATAAAAGGTTTATATATCACATTTTTAATTATCTATTATTCTCCATTTTACTCGATGTCCTAAACGGTTAAAGATAGGACATAGCGGTTTTCACCAGTGGATTCAGCACCTCATTTTACATAAATTTAGTCCTATAAGTCTACTCTAAAGAGTTGATAAAGGTACAAACGAATAAAATGGTTATATATCACATTTTTAAATATATATTATTCTCCATTTTACTCTTTCTCTTAAACGGTTAAAGATAGGCCATTGCGGTTTTGACCAGAGGATTCAGCACCTCATTTTACATAAAATAAGTCTTATAAGTCTACTCTTAAAAGTTTGTAAAGGTACAAACGAATAAAATGGTTATATATCTCATTTTTAAATATATATTATTCTCCATTTTACTCTTTCTCTTAAACGGTTAAAGATAGGACATTGCGGTTTTTACCAGTGGATTCAGCACCTCATTTTACATAAAATAAGTCCTATAAGTGTACTCTCAAAAGTTGGTAAAGGTACAAACCAATAAAATGTTTATATATCACATTTTTAAATATCTATTATTCTCCAATTTACTCGATCACCAAAACGGTTAAAGATTGGACATTGCGGTTTTCACTACTAGATTCAGCAGCTCATTTTACATAAAATAGGTCCTATAAATCAACTCTCAAAAGTTGATAAAGGTACAAACGAATAAAATGGTTATATATCACATTTTTAAATATCTATTATTCTCCATTTTACTCGATGTCCTAAACGGTTAAAGATAGGACATTGCGGTTTTCACCAGTGGATTCAGCACCTCATTTTAAATAAAATTAGTCCTATAAGTCTACTCTCAAGAGTTGATAAAGGTACAAACGTATAAAATGTCTATATATCACATTTTTAAATATCTATTATTCTCCATTTTACTCGATCTCCTAAACGGTTAAAGATAGGACATTGCGGTTTTCACCGGTGGATTCAGCACCTCATTTTACATAAAATAAGTCCTATAAGTCTACTCTCAAGAGTTGATAAAGGTACAAACGAATAAAATGTTTATATATCACATTTTTAAATATCTATTATTCTCAATTTTACTCGATCTCCTAAACGGATAAAGGTAGGACATTGCGGTTTTCACTAGTGGATTCAGCACCTCATTTTACATAAAATAAGTCCTATAAGTCTACCCTCAAGACTTGATAAAGGTACAAACAAATAAAATGTTTATATACCACATTTTTAAATATTTATTATTCTCCATTTTACTCGATCTCCTAAACGGTTAAAGAAAGGACATTGCGGTTTTCACCACTGGATTCAGCACCTTATTTTACATAAAATAAGTTTTATAAGTCTACTCTCAAAAGTTGATAAAGGTACAAACGAATAAAAGGTTTAAATATCACATTTTTAAATATCAATTATTCTCCATTTTACTCGATGTCCTAAACGGTTAAAGATAGAACATAGCGGTTTTCACCAGTGGATTCAACACCTCATTTAAATAAAATAAGTCTTATAAGTCTACTCTCAAAAGTTGATAAAGGTACAAACGATTAAAAGGTTTATATATCACATTTTTAAATATCTATTATTCTCCATTTTACTCGATGTCCTAAACGGTTAAAGATAGGACATAGCGGTTTTCACCAGTGGATTCAGCACCTCATTTTACATAAATTTAGTCCTATAAGTCTACTCTAAAGAGTTGATAAAGGTACAAACGAATAAAAGGTTTATATATCACATTTTTAATTATCTATTATTCTCCATTTTACTCGATGTCCTAAACGGTTAAAGATAGGACATAGCGGTTTTCACCAGTGGATTCAGCACCTCATTTTACATAAATTTAGTCCTATAAGTCTACTCTAAAGAGTTGATAAAGGTACAAACGAATAAAATGGTTATATATCACATTTTTAAATATATATTATTCTCCATTTTACTCTTTCCCTTAAACGGTTAAAGATAGGCCATTGCGGTTTTGACCAGAGGATTCAGCACCTCATTTTACATAAAATAAGTCTTATAAGTCTACTCTCAAAAGTTTGTAAAGGTACAAACGAATAAAATGGTTATATATCTCATTTTTAAATATATATTATTCTCCATTTTACTCTTTCTCTTAAACGGTTAAAGATAGGACATTGCGGTTTTTACCAGTGGATTCAGCACCTCATTTTACATAAAATAAGTCCTATAAGTCTACTCTCAAAAGTTGGTAAAGGTACAAACCAATAAAATGTTTATATATCACATTTTTAAATATCTATTATTCTCCAATTTACTCGATCACCAAAACGGTTAAAGATTGGACATTGCGGTTTTCACTACTAGATTCAGCAGCTCATTTTACATAAAATAGGTTCTATAAATCAACTCTCAAAAGTTGATAAAGGTACAAACGAATAAAATGGTTATATATCACATTTTTAAATATCTATTATTCTCCATTTTACTCGATGTCCTAAACGGTTAAAGATAGGACATTGCGGTTTTCACCAGTGGATTCAGCACCTCATTTTAAATAAAATAAGTCCTATAAGTCTACTCTCAAGAGTTGATAAATTTACAAACGAATAAAATGTTTATATATCACATTTTTAAATATCTATTATTATCCATTTTACTCGATCACCAAAACGGTTAAAGATAGGACATTGCGGTTTTCACCAGTGGATTCAGCACCTCATTTTACGTAAAATAAGTCTTATAAGTCTACTCTCAAAAGTTGATAAAGGTACAAACGAATAAAAGGTTTATATATCACATTTTTAAATATCTATTATTCTCCATTTTACTCGATGTCCTAAACGGTTAAAGATAGGACATTGCGGTTTTCACCAGTGGATTCAGCACCTCATTTTAAATAAAATAAGTCATATAAGTCTACTCTCAAGAGTTGATAAAGGTACAAACGAATAAAAGGTTTATATATCACATTTTTAAATATCTATTATTCTCCATTTTACTCGATGTCCTAAACGGTTAAAGATAGGACATTGCGGTTTTCACCAGTGGATTCAGCACCTCATTTTAAATAAAATAAGTCATATAAGTCTACTCTCAAGAGTTGATAAAGGTACAAACGAATAAAAGGTTTATATATCACATTTTTAAATATCTATTATTCTCCATTTTACTCGATGTCCTAAACGGTTAAAGATAGGACATTGCGGTTTTCACCAGTGGATTCAGCACCTCATTTTACATAAAATAAGTCTTATAAGTCTACTCTCAAAAGTTGATAAAGGTACAAACGAATAAAATGGTTATATATCACATTTTTAAATATCTATTATTCTCCATTTTAATCGATGTCCTAAACGATTAAAGATAGGACATTGCGGTTTTCACCAGTGGATTTAGCACCTCATTTTAAATAAAATAAGTCCTATAAGTCTACTCTCAAGAGTTGATAAATTTACAAACGAATAAAATGTTTATATATCACATTTTTAAATATCTATTATTCTCCATTTTACTCGATCACCAAAACGGTTAAAGATAGGACATTGCGGTTTTCACCAGTGGATTTAGCACCTCATTTTACATAAAATAAGTCTTATAAGTCTACTCTCAAAAGTTGGTAAAGGTACAAACGAATAAAAGGTTTATATATCACATTTTTAAATATCTATTATTCTCCATTTTACTCGATGTCCTAAACGGTTAAAGATAGGACATTGCAGTTTTCACCAGTGGATTCAGCACCTTATTTTACATAAAATAAGTCTTATAAGTCTACTCTCAAAAGTTGATAAAGGTACAAACGAATAAAAGGTTTATATATCACATTTTTAATTATCTATTATTTTCCATTTTACTCGATGTCCTAAACGGTTAAAGATAGGACATAGCGGTTTTCACCAGTGGATTCAGCACCTCATTTTACATAAATTTAGTCCTATAAGTCTACTCTAAAGAGTTGATAAAGGTACAAACGAATAAAATGGTTATATATCACATTTTTAAATATATATTATTTTCCATTTTACTCTTTCTCTTAAACGGTTAAAGATAGGCCATTGCGGTTTTGACCAAAGGATTCAGCACCTCATTTTACATAAAATAAGTCTTATAAGTCTACTCTCAAAAGTTTGTAAAGGTACAAACGAATAAAATGGTTATATATCTCATTTTTAAATATATATTATTCTCCATTTTACTCTTTCTCTTAAACGGTTAAAGATAGGACATTGCGGTTTTCACCAGTGGATTCAGCACCTCATTTTACATAAAATAAGTCCTATAAGTCTACTCTCAAAAGTTGGTAAAGGTACAAACCAATAAAATGTTTATATATCACATTTTAAAATATCTATTATTCTCCATTTTACTCGATGTCCTAAACGGTTAAAGATAGGACATTGCGGTTTTCTCCAGTGGATTCAGCACCTCATTTTAAATAAAACAAGTCCTATAAGTCTACTCTCAAGAGTTGATAAAGGTACAAACGAATAAAATGGTTATATATCACATTTTTAAATATCTATTATTCTCCATTTTACTCGATCACCAAAACGGTTAAAGATAGGACATTGCGGTTTTCACCAGTGGATTCAGCACCTCATTTTACATAAAATAAGTTTTATAAGTCTACTCTCAAAAGTTGATAAAGGTACAAACGAATAAAAGGTTTATATATCACATTTTTAAATATCTATTATTCTCCATTTTACTCGATGTCCTAAACGGTTAAAGATAGGACATAGCGGTTTTCACCAGTGGATTCAGCACCTCATTTTAAATAAAATAAGTCCTATAAGTCTACTCTCAAGAGTTGATAAAGGTACAAACGAATAAAATGTTTATATATCACATTTTTAAATATCTATTATTCTCCATTTTACTCGATCACCAAAACGGTTAAAGATAGGACATTGCGGTTTTTACCAGAGGATTCAGCACCTCATTTTACATAAAATAAGTCTTATAAGTCTACTCTCAAAAGTTGATAAAGGTACAAACGAATAAAAGGTTTATATATCACATTTTTAAATATCTATTATTCTCCATTTTACTCGATGTCCTAAACGGTGAAAGATAGGACATAGCGGTTTTCACCAGTGGATTCAACACCTCATTTAAATAAAATAAGTCTTATAAGTCTACTCTCAAAAGTTGATAAAGGTACAAACGAATAAAAGGTTTATATATCACATTTTTAAATATCTATTATTCTCCATTTTACTCGATGTCCTAAACGGTTAAAGATAGGACATTGCGGTTTTCACCAATGGATTCAGCACCTCATTTTAAATAAAATAAGTCATATAAGTCTACTCTCAAGAGTTGATAAAGGTACAAACGATTAAAAGGTTTATATATCACATTTTTAAATATCTATTATTCTCCATTTTACTCGATCTGCTAAACAGTTAATGATAGGACATTGCGGTTTTCACCAGTGGATTCAGCACCTTATTTTACATAAAATAATTCCTATAAGTCTACTCTCAAGAGTTGATAAAAGTACAAACGAATAAAATGTTTATATATCACATATTTAAATATCTATTATTCTCCATTTTACACGATCTCCTAAAAAGTTAAAGATAGGGCATTGCGGTTTTCACCAGTGAATTCGGCACCTCATTTTACATAAAATTAGTCCTATAAGTCTACTCTCAAGAGTTGATAACAGTACAAACGAATAAAATGTTTATATATCACATATTTAAATATCTATTATTCTCCATTTTACACGATCTCCTAAAAAGTTAAAGATAGGGCATTGCGGTTTTCACCAGTGAATTCGGCACCTCATTTTACATAAAATTAGTCCTATAAGTCTACTCTCAAGAGTTGATAAAAGTACAAACGAATAAAATGTTTATATATCACATATTTAAATATCTATTATTCTCCATTTTACACGATCTCCTAAAAAGTTAAAGATAGGACATTGCGGTTTTCACCAGTGGATTCAGCACCTCATTTTAAATAAAATAAGTCCTATAAGTCTACTCTCAAGAGTTGATAAATTTACAAACGAATAAAATGTTTATATATCACATATTTAAATATCTATTATTGTCCATTTTACTCGATCTCCTAAAAAGTTAAAGAGGGCATTGCAGTTTTCACCAGTGGATTCAGCACTTTATTTTACATAAAATAAGTCCTATAAGTCTACTCTAAAGAGTTGATAATGGTTCAAACGAATAAAATGTTTATATATCACATTTTTATATATCTATTATTCTCCATTTTACTCGATCTCCTAATCGGTTAAAGGTAGGACATTGCGGTTTTCACCAGTGGATTCAACACCTCATTTAAATAAAATAAGTCCTATAAGTCTACTCTCAAAAGTTGATAAAGGTACAAACAAATAAAATGTTTATATATCATATTATTAAATATCTATTATTCTCCATTTTAATCGATCTCCTAAACGGTTGAAGATAGGACATTTCGGTTTTCACCAGTGGATTCAGCACCTCATTTTACATAAAATAAGTCTTATAAGTCTACACTCAAAAGTTGATAAAGGTACAAACGAATAAAAGGTTTATATACCACATTTTTAAATATCTATTATTCTCCATTTTACTCGATGTCCTAAACGGTTAAAGATAAGACATTGCGGTTTTCACCAGTGGATTCAGCACCTCATCTTACATAAAATAAGTCCTATAAGTCTACTCTCAAAAGTTGATAAAGGTACAAACAAATAAAATGTTTATATATCATATTATTAAATATCTATTATTTTCCATTTTACTCGATGTCCTAAACGGTTAAAGATAGGACATTGCGGTTTTCACCAGTGGATTCAGCACCTCATTTTACATAAAATAAGTTCTATAAGTCAACTCTCAAAAGTTGATAAAGGTACAAACGAATAAAATGGTTATATATCACATTTTTAAATATCTATTATTCTCCATTATATTCGATGACCTAAACGGTCAAAGATGGGACATTGCGGTTTTCACCACTGAATTCAGCAGCTCATTTTACATAAAATAGGTCCTATAAGTCTACTCTCAAAAGTTGATAAAGGTACAAACGAATAAAATGGTTATATATCACATTTTCAAATATCTATTATTCTCCATTTTATTCGATCTCCTAAACAGTTAGATATAGGACATTGCGGTTTTCACCAGTGGATTCAGCACCTCATTTTACATAAAATAAGTCCTATAAGTAGACTTTCAAGAGTTGATAAAGGTACAAACAAATAAAATGTTTATATATCACATTTTTAAATATCTATTATTCTCCATTTTACTCGATCTCCTAAACGGTTAAAGATAAGACTCGTTGGTTTTCACCAGTGGATTCAGCAGCTCATTTTACATAAAGTAAGTCCTATAAGTCTACTCTAAAGAGTTGATAATGGTTCAAACGAATAAAATGTTTATATATCACATATTTAAATATCTATTATTGTCCATTTTACTCGATCTCCTAAAAAGTTAAAGAGGGCATTGCAGTTTTCACCAGTGGATTCAGCACTTTATTTTACATAAAATAAGTCCTATAAGTCTACTCTAAAGAGTTGATAATGGTTCAAACGAATAAAATGTTTATATATCACATTTTTAAATATTTATTATTCTCCATTTTACTCGATCTCCTAAACGGTTAAAGATAGGACATTGCGGTTTTCACCAGTGGATTAAGCACCTTGTTTTACATATAATAAGTTCTATAAGTATACTTTCAAGAGTTGATAAAGGTACAAACGAATAAAATGTTTTTATATAACATTTTTAAAAATCTATTATTTTCCATTTTACACGATCTCCTAAACGGTTAAAGACAGGACATTGCGGTTTTCACCAGTGGATTCAGCACCTTATTTTACATTAAATAAATCTTCTAAGTTAACTCTCAAGAGTTGATAAAGATACAAACGAATAAAATGTTTATATATCACATTTTTAAATATCTATTATTCTCCATTTTACTCGATCTCCTAAACGGATAAAGGTAGGACATTGCGGTTTTCACTAGTGGATTCAACACCTCATTTTACATAAAATAAGTCCTATAAGTCTACCCTCAAGAGTTGATAAAGGTACAAACAAATAAAATGTTTATATATCACATTTTTAAATATCTATTATTCTCCATTTTACTCGATCACTAAAACGGTTAAAGATAGGACATTTCGGTTTTCACCATTGGATTCAGCACCTCATTTTACATAATATAAGTCCTATAAGTCTACTCTAAAGAGTTGATAAAGGTACAAACGAATATAATGTTTATATATCACATTTTTAAATATTTATTATTCTCCATTTTACTCGATCACCAAAACAGTTAAAGATAAGACATTGCGGTTTTCACCATTGGATTCAGCACCTCATTTTACATAAAATAAGTCCTATAAGTCTACCCTCAAGAGTTGATAAAGGTACAAACAAATAAAATGTTTATATATCACATATTTAAATATCTATTATTCTCCATTTTACTCGATCTCCTAAACGGTTAAAGGTAGGACATTGCGGGTTTCTACAGTGGATTCTGCACCTCATTTTACATAAAATAAGTCCTATAAGTCTACTCTCAAGAGTTGATAAAGGTACAAACGAATATAATGTTTATATAACACATATTTAAATATTTATTATTCTCCATTTTACTCGATCACCAAAACAGTTAAAGATAGGACATTGCGGTTTTCACCATTGGATTCAGCACCTTATTTTACATAAAATAAGTCCTATAAGTCTACTCTCAAGAGTTGATAAAGGTACAAACGCGTAAAATGTTTATATACCACATTTTTAAATATTTATTATTCTCCATTTTACTCGATCTCCTAAACGGTTAAAGATAGGACATTGCGGTTTTCACCAGTGGATTCAGCACCTCATTTTACATAAAATAAGTCTTATAAGTCTACTCTCAAGAGTTGATAAAGGTACAAACGGATAAAATGTCTATATATCACATTTTTAAATATCTATTATTCTCCATTTTACTCGATCCCCTAAACGGTTAAAGATAGGACATTGCGGTTTTCACCAGTGGATTCAGCACCTCATTTTACATAAAATAAGTCCTATAAGTCTACTCTCAAGAGTTGATAAAGGTACAAACGAATAAAATGTCTATATATCACATTTTTAAATATCTATTATTCTCCATTTTACTCGATTTCCTAAACGGTTAAAGATAGGACATCGCGGTTTTCACCAGTGAATTTAGCACCTCATTTTACATAAATTAGGTCCTATAAGTCTACTCTCATGAGTTGATAAAGGTACAAACGAATAAAATGTTTATATATCACATTTTTAAATATCTATTATTCTCCATTTTACTCGATCTCCTAAACGGATAAAGGTAGGACATTGCGGTTTTCACCAGTGGATTCAGCACTTTATTTTACATAAAATAATTCCTATAAATCTACTCTAAAGAGTTGATAAAAGTACAAACGAATAAAATGTTTATGTATCACATTTTTAAATATCTATTATTCTCCATTTTACTCGATCTCCTAAACGGTTTAAACGGTTAAAGGTAGGACATTGCGGGTTTCACCAGTGGATTCTGCACCTCATTTTACATAAAATAAGTCCTATAAGTCTACTCTCAAGAGTTGATAAAGGTACAAACGAATATAATGTTTATATATCACATTTTTAAATATTTATTATTTTTCATTTTACTCGATCTCCTAAACAGTTAAAGATAGGACATTGCGGTTTTCACCAGTGGATTCAGCACCTCATTTTACATAAATTTAGTCCTATAAGTCTACTCTAAAGAGTTGATAAAGGTACAAACGAATAAAATTGTTATATATCACATTTTTAAATATCTATTATTCTCCATTTTACCCGATCTCCTAAACGGATAAAGGTAGGACATTGCGGTTTTCACTAGTGGATTCAGCACCTCATTTTACATAAAATAAGTCCTATAAGTCTACCCTCAAAAGTTGATAAAGGTACAAACAAATAAAATGTTTATATATCACATTTTTAAATATCTATTATTCTCCATTTTACTCGATCACTATAACGGTTAAAGATAGGACATTTCGGTTTTCACCATTGGATTCAGCACCTCATTTTACATATTATAAGTCCTATAAGTCAACTCTAAAGAGTTGATAAAGGTACAATCGAATAAAATGTTTATATATCACATTTTTAAATATCTATTATTCTCCATTTTACTCGATCCCCTAAACGGTTAAAGATAGGACATTGCGGTTTTCACCAGTGGATTCAGCACCTCATTTTACATAAAATAAGTCCTATAAGTCTACTCTCAAGAGTTGATAAAGGTACAAACGAATAAAATGTCTATATATCACATTTTTAAATATCTATTATTCTCCATTTTACTCGATTTCCTAAACGGTTAAAGATAGGACATCGCGGTTTTCACCAGTGAATTTAGCACCTCATTTTACATAAATTAGGTCCTATAAGTCTACTCTCATGAGTTGATAAAGGTACAAACGAATAAAATGTTTATATATCACATTTTTAAATATCTATTATTCTCCATTTTACTCGATCTCCTAAACGGATAAAGGTAGGACATTGCGGTTTTCACCAGTGGATTCAGCACTTTATTTTACATAAAATAATTCCTATAAGTCTACTCTAAAGAGTTGATAAAAGTACAAACGAATAAAATGTTTATGTATCACATTTTTAAATATCTATTATTCTCCATTTTACTCGATCTCCTAAACGGTTAAAGGTAGGACATTGCGGGTTTCACCAGTGGATTCTGCACCTCATTTTACATAAAATAAGTCCTATAAGTCTACTCTCAAGAGTTGATAAAGGTACAAACGAATATAATGTTTATATATCACATTTTTAAATATTTATTATTTTTCATTTTACTCGATCTCCTAAACAGTTAAAGATAGGACATTGCGGTTTTCACCAGTGGATTCAGCACCTCATTTTACATAAATTTAGTCCTATAAGTCTACTCTAAAGAGTTGATAAAGGTACAAACGAATAAAATTGTTATATATCACATTTTTAAATATCTATTATTCTCCATTTTACCCGATCTCCTAAACGGATAAAGGTAGGACATTGCGGTTTTCACTAGTGGATTCAGCACCTCATTTTACATAAAATAAGTCCTATAAGTCTACCCTCAAAAGTTGATAAAGGTACAAACAAATAAAATGTTTATATATCACATTTTTAAATATCTATTATTCTCCATTTTACTCGATCACTATAACGGTTAAAGATAGGACATTTCGGTTTTCACCATTGGATTCAGCACCTCATTTTACATATTATAAGTCCTATAAGTCAACTCTAAAGAGTTGATAAAGGTACAATCGAATAAAATGTTTATATATCACATATTTAAATATCTATTATTCTCCATTTTACTCGATCTCCTAAACGGTTAAAGGTAGGACATTGCGGGTTTCACCAGTGGATTCTGCACCTCATTTTACATAAAATAAGTCCTATAAGTCTACTCTCAAGAGTTGATAAAGGTACAAACGAATATAATGTTTATATATCACATTTTTAAATATTTATTATTTTCCATTTTACTCGATCACCAAAACAGTTAAAGATAGGACATTGCGGTTTTCACCATTGGATTCAGCACCTCATTTTACATAAAATAAGTCTTATAAGTCTACTCTCAAGAGTTGATAAAGGTACAAACGCGTAAAATGTTTATATACCACATTTTTAAATATTTATTATTCTCCATTTTACTCGATCTCCTAAACGGTTAAAGATAGGACATTGCGGTTTTCATCAGTGGATTCAGCACCTTATTTTACATTAAATAATTCCTATAAGTCTACTCTAAAGAGTTGATAAAAGTACAAACGAATAAAATGTTTATATATCACATTTTTAAATATCTATTATTCTCCATTTTACTCGCTCTCCTAAACGGTTAAAGATAGGACATTGCGGTTTTCAAAAGTGAATTAAGCACCTTATTTTACATTAAATAAATCTTCCAAGTTAACTCTCAATAGTTGATAAAGGTACAAACGAATAAAATGTTTATATATCACATTTTTAAATATCTATTATTCTCCATTTTACTCGCTCTCCTAAACGGTTAAAGATAGGACATTGCGGTTTTCACCAGTGAATTAAGCACCTTATTTTACATTAAATAAATCTTCCAAGTTAACTCTCAATAGTTGATAAAGGTACAAACGAATAAAATGTTTATATATCACATTTTTAAATATCAATTATTCTCCATTTAACTCGATTTCCTAAACGGTTAAAGATAGGACATCGCGGTTTTCACCAGTGAATTTAGCACCTCATGTTACATAAATTAGGTCCTATAAGTCTACTCTCATGTGTTGATAAAGGTACAAACGAATAAAATATTTATATATCACATTTTTAAATATCTATTATTCTCCATTTTACTCGATCTCCTAAACGGTTAATGATAGGACATTGCGGGTTTCACCAGTGGATTCTGCACCTCATTTTACAAAAAATAAGTCCTATAAGTCTACTCTCAAAAGTTGATAAAGGTACAAACGAATAAAAGGTTTATATATCACATTTTTAAATATCTATTATTCTCCATTTTACTCGATGTCCTAAACGGTTAAAGATAGGACATTGCGGTTTTCACCAGTGGATTCAGCACCTCATTTTACATAAATTTAGTCCTATAAGTCTACTCTAAAGAGTTGATAAAGGTACAAACGAATAAAATGTTTATATATCACATTTTTAAATATCTATTATTCTCCATTTTACTCGATCTCCTAAACGGATAAAGGTAGGACATTGCGGTTTTCACTAGTGGATTCAGCACCTCATTTTACATAAAATAAGTCCTATAAGTCTACACTAAAGAGTTGATAAAAGTACAAACGAATAAAATATTTATATATCACATTTTTAAATATCTATTATTCTCCATTTTACTCGATCTCCTAAACGGTTAATGATAGGACATTGCGGGTTTCACCAGTGGATTCAGCACCTCATTTTACATAAATTTAGTCCTATAAGTCTACTCTAAAGAGTTGATAAAGGTACAAACGAATAAAATGGTTATATATCACATTTTTAAATATATATTATTCTCCATTTTACTCTTTCTCTTAAACGGTTAAAGATAGGACATTGCGGTTTTGACCAGAGGATTCAGCACCTCATTTTACATAAATTTAGTCCTATAAGTCTACTCTAAAGAGTTGATAAAGGTACAAACGAATAAAATGTTTATATATCACATTTTTAAATATCTATTATTCTCCATTTTACTCGATCTCCTAAACGGATAAAGGTCTGACATTGCGGTTTTCACTAGTGGATTCAGCACCCCATTTTACATGAAATAAGTCCTATAAGTCTACTCTCAAAAGTTGGTAAAGGTACAAACGAATAAAGTGTTTATATATCACATTTTTAAATATCTATTATTTTTCACTTTACTCGATCTGCTAAACAGTTAAAGATAGGGCATTGCAGTTTTCACCAGTGGATTCAGCACTTTATTTTACATAAAATAAGTCCTATAAGTCTACTCTAAAGAGTTGATAATGGTTCAAACGAATAAAATGTTTATATATCACATTTTTATATATCTATTATTCTCCATTTTACTCGATCTCCTAATCGGTTAAAGGTAGGACATTGCGGTTTTCACCAGTGGATTCTGCACATCTATTTACATAAAATAAGTCCTATAAGTCTACTCTCAAGAGTTGATAAAAGTACAAACGAATATAATGTTTATATATCACATTTTTAAATATCTATTATTCTCAATTTTACTCGATCTCCTAAACGGTCGAAGATAGGACATTTCGGTTTTCACCAGTGGATTCAACACCTCATTTAAATAAAATAAGTCCTATAAGTCTACTCTCAAAAGTTGATAAAGGTACAAACAAATAAAATGTTTATATATCATATTATTAAATATCTATTATTCTCCATTTTACTCGATCTCCTAAACGGTTGAAGATAGGACATTTCGGTTTTCACCAGTGGATTTAGCACCTCATTTTACATAAAATAAGTCTTATAAGTCTACTCTCAAAAGTTGATAAAGGTACAAACGCGTAAAATGTTTATATACCACATTTTTAAATATTTATTATTTTCCATTTTACTCGATCACCAAAACAGTTAAAGATAGGACATTGCGGTTTTCACCATTGGATTCAGCACCTCATTTTACATAAAATAAGTCTTATAAGTCTACTCTCAAGAGTTGATAAAGGTACAAACGCGTAAAATGTTTATATACCACATTTTTAAATATTTATTATTCTCCATTTTACTCAATCTCCTAAACGGTTAAAGATAGGACATTGCGGTTTTCATCAGTGGATTCAGCACCTTATTTTACATTAAATAATTCCTATAAGTCTACTCTAAAGAGTTGATAAAAGTACAAACGAATAAAATGTTTATATATCACATTTTTAAATATCTATTATTCTCCATTTTACTCGCTCTCCTAAACGGTTAAAGATAGGACATTGCGGTTTTCACCAGTGAATTAAGCACCTTATTTTACATTAAATAAATCTTCCAAGTTAACTCTCAATAGTTGATAAAGGTACAAACGAATAAAATGTTTATATATCACATTTTTAAATATCAATTATTCTCCATTTTACTCGATTTCCTAAACGGTTAAAGATAGGACATCGCGGTTTTCACCAGTGAATTTAGCACCTCATGTTACATAAATTAGGTCCTATAAGTCTACTCTCATGTGTTGATAAAGGTACCAACGAATAAAATGTTTATATATCACATTTTTAAATATCTATTATTCTCCATTTTACTCGATCTCCTAAACGGTTAAAGATAGGACATTGCGGGTTTCACCAGTGGATTCTGCACCTCATTTTACATAAAATAAGTCCTATAAGTCTACTCTAAAGAGTTGATAAAGGTACAAACGAATAAAATGGTTATATATCACATTTTTAAATATCTATTATTCTCCATTTTACTCGATGTCCTAAACGGTTAAAGATAAGACATTGCGGTTTTCACCAGTGGATTCAGCACCTCATTTTACATAAATTTAGTCCTATAAGTCTACTCTAAAGAGTTGATAAAGGAACAAACGAATAAAATGTTTATATATCACATTTTTAAATATCTATTATTCTCCATTTTACTCGATCTCCTAACCGGTTAAAGATAGGACATTGCGGTTTTCACCAGTGGATTCAGCACCTCATTTTACATAAAATAAGTCTTATAAGTCTACTCTAAAGAGTTGATAAAGGTACAAACGAAAAAAATGTTAATATATCACCTTTGTAAATATCTAATATTCTCCATTTTACTCGATCTCCTAAACAGTTAAAGATAGGACATTGCGGTTTTCACCAAAGGATTCCGCACCTCATTTTACATAAAATAAGTCTTATAAGTCTACTCTAAAGAGTTGATAAAAATACAAACGAAAAAAATGTTAATATATCACATTTTTAAATATCTATTATTCTCCATTTTACTCTATCTCCTAAACGGTTAAAGATAGGACATTGCGGTTTTCACCAGTGGATTCAGCACCTCATTTTACATAAAATAAGTCTTATAAGTCTACTCTAAAGAGTTGATAAAGGTACAAACGAAAAAAATGTTAATATATCACATTTTTAAATATCTATTATTCACCATTTTACTCGATCTCCTAACCGGTTAAAGATAGGACATTGCGGTTTTCATTAAAGGATTCAGCACCTCATTTTACATAAAATAAGTCTTATAAGTCTACTCTAAAGAGTTGATAAAGGTACAAACGAATAAAATGGTTATATATCACATTTTTAAATATCTATTATTCTCCATTTTACTCGATGTCCTAAACGGTTAAAGATAGGAGATTGCGGTTGTCACCAGTGGATTCAGCACCTCATTTTACATAAATTTAGTCCTATAAGTCTACTCTAAAGAGTTGATAAAGGTACAAACGAATAAAATGTTTATATATCACATTTTTAAATATCTATTATTCTCCATTTTACTCGATCTCCTAAACGGATAAAGGTAGGACATTGCGGTTTTCACTAGTGGATTCAGCACCTCATTTTACATAAAATAAGTCCTATTAGTCTACTCAAAAGAGTTGATAAAAGTACAAACGAATAAAATGTTTATATATCACATTTTTAAATATCTATTATTCTCCATTTTACTCGATGTCCTAAACGGTTAAAGATAGGACATTGCGGTTTTCACCAGTGGATTCAGCACCTCATTTTAAATAAAATAAGTCCTATAAGTCTACTCTCAAGAGTTGATAAAGGTACAATCGAATAAAATGTTTATATATCACATTTTTAAATATCTATTATTCTCCATTTTACTCGATCACCAAAACGGTTAAAGATAGGACATTGCGGTTTTCACCAGTGGATTCAGCAACTCATTTTACATAAAATAAGTCTTATAAGTCTACTCTCAAAAGTTGATAAAGGTACAAACGAATAAAAGGTTTATATATCACATTTTTAAATATCTATTATTCTCCATTTTACTCGATGTCCTAAACGGTTAAAGATAGGACATTGCGGTTTTCACCAGTGGATTCAGCAACTCATTTTACATAAAATAAGTCTTATAAGTCTACTCTAAAGAGTTGATAAAGGTACAAACGAAAAAAATGTTAATATATCACATTTGTAAATATCTAATATTCTCCATTTTACTCGATCTCCTAAACAGTTAAAGATAGGACATTGCGGTTTTCACCAAAGGATTCCGCACCTCATTTTACATAAAATAAGTCTTATAAGTCTACTCTAAAGAGTTGATAAAGGTACAAACGAAAAAAATGTTAATATATCACCTTTGTAAATATCTAATATTCTCCATTTTACTCGATCTCCTAAACAGTTAAAGATAGGACATTGCGGTTTTCACCAAAGGATTCCGCACCTCATTTTACATAAAATAAGTCTTATAAGTCTACTCTAAAGAGTTGATAAAAATACAAACGAAAAAAATGTTAATATATCACATTTTTAAATATCTATTATTCTCCATTTTACTCTATCTCCTAAACGGTTAAAGATAGGACATTGCGGTTTTCACCAGTGGATTCAGCACCTCATTTTACATAAAATAAGTCTTATAAGTCTACTCTAAAGAGTTGATAAAGGTACAAACGAAAAAAATGTTAATATATCACATTTTTAAATATCTATTATTCTCCATTTTACTCGATCTCCTAACCGGTTAAAGATAGGACATTGCGGTTTTCATTAAAGGATTCAGCACCTCATTTTACATAAAATAAGTCTTATAAGTCTACTCTAAAGAGTTGATAAAGGTACAAACGAATAAAATGGTTATATATCACATTTTTAAATATCTATTATTCTCCATTTTACTCGATGTCCTAAACGGTTAAAGATAGGACATTGCGGTTGTCACCAGTGGATTCAGCACCTCATTTTACATAAATTTAGTCCTATAAGTCTACTCTAAAGAGTTGATAAAGGTACAAACGAATAAAATGTTTATATATCACATTTTTAAATATCTATTATTCTCCATTTTACTCGATCTCCTAAACGGATAAAGGTAGGACATTGCGGTTTTCACTAGTGGATTCAGCACCTCATTTTACATAAAATAAGTCTTATAAGTCTACTCTAAAGAGTTGATAAAAATACAAACGAAAAAAATGTTAATATATCACATTTTTAAATATCTATTATTCTCCATTTTACTCTATCTCCTAAACGGTTAAAGATAGGACATTGCGGTTTTCACCAGTGGATTCAGCACCTCATTTTACATAAAATAAGTCTTATAAGTCTACTCTAAAGAGTTGATAAAGGTACAAACGAAAAAAATGTTAATATATCACATTTTTAAATATCTATTATTCTCCATTTTACTCGATCTCCTAACCGGTTAAAGATAGGACATTGCGGTTTTCATTAAAGGATTCAGCACCTCATTTTACATAAAATAAGTCTTATAAGTCTACTCTAAAGAGTTGATAAAGGTACAAACGAATAAAATGGTTATATATCACATTTTTAAATATCTATTATTCTCCATTTTACTCGATGTCCTAAACGGTTAAAGATAGGACATTGCGGTTGTCACCAGTGGATTCAGCACCTCATTTTACATAAATTTAGTCCTATAAGTCTACTCTAAAGAGTTGATAAAGGTACAAACGAATAAAATGTTTATATATCACATTTTTAAATATCTATTATTCTCCATTTTACTCGATCTCCTAAACGGATAAAGGTAGGACATTGCGGTTTTCACTAGTGGATTCAGCACCTCATTTTACATAAAATAAGTCCTATTAGTCTACTCTAAAGAGTTGATAAAAGTACAAACGAATAAAATGTTTATATATCACATTTTTAAATATCTATTATTCTCCATTTTACTCGATGTCCTAAACGGTTAAAGATAGGACATTGCGGTTTTCACCAGTGGATTCAGCACCTCATTTTAAATAAAATAAGTCCTATAAGTCTACTCTCAAGAGTTGATAAAGGTACAATCGAATAAAATGTTTATATATCACATTTTTAAATATCTATTATTCTCCATTTTACTCGATCACCAAAACGGTTAAAGATAGGACATTGCGGTCTTCACCAGTGGATTCAGCAACTCATTTTACATAAAATAAGTCTTATAAGTCTACTCTCAAAAGTTGATAAAGGTACAAACGAATAAAAGGTTTATATATCACATTTTTAAATATCTATTATTCTCCATTTTACTCGATGTCCTAAACGGTTAAAGATAGGACATTGCGGTTTTCACCAGTGGATTCAGCAACTCATTTTACATAAAATAAGTCTTATAAGTCTACTCTCAAAAGTTGATAAAGGTACAAACTAATAAAATGTTAATATATCACATTTTTAAATATCTATTATTCTCCATTTTACTCTATCTCCTAACCGGTTAAAGATAGGACATTGAGGTTTTCACCAAAGGATTCAGCACCTCATTTTACATAAAATAAGTCTTATAAGTCTACTCTAAAGAGTTGATAAAGGTACAAACGAAAAAAATGTTAATATATCACATTTTTAAATATCTATTATTCTCCATTTTACTCGATCTCCTAACCGGTTAAAGATAGGACATTGCAGTTTTCACCAAAGGATTCAGCACCTCATTTTACATAAAATAAGTCTTATAAGTCTACTCTAAAGAGTTGATAAAGGTACAAACGAAAAAAATGTTAATATATCACATTTTTAAATATCTATTATTATCCATTTTACTCTATCTCCTAAACGGTTAGAGATAGGACATTGCGGTTTAGACCAGTGGATTCAGCACCTCATTTTACATAAAATAAGTCTTATAAGTCTACTCTAAAGAGTTGATAAAGGTACCAACGAAAAAAATGTTAATATATCACATTTTTAAATATCTATTATTCTCCATTTTACTCGATGTCCTAAACGGTTAAAGATAGGACATTGCGGTTGTCACCAGTGGATTCAGCACCTCATTTTACATAAATTTAGTCCTATAAGTCTACTCTAAAGAGTTGATAAAGGTACAAACGAATAAAATGTTTATATATCACATTTTTAAATATCTATTATTCTCCATTTTACTCGATCTCCTAAACGGATAAAGGTAGAACATTGCGGTTTTCACTAGTGGATTCAGCACCTCATTTTACATAAAATAAGTCCTATAAGTCTACTCTAAAGAGTTGATAAAAGTACAAACGAATAAAATGTTAATATATCACATTTTTAAATATCTATTATTCTCCATTTTACTCGATGTCCTAAACGGTTAAAGATAGGACATTGCGGTTTTCACCAGTGGATTCAGCACCTCATTTTAAATAAAATAAGTCCTATAAGTCTACTCTCAAGAGTTGATAAAGGTACAATCGAATAAAATGTTTATATATCACATTTTTAAATATCTATTATTCTCCATTTTACTCGATCACCAAAACGGTTAAAGATAGGACATTGCGGTTTTCACCAGTGGATTCAGCAACTCATTTTACATAAAATAAGTCTTATAAGTCTACTCTCAAAAGTTGATAAAGGTACAAACGAATAAAAGGTTTATATATCACATTTTTAAATATCTATTATTCTCCATTTTACTCGATGTCCTAAACGGTTAAAGATAGGACATTGCGGTTTTCACCAGTGGATTCAGCAACTCATTTTACATAAAATAAGTCTTATAAGTCTACTCTCAAAAGTTGATAAAGGTACAAACTAATAAAATGTTAATATATCACATTTTTAAATATCTATTATTCTCCATTTTACTCTATCTCCTAACCGGTTAAAGATAGGACATTGCGGTTTTCACCAAAGGATTCAGCACCTCATTTTACATAAAATAAGTCTTATAAGTCTACTCTAAAGAGTTGATAAAGGTACAAACGAAAAAAATGTTAATATATCACATTTTTAAATATCTATTATTCTCCATTTTACTCGATCTCCTAACCGGTTAAAGATAGGACATTGCAGTTTTCACCAAAGGATTCAGCACCTCATTTTACATAAAATAAGTCTTATAAGTCTACTCTAAAGAGTTGATAAAGGTACAAACGAAAAAAATGTTAATATATCACATTTTTAAATATCTATTATTCTCCATTTTAGTCTATCTCCTAACCGGTTAAAGATAGGACATTGCGGTTTTCACCAAAGGATTCAGCACCTCATTTTACATAAAATAAGTCTTATAAGTCTACTCTAAAGTGTTGATAAAGGTACAAACGAAAAAAATGTTAATATATCACATTTTTAAATATCTATTATTCTCCATTTTACTCGATCTCCTAACCGGTTAAAGATAGGACATTGCGGTTTTCCCCAAAGGATTCAGCACCTCATTTTACATAAAATAAGTCTTATAAGTCTACTCTAAAGAGTTGATAAAGGTACAAACGAAAAAAATGTTAATATATCACATTTTTAAATATCTATTATTATCCATTTTACTCTATCTCCTAAACGGTTAGAGATAGGACATTGCGGTTTAGACCAGTGGATTCAGCACCTCATTTTACATAAAATAAGTCTTATAAGTCTACTCTAAAGAGTTGATAAAGGTACCAACGAAAAAAATGTTAATATATCACATTTTTAAATATCTATTATTCTCCATTTTACTCAATCTCCTAACCGGTTAAAGATAGGACATTGCAATTTTCACCAAAGGATTCAGCACCTCATTTTACATAAAATAAGTCTTATAAGTCTACTCTAAAGTGTTGATAAAGGTACAAACGAAAAAAATGTTAATATATCACATTTTTAAATATCTATTATTCTCCATTTTACTCGATCTCCTAACCGGTTAAAGATAGGACATTGCGGTTTTCCCCAAAGGATTCAGCACCTCATTTTACATAAAATAAGTCTTATAAGTCTACTCTAAAGAGTTGATAATGGTACAAACGAAAAAAATGTTAATATATCACATTTTTAAATATCTATTGTTCTCCATTTTACTCTATCTCCTAAACGGTTAAAGATAGGACATTGCGGATTTCACCAGTGGATTCAGCACCTCATTTTACATAAAATAAGTCTTATAAGTCTACTCTAAAGAGTTGATAAAGGTACAAACGAAAAAAATGTTAATATATCACATTTTTGAATATCTATTATTCTCCATTTCACTCGAACTCCTAACCCGTTAAAGATAGGACATTGCGGTTTTTACCAAAGGATTCAGCACCTTATTTTACATAAAATAAGTCTTATAAGTCTACTCTAAAGAGTTGATAAAGGTACAAACGAAAAAAATGTTAATATATCACATTTTTAAATATCTATTATTCTCCATTTTACTCTATCTCCTAAACGGTTAAAGATAGGACATTGCGGTTTTCACCAGTGGATTCAGCACCTCATTTTACATAAAATAAGTCTTATAAGTCTACTCTAAAGAGTTGATAAAGGTACAAACGAAAAAAATGTTAATATATCACATTTTTAAATATCTATTATTCTCCATTTTACTCTATCTCCTAAACGGTTAAAGATAGGACATTGCGGTTTAGACCAGTGGATTCAGCACCTCATTTTACATAAAATAAGTCTTATAAGTCTACTCTAAAGAGTTGATAAAGGTACCAACGAAAAAAATGTTAATATATCACATTTTTAAATATCTATTATTCTCCATTTTACTCAATCTCCTAACCGGTTAAAGATAGGACATTGCAATTTTCACCAAAGGATTCAGCACCTCATTTTACATAAAATAAGTCTTATAAGTCTACTCTAAAGAGTTGATAAAGGTACAAACGAAAAAAATGTTAATATATCACATTTTTAAATATCTATTATTCTCCATTTTACTCTATCTCCTAAACGGTTAAAGATAGGACATTGCGGTTTTCACCAGTGGATTCAGCACCTCATTTTACATAAAATAAGTCTTATAAGTCTACTCTAAAGAGTTGATAAAGGTACAAACGAAAAAACTGTTAATATATCACATTTTTAAATATCTATTATTCTCCATTTCACTCGATCTCCTAACCCGTTAAAGATAGGACATTGCGGTTTTCACCAAAGGATTCAGCACCTCATTTTACATAAAATAAGTCTTATAAGTCTACTCTAAAGAGTTGATAAAGGTACAAACGAAAAAAATGTTAATATATCACATTTTTAAATATCTATTATTCTCCATTTTACTCTATCTCCTAAACGGTTAAATATAGGACATTGCGGTTTTCACCAGTGGATTCAGCACCTCATTTTACATAAAATAAGTCTTATAAGTCTACTCTAAAGAGTTGATAAAGGTACAAACGAAAAAAATGTTAATATATCACATTTTTAAATATCTATTATTCTCCAATTTACTCGATCTCCTAACCGGTTAAAGATAGGACATTGCGGTTTTCACCACTGGATTCAGCACTTCATTTTACATAAAATAAGTCCTATAAGTCTACTCTCAAAAGTTGATAAAGGTACAAACGAATAAAATGTTTATATATCACATTTTTAAATATCTATTATTCTCCATTTTACTCGATCTCCTAAACGGTTAAAGGTAGGACAATGCGGTTTTCACCATTGGATTCAGCACCTCATTTTACATAAAATAAGTCCTATAAGTCTACTCTAAAGAGTTGATAAAGGTACAAACGAAAAAAATTTTTATATATCACATTTTTAAATACCTATTATTCTCCATTTTACTCGATCACCTAAACAGTTAAAGATAGGACATTGCGGTTTTCACCAGTGGATTCAGCACCTCATTTTACATAAAATAAGTCCTATAAGTCTACTCTAAAGAGTTGATAAAGGTACAAACGAAAAAAATGTTAATATATCACATTTTTAAATATCTATTATTCTCCATTTTACTCGATCTCCTAACTGGTTAAAGATAGGACATTGCGGTTTTCACCAGCGGATTCAGCACCTCATTTTACATAAAATAAGTCTTATAAGTCTACTCTAAAGAGTTGATAAAGGTACAAACGAAAAAAATGTTAATATATCACATTTTTAAATATCTATTATTCTCCATTTTACTCTATCTCCTAAACGGTTAAATATAGGACATTGCGGTTTTCACCAGTGGATTCAGCACCTCATTTTACATAAAATAAGTCTTATAAGTCTACTCTAAAGAGTTGATAAAGGTACACACGAAAAAAATGTTAATATATCACCTTTGTAAATATCTAATATTCTCCATTTTACTCGATCTCCTAAACAGTTAAAGATAGGACATTGCGGTTTTCACCAAAGGATTCAGCACCTCATTTTACATAAAATAAGTCTTATAAGTCTACTCTAAAGAGTTGATAAAAATACAAACGAAAAAAATGTTAATATATCACATTTTTAAATATCTATTATTCTCCATTTTACTCTATCTCCTAAACGGTTAAAGATAGGACATTGCGGTTTTCACCAGTGGATTCAGCACCTCATTTTACATAAAATAAGTCTTATAAGTCTACTCTAAAGAGTTGATAAAGGTACAAACGAAAAAAATGTTAATATATCACATTTTTAAATATCTATTATTCTCCATTTTACTCGATCTCCTAAACGGTTAAAGGTAGGACAATGCGGTTTTTACCATTGGATTCAGCACCTCATTTTACATAAAATAAGTCCTATAAGTCTACTCTAAAGAGTTGATAAAGGTACAAACGAAAAAAATTTTTATATATCACATTTATAAATACCTATTATTCTCCATTTTACTCGATCACCTAAACAGTTAAAGATAGGACATTGCGGTTTTCACCAGTGGATTCAGCACCTCATTTTACATAAAATAAGTCCTATAAGTCTACTCTAAAGAGTTGATAAAGGTACAAACGAAAAAAATGTTAATATATCACATTTTTAAATATCTATTATTCTACATTTTACTCGATCTCCTAACTGGTTAAAGATAGGACATTGCGGTTTTCACCAGCGGATTCAGCACCTCATTTTACATAAAATAAGTCTTATAAGTCTACTCTAAAGAGTTGATAAAGGTACAAACGAAAAAAATGTTAATATATCACATTTTTAAATATCTATTATTCTCCATTTTACTCTATCTCCTAAACGGTTAAATATAGGACATTGCGGTTTTCACCAGTGGATTCAGCACCTCATTTTACATAAAATAAGTCTTATAAGTCTACTCTAAAGAGTTGATAAAGGTACAAACGAAAAAAATGTTAATATATCACATTTTTAAATATCTATTATTCTCCATTTTACTCTATCTCCTAAACGGTTAAAGATAGGACATTGCGGTTTTCACCAGTGGATTCAGCACCTCATTTTACATAAAATAAGTCTTATAAGTCTACTCTAAAGAGTTGATAAAGGTACAAACGAAAAAAATGTTAATATATCACATTTTTGAATATCTATTATTCTCCATTTCACTCGATCTCCTAACCCGTTAAAGATAGGACATTGCGGTTTTCACCAAAGGATTCAGCACCTTATTTTACATAAAATAAGTCTTATAAGTCTACTCTAAAGAGTTGATAAAGGTACAAACGAAAAAAATGTTAATATATCACATTTTTAAATATCTATTATTCTCCATTTTACTCTATCTCCTAAACGGTTAAAGATAGGACATTGCGGTTTTCACCAGTGGATTCAGCACCTCATTTTACATAAAATAAGTCTTATAAGTCTACTCTAAAGAGTTGATAAAGGTACAAACGAAAAAAATGTTAATATATCACATTTTTAAATATCTATTATTCTCCATTTTACTCTATCTCCTAAACGGTTAAAGATAGGACATTGCGGTTTTCACCAAAGGATTCAGCACCTCATTTAACATAAAATAAGTCTTATAAGTCTACTCTAAAGAGTTGATAAAGGTACAAACGAAAAAAATGTTAATATATCACATTTTTAAATATCTATTATTATCCATTTTACTCTATCTCCTAAACGGTTAAAGATAGGACATTGCGGTTTAGACCAGTGGATTCAGCACCTCATTTTACATAAAATAAGTCTTATAAGTCTACTCTAAAGAGTTGATAAAGGTACCAACGAAAAAAATGTTAATATATCACATTTTTAAATATCTATTATTCTCCATTTTACTCAATCTCCAAACCGGTTAAAGATAGGACATTGCAATTTTCACCAAAGGATTCAGCACCTCATTTTACATAAAATAAGTCTTATAAGTCTACTCTGAAGAGTTGATAAAGGTACAAACGAAAAAAATGTTAATATATCACATTTTTAAATATCTATTATTCTCCATTTTACTCGATCTCCTAACCGGTTAAAGATAGGACATTGCGGTTTTCCCCAAAGGATTCAGCACCTCATTTTACATAAAATAAGTCCTATAAGTCTACTCTCAAAAGTTGATAAAGGTACAAACGAATAAAATGTTTATATATCACATTTTTAAATATCTATTATTCTCCATTTTACTCGATCTCCTAAACGGTTAAAGGTAGGACAATGCGGTTTTCACCATTGGATTCAGCACCTCATTTTACATAAAATAAGTCCTATAAGTCTACTCTAAAGAGTTGATAAAGGTACAAACGAAAAAAATTTTTATATATCACATTTTTAAATACCTATTATTCTCCATTTTACTCGATCACCTAAACAGTTAAAGATAGGACATTGCGGTTTTCACCAGTGGATTCAGCACCTCATTTTACATAAAATAAGTCCTATAAGTCTACTCTAAAGAGTTGATAAAGGTACAAACGAAAAAAATGTTAATATATCACATTTTTAAATATCTATTATTCTCCATTTTACTCGATCTCCTAACCGGTTAAAGATAGGACATTGCGGTTTTCACCAAAGGATTCAGCACCTCATTTTACATAAAATAAGTCTTATAAGTCTACTCTAAAGAGTTGATAAAGGTACAAACGAAAAAAATGTTAATATATCACATTTTTAAATATCTATTATTCTCCATTTTACTCTATCTCCTAAACGGTTAAAGATAGGACATTGCGGTTTTCACCAGTGGATTCAGCACCTCATTTTACATAAAATAAGTCTTATAAGTCTACTCTAAAGAGTTGATAAAGGTACAAACGAAAAAACTGTTAATATATCACATTTTTAAATATCTATTATTCTCCATTTCACTCGATCTCCTAACCCGTTAAAGATAGGACATTGCGGTTTTCACCAAAGGATTCAGCACCTCATTTTACATAAAATAAGTCTTATAAGTCTACTCTAAAGAGTTGATAAAGGTACAAACGAAAAAAATGTTAATATATCACATTTTTAAATATCTATTATTCTCCATTTTACTCTATCTCCTAAACGGTTAAATATAGGACATTGCGGTTTTCACCAGTGGATTCAGCACCTCATTTTACATAAAATAAGTCTTATAAGTCTACTCTAAAGAGTTGATAAAGGTACAAACGAAAAAAATGTTAATATATCACATTTTTAAATATCTATTATTCTCCAATTTACTCGATCTCCTAACCGGTTAAAGATAGGACATTGCGGTTTTCACCACTGGATTCAGCACTTCATTTTACATAAAATAAGTCCTATAAGTCTACTCTCAAAAGTTGATAAAGGTACAAACGAATAAAATGTTTATATATCACATTTTTAAATATCTATTATTCTCCATTTTACTCGATCTCCTAAACGGTTAAAGGTAGGACAATGCGGTTTTCACCATTGGATTCAGCACCTCATTTTACATAAAATAAGTCCTATAAGTCTACTCTAAAGAGTTGATAAAGGTACAAACGAAAAAAATTTTTATATATCACATTTTTAAATACCTATTATTCTCCATTTTACTCGATCACCTAAACAGTTAAAGATAGGACATTGCGGTTTTCACCAGTGGATTCAGCACCTCATTTTACATAAAATAAGTCCTATAAGTCTACTCTAAAGAGTTGATAAAGGTACAAACGAAAAAAATGTTAATATATCACATTTTTAAATATCTATTATTCTCCATTTTACTCGATCTCCTAACTGGTTAAAGATAGGACATTGCGGTTTTCACCAGCGGATTCAGCACCTCATTTTACATAAAATAAGTCTTATAAGTCTACTCTAAAGAGTTGATAAAGGTACAAACGAAAAAAATGTTAATATATCACATTTTTAAATATCTATTATTCTCCATTTTACTCTATCTCCTAAACGGTTAAATATAGGACATTGCGGTTTTCACCAGTGGATTCAGCACCTCATTTTACATAAAATAAGTCTTATAAGTCTACTCTAAAGAGTTGATAAAGGTACACACGAAAAAAATGTTAATATATCACCTTTGTAAATATCTAATATTCTCCATTTTACTCGATCTCCTAAACAGTTAAAGATAGGACATTGCGGTTTTCACCAAAGGATTCAGCACCTCATTTTACATAAAATAAGTCTTATAAGTCTACTCTAAAGAGTTGATAAAAATACAAACGAAAAAAATGTTAATATATCACATTTTTAAATATCTATTATTCTCCATTTTACTCTATCTCCTAAACGGTTAAAGATAGGACATTGCGGTTTTCACCAGTGGATTCAGCACCTCATTTTACATAAAATAAGTCTTATAAGTCTACTCTAAAGAGTTGATAAAGGTACAAACGAAAAAAATGTTAATATATCACATTTTTAAATATCTATTATTCTCCATTTTACTCGATCTCCTAAACGGTTAAAGGTAGGACAATGCGGTTTTCACCATTGGATTCAGCACCTCATTTTACATAAAATAAGTCCTATAAGTCTACTCTAAAGAGTTGATAAAGGTACAAACGAAAAAAATTTTTATATATCACATTTATAAATACCTATTATTCTCCATTTTACTCGATCACCTAAACAGTTAAAGATAGGACATTGCGGTTTTCACCAGTGGATTCAGCACCTCATTTTACATAAAATAAGTCCTATAAGTCTACTCTAAAGAGTTGATAAAGGTACAAACGAAAAAAATGTTAATATATCACATTTTTAAATATCTATTATTCTACATTTTACTCGATCTCCTAACTGGTTAAAGATAGGACATTGCGGTTTTCACCAGCGGATTCAGCACCTCATTTTACATAAAATAAGTCTTATAAGTCTACTCTAAAGAGTTGATAAAGGTACAAACGAAAAAAATGTTAATATATCACATTTTTAAATATCTATTATTCTCCATTTTACTCTATCTCCTAAACGGTTAAATATAGGACATTGCGGTTTTCACCAGTGGATTCAGCACCTCATTTTACATAAAATAAGTCTTATAAGTCTACTCTAAAGAGTTGATAAAGGTACAAACGAAAAAAATGTTAATATATCACATTTTTAAATATCTATTATTCTCCATTTTACTCTATCTCCTAAACGGTTAAAGATAGGACATTGCGGTTTTCACCAGTGGATTCAGCACCTCATTTTACATAAAATAAGTCTTATAAGTCTACTCTAAAGAGTTGATAAAGGTACAAACAAAAAAAATGTTAATATATCACATTTTTGAATATCTATTATTCTCCATTTCACTCGATCTCCTAACCCGTTAAAGATAGGACATTGCGGTTTTCACCAAAGGATTCAGCACCTTATTTTACATAAAATAAGTCTTATAAGTCTACTCTAAAGAGTTGATAAAGGTACAAACGAAAAAAATGTTAATATATCACATTTTTAAATATCTATTATTCTCCATTTTACTCTATCTCCTAAACGGTTAAAGATAGGACATTGCGGTTTTCACCAGTGGATTCAGCACCTCATTTTACATAAAATAAGTCTTATAAGTCTACTCTAAAGAGTTGATAAAGGTACAAACGAAAAAAATGTTAATATATCACATTTTTAAATATCTATTATTCTCCATTTTACTCTATCTCCTAAACGGTTAAAGATAGGACATTGCGGTTTTCACCAAAGGATTCAGCACCTCATTTAACATAAAATAAGTCTTATAAGTCTACTCTAAAGAGTTGATAAAGGTACAAACGAAAAAAATGTTAATATATCACATTTTTAAATATCTATTATTATCCATTTTACTCTATCTCCTAAACGGTTAAAGATAGGACATTGCGGTTTAGACCAGTGGATTCAGCACCTCATTTTACATAAAATAAGTCTTATAAGTCTACTCTAAAGAGTTGATAAAGGTACCAACGAAAAAAATGTTAATATATCACATTTTTAAATATCTATTATTCTCCATTTTACTCAATCTCCAAACCGGTTAAAGATAGGACATTGCAATTTTCACCAAAGGATTCAGCACCTCATTTTACATAAAATAAGTCTTATAAGTCTACTCTAAAGAGTTGATAAAGGTACAAACGAAAAAAATGTTAATATATCACATTTTTAAATATCTATTATTCTCCATTTTACTCGATCTCCTAACCGGTTAAAGATAGGACATTGCGGTTTTCCCCAAAGGATTCAGCACCTCATTTTACATAAAATAAGTCCTATAAGTCTACTCTCAAAAGTTGATAAAGGTACAAACGAATAAAATGTTTATATATCACATTTTTAAATATCTATTATTCTCCATTTTACTCGATCTCCTAAACGGTTAAAGGTAGGACAATGCGGTTTTCACCATTGGATTCAGCACCTCATTTTACATAAAATAAGTCCTATAAGTCTACTCTAAAGAGTTGATAAAGGTACAAACGAAAAAAATTTTTATATATCACATTTTTAAATACCTATTATTCTCCATTTTACTCGATCACCTAAACAGTTAAAGATAGGACATTGCGGTTTTCACCAGTGGATTCAGCACCTCATTTTACATAAAATAAGTCCTATAAGTCTACTCTAAAGAGTTGATAAAGGTACAAACGAAAAAAATGTTAATATATCACATTTTAAAATATCTATTATTCTCCATTTTACTCGATCTCCTAACTGGTTAAAGATAGGACATTGCGGTTTTCACCAGCGGATTCAGCACCTCATTTTACATAAAATAAGTCTTATAAGTCTACTCTAAAGAGTTGATAAAGGTACAAACGAAAAAAATGTTAATATATCACATTTTTAAATATCTATTATTCTCCATTTTACTCTATCTCCTAAACGGTTAAATATAGGACATTGCGGTTTTCACCAGTGGATTCAGCACCTCATTTTACATAAAATAAGTCTTATAAGTCTACTCTAAAGAGTTGATAAAGGTACAAACGAAAAAAATGTTAATATATCACATTTTTAAATATCTATTATTCTCCATTTTACTCGATCTCCTAACCGGTTAAAGATAGGCCATTGCGGTTTTCACCAGTGGATTCAGCACCTCATTTTACATAAAATAAGTCTTATAAGTCTACTCTAAAGAGTTGATAAAGGTACAAACGAAAAAAATGTTAATATATCACCTTTGTAAATATCTAATATTCTCCATTTTACTCGATCTCCTAAACAGTTAAAGATAGGACATTGCGGTTTTCACCAAAGGATTCAGCACCTCATTTTACATAAAATAAGTCTTATAAGTCTACTCTAAAGAGTTGATAAAAATACAAACGAAAAAAATGTTAATATATCACATTTTTAAATATCTATTATTCTCCATTTTACTCTATCTCCTAAACGGTTAAAGATAGGACATTGCGGTTTTCACCAGTGGATTCAGCACCTCATTTTACATAAAATAAGTCTTATAAGTCTACTCTAAAGGGTTGATAAAGGTACAAACGAAAAAAATGTTAATATATCACATTTTTAAATATCTATTATTCTCCATTTTACTCGATCACCTAAACAGTTAAAGATAGGACATTGCGGTTTTCACCAGTGGATTCAGCACCTCATTTTACATAAAATAAGTCCTATAAGTCTACTCTAAAGAGTTGATAAAGGTACAAACGAAAAAAATGTTAATATATCACATTTTTAAATATCTATTATTCTCCATTTTACTCGATCTCCTAACCGGTTAAAGATAGGACATTGCGGCTTTCACCAGTGGATTCAGCACCTCATTTTACATAAAATAAGTCTTATAAGTCTACTCTAAAGAGTTGATAAAGGTACAAACGAAAAAAATGTTAATATATCACCTTTGTAAATATCTAATATTCTCCATTTTACTCCATCTCCTAAACAGTTAAAGATAGGACATTGCGGTTTTCACCAAAGGATTCAGCACCTCATTTTACATAAAATAAGTCTTATAAGTCTACTCTAAAGAGTTGATAAAAATACAAACGAAAAAAATGTTAATATATCACATTTTTAAATATCTATTATTCTCCATTTTACTCTATCTCCTAAACGGTTAAAGATAGGACATTGCGGTTTTCACCAGTGGATTCAGCACCTCATTTTACATAAAATAAGTCTTATAAGTCTACTCTAAAGAGTTGATAAAGGTACAAACGAAAAAAATGTTAATATATCACATTTTTAAATATCTATTATTCTCCATTTTACTCGATCTCCTAACCGGTTAAAGATAGGACATTGCGGTTTTCACCAAAGGATTCAGCACCTCATTTTACATAAAATAAGTCTTATAAGTCTACTCTAAAGAGTTGATAAAGGTACAAACGAAAAAAATGTTAATATATCACATTTTTAAATATCTATTATTCTCCATTTTACTCTATCTCCTAACCGGTTAAAGATAGGACATTGCGGTTTTCACCAAAGGATTCAGCACCTCATTTTACATAAAATAAGTCTTATAAGTCTACTCTAAAGAGTTGATAAAGGTACAAACGAAAAAAATGTTAATATATCACATTTTTAAATATCTATTATTCTCCATTTTACTCTATCTCCTAAACGATTAAAGATAGGACATTGCAGTTTTTAACCAGTGGATTCAGCACCTCATTTTACATAAAATAAGTCTTATAAGTCTACTCTAAAGAGTTGATAAAGGTACAGACGAAAAAAATGTTAATATATCACATTTTTAAATATCTATTATTCTCCATTTTACTCTATCTCCTAAACGGTTAAAGATAGGACATTGCGGTTTTCACCAGTGGATTCAGCACCTCATTTTACATAAAATAAGTCTTATAAGTCTACTCTAAAGAGTTGATAAAGGTACAGACGAAAAAAATGTTAATATATCACATTTTTAAATATCTATTATTCTCCATTTTACTCTATCTCCTAAACGGTTAAAGATAGGACATTGCGGTTTTCACCAGTGGATTCAGCACCTCATTTTACATAAAATAAGTCTTATAAGTCTACTCTAAAGAGTTGATAAAGGTACAAACGAAAAAAATGTTAATATATCACATTTTTGAATATCTATTATTCTCCATTTCACTCGATCTAATAACCCGTTAAAGATAGGACATTGCGGTTTTCACCAAAGGATTCAGCACCTTATTTTACATAAAATAAGTCTTATAAGTCTACTCTAAAGAGTTGATAAAGGTACAAACGAAAAAAATGTTAATATATCACATTTTTAAATATCTATTATTCTCCATTTTACTCGATCTCCTAAACGGTTAAAGATAGGACATTGCGGTTTTCACCAGTGGATTCAGCACCTCATTTTACATAAAATAAGTCTTATAAGTCTACTCTAAAGAGTTGATAAAGGTACAAACGAAAAAAATGTTAATATATCACATTTTTAAATATCTATTATTCTCCATTTTACTCGATCTCCTAACCGGTTAAAGATAGGACATTGCGGTTTTCCCCAAAGGATTCAGCACCTCATTTTACATAAAATAAGTCTTATAAGTCTACTCTAAAGAGTTGATAAAAGTACAAACGAAAAAAATGTTAATATATCACATTTTTAAATATCTATTATTCTCCATTTTACTCTATCTCCTAAACGGTTAAAGATAGGACATTGCGGTTTTCACCAGTGGATTCAGCACCTCATTTTACATAAATTAAGTCTTATAAGTCTACTCTAAAGAGTTGATAAAGGTACAAACGAAAAAACTGTTAATATATCACATTTTTAAATATCTATTATTATCCATTTCACTCGATCTCCTAACCCGTTAAAGATAGGACATTGCGGTTTTCACCAAAGGATTCAGCACCTCATTTTACATAAAATAAGTCTTATAAGTCTACTCTAAAGAGTTGATAAAGGTACAAACGAAAAAAATGTTAATATATCACATTTTTAAATATCTATTATTCTCCATTTTACTCTATCTCCTAAACGGTTAAATATAGGACATTGCGGTTTTCACCAGTGGATTCAGCACCTCATTTTACATAAAATAAGTCTTATAAGTCTACTCTAAAGAGTTGATAAAGGTACAAACGAAAAAAATGTTAATATATCACATTTTTAAATATCTATTATTCTCCATTTTACTCGATCTCCTAACCGGTTAAAGATAGGACATTGCGGTTTTCACCAAAGGATTCAGCACCTCATTTTACATAAAATAAGTCTTATAAGTCTACTCTAAAGAGTTGATAAAGGTACAAACGAAAAAAATGTTAATATATCACATTTTTAAATATCTATTATTCTCCATTTTACTCGATCTCCTAACCGGTTAAAGATAGGACATTGCGGTTTTCACCAAAGGATTCAGCACCTCATTTTACATAAAATAAGTCTTATAAGTCTACTCTAAAGAGTTGATAAAGGTACAAACGAAAAAAATGTTAATATATAACATTTTTAAATATCTATTATTCTCCATTTTACTCGATCTCCTAACCGGTTAAAGATAGGACATTGCGGTTTTCACCACTGGATTCAGCACCTCATTTTACATAAAATAAGTCCTATAAGTCTACTCTCAAAAGTTGATAAAGGTACAAACGAATAAAATGTTTATATATCACATTTTTAAATATCTATTATTCTCCATTTTACTCGATCTCCAAAACGGTTAAAGGTAGGACAATGCGGTTTTCACCATTGGATTCAGCACCTCATTTTACATAAAATAAGTCCTATAAGTCTACTCTAAAGAGTTGATAAAGGTACAAACGAAAAAAATTTTTATATATCACATTTTTAAATACCTATTATTCTCCATTTTACTCGATCACCTAAACAGTTAAAGATAGGACATTGCGGTTTTCACCAGTGGATTCAGCACCTCATTTTACATAAAATAAGTCCTATAAGTCTACTCTAAAGAGTTGATAAAGGTACAAACGAAAAAAATGTTAATATATCACATTTTTAAATATCTATTATTCTCCATTTTACTCGATCTCCTAACTGGTTAAAGATAGGACATTGCGGTTTTCACCAGCGGATTCAGCACCTCATTTTACATAAAATAAGTCTTATAAGTCTACTCTAAAGAGTTGATAAAGGTACAAACGAAAAAAATGTTAATATATCACATTTTTAAATATCTATTATTCTCCATTTTACTCGATCTCCTAACCGGTTAAAGATAGGACATTGCGGTTTTCACCAAAGGATTCAGCACCTCATTTTACATAAAATAAGTCTTATAAGTCTACTCTAAAGAGTTGATAAAGGTACAAACGAAAAAAATGTTAATATATCACATTTTTAAATATCTATTATTCTCCATTTTACTCGATCTCCTAACCGGTTAAAGATAGGACATTGCGTTTTTCACCAAAGGATTCAGCACCTCATTTTACATAAAATAAGTCTTATAAGTCTACTCTAAAGAGTTGATAAAGGTTCAAACGAAAAAAATGTTAATATATCACATTTTTAAATATCTATTATTCTCCATTTTACTCTATCTCCTAAACGATTAAAGATAGGACATTGCAGTTTTTAACCAGTGGATTCAGCACCTCATTTTACATAAAATAAGTCTTATAAGTCTACTCTAAAGAGTTGATAAAGGTACCAACGAAAAAAATGTTAATATATCACATTTTCAAATATCTATTATTCTCCATTTTACTCGATCTCCTAAATGGTTAAAGATAGGACATTGCAGTTTTCACCAGTGGATTCAGCACCTCATTTTACATAAAATAAGTATTATAAGTCTACTCTAAAGAGTTGATAAAGGTACAAACGAATTAAATGGTTATATATCACATTTTTAAATATCTATTTTTCTCCATTTTATTCGATGACCTAAACGGTCAAAGATAGGACATTGCGGTTTTCACCACTGAATTCAGCAGCTCATTTTACATAAAATAGGTCCTATAAGTCTACTCTCAAAAGTTGATAAAGGTACAAACGAATAAAATGGTTATATATCACATTTTTAAATATCTATTATTCTCCATTTTATTCGATGACCTAAACGGTCAAAGATAGGACATTGCGGTTTTCACCACTGAATTCAGCAGCTCATTTTACATAAAATAGGTCCTATAAGTCTACTCTCAAAAGTTGATAAAGGTACAAACGAATAAAATGGATATATATCACATTTTTAAATATCTATTATTCTTTATTTTATTCGATCTCCTAAACAGTTAAAGATAGGACATTGCGGTTTTCACCAGTGGATTCAGTACCTCATTTTACATACATTTAGTCCTATAAGTCTACTCAAAAGAGTTGATAAAGGTACAAACGAATAAAATATTTATATATCACATTTTTAAATATCTATTATTCTCCAATTTACTCGATCTCCTAAACGGTTAAAGATAGCACATTTCGGTTTTCACCAGTGGATTCAGCACATTATTTTACATAAAATAAGTCCTATAAGTCTACTCTAAAGAGTTGATAAAGGTACAAACGAATAAAATGGTTATATATCACATTTTTAAGTATCTATTTTTCTCCATTTTATTCGATGACCTAAACGGTCAAAGATAGGACATTGCGGTTTTCACCACTGAATTCAGCAGCTCATTTTACATAAAATAGGTCCTATAAGTCTACTCTCAAAAGTTGATAAAGGTACAAACGAATAAAATGTTTATATATCACAATTTTAAATATCTATTATTCTCCATTTTATTCGATCTCCTAAACAGTTGAAGATAGGACATTGCGGTTTTCACCAGTGGATTCAGTACCTCATTTTACATACATTTAGTCCTATAAGTCTACTCAAAAGAGTTGATAAAGGTACAAACGAATAAAATGTTTAGGTATCACATTTTTAAATATCTATTATTCTCCATTTTACTCGATCTCCTAAACGGTTAAAGATAGGACATAGCGGTTTTCACCAGTGGATTCAGCACCTCATTTTAAATAAAATAAGTCCTATAAGTCTACTCTCAAGAGTTGATAAAGGTACAAACGAATAAAATGTTTATATATCACATTTTTATATATCTATTATTCTCCAATTTACTCGATCTCCTAATCGGTTAAAGGTAGGACATTGCGGTTTTCACCAGTGGATTCGGCACCTCATTTTACATAAAATAAGTCCTATAAGTCTACTCTCAAAAGTTGGTAAAGGTACAAACGAATAAAATGTTTATATATCACATTTTTAAATATCTATTATTCTTCACTTTACTCGATCTGCTAAACAGTTAATGATAGGACATTGCGGTTTTCACCAGTGGATTCAGCACCTTATTTTACATAAAATAATTCCTATAAGTCTACTCTCAAGAGTTGATAAAAGTACAAACGAATAAAATGTTTATATATCACATATTTAAATATCTATTATTCTCCATTTTACACGATCTCCTAAAAAGTTAAAGATAGGACATTGCGGTTTTTAATAACGGATTAAGCACCTCGTTTTACATATATTAAGTCCTATAAGTCTACTTTCAAGAGTTCATAAAGGTACAAACGAATAAAATGTTTATATATCACATTTTCAAATATCTATTATTCTCCATTTTACTCGATCTCCTAAATGGTTAAAGATAGGACATTGCGTTTTTCACCAGTAAATTCAGCTCCTCATTTTACATAAAATAAGTCCTATAAGTCTACTCTCAGGTGTTGATAAAGGTACAAACTAATAAAAGGTTTATATAACACATTTTTAAATATCTATTATTCTCCATTTTACTCGATCTCCTAAATGGTTAAAGATAGGACATTGCGATTTTCATCAGTGGATTCAGCACCTCATTTTACATTAAATGAGTCCTATAAGTCTACTCTCAAGTGTTGATAAAGGTACAAACGAATAAAATGTATATATAACACATTTTTAAATATCTATTGTTTTCCATTTTACTCGATCTCCTAAACGGTTAAAGATAGGACAATGCGGTTTTTACCAGTGGATTCAGCACCTCATTCTACATTAAATAAGTCCTATAAGTCTACTCTCAAGTGTTGCTAAAGGTACAAACGAATAAAATGTTTATATATCACATTTTTAAATATCTATTATTCTCCATTTTACTCGATGTCCTAAATGGTTAAAGATAGGACATTGCGGTTTTCACCAGTGGGTTCAGCATCTCATTTTACATAAAATAAGTCTTAAAAGTCTACTCTAAAGAGTTGATAAAGGTACAAATGAATAAAATGTTTATATATGACATTTTTAAATATCTATTATTCTCCATTTTACTCGATCTCCTAAACGGTTAAGTATAGGACATTGCGGTTTTCACCAGTGGATTCTACACCTCATTTTACAAAAAATATGTCCTATAAGTCTACTCTAAAGAGTTGATAAAGATACAAACGAATAAAATGGTTATATATCACATTTTTAAGTATCTATTTTTCTCCATTTTATTCGATGACCTAAACGGTCAAAGATAGGACATTGCGGTTTTCACCACTGAATTCAGCAGCTCATTTTACATAAAATAGGTCCTATAAGTCTACTCTCAAAAGTTGATAAAGGTACAAACGAATAAAATGGTTATATATCACAATTTTAAATATCTATTATTCTCCATTTTATTCGATCTCCTAAACAGTTGAAGATAGGACATTGCGGTTTTCACCAGTGGATTCAGTACCTCATTTTACATACATTTAGTCCTATAAGTCTACTCAAAAGAGTTGATAAAGGTACAAACGAATAAAATGTATATATATCACATTTTTAAATATCTATTATTCTCCATTTTACTCGATCTCCTAAACGGTTAAAGATAGGACAAAGCGGTTTTCACCAGTGGATTCAGCACCTCATTTTAAATAAAATAAGTCCTATAAGTCTACTCTCAAGAGTTGATAAAGGTACAAACGAATAAAATGTTTATATATCACATTTTTATATATCTATTATTCTCCAATTTACTCGATCTCCTAATCGGTTAAAGGTAGGACATTGCGGTTTTCACCAGTGGATTCGGCACCTCATTTTACATAAAATAAGTCCTATAAGTCTACTCTCAAAAGTTGGTAAAGGTACAAACGAATAAAATGTTTATATATCACATTTTTAAATATCTATTATTCTTCACTTTACTCGATCTGCTAAACAGTTAATGATAGGACATTGCGGTTTTCACCAGTGGATTCAGCACCTTATTTTACATAAAATAATTCCTATAAGTCTACTCTCAAGAGTTGATAAAAGTACAAACGAATAAAATGTTTATATATCACATATTTAAATATCTATTATTCTCCATTTTACACGATCTCCTAAAAAGTTAAAGATAGGACATTGCGGTTTTTAATAACGGATTAAGCACCTCGTTTTACATATATTAAGTCCTATAAGTCTACTTTCAAGAGTTCATAAAGGTACAAACGAATAAAATGTTTATATATCACATTTTCAAATATCTATTATTCTCCATTTTACTCGATCTCCTAAATGGTTAAAGATAGGACATTGCGTTTTTCACCAGTAAATTCAGCTCCTCATTTTACATAAAATAAGTCCTATAAGTCTACTCTCAGGTGTTGATAAAGGTACAAACTAATAAAAGGTTTATATAACACATTTTTAAATATCTATTATTCTCCATTTTACTCGATCTCCTAAATGGTTAAAGATAGGACATTGCGATTTTCATCAGTGGATTCAGCACCTCATTTTACATTAAATGAGTCCTATAAGTCTACTCTCAAGTGTTGATAAAGGTACAAACGAATAAAATGTATATATAACACATTTTTAAATTTCTATTGTTTTCCATTTTACTCGATCTCCTAAACGGTTAAAGATAGGACAATGCGGTTTTTACCAGTGGATTCAGCACCTCATTCTACATTAAATAAGTCCTATAAGTCTACTCTCAAGTGTTGCTAAAGGTACAAACGAATAAAATGTTTATATATCACATTTTTAAATATCTATTATTCTCCATTTTACTCGATGTCCTAAACGGTTAAAGATAGGACATTGCGGTTTTCACCAGTGGATTCAGCATCTCATTTTACATAAAATAAGTCTTATAAGTCTACTCTAAAGAGTTGATAAAGGTACAAATGAATAAAATGTTTATATATGACATTTTTAAATATCTATTATTCTCCATTTTACTCGATCTCCTAAACGGTTAAGTATAGGACATTGCGGTTTTCACCAGTGGATTCTACACCTCATTTAACAAAAAATATGTCCTATAAGTCTACTCTAAAGAGTTGATAATGGTACAAACGAGTAAAATATTTATATATCACATTTTTAAATATCTATTATTCTCCATTTTACTCGATCTCCTAAACGGTTAAAGATAGGACATAGCGGTTTTCACCAGTGGATTCAGCACCTCATTTTAAATAAAATAGGTCCTATAAGTCTACTCTCAAAAGTTGATAAAGGTACAAACGAATAAAATGGTTATATATCACAATTTTAAATATCTATTATTCTCCATTTTATTCGATCTCCTAAACAGTTGAAGATAGGACATTGCGGTTTTCACCAGTGGATTCAGTACCTCATTTTACATACATTTAGTCCTATAAGTCTACTCAAAAGAGTTGATAAAGGTACAAACGAATAAAATGTTTATATATCACATTTTTAAATATCTATTATTCTCCATTTTACTCGATCTCCTAAACGGTTAAAGATAGGACATAGCGGTTTTCACCAGTGGATTCAGCACCTCATTTTAAATAAAATAAGTCCTATAAGTCTACTCTCAAGAGTTGATAAAGGTACAAACGAATAAAATGTTTATATATCACATTTTTATATATCTATTATTCTCCAATTTACTCGATCTCCTAATCGGTTAAAGGTAGGACATTGCGGTTTTCACCAGTGGATTCGGCACCTCATTTTACATAAAATAAGTCCTATAAGTCTACTCTCAAAAGTTGGTAAAGGTACAAACGAATAAAATGTTTATATATCACATTTTTAAATATCTATTATTCTTCACTTTACTCGATCTGCTAAACAGTTAATGATAGGACATTGCGGTTTTCACCAGTGGATTCAGCACCTTATTTTACATAAAATAATTCCTATAAGTCTACTCTCAAGAGTTGATAAAAGTACAAACGAATAAAATGTTTATATATCACATATTTAAATATCTATTATTCTCCATTTTACACGATCTCCTAAAAAGTTAAAGATAGGACATTGCGGTTTTTAATAACGGATTAAGCACCTCGTTTTACATATATTAAGTCCTATAAGTCTACTTTCAAGAGTTCATAAAGGTACAAACGAATAAAATGTTTATATATCACATTTTCAAATATCTATTATTCTCCATTTTACTCGATCTCCTAAATGGTTAAAGATAGGACATTGCGTTTTTCACCAGTAAATTCAGCTCCTCATTTTACATAAAATAAGTCCTATAAGTCTACTCTCAGGTGTTGATAAAGGTACAAACTAATAAAAGGTTTATATAACACATTTTTAAATATCTATTATTCTCCATTTTACTCGATCTCCTAAATGGTTAAAGATCGGACATTGCGATTTTCATCAGTGGATTCAGCACCTCATTTTACATTAAATGAGTCCTATAAGTCTACTCTCAAGTGTTGATAAAGGTACAAACGAATAAAATGTATATATAACACATTTTTAAATATCTATTGTTTTCCATTTTACTCGATCTCCTAAACGGTTAAAGATAGGACAATGCGGTTTTTACCAGTGGATTCAGCACCTCATTCTACATTAAATAAGTCCTATAAGTCTACTCTCAAGTGTTGCTAAAGGTACAAACGAATAAAATGTTTATATATCACATTTTTAAATATCTATTATTCTCCATTTTACTCGATGTCCTAAACGGTTAAAGATAGGACATTGCGGTTTTCACCAGTGGATTCAGCATCTCATTTTACATAAAATAAGTCTTATAAGTCTACTCTAAAGAGTTGATAAAGGTACAAATGAATAAAATGTTTATATATGACATTTTTAAATATCTATTATTCTCCATTTTACTCGATCTCCTAAACGGTTAAGTATAGGACATTGCGGTTTTCACCAGTGGATTCTACACCTCATTTTACAAAAAATATGTCCTATAAGTCTACTCTAAAGAGTTGATAATGGTACAAACGAGTAAAATATTTATATATCACATTTTTAAATATCTATTATTCTCCATTTTACTCGATCTCCTAAACGGTTAAAGATAGGACATAGCGGTTTTCACCAGTGGATTCAGCACCTCATTTTAAATAAAATAGGTCCTATAAGTCTACTCTCAAGAGTTGATAAAGGTACAAACGAATAAAATGTTTATATATCACATTTTTATATATCTATTATTTTCCAATTTACTCGATCTCCTAATCGGTTAAAGGTAGGACATTGCGGTTTTCACAAGTGGATTCAGCACCTCATTTTACATAAAATAAGTCCTATAAGTCTACTCTCAAAAGTTGGTAAAGGTACAAACGAATAAAATGTTTATATATCACATTTTTAAATATCTATTATTCTTCACTTTACTCGATCTGCTAAACAGTTAATGATAGGACATTGCGGTTTTCACCAGTGGATTCAGCACCTTATTTTACATAAAATAATTCCTATAAGTCTACTCTCAAGAGTTGATAAAAGTACAAACGAATAAAATGTTTATATATCACATATTTAAATATCTATTATTCTCCATTTTACACGATCTCCTAAAAAGTTAAAGATAGGACATTGCGGTTTTTAATAACGGATTAAGCACCTCGTTTTACATATATTAAGTCCTATAAGTCTACTTTCAAGAGTTCATAAAGGTACAAACGAATAAAATGTTTATATATCACATTTTCAAATATCTATTATTCTCCATTTTACTCGATCTCCTAAATGGTTAAAGATAGGAAATTGCAGTTTTCACCAGTGGATTCAGCACCTCATTTTACATAAAATAAGTCCTATAAGTCTACTCTAAAGAGTTGATAAAGGTACAAACGAATAAAATGGTTATATATCACATTTTTAAATATCTATTTTTCTCCATTTTATTCGATGACCTAAACGGTCAAAGATAGGACATTGCGGTTTTCACCACTGAATTCAGCAGCTCATTTTACATAAAATAGGTCCTATAAGTCTACTCTCAAAAGTTGATAAAGGTACAAACGAATAAAATGGTTATATATCACATTTTTAAATATCTATTATTCTCCATTTTATTCGATCTCCTAAACAGTTGAAGATAGGACATTGCGGTTTTCACCAGTGGATTCAGTACCTCATTTTACATACATTTAGTCCTATAAGTCTACTCAAAAGAGTTGATAAAGGTACAAACGAATAAAATGTTTATATATCACATTTTTAAATATCTATTATTCTCCATTTTACTCGATCTCCTAAACGGTTAAAGATAGGACATAGCGGTTTTCACCAGTGGATTCAGCACCTCATTTTAAATAAAATAAGTCCTATAAGTCTACTCTCAAGAGTTGATAAAGGTACAAACGAATAAAATGTTTATATATCACATTTTTATATATCTATTATTCTCCAATTTACTCGATCTCCTAATCGGTTAAAGGTAGGACATTGCGGTTTTCACCAGTGGATTCGGCACCTCATTTTACATAAAATAAGTCCTATAAGTCTACTCTCAAAAGTTGGTAAAGGTACAAACGAATAAAATGTTTATATATCACATTTTTAAATATCTATTATTCTTCACTTTACTCGATCTGCTAAACAGTTAATGATAGGACATTGCGGTTTTCACCAGTGGATTCAGCACCTCATTTTACATAAAATAAGTCTTATAAGTCTACTCTAAAGAGTTGATAAAGGTACAAACGGATAAAATGTTTATATATGACATTTTTAAATATCTATTACTCTCCATTTTACTCGATCTCATAAATGGTTAAAGATAGGACATTGCGTTTTTCACCAGTAAATTCAGCTCCTCATTTTACATAAAATTAGTCCTATAAGTCTACTCTCAAGAGTTGATAAAGGTACAAACGAATAAAATGTTTATATATCACATTTTTAAATATCTATTATTTTCCATTTCACTCGATGTCCTAAACGGTTAAAGATAGGACATTGCGGTTTTCACCAGTGGATTCAGCACCTCATTTTACATAAAATAAGTCTTATAAGTCTACTCTAAAGAGTTGATAAAGGTACAAACGGATAAAATGTTTATATATGACATTTTTAAATATCTATTACTCTCCATTTTACTCGATCTCATAAACGGTTAAAGATAGGACATTGCGGTTTTCACCATTGGATTCAGCACCACATTTTACATAAAATAAATCTTATAAGTCTACTCTAAAGAGTTGATAAAGATACAAACGAATAAAATGTTTATATATGACATTTTTAAATATCTATTATTCTCCATTTTACTCGATCTCATAAACGGTTAAAGATAGGACATTGCGGTTTTCACCAGTGGATTCAGCACCTTATTTTACATAAAATAAGTCCTATATGTCTACTCTAAAGAGTTGATAAAGGTACAAACGAATAAAATGTTTATATATGACATTTTTAAATATCTATTATTCTCCATTTTACTCGATCTCCTAAACGGTTAAAGATAGGACATTGCAGTTTTCACTACTAGATTCAGCAGCTCATTTTACATAAAATAGGTCCTATAAATCAACTCTCAAAAGTTGATAAAGGTACAAACGAATAAAATGGTTATATATCACATTTTTAAATATCTATTATTCTATATTTTACTCGATCTCCTAAACGGTTAAAGATAGGACATTGCGGTTTTCACCAGTGGATTCAGCACCTCATTTTACATAAAATAAGTCTTATAAGTCTACTCTAAAGAGTTGATAAAGGTACAAACGAATAAAATGTTTATATATGACATTTTTAAATATCTGTTATTCTCCATTTTACTCGATCTCCTAAACGGTTAAAGATAGGACATTGCGGTTTTCACCAGTGGATTCAGCACCTCATTTTACATAAAATAAATCTTATAAGTCAACTCTAAAGAGTTGATAAAGGTACAAACGAATAAAATGTTTATTTATGACATTTTTAAATATCTATTATTCTCCATTTTATTCGATGACCTAAACGGTCAAAGATAGGACATTGCGGTTTTCACTACTAGATTCAGCAGCTCATTTTACATAAAATAGGTCCTAAAAATCAACTCTCAAAAGTTGATGAAGGTACAAACGAATAAAATGGTTATATATCACATTTTTAAATATCTATTATTTTCCATTTTACTCGATGTCCTAAACGGTTAAAGATAGGACATTGCGGTTTTCACCAGTGGATTCAGCACCTCATTTTAAATAAAATAAGTCCTATAAGTCTACTCTCAAGAGTTGATAAAGGTACAAACGAATAAAATGTTTATATATCACATTTTTAAATATCTATTATTCTCCATTTTACTCGATGTCCTAAACGGTTAAAGATAGGACATTGCGGTTTTCACCAGTGGATTCAGCACCTCATTTTACATAAATTTAGTCCTATAAGTCTACTCTAAAGAGTTGATAAAGGTACTAACGAATAAAATGTTTATATATCACATTTTTAAATATCTATTATTCTCCATTTTATTCGATGACCTAAACGGTCAAAGATAGGACATTGCGGTTTTCACCACTGAATTCAGCAGCTCATTTTACATAAAATAGGTCCTATAAGTCTACTCTCAAAAGTTGATAAAGGTACAAACGAATAAAATGGTTATATATCACATTTTTAAATATCTATTATTCTCCATTTTATTCGATCTCCTAAACAGTTAAAGATAGGACATTGCGGTTTTCACCAGTGGATTCAGCACCTCATTTTACATAAAATAAGTCCTATAAGTAGACTTTCAAGAGTTGATAAAGGTACAAACAAATAAAATGTTTATGTATCACATTTTTAAATATCTATTATTCTCCATTTTACTCAATCTCCTAAACGGTTAATGATAAGACATGTTGGTTTTCACCAGTGGATTCAGCAGCTCATTTTACATAAAGTAAGTCCTATAAGTCTACTCTCAAAAGTTGATAAAGGTACAAACGAATAAATTGTTTATATATCACATTTTTAAATATCTATAATTCTCCATTTTACTCGATGTCCTAAACGGTTAAAGATAGGACATTGCGGTTTTCACCAGTGGATTCAGCACCTCATTTTAAATAAAATAAGTCCTATAAGTCTACTCTCAAGAGTTGATAAAGGTACAAACGAATAAAATGTTTATATATCACATTTTTAAATATCTATTATTCTCCATTTTACTCGATGTCCTAAACGGTTAAAGATAGGACATTGCGGTTTTCACCAGTGGATTCAGCACCTCATTTTACATAAATTTAGTCCTATAAGTCTACTCTAAAGAGTTGATAAAGGTACTAACGAATAAAATGTTTATATATCACATTTTTAAATATCTATTATTCTCCATTTTATTCGATGACCTAAACGGTCAAAGATAGGACATTGCGGTTTTCACCACTGAATTCAGCAGCTCATTTTACATAAAATAGGTCCTATAAGTCTACTCTCAAAAGTTGATAAAGGTACAAACGAATAAAATGGTTATATATCACATTTTTAAATATCTATTATTCTCCATTTTATTCGATCTCCTAAACAGTTAAAGATAGGACATTGCGGTTTTCACCAGTGGATTCAGCACCTCATTTTACATAAAATAAGTCCTATAAGTAGACTTTCAAGAGTTGATAAAGGTACAAACAAATAAAATGTTTATGTATCACATTTTTAAATATCTATTATTCTCCATTTTACTCAATCTCCTAAACGGTTAATGATAAGACATGTTGGTTTTCACCAGTGGATTCAGCAGCTCATTTTACATAAAGTAAGTCCTATAAGTCTACTCTCAAAAGTTGATAAAGGTACAAACGAATAAATTGTTTATATATCACATTTTTAAATATCTATAATTCTCCATTTTATTCGATGTCCTAAACGGTTAAAGATAGGACATTGCGGTTTTCACCAGTGGATTCAGCACCTCATTTTACATAAAATAAGTTCTATAAGTCAACTCTCAAAAGTTGATAAGGGTACTAACGAATAAAATGGTTATATATCACATTTTTAAATATCTATTATTCTCCATTTTATTCGATGACCTAAACGGTCAAAGATAGGACATTGCGGTTTTCACCACTGAATTCAGCAGCTCATTTAACATAAAATAGGTCCTATAAGTCTACTCTCAAAAGTTGATAAAGGTACAAACGAATAAAATGGTTATATATCACATTTTTAAATATCTATTATTCTCCATTTTATTCGATCTCCTAAACAGTTAAAGATAGGACATTGCGGTTTTCACTAGTGGATTCAGCAGCTCATTTTACATAAAGTAAGTCCTATAAGTCTACTCTCAAGGGTTGATAAAGGTACAAACGAATAAATTGTTTATATATCACATTTTTAAATATCTATAATTCTCCATTTTATTCGATCTCCTAAACGGTTAAAGATAGGACATTGCGGTTTTCACCAGTGGATTCAGCACCTCATTTTACATAAAATAAGTCCCATAAGTCGACTCTAAAGAGTTGATAAAGGTACAAACGAATAAAATGGTTAAATATCACATTCTTAAATATATATTATTCTAAATTTTACTCGATCTCCTAAACATTTAAAGATAAGACATTGCGGTTTTCACCAGTGGATTTAGCACCTCATTTTGCATAAAATAAGTACTATAAGTCTACTCTCAAAAGTTGATAAAGGTACAAACGAATAAAAGGTTTATATAACACATTTTTAAATATCTATTATTCTCCATTTTACTCGATCTCCTAAACGGTTAAAGATAGGACATTGCGGTTTTCACCAGTGGATTCAGCACCTCATTTTACATAAAATAAGTCTTATAAGTCTACTCTCAAAAGTTGATAAAGGTACAAACGAATAAAAGGTTTATATATCACATTTTTAAATATCTAATATTCTCCATTTTACTCGATGTCCTAAACGGTTAAAGATAGGACATTGCGGTTTTCACCAGTGGATTCAGCAGCTCATTTTACATAAAATAAGTCTTATAAGTCTACTCTAAAGAGTTGATAAAGGTACAAACGAAAAAAATGTTAATATATCACATTTTTAAATATCTATTATTCTCCATTATACTAGATCTCCTAAATGGTTTAAAATAGGACATTGCGGTTTTCATCAGTGGATTCAGCACCTCATTTTACATAAAATAAGTCCTATAAGTCTACTCTCAAGTGTTGATAAAGGTACAAACGAATAAAATGTTTATATATCACATTTTTAAATATCTAATTTTCTCCATTTTACTCGATGTCCTAAACGGCTAAAAATAGGACATTGCGGTTTTCACCAGTGGATTCAGCACCTCATTTTACATAAAATAAATCTTATAAGTCTACTCTAAACAGTTGATAAAGGTACAAACGAAAAAAATGTTAATATATCACATTTTTAAATATCTATTATTCTCCATTTTACTCGATCTCCTAAACGGTTAAAGATAGGACATTGCGGTTTTCACCAAAGGATTCAGCACCTCATTTTACATAAAATAAGTCTTATAAGTCTACTCTAAAGAGTTGATAAAGGTACAAACGAAAAAAATGTTAATATATCACATTTTTAAATATCTATTATTCTCCATTTTACTCTATCTCCTAAACGGTTAAAGATAGGACATTGCGGTTTTCACCAGTGGATTCAGCACCTCATTTTACATAAAATAAGTCTTATAAGTCTACTCTAAAGAGTTGATAAAGGTACAAACGAAAAAAATGTTAATATATCACATTTTTAAATATCTATTATTCTCCATTTTACTCGATCTCCTAACCGGTTAAAGATAGGACATTGCGGTTTTCACCAAAGGATTCAGCACCTCATTTTACATAAAATAAGTCTTATAAGTCTACTCTAAAGAGTTGATAAAGGTACAAACGAAAAAAATGTTAATATATCACATTTTTAAATATCTATTATTCTCCATTTTACTCTATCTCCTAAACGGTTAAATATAGGACATTGCGGTTTTCACCAGTGGATTCAGCACCTCATTTTACATAAAATAAGTCTTATAAGTCTACTCTAAAGAGTTGATAAAGGTACAAACGAAAAAAATGTTAATATATCACATTTTTAAATATCTATTATTCTCCATTTTACTCGATCTCCTAACCGGTTAAAGATAGGACATTGCGGTTTTCACCAGTGGATTCAGCACCTCATTTTACATAAAATAAGTCTTATAAGTCTACTCTAAAGAGTTGATAAAGGTACAAACGAAAAAAATGTTAATATATCACATTTTTAAATATCTATTATTCTCCATTTTACTCTATCTCCTAACCGGTTAAAGATAGGACATTGCGGTTTTCACCAGTGGATTCAGCACCTCATTTTACATAAAATAAGTCTTATAAGTCTACTCTCAAAAGTTGATAAAGGTACAAACGAATAAAAGGTTTATATATCACATTTTTAAATATCTAATATTCTCCATTTTACTCGATGTCCTAAACGGTTAAAGATAGGACATTGCGGTTTTCACCAGTGGATTCAGCACCTCATTTTACCTAAAATAATTCCTATAAGTCTACTCTAAAGTGTTGATAATGGTACAAACGAATAAAATGTTTATATATCACATTTTTAAATACCTATTATTCTCCATTTTACTCGATCTCCTAAACGGTTAAAGGTAGGACAATGCGGTTTTCACCATTGGATTCAGCACCTCATTTTACATAAAATAAGTCCTATAAGTCTACTCTAAAGAGTTGATAAAGGTACAAACGAAAAAAATGTTTATATATCACATTTTTAAATACCTATTATTCTCCATTTTACTCGATCACCTAAACAGTTAAAGATAGGACATTGCGGTTTTCACCAGTGGATTCAGCACCTCATTTTACATAAAATAAGTCCTATAAGTCTACTCTAAAGAGTTGATAAAGGTACAAACGAATAAAATGTTTATATATCACATTTTTAAATATCTATTATTCTCCATTTTACTCTTTCTCTTAAACGGTCAAAGATAGGACATTGCAGTTTTCACCAGTGGATTCAGCACTCATTTTACCTAATATAATTCCTATAAGTCTACTCTAAAGAGTTGATAAAGGTACAAACGAATAAAATGTTTATATATCACATTTTTAAATATCTAATATTTTCCATTTTACTCGATCTCCTAAACGGTTAAAGATAGGACATTGCGGTTTTCACCAGTGGATTCAGCACCTCATTTTACCTAAAATAATTCCTATAAGTCTACTCTAAAGTGTTGATAATGGTACAAACGAATAAAATGTTTATATATCACATTTTTAAATATCTATTATTCTCCATTTTACTCGATCTCCTTAACGGTTAAAGGTAGGACTTTGCGGTTTTCACCACTGGATTCAGCAGCTCATTTTACATAAAATAAGTCCTATAAGTCTACTCTCAAAAGTTGATAAAGGTACAAACGAATAAAATGGTTATATTTCACATTTTAAAATATCTATTATTCTCCATTTTACTCGATCTCCTTAACGGTTAAAGGTAGGACTTTGCGGTTTTCACCACTGGATTCAGCAGCTCATTTTACATAAAATAAGTCCTATAAGTCTACTCTCAAAAGTTGATAAAGGTTCAAACGAATAAAATGGTTATATTTCACATTTTAAAATATCTATTATTCTCCATTTTATTCGATCACCTAAACGGTCAAAGATAGGACATTGCGGTTTTCACCAGTGGATTCAGCACCTTATTTTACATAAAATAAGTCCTATAAGTCTACTCTAAAGAGTTGATAAAAGTACAAACGAATAAAATGTTTATATATCACATTTTTAAATATCTATTATTCTCCATTTTACTCGATGTTCTAAACGGTTGAAGATAGGACATTGCGGTTTTCACCAGTGGATTCAGCACCTCATTTTACATAAAATAAGTCTTCTAAGTCTACTCTCAAAAATTGAGAAAGGTACAAACGAATAAATGGTTTATATATCACATTTTTAAATATCTAATATTCTCCATTTTACTCGATGTCCTAAACGGTTAAAGATAGGACATTGCATTTTTCACCAGTGGATTCAGCACCTTATTTTACATAAAATAAGATTTATAAGTCTACTCTAAAGAGTTGATAAAGGTACAAACGAAAAAAATGTTAATAAATAACATTTTTAAATATCTATAATTCTCCATTTTACTCGATCCCCTAAACGGTTAAAGATAGGACATTGCTGTTTTCACCGGTGGATCCAGCACCTCATTTTACATAAAAAAAGTCCTATAAGTCTACTCTCAAAAGTTGATAAAGGTACAAACGAAAAAATGTTTAAATTTCACATTTTTAAATATCTATTATTCTCCATTTTACTCGCTTTCCTAAACGGTTAAATGTAGGACATTGCGGTTTTCACCAGTGGATTCTGCGCCTCATTTTACTTAAACTAAGTTCTATAAGTCTACTTTAAAGAGTTGATAAAGGTACAAACGAATAAAATGTTTATATATCACATTTTTAAATATCTATTATTATCCATTTTACTCTTTCCCTTAAACGGTTAAAGATAGGACATTGCGGTTTTCACCAGTGGATTCAGCACCTCATTTTACATAAAATAAGTCCTATAAGTCTACTCTAAAGGGATGATAATGGTACAAACGAAAAAAATGTTTAAATATCACATTTTTAAATACCTATTATTCTCCATTTTACTCGATCTCCTAACCGGTTAAAGATAGGACATTGCGGTTTTCACCACTGGATTCAGCACCTCATTTTACATAAAATAAGTCCTATGAGTCTACTCTAAATAGTTGATAAAGGTACAAACGAAAAAAATGTTAATATATCACATTTTTAAATATCTATTATTCTCCATTTTACTAACTACTTTAAGGTACAAACGAATAAAATGTTTATATATCACATTTTTAAATATCTATTATTCTCCATTTTACTCGATCTCCTAAACAGTTAAAGATAGGACATTGCGGTTTTCACCAAAGGATTCAGCACCTCATTTTACATAAAATAAGTCTTATAAGTCTACTCTAAAGAGTTGATAAAAATACAAACGAAAAAAATGTTAATATATCACATTTTTAAATATCTATTATTCTCCATTTTACTCAATCTCCTAACCGGTTAAAGATAAGACATTGCGGTTTTCACCACTGGATTCAGCACCTCATTTTACATAAAATATGTCCTATAAGTCTACTCTCAAAAGTTGATAAAGGTACAAACGAATAAAATGTTTATATATCACATTTTTAAATATCTATTATTCTCCATTTTACTCGATCTCCTAAACGGTTAAAGGTAGGACAATGCGATTTTCACCATTGGATTCAGCACCTCATTTTACATAAAATAAGTCCTATAAGTCTACTCTAAAGAGTTGATAAAGGTACAAACGAATAAAATGGTTATATATTACATTTTTAAATATATATTATTTTCCATTTTACTCGATGTTCTAAACGGTTGAAGATAGGACATTGCGGTTTTCACCAGTGGATTCAGCACCTCATTTTACATAAAATAAGTCTTCTAAGTCTACTCTCAAAAATTGAGAAAGGTACAAACGAATAAATGGTTTATATATCACATTTTTAAATATCTAATATTCTCCATTTTACTCGATGTCCTAAACGGTTAAAGATAGGACATTGCATTTTTCACCAGTGGATTCAGCACCTTATTTTACATAAAATAAGATTTATAAGTCTACTCTAAAGAGTTGATAAAGGTACAAACGAAAAAAATGTTAATAAATAACATTTTTAAATATCTATAATTCTCCATTTTACTCGATCCCCTAAACGGTTAAAGATAGGACATTGCTGTTTTCACCGGTGGATCCAGCACCTCATTTTACATAAAAAAAGTCCTATAAATCTACTCTCAAAAGTTGATAAAGGTACAAACGAAAAAATGTTTAAATTTCACATTTTTAAATATCTATTATTCTCCATTTTACTCGCTTTCCTAAACGGTTAAATGTAGGACATTGCGGTTTTCACCAGTGGATTCTGCGCCTCATTTTACTTAAACTAAGTTCTATAAGTCTACTTTAAAGAGTTGATAAAGGTACAAACGAATAAAATGTTTATATATCACATTTTTAAATATCTATTATTATCCATTTTACTCTTTCCCTTAAACGGTTAAAGATAGGACATTGCGGTTTTCACCAGTGGATTCAGCACCTCATTTTACATAAAATAAGTCCTATAAGTCTACTCTAAAGGGATGATAATGGTACAAACGAAAAAAATGTTTAAATATCACATTTTTAAATACCTATTATTCTCCATTTTACTCGATCTCCTAACCGGTTAAAGATAGGACATTGCGGTTTTCACCACTGGATTCAGCACCTCATTTTACATAAAATAAGTCCTATGAGTCTACTCTAAATAGTTGATAAAGGTACAAACGAAAAAAATGTTAATATATCACATTTTTAAATATCTATTATTCTCCATTTTACTAACTACTTTAAGGTACAAACGAATAAAATGTTTATATATCACATTTTTAAATATCTATTATTCTCCATTTTACTCGATCTCCTAAACGGTTAAAGGTAGGACAATGCGATTTTCACCATTGGATTCAGCACCTCATTTTACATAAAATAAGTCCTATAAGTCTACTCTAAAGAGTTGATAAAGGTACAAACGAATAAAATGGTTATATATTACATTTTTAAATATATATTATTTTCCATTTTACTCTTTCTCTTAAACGGTTAAAGATAGGACATTGCGGTTTTCACCAGTGGATTCAGCACCTCATTTTACATAAAATAAGTCCTATAAGTCTACTCTAAAGAGTTGATAAAGGTACAAACGAAAAAAATGTTTATATATCACATTTTTAAATACCTATTATTCTCCATTTTACTCGATCACCTAAACGGTCAAAGATAGGACATTGCGGTTTTCACCAGTGGATTCAGCACCTTATTTTACATAAAATAAGTAATATAAGTCTACTCTAAATAGTTGATAAAGGAACAAACGAATAAAAGGTTTATATATCACCTTTTTAAATATCTATTCTTCTCCATTTTACTCGATCTCCTAAACAGTTAAAGATAGGACATTGTGGTTTTCACCAGTGGATTCAGCACCTCATTTTACATAAATTTAGTCATATAAGCCTACTCTAAAGAGTTAATAAAGGTACAAATGAATAAAATGGTTATATATCACATTTTTAAATAAATATTATTCTCCATTTAACTCTTTCTCTTAAACGGTTAAAGTTAGGACATTGCGGTTTTCACCAGTGGATTCAGCACCTCATTTTACATAAAATAAGTCCTATAACTCTACTCTAAAGAGTTGATAAAGGTACAAACAAAAAAAATGTTTATATATCACATTTTTAAATACCTATTATTCTCCATTTTACTCGATCACCTAACCGGTTAAAGATAGGACATTGCGGTTTTCACCAAAGGATTCAGCACCTCATTTTACATAAAATTAGTCTTATAAGTCTACTCTAAAGAGTTGATAAAGGTACAAACGAAAAAAATGTTAATATATCACATTTTTAAATATCTATTATTCTCCATTTTACTCTATTTCCTAAACGGTTAAAGATAGGACATTGCGGTTTTCACCAAAGGATTCAGCACCTCATTTAACATAAAATAAGTTTTATAAGTCTACTCTAAAGAGTTGATAAAGGTACAAACGAAAAAAATGTTAATATATCACATTTTTAAATATCTATTATTCTCCATTTTACTCTATCTCCTAAACGGTTAAAGATAGGACATTGCGGTTTTCACCAGTGGATTCAGCACCTCATTTTACATAAAATAAGTCTTATAAGTCTACTCTAAAGAGTTGATAAAGGTACAAACGAAAAAAATGTTAATAAATAACATTTTTAAATATCTATAATTCTCCATTTTACTCGATCCCCTAAACGGTTAAAGATAGGACATTGCTGTTTTCACCGGTGGATCCAGCACCTCATTTTACATAAAAAAAGTCCTATAAGTCTACTCTCAAAAGTTGATAAAGGTACAAACGAAAAAATGTTTAAATTTCACATTTTTAAATATCTATTATTCTCCATTTTACTCGCTTTCCTAAACGGTTAAATGTAGGACATTGCGGTTTTCACCAGTGGATTCTGCGCCTCATTTTACTTAAACTAAGTTCTATAAGTCTACTTTAAAGAGTTGATAAAGGTACAAACGAATAAAATGTTTATATATCACATTTTTAAATATCTATTATTATCCATTTTACTCTTTCCCTTAAACGGTTAAAGATAGGACATTGCGGTTTTCACCAGTGGATTCAGCACCTCATTTTACATAAAATAAGTCCTATAAGTCTACTCTAAAGGGATGATAATGGTACAAACGAAAAAAATGTTTAAATATCACATTTTTAAATACCTATTATTCTCCATTTTACTCGATCTCCTAACCGGTTAAAGATAGGACATTGCGGTTTTCACCACTGGATTCAGCACCTCATTTTACATAAAATAAGTCCTATGAGTCTACTCTAAATAGTTGATAAAGGTACAAACGAAAAAAATGTTAATATATCACATTTTTAAATATCTATTATTCTCCATTTTACTAACTACTTTAAGGTACAAACGAATAAAATGTTTATATATCACATTTTTAAATATCTATTATTCTCCATTTTACTCGATCTCCTAAACAGTTAAAGATAGGACATTGCGGTTTTCACCAAAGGATTCAGCACCTCATTTTACATAAAATAAGTCTTATAAGTCTACTCTAAAGAGTTGATAAAAATACAAACGAAAAAAATGTTAATATATCACATTTTTAAATATCTATTATTCTCCATTTTACTCAATCTCCTAACCGGTTAAAGATAGGACATTGCGGTTTTCACCACTGGATTCAGCACCTCATTTTACATAAAATATGTCCTATAAGTCTACTCTCAAAAGTTGATAAAGGTACAAACGAATAAAATGTTTATATATCACATTTTTAAATATCTATTATTCTCCATTTTACTCGATCTCCTAAACGGTTAAAGGTAGGACAATGCGATTTTCACCATTGGATTCAGCACCTCATTTTACATAAAATAAGTCCTATAAGTCTACTCTAAAGAGTTGATAAAGGTACAAACGAATAAAATGGTTATATATTACATTTTTAAATATATATTATTTTCCATTTTACTCTTTCTCTTAAACGGTTAAAGATAGGACATTGCGGATTTCACCAGTGGATTCAGCACCTCATTTTACATAAAATAAGTCCTATAAGTCTACTCTAAAGGGATGATAATGGTACAAACGAAAAAAATGTTTAAATATCACATTTTTAAATACCTATTATTCTCCATTTTACTCGATCTCCTAACCGGTTAAAGATAGGACATTGCGGTTTTCACCACTGGATTCAGCACCTCATTTTACATAAAATAAGTCCTATGAGTCTACTCTAAATAGTTGATAAAGGTACAAACGAAAAAAATGTTAATATATCACATTTTTAAATATCTATTATTCTCCATTTTACTCGATCTCCTAAACAGTTAAAGATAGGACATTGCGGTTTTCACCAAAGGATTCAGCACCTCATTTTACATAAAATAAGTCTTATAAGTCTACTCTAAAGAGTTGATAAAAATACAAACGAAAAAAATGTTAATATATCACATTTTTAAATATCTATTATTCTCCATTTTACTCGATCTCCTAACCGGTTAAAGATAGGACATTGCGGTTTTCACCACTGGATTCAGCACCTCATTTTACATAAAATATGTCCTATAAGTCTACTCTCAAAAGTTGATAAAGGTACAAACGAATAAAATGTTTATATATCACATTTTTAAATATCTATTATTCTCCATTTTACTCGATCTCCTAAACGGTTAAAGGTAGGACAATGCGATTTTCACCATTGGATTCAGCACCTCATTTTACATAAAATAAGTCCTATAAGTCTACTCTAAAGAGTTGATAAAGGTACAAACGAATAAAATGGTTATATATTACATTTTTAAATATATATTATTTTCCATTTTACTCTTTCTCTTAAACGGTTAAAGATAGGACATTGCGGTTTTCACCAGTGGATTCAGCACCTCATTTTACATAAAATAAGTCCTATAAGTCTACTCTAAAGAGTTGATAAAGGTACAAACGAAAAAAATGTTTATATATCACATTTTTAAATACCTATTATTCTCCATTTTACTCGATCACCTAAACGGTCAAAGATAGGACATTGCGGTTTTCACCAGTGGATTCAGCACCTTATTTTACATAAAATAAGTAATATAAGTCTACTCTAAATAGTTGATAAAGGTACAAACGAATAAAAGGTTTATATATCACCTTTTTAAATATCTATTCTTCTCCATTTTACTCGATCTCCTAAACAGTTAAAGATAGGACATTGTGGTTTTCACCAGTGGATTCAGCACCTCATTTTACATAAATTTAGTCATATAAGCCTACTCTAAAGAGTTAATAAAGGTACAAATGAATAAAATGGTTATATATCACATTTTTAAATAAATATTATTCTCCATTTAACTCTTTCTCTTAAACGGTTAAAGTTAGGACATTGCGGTTTTCACCAGTGGATTCAGCACCTCATTTTACATAAAATAAGTCCTATAACTCTACTCTAAAGAGTTGATAAAGGTACAAACAAAAAAAATGTTTATATATCACATTTTTAAATACCTATTATTCTCCATTTTACTCGATCACCTAACCGGTTAAAGATAGGACATTGCGGTTTTCACCAAAGGATTCAGCACCTCATTTTACATAAAATTAGTCTTATAAGTCTACTCTAAAGAGTTGATAAAGGTACAAACGAAAAAAATGTTAATATATCACATTTTTAAATATCTATTATTCTCCATTTTACTCTATTTCCTAAACGGTTAAAGATAGGACATTGCGGTTTTCACCAAAGGATTCAGCACCTCATTTAACATAAAATAAGTTTTATAAGTCTACTCTAAAGAGTTGATAAAGGTACAAACGAAAAAAATGTTAATATATCACATTTTTAAATATATATTATTCTCCATTTTACTCTATCTCCTAAACGGTTAAAGATAGGACATTGCGGTTTTCACCAGTGGATTCAGCACCTCATTTTACATAAAATAAGTCTTATAAGTCTACTCTAAAGAGTTGATAAAGGTTCAAACGAAAAAAATGTTAATATATCACATTTTTAAATATCTATTATTCTCCATTTTACTCGATCTCCTAACCGGTTAAAGATAGGACATTGCGGTTTTCACCAAAGGATTCAGCACCTCATTTTACATAAAATAAGTCTTATAAGTCTACTCTAAAGAGTTGATAAAGGTACAAACGAAAAAAATATTAATATATCACATTTTTAAATATCTATTATTCTCCATTTTACTCTATCTCCTAAACGGTTAAAGATAGTACATTGCGGTTTTTAACCAGTGGATTCAGCACCTCATTTTACATAAAATAAGTCTTATAAGTCTACTCTAATGAGTTGATAAAGGTACAAACGAAAAAAATGTTAATATATCACATTTTTAAATATCTATTATTCTCCATTTTACTCGATCTCCTAACCGGTTAAAGATAGGACACTGCGGTTTTCACCAGTGGATTCAGCACCTTATTTTACATAAAATAAGTCCTATAAGTCTACTCTAAAGAGTTGATAAAGGTACAAACGAAAAAAATGTTTATATATCACATTTTTAAATACCTATTATTCTCCATTTTACTCGATCTCCTAACCGGTTAAAGATAGGACATTGCGGTTTTCACCACTGGATTCAGCACCTTATTTTACATAAAATAAGTCTAATAAGTCTACTCTAAAGAGTTGATAAAGGTACAAACGAATAAAATGTTTATATATCACATTTTTAAATATCTATTATTTTCCATTTTACTCTTTCTCTTAAACGGTCAAAGATAGGACATTGCAGTTTTCACCAGTGGATTCAGCACCTCATTTTACATAAAATAAGTCCTATAAGTCTACTCTAAAGAGTTGATAAAGGTACAAACGAATAAAATGTTTATATATCACATTTTTAAATATCTAATATTTTCCATTTTACTCGATCTCCTAAACGGTTAAAGATAGGACATTGCGGTTTTCACCAGTGGATTCAGCACCTCATTTTACCTAAAATAATTCCTATAAGTCTACTCTAAAGTGTTGATAATGGTACAAACGAATAAAATGTTTATATATCACATTTTTAAATATCTATTATTCTCCATTTTACTCGATCTCCTTAACGGTTAAAGGTAGGACTTTGCGGTTTTCACCACTGGATTCAGCAGCTCATTTTACATAAAATAAGTCCTATAAGTCTACTCTCAAAAGTTGATAAAGGTACAAACGAATAAAATGGTTATATTTCACATTTTAAAATATCTATTATTCTCCATTTTACTCGATCTCCTTAACGGTTAAAGGTAGGACTTTGCGGTTTTCACCACTGGATTCAGCAGCTCATTTTACATAAAATAAGTCCTATAAGTCTACTCTCAAAAGTTGATAAAGGTTCAAACGAATAAAATGGTTATATTTCACATTTTTAAATATCTATTATTCTCCATTTTACTCGATCTCCTAAACAGTTAAAGATAGGACATTGCGGTTTTCACCAAAGGATTCAGCACCTCATTTTACATAAAATAAGTCTTATAAGTCTACTCTAAAGAGTTGATAAAAATACAAACGAAAAAAATGTTAATATATCACATTTTTAAATATCTATTATTCTCCATTTTACTCGATCTCCTAACCGGTTAAAGATAGGACATTGCGGTTTTCACCACTGGATTCAGCACCTCATTTTACATAAAATATGTCCTATAAGTCTACTCTCAAAAGTTGATAAAGGTACAAACGAATAAAATGTTTATATATCACATTTTTAAATATCTATTATTCTCCATTTTACTCGATCTCCTAAACGGTTAAAGGTAGGACAATGCGATTTTCACCATTGGATTCAGCACCTCATTTTACATAAAATAAGTCCTATAAGTCTACTCTAAAGAGTTGATAAAGGTACAAACGAATAAAATGGTTATATATTACATTTTTAAATATATATTATTTTCCATTTTACTCTTTCTCTTAAACGGTTAAAGATAGGACATTGCGGTTTTCACCAGTGGATTCAGCACCTCATTTTACATAAAATAAGTCCTATAAGTCTACTCTAAAGAGTTGATAAAGGTACAAACGAAAAAAATGTTTATATATCACATTTTTAAATACCTATTATTCTCCATTTTACTCGATCACCTAAACGGTCAAAGATAGGACATTGCGGTTTTCACCAGTGGATTCAGCACCTTATTTTACATAAAATAAGTAATATAAGTCTACTCTAAATAGTTGATAAAGGTACAAACGAATAAAAGGTTTATATATCACCTTTTTAAATATCTATTCTTCTCCATTTTACTCGATCTCCTAAACAGTTAAAGATAGGACATTGTGGTTTTCACCAGTGGATTCAGCACCTCATTTTACATAAATTTAGTCATATAAGCCTACTCTAAAGAGTTAATAAAGGTACAAATGAATAAAATGGTTATATATCACATTTTTAAATAAATATTATTCTCCATTTAACTCTTTCTCTTAAACGGTTAAAGTTAGGACATTGCGGTTTTCACCAGTGGATTCAGCACCTCATTTTACATAAAATAAGTCCTATAACTCTACTCTAAAGAGTTGATAAAGGTACAAACAAAAAAAATGTTTATATATCACATTTTTAAATACCTATTATTCTCCATTTTACTCGATCACCTAACCGGTTAAAGATAGGACATTGCGGTTTTCACCAAAGGATTCAGCACCTCATTTTACATAAAATTAGTCTTATAAGTCTACTCTAAAGAGTTGATAAAGGTACAAACGAAAAAAATGTTAATATATCACATTTTTAAATATCTATTATTCTCCATTTTACTCTATTTCCTAAACGGTTAAAGATAGGACATTGCGGTTTTCACCAAAGGATTCAGCACCTCATTTAACATAAAATAAGTTTTATAAGTCTACTCTAAAGAGTTGATAAAGGTACAAACGAAAAAAATGTTAATATATCACATTTTTAAATATATATTATTCTCCATTTTACTCTATCTCCTAAACGGTTAAAGATAGGACATTGCGGTTTTCACCAGTGGATTCAGCACCTCATTTTACATAAAATAAGTCTTATAAGTCTACTCTAAAGAGTTGATAAAGGTTCAAACGAAAAAAATGTTAATATATCACATTTTTAAATATCTATTATTCTCCATTTTACTCGATCTCCTAACCGGTTAAAGATAGGACATTGCGGTTTTCACCAAAGGATTCAGCACCTCATTTTACATAAAATAAGTCTTATAAGTCTACTCTAAAGAGTTGATAAAGGTACAAACGAAAAAAATATTAATATATCACATTTTTAAATATCTATTATTCTCCATTTTACTCTATCTCCTAAACGGTTAAAGATAGTACATTGCGGTTTTTAACCAGTGGATTCAGCACCTCATTTTACATAAAATAAGTCTTATAAGTCTACTCTAATGAGTTGATAAAGGTACAAACGAAAAAAATGTTAATATATCACATTTTTAAATATCTATTATTCTCCATTTTACTCGATCTCCTAACCGGTTAAAGATAGGACACTGCGGTTTTCACCAGTGGATTCAGCACCTTATTTTACATAAAATAAGTCCTATAAGTCTACTCTAAAGAGTTGATAAAGGTACAAACGAAAAAAATGTTTATATATCACATTTTTAAATACCTATTATTCTCCATTTTACTCGATCTCCTAACCGGTTAAAGATAGGACATTGCGGTTTTCACCACTGGATTCAGCACCTTATTTTACATAAAATAAGTCTAATAAGTCTACTCTAAAGAGTTGATAAAGGTACAAACGAATAAAATGTTTATATATCACATTTTTAAATATCTATTATTTTCCATTTTACTCTTTCTCTTAAACGGTCAAAGATAGGACATTGCAGTTTTCACCAGTGGATTCAGCACCTCATTTTACATAAAATAAGTCCTATAAGTCTACTCTAAAGAGTTGATAAAGGTACAAACGAATAAAATGTTTATATATCACATTTTTAAATATCTAATATTTTCCATTTTACTCGATCTCCTAAACGGTTAAAGATAGGACATTGCGGTTTTCACCAGTGGATTCAGCACCTCATTTTACCTAAAATAATTCCTATAAGTCTACTCTAAAGTGTTGATAATGGTACAAACGAATAAAATGTTTATATATCACATTTTTAAATATCTATTATTCTCCATTTTACTCGATCTCCTTAACGGTTAAAGGTAGGACTTTGCGGTTTTCACCACTGGATTCAGCAGCTCATTTTACATAAAATAAGTCCTATAAGTCTACTCTCAAAAGTTGATAAAGGTACAAACGAATAAAATGGTTATATTTCACATTTTAAAATATCTATTATTCTCCATTTTACTCGATCTCCTTAACGGTTAAAGGTAGGACTTTGCGGTTTTCACCACTGGATTCAGCAGCTCATTTTACATAAAATAAGTCCTATAAGTCTACTCTCAAAAGTTGATAAAGGTTCAAACGAATAAAATGGTTATATTTCACATTTTAAAATATCTATTATTCTCCATTTTATTCGATCACCTAAACGGTCAAAGATAGGACATTGCGGTTTTCACCAGTGGATTCAGCACCTTATTTTACATAAAATAAGTCCTATAAGTCTACTCTAAAGAGTTGATAAAGGTACAAACGAATGAAATGTTTATATATCACATTTTTAAATATCTATTATTCTCCATTTTACTCGATGTTCTAAACGGTTGAAGATAGGACATTGCGGTTTTCACCAGTGGATTCAGCACCTCATTTTACATAAAATAAGTCTTATAAGTCTACTCTCAAAAATTGAGAAAGGTACAAACGAATAAATGGTTTATATATCACATTTTTAAATATCTAATATTCTCCATTTTACTCGATGTCCTAAACGGTTAAAGATAGGACATTGCGGTTTTCACCAGTGGATTCAGCACCTTATTTTACATAAAATAAGATTTATAAGTCTACTCTAAAGAGTTGATAAAGGTACAAACGAAAAAAATGTTAATATATAACATTTTTAAATATCTATAATTCTCCATTTTACTCGATCCCCTAAACGGTTAAAGATAGGACATTGCTGTTTTCACCAGTGGATCCAGCACCTCATTTTACATAAAAAAAGTCCTATAAGTCTACTCTCAAAAGTTGATAAAGGTACAAACGAAAAAATGTTTAAATTTCACATTTTTAAATATCTATTATTCTCCATTTTACTCGCTTTCCTAAACGGTTAAATGTAGGACATTGCGGTTTTCACCAGTGGATTCTGCGCCTCATTTTACTTAAACTAAGTTCTATAAGTCTACTTTAAAGAGTTGATAAAGGTACAAACGAATAAAATGTTTATATATCACATTTTTAAATATCTATTATTATCCATTTTACTCTTTCCCTTAAACGGTTAAAGATAGGACATTGCGGTTTTCACCAGTGGATTCAGCACCTCATTTTACATAAAATAAGTCCTATAAGTCTACTCTAAAGGGATGATAATGGTACAAACGAAAAAAATGTTTAAATATCACATTTTTAAATACCTATTATTCTCCATTTTACTCGATCTCCTAACCGGTTAAAGATAGGACATTGCGGTTTTCACCACTGGATTCAGCACCTCATTTTACATAAAATAAGTCCTATGAGTCTACTCTAAAGAGTTGATAAAGGTACAAACGAAAAAAATGTTAATATATCACATTTTTAAATATCTATTATTCTCCATTTTACTAACTACTTTAAGGTACAAACGAATAAAATGTTTATATATCACATTTTTAAATATCTATTATTCTCCATTTTACTCGATCTCCTAAACAGTTAAAGATAGGACATTGCGGTTTTCACCAAAGGATTCAGCACCTCATTTTACATAAAATAAGTCTTATAAGTCTACTCTAAAGAGTTGATAAAAAAACAAACGAAAAAAATGTTAATATATCACATATTTAAATATCTATTATTCTCCATTTTACTCGATCTCCTAACCGGTTAAAGATAGGACATTGCGGTTTTCACCACTGGATTCAGCACCTCATTTTACATAAAATATGTCCTATAAGTCTACTCTCAAAAGTTGATAAAGGTACAAACGAATAAAATGTTTATATATCACATTTTTAAATATCTATTATTCTCCATTTTACTCGATCTCCTAAACGGTTAAAGGTAGGACAATGCGGTTTTCACCATTGGATTCAGCACCTCATTTTACATAAAATAAGTCCTATAAGTCTACTCTAAAGAGTTGATAAAGGTACAAACGAATAAAATGGTTATATATTACATTTTTAAATATATATTATTTTCCATTTTACTCTTTCTCTTAAACGGTTAAAGATAGGACATTGCGGTTTTCACCAGTGGATTCAGCACTTCATTTTACATAAAATAAGTCCTATAAGTCTACTCTAAAGAGTTGATAAAGGTACAAACGAAAAAAATGTTTATATATCACATTTTTAAATACCTATTATTCTCCATTTTACTCGATCACCTAAACGGTCAAAGATAGGACATTGCGGTTTTCACCAGTGGATTCAGCACCTTATTTTACATAAAATAAGTCCTATAAGTCTACTCTAAATAGTTGATAAAGGTACAAACGAATAAAATGTTTATATATCACCTTCTTAAATATCTATTCTTCTCCATTATACTCGATCTCCTAAACAGTTAAAGATAGGACATTGTGGTTTTCACCAGTGGATTCAGCACCTCATTTTACATAAATTTAGTCATATAAGCCTACTCTAAAGAGTTAATAAAGGTACAAATGAATAAAATGGTTATATATCACATTTTTAAATAAATATTATTCTCCATTTAACTCTTTCTCTTAAACGGTTAAAGTTAGGACATTGCGGTTTTCACCAGTGGATTCAGCCCCTCATTTTACATAAAATAAGTCCTATAACTCTACTCTAAAGAGTTGATAAAGGTACAAACAAAAAAAATGTTTATATATCACATTTTTAAATACCTATTATTCTCCATTTTACTCGATCTCCTAAACAGTTAAAGATAGGACATTGCGGTTTTCACCAAAGGATTCAGCACCTCATTTTACATAAAATAAGTCTTATAAGTCTACTCTAAAGAGTTGATAAAAATACAAACGAAAAAAATGTTAATATATCACATTTTTAAATATCTATTATTCTCCATTTTACTCGATCTCCTAACCGGTTAAAGATAGGACATTGCGGTTTTCACCACTGGATTCAGCACCTCATTTTACATAAAATATGTCCTATAAGTCTACTCTCAAAAGTTGATAAAGGTACAAACGAATAAAATGTTTATATATCACATTTTTAAATATCTATTATTCTCCATTTTACTCGATCTCCTAAACGGTTAAAGGTAGGACATTGCGGTTTTCACCAAAGGATTCAGCACCTCATTTTACATAAAATTAGTCTTATATGTCTACTCTAAAGAGTTGATAAAGGTACAAACGAAAAAAATGTTAATATATCACATTTTTAAATATCTATTATTCTCCATTTTACTCTATCTCCTAAACGGTTAAAGATAGGACATTGCGGTTTTCACCAAAGGATTCAGCACCTCATTTTACATAAAATAAGTTTTATAAGTCTACTCTAAAGAGTTGATAAAGGTACAAACGAAAAAAATGTTAATATATCACATTTTTAAATATCTATTATTCTCCATTTTACTCTATCTCCTAAACGGTTAAAGATAGGACATTGCGGTTTTCACCAGTGGATTCAGCACCTCATTTTACATAAAATAAGTCTTATAAGTCTACTCTAAAGAGTTGATAAAGGTACAAACGAAAAAAATGTTAATATATCACATTTTTAAATATCTATTATTCTCCATTTTACTCGATCTCCTAACCGGTTAAAGATAGGACATTGCGGTTTTCACCAAAGGATTCAGCACCTCATTTTACATAAAATAAGTCTTATAAGTCTACTCTAAAGAGTTGATAAAGGTACAAACGAAAAAAATGTTAATATATCACATTTTTAAATATCTATTATTCTCCATTTTACTCTATCTCCTAAACGGTTAAAGATAGTACATTGCGGTTTTTAACCAGTGGATTCAGCACCTCATTTTACATAAAATAAGTCTTATAAGTCTACTCTAAAGAGTTGATAAAGGTACAAACGAAAAAAATGTTAATATATCACATTTTTAAATATCTATTATTCTCCATTTTACTCGATCTCCTAACCGGTTAAAGATAGGACATTGCGGTTTTCACCAAAGGATTCAGCACCTCATTTTACATAAAATAAGTCTTATAAGTCTACTCTAAATAGTTGATAAAGGTACAAACGAAAAAAATGTTAATATATCACATTTTTAAATATCTATTATTCTCCATTTTACTCTATCTCCTAAACGATTAAATATAGGACATTGCGGTTTTCACCAGTGGATTCAGCACCTCATTTTACATAAAATAAGTCCTATAAGTCTGCTCTAAAGAGTTGATAAAGGTACAAACGAAAAAAATGTTTATATATCACATTTTTAAATACCTATTATTCTCCATTTTACTCGATAACCTAAACAGTTAAAGATAGGACATTGCGGTTTTCACCAGTGGATTCAGCACCTCATTTTACATAAAATAAGTCCTATAAGTCTACTCTAAAGAGTTTATAAAGGTACAAACGAAAAAAATGTTAATATATCACATTTTTAAATATCTATTATTCTCCATTTTACTAACTACTTTAAGGTACAAACGAATAAAATGTTTATATATCACATTTTTAAATATCTATTATTCTCCATTTTACTCGATCTCCTAAACGGTTAAAGGTAGGAGAATGCGGTTTTCACCATTGGATTCAGCACCTCATTTTACATAAAATAAGTTCTATAAGTCTGCTCTAAAGAGTTGATAAAGGTACAAACGAAAAAAATTTTTATATATCACATTTTTAAATACCTATTATTCTCCATTTTACTCGATAACCTAAACAGTTAAAGATAGGACATTGCGGTTTTCACCAGTGGATTCAGCACCTCATTTTACATAAAATAAGTCCTATAAGTCTACTCTAAAGAGTTGATAAAGGTACAAACGAAAAAAATGTTAATATATCACATTTTTAAATATCTATTATTCTCCATTTTACTAACTACTTTAAGGTACAAACGAATAAAATGTTTATATATCACATTTTTAAATATCTATTATTCTCCATTTTACTCGATCTCCTAAACGGTTAAAGGTAGGACAATGCGGTTTTCACCATTGGATTCAGCACCTCATTTTACATAAAATAAGTTCTATAAGTCTGCTCTAAAGAGTTTATAAAGGTACAAACGAAAAAAATGTTAATATATCACATTTTTAAATATCTATTATTCTCCATTTTACTCTATCTCCTAAACGATTAAATATAGGACATTGCGGTTTTCACCAGTGGATTCAGCACCTCATTTTAAATAAAATAAGTCCTATAAGTCTACTCTCAAGAGTTGATAAAGGTACAAACGAATAAAATGTTTATATATCACATTTTTAAATATCTATTATTCTCCATTTTACTCGATCTCCTAACCGGTTAAAGATAGGACATTGCGGTTTTCACCAGTGGATTTAGCACCTCATTTTACATAAAATAAGTCTTATAAGTCTACTCTAAAGAGTTGATAAAGGTACAAACGAAAAAAATGTTAATATATCACCTTTGTAAATATCTAATATTCTCCATTTTACTCGATCTCCTAACCGGTTAAAGATAGGACATTGCGGTTTTCACCAAAGGATTCAGCACCTCATTTTACATAAAATAAGTCTTATAAGTCTACTCTAAAGAGTTGATAAAGGTACAAACGAAAAAAATGTTAATATATCACATTTTTAAATATCTATTATTCTCCATTTTACTCGATCTCCTAACCGGTTAAAGATAGGACATTGCGGTTTTCACCACTGGATTCAGCACCTTATTTTACATAAAATAAGTCCTATAAGTCTACTCTCAAAAGTTGATAAAGGTACAAACGAATAAAATGTTTATATATCACATTTTTAAATATCTATTATTCTCCATTTTACTCTATCTCCTAAACGATTAAATATAGGACATTGCGGTTTTCACCAGTGGATTCAGCACCTCATTTTAAATAAAATAAGTCCTATAAGTCTACTCTCAAGAGTTGATAAAGGTACAAACGAATAAAATGTTTATATATCACATTTTTAAATATCTATTATTCTCCATTTTACTCGATCTCCTAACCGGTTAAAGATAGGACATTGCGGTTTTCACCAGTGGATTTAGCACCTCATTTTACATAAAATAAGTCTTATAAGTCTACTCTAAAGAGTTGATAAAGGTACAAACGAAAAAAATGTTTATATATCACATTTTTAAATACCTATTATTCTCCATTTTACTCGATAACCTAAACAGTTAAAGATAGGACATTGCGGTTTTCACCAGTGGATTCAGCACCTCATTTTACATAAAATAAGTCCTATAAGTCTACTCTAAAGAGTTGATAAAGGTACAAACAAAAAAAATGTTTATATATCACATTTTTAAATACCTATTATTCTCCATTTTACTCGATCTCCTAAACAGTTAAAGATAGGACATTGCGGTTTTCACCAAAGGATTCAGCACCTCATTTTACATAAAATATGTCCTATAAGTCTACTCTCAAAAGTTGATAAAGGTACAAACGAATAAAATGTTTATATATCACATTTTTAAATATCTATTATTCTAAATTTTACTCGATCTCCTAAACGGTTAAAGGTAGGACATTGCGGTTTTCACCAAAGGATTCAGCACCTCATTTTACATAAAATTAGTCTTATATGTCTACTCTAAAGAGTTGATAAAGGTACAAACGAAAAAAATGTTAATATATCACATTTTTAAATATCTATTATTCTCCATTTTACTCTATCTCCTAAACGGTTAAAGATAGGACATTGCGGTTTTCACCAAAGGATTCAGCACCTCATTTTACATAAAATAAGTCTTATAAGTCTACTCTAAAGAGTTGATAAAGGTACAAACGAAAAAAATGTTAATATATCACATTTTTAAATATCTATTATTCTCCATTTTACTCTATCTCCTAAACGGTTAAAGATAAAACATTGCGGTTTTCACCAGTGGATTCAGCACCTCATTTTACATAAAATAAGTCTTATAAGTCTACTCTAAAGAGTTGATAAAGGTACAAACGGAAAAAATGTTAATATATCACATTTTTAAATATCTATTATTCTCCATTTTACTCGATCTCCTAACCGGTTAAAGATAGGACATTGCGGTTTTCACCAAAGGATTCAGCACCTCATTTTACATAAAATAAGTCTTAAAAGTCTACTCTCAAAAGTTGATAAAGGTACAAACGAAAAAAATGTTAATATATCACATTTTTAAATATCTATTATTCTCCATTTTACTCTATCTCCTAAACGGTTAAAGATAGTACATTGCGGTTTTTAACCAGTGGATTCAGCACCTCATTTTACATAAAATAAGTCTTATAAGTCTACTCTAAAGAGTTGATAAAGGTACAAACGAAAAAAATGTTAATATATCACATTTTTAAATATCTATTATTCTCCATTTTACTCGATCTCCTAACCGGTTAAAGATAGGACATTGCGGTTTTCACCAAAGGATTCAGCACCTCATTTTACATAAAATAAGTCTTATAAGTCTACTCTAAATAGTTGATAAAGGTACAAACGAAAAAAATGTTAATATATCACATTTTTAAATATCTATTATTCTCCATTTTACTCTATCTCCTAAACGGTTAAATATAGGACATTGCGGTTTTCACCAGTGGATTCAGCACCTCATTTTACATAAAATAAGTCTTATAAGTCTACTCTAAAGAGTTGATAGAGGTACAAACGAAAAAAATGTTAATATATCACATTTTTAAATATCTATTATTCTCCATTTTACTCGATCTCCTAACCGGTTAAAGATAGGACATTGCGGTTTTCACCACTGGATTCAGCACCTTATTTTACATAAAATAAGTCCTATAAGTCTACTCTCAAAAGTTGATAAAGGTACAAACGAATAAAATGTTTATATATCACATTTTTAAATATCTATTATTCTCCATTTTACTCGATCTCCTAAACGGTTAAAGGTAGGACAATGCGGTTTTCACCATTGGATTCAGCACCTCATTTTACATAAAATAAGTTCTATAAGTCTGCTCTAAAGAGTTGATAAAGGTACAAACGAAAAAAATGTTTATATATCACATTTTTAAATACCTATTATTCTCCATTTTACTCGATAACCTAAACAGTTAAAGATAGGACATTGCGGTTTTCACCAGTGGATTCAGCACCTCATTTTACATAAAATAAGTCCTATAAGTCTACTCTAAAGAGTTGATAAAGGTACAAACGAAAAAAATGTTAATATATCACATTTTTAAATATCTATTATTCTCCATTTTACTCGATCTCCTAACCGGTTAAAGATAGGACATTGCGGTTTCCACCAGTGGATTCAGCACCTCATTTTACATAAAATAAGTCTTATAAGTCTACTCTAAAGAGTTTATAAAGGTACAAACGAAAAAAATGTTAATATATCACATTTTTAAATATCTATTATTCTCCATTTTACTCTATCTCCTAAACGATTAAATATAGGACATTGCGGTTTTCACCAGTGGATTCAGCACCTCATTTTACATAAAATAAGTCTTATAAGTCTACTCTAAAGAGTTGATAAAGGTACAAACGAAAAAAATGTTAATATATCACATTTTTAAATATCTATTATTCTCCATTTTACTCGATCTCCTAACCGGTTAAAGATAGGACATTGCGGTTTTCACCAAAGGATTCAGCACCTCATTTTACATAAAATAAGTCTTAAAAGTCTACTCTAAAGAGTTGATAAAGGTACAAACGAAAAAAATGTTAATATATCACATTTTTAAATATCTATTATTCTCCATTTTACTCTATCTCCTAAACGGTTAAAGATAGTACATTGCGGTTTTTAACCAGTGGATTCAGCACCTCATTTTACATAAAATAAGTCTTATAAGTCTACTCTAAAGAGTTGATAAAGGTACAAACGAAAAAAATGTTAATATATCACATTTTTAAATATCTATTATTCTCCATTTTACTCGATCTCCTAACCGGTTAAAGATAGGACATTGCGGTTTTCACCAAAGGATTCAGCACCTCATTTTACATAAAATAAGTCTTATAAGTCTACTCTAAATAGTTGATAAAGGTACAAACGAAAAAAATGTTAATATATCACATTTTTAAATATCTATTATTCTCCATTTTACTCTATCTCCTAAACGGTTAAATATAGGACATTGCGGTTTTCACCAGTGGATTCAGCACCTCATTTTACATAAAATAAGTCTTATAAGTCTACTCTAAAGAGTTGATAGAGGTACAAACGAAAAAAATGTTAATATATCACATTTTTAAATATCTATTATTCTCCATTTTACTCGATCTCCTAACCGGTTAAAGATAGGACATTGCGGTTTTCACCACTGGATTCAGCACCTTATTTTACATAAAATAAGTCCTATAAGTCTACTCTCAAAAGTTGATAAAGGTACAAACGAATAAAATGTTTATATATCACATTTTTAAATATCTATTATTCTCCATTTTACTCGATCTCCTAAACGGTTAAAGGTAGGACAATGCGGTTTTCACCATTGGATTCAGCACCTCATTTTACATAAAATAAGTTCTATAAGTCTGCTCTAAAGAGTTGATAAAGGTACAAACGAAAAAAATGTTTATATATCACATTTTTAAATACCTATTATTCTCCATTTTACTCGATAACCTAAACAGTTAAAGATAGGACATTGCGGTTTTCACCAGTGGATTCAGCACCTCATTTTACATAAAATAAGTCCTATAAGTCTACTCTAAAGAGTTGATAAAGGTACAAACGAAAAAAATGTTAATATATCACATTTTTAAATATCTATTATTCTCCATTTTATTCGATCTCCTAACCGGTTAAAGATAGGACATTGCGGTTTCCACCAGTGGATTCAGCACCTCATTTTACATAAAATAAGTCTTATAAGTCTACTCTAAAGAGTTTATAAAGGTACAAACGAAAAAAATGTTAATATATCACATTTTTAAATATCTATTATTCTCCATTTTACTCTATCTCCTAAACGATTAAATATAGGACATTGCGGTTTTCACCAGTGGATTCAGCACCTCATTTTACATAAAATAAGTCTTATAAGTCTACTCTAAAGAGTTGATAAAGGTACAAACGAAAAAAATGTTAATATATCACATTTTTAAATATCTATTATTCTCCATTTTACTCGATCTCCTAACCGGTTAAAGATAGGACATTGCGGTTTTCACCAGTGGATTCAGCACCTCATTTTACATAAAATAAGTCTTATAAGTCTACTCTAAAGAGTTGATAAAGGTACAAACGAAAAAAATGTTAATATATCACCTTTGTAAATATCTAATATTCTTCATTTTACTCGATCTCCTAAACAGTTAAAGATAGGACATTGCGGTTTTCACCAAAGGATTCAGCACCTCATTTTACATAAAATAAGTCTTATAAGTCTACTCTAAAGAGTTGATAAAAATACAAACGAAAAAAATGTTAATATATCACATTTTTAAATATCTATTATTCTCCATTTTACTCTATCTCCTAAACGGTTAAAGATAGGACATTGCGGTTTTCACCAGTGGATTCAGCACCTCATTTTACATAAAATAAGTCTTATAAGTCTACTCTAAAGAGTTGATAAAGGTACAAACGAAAAAAATGTTAATAAATCACATTTTTAAATATCTATTATTCTCCATTTTACTCGATCTCCTAAACGGTTAAAGGTAGGACAATGCGGTTTTCACCATTGGATTCAGCACCTCATTTTACATAAAATAAGTTCTATAAGTCTGCTCTAAAGAGTTGATAAAGGTACAAACGAAAAAAATGTTTATATATCACATTTTTAAATACCTATTATTCTCCATTTTACTCGATCTCCTAACCGGTTAAAGATAGGACATTGCGGTTTTCACCACTGGATTCAGCACCTTATTTTACATAAAATAAGTCTAATAAGTCTACTCTAAAGAGTTGATAAAGGTACAAACGAAAAAAATGTTAATATATCACATTTTTAAATATCTATTATTCTCCATTTTACTCTATCTCCTAACCGGTTAAAGATAGGACATTGCGGTTTTCACCAAAGGATTCAGCACCTCATTTTACATAAAATAAGTTCTATAAGTCTGCTCTAAAGAGTTGATAAAGGTACAAACGAAAAAAATGTTTATATATCACATTTTTAAATACCTATTATTCTCCATTTTACTCGATAACCTAAACAGTTAAAGATAGGACATTGCGGTTTTCACCAGTGGATTCAGCACCTCATTTTACATAAAATAAGTCCTATAAGTCTACTCTAAAGAGTTGATAAAGGTACAAACGAAAAAAATGTTAATATATCACATTTTTAAATATCTATTATTCTCCATTTTACTCGATCTCCTAACCGGTTAAAGATAGGACATTGCGGTTTCCACCAGTGGATTCAGCACCTCATTTTACATAAAATAAGTCTTATAAGTCTACTCTAAAGAGTTTATAAAGGTACAAACGAAAAAAATGTTAATATATCACATTTTTAAATATCTATTATTCTCCATTTTACTCGATCTCCTAAACGGTTAAAGGTAGGACAATGCGGTTTTCACCATTGGATTCAGCACCTCATTTTACATAAAATAAGTTCTATAAGTCTGCTCTAAAGAGTTGATAAAGGTACAAACGAAAAAAATGTTTATATATCACATTTTTAAATACCTATTATTCTCCATTTTACTCGATAACCTAAACAGTTAAAGATAGGACATTGCGGTTTTCACCAGTGGATTCAGCACCTCATTTTACATAAAATAAGTCCTATAAGTCTACTCTAAAGAGTTGATAAAGGTACAAACGAAAAAAATGTTAATATATCACATTTTTAAATATCTATTATTCTCCATTTTACTCTATCTCCTAAACGGTTAAATATAGGACATTGCGGTTTTCAGCAGTGGATTCAGCACCTCATTTTACATAAAATAAGTCTTATAAGTCTACTCTAAAGAGTTGATAAAGGTACAAACGAAAAAAATGTTAATATATCACATTTTTAAATATCTACTATTCTCCATTTTACTCGATCTCCTAAACGATTAAATATAGGACATTGCGGTTTTCACCAGTGGATTCAGCACCTCATTTTACATAAAATAAGTCTTATAAGTCTACTCTAAAGAGTTGATAAAGGTACAAACGAAAAAAATGTTAATATATCACATTTTTAAATATCTATTATTCTCCATTTTACTCGATCTCCTAACCGGTTAAAGATAGGACATTGCGGTTTTCACCAGTGGATTCAGCACCTCATTTTACATAAAATAAGTCTTATAAGTCTACTCTAAAGAGTTGATAAAGGTACAAACGAAAAAAATGTTAATATATCACCTTTGTAAATATCTAATATTCTCCATTTTACTCGATCTCCTAAACAGTTAAAGATAGGACATTGCGGTTTTCACCAAAGGATTCAGCACCTCATTTTACATAAAATAAGTCTTATAAGTCTACTCTAAAGAGTTGATAAAAATACAAACGAAAAAAATGTTAATATATCACATTTTTAAATATCTATTATTCTCCATTTTACTCTATCTCCTAAACGGTTAAAGATAGGACATTGCGGTTTTCACCAGTGGATTCAGCACCTCATTTTACATAAAATAAGTCTTATAAGTCTACTCTAAAGAGTTGATAAAGGTACAAACGAAAAAAATGTTAATATATCACATTTTTAAATATCTATTATTCTCCATTTTACTCGATCTCCTAACCGGTTAAAGATAGGACATTGCGGTTTTCACCAAAGGATTCAGCACCTCATTTTACATAAAATAAGTCTTATAAGTCTACTCTAAAGAGTTGATAAAGGTACAAACGAAAAAAATGTTAATATATCACATTTTTAAATATCTATTATTCTCCATTTTACTCTATCTCCTAAACGGTTAAATATTGGACATTGCGGTTTTCACCAGTGGATTCAGCACCTCATTTTACATAAAATAAGTCTTATAAGTCTACTCTAAAGAGTTGATAAAGGTACAAACGAAAAAAATGTTAATATATCACATTTTTAAATATCTATTATTCTCCATTTTACTCGATCTCCTAACCGGTTAAAGATAGGACATTGCGGTTTTCACCAAAGGATTCAGCACCTCATTTTACATAAAATAAGTCTTATAAGTCTACTCTAAAGAGTTGATAAAGGTACAAACGAAAAAAATGTTAATATATCACATTTTTAAATATCTATTATTCTCCATTTTACTCGATCTCCTAACCGGTTAAAGATAGGACATTGCGGTTTTCACCAAAGGATTCAGCACCTCATTTTACATAAAATAAGTCTTATAAGTCTACTCTAAAGAGTTGATAAAGGTACAAACGAAAAAAATGTTAATATATCACATTTTTAAATATCTATTATTCTCCATTTTACTCGATCTCCTAACCGGTTAAAGATAGGACATTGCGGTTTTCACCAAAGGATTCAGCACCTCATTTTACATAAAATAAGTCTTATAAGTCTACTCTAAAGAGTTGATAAAGGTACAAACGAAAAAAATGTTAATATATCACATTTTTAAATATCTATTATTCTCCATTTTACTCTATCTCCTAAACGGTTAAATATAGGACATTGCGGTTTTCACCAGTGGATTCAGCACCTCATTTTACATAAAATAAGTCTTATAAGTCTACTCTAAAGAGTTGATAAAGGTACAAACGAAAAAAATGTTAATATATCACATTTTTAAATATCTATTATTCTCCATTTTACTCGATCTCCTAACCGGTTAAAGATAGGACATTGCGGTTTTCACCAAAGGATTCAGCACCTCATTTTACATAAAATAAGTCTTATAAGTCTACTCTAAAGAGTTGATAAAGGTACAAACGAAAAAAATGTTAATATATCACATTTTTAAATATCTATTATTCTCCATTTTACTCTATCTCCTAAACGGTTAAATATAGGACATTGCGGTTTTCACCAGTGGATTCAGCACCTCATTTTACATAAAATAAGTCTTATAAGTCTACTCTAAAGAGTTGATAAAGGTATAAACGAAAAAAATGTTAATATATCACATTTTTAAATATCTATTATTCTCCATTTTACTCGATCTCCTAACCGGTTAAAGATAGGACATTGCGGTTTTCACCAAAGGATTCAGCACCTCATTTTACATAAAATAAGTCTTATAAGTCTACTCTAAAGAGTTGATAAAGGTACAAACGAAAAAAATGTTAATATATCACATTTTTAAATATCTATTATTCTCCATTTTACTCGATCTCCTAACCGGTTAAAGATAGGACATTGCGGTTTTCACCAAAGGATTCAGCACCTCATTTTACATAAAATAAGTCTTATAAGTCTACTCTAAAGAGTTGATAAAGGTACAAACGAAAAAAATGTTAATATATCACATTTTTAAATATCTATTATTCTCCATTTTACTCTATCTCCTAAACGGTTAAATATAGGACATTGCGGTTTTCACCAGTGGATTTAGCACCTCATTTTACATAAAATAAGTCTTATAAGTCTACTCTAAAGAGTTGATAAAGGTACAAACGAAAAAAATGTTAATATATCACATTTTTAAATATCTATTATTCTCCATTTTACTCTATCTCCTAAACGGTTAAATATAGGACATTGCGGTTTTCAGCAGTGGATTCAGCACCTCATTTTACATAAAATAAGTCTTATAAGTCTACTCTAAAGAGTTGATAAAGGTACAAACGAAAAAAATGTTAATATATCACATTTTTAAATATCTATTATTCTCCATTTTACTCTATCTCCTAAACGATTAAATATAGGACATTGCGGTTTTCACCAGTGGATTCAGCACCTCATTTTACATAAAATAAGTCTTATAAGTCTACTCTAAAGAGTTGATAAAGGTACAAACGAAAAAAATGTTAATATATCACATTTTTAAATATCTATTATTCTCCATTTTACTCGATCTCCTAACCGGTTAAAGATAGGACATTGCGGTTTTCACCAGTGGATTCAGCACCTCATTTTACATAAAATAAGTCTTATAAGTCTACTCTAAAGAGTTGATAAAGGTACAAACGAAAAAAATGTTAATATATCACCTTTGTAAATATCTAATATTCTCCATTTTACTCGATCTCCTAAACAGTTAAAGATAGGACATTGCGGTTTTCACCAAAGGATTCAGCACCTCATTTTACATAAAATAAGTCTTATAAGTCTACTCTAAAGAGTTGATAAAAATACAAACGAAAAAAATGTTAATATATCACATTTTTAAATATCTATTATTCTCCATTTTACTCTATCTCCTAAACGGTTAAAGATAGGACATTGCGGTTTTCACCAGTGGATTCAGCACCTCATTTTACATAAAATAAGTCTTATAAGTCTACTCTAAAGAGTTGATAAAGGTACAAACGAAAAAAATGTTAATATATCACATTTTTAAATATCTATTATTCTCCATTTTACTCGATCTCCTAACCGGTTAAAGATAGGACATTGCGGTTTTCACCAAAGGATTCAGCACCTCATTTTACATAAAATAAGTCTTATAAGTCTACTCTAAAGAGTTGATAAAGGTACAAACGAAAAAAATGTTAATATATCACATTTTTAAATATCTATTATTCTCCATTTTACTCTATCTCCTAAACGGTTAAATATAGGACATTGCGGTTTTCACCAGTGGATTCAGCACCTCATTTTACATAAAATAAGTCTTATAAGTCTACTCTAAAGAGTTGATAAAGGTACAAACGAAAAAAATGTTAATATATCACATTTTTAAATATCTATTATTCTCCATTTTACTCGATCTCCTAACCGGTTAAAGATAGGACATTGCGGTTTTCACCAAAGGATTCAGCACCTCATTTTACATAAAATAAGTCTTATAAGTCTACTCTAAAGAGTTGATAAAGGTACAAACGAAAAAAATGTTAATATATCACATTTTTAAATATCTATTATTCTCCATTTTACTCGATCTCCTAACCGGTTAAAGATAGGACATTGCGGTTTTCACCAAAGGATTCAGCACCTCATTTTACATAAAATAAGTCTTATAAGTCTACTCTAAAGAGTTGATAGTACAAACGAAAAAAATGTTAATATATCACATTTTTAAATATCTATTATTCTCCATTTTACTCTATCTCCTAAACGGTTAAATATAGGACATTGCGGTTTTCACCAGTGGATTCAGCACCTCATTTTACATAAAATAAGTCTTATAAGTCTACTCTAAAGAGTTGATAAAGGTACAAACGAAAAAAATGTTAATATATCACATTTTTAAATATCTATTATTCTCCATTTTACTCGATCTCCTAACCGGTTAAAGATAGGACATTGCGGTTTTCACCAAAGGATTCAGCACCTCATTTTACATAAAATAAGTCTTATAAGTCTACTCTAAAGAGTTGATAAAGGTACAAACGAAAAAAATGTTAATATATCACATTTTTAAATATCTATTATTCTCCATTTTACTCTATCTCCTAAACGGTTAAATATAGGACATTGCGGTTTTCACCAGTGGATTCAGCACCTCATTTTACATAAAATAAGTCTTATAAGTCTACTCTAAAGAGTTGATAAAGGTATAAACGAAAAAAATGTTAATATATCACATTTTTAAATATCTATTATTCTCCATTTTACTCGATCTCCTAACCGGTTAAAGATAGGACATTGCGGTTTTCACCAAAGGATTCAGCACCTCATTTTACATAAAATAAGTCTTATAAGTCTACTCTAAAGAGTTGATAAAGGTACAAACGAAAAAAATGTTAATATATCACATTTTTAAATATCTATTATTCTCCATTTTACTCGATCTCCTAACCGGTTAAAGATAGGACATTGCGGTTTTCACCAAAGGATTCAGCACCTCATTTTACATAAAATAAGTCTTATAAGTCTACTCTAAAGAGTTGATAAAGGTACAAACGAATAAAATGTTTATATAACACATTTTTAAATATCTATTATTCTCCATTTTACTCGATGTCCTAATCGGTTAAAGATAGGACATTGCGGTTTTCACCAGTGGATTCAGCACCTTATTTTACATAAAATAAGTCCTATAAGTCTACTCTCAAAAGTTGATAAAGGTACAAACGAATAAAAGGTTTATATATCACATTTTTAAATATCTAATATTTTCCATTTTACTCGATGTTCTAAACGATTAGAGATAGGACATTGCGGTTTTCACCAGTGGATTCAGCACCTCATTTTACCTAAAATAATTTCTATAAGTCTACTCTAAAGAGTTGATAAAGGTACAAACGAATAAAATGTTTATATATCACATTTTTAAATATCTATTATTCTCCATTTTACTCTTTCTCTTAAACGGTTAAAGATAGGACATTGCAGTTTTCACCAGTGGATTCAGGACCTCATTTTACCTAATATAATTCCTATAAGTCTACTCTAAAGAGTTGATAAAGGTACAAACGAATAAAATGTTTATATATCACATTTTTAAATATCTAATATTTTCCATTTTACTCGATCTCCTAAACGGTTAAAGATAGGACATTGCGGTTTTCACCAGTGGATTCAGCACCTCATTTTACCTAAAATAATTCCTATAAGTCTACTCTAAAGTGTTGATAATGGTACAAACGAATAAAATGTTTATATATCACATTTTTAAATATCTATTATTCTCCATTTTACTCGATCTCCTTAACGGTTAAAGGTAGGACTTTGCGATTTTCACCACTGGATTCAGCACCTTATTTTACATAAAATAAGTCCTATAAGTCTACTCTAAAGAGTTGATAAAGGTACAAACGAATAAAATGTTTATATATCACATTTTTAAATATCTATAATTCTCCATTTTACTCGATCCCCTAAACGGTTAAAGATAGGACATTGCTGTTTTCACCAGTGGATCCAGCACCTCATTTTACATAAAAAAAGTCCTATAAGTCTACTCTCAAAAGTTGATAAAGGTACAAACGAAAAAATGTTTAAATTTCACATTTTTAAATATCTATTATTCTCCATTTTACTCGATCTCTTAACCGGTTAAAGATAGGACATTGCGGTTTTCACCAAAGGATTCAGCACCTCATTTTACATAAAATAAGTCCTATGAGTCTACTCTAAAGAGTTGATAAAGGTACAAACGAAAAAAATGTTAATATATCACATTTTTAAATATCTATTATTCTCCATTTTACTCGATCTCCTAACCGGTTCAAGATAGGACATTGCGGTTTTCACCACTGGATTCAGCACCTCATTTTACATAAAATAAGTCCTATAAGTCTACTCTAAAGGGATGATAATGGTACAAACGAAAAAAATGTTTAAATATCACATTTTTAAATACCTATTATTCTCCATTTTACTCGATCTCCTAACCGGTTAAAGATAGGACATTGCGGTTTTCACCAGTGGATTCAGCACCTCATTTTACATAAAATAAGTCTTATAAGTCTACTCTAAAGAGTTGATAAAGGTACAAACGAATACAATGTTTATATATCACCTTTTTAAATATCTAATTTTCTCCATTTTACTCGATCTCCTAAACAGTTAAAGATAGGACATTGCGGTTTTCACCAAAGGATTCAGCACCTCATTTTACATAAAATAAGTCTTATAAGTCTACTCTAAAGAGTTGATAAAAATACAAACGAAAAAAATGTTAATATATCACATTTTTAAATATCTATTATTCTCCATTTTACTCGATCTCCTAACCGGTTAAAGATAGGACATTGCGGTTTTCACCACTGGATTCAGCACCTCATTTTACATAAAATATGTCCTATAAGTCTACTCTCAAAAGTTGATAAAGGTACAAACGAATAAAATGTTTATATATCACATTTTTAAATATCTATTATTCTCCATTTTACTCGATCTCCTAAACGGTTAAAGGTAGGACAATGCGGTTTTCACCATTGGATTCAGCACCTCATTTTACATAAAATAAGTCCTATAAGTCTACTCTAAAGAGTTGATAAAGGTACAAACGAAAAAAATGTTTATATATCACATTTTTAAATACCTATTATTCTCCATTTTACTCGATCTCTTAAACGGTTAAAGATAGGACATTGCGGTTTTCACCAGTGGATTCAGCACCTCATTTTACATAAAATAAGTCCTATAAGTCTACTCTAAAGAGTTGATAAAGGTACAAACGAAAAAAATGTTTATATATCACATTTTTAAATACCTATTATTCTCCATTTTACTCGATCACCTAAACGGTCAAAGATAGGACATTGCGGTTTTCACCAGTGGATTCAGCACCTTATTTTACATAAAATAAGTCCTATAAGTCTACTCTAAATAGTTGATAAAGGTACAAACGAATAAAATGTTTATATATCACATTTTTAAATATCTATTATTCTCCATTTTACTAACTACTTTAAGGTACAAACGAATAAAATATTTATATATCACATTTTTAAATATCTATTATTCTCCATTTTACTCGATCTCCTAAACAGTTAAAGATAGGACATTGCGGTTTTCACCAGTGGATTCAGCACCTTATTTTACATAAATTTAGTCCTATAAGTCTACTCTCAAGAGTTGATAAAGGTACAAACGAATATAATGGTTATATATCACATTTTTAAATATATATTATTCTCCATTTAACTCTTTTTCTTAAACGGTTAAAGATAGGACATTGCGGTTTTCACCAGTGGATTCAGCACCTCATTTTACATAAAATAAGTCCTATAAGTCTACTCTAAAGAGTTGATAAAGGTACAAACGAATAAAAGGTTTTTATATCACATTTTTAAATATCTAATATTCTCCATTTTACTCGATCTCCTAAACGGTTAAAGATAGGACATTGCGGTTTTCACCAATAAATTTAGCACCTCATTTTACATAAAATAAGTCTTATAAGTCTACTCTCAATAGTTGATAAAGGTACAAACGAATAAAAGGTTTTTATATCACATTTTTAAATATCTAATATTCTCCATTTTACTCGATCTTCTAAACAGTTAAAGATAGGACATTGCGGTTTTCACCAAAGGATTCAGCACCTCATTTTACATAAAATAAGTCTTATAAGTCTACTCTAAAGAGTTGATAAAAATACAAACGAAAAAAATGTTAATATATCACATTTTTAAATATCTATTATTCTCCATTTTACTCTATCTCCTAAACGGTTAAAGATAGGACATTGCGGTTTTCACCAAAGGATTCAGCACCTCATTTTACATAAAATAAGTCTTATAAGTCTACTCTAAAGAGTTGATAAAGGTACAAACGAAAAAAATTTTAATATATCACATTTTTAAATATCTATTATTATCCATTTTACTCTTTCCCTTAAACGGTTAAAGATAGGACATTGCGGTTTTCACCAGTGGATTTAGCACCTTATTTTACATAAAATAAGTCCTATAAGTCTACTCTCAAAAGTTGATAAAGGTGCAAACGAATAAAAGGTTTATATATCACATTTTTAAATATCTAATATTTTCCATTTTACTCGATGTTCTAAACGATTAGAGATAGGACATTGCGGTTTTCACCAGTGGATTCAGCACCTTATTTTACCTAAAATAATTTCTATAAGTCTACTCTAAAGAGTTGATAAAGGTACAAACGAATAAAATGTTTATATATCACATTTTTAAATATCTATTATTCTCCATTTTACTCTTTCTCTTAAACGGTTAAAGATAGGACATTGCAGTTTTCACCAGTGGATTCAGCACCTCATTTTACCTAATATAATTCCTATAAGTCTACTCTAAAGAGTTGATAAAGGTACAAACGAATAAAATGTTTATATATCACATTTTTAAATATCTAATATTTTCCATTTTACTCGATCTCCTAAACGGTTAAAGATAGGACATTGCGGTTTTCACCAGTGGATTCAGCACCTCATTTTACCTAAAATAATTCCTATAAGTCTACTCTAAAGTGTTGATAATGGTACAAACGAATAAAATGTTTATATATCACATTTTTAAATATCTATTATTCTCCATTTTACTCGATCTCCTTAACGGTTAAAGGTAGGACTTTGCGGTTTTCACCACTGGATTCAGCAGCTCATTTTACATAAAATATGTCCTATAAGTCTACTCTCAAAAGTTGATAAAGGTACAAACGAATAAAATGGTTATATTTCACATTATAAAATATCTATTATTCTCCATTTTATTCGATCACCTAAACGGTCAAAGATAGGACATTGCGGTTTTCACCAAAGGATTCAGCACCTCATTTTACATAAAATAAGTCTTATAAGTCTACTCTAAAGAGTTGATAAAGGTACAAACGAATACAATGTTTATATATCACCTTTTTAAATATCTAATTTTCTCCATTTTACTCGATCTCCTAAACAGTTAAAGATAGGACATTGCGGTTTTCACCAAAGGATTCAGCACCTCATTTTACATAAAATAAGTCTTATAAGTCTACTCTAAAGAGTTGATAAAAATACAAACGAAAAAAATGTTAATATATCACATTTTTAAATATCTATTATTCTCCATTTTACTCGATCTCCTAACCGGTTAAAGATAGGACATTGCGGTTTTCACCACTGGATTCAGCACCTCATTTTACATAATATATGTCCTATAAGTCTACTCTCAAAAGTTGATAAAGGTACAAACGAATAAAATGTTTATATATCACATTTTTAAATATCTATTATTCTCCATTTTACTCGATCTCCTAAACGGTTAAAGGTAGGACAATGCGGTTTTCACCATTGGATTCAGCACCTCATTTTACATAAAATAAGTCCTATAAGTCTACTCTAAAGAGTTGATAAAGGTACAAACGAATAAAATGGTTATATATTACATTTTTAAATATATATTATTTTCCATTTTACTTTTTCTCTTAAACGGTTAAAGATAGGACATTGCGGTTTTCACCAGTGGATTCAGCACCTCATTTTACATAAAATAAGTCCTATAAGTCTACTCTAAAGAGTTGATAAAGGTACAAACGAAAAAAATGTTTATATATCACATTTTTAAATACCAATTATTCTCCATTTTACTCGATCACCTAAACAGTCAAAGATAGGACATTGCGGTTTTCACCAGTGGATTCAGCACCTTATTTTACATAAAATAAGTCCTATAAGTCTACTCTAAATAGTTGATAAAGGTACAAACGAATAAAATGTTTATATATCACATTTTTAAATATCTATTATTCTCCATTTTACTAACTACTTTAAGGTACAAACGAATAAAATATTTATATATCACATTTTTAAATATCTATTATTCTCCATTTTACTCGATCTCCTAAACAGTTAAAGATAGGACATTGCGGTTTTCACCAGTGGATTCAGCACCTTATTTTACATAAATTTAGTCCTATAAGTCTACTCTCAAGAGTTGATAAAGGTACAAACGAATATAATGGTTATATATCACATTTTTAAATATATATTATTCTCCATTTAACTCTTTTTCTTAAACGGTTAAAGATAGGACATTGCGGTTTTCACCAGTGGATTCAGCACCTCATTTTACATAAAATAAGTCCTATAAGTATACTCTAAAGAGTTGATAAAGGTACAAACGAATAAAAGGTTTTTATATCACATTTTTAAATATCTAATATTCTCCATTTTACTCGATCTCCTAAACGGTTAAAGATAGGACATTGCGGTTTTCACCAAAGGATTCAGCACCTCATTTTACATAAAATAAGTCTTATAAGTCTACTCTAAAGAGTTGATAAAAATACAAACGAAAAAAATGTTAATATATCACATTTTTAAATATCTATTATTCTCCATTTTACTCTATCTCCTAAACGGTTAAAGATAGGACATTGCGGTTTTCACCAAAGGATTCAGCACCTCATTTTACATAAAAAAAGTCTTATAAGTCTACTCTAAAGAGTTGATAAAGGTACAAACGAAAAAAATGTTAATATATCACATTTTTAAATATCTATTATTATCCATTTTACTCTTTCCCTTAAACGGTTAAAGATAGGACATTGCGGTTTTCACCATTGGATTCAGCACCTCATTTTACATAATATAAGGCCTATAAGTCTACTCTCAAGAGTTGATAAAGGTACTAACGAATAAAATGTTTATATATGACATTTTTAAACATTTATTACTCTCCATTTTACTTGATCTCCTAAACAGTTAAAAATAGGACATTGCGGTTTTCACCAGTGGATTCAGCACCTCATTTTACATAAAATAATTCCTATAAGTCAACTCTCAAGAGTTGATAAAGGTACAAACGAATAAAATGTTTATATATCACATTTTTAAATATCTATTATTTTCCATTTTACTCGATCTCCTAAACGGTTAAAGATAGGACATTGCGGTTTTCACCAGTGGATTCAGCACCTCATTTTACATAAAATAATCCCTATAAGTCAACTCTAAAGAGTTGATAAAGGTACAAACGAATAAAATGGTTATATTTTACATTTTTAAATACCTATTATTCTCCATTTCACTCAATCACCTAAACGGTCAAAGATAGGACATTGCGGTTTTCACCATTGGATTCAGCACCTCATTTTACATAATATAAGGCTTATAAGTCCACTCTCAAGAGTTGATTAAGGTACAAACGAAAAAAATGTTTATATATCACATTTTTAAATATCTATTATTCTTCATTTTACTCGATCTCCTAAACAGTAAAAGATAGGACATTGCGGTTTTCACCAGTGGATTCAGCACCTTATTTTACATAAAATAAGTTTTATAAGTCTACTCTAACGAGTTGATAAAGGTACAAACGGAAAAAATGTTAATATATCACATTTTTAAATATCTATTATTCTCCATTTCACTCTATCTCCTAAACGATTCACGATAGGACATTGCGGTTTTCACCAGTGGATTCAGCACCTCATTTTACATAAAATAATTCCTATAAGTCTACCCTAAAGAGTTGATAAAGGTACAAACGAATAAAATGGTTATATATCACATTTTTAAATATCTATTATTTTCCATTTTACTCGATCTCCTAAACGGTTAAAGATAGGACATTGCGGTTTTCACCAGTGGATTCAGCACCTCATTTTACATAAAATAATCCCTATAAGTCAACTCTCAAGAGTTGATAAAGGTACAAACGAATAAAATGTTCATATATCACATTCTTAAATATCTATTATTCTCCATTTTACTCGATCTCCTAAACAGTTAAAGATAGAACATTGCGGTTTTCACCAGTGAATTCAGCACCTCATTTTACATAAAATTAGTTCTATAAGACTACTCTAAAGAGTTGATAAAGGTACAAACGAATAAAATGTTTATGTATGACATTTTTAAATATCTATTACTCTCTATTTTACTCGATCTCCTAAACGGTTAAAGATAAGACATTGCGGTTTTCACCAGTGGATTCAGCACCTCATTTTACATAAAATATGTCCTATAAGTATACTCTCAAGAGTTCATAAAGGTACAAACGAATAAAATGTTTATATATCACATTTTTAAATATCTATTATTCTCCATTTCACTCGATCTCCTAATCGGTTAAAGATAGGACATTGCGGTTTTCACCGGTGGATTCAGCACCTCATTTTACATAAAATAAGTTCTATAAGTCTACTCTAAAGAGTTGATAATGGTACTAACGAATAAAATGTTTATATATCACTTTTTTAAATATCTATTATTCTCCATTTTACTTGATCACTAAAACGGTTAAAGATAGGACATTGCGGTTTTCACCATTGGATTCAGCACCTCATTTTACATAATATAAGGCCTATAAGTCTACTCTCAAGAGTTGATAAAGGTACTAACGAATAAAATGTTTATATATGACATTTTTAAACATTTATTACTCTCCATTTTACTTGATCTCTTAAACAGTTAAAAATAGGACATTGCGGTTTTCACCAGTGGATTCAGCACCTCATTTTACATAAAATAATTCCTATAAGTCAACTCTCAAGAGTTGATAAAGGTACAAACGAATAAAATGTTTATATATCACATTTTTAAATATCTATTATTTTCCATTTTACTCGATCTCCTAAACGGTTAAAGATAGGACATTGCGGTTTTCACCAGTGGATTCAGCACCTCATTTTACATAAAATAATCCCTATAAGTCAACTCTAAAGAGTTGATAAAGGTACAAACGAATAAAATGGTTATATTTTACATTTTTAAATACCTATTATTCTCCATTTCACTCAATCACCTAAACGGTCAAAGATAGGACATTGCGGTTTTCACCATTGGATTCAGCACCTCATTTTACATAATATAAGGCTTATAAGTCCACTCTCAAGAGTTGATTAAGGTACAAACGAAAAAAATGTTTATATATCACATTTTTAAATATCTATTATTCTTCATTTTACTCGATCTCCTAAACAGTAAAAGATAGGACATTGCGGTTTTCACCAGTGGATTCAGCACCTTATTTTACATAAAATAAGTTTTATAAGTCTACTCTAACGAGTTGATAAAGGTACAAACGGAAAAAATGTTAATATATCACATTTTTAAATATCTATTATTCTCCATTTCACTCTATCTCCTAAACGATTCACGATAGGACATTGCGGTTTTCACCAGTGGATTCAGCACCTCATTTTACATAAAATAATTCCTATAAGTCTACCCTAAAGAGTTGATAAAGGTACAAACGAATAAAATGGTTATATATCACATTTTTAAATATCTATTATTTTCCATTTTACTCGATCTCCTAAACGGTTAAAGATAGGACATTGCGGTTTTCACCAGTGGATTCAGCACCTCATTTTACATAAAATAATCCCTATAAGTCAACTCTCAAGAGTTGATAAAGGTACAAACGAATAAAATGTTCATATATCACATTCTTAAATATCTATTATTCTCCATTTTACTCGATCTCCTAAACAGTTAAAGATAGAACATTGCGGTTTTCACCAGTGAATTCAGCACCTCATTTTACATAAAATTAGTTCTATAAGACTACTCTAAAGAGTTGATAAAGGTACAAACGAATAAAATGTTTATGTATGACATTTTTAAATATCTATTACTCTCTATTTTACTCGATCTCCTAAACGCTTAAAGATAAGACATTGCGGTTTTCACCAGTGGATTCAGCACCTCATTTTACATAAAATAAGTCCTATAAGTCTACTCTCAAGAGTTGATAAAGGTACTAACGAATAAAATGTTTATATATGACATTTTTAAATATCTATTACTTTCCATTTTACTCGATCTCCTAAACGGTTAAAGATAAGACATTGCGGTTTTCACCAGTGGATTCAGCACCTTATTTTACATATTATAAGTCCTATAAGTCTATACTCAAGAGTTGATAAAGGTACAAACGAATAAAATGTTTATATATCACATTCTTAAATATCTATTATTCTCCATTTTACTCGATCTCCTAAACAGTTAAAAATAGGACATTGCGGTTTTCACCAGTGGATTCAGCACCTCATTTTACATAAAATAATTCCTATAAGTCAACTCTCAGGAGTTGATAAAGGTACAAACGAATAAAATGTTTATATATCACATTCTTAAATATCTATTATTCTCCATTTTACTCGATCTCCTAAACAGTTAAAAATAGGACATTGCGGTTTTCACCAGTGGATTCAGCACCTTATTTTACATAAAATAATCCCTATAAGTCAACTCTCAAGAGTTGATAAAGGTACAAACGAATAAAATGTTTATATATCACATTCTTAAATATCTATTATTCTCCATTTTACTCGATCTCCTAAACAGTTAAAGATAGAACATTGCGGTTTTCACCAGTGAATTCAGCACCTCATTTTACATAAAATTAGTTCTATAAGACTACTCTAAAGAGTTGATAAAGGTACAAACGAATAAAATGTTTATATATCACATTTTCAAATATCTAATTATTCTCCATTTTACTCGATCTCCTAAACCGTTAAAGATAGGACATTGCGGTTTTCATCAGTGGATTCAGCACCTTATTTTACATTAAATAAGTCCTATAAGTCTACTCTCAAGTGTTGATAAAGGTACAAACGAATAAAATGTTTATATATCACATTTTCAAATATCTATCATTCTCCATTTCACTCGATCTCCAAAACGGTTGAAGATAGGACATTGCGGTTTTAACCAGTGAATTCAGCACCTCATTTTACATAAAATAATTCCTATAAGTCAACTCTCAAGAGTTGATAAAGGTACTAACGAATAAAATGTTTATATATCACATTCTTAAATATCTATTATTCTCCATTTTACTCGATCTCCTAAACAGTTAAAGATAGAACATAGCGGTTTTCAACAGTGAATTCAGCACCTCATTTTACATAAAATTAGTTCTATAAGACTACTCTAAAGAGTTAATAAAAGTACAAACGAATAAAATGTTTATATATCACATTTTCAAATATCTATTATTCTCCATTTTACTCGATCTCCTATACCGATAAAGATAGGACATTGCGGTTTTCATCAGTGGATTCAGCACCTCATTTTACATTAAATAAGTCCTATAAGTCTACTCTCAAGTGTTGATAAAGGTTCAAACGAATAAAATGTTTATATAACACATTTTTAAATATCTATTATTCTCCATTTTACTCGATCTCCTAAACCGTTTAAGATAGGACATTGCGGTTTTCATCAGTGGATTTAGCACCTCATTTTACATAATATAAGTCCCATAAGTCTACTCTCAAGAGTTGATAAAGGTACTAACGAATAAAATGTATATATAACACATTTTTAAATATCTACTATGTTCCATTTTACTCGATCTCCTAAACGGTTAAAGGTAGGACATTGCGGTTTTCACCAGTGGATTCAGCACCTTATTTTACATAAAATAATTCCTATGAGTCTACTCTAAATAGTTAATAAAGGTACAAACGAATAAAATGTTTATATGTGACATTTTTAAATATCTATTACTCTCCATTTTACTCGATCTCCTATACCGTTAAAGATAGGACATTGCGGTTTTCGTCAGTGGATTCAGCACCTTATTTTACATTAAATAAGTCCTATAAGTCTACTCTCAAGTGTTGATAAAGGTACAAACGAATAAAATGTTTATATAACACATTTTTAATTATCTATTATTCTTCATTTTACTCGATCTCCTAAACCGTTTAAGATAGGACATTGCGGTTTTCATTAGTGGATTCAGCACCTCATTTTACATAATATAAGTCCCATAAGTCTACTCTCAAGAGTTGATAAAGGTACAAACGAATAAAATGTTTATATATCACATTTTTAAATATCTATTATTTTCCATTTTACTCGATCTCCTAAACGGTTAAAGATAGGACATTGCGGTTTTCACTAGTGGATTCAGCACCTTATTTTACATAAAATAATTCCTATAAGTCTACTCTAAAGAGTTGATAAAGGTACAAACGAATAAAATGTTTATATATGACATTTTTAAATATCTATTACTTTCCATTTTACTCGATCTCCTAAACGGTTAAAGATAAGACATTGCGGTTTTCACCAGTGGATTCAGCACCTCATTTTACATAAAATATGTCCTATAAGTCTACTCTTAAGGGTTCATAAAGGTACAAACGAATAAAATGTTTATATATCACATTTTTAAATATCTATTATTCTCCATTTCACTCGATCTCCTAAACGGTCAAAGATAGGACATTGCGGTTTTCACCGGTGGATTCAGCACCTTATTTTACATTAAATAAGTCCTATAAGTCTACTCTCAAGTGTTGATAAAGGTACAAACGAATCAAATGTTTATATAACACATTTTTAAATATCTATTATTCTCCAATTTACTCGATCTCCTAAACCGTTTAAGATATTACATTGCGGTTTTCACTTGTGGATTCAGCACCTTATTTTACATAAAATAATTCCTATAAGTCTACTCTAAAGAGTTAATAAAGGTACAAACGAATAAAATGTTTATATGTGACATTTTTAAATATCTATTACTCTCCATTTTACTCGATCTCCTAAACGGTTAAAGATAGTACATTGCGGTTTTCACCAGTGGATTCAGCACCTCATTTTACATAAAATAAGTCCTATAAGTCTACTCTCAAGAGTTCATAATGGTATCAACGAATAAATTGTTTATATATCACATTTTAAATATCAATTATTCTCCATTTTACTCGATCTCCTAAACGGTTAAAGATAGGGCATTGTGGTTTTCACTTGTGGATTCAGCACTTTATTTTACATAAAATAATTCCTATAAGTCTACTCTAAAGAGTTGATAAAGGTACAAACGAATAAAATGGTTATATATTACATTTTTAAATACCTATTATTCTCCATTTCACTCTATCTCCTAAACGGTTCACGATAGGACATTGCGGTTTTCACCAGTGGATTCAGCACCTCATTTTACATAAAATAATTCCTATAAGTCTACCCTAAAGAGTTGATAAAGGTACAAACGAATAAAATGGTTATATATCACATTTTTAAATATCTATTATTCTCTTAAACGGTTAAAGATAGGACATTGCGGTTTTCACCAGTGGATTCAGCACCTCATTTTACATAAAATAATTCCTATAAGTCTACTCTAAAGAGTTGATAAAGGTACAAACGAATAAAATGGTTATATATCACATTTTTAAATATCTATTATTCTCCATTTCACTCGATCTCCTAAACGGTCAAAGATAGGACACTGCGGTTTTCACCAGTGGATTCAGCACCTCATTTTACATAAAATAATCCCTATAAGTCAACTCTCAAGAGTTGATAAAGGTACAAACGAATAAAATGTTCATATATCACATTCTTAAATATCTATTATTCTCCATTTTACTCGATCTCCTAAACAGTTAAAGATAGAACATTGCGGTTTTCACCAGTGAATTCAGCACCTCATTTTACATAAAATTAGTTCTATAAGACTACTCTAAAGAGTTGATAAAGGTACAAACGAATAAAATGTTTATGTATGACATTTTTAAATATCTATTACTCTCTATTTTACTCGATCTCCTAAACGCTTAAAGATAAGACATTGCGGTTTTCACCAGTGGATTCAGCACCTCATTTTACATAAAATAAGTCCTATAAGTCTACTCTCAAGAGTTGATAAAGGTACTAACGAATAAAATGTTTATATATGACATTTTTAAATATCTATTACTTTCCATTTTACTCGATCTCCTAAACGGTTAAAGATAAGACATTGCGGTTTTCACCAGTGGATTCAGCACCTTATTTTACATATTATAAGTCCTATAAGTCTATACTCAAGAGTTGATAAAGGTACAAACGAATAAAATGTTTATATATCACATTCTTAAATATCTATTATTCTCCATTTTACTCGATCTCCTAAACAGTTAAAAATAGGACATTGCGGTTTTCACCAGTGGATTCAGCACCTCATTTTACATAAAATAATTCCTATAAGTCAACTCTCAGGAGTTGATAAAGGTACAAACGAATAAAATGTTTATATATCACATTCTTAAATATCTATTATTCTCCATTTTACTCGATCTCCTAAACAGTTAAAAATAGGACATTGCGGTTTTCACCAGTGGATTCAGCACCTTATTTTACATAAAATAATCCCTATAAGTCAACTCTCAAGAGTTGATAAAGGTACAAACGAATAAAATGTTTATATATCACATTCTTAAATATCTATTATTCTCCATTTTACTCGATCTCCTAAACAGTTAAAGATAGAACATTGCGGTTTTCACCAGTGAATTCAGCACCTCATTTTACATAAAATTAGTTCTATAAGACTACTCTAAAGAGTTGATAAAGGTACAAACGAATAAAATGTTTATATATCACATTTTCAAATATCTAATTATTCTCCATTTTACTCGATCTCCTAAACCGTTAAAGATAGGACATTGCGGTTTTCATCAGTGGATTCAGCACCTTATTTTACATTAAATAAGTCCTATAAGTCTACTCTCAAGTGTTGATAAAGGTACAAACGAATAAAATGTTTATATATCACATTTTCAAATATCTATCATTCTCCATTTCACTCGATCTCCAAAACGGTTGAAGATAGGACATTGCGGTTTTAACCAGTGAATTCAGCACCTCATTTTACATAAAATAATTCCTATAAGTCAACTCTCAAGAGTTGATAAAGGTACTAACGAATAAAATGTTTATATATCACATTCTTAAATATCTATTATTCTCCATTTTACTCGATCTCCTAAACAGTTAAAGATAGAACATAGCGGTTTTCAACAGTGAATTCAGCACCTCATTTTACATAAAATTAGTTCTATAAGACTACTCTAAAGAGTTAATAAAAGTACAAACGAATAAAATGTTTATATATCACATTTTCAAATATCTATTATTCTCCATTTTACTCGATCTCCTATACCGATAAAGATAGGACATTGCGGTTTTCATCAGTGGATTCAGCACCTCATTTTACATTAAATAAGTCCTATAAGTCTACTCTCAAGTGTTGATAAAGGTTCAAACGAATAAAATGTTTATATAACACATTTTTAAATATCTATTATTCTCCATTTTACTCGATCTCCTAAACCGTTTAAGATAGGACATTGCGGTTTTCATCAGTGGATTTAGCACCTCATTTTACATAATATAAGTCCCATAAGTCTACTCTCAAGAGTTGATAAAGGTACTAACGAATAAAATGTATATATAACACATTTTTAAATATCTACTATGTTCCATTTTACTCGATCTCCTAAACGGTTAAAGGTAGGACATTGCGGTTTTCACCAGTGGATTCAGCACCTTATTTTACATAAAATAATTCCTATGAGTCTACTCTAAATAGTTAATAAAGGTACAAACGAATAAAATGTTTATATGTGACATTTTTAAATATCTATTACTTTCCATTTTACTCGATCTCCTAAACGGTTAAAGATAAGACATTGCGGTTTTCACCAGTGGATTCAGCACCTCATTTTACATAAAATATGTCCTATAAGTCTACTCTTAAGGGTTCATAAAGGTACAAACGAATAAAATGTTTATATATCACATTTTTAAATATCTATTATTCTCCATTTCACTCGATCTCCTAAACGGTCAAAGATAGGACATTGCGGTTTTCACCGGTGGATTCAGCACCTTATTTTACATTAAATAAGTCCTATAAGTCTACTCTCAAGTGTTGATAAAGGTACAAACGAATCAAATGTTTATATAACACATTTTTAAATATCTATTATTCTCCAATTTACTCGATCTCCTAAACCGTTTATGATATTACATTGCGGTTTTCACTTGTGGATTCAGCACCTTATTTTACATAAAATAATTCCTATAAGTCTACTCTAAAGAGTTAATAAAGGTACAAACGAATAAAATGTTTATATGTGACATTTTTAAATATCTATTACTCTCCATTTTACTCGATCTCCTAAACGGTTAAAGATAGTACATTGCGGTTTTCACCAGTGGATTCAGCACCTCATTTTACATAAAATAAGTCCTATAAGTCTACTCTCAAGAGTTCATAATGGTATCAACGAATAAATTGTTTATATATCACATTTTAAATATCAATTATTCTCCATTTTACTCGATCTCCTAAACGGTTAAAGATAGGGCATTGTGGTTTTCACTTGTGGATTCAGCACTTTATTTTACATAAAATAATTCCTATAAGTCTACTCTAAAGAGTTGATAAAGGTACAAACGAATAAAATGGTTATATATTACATTTTTAAATACCTATTATTCTCCATTTCACTCTATCTCCTAAACGGTTCACGATAGGACATTGCGGTTTTCACCAGTGGATTCAGCACCTCATTTTACATAAAATAATTCCTATAAGTCTACCCTAAAGAGTTGATAAAGGTACAAACGAATAAAATGGTTATATATCACATTTTTAAATATCTATTATTCTCTTAAACGGTTAAAGATAGGACATTGCGGTTTTCACCAGTGGATTCAGCACCTCATTTTACATAAAATAATTCCTATAAGTCTACTCTAAAGAGTTGATAAAGGTACAAACGAATAAAATGGTTATATATCACATTTTTAAATATCTATTATTCTCCATTTCACTCGATCTCCTAAACGGTCAAAGATAGGACACTGCGGTTTTCACCAGTGGATTCAGCACCTCATTTTACATAAAATAATCCCTATAAGTCAACTCTCAAGAGTTGATAAAGGTACAAACGAATAAAATGTTCATATATCACATTCTTAAATATCTATTATTCTCCATTTTACTCGATCTCCTAAACAGTTAAAGATAGAACATTGCGGTTTTCACCAGTGAATTCAGCACCTCATTTTACATAAAATTAGTTCTATAAGACTACTCTAAAGAGTTGATAAAGGTACAAACGAATAAAATGTTTATGTATGACATTTTTAAATATCTATTACTCTCTATTTTACTCGATCTCCTAAACGCTTAAAGATAAGACATTGCGGTTTTCACCAGTGGATTCAGCACCTCATTTTACATAAAATAAGTCCTATAAGTCTACTCTCAAGAGTTGATAAAGGTACTAACGAATAAAATGTTTATATATGACATTTTTAAATATCTATTACTTTCCATTTTACTCGATCTCCTAAACGGTTAAAGATAAGACATTGCGGTTTTCACCAGTGGATTCAGCACCTTATTTTACATATTATAAGTCCTATAAGTCTATACTCAAGAGTTGATAAAGGTACAAACGAATAAAATGTTTATATATCACATTCTTAAATATCTATTATTCTCCATTTTACTCGATCTCCTAAACAGTTAAAAATAGGACATTGCGGTTTTCACCAGTGGATTCAGCACCTCATTTTACATAAAATAATTCCTATAAGTCAACTCTCAGGAGTTGATAAAGGTACAAACGAATAAAATGTTTATATATCACATTCTTAAATATCTATTATTCTCCATTTTACTCGATCTCCTAAACAGTTAAAAATAGGACATTGCGGTTTTCACCAGTGGATTCAGCACCTTATTTTACATAAAATAATCCCTATAAGTCAACTCTCAAGAGTTGATAAAGGTACAAACGAATAAAATGTTTATATATCACATTCTTAAATATCTATTATTCTCCATTTTACTCGATCTCCTAAACAGTTAAAGATAGAACATTGCGGTTTTCACCAGTGAATTCAGCACCTCATTTTACATAAAATTAGTTCTATAAGACTACTCTAAAGAGTTGATAAAGGTACAAACGAATAAAATGTTTATATATCACATTTTCAAATATCTAATTATTCTCCATTTTACTCGATCTCCTAAACCGTTAAAGATAGGACATTGCGGTTTTCATCAGTGGATTCAGCACCTTATTTTACATTAAATAAGTCCTATAAGTCTACTCTCAAGTGTTGATAAAGGTACAAACGAATAAAATGTTTATATATCACATTTTCAAATATCTATCATTCTCCATTTCACTCGATCTCCAAAACGGTTGAAGATAGGACATTGCGGTTTTAACCAGTGAATTCAGCACCTCATTTTACATAAAATAATTCCTATAAGTCAACTCTCAAGAGTTGATAAAGGTACTAACGAATAAAATGTTTATATATCACATTCTTAAATATCTATTATTCTCCATTTTACTCGATCTCCTAAACAGTTAAAGATAGAACATAGCGGTTTTCAACAGTGAATTCAGCACCTCATTTTACATAAAATTAGTTCTATAAGACTACTCTAAAGAGTTAATAAAAGTACAAACGAATAAAATGTTTATATATCACATTTTCAAATATCTATTATTCTCCATTTTACTCGATCTCCTATACCGATAAAGATAGGACATTGCGGTTTTCATCAGTGGATTCAGCACCTCATTTTACATTAAATAAGTCCTATAAGTCTACTCTCAAGTGTTGATAAAGGTTCAAACGAATAAAATGTTTATATAACACATTTTTAAATATCTATTATTCTCCATTTTACTCGATCTCCTAAACCGTTTAAGATAGGACATTGCGGTTTTCATCAGTGGATTTAGCACCTCATTTTACATAATATAAGTCCCATAAGTCTACTCTCAAGAGTTGATAAAGGTACTAACGAATAAAATGTATATATAACACATTTTTAAATATCTACTATGTTCCATTTTACTCGATCTCCTAAACGGTTAAAGGTAGGACATTGCGGTTTTCACCAGTGGATTCAGCACCTTATTTTACATAAAATAATTCCTATGAGTCTACTCTAAATAGTTAATAAAGGTACAAACGAATAAAATGTTTATATGTGACATTTTTAAATATCTATTACTTTCCATTTTACTCGATCTCCTAAACGGTTAAAGATAAGACATTGCGGTTTTCACCAGTGGATTCAGCACCTCATTTTACATAAAATATGTCCTATAAGTCTACTCTTAAGGGTTCATAAAGGTACAAACGAATAAAATGTTTATATATCACATTTTTAAATATCTATTATTCTCCATTTCACTCGATCTCCTAAACGGTCAAAGATAGGACATTGCGGTTTTCACCGGTGGATTCAGCACCTTATTTTACATTAAATAAGTCCTATAAGTCTACTCTCAAGTGTTGATAAAGGTACAAACGAATCAAATGTTTATATAACACATTTTTAAATATCTATTATTCTCCAATTTACTCGATCTCCTAAACCGTTTATGATATTACATTGCGGTTTTCACTTGTGGATTCAGCACCTTATTTTACATAAAATAATTCCTATAAGTCTACTCTAAAGAGTTAATAAAGGTACAAACGAATAAAATGTTTATATGTGACATTTTTAAATATCTATTACTCTCCATTTTACTCGATCTCCTAAACGGTTAAAGATAGTACATTGCGGTTTTCACCAGTGGATTCAGCACCTCATTTTACATAAAATAAGTCCTATAAGTCTACTCTCAAGAGTTCATAATGGTATCAACGAATAAATTGTTTATATATCACATTTTAAATATCAATTATTCTCCATTTTACTCGATCTCCTAAACGGTTAAAGATAGGGCATTGTGGTTTTCACTTGTGGATTCAGCACTTTATTTTACATAAAATAATTCCTATAAGTCTACTCTAAAGAGTTGATAAAGGTACAAACGAATAAAATGGTTATATATTACATTTTTAAATACCTATTATTCTCCATTTCACTCTATCTCCTAAACGGTTCACGATAGGACATTGCGGTTTTCACCAGTGGATTCAGCACCTCATTTTACATAAAATAATTCCTATAAGTCTACCCTAAAGAGTTGATAAAGGTACAAACGAATAAAATGGTTATATATCACATTTTTAAATATCTATTATTCTCTTAAACGGTTAAAGATAGGACATTGCGGTTTTCACCAGTGGATTCAGCACCTCATTTTACATAAAATAATTCCTATAAGTCTACTCTAAAGAGTTGATAAAGGTACAAACGAATAAAATGGTTATATATCACATTTTTAAATATCTATCATTCTCCATTTCACTCGATCTCCAAAACGGTTGAAGATAGGACATTGCGGTTTTAACCAGTGAATTCAGCACCTCATTTTACATAAAATAATTCCTATAAGTCAACTCTCAAGAGTTGATAAAGGTACTAACGAATAAAATGTTTATATATCACATTCTTAAATATCTATTATTCTCCATTTTACTCGATCTCCTAAACAGTTAAAGATAGAACATAGCGGTTTTCAACAGTGAATTCAGCACCTCATTTTACATAAAATTAGTTCTATAAGACTACTCTAAAGAGTTAATAAAAGTACAAACGAATAAAATGTTTATATATCACATTTTCAAATATCTATTATTCTCCATTTTACTCGATCTCCTATACCGATAAAGATAGGACATTGCGGTTTTCATCGGTGGATTCAGCACCTTATTTTACATTAAATAAGTCCTATAAGTCTACTCTTAAGTGTTGATAAAGGTACAATCGAATAAAATGTTTATATATCACATTTTCAAATATCTATTATTCTCCATTTTACTCGATCTCCTAAACCGTTAAAGATAGGACATTGCGGTTTTCATCAGTGGATTCAGCACCTCATTTTACATAAAATTAGTTCTATAAGACTACTCTAAAGAGTTGATAAAGGTACAAACGAATCAAATGTTTATATAACACATTTTTAAATATCTATTATTCTCCAATTTACTCGATCTCCTAAACCGTTTAAGATAGGACATTGCGGTTTTCATCAGTGGATTCAGCACCTCATTTTACATAATATAAGTCCCATAAGTCTACTCTCAAGAGTTGATAAAGGTACAAACGAATAAAATGTTTATATATCACATTTTTAAATATCTATTATTTTCCATTTTACTCGATCTCCTAAACGGTTAAAGGTAGGACATTGCGGTTTTCATCAGTGGATTCAGCACCTCATTTTACATTAAATAAGTCCTATAAGTCTACTCTCAAGTGTTGATAAAGGTACAAACGAATAAAATGTTTATATAACACATTTTTAAATATCTATTATTCTCCATTTTACTCGATCTCCTAAACCGTTTAAGATAGAACATTGCGGTTTTCATCAGTGGATTCAGCACCTCATTTTACATAATAAAAGTCCCATAAGTCTACTCTCAAGAGTTGATAAAGGTACAAACGAATAAAATGTTTATATATCACATTTTTAAATATCTATTATTTTCCATTTTACTCGATCTCCTAGACGGTTAAAGGTAGGACATTGCGGTTTTCACTAGTGGATTCAGCACCTTATTTTACATAAAATAATTCCTATAAGTCTACTCTAAAGAGTTGATAAAGGTACAAACGAATAAAATGTTTATGTATGACATTTTTAAATATCTATTACTCTCTATTTTACTCGATCTCCTAAACGGTTAAAGATAGGACATTGCGGTTTTCACCGGTGGATTCAGCACCTCATTTTACATAAAATAAGTTCTATAAGTCTACTCTAAAGAGTTGATAATGGTACAAACGAATAAAATGTTTATATATCACATTTTCAAATATCTATTATTCTCGATTTTACTCGATCTCCTAAACCGTTAGAGATAGGACATTGCGGTTTTCATCAGTGGATTCAGCACCTCATTTTACATAAAATAAGATCTATAAGTTTACTCTCAAAAGTTGATAAAGGTACAAACGAATAAAATGTTTATATATCACTTTTTTAAATAACTATTATTCTCCATTTTACTCGATGTCCTAAACGGTTAAAGATTGGACATTGCGGTTCTCACCAGTGGATTCAGCACCTTATTTTACTTAAAATAAGTCCTATAAGTCTACTCTCAAGAGTTGATAAAGGTACAACCGAATAAAATGTTTATATATCACATTTTTAAATACCTATTATTCTCCATTTTACTCGATCACCTAAACGGTCAAAGATAGGACATTGCGGTTTTCACCGGTGGATTCAGCATCTTATTTTGCATAAAATAAGTCTTATAAGTCTACTCTAAAGAGTTGATAAAGGTTCAAACGAATAAAATGTTTAAATATCATATTCTTTAATAACTATTATTCTCCATTTTACTCGATCTCCTAAACAGTTAAAGATAGGACATTGCGGTTTTCACCAGTGGATTCAGCACATCATTTTACATAAATTTAGTCCTATAAGTCTACTTTAAAGAGTTGATAAAGGAACAAACGAATAAAATGGTTATATATCACATTTTTAAATATCTATTATTCTCCATTTTACTCGATTTCCTAAACGGTTAAAGATAGGACATTGCGGTTTTCACCAGAGGATTCAGCACCTTATTTTATATAAAATAAGTTCTATAAGTCTACTCTCAAAAGTTGATAAAGGTACAAACGAATAAAAGGTTTATATATCACATTTTTAAATATCTATTATTCTCCATTTTACTCGATGTCCTAATCGGTTAAAGATAGGACATTGCGGTTTTCACCAGTGGATTCAGCATCTCATTTTACATAAAATAAGTTCTATAAGTCTACTCTCAAAAGTTGATAAAGGTACAAACGAATAAAATGGTTATATTTCACATTTTAAAATATCTATTATTCTCCATTTTATTCGATCACCTAAACGGTCAAAGATAGGACATTGCGGTTTTCACCAGTGGATTCAGCACCTTATTTTACATAAAATAATTCCTATAAGTCTACTCTAAAGAGTTGATAAAGGTACAAATGAATAAAATGTTTATGTATGACATTTTTAAATATCTATTACTCTCCATTTTACTCGATCCCCTAAACGCTTAAAGATAAGACATTGCGGTTTTCACCAGTGGATTCAGCACCTCATTTTACATAAAATATGTCCTATAAGTCTACTCTCAAGAGTTCATAAAGGTACAAACGAATAAAATATTTATATATCACATTTTAAAATATCTATTCTCCATTTCACTCGATCTCCTAAACGGTTAAAAATAGGACATTGCGGTTTTCACCGGTGGATTCAGTACCTCATTTTACATAAAATAAGTTCAATAAGTCTACTCTAAAGAGTTGATATAGGTACAATTGAATAAAATGGTTATATATCACATTATTAAATACCTATTATTCTCCATTTTACTCAATCACCTAAACGGTCAAAGATAGGACATTGCGGTTTTCACCATTGGATTCAGCACCTCATTTTACATAATATAAGGCCTATAAGTCCACTCTCAAGAGTTGATTAAGGTACAAACGAAAAAAATGTTTATATATCACATTTTTAAATACCTATTATTCTATATTTTACTCAATCACCTAAACGGTCAAAGATAGGACATTGCGGTTTTCACCATTGGATTCAGCACCTCATTTTACATAATATAAGGCCTATAAGTCCACTCTCAAGAGTTGATTAAGGTACAAACGAATAAAATGGTTATATATCACATTTTTAAATATCTATTATTTTCCATTTTACTCTTTCTCTTAAACGGTTAAAGATAGGACATTGCGGTTTTCACCAGTGGATTTAGCACCTTATTTTACATAAAATAAGTTCTATAAGTCTACTCTTAAAAGTTGATAAAGGTACAAACGAATAAAATGGTTATATATCACATTTTTAAATATCTATTTTTCTCCATTTTACTCGATGTCCTAATCGGTGAAAGATAGGACATTGCGGTTTTCACCAGTGGATTCAGCACCTCATTTTACATAAAATAAGTCCTATAAGTCTACTCTCAAGAGTTGATAAAGGTACTAACGAATAAAATGTTTATATATGACATTTTTAAATATCTATTACTTTCCATTTTACTCGATCTCCAAAACGGTTAAAGATAAGACATTGCGGTTTTCACCAGTGGATTCAGCACCTCATTTTACATAAAATATGTCCTATAAGTATACTCTCAAGAGTTCATAAAGGTACAAACGAATAAAATGTTTATATGTGACATTTTTAAATATCTATTACTCTCCATTTTACTCGATCTCCTAAACGGTTAAAGATAGTACATTGCGGTTTTCACCAGTGGATTCAGCACCTCATTTTACATAAAATAAGTCCTATAAGTCTACTCTCAAGAGTTCATAATGGTATCAACGAATAAATTGTTTATATATCACATTTTAAATATCAATTATTCTCCATTTTACTCGATCTCCTAAACGGTTAAAGATAGGGCATTGTGGTTTTCACTTGTGGATTCAGCACTTTATTTTACATAAAATAATTCCTATAAGTCTACTCTAAAGAGTTGATAAAGGTACAAACGAATAAAATGGTTATATATTACATTTTTAAATACCTATTATTCTCCATTTCACTCTATCTCCTAAACGGTTCACGATAGGACATTGCGGTTTTCACCAGTGGATTCAGCACCTCATTTTACATAAAATAATTCCTATAAGTCTACCCTAAAGAGTTGATAAAGGTACAAACGAATAAAATGGTTATATATCACATTTTTAAATATCTATTATTCTCTTAAACGGTTAAAGATAGGACATTGCGGTTTTCACCAGTGGATTCAGCACCTCATTTTACATAAAATAATTCCTATAAGTCTACTCTAAAGAGTTGATAAAGGTACAAACGAATAAAATGGTTATATATCACATTTTTAAATATCTATTATTCTCCATTTCACTCGATCTCCTAAACGGTCAAAGATAGGACATTGCGGTTTTCACCGGTGGATTCAGCACCTTATTTTACATTAAATAAGTCCTATAAGTCTACTCTTAAGTGTTGATAAAGGTACAATCGAATAAAATGTTTATATATCACATTTTCAAATATCTATTATTCTCCATTTTACTCGATCTCCTAAACCGTTAAAGATAGGACATTGCGGTTTTCATCAGTGGATTCAGCACCTCATTTTACATAAAATTAGTTCTATAAGACTACTCTAAAGAGTTGATAAAGGTACAAACGAATCAAATGTTTATATAACACATTTTTAAATATCTATTATTCTCCAATTTACTCGATCTCCTAAACCGTTTAAGATAGGACATTGCGGTTTTCATCAGTGGATTCAGCACCTCATTTTACATAATATAAGTCCCATAAGTCTACTCTCAAGAGTTGATAAAGGTACAAACGAATAAAATGTTTATATATCACATTTTTAAATATCTATTATTTTCCATTTTACTCGATCTCCTAAACGGTTAAAGGTAGGACATTGCGGTTTTCATCAGTGGATTCAGCACCTCATTTTACATTAAATAAGTCCTATAAGTCTACTCTCAAGTGTTGATAAAGGTACAAACGAATAAAATGTTTATATAACACATTTTTAAATATCTATTATTCTCCATTTTACTCGATCTCCTAAACCGTTTAAGATAGAACATTGCGGTTTTCATCAGTGGATTCAGCACCTCATTTTACATAATAAAAGTCCCATAAGTCTACTCTCAAGAGTTGATAAAGGTACAAACGAATAAAATGTTTATATATCACATTTTTAAATATCTATTATTTTCCATTTTACTCGATCTCCTAGACGGTTAAAGGTAGGACATTGCGGTTTTCACTAGTGGATTCAGCACCTTATTTTACATAAAATAATTCCTATAAGTCTACTCTAAAGAGTTGATAAAGGTACAAACGAATAAAATGTTTATGTATGACATTTTTAAATATCTATTACTCTCTATTTTACTCGATCTCCTAAACGGTTAAAGATAGGACATTGCGGTTTTCACCGGTGGATTCAGCACCTCATTTTACATAAAATAAGTTCTATAAGTCTACTCTAAAGAGTTGATAATGGTACAAACGAATAAAATGTTTATATATCACATTTTCAAATATCTATTATTCTCGATTTTACTCGATCTCCTAAACCGTTAGAGATAGGACATTGCGGTTTTCATCAGTGGATTCAGCACCTCATTTTACATAAAATAAGATCTATAAGTTTACTCTCAAAAGTTGATAAAGGTACAAACGAATAAAATGTTTATATATCACTTTTTTAAATAACTATTATTCTCCATTTTACTCGATGTCCTAAACGGTTAAAGATTGGACATTGCGGTTCTCACCAGTGGATTCAGCACCTTATTTTACTTAAAATAAGTCCTCTAAGTCTACTCTCAAGAGTTGATAAAGGTACAACCGAATAAAATGTTTATATATCACATTTTTAAATACCTATTATTCTCCATTTTACTCGATCACCTAAACGGTCAAAGATAGGACATTGCGGTTTTCACCGGTGGATTCAGCATCTTATTTTGCATAAAATAAGTCTTATAAGTCTACTCTAAAGAGTTGATAAAGGTTCAAACGAATAAAATGTTTAAATATCATATTCTTTAATAACTATTATTCTCCATTTTACTCGATCTCCTAAACAGTTAAAGATAGGACATTGCGGTTTTCACCAGTGGATTCAGCACATCATTTTACATAAATTTAGTCCTATAAGTCTACTTTAAAGAGTTGATAAAGGAACAAACGAATAAAATGGTTATATATCACATTTTTAAATATCTATTATTCTCCATTTTACTCGATTTCCTAAACGGTTAAAGATAGGACATTGCGGTTTTCACCAGAGGATTCAGCACCTTATTTTATATAAAATAAGTTCTATAAGTCTACTCTCAAAAGTTGATAAAGGTACAAACGAATAAAAGGTTTATATATCACATTTTTAAATATCTATTATTCTCCATTTTACTCGATGTCCTAATCGGTTAAAGATAGGACATTGCGGTTTTCACCAGTGGATTCAGCATCTCATTTTACATAAAATAAGTTCTATAAGTCTACTCTCAAAAGTTGATAAAGGTACAAACGAATAAAATGGTTATATTTCACATTTTAAAATATCTATTATTCTCCATTTTATTCGATCACCTAAACGGTCAAAGATAGGACATTGCGGTTTTCACCAGTGGATTCAGCACCTTATTTTACATAAAATAATTCCTATAAGTCTACTCTAAAGAGTTGATAAAGGTACAAATGAATAAAATGTTTATGTATGACATTTTTAAATATCTATTACTCTCCATTTTACTCGATCCCCTAAACGCTTAAAGATAAGACATTGCGGTTTTCACCAGTGGATTCAGCACCTCATTTTACATAAAATATGTCCTATAAGTCTACTCTCAAGAGTTCATAAAGGTACAAACGAATAAAATATTTATATATCACATTTTAAAATATCTATTCTCCATTTCACTCGATCTCCTAAACGGTTAAAAATAGGACATTGCGGTTTTCACCGGTGGATTCAGTACCTCATTTTACATAAAATAAGTTCAATAAGTCTACTCTAAAGAGTTGATATAGGTACAATTGAATAAAATGGTTATATATCACATTATTAAATACCTATTATTCTCCATTTTACTCAATCACCTAAACGGTCAAAGATAGGACATTGCGGTTTTCACCATTGGATTCAGCACCTCATTTTACATAATATAAGGCCTATAAGTCCACTCTCAAGAGTTGATTAAGGTACAAACGAAAAAAATGTTTATATATCACATTTTTAAATACCTATTATTCTATATTTTACTCAATCACCTAAACGGTCAAAGATAGGACATTGCGGTTTTCACCATTGGATTCAGCACCTCATTTTACATAATATAAGGCCTATAAGTCCACTCTCAAGAGTTGATTAAGGTACAAACGAATAAAATGGTTATATATCACATTTTTAAATATCTATTATTTTCCATTTTACTCTTTCTCTTAAACGGTTAAAGATAGGACATTGCGGTTTTCACCAGTGGATTTAGCACCTTATTTTACATAAAATAAGTTCTATAAGTCTACTCTTAAAAGTTGATAAAGGTACAAACGAATAAAATGGTTATATATCACATTTTTAAATATCTATTTTTCTCCATTTTACTCGATGTCCTAATCGGTGAAAGATAGGACATTGCGGTTTTCACCAGTGGATTCAGCACCTCATTTTACATAAAATAAGTCCTATAAGTCTACTCTCAAGAGTTGATAAAGGTACTAACGAATAAAATGTTTATATATGACATTTTTAAATATCTATTACTTTCCATTTTACTCGATCTCCAAAACGGTTAAAGATAAGACATTGCGGTTTTCACCAGTGAATTCAGCACCTCATTTTACATAAAATATGTCCTATAAGTATACTCTCAAGAGTTCATAAAGGTACAAACGAATAAAATGTTTATATATCACATTTTTAAATATCTATTATTCTCCATTTCACTCGATCTCCTAAACGGTTAAAGATAGGACATTGCGGTTTTCACCGGTGGATTCAGCACCTCATTTTACATAAAATAAGTCCTATAAGTCTACTCTCAAGAGTTGATAAAGGTACTAACGAATAAAATGTTTATATATGACATTTTTAAATATCTATTACTTTCCATTTTACTCGATCTCCTAAACGGTTAAAGATAAGACATTGCGGTTTTCACTATTGGATTCAGCACCTCATTTTACATAAAATATGTCCTATAAGTATACTCTCAAGAGTTCATAAAGGTACAAACGAATAAAATGTTTATATATGACATTTTTAAATATTTATTACTCTCCATTTTACTTGATCACCTAAACGGTCAAAGATAGGACATTGCGGTTTTCACCGGTGGATTCAGCATCTTATTTTGCATAAAATAAGTCTTATAAGTCTACTCTAAAGAGTTGATAAAGGTTCAAACGAATAAAATGTTTAAATATCATATTCTTTAATAACTATTATTCTCCATTTTACTCGATCTCCTAAACAGTTAAAGATAGGACATTGCGGTTTTCACCAGTGGATTCAGCACATCATTTTACATAAATTTAGTCCTATAAGTCTACTTTAAAAAGTTGATAAAGGAACAAACGAATAAAATGGTTATATATCACATTTTTAAATATCTATTATTCTCCATTTTACTCGATTTCCTAAACGGTTAAAGATAGGACATTGCGGTTTTCACCAGAGGATTCAGCACCTTATTTTATATAAAATAAGTTCTATAAGTCTACTCTCAAAAGTTGATAAAGGTACAAACGAATAAAAGGTTTATATATCACATTTTTAAATATCTATTATTCTCCATTTTACTCGATGTCCTAATCGGTTAAAGATAGGACATTGCGGTTTTCACCAGTGGATTCAGCATCTCATTTTACATAAAATAAGTTCTATAAGTCTACTCTCAAAAGTTGATAAAGGTACAAACGAATAAAATGGTTATATTTCACATTTTAAAATATCTATTATTCTCCATTTTATTCGATCACCTAAACGGTCAAAGATAGGACATTGCGGTTTTCACCAGTGGATTCAGCACCTTATTTTACATAAAATAATTCCTATAAGTCTACTCTAAAGAGTTGATAAAGGTACAAATGAATAAAATGTTTATGTATGACATTTTTAAATATCTATTACTCTCCATTTTACTCGATCCCCTAAACGCTTAAAGATAAGACATTGCGGTTTTCACCAGTGGATTCAGCACCTCATTTTACATAAAATATGTCCTATAAGTCTACTCTCAAGAGTTCATAAAGGTACAAACGAATAAAATATTTATATATCACATTTTAAAATATCTATTCTCCATTTCACTCGATCTCCTAAACGGTTAAAAATAGGACATTGCGGTTTTCACCGGTGGATTCAGTACCTCATTTTACATAAAATAAGTTCAATAAGTCTACTCTAAAGAGTTGATATAGGTACAATTGAATAAAATGGTTATATATCACATTATTAAATACCTATTATTCTCCATTTTACTCAATCACCTAAACGGTCAAAGATAGGACATTGCGGTTTTCACCATTGGATTCAGCACCTCATTTTACATAATATAAGGCCTATAAGTCCACTCTCAAGAGTTGATTAAGGTACAAACGAAAAAAATGTTTATATATCACATTTTTAAATACCTATTATTCTATATTTTACTCAATCACCTAAACGGTCAAAGATAGGACATTGCGGTTTTCACCATTGGATTCAGCACCTCATTTTACATAATATAAGGCCTATAAGTCCACTCTCAAGAGTTGATTAAGGTACAAACGAATAAAATGGTTATATATCACATTTTTAAATATCTATTATTTTCCATTTTACTCTTTCTCTTAAACGGTTAAAGATAGGACATTGCGGTTTTCACCAGTGGATTTAGCACCTTATTTTACATAAAATAAGTTCTATAAGTCTACTCTTAAAAGTTGATAAAGGTACAAACGAATAAAATGGTTATATATCACATTTTTAAATATCTATTTTTCTCCATTTTACTCGATGTCCTAATCGGTGAAAGATAGGACATTGCGGTTTTCACCAGTGGATTCAGCACCTCATTTTACATAAAATAAGTCCTATAAGTCTACTCTCAAGAGTTGATAAAGGTACTAACGAATAAAATGTTTATATATGACATTTTTAAATATCTATTACTTTCCATTTTACTCGATCTCCAAAACGGTTAAAGATAAGACATTGCGGTTTTCACCAGTGGATTCAGCACCTCATTTAACATTAAATAAATCTTCTAAGTTAACTCTCAAGAGTTGATAAAGGTACAAACGAATAAAATGTTTATATATCACATTTTTAAATATCTATTATTTTCCATTTTACTCGATTTCCTAAACGGTTAAAGGTAGGACATTGCGGTTTCCACCAGTGGATTTAGCACCTTATTTTACATAAAATAATTCCTATAAGTCTACTCTAAAGAGTTAATAAAGGTACAAACGAATAAAATGTTTATATGTGACATTTTTAAATATCTATTACTCTCCATTTTACTCGATCTCCTAAACGGTTAAAGATAGTACATTGCGGTTTTCACCAGTGGATTCAGCACCTCATTTTACATAAAATAAGTCCTATAAGTCTACTCTCAAGAGTTCATAATGGTACCAACGAATAAATTGTTTATATATCACATTTTAAATGTCAATTATTCTCCATTTTACTCGATCTCCTAAACGGTTATAGATAGGGCATTGTGGTTTTCACTAGTGGATTCAGCACCTTATTTTACATAAAATAATTCCTATAAGTCTACTCTAAAGAGTTGATAAAGGTACAAACGAATAAAATGGTTATATATTACATTTTTAAATACCTATTATTCTCCATTTCACTCAATCACCTAAACGGTCAAAGATAGGACATTGCGGTTTTCACCATTGGATTCAGCACCTCATTTTACATAATATAAGGCCTATAAGTCCACTCTCAAGAGTTGATTAAGGTACAAACGAAAAAAATGTTTATATATCACATTTTTAAATATCTATTATTCTTCATTTTACTCGATCTCCTAAACAGTTAAAGATAGGACATTGCGGTTTTCACCAGTGGATTCAGCACCTTATTTTACATAAAATAAGTTTTATAAGTCTACTCTAACGAGTTGATAAAGGTACAAACGGAAAAAATGTTAAAATATCACATTTTTAAATATCTATTATTCTCCATTTCACTCTATCTCCTAAACGGTTCACGATAGGACATTGCGGTTTTCACTAGTGGATTCAGCACCTCATTTTACATAAAATAATTCCTATAAGTCTACCCTAAAGAGTTGATAAAGGTACAAACGAATAAAATGGTTATATATCACATTTTTAAATATCTATTATTCCCTTAAACGGTTAAAGATAGGTCATTGCGGTTTTCACCAGTGGATTCAGCACCTCATTTTACATAAAATAATTCCTATAAGTCTACTCTAAAGAGTTGATAAAGGTACAAACGAATAAAATGGTTATAAATCACATTTTTAAATATCTATTATTCTCCATTTTACTCTTTCTCTTAAACGGTTAAAGATAGGACATTGCGGTTTTCACCAGTGGATTAAGCACCTTATTTTACATAAAATAAGTTCTATAAGTCTACTCATAAAAGTTGATAAAGGTACAAACGAATAAAATGGTTATATATCACATTTTTAAATATCTATTTTTCTCCATTTTACTCGATGTCCTAATCGGTTAAAGATAGGACATTGCGGTTTTCACCAGTGGATTCAGCACCTCATTTTACATAAAATATGTCCTATAAGTCTACTCTCAAGAGTTCATAAAGGTACAAACGAATAAAATATTTATATATCACATTTTTAAATATCTATTCTCCATTTCACTCGATCTCCTAAACGGTTAAAAATAGGACATTGCGGTTTTCACCGGTGGATTCAGTACCTCATTTTACATAAAATAAGTTCAATAAGTCTACTCTAAAGAGTTGATAAAGGTACAAACGAATAAAATGGTTATATATCACATTTTTAAATACCTATTATTCTCCATTTTACTCAATCACCTAAACGGTCAAAGATAGGACATTGCGGTTTTCACCATTGGATTCAGCACCTCATTTTACATAATATAAGGCCTATAAGTCCACTCTCAAGAGTTGATTAAGGTACAAACGAAAAAAATGTTTATATATCACATTTTTAAATACCTATTATTCTCCATTTTACTCAATCACCTAAACGGTCAAAGATAGGACATTGCGGTTTTCACCATTGGATTCAGCACCTCATTTTACATAATATAAGGCCTATAAGTCCACTCTCAAGAGTTGATTAAGGTATAAACGAAAAAAATGTTTATATATCACATTTTTAAATATCTATTATTCTCCATTTTACTCGATCACCAAAACGGTTAAAGATAGGACATTGCGGTTTTCACTATTGGATTCAGCACCTCATTTTACATAATATAAGGCCTATAAGTCTACTCTCAAGAGTTGATAAAGGTACTAACGAATAAAATGTTTATATATGACATTTTTAAACATTTATTACTCTCCATTTTACTTGATCTCCTAAACGGTTAAAGATAGGACATTGCGGTTTTCACCAGTGGATTCAGCACCTCATTTAACATTAAATAAATCTTCTAAGTTAACTCTCAAGAGTTGATAAAGGTACAAACGAATAAAATGTTTATATATCACATTTTTAAATATCTATTATTTTCCATTTTACTCGATTTCCTAAACGGTTAAAGGTAGGACATTGCGGTTTCCACCAGTGGATTTAGCACCTTATTTTACATAAAATAATTCCTATAAGTCTACTCTAAAGAGTTAATAAAGGTACAAACGAATAAAATGTTTATATGTGACATTTTTAAATATCTATTACTCTCCATTTTACTCGATCTCCTAAACGGTTAAAGATAGTACATTGCGGTTTTCACCAGTGGATTCAGCACCTCATTTTACATAAAATAAGTCCTATAAGTCTACTCTCAAGAGTTGATAAAGGTACAAACGAATAAAATGGTTATATATTACATTTTTAAATACCTATTATTCTCCATTTCACTCAATCACCTAAACGGTCAAAGATAGGACATTGCGGTTTTCACCATTGGATTCAGCACCTCATTTTACATAATATAAGGCCTATAAGTCCACTCTCAAGAGTTGATTAAGGTACAAACGAAAAAAATGTTTATATATCACATTTTTAAATATCTATTATTCTTCATTTTACTCGATCTCCTAAACAGTTAAAGATAGGACATTGCGGTTTTCACCAGTGGATTCAGCACCTTATTTTACATAAAATAAGTTTTATAAGTCTACTCTAACGAGTTGATAAAGGTACAAACGGAAAAAATGTTAATATATCACATTTTTAAATATCTATTATTCTCCATTTCACTCTATCTCCTAAACGGATCACGATAGGACATTGCGGTTTTCACCAGTGGATTCAGCACCTCATTTTACATAAAATAATTCCTATAAGTCTACCCTAAAGAGTTGATAAAGGTACAAACGAATAAAATGGTTATATATCACATTTTTAAATATCTATTATTCTCTTAAACGGTTAAAGATAGGACATTGCGGTTTTCACCAGTGGATTCAGCACCTCATTTTACATAAAATAATTCCTATAAGTCTACTCTAAAGAGTTGATAAAGGTTCAAACGAATAAAATGGTTATATATCACATTTTTAAATATCTATTATTCTCCATTTTACTCTTTCTCTTAAACGGTTAAAGATAGGACATTCCGGTTTTCACCAGAGGATTTAGCACCTTATTTTACATAAAATAAGTTCTATAAGTCTACTCTTAAAAGTTGATAAAGGTACAAACGAATAAAATGGTTATATATCACATTTTTAAATATCTATTTTTCTCCATTTTACTCGATGTCCTAATCGGTGAAAGATAGGACATTGCGGTTTTCACCAGTGGATTCAGCACCTCATTTTACATAAAATAAGTCTTATAAGTCTACTCTAAAGAGTTGATAAAGGTTCAAACGAATAAAATGTTTATATATCACCTTTTTAAATATCTATTATTCTCCATTTTACTCGATCTCCTAATCAGTTAAAGATAGGACATTGCGGTTTTCACCAGTGGATTCAGCACCTTATTTTACATAAAATAATTCCTATAAGTCTACTCTAAAGAGTTGATAAAGGTACAAACGAATAAAATGTTTATGTTTGACATTTTTAAATATCTATTACTCTCTATTTTACTCGATCTCCTAAACGCTTAAAGATAAGACATTGCGGTTTTCACCAGTGGATTCAGCACCTCATTTTACATAAAATTAGTTCTATAAGACTACTCTAAAGAGTTAATAAAGGTACAAACGAATAAAATGTTTATATATCACATTTTCAAATATCTATTATTCTCCATTTTACTCGATCTCCTATACCGATAAAGATAGGACATTGCGGTTTTCATCAGTGGATTCAGCACCTCATTTTACATTAAATAAGTCCTATAAGTCTACTCTCAAGTGTTGATAAAGGTTCAAACGAATAAAATGTTTATATAACACATTTTTAAATATCTATTATTCTCCATTTTACTCGATCTCCTAAACCGTTTAAGATAGGACATTGCGGTTTTCATCAGTGGATTTAGCACCTCATTTTACATAATATAAGTCCCATAAGTCTACTCTCAAGAGTTGATAAAGGTACAAACGAATCAAATGTTTATATAACACATTTTTAAATATCTATTATTCTCCAATTTACTCGATCTCCTAAACCGTTTAAGATAGGACATTGCGGTTTTCATCAGTGGATTCAGCACCTCATTTTACATAATATAAGTCCCATAAGTCTACTCTCAAGAGTTGATAAAGGTACAAACGAATAAAATGTTTATATATCACATTTTTAAATATCTATTATTTTCCATTTTACTCGATCTCCTAAACGGTTAAAGGTAGGACATTGCGGTTTTCATCAGTGGATTCAGCACCTCATTTTACATTAAATAAGTCCTATAAGTCTACTCTCAAGTGTTGATAAAGGTACAAACGAATCAAATGTTTATATAACACATTTTTAAATATCTATTATTCTCCATTTTACTCGATCTCCTAAACCGTTTAAGATAGGACATTGCGGTTTTCATCAGTGGATTCAGCACCTCATTTTACATAATATAAGTCCCATAAGTCTACTCTCAAGAGTTGATAAAGGTACAAACGAATAAAATGTTTATATATCACATTTTTAAATATCTATTATTTTCCATTTTACTCGATCTCCTAGACGGTTAAAGGTAGGACATTGCGGTTTTCACTAGTGGATTCAGCACCTTATTTTACATAAAATAATTCCTATAAGTCTACTCTAAAGAGTTGATAAAGGTACAAACGAATAAAATGTTTATGTATGACATTTTTAAATATCTATTACTCTCTATTTTACTCGATCTCCTAAACGGTTAAAGATAGGACATTGCGGTTTTCACCGGTGGATTCAGCACCTCATTTAACATTAAATAAATCTTCTAAGTTAACTCTCAAGAGTTGATAAAGGTACAAACGAATAAAATGTTTATATATCACATTTTTAAATATCTATTATTTTCCATTTTACTCGATTTCCTAAACGGTTAAAGGTAGGACATTGCGGTTTCCACCAGTGGATTTAGCACCTTATTTTACATAAAATAATTCCTATAAGTCTACTCTAAAGAGTTAATAAAAGTACAAACGAATAAAATGTTTATATGTGACATTTTTAAATATCTATTACTCTCCATTTTACTCGATCTCCTAAACGGTTAAAGATAGTACATTGCGGTTTTCACCAGTGGATTCAGCACCTCATTTTACATAAAATAAGTCCTATAAGTCTACTCTCAAGAGTTCATAATGGTACCAACGAATAAATTGTTTATATATCACATTTTAAATATCAATTATTCTCCATTTTACTCGAACTCCTAAACGGTTAAAGATAGGGCATTGTGGTTTTCACTTGTGGATTCAGCACCTTATTTTACATAAAATAATTCCTATAAGTCTACTCTAAAGAGTTGATAAAGGTACAAACGAATAAAATGGTTATATATTACATTTTTAAATACCTATTATTCTCCATTTCACTCAATCACCTAAACGGTCAAAGATAGGACATTGCGGTTTTCACCATTGGATTCAGCACCTCATTTTACATAATATAAGGCCTATAAGTCCACTCTCAAGAGTTGATAAAGGTACAAACGAATAAAATGTTTATATATCACATTTTTAAATATCTATTATTTTCCATTTTACTCGATTTCCTAAACGGTTAAAGGTAGGACATTGCGGTTTCCACCAGTGGATTTAGCACCTTATTTTACATAAAATAATTCCTATAAGTCTACCCTAAAGAGTTGATAAAGGTACAAACGAATAAAATGGTTATATATCACATTTTTAAATATCTATTATTCTCTTAAACGGTTAAAGAAAGGACATTGCGGTTTTCACCAGTGGATTCAGCACCTCATTTTACATAAAATAATTCCTATAAGTCTACTCTAAAGAGTTGATAAAGGTACAAACGAATAAAATGGTTATATATCACATTTTTAAATATCTATTATTCTCCATTTTACTCTTTCTCTTAAACGGTTAAAGATAGGACATTGCGGTTTTCACCAGTGGATTTAGCACCTTATTTTACATAAAATAAGTTCTATAAGTCTACTCTTAAAAGTTGATAAAGGTACAAACGAATAAAATGGTTATATATCACATTTTTAAATATCTATTTTTCTCCATTTTACTCGATGTCCTAATCGGTGAAAGATAGGACATTGCGGTTTTCACCAGTGGATTCAGCACCTCATTTTACATAAAATAAGTCTTATAAGTCTACTCTAAAGAGTTGATAAAGGTTCAAACGAATAAAATGTTTATATATCACCTTTTTAAATATCTATTATTCTCCATTTTACTCGATCTCCTAATCAGTTAAAGATAGGACATTGCGGTTTTCACCAGTGGATTCAGCACCTTATTTTACATAAAATAATTCCTATAAGTCTACTCTAAAGAGTTGATAAAGGTACAAACGAATAAAATGTTTATGTTTGACATTTTTAAATATCTATTACTCTCTATTTTACTCGATCTCCTAAACGCTTAAAGATAAGACATTGCGGTTTTCAACAGTGGATTCAGCACCTCATTTTACATAAAATAAGTCCTATAAGTCTACTCTCAAGAGTTGATAAAGGTACTAACGAATAAAATGTTTATATATGACATTTTTAAATATCTATTACTTTCCATTTTACTCGATCTCCTAAACGGTTAAAGATAAGACATTGCGGTTTTCACCAGTGGATTCAGCACCTCATTTTACATAAAATATGTCCTATAAGTATACTCTCAAGAGTTCATAAAGGTACAAACGAATAAAATGTTTATATATCACATTTTTAAATATCTATTATTCTCCATTTTACTCGATCTCCTAAACGGTTAAAGATAGGACATTGCGGTTTTCACCGGTGGATTCAGCACCTCATTTTACATAAAATAAGTTCTATAAGTCTACTCTAAAGAGTTGATAATGGTACAAACGAAAAAATGTTTATATATCACTTTTTTAAATATCTATTATTCTCCATTTTACTTGATCACTAAAGCGGTTAAAGATAGGACATTGCGGTTTTCACCATTGGATTCAGCACCTCATTTTACATAATATAAGGCCTATAAGTCTACTCTCAAGAGTTGATAAAGGTACTAACGAATAAAATGTTTATATATGACATTTTTAAACATTTATTACTCTCCATTTTACTTGATCTCCTAAACAGTTAAAAATAGGACATTGCGGTTTTCACCAGTGGATTCAGCACCTCATTTTACATAAAATAATTCCTATAAGTCAACTCTCAAGAGTTGATAAAGGTACAAACGAATAAAATGTTTATATATCACATTTTTAAATATCTATTATTTTCCATTTTACTCGATCTCCTAAACGGTTAAAGATAGGACATTGCGGTTTTCACCAGTGGATTCAGCACCTCATTTTACATAAAATAATCCCTATAAGTCAACTCTCAAGAGTTGATAAGGTACAAACGAATAAAATGTTCATACATCACATTCTTAAATATCTATTATTCTCCATTTTACTCGATCTCCTAAACAGTTAAAGATAGAACATTGCGGTTTCCACCAGTGAATTCAGCACCTCATTTTACATAAAATTAGTTCTATAAGACTACTCTAAAGAGTTGATAAAGGTACAAACGAATAAAATGTTTATGTATGACATTTTTAAATATCTATTACTCTCTATTTTACTCGATCTCCTAAACGCTTAAAGATAAGACATTGCGGTTTTCACCAGTGGATTCAGCACCTCATTTTACATAAAATAAGTCCTATAAGTCTACTCTCAAGAGTTGATAAAGGTACAAACGAATAAAATGGTTATATATTACATTTTTAAATACCTATTATTCTCCATTTCACTCAATCACCTAAACGGTCAAAGATAGGACATTGCGGTTTTCACCATTGGATTCAGCACCTCATTTTACATAATATAAGGCCTATAAGTCCACTCTCAAGAGTTGATTAAGGTACAAACGAAAAAAATGTTTATATATCACATTTTTAAATATCTATTATTCTTCATTTTACTCGATCTCCTAAACAGTTAAAGATAGGACATTGCGGTTTTCACCAGTGGATTCAGCACCTTATTTTACATAAAATAAGTTTTATAAGTCTACTCTAACGAGTTGATAAAGGTACAAACGGAAAAAATGTTAATATATCACATTTTTAAATATCTATTATTCTCCATTTCACTCTATCTCCTAAACGGATCACGATAGGACATTGCGGTTTTCACCAGTGGATTCAGCACCTCATTTTACATAAAATAATTCCTATAAGTCTACCCTAAAGAGTTGATAAAGGTACAAACGAATAAAATGGTTATATATCACATTTTTAAATATCTATTATTCTCTTAAACGGTTAAAGATAGGACATTGCGGTTTTCACCAGTGGATTCAGCACCTCATTTTACATAAAATAATTCCTATAAGTCTACTCTAAAGAGTTGATAAAGGTTCAAACGAATAAAATGGTTATATATCACATTTTTAAATATCTATTATTCTCCATTTTACTCTTTCTCTTAAACGGTTAAAGATAGGACATTCCGGTTTTCACCAGAGGATTTAGCACCTTATTTTACATAAAATAAGTTCTATAAGTCTACTCTTAAAAGTTGATAAAGGTACAAACGAATAAAATGGTTATATATCACATTTTTAAATATCTATTTTTCTCCATTTTACTCGATGTCCTAATCGGTGAAAGATAGGACATTGCGGTTTTCACCAGTGGATTCAGCACCTCATTTTACATAAAATAAGTCTTATAAGTCTACTCTAAAGAGTTGATAAAGGTTCAAACGAATAAAATGTTTATATATCACCTTTTTAAATATCTATTATTCTCCATTTTACTCGATCTCCTAATCAGTTAAAGATAGGACATTGCGGTTTTCACCAGTGGATTCAGCACCTTATTTTACATAAAATAATTCCTATAAGTCTACTCTAAAGAGTTGATAAAGGTACAAACGAATAAAATGTTTATGTTTGACATTTTTAAATATCTATTACTCTCTATTTTACTCGATCTCCTAAACGCTTAAAGATAAGACATTGCGGTTTTCACCAGTGGATTCAGCACCTCATTTTACATAAAATTAGTTCTATTAGACTACTCTAAAGAGTTAATAAAGGTACAAACGAATAAAATGTTTATATATCACATTTTCAAATATCTATTATTCTCCATTTTACTCGATCTCCTATACCGATAAAGATAGGACATTGCGGTTTTCATCAGTGGATTCAGCACCTCATTTTACATTAAATAAGTCCTATAAGTCTACTCTCAAGTGTTGATAAAGGTTCAAACGAATAAAATGTTTATATAACACATTTTTAAATATCTATTATTCTCCATTTTACTCGATCTCCTAAACCGTTTAAGATAGGACATTGCGGTTTTCATCAGTGGATTTAGCACCTCATTTTACATAATATAAGTCCCATAAGTCTACTCTCAAGAGTTGATAAAGGTACTAACGAATAAAATGTATATATAACACATTTTTAAATATCTACTATGTTCCATTTTACTCGATCTCCTAAACGGTTAAAGGTAGGACATTGCGGTTTTCACCAGTGGATTCAGCACCTAATTTTACATAAAATAATTCCTATGAGTCTACTCTAAAGAGTTAATAAAGGTACAAACGAATAAAATGTTTATATGTGACATTTTTAAATATCTATTACTCTCCATTTTACTCGATCTCCTATACCGTTAAAGATAGGACATTGCGGTTTTCGTCAGTGGATTCAGCACCTTATTTTACATTAAATAAGTCCTATAAGTCTACTCTCAAGTGTTGATAAAGGTACAAACGAATAAAATGTTTATATATCACATTTTTAAATATCTATTATTTTCCATTTTACTCGATCTCCTAAACGGTTAAAGGTAGGACATTGCGGTTTTCACTAGTGGATTCAGCACCTTATTTTACATAAAATAATTCCTATAAGTCTACTCTAAAGAGTTGATAAAGGTACAAACGAATAAAATGTTTATGTATGACATTATTAAATATCTATTACTCTCTATTTTACTCGATCTCCTAAACGCTTAAAGATAAGACATTGCGGTTTTCACCAGTGGATTTAGCACTTCATTTTACATAAAATAAGTCCTATAATTCTACTCTCAAGAGTTGATAAAGGTACTAACGAATAAAATGTATATATATGACATTTTTAAATATCTATTACTTTCCATTTTACTCGATCTCCTAAACTGTTAAAGATAAGACATTGCGGTTTTCACCAGTGGATTCAGCACCTCATTTTACATTAAATATGTCCTATAAGTCTACTCTTAAGGGTTCATAAAGGTACAAACGAATAAAATGTTTATATATCACATTTTCAAATATCTATTATTCTCCATTTTACTCGATCTCCTAAACCGTTAAAGATAGGACATTGCGGTTTTCATCAGTGGATTCAGCACCTCATTTTACATAAAATTAGTTCTATAAGACTACTCTAAAGAGTTGATAAAGGTACAAACGAATCAAATGTTTATATAACACATTTTTAAATATCTATTATTCTCCAATTTACTCGATCTCCTAAACCGTTTAAGATAGGACATTGCGGTTTTCATCAGTGGATTCAGCACCTCATTTTACATAATATAAGTCCCATAAGTCTACTCTCAAGAGTTGATAAAGGTACAAACGAATAAAATGTTTATATATCACATTTTTAAATATCTATTATTTTCCATTTTACTCGATCTCCTAAACGGTTAAAGGTAGGACATTGCGGTTTTCATCAGTGGATTCAGCACCTCATTTTACATTAAATAAGTCCTATAAGTCTACTCTCAAGTGTTGATAAAGGTACAAACGAATCAAATGTTTATATAACACATTTTTAAATATCTATTATTCTCCATTTTACGCGATCTCCTAAACCGTTTAAGATAGGACATTGCGGTTTTCATCAGTGGATTCAGCACCTCATTTTACATAATATAAGTCCCATAAGTCTACTCTCAAGAGTTGATAAAGGTACAAACGAATAAAATGTTTATATATCACATTTTTAAATATCTATTATTTTCCATTTTACTCGATCTCCTAGACGGTTAAAGGTAGGACATTGCGGTTTTCACTAGTGGATTCAGCACCTTATTTTACATAAAATAATTCCTATAAGTCTACTCTAAAGAGTTGATAAAGGTACAAACGAATAAAATGTTTATGTATGACATTTTTAAATATCTATTACTCTCTATTTTACTCGATCTCCTAAACGGTTAAAGATAGGACATTGCGGTTTTCACCGGTGGATTCAGCACCTCATTTAACATTAAATAAATCTTCTAAGTTAACTCTCAAGAGTTGATAAAGGTACAAACGAATAAAATGTTTATATATCACATTTTTAAATATTTATTATTTTCCATTTTACTCGATTTCCTAAACGGTTAAAGGTAGGACATTGCGGTTTCCACCAGTGGATTTAGCACCTTATTTTACATAAAATAATTCCTATAAGTCTACTCTAAAGAGTTAATAAAAGTACAAACGAATAAAATGTTTATATGTGACATTTTTAAATATCTATTACTCTCCATTTTACTCGATCTCCTAAACGGTTAAAGATAGTACATTGCGGTTTTCACCAGTGGATTCAGCACCTCATTTTACATAAAATAAGTCCTATAAGTCTACTCTCAAGAGTTCATAATGGTACCAACGAATAAATTGTTTATATATCACATTTTAAATATCAATTATTCTCCATTTTACTCGATCTCCTAAACGGTTAAAGATAGGGCATTGTGGTTTTCACTTGTGGATTCAGCACCTTATTTTACATAAAATAATTCCTATAAGTCTACTCTAAAGAGTTGATAAAGGTACAAACGAATAAAATGGTTATATATTACATTTTTAAATACCTATTATTCTCCATTTCACTCAATCACCTAAACGGTCAAAGATAGGACATTGCGGTTTTCACCATTGGATTCAGCACCTCATTTTACATAATATAAGGCCTATAAGTCCACTCTCAAGAGTTGATTAAGGTACAAACGAAAAAAATGTTTATATATCACATTTTTAAATATCTATTATTCTTCATTTTACTCGATCTCCTAAACAGTTAAAGATAGGACATTGCGGTTTTCACCAGTGGATTCAGCACCTTATTTTACATAAAATAAGTTTTATAAGTCTACTCTAACGAGTTGATAAAGGTACAAACGGAAAAAATGTTAATATATCACATTTTTAAATATCTATTATTCTCCATTTCACTCTATCTCCTAAACGGTTCACGATAGGACATTGCGGTTTTCACCAGTGGATTCAGCACCTCATTTTACATAAAATAATTCCTATAAGTCTACCCTAAAGAGTTGATAAAGGTACAAACGAATAAAATGGTTATATATCACATTTTTAAATATCTATTATTCTCTTAAACGGTTAAAGATAGGACATTGCGGTTTTCACCAGTGGATTCAGCACCTCATTTTACATAAAATAATTCCTATAAGTCTACTCTAAAGAGTTGATAAAGGTACAAACGAATAAAATGGTTATATATCACATTTTTAAATATCTATTATTCTCCATTTCACTCGATCTCCTAAACGGTCAAAGATAGGACATTGCGGTTTTCACCGGTGGATTCAGCACCTTATTTTACATTAAATAAGTCCCATAAGTCTACTCTCAAGAGTTGATAAAGGTACAAACGAATAAAATGTTTATATATCACATTTTTAAATATCTATTATTTTCCATTTTACTCGATCTCCTAGACGGTTAAAGGTAGGACATTGCGGTTTTCACTAGTGGATTCAGCACCTTATTTTACATAAAATAATTCCTATAAGTCTACTCTAAAGAGTTGATAAAGGTACAAACGAATAAAATGTTTATGTATGACATTTTTAAATATCTATTACTCTCTATTTTACTCGATCTCCTAAACGGTTAAAGATAGGACATTGCGGTTTTCACCGGTGGATTCAGCACCTCATTTTACATAATATAAGTCCCATAAGTCTACTCTCAAGAGTTGATAAAGGTACAAACGAATAAAATGTTTATATATCACATTTTTAAATATCTATTATTTTCCATTTTACTCGATTTCCTAAACGGTTAAAGGTAGGACATTGCGGTTTCCACCAGTGGATTTAGCACCTTATTTTACATAAAATAATTCCTATAAGTCTACTCTAAAGAGTTAATAAAGGTACAAACGAATAAAATGTTTATATGTGACATTTTTAAATATCTATTACTCTCCATTTTACTCGATCTCCTAAACGGTTAAAGATAGTACATTGCGGTTTTCACCAGTGGATTCAGCACCTCATTTTACATAAAATAAGTCCTATAAGTCTACTCTCAAGAGTTCATAATGGTACCAACGAATAAATTGTATATATATCACATTTTAAATATCAATTATTCTCCATTTTACTCGATCTCCTAAACGGTTAAAGATAGGGCATTGTGGTTTTCACTTGTGGATTCAGCACCTTATTTTACATAAAATATTTCCTATAAGTCTACTCTAAAGAGTTGATAAAGGTACAAACGAATAAAATGGTTATATATTACATTTTTAAATACCTATTATTCTCCATTTCACTCAATCACCTAAACGGTCAAAGATAGGACATTGCGGTTTTCACCATTAAATTCAGCACCTCATTTTACATAATATAAGGCCTATAAGTCCACTCTCAAGAGTTGATTAAGGTACAAACGAAAAAAATGTTTATATATCACATTTTTAAATATCTATTATTCTTCATTTTACTCGATCTCCTAAACAGTTAAAGATAGGACATTGCGGTTTTCACCAGTGGATTCAGCACCTTATTTTACATAAAATAAGTTTTATAAGTCTACTCTAACGAGTTGATAAAGGTACAAACGGAAAAAATGTTAATATATCACATTTTTAAATATCTATTATTCTCCATTTCACTCTATCTCCTAAACGGTTCACGATAGGACATTGCGGTTTTCACCAGTGGATTCAGCACCTCATTTTACATAAAATAATTCCTATAAGTCTACCCTAAAGAGTTGATAAAGGTACAAACGAATAAAATGGTTATATATCACATTTTTAAATATCTATTATTCTCTTAAACGGTTAAAGATAGGACATTGCGGTTTTCACCAGTGGATTCAGCACCTCATTTTACATAAAATAATTCCTATAAGTCTACTCTAAAGAGTTGATAAAGGTACAAACGAATAAAATGGTTATATATCACATTTTTAAATATCTATTATTCTCCATTTCACTCGATCTCCTAAACGGTCAAAGATAGGACATTGCGGTTTTCACCGGTGGATTCAGCACCTTATTTTACATTAAATAAGTCCCATAAGTCTACTCTCAAGAGTTGATAAAGGTACAAACGAATAAAATGTTTATATATCACATTTTTAAATATCTATTATTTTCCATTTTACTCGATCTCCTAGACGGTTAAAGGTAGGACATTGCGGTTTTCACTAGTGGATTCAGCACCTTATTTTACATAAAATAATTCCTATAAGTCTACTCTAAAGAGTTGATAAAGGTACAAACGAATAAAATGTTTATGTATGATATTTTTAAATATCTATTACTCTCTATTTTACTCGATCTCCTAAACGGTTAAAGATAGGACATTGCGGTTTTCACCGGTGGATTCAGCACCTCATTTTACATAATATAAGTCCCATAAGTCTACTCTCAAGAGTTGATAAAGGTACAAACGAATAAAATGTTTATATATCACATTTTTAAATAACTATTATTTTCCATTTTACTCGATTTCCTAAACGGTTAAAGGTAGGACATTGCGGTTTCCACCAGTGGATTAAGCACCTTATTTTACATAAAATAATTCCTATAAGTCTACTCTAAAGAGTTAATAAAGGTACAAACGAATAAAATGTTTATATGTGACATTTTTAAATATCTATTACTCTCCATTTTACTCGATCTCCTAAACGGTTAAAGATAGTACATTGCGGTTTTCACCAGTGGATTCAGCACCTCATTTTACATAAAATAAGTCCTATAAGTCTACTCCCAAGAGTTCATAATGGTACCAACGAATAAATTGTTTATATATCACATTTTAAATATCAATTATTCTCCATTTTACTCGATCTCCTAAACGGTTAAAGATAGGGCATTGTGGTTTTCACTTGTGGATTCAGCACCTTATTTTACATAAAATAATTCCTATAAGTCTACTCTAAAGAGTTGATAAAGGTACAAACGAATAAAATGGTTATATATTACATTTTTAAATACCTATTATTCTCCATTTCACTCAATCACCTAAACGGTCAAAGATAGGACATTGCGGTTTTCACCATTGGATTCAGCACCTCATTTTACATAATATAAGGCCTATAAGTCCACTCTCAAGAGTTGATTAAGGTACAAACGAAAAAAATGTTTATATATCACATTTTTAAATATCTATTATTCTTCATTTTACTCGATCTCCTAAACAGTTAAAGATAGGACATTGCGGTTTTCACCAGTGGATTCAGCACCTTATTTTACATAAAATAAGTTTTATAAGTCTACTCTAACGAGTTGATAAAGGTACAAACGGAAAAAATGTTAATATATCACATTTTTAAATATCTATTATTCTCCATTTCACTCTATCTCCTAAACGGTTCACGATAGGACATTGCGGTTTTCACCAGTGGATTCAGCACCTTATTTTACATAAAATAATTCCTATAAGTCTACCCTAAAGAGTTGATAAAGGTACAAACGAATAAAATGGTTATATATCACATTTTTAAATATCTATTATTCTCTTAAACGGTTAAAGATAGGACATTGCGGTTTTCACCAGTGGATTCAGCACCTCATTTTACATAAAATAATTCCTATAAGTCTACTCTAAAGAGTTGATAAAGGTACAAACGAATAAAATGGTTATATATCACATTTTTAAATATCTATTATTCTCCATTTCACTCGATCTCCTAAACGGTCAAAGATTGGACATTGCGGTTTTCACCGGTGGATTCAGCACCTTATTTTACATTAAATAAGTCCCATAAGTCTACTCTCAAGAGTTGATAAAGGTACAAACGAATAAAATGTTTATATATCACATTTTTAAATATCTATTATTTTCCATTTTACTCGATCTCCTAAACGGTTAAAGGTAGGACATTGCGGTTTTCACTAGTGGATTCAGCACCTTATTTTACATAAAATAATTCCTATAAGTCTACTCTAAAGAGTTGATAAAGGTACAAACGAATAAAATGTTTATGTATGACATTATTAAATATCTATTACTCTCTATTTTACTCGATCTCCTAAACGCTTAAAGATAAGACATTGCGGTTTTCACCAGTGGATTTAGCACTTCATTTTACATAAAATAAGTCCTATAATTCTACTCTCAAGAGTTGATAAAGGTACTAACGAATAAAATGTTTATATATGACATTTTTAAATATCTATTACTTTCCATTTTACTCGATCTCCTAAACGGTTAAAGATAAGACATTGCGGTTTTCACCAGTGGATTCAGCACCTCATTTTACATTAAATATGTCCTATAAGTCTACTCTTAAGGGTTCATAAAGGTACAAACGAATAAAATGTTTATATATCACATTTTCAAATATCTATTATTCTCCATTTTACTCGATCTCCTATACCGATAAAGATAGGACATTGTGGTTTTCATCAGTGGATTCAGCACCTCATTTTACATTAAATAAGTCCTATAAGTCTACTCTCAAGTGTTGATAAAGGTTCAAACGAATAAAATGTTTATATAACACATTTTTAAATATCTATTATTCTCCATTTTACTCGATCTCCTAAACCGTTTAAGATAGGACATTGCGGTTTTCATCAGTGGATTTAGCACCTCATTTTACATAATATAAGTCCCATAAGTCTACTCTCAAAAGTTGATAAAGGTACTAACGAATAAAATGTATATATAACACATTTTTAAATATCTACTATGTTCCATTTTACTCGATCTCCTAAACGGTTAAAGGTAGGACATTGCGGTTTTCACCAGTGGATTCAGCACCTAATTTTACATAAAATAATTCCTATGAGTCTACTCTAAAGAGTTAATAAAGGTACAAACGAATAAAATGTTTATATGTGACATTTTTAAATATCTATTACTCTCCATTTTACTCGATCTCCTATACCGTTAAAGATAGGACATTGCGGTTTTCGTCAGTGGATTCAGCACCTTATTTTACATTAAATAAGTCCTATAAGTCTACTCTCAAGTGTTGATAAAGGTACAAACGAATAAAATGTTTATATAACACATTTTTAATTATCTCTTATTCTTCATTTTACTCGATCTCCTAAACCGTTTAAGATAGGACATTGCGGTTTTCATCAGTGGATTCAGCACCTCATTTTACATAATATAAGTCCCATAAGTCTACTCTCAAGAGTTGATTAAGGTACAAACGAAAAAAATGTTTATATATTACATTTTTAAATATCTATTATTCTCCATTTTACTCTATCTCCTAAACGGTTCACGATAGGACATTGCGGTTTTCACCAGTGGATTCAGCACCTCATTTTACATAAAATAATTCCTATAAGTCTACCCTAAAGAGTTGATAAAGGAACAAACGAATAAAATGGTTATATATCACATTTTTAAATATCTATTATTCTCTTAAACGGTTAAAGATAGGACATTGCGGTTTTCACCAGTGGATTCAGCACCTCATTTTACATAAAATAATTCCTATAAGTCTACTCTAAAGAGTTGATAAAGGTACAAACGAATAAAATGGTTATATATCACATTTTTAAATATCTATTATTCTCCATTTCACTCGATCTCCTAAACGGTCAAAGATAGGACATTGCGGTTTTCACCGGTGGATTCAGCACCTTATTTTACATTAAATAAGTCCTATAAGTCTACTCTCAAGTGTTGATAAAGGTACAATCGAATAAAATGTTTATATATCACATTTTCAAATATCTATTATTCTCCATTTTACTCGATCTCCTAAACCGTTAAAGATAGGAAATTGCGGTTTTCATCAGTGGATTCAGCACCTCATTTTACATAAAATTAGTTCTATAAGACTACTCTAAAGAGTTGATAAAAGTACAAACGAATCAAATGTTTATATAACACATTTTTAAATATCTATTATTCTCCAATTTACTCGATCTCCTAAACCGTTTAAGATAGGACATTGCGGTTTTCATCAGTGGATTCAGCACCTCATTTTACATAATATAAGTCCCATAAGTCTACTCTCAAGAGTTGATAAAGGTACAAACGATTAAAATGTTTATATATCACATTTTTAAATATCTATTATTTTCCATTTTACTCGATCTCCTAAACGGTTAAAGGTAGGACATTGCGGTTTTCATCAGTGGATTCAGCACCTCATTTTACATTAAATAAGTCCTATAAGTCTACTCTTTAAGTGTTGATAAAGGTACAAACGAATAAAATGTTTATATAACACATTTTTAAATATCTATTATTCTCCATTTTACTCGATCTCCTAAACCGTTTAAGATAGAACATTGCGGTTTTCATCAGTGGATTCAGCACCTCATTTTACATAATATAAGTCCCATAAGTCTACTCTCAAGAGTTGATAAAGGTACAAACGAATAAAATGTTTATATATCACATTTTTAAATATCTATTATTTTCCATTTTACTCGATCTCCTAGACGGTTAAAGGTAGGACATTGCGGTTTTCACTAGTGGATTCAGCACCTTATTTTACATAAAATAATTCCTATAAGTTTATTTTAAAGAGTTGATAAAGGTACAAACGAATAAAATGTTTATGTATGACATTTTTAAATATCTATTACTCTCTATTTTACTCGATCTCCTAAACGGTTAAAGATAGGACATTGCGGTTTTCACCGGTGGATTCAGCACCTCATTTTACATAAAATAAGTTCTATAAGTCTACTCTAAAGAGTTGATAATGGTACAAACGAATAAAATGTTTATATATCACTTTTTTAAATAACTATTATTCTCCATTTTACTCGATCACCAAAACGGTTAAAGATAGGACATTGCGGTTTTCACCATTGGATTCAGCACCTCATTTTACATAATATAAGGCCTATAAGTCTACTCTCAAGAGTTGATAAAGGTACTAACGAATAGAATGTTTATATATGACATTTTTAAACATTTATTACTCTCCATTTTACTTGATCTCCTAAACGGTTAAAGATAGGACATTGCGGTTTTCACTAGTGGATTCAGCACCTTATTTTACATATTATAAGTCCTATAAGTCTACTCTCAAGAGTTGATAAAGGTACAAACGAATAAACGGTTAAAGTTAGGACATTGCGGTTTTCACCAGTGGATTCAGCACCTCATTTAACATTAAATAAATCTTCTAAGTTAACTCTCAAGAGTTGATAAAGGTACAAACGAATAAACGGTTAAAGTTAGGACATTGCGGTTTTCACCAGTGGATTCAGCACCTCATTTAACATTAAATAAATCTTCTAAGTTAACTCTCAAGAGTTGATAAAGGTACAAACGAATAAAATGTTTATATATCACATTTTTAAATATCTATTATTTTCCATTTTACTCGATCTCCTAAACCGTTAAAGATAGGACATTGCAGTTTTCATCAGTGGATTCAGCACCTCATTTTACATTAAATAAGTCCTATAAGTCTACTCTCAAGTGTTGATAAAGGTACAAACGAATAAAATGTTTATGTATCACTTTTTTAAATATCTATTATTCTCGAGTTTACTCGATCTCCTAAACCGTTAGAGATAGGACATTGCGGTTTTCATCAGTGGATAGAGCACCTCATTTTACATAAAATTAGTTCTATAAGACTACTATAAAGAGTTGATAAAGGTACAAACGAATAAAATGTTTATATATCACATTTTCAAATATCTATTATTCTCCATTTTACTCGATCTATTAAAACCGTTAAAGATAGGACATTGCGGTTTTCATCAGTGGATTCAGCACCTCATTTTACATAAAATTAGTTCTATAAGACTACTATAAAGAGTTGATAAAGGTACAAACGAATAAAATGTTTATATATCACATTTTCAAATATCTATTATTCTCCATTTTACTCGATCTTCTAAACCGTTAAAGATAGGACATTGCGGTTTTCATCAGTGGATTCAGCACCTCATTTTACATAAAATTAGTTCTATAAGACTACTATAAAGAGTTGATAAAGGTACAAACGAATAAAATGTTTATATATCACATTTTCAAATATCTATTATTCTCCATTTTACTCGATCTCCTAAACAGTTAAAGATAGGACATTGCGGTTTTCACCAGTGGATTCAGCACCTCATTTTACATAAATTTAGTCCTATAAGTCTACTCTAAAGAGTTGATAAAGGTACAAACGAATAAAATGGTTATATATCACATTTTTAAATACCTATTATTCTCCATTTCACTCGATCACCTAAACGGTCAAAGATAGGACATTGCGGTTTTCACCAGTGGATTCAGCACCTCATTTTACATAAATTTAGTCCTATAAGTCTACTCTAAAGAGTTGATAAAGGTACAAACGAATAAAATGGTTATATATCACATTTTTAAATACCTATTATTCTCCATTTCACTCGATCACCTAAACGGTCAAAGATAGGACATTGCGGTTTTCACCAGTGGATTCAGCACCTTATTTAACATAAAATAAGTCTTATAAGTCTACTCTAAAGAGTTGATAAAGGTTCAAACGAATAAAATGTTTATATATCACCTTTTTAAATATCTATTATTCCCCATTTTACTCGATCTCCTAAACAGTTAAAGATAGGACATTGCGGTTTTCACCAGTGGATTCAGCACCTTATTTAACATAAAATAAGTCTTATAAGTCTACTCTAAAGAGTTGATAAAGGTTCAAACGAATATAATGTTTATATATCACCTTTTTAAATATCTATTATTCCCCATTTTACTCGATCTCCTAAACAGTTAAAGATAGGACATTGCGGTTTTCACCAGTGGATTCAGCACCTCATTTTACATAAAATAATTCCTATAAGTCAACTCTCAAGAGTTGATAAAGGTACAAATGAATAAAATGTTTATGTATGACATTTTTAAATATCTATTACTCTCCATTTTACTCGATCCCCTTAACGCTTAAAGATAAGACATTGCGGTTTTCACCAGTGGATTCAGCACCTCATTTTACATTAAATAAGTCCTATAAGTCTACTCTCAAGTGTTGATAAAGGTACAAACGAATAAAATGTTTATATAACACATTTTTAAATATCTATTATTCTCCATTTTACTCGATCTCCTAAACCGTTTAAGATAGGACATTGCGCTTTTCATCAGTGGATTCAGCACCTCATTTTACATAATATAAGTCCCATAAGTCTACTCTCAAGAGTTGATAAAGGAACAAACGAATAAAATGTTTATATATCACATTTTTAAATATCTATTATTTTCCATTTTACTCGATCTCCTAGACGGTTAAAGGTAGGACATTGCGGTTTTCACCATTGGATTCAGCACCTCATTTTACATTAAATAAGTCCTATAAGTCTACTCTCAAGTGTTGATAAAGGTACAAACGATTAAAATGTTTATATAACACATTTTTAAATATCTATTATTCTCCATTTTACTCGATCTCCTAAACCGTTTAAGATAGGACATTGCGCTTTTCATCAGTGGATTCAGCACCTCATTTTACATAATATAAGTCCCATAAGTCCACTCTCAAGAGTTGATTAAGGTACAAACGAAAAAAATGTTTATATATCACATTTTTAAATATCTATTATTTTCCATTTTACTCGATCCCCTTAACGCTTAAAGATAAGACATTGCGGTTTTCACCAGTGGATTCAGCACCTCATTTTACATTAAATAAGTCCTATAAGTCTACTCTCAAGTGTTGATAAAGGTACAAACGAATAAAATGTTTATATAACACATTTTTAAATATCTATTATTCTCCATTTTACTCGATCTCCTAAACCGTTTAAGATAGGACATTGCGCTTTTCATCAGTGGATTCAGCACCTCATTTTACATAATATAAGTCCCATAAGTCCACTCTCAAGAGTTGATTAAGGTACAAACGAAAAAAATGTTTATATATCACATTTTTAAATATCTATTATTCTTCATTTTACTCGATCTCCTAAACAGTTAAAGATAGGACATTGCGGTTTTCACCAGTGGATTCAGCACCTTATTTTACATAAAATAAGTTTTATAAGTCTACTCTAACGAATTGATAAAGGTACAAACGGAAAAAATGTTAATATATCACATTTTTAAATATCTATTATTCTCCATTTCACTCTATCTCCTAAACGGTTCACGATAGGACATTGCGGTTTTCATCAGTGGATTCAGCACCTCATTTTACATAAAATAATTCCTATAAGTCTACCCTAAAGAGTTGATAAAGGTACAAACGAATAAAATGGTTATATATCACATTTTTAAATATCTATTATTCTCTTAAACGGTTAAAGATAGGACATTGCGGTTTTCATCAGTGGATTCAGCACCTCATTTTACATTAAATAAGTCCTATAAGTCTACCCTAAAGAGTTGATAAAGGTACAAACGAATAAAATGTTTATATATCACATTTTCAAATATCTATTATTCTCGATTTTACTCGATCTCCTAAACCGTTAGAGATAGGACATTGCGGTTTTCATCAGTGGATTCAGCACCTCATTTTACATAAAATAAGATCTATAAGTTTACTCTCAAAAGTTGATAAAGGTACAAACGAATAAAATGTTTATATATCACATTTTTAAATATCTATTATTTTCCATTTTACTCGATCTCCTAGACGGTTAAAGGTAGGACATTGCGGTTTTCACTAGTGGATTCAGCACCTTATTTTACATTAAATAATTCCTATAAGTCTACTCTAAAGAGTTGATAAAGGTACAAACGAATAAAATGTTTAGGTATGACATTTTTAAATATCTATTACTCTCTATTTTACTCGATCTCCTAAACGGTTACAGATAGGACATTGCGGTTTTCACCGGTGGATTCGGCACCTCATTTTACATAAAATAAGTTCTATAAGTCTACTCTAAAGAGTTGATAATGGTACAAACGAATAAAATGTTTATATATCACTTTTTTAAATATCTATTATTCTCCATTTTACTCGATGTCCTAAACGGTTAAAGATTGGACATTGCGGTTCTCACCAGTGGATTCAGCACCTTATTTTACTTAAAATAAGTCCTATAAGTCTACTCTCAAGAGTTGATAAAGGTACAACCGAGTAAAATGTTTATATATCACATTTTTAAATACCTATTATTCTCCATTTTACTCGATCACCTAAACGGTCAAAGATAGGACATTGCGGTTTTCACCGGTGGATTCAGCACCTTATTTTACATAAAATAAGTCTTATAAGTCTACTCTAAAGTGTTGATAAAGGTTCAAACGAATAAAATGTTTAAATATCATATTCTTTAATATCTATTATTCTCCATTTTACTCGATCTCCTAAACAGTTAAAGATAGGACATTGCGGTTTTCACCAGTGGATTCAGCACATCATTTTACATAAATTTAGTCCTATAAGTCTACTTTAAAGAGTTGATAAAGGAACAAACGAATAAAATGGTTATATATCACATTTTTAAATATCTATTACTCTCCATTTTACTCGATTTCCTAAACGGTTAAAGATAGGACATTGCGGTTTTCACCAGAAGATTCAGCACCTAATTTTACATAAAATAAGTCCTATAAGTCTACTCTCAAAAGTTGATAAAGGTACACACGAATAAAAGGTTTATATATCACATTTTTAAATATCTATTATTCTCCATTTTACTCGATGTCCTAATCGGTTAAAGATTGGACATTGCGGTTTTCACCAGTGGATTCAGCATCTCATTTTACATAAAATAAGTTCTATAAGTCTACTCTCAAAAGTTGATAAAAGTACAAACGAATAAAATGGTTATATTTCACATTTTAAAATATCTATTATTCTCCATTTTATTCGATCACCTAAACGGTCAAAGATAGGACATTGCGGTTTTCACCAGTGGATTCAGCACCTTATTTTACATAAAATAATTCCTATAAGTCTACTCTAAAGAGTTGATAAAGGTACAAATGAATAAAATGTTTATGTATGACATTTTTAAATATCTATTACTCTCCATTTTACTCGATCCCATAAACGCTTAAAGATAAGACATTGCGGTTTTCACCAGTGGATTCAGCACCTCATTTTACATAAAATATGTCCTATAAGTCTACTCTCAAGAGTTCATAAAGGTACAAACGAATAAAATATTTATATATCACATTTTTAAATATCTATTCTCCATTTCACTCGATCTCCTAAACGGTTAAAAATAGGACATTGCGGTTTTCACCGGTGGATTCAGTACCTCATTTTACATAAAATAAGTTCAATAAGTCTACTCTAAAGAGTTGATAAAGGTACAAACGAATAAAATGGTTATATATCACATTTTTAAATACCTATTATTCTCCATTTTACTCAATCACCTAAACGGTCAAAGATAAAACATTGCGGTTTTCACCATTGGATTCAGCACCTTATTTTACCTAATATAAGGCCTATAAGTCCACTCTCAAGAGTTGATTAAGGTACAAACGAAAAAAATGTTTATATATCACATTTTTAAATACCTATTATTCTCCATTTTACTCAATCACCTAAACGGTCAAAGATAGGACATTGCGGTTTTCACCATTGGATTCAGCACCTCATTTTACATAATATAAGGCCTATAAGTCCACTCTCAAGAGTTGATTAAGGTACAAACGAAAAAAATGTTTATATATCACATTTTTAAATATCTATTATTCTCCATTTTACTCGATAACCAAAACGGTTAAAGATAGGACATTGCGGTTTTCACTATTGGATTCAGCACCTCATTTTACATAATATAAGGCCTATAAGTCTACTCTCAAGAGTTGATAAAGGTACTAACGAATAAAATGTTTATATATGACATTTTTAAACATTTATTACTCTCCATTTTACTTGATCTCCTAAACGGTTAAAGATAGGACATTGCGGTTTTCACCAGTGGATTCAGCACCTCATTTAACATTAAATAAATCTTCTAAGTTAACTCTCAAGAGTTGATAAAGGTACAAACGAATAAAATGTTTATATATCACATTTTTAAATATCTATTATTTTCCATTTTACTCGATTTCCTAAACGGTTAAAGGTAGGACATTGCGGTTTCCACCAGTGGATTTAGCACCTTATTTTACATAAAATAATTCCTATAAGTCTACTCTAAAGAGTTAATAAAGGTACAAACGAATAAAATGTTTATATGTAACACTTTTAAATATCTATTACTCTCCATTTTACTCGATCTCCTAAACGGTTAAAGATAGTACATTGCGGTTTTCACCAGTGGATTCAGCACCTCATTTTACATAAAATAAGTCCTATAAGTCTACTCTCAAGAGTTCATAATGGTACCAACGAATAAATTGTTTATATATCACATTTTAAATACCAATTATTCTCCATTTTACTCGATCTCCTAAACGGTTAAAGATAGGGCATTGTGGTTTTCACTTGTGGATTCAGCACCTTATTTTACATAAAATAATTCCTATAAGTCTACTCTAAAGAGTTGATAAAGGTACAAACGAATAAAATGGTTATATATTACATTTTTAAATACCTATTATTCTCCATTTCACTCAATCACCTAAACGGTCAAAGATAGGACATTGCGGTTTTCACCATTGGATTCAGCACCTCATTTTACATAATATAAGGCCTATAAGTCCACTCTCAAGAGTTGATTAAGGTACAAACGAAAAAAATGTTTATATATCACATTTTTAAATATCTATTATTCTTCATTTTACTCGATCTCCTAAACAGTTAAAGATAGGACATTGCGGTTTTCACCAGTGGATTCAGCACCTTATTTTACATAAAATAAGTTTTATAAGTCTTCTCTAACGAGTTGATAAAGGTACAAACGGAAAAAATGTTAATATATCACATTTTTAAATATCTATTATTCTCCATTTCACTCTATCTCCTAAACGGTTCACGATAGGACATTGCGGTTTTCACCAGTGGATTCAGCACCTCATTTTACATAAAATAATTCCTATAAGTCTACCCTAAAGAGTTGATAAAGGTACAAACGAATAAAATGGTTATATATCACATTTTTAAATATCTATTATTCTCTTAAACGGTTAAAGATAGGACATTACGGTTTTCACCAGTGGATTCAGCACCTCATTTTACATAAAATAATTAATATAAGTCTACTCTAAAGAGTTGATAAAGGTACAAACGAATAAAATGGTTATATATCACATTTTTAAATATCTATTATTATCCATTTTACTCTTTCTCTTAAACGGTTAAAGATAGGACATTGCGGTTTTCACCAGTGGATTTAGCACCTTATTTTACATAAAATAAGTTCTATGAGTCTACTCTTAAAAGTTGATAAAGGTACAAACGAATAAAATGGTTATATATCACATTTTTAAATATCTATTTTTCTCCATTTTACTCGATGTTCTAATCGGTGAAAGATAGAACATTGCGGTTTTCACCAGTGGATTCAGCACCTCATTTTACATAAAATAAGTCTTATAAGTCTACTCTAAAGAGTTGATAAAGGTTCAAACGAATAAAATGTTTATATATCACCTTTTTAAATATCTATTATTCTCCATTTTACTCGATCTCCTAATCAGTTAAAGATAGGACATTGCGGTTTTCACCAGTGGATTCAGCACCTCATTTTACATAAAATAAGTTCTATAAGTCTACTCTTAAAAGTTGATAAAGGTACAAACGAATAAAATGGTTATATATCACATTTTTAAATATCTATTTTTCTCCATTTTACTCGATGTCCTAATCGGTGAAAGATAGGACATTGCGGTTTTCACCAGTAGATTCAGCACCTCATTTTACATAAAATAAGTTCTATAAGTCTACTCTTAAAAGTTGATAAAGGTACAAACGAATAAAATGGTTATATATCACATGTTTGAATATCGATTATTCTCCATTTTATTCGATGACTTAAACGGTCAAAGATAATACATTGCGGTTTTCACCACTGGATCCAGCAGCTCATTTTACATAAAATAAGTCCTATAAGTCTACTCTCAAAAGTTGATAAAAGTACAAACGAATAAAATGGTTATATTTCACATTTTAAAATATCTATTATTCTCCATTTTATTCGATCACCTAAACGGTCAAAGATAGGACATTGCGGTTTTCACCAGTGGATTCAGCACCTTATTTCACATTTTAAAATATCTATTATTCTCCATTTTATTCGATCACCTAAACGGTCAAAGATAGGACATTGCGGTTTTCACCAGTGGATTCAGCACCTTATTTTACATAAAATAATTCCTATAAGTCTACTCTAAAGAGTTGATAAAGGTACAAATGAATAAAATATTTATATATCACATTTTTAAATATCTATTCTCCATTTCACTCGATCTCCTAAACGGTTAAAAATAGGACATTGCGGTTTTCACCGGTGGATTCAGTACCTCATTTTACATAAAATAAGTTCAATAAGTCTACTCTAAAGAGTTGATAAAGGTACAAACGAATAAAATGGTTATATATCACATTTTTAAATACCTATTATTCTCCATTTTACTCAATCACCTAAACGGTCAAAGATAAAACATTGCGGTTTTCACCATTGGATTCAGCACCTCATTTTACCTAATATAAGGCCTATAAGTCCACTCTCAAGAGTTGATTAAGGTACAAACGAAAAAAATGTTTATATATCACATTTTTAAATACCTATTATTCTCCATTTTACTCAATCACCTAAACGGTCAAAGATAGGACATTGCGGTTTTCACCATTGGATTCAGCACCTCATTTTACATAATATAAGGCCTATAAGTCCACTCTCAAGAGTTGATAAAGGTACAAACGAATAAAATGGTTATATATCACATTTTTAAATATCTATTTTTCTCCATTTTACTCGATGTCCTAATCGGTTAAAGATAGGACATTGCGGTTTTCACCAGTGGATTCAGCACCTCATTTAACATTAAATAAATCTTCTAAGTTAACTCTCAAGAGTTGATAAAGGTACAAACGAATAAAATGTTTATATATCACATTTTTAAATATCTATTATTTTCCATTTTACTCGATTTCCTAAACGGTTAAAGGTAGGACATTGCGGTTTCCACCAGTGGATTTAGCACCTTATTTTACATAAAATAATTCCTATAAGTCTACTCTAAAGAGTTAATAAAGGTACAAGCGAATAAAATGTTTATATGTAACACTTTTAAATATCTATTACTCTCCATTTTACTCGATCTCCTAAACGGTTAAAGATAGTACATTGCGGTTTTCACCAGTGGATTCAGCACCTCATTTTACATAAAATAAGTCCTATAAGTCTACTCTCAAGAGTTCATAATGGTACCAACGAATAAATTGTTTATATATCACATTTTAAATACCAATTATTCTCCATTTTACTCGATCTCCTAAACGGTTAAAGATAGGGCATTGTGGTTTTCACTTGTGGATTCAGCACCTTATTTTACATAAAATAATTCCTATAAGTCTACTCTAAAGAGTTGATAAAGGTACAAACGAATAAAATGGTTATATATTACATTTTTAAATACCTATTATTCTCCATTTCACTCAATCACCTAAACGGTCAAAGATAGGACATTGCGGTTTTCACCATTGGATTCAGCACCTCATTTTACATAATATAAGGCCTATAAGTCCACTCTCAAGAGTTGATTAAGGTACAAACGAAAAAAATGTTTATATATCACATTTTTAAATATCTATTATTCTTCATTTTACTCGATCTCCTAAACAGTTAAAGATAGGACATTGCGGTTTTCACCAGTGGATTCAGCACCTTATTTTACATAAAATAAGTTTTATAAGTCTTCTCTAACGAGTTGATAAAGGTACAAACGGAAAAAATGTTAATATATCACATTTTTAAATATCTATTATTCTCCATTTCACTCTATCTCCTAAACGGTTCACGATAGGACATTGCGGTTTTCACCAGTGGATTCAGCACCTCATTTTACATAAAATAATTCCTATAAGTCTACCCTAAAGAGTTGATAAAGGTACAAACGAATAAAATGGTTGTATATCACATTTTTAAATATCTATTATTCTCTTAAACGGTTAAAGATAGGACATTACGGTTTTCACCAGTGGATTCAGCACCTCATTTTACATAAAATAATTAATATAAGTCTACTCTAAAGAGTTGATAAAGGTACAAACGAATAAAATGGTTATATATCACATTTTTAAATATCTATTATTATCCATTTTACTCTTTCTCTTAAACGGTTAAAGATAGGACATTGCGGTTTTCACCAGTGGATTTAGCACCTTATTTTACATAAAATAAGTTCTATGAGTCTACTCTTAAAAGTTGATAAAGGTACAAACGAATAAAATGGTTATATATCACATTTTTAAATATCTATTTTTCTCCATTTTACTCGATGTTCTAATCGGTGAAAGATAGAACATTGCGGTTTTCACCAGTGGATTCAGCACCTCATTTTACATAAAATAAGTCTTATAAGTCTACTCTAAAGAGTTGATAAAGGTTCAAACGAATAAAATGTTTATATATCACCTTTTTAAATATCTATTATTCTCCATTTTACTCGATCTCCTAATCAGTTAAAGATAGGACATTGCGGTTTTCACCAGTGGATTCAGCACCTCATTTTACAAAAAATAAGTTCTATAAGTCTACTCTTAAAAGTTGATAAAGGTACAAACGAATAAAATGGTTATATATCACATTTTTAAATATCTATTTTTCTCCATTTTACTCGATGTCCTAATCGGTGAAAGATAGGACATTGCGGTTTTCACCAGTAGATTCAGCACCTCATTTTACATAAAATAAGTTCTATAAGTCTACTCTTAAAAGTTGATAAAGGTACAAACGAATAAAATGGTTATATATCACATGTTTGAATATCGATTATTCTCCATTTTATTCGATGACTTAAACGGTCAAAGATAATACATTGCGGTTTTCACCACTTTATCCAGCAGCTCATTTTACATAAAATAAGTCCTATAAGTCTACTCTCAAAAGTTGATAAAGGTACAAACGAATAAAATATTTATATATCACATTTTTAAATACCTATTATTCTCCATTTCACTCGATCTCCTAAACGGTTAAAGATAGGACATTGCGGTTTTCACCGGTGGATTCAGCACCTCATTTTACATAAAATAAGTTCAATAAGTCTACTCTAAAGAGTTGATAAAGGTACAAACGAATAAAATGGTTATATATCACATTTTTAAATACCTATTATTCTCCATTTTACTCAATCACCTAAACGGTCAAAGATAGGACATTGCGGTTTTCACCATTGGATTCAGCACCTCATTTTACATAATATAAGGCCTATAAGTCCACTCTCAAGAGTTGATTAAGGTACAAACGAAAAAAATATTAATATATCACATTTTTAAATATCTATTATTCTCCATTTTACTCGATGTCCTAAACGGTTAAAGTTAGGACATTGCGGTTTTCACCAGTGGATTCAGCACCTTATTTTACATAAAATAAGTCCTATAAGTCTACTCTCAAAAGTTGATAAATTTACAAACGAATAAAAGGTATATATATCACATTTTTAAATATCTATTTTTCTCCATTTTACTCGATGTCCTAATCGGTTAAAGATAGGACATTGCGGTTTTCACCAGTGGATTCAGCACCTCATTGTACATAAAATAAGTTCTATAAGTCTACTCTCAAAAGTTGATAAAGGTACAAACGAATAAAATGGTTATATATCACATTTTTGAATATCTACTATTCTCCATTTTATTCGATGACCTAAACGGTCAAAGATAATACATTGCGGTTTTCACTACTGGATCCAGCAGCTTATTTTACATAAAATAAGTCCTATAAGTCTACTCTCAAAAGTTGATAAAGGTACAAACGAATAAAATGGTTATATTTCACATTTTAAAATATCTATTATTCTCCATTTTATTCGATCACCTAAACGGTCAAAGATAGGATATTGCGGTTTTCACCAGTGGATTCAGCACCTTATTTTACATAAAATAAGTCCTATAAGTCTACTCTAAGGAGTTGATAAAGGTACAAACGAATAAAATGTTTATATATCACATTTTTAAATATCTATTATTCTCCATTTTACTCGATCTCCTAAACGGTTAAAGATAGGACATTGCGGTTTTCACCAGTGGATTCAGCACCTCATTTTACATAAATTTAGTCCTATAAGTCTACTCTAAAGAGTTGATAAAGGTACAAACAAATAAAATGGTAATATATCACATTTTTAAATATATATTATTTTCCATTTGACTCTTTCTTTTAAACGGTTAAAGATAGGACATTGCGGTTTTTACCAGTGGATTCAGCACCTTATTTTACATAAAATAAGTCCTATAAGTCTACTCTAAAGAGTTGATAAAGGTACAAACGAAAAAAATGTTTATATATCACATTTTTAAATATCTATTATTTTCCATTTTACTCGATCCCCTAAACGGTTAAAGATAGGGCATTGCGGTTTTTACCAGTAAATTCAGCACCTCATTTTACATAAAATAAGTCCTATAAGTTTACTCTCAAGAGTTGATAAAGGTACAAACGCATAAAATGTTTATATACCACATTTTAAAATATTTATTATTCTCCATTTTACTCGATCTCCTAAACGGTTAAAGATCGGACTTTGCGGTTTTCACCAGGGGATTCGGCACCTCATTTTACATAAAATAAGTCTTATAAGTCTACTCCAAAGAGTTGATAAAGGTTCAAACGAATAAAATGTTTATATATCACATTTTTAAATACCTATTATTCTCCATTTCACTCGATCTCCTAAACGGTTAAAGATAGGACATTGCGGTTTTCACCGGTGGATTCAGCACCTCATTTTACATAAGATAAGTTCAATAAGTCTACTCTAAAGAGTTGATAAAGGTACAAACGAATAAAATGGTTATATATCACATTTTTAAATACCTATTATTCTCCATTTTACTCAATCACCTAAACGGTCAAAGATAGGACATTGCGGTTTTCACCATTGGATTCAGCACCTCATTTTACATAATATAAGGCCTATAAGTCCACTCTCAAGAGTTGATTAAGGTACTAACGAAAAAAATATTAATATATCACATTTTTAAATATCTATTATTCTCCATTTTACTCGATGTCCTAAACGGTTAAAGTTAGGACATTGCGGTTTTCACCAGTGGATTCAGCACCTTTTTTTACATAAAATAAGTCCTATAAGTCTACTCTCAAAAGTTGATAAAGGTACAAACGAATAAAAGGTATATATATCACATTTTTAAATATCTATTTTTCTCCATTTTACTCGATGTCCTAATCGGTTAAAGATAGGACATTGCGGTTTTCACCAGTGGATTCAGCACCTCATTGTACATAAAATAAGTTCTATAAGTCTACTCTCAAAAGTTGATAAAGGTACAAACGAATAAAATGGTTATATGTCACATTTTTAAATATCTATTATTCTCCATTTTACTCGATCTCCTAAACGGTTAAAGATAGGACATTGCGGTTTTCACCAGTGGATTCAGCACCTCATTTTACATAAATTTAGTCCTATAAGTCTACTCTAAAGAGTTGATAAAGGTACAAACAAATAAAATGGTAATATATCACATTTTTAAATATATATTATTTTCCATTTGACTCTTTCTCTTAAACGGTTAAAGATAGGACATTGCGGTTTATACCAGTGGATTCAGCACCTCATTTTACATAAAATAAGTCCTATAAGTCTACTCTAAAGAGTTGATAAAGGTACAAACGAAAAAAATGTTTATATATCACATTTTTAAATATCTATTATTTTCCATTTTACTCGATCCCCTAAACGGTTAAAGATAGGACATTGCGGTTTTTACCAGTAAATTCAGCACCTCATTTTACATAAAATAAGTCCTTTAAGTCTACTCTCAAGAGTTGATAAAGGTACAAACGCATAAAATGTTTATATACCACATTTTAAAATATTTATTATTCTCCATTTTACTCGATCTCCTAAACGGTTAAAGATCGGACTTTGCGGTTTTCACCAGGGGATTCGGCACCTCATTTTACATAAAATAAGTTCTATAAGTCTACTCTCAAAAGTTGATAAAGGTACAAACGAATAAAATGGTTATATATCACATTTTTGAATATCTACTATTCTCCATTTTATTCGATGACCTAAACGGTCAAAGATAATACATTGCGGTTTTCACTACTGGATCCAGCAGCTTATTTTACATAAAATAAGTCCTATAAGTCTACTCTCAAAAGTTGATAAAGGTACAAACGAATAAAATGGTTATATTTCACATTTTAAAATATCTATTATTCTCCATTTTATTCGATCACCTAAACGGTCAAAGATAGGATATTGCGGTTTTCACCAGTGGATTCAGCACCTTATTTTACATAAAATAAGTCCTATAAGTCTACTCTAAGGAGTTGATAAAGGTACAAACGAATAAAATGTTTATATATCACATTTTTAAATATCTATTATTCTCCATTTTACTCGATCTCCTAAACGGTTAAAGATAGGACATTGCGGTTTTCACCAGTGGATTCAGCACCTCATTTTACATAAATTTAGTCCTATAAGTCTACTCTAAAGAGTTGATAAAGGTACAAACAAATAAAATGGTAATATATCACATTTTTAAATATATATTATTTTCCATTTGACTCTTTCTTTTAAACGGTTAAAGATAGGACATTGCGGTTTTTACCAGTGGATTCAGCACCTTATTTTACATAAAATAAGTCCTATAAGTCTACTCTAAAGAGTTGATAAAGGTACAAACGAAAAAAATGTTTATATATCACATTTTTAAATATCTATTATTTTCCATTTTACTCGATCCCCTAAACGGTTAAAGATAGGGCATTGCGGTTTTTACCAGTAAATTCAGCACCTCATTTTACATAAAATAAGTCCTATAAGTTTACTCTCAAGAGTTGATAAAGGTACAAACGCATAAAATGTTTATATACCACATTTTAAAATATTTATTATTCTCCATTTTACTCGATCTCCTAAACGGTTAAAGATCGGACTTTGCGGTTTTCACCAGGGGATTCGGCACCTCATTTTACATAAAATAAGTCTTATAAGTCTACTCCAAAGAGTTGATAAAGGTTCAAACGAATAAAATGTTTATATATCACATTTTTAAATACCTATTATTCTCCATTTCACTCGATCTCCTAAACGGTTAAAGATAGGACATTGCGGTTTTCACCGGTGGATTCAGCACCTCATTTTACATAAGATAAGTTCAATAAGTCTACTCTAAAGAGTTGATAAAGGTACAAACGAATAAAATGGTTATATATCACATTTTTAAATACCTATTATTCTCCATTTTACTCAATCACCTAAACGGTCAAAGATAGGACATTGCGGTTTTCACCATTGGATTCAGCACCTCATTTTACATAATATAAGGCCTATAAGTCCACTCTCAAGAGTTGATTAAGGTACTAACGAAAAAAATATTAATATATCACATTTTTAAATATCTATTATTCTCCATTTTACTCGATGTCCTAAACGGTTAAAGTTAGGACATTGCGGTTTTCACCAGTGGATTCAGCACCTTTTTTTACATAAAATAAGTCCTATAAGTCTACTCTCAAAAGTTGATAAAGGTACAAACGAATAAAAGGTATATATATCACATTTTTAAATATCTATTTTTCTCCATTTTACTCGATGTCCTAATCGGTTAAAGATAGGACATTGCGGTTTTCACCAGTGGATTCAGCACCTCATTGTACATAAAATAAGTTCTATAAGTCTACTCTCAAAAGTTGATAAAGGTACAAACGAATAAAATGGTTATATGTCACATTTTTAAATATCTATTATTCTCCATTTTACTCGATCTCCTAAACGGTTAAAGATAGGACATTGCGGTTTTCACCAGTGGATTCAGCACCTCATTTTACATAAATTTAGTCCTATAAGTCTACTCTAAAGAGTTGATAAAGGTACAAACAAATAAAATGGTAATATATCACATTTTTAAATATATATTATTTTCCATTTGACTCTTTCTCTTAAACGGTTAAAGATAGGACATTGCGGTTTATACCAGTGGATTCAGCACCTCATTTTACATAAAATAAGTCCTATAAGTCTACTCTAAAGAGTTGATAAAGGTACAAACGAAAAAAATGTTTATATATCACATTTTTAAATATCTATTATTTTCCATTTTACTCGATCCCCTAAACGGTTAAAGATAGGACATTGCGGTTTTTACCAGTAAATTCAGCACCTCATTTTACATAAAATAAGTCCTTTAAGTCTACTCTCAAGAGTTGATAAAGGTACAAACGCATAAAATGTTTATATACCACATTTTAAAATATTTATTATTCTCCATTTTACTCGATCTCCTAAACGGTTAAAGATCGGACTTTGCGGTTTTCACCAGGGGATTCGGCACCTCATTTTACATAAAATAAGTCCTATAAGTCTACTCTCAAGAGTTGATGAAGGTACAAACTAATAAAATGTTAATATATCACATTTTTAAATATCTATTATTCTCCAATTTACTCGATCTCCTAAACGGTTAAAGATAGGACATTGCGGTTTTCACCAGTGGATTCAGCACCTCATTTTACATAAAATATGTCCTATAAGTCTGCTCCCAAGAGTTCATAAAGGTACAAACGAATAAAATATTTATATATCACATTTTTAAATATCTATTATTCTCCATTTCACTCGATCTCCTAAACGGTTAAAGATAGGACATTGCGGTTTTCACCGGTGGATTCAGCACCTCATTTTACATAAAATAAGTTCAATAAGTCTACTCTAAAGAGTTGATAAAGGTACAAACGAATAAAATGGTTATATATCACATTTTTAAATATCTATTATTCTCCATTTTACTCGATCTCCTAAACAGTTAAAGATAGGACATTGCGGTTTTCACCAGTGGATTCAGCACCTCATTTTACATAAATTTAGTCCTATTAGTCTACTCTAAAGAGTTGATAAAGGTACAAACAAATAAAATGGTTATATATCACATTTTTAAATATATATTATTTTCCATTTGACTCTTTCTCTTAAACGGTTAAAGATAGGACATTGCGGTTTTCACCAGTGGATTCAGCACCTCATTTTACATAAAATATGTCCTATAAGTCTACTCTCAAGAGTTCATAAAGGTACAAACGAATAAAATATTTATATATCACATTTTTAAATATCTATTATTCTCCAATTTACTCGATCTCCTAAACGGTTAAAGATAGGATATTGCAATTTTCACCAGTGGATTCAGCACCTCATTTTACATTAAATAAATCTTTAAAGTTAACTCTCAAGAGTTGATAAAGGTACAAACGAATAAAATGTTTATATATCACATTTTTAAATATTTATTATTTTCCATTTTACTCGATCTCCTAAACGGTTAAAGATAGTACATTGCGGTTTTTACCAGTGGATTCAGCACCTCATTTTACATAAAATAAGTCCTATAAGTGTACTCTAAAGAGTTGATTAAGGTACAAACAAAAAAAAATGTTTATATATCACATTTTTAAATATCTATTATTCTTCATTTTACTCGATCTCCTAAACAGTTAAAGATAGGACATTGCGGTTTTCACCAGTGAATTCAGCACCTTATTTTACATAAAATAATTCCTATAAGTCTACTCTAAAGAGTTGATAAAGGTACAAACGAATAAAATGGTTATATATCACATTTTTAAATATTTATTATTCTCCATTTTACTCTTTCTCTTAAACGGTTAAAGATAGGACATTGCGGTTTTTACCAGTGGATTCAGCACCTCATTTTACATAAAATAAGTCCTATAAGTCTACTCTAAAGAGTTGATAAAGGTACAAACGAATAAAATGGTTATATATCACATTTTTAAATATCTATTATTTTCCATTTTACTCGATCTCCTAAACGGTTAAAGATAGTACATTGCGGTTTTTACCAGTGGATTCAGCACCTCATTTTACATAAAATAAGTCCTATAAGTCTACTCTAAAGAGTTGATTAAGGTACAAACGAATAAAATGTTTATATAACACATTTTTAAATATCTATTATTCTCCATTTTACTTAATCTTCTAAACGGTTAAAGATAGGACATTGCGGTTTTCACTAGTGGATTCAGCACCTCATTTTACATATTATAAGTCCTATAAGTCTACTCTCAAGAGTTGATAATGGTACAAACGAATAAAATGTTTATATATCACATTTTCAAATATCTATTATTCTCCATTTTACTCGATCTCCTAAACCGTTAAGGATAGGACATTGCGGTTTTCATCAGTGGATTCAGCACCTCATTTTACATTAAATAAGTCCAATAAGTCTACTCTCAAGAGTTGATAAAGGTACTAACGAATAAAATGTTTATATATGACATTTTTAAACATCTATTACTTTCCATTTTACTCGATCTCCTAAACGGTTAAAGGTAGGACATTGCGGTTTTCACAAGTGGATTCAGCACCTTATTTTACATAAAATAATTCCTATAAGTCTACTCTGAAGAGTTAATAAAGGTACAAACGAATAAAATGTTTATATATCACATTTTTAAATATCTACTATTCTCCATTTCACTCGATCTCCTAAACGGTTAAAGATAGGACATTGCGGTTTTCACCGGTGGATTCAGCACCTCATTTTACATAAAATAAGTTCTATAAGTCTACTCTAAAGAGTTGATAATGGTACAAACGAATAAAATGTTTATATATCACTTTTTTAAATATCTATTATTCTCCATTTTACTCGATCACCAAAACGGTTAAAGATAGGACATTGCGGTTTTCACCATTGGATTCAGCACCTCATTTTACATAATATAAGGCCTATAAGTCTACTCTCAAGAGTTGATAAAGGTACTAACGAATAAAATGTTTATATATGACATTTTTAAACATCTATTACTCTCCATTTTACTTGATCTCCTAAACGGTCAAAGATAGGACATTGCGGTTTTCACCAGTGGATTCAGCACATCATTTTACTTAAAATAAGTTATATAAGACTACTCTTAAGAGTTGATAAAGGAACAAACGAATAAAATGTTTATATATCACATTTTCAAATATCCATTATAATCCATTTTACTCGATCTCCTAAACGGTTAAAGATAGGACATTGCGGTTTTCACCATTGGATTCAGCACCTCATTTTACATAATATAAGGCCTATAAGTCTACTCTCAAGAGTTGATAAAGGTACAAACGAATAAAATGGTTATATATCACATTTTTAAATACCTATTATTCTCCATTTTACTCGATCACCTAAACGGTCAAAGATAGGACATTGCGGTTTTCACCAGTGGATTCAGCACATCATTTTACTTAAAATAAGTTATATAAGACTACTCTTAAGAGTTGATAAAGGAACAAACCAATAAAATGTTTATATATCACATTTTCAAATATCCATTATAATCCATTTTACTCGATCTCCTAAACGGTTAAAGATAGGACATTGCGGTTTTCACCAGTGGATTCAACACCTCTTTTTACATTAAATAAGTCCAATAAGTCTACTCTCAAGAGTTGATAAAAGTACAAACAAATAAAATATTTATATACTCATTTTCAAATATCTATTATTCTGCATTTTACTCGATCTCCTAAACGGTTAAATATAAGACATCGCGGTTTTCACCAGTGGATTCAGGACCTCATTTTACATAAAACAAGTCCTATAAGTCGACTCTCAAAAGTTGATAAAGGTACAAACGAATAAAATTTTATATATCACAATTTCAAATACCTATTATTCTCCATTTTACTCGATCTTCTAAACGGTTAAAGATAAGACATCGCGGTTTTAACCAGTGGATTCAGCACTTCATTTTACATAAAATAAGTCATATATGTCGACTCTCAAGAGTTGATAAAGGTACAAACGAATAAAATGTATATATATCACATCTCAAATATCTATTATTCTCCATTTTACTCGATCTTCTAAACGGTTAAAGATATGACATCGCGGTTTTAACCAGTGGATTCAGCACATCATTTTACATAAAATAAGTCTAATAAGTCTACTCTCAAGAGTTGATAAAGGTACAAACGGATAAAATGTTTATATATCACATTTTCAAATATCTATTATTCTCCATTTTACTAGATCTCCTAAACGGTTAATGATAGGACATCGTGGTTTTTACCAGTTAATTCTGCACCTCATTTTATATAAAATAAGACCTATAAGTCTACTCTCAAGAGTTGATAAAGGTACAAACGAATAAAATGTTTATATATCACATTTTCAAATATCTATTATTCTCCATTTTACTTGAGCTCCTAAACGGTTAAAGATAGGACATCGCGGTTTTCACCAGTGGATTCAGCACATCATTTTACATAAAATAAGTCCTATAAGTCTACTCTCAAGAGTTGATAAAGGTACAAACGATTAAAATGTTGGTATATCACATTTTCAAATATCAATTATTTTCCATTTTACTCGATCTCCTAAACGGTTAAAGATAAGACATCGCGGTTTTCACCAGTGGATTCAGCACCTCATTTTAAATAAAATAAGTCTTATAAGTCTACTCTAAAGAGTTGATAGAGGCTCAAACGAATAAAATGTTTATATATCTCATTTTCAAATATCTATTATTTTCCATTTTACTCGATCTCCTAAACGGTTAAAGATAGGACATCGCGGTTTTCAGCAGTAGATTTAGCACCTCATTTTACATAAAATAAGTTCTATAAGTTTACTCTCAAGAGTTGATAAAGGTACAAACGAATAAAATATTTATATATCACATTTTCAAATTTCTATTATTCTCCATTTTACTCCATCTCCTAAACGGTTAAAGATAGGACATCGCGGCTTTCACTAGTTTATTCAGCACCTCATTTTACATAAAATAAGTCCTATAAGTCTACTCTTAAGAGTTGATAAAGGTACAAACGATTAAAATGTTTATATATCTCATTTTCAAATATCTATTATTCTCCATTTTACTCGATCTCCTAAACGGTTAGAGATAGGACATCGCGATTTTCACCAGTGGATTCAGCACCTTATTTTACATAAAATAAGTCCTATAAGTCTACTCGCAAGAGTTGATAAAGGTACAATCGAATAAAATGTTTATATATCACATTTTCAAATATCTATTATATTCCATTTTACTCGATCTTTTAAACGGTTAAAGATAGGACATCGCGGTTATTACCAGTGGATTCAGCACCTCCTTTTACATAAAATAAGTCTTATAAGTCTACTCTCAAGAGTTGATAAAGGTACAAACGATTAAAATGTTTATATATCACATTTTGAAATATTTATTATTTTCCATTTTACTCGATCTCCTAAACGGATAAAGATAGAACATCGCGATTTTCACCAGTGGATTCAGCACATCATTTTACCTTAATTAAGTCCAATAAGACTACTCTTAAGGGTTGATAAAGGTACAAACGAATAAAATGTTTATATATCACATTTTCAAATATCCATTATAATCCATCTTACTCGATCTCCTAAACGGTTAAATATAAGACATCGCGGTTTTCACCAGTGGATTCAGCACCTCATTTTACATAAAATAAGTCTTATAAGTCTACTCTAAAGAGTTGATAAAGGTTCAAACGAATAAAATGTTTATATATCACCTTTTTAAATATCTATCATTCTCCATTTTACTCGATTTCCTAAACAGTTAAAGACAGGACATAGCGGTTTTCACCAGTGGATTCAGCACCTCATTTTACATAAAATAATTCCTATAAGTCAACTCTCAAGAGTTGATAAAGGTACAAACGAATAAAATGTTTATATGTCACATTCTTAAATATCTATTATTCTCCATTTTACTCGATCTCCTAAACAGTTAAAGATAGGACATTGCGGTTTTCACCAGTGGATTCAGCACCTCATTTTACATAAATTTAGTCCTATAAGTCTACTCTAAAGAGTTGATAAAGGTACAAACGAATAAAATGGTTGTATAGTACATTTTTAAATACCTATTATTCTCCATTTTACTCGATCACCTAAACGGTCAAAGATAGGACATTGCGGATTTCACTGGTGGATTCAGCACCTTATTTTACATAAAATAAGTCTTATAAGTCTACTCTAAAGAGTTGATAAAGGTTCAAACGAATAAAATGTTTATATATCACATTCTTAAATATCTATTATTCTCCATTTTACTCGATCTCCTAAACAGTTAAAGATAGGACATTGCGGATTTCACCAGTGGATTCAGCACCTCATTTTACATAAATTTAGTCCTATAAGTCTACTCAAAAGAGTTGATAAAGGTACAAACGTATAAAATGGTTATATATCACATTTTTAAATACCTATTATTCTCCATTTTACTCGATCACCTAATCGGTCAAAGATAGGACATTGCGGTTTTCACCACTGGATTCAGCAGCTCATTTTACATTTAATAAGTCCTATAAGTTTACTCTCAAAAGTTGATAAAGGTACAAACGAAAAAAATGTTTATATATCACATTTTTAAATATCTATTATTCTCCATTTCACTCGATCTCCTAAACGGTTGAAGATAGGACATTGCTTTTTTCACCAGTGAATTCAGCACCTCATTTTACATAAAATAATTTCTATAAGTCAACTCTCAAGAGTTGATAAAGGTACAAACGAATAAAATGTTTATATATCACATTCTTAAATATCTATTATTCTCCATTTTACTCGATCTCCTAAACAGTTAAAGATAGATCATTGCGGTTTTCACTAGTGAATTCAGCACCTCATTTTACATAAAATTAGTTCTATAAGACTACTCTAAAGAGTTGATAAAGGTACAAACGAATAAAATGTTTAAATATCACATTTTCAAATATCTATTATTCTCCATTTTACTCGATTTCCTAAACCGTTAAAGATAGGATATTGCGGATTTCATCAGTGAATTCAGCACCTCATTTTACATTAAATAAGTCCAATAAGTCTATTCTCAAGTGTTGATAAAGGTACAAACGAATAAACTGTTCATATATCACATTTTTAAATATCTATTATTTTCCATTTTACTCGATCTCCTAAACGGTTAAAGGTAGGACATTGCGGTTTTCACCAGTTAATTCAGCACCTTATTTTACATAAAATAATTCCTATAAGTCTACTCTAAAGAGTTAATAAAGGTACAAACGAATAAAATGTTTATATGTGACATTTTTAAATATCTATTACTCTCCATTTTACTCGATCTCCTAAACGGTTAAAGATAGTACATTGCGGTTTTCACCAGTGGATTCAGCACCTCATTTTACATAAAATAATTCCTATAAGTCTACTCTAAAGAGTTGATAAAAGTACAAACGAATAAAATGTTTATGTATGACATTTTTAAATATCTATTACTCTCTATTTTACTCGATCTCCTAAACGCTTAAAGATAAGACATTGCGGTTTTCACCAGTGGATTCAGCACCTCATTTTACATAAAATATGTCCTATAAGTCAACTCCCAAGAGTTCATAAAGGTACAAACGAATAAAATGTTTATATATCACATTTTTAAATATCTATTATTCTCCATTTCACTCGATCTAATAAACGGTTAAAGATAGGACATTGCGGTTTTCACCGGTGGATTCAGCACCTCATTTTACATAAAATAAGTTCTATAAGTCTACTCTAAAGAGTTGATAATGGTACATACGAATAAAATGTTTATATATCACTTTTTTAAATATCTATTATTCCCCATTTTACTCGATCACCAAAATGGTTAAAGATAGGACATTGCGGTTTTCACCAGTGGATTCAGCACATCATTTTACCTTAATTAAGTCCTATAAGTCTACTCTCAAGAGTTGATAAAGGTACTAACGAATAAAATGTTTATATATGACATTTTTAAACATCTATTACTCTCCATTTTACTTGATCTCCTAAACGGTTAAAGATAGGACATTGCGGTTTTCACTAGTGGATTCAGCACCTCATTTTACATATTATAAGTCCTATAAGTCTACTCTAAAGAGTTGATAAAGGTACAAACGAATAAAATGGTTATATATCACATTTTTAAATACCTATTATTCTCCATTTTACGCTATCACCTAAACGGTCAAAGATAGGACATTGCGGTTTTCACCAGTGGATTCAGCACCTTATTTAACATAAAATAAGTCTTATAAGTCCACTCTAAAGAGTTGATAAAGGTTCAAACGAATAAAATGTTTATATATCACCTTTTTAAATATCTATTATTTTCCATTTTACTCGATCTCCTAAACGGTTAGAGATAGGACATTGCGGTTTTCACCAGTGGATTCAACACCTCTTTTTACATTAAATAAGTCCTATAAGTCTACTCTCAAGAGTTGATAAAAGTACAAACAAATAAAATATTTATATATCACATTTTCAAATATCTATTATTCTGCATTTTACTCGATCTCCTAAACGGTTAAATATAAGAGATCGCGGTTTTCACCAGTGGATTCAGGACCTCATTTTACATAAAACAAGTCCTATAAGTCGACTCCCAAAAGTTGATAAAGGTACAAACGAATAAAATTTTATATATCACAATTTCAAATACCTATTATTCTCCATTTTACTAGAGCTCCTAAACGGTTAATGATAGGACATCGTGGTTTTCACCAGTTAATTCTGCACCTCATTTTATATAAAATAAGACCTATAAGTCTACTCTCAAGAGTTGATAAAGGTGCAAACGAATAAAATGTTTATATATCACATTTTCAAATATCTATTATTCTCCATTTTACTCGATCTCCTAAACGGTTAAAGATAGGACATCGCGGTATTAACCAGTGGATTCAGCACCTCATTTTACATAAAATAAGTCCTATAAGTCTACTCTCAAGAGTTGATAAAGGTACAAACGATTAAAATGTTTATATATCACATTTTCAAATATCTATAATTCTCCATTTTACTCGATATCCTAAACGGTTAAAGATAGGACATCGCGATTTTCACCAGTGGATTCAGCACCGCATTTTACATAAAATAAGTCCTATAAGTCTACTCTCATGAGTTGATAAAAATACAAACGGATAAAATGTTTATATATCACATTTTCAAATATCTATTATTCTCCATTTTACTTGATCTCCAAAACGGTTAAAGATAGGACATCCCGGTTTTCTTCAGTAAATTCAGCACCTCATTTTACATAAAATAGGTCCTATAAGTCTACTCTCAAGAGTTGATAAAAATACAAACGGATAAAATGTTTATATATAACATTTTCAAATATCTATTATATTTCATCTTACTCGATCTCCAAAACGGTTAGAGATAGGACATCGCGATTTTCACCAGTGGATTCAGCACCTTATTTTACATAAAATAAGTCCTATAAGTCTGCTCGCAAGAGTTGATAAAGGTACAATCGAATAAAATGTTTATATATCACATTTTCAAATATCTATTATATTCCATTTTACTCGATCTTCTAAACGGTTAAAGATAGGACATCGCGGTTATTATCAGTGGATTCAGCACCTCCTTTTACATAAAATAAGTCTTATAAGTTTACTCTCAAGAGTTGATAAAGGTACCAACGATTAAAATGTTTATATATCACATTTTGAAATATCTATTATTTTCCATTTTACTCGATCTCCTAAACGGTTAAAGATTGGACATCGCGGTTTTCACTTGTTTATTCAGCACCTCATTTTACATAAAATAAGTCCTATAAGTCTACTCTCAAGAGTTGATAAAGGTACAAACGATTAAAATGTTTATATATCACATTTTCAAATATCTATTATTCTCCATTTTACTCGATCTCAAAAACGGTTAGAGATAGGACATCGCGATTTTCACCAGTGGATTCAGCACCTTATTTTACATAAAATAAGTCCTATAAGTCTGCTCGCAAGAGTTGATAAAGTTACAATCGAATAAAATGTTTATATATCACATTTTCAAATATCTATTATATTCCATTTTACTCGATCTTCTAAACGGTTAAAGATAGGACATCGCGGTTATTACCAGTGGATTCAGAACCTCCTTTTACATAAAATAAGTCTTATAAGTCTACTCTAAAGAGTTGATAAAGGTTCAAACGAATAAAATGTTTATATATCACATTCTTAAATATCTATTATTCTCCATTTTACTCGATCTCCTAAACAGTTAAAGATAGGACATTGCGGTTTTCACCAGTGGATTCAGCACCTCATTTTACATAAATTTAGTCCTATAAGTCTACTCTAAAGAGTTGATAAAGGTACAAACGTATAAAATGGTTGTATATCACATTTTTAAATACCTATTATTCTCCATTTTACTCGATCACCTAAACGGTCAAAGATAGAACATTGCGGTTTTCACCGGTGGATTCAGCACCTTATTTTACATAAAATAAGTCTTATAAGTCTACTCTAAAGAGTTGATAAAGGTTCAAACGAATAAAATGTTTATATATCACATTCTTAAATATCTATTATTCTCCATTTTACTCGATTTTCTAAACAGTTAAAGATAGGACATTGCGGTTTTCACCAGTGGATTCAGCACCTCATTTTACATAAATTTAGTCCTATAAGTCTACTCTAAAGAGTTGATAAAGGTACAAACGTATAAAATGGTTATATATCACATTTTTAAATACCTATTATTCTCCATTTTACTCGATCACCTAATCGGTCAAAGATAGGACATTGCGGTTTTCACAACTGGATTCAGCAGCTCATTTTACATTAAATAAGTCCTATAAGTCTACTCTCAAAAGTTGATAAAGGTACAAACGAAAAAAATGTTTATATTTCACATTTTGAAATATCTATTATTTTCCATTTTACTCGATCTCCTAAACGGTTAAAGATAGGACATCGCGGTTTTCACCAGTGGATTCAACACCTCTTTTTACATTAAATAAGTCCTATAAGTCTACTCTCAAGAGTTGATAAAAGTACAAACAAATAAAATGTTTATATATCACATTTTCAAATATCTATTATTCTGCATTTTACTCGATCTCCTAAACGGTTAAATATAAGACATCGCGGTTTTCACCAGTGGATTCAGCACCTCATTTTACATAAAACAAGTCCTATAAGTCAACTCTCAAAAGTTGATAAAGGTACGAACGAATAAAATATTTATATATCACATTTTCATATATCCATTATAATCCATTTTACTCGATCTCCTAAACGGTTATAGATAGGACATCGCGGTTTTCACCAGTGGATTCAACACCTCTTTTTACATTAAATAAGTCCTATAAGTCTACTCTCAAGAGTTGATAAAAGTACCAACAAATAAAATGTTTATATATCACATTTTCACATATCTATTAATCTCCATTTTACAAGATCTCCTAAACGGTTAAAGATAGGACATCGTGGTTCTCACCAGTTAATTCTGCACCTCATTTTACATAAAATATTTCCTATAAGTCTACTCTCAAGAGTTGATAAAGGTACAAACGAATAAAATGTTTATGTATGACATTTTTAAATATCTATTACTCTCTATTTAACTCGATCTCCTAAACGCTTAAAGATAAGACATTGCGGTTTTTACCAGTGGATTCAGCACCTCATTTTACATAAAATAAGTCCTATAAGTCTACTCTCAAGAGTTGATAAAGGTACTAACGAATAAAATGTTTATATATCACATTCTTAAATATCTATTATTCTCCATTTTACTCGATCTCCTAAACAGTTAAAGATAGGACATTGCGGTTTTCACCAGTGGATTCAGCACCTCATTTTACATAAATTTAGTCCTATAAGTCTACTCTAAAGAGTTGATAAAGGTACAAACGAATAAAATGGTTATATATCACATTTTTAAATACCTATTATTCTCCATTTTACTCGATCACCTAAACGGTTAATGATAGGACATCGTGGTTTTCACCAGTTAATTCTGCACCTCATTTTATATAAAATAAGACCTATAAGTCTACTCTCAAGAGTTGATAAAGGTACAAACGAATAAAATGTTTATATATCACATTTTTAAAAATATCTATTATTCTCCATTTTACTCGATCTCCTAAACGGTTAAAGATAGGACATCGCGGTATTAACCAGTGGATTCAGCACCTCATTTTACATTATATAAGTCCTATAAGTCTACTCTCAAGAGTTGATAAAGGTACAAACGATTAAAATGTTTATATATCACATTTTCAAATATCTATAATTCTCCATTTTCCTCGATATCCTAAACGGTTAAAGATAGGACATCGCGATTTTCACCAGTGGATTCAGCACCGCATTTTACATAAAATAAGTCCTATAAGTCTACTCTCATGAGTTGATAAAAATACAAACGGATAAAATGTTTATATATCACATTTTCAAATATCTATTATTCTCCATTTTACTTGATCTCCAAAACGGTTAAAGATAGGACATCGCGGTTTTCACCAGTGGATTCAGCACATCATTTTACATAAAATAAGTCCTATAAGTCTACTTTCAAGAGTTGATAAAGGTACAAACGAATAAAATGTTTATATATCCCATTTTCAAATATCTATTATTCTCCAATTTACTCGATCTTCTAAACGGTTAAAGATATGACATCGCGGTTTTCACCAGTGGATTCAGCACATCATTTTACATAAAATAAGTCCAATAAGTCTACTCTCAAGAGTTGATAAAGGTACAAACGAATAAAATGTTTATATATCACATTTTTAAATATCCATTATAATCCATTTTACTCGATCTCCTAAAGGGTTAAAGATAAGACATCGCGGTTTTCACCAGTGGATTCAGCACCTCATTTTAAATAAAATAAGTCCTATAAGTCTACTCTAAAGAGTTGATAGAGGCTCAAACGAATAAAATGTTTATATATCTCATTGGCAAATATCTATTATTTTCCATTTTACTCGATCTCCTAAACGGTTAAAGATTGGACATCGCGGTTTTCACGAGTAGATTTAGCACATCATTTTACATAAAATAAGTTCTATAAGTCTACTCTCAAGAGTTGATAAAGGTACAAACGAATAAAATATTTATATATCACATTTTCAAATATCTATTATATTCCATTTTACTCGATCTTCTAAACGGTTAAAGATAGGACATCGCGGTTATTATCAGTGGATTCAGCACCTCCTTTTACATAAAATAAGTCTTATAAGTCTACTCTCAAGAGTTGATAAAGGTACAAACGATTAAAATGTTTATATATCACATTTTGAAATATCTATTATTTTCCATTTTACTCGATCTCCTAAACGGTTAAAGATAGAACATCGCGGTTTTCACCAGTGGATTCAGCACATCATTTTACCTTAATTAAGTCCTATAAGACTACTCTTAAGGGTTGATAAAGGAACAAACGATTAAAATGATTATATATCACATTTTCAAATATCTATTACTCTCCATTTTACTCGATCTCCAAAACGGTTAGAGATAGGACATCGCGATTTTCACCAGTGGATTCAGCACCTTATTTTACATAAAATAAGTCCTATAAGTCTGCTCGCAAGAGTTGATAAAGGTACAATCGAATAAAATGTTTATATATCACATTCTTAAATATCTATTATTCTCCATTTTACTCGATCTCCTAAACAGTTAAAGATAGGACATTGCGGTTATCACCAGTGGATTCAGCACCTCATTCTACATAAATTTAGTCCTATAAGTCTACTCTCAAGAGTTGATAAAGGTACAAACGAATAAAATGTATATATATCACATTTTCAAATATCAATTATTCTCCATTTTACTCGATCTCCTAAACGGTTAAATATAAGACATCGCGGTTTTCACCAGTGGATTCAGCACCTCCTTTTACATAAAATACGTCTTATAAGTCTACTCTAAAGAGTTGATAAAGGTTCAAACGAATAAAATGTTTATATATCACATTCTTAAATATCTATTATTCTCCATTTTACTCGATCTCCTAAACAGTTAAAGATAGGACATTGCGGTTTTCACCAGTGGATTCAGCACCTTATTTTACATAAATTTAGTCCTATAAGACTACTCTTAAGGGTTGATAAAGGTACAAACGAATAAAATGTTTATATATCACATTTTCAAATATATATTATAATCCATTTTACTCGATCTCCTAAACGGTTAAAGATAGGACATCGCGGTTTTCACCAGTGGATTCAACACCTCTTTTTACATTAAATAAGTCCTATAAGTCTACTCTCAAGAGTTGATAAAAGTACAAACAAATAAAATGTTTATATATCACATTTTCAAATATCTATTATTCTGCATTTTACTCGATCTCCTAAACGGTTAAATATAAGACATCGCGGTTTTCACCAGTGGATTCAGCACCTCATTTTACATAAAACAAGTCCTATAAGTCAACTCTCAAAAGTTGATAAAGGTACGAACGAATAAAATATTTATATATCACATTTTCATATATCCATTATAATCCATTTTACTCGATCTCCTAAACGGTTATAGATAGGACATCGCGGTTTTCACCAGTGGATTCAACACCTCTTTTTACATTAAATAAGTCCTATAAGTCTACTCTCAAGAGTTGATAAAAGTACCAACAAATAAAATGTTTATATATCACATTTTCACATATCTATTAATCTCCATTTTACAAGATCTCCTAAACGGTTAAAGATAGGACATCGTGGTTCTCACCAGTTAATTCTGCACCTCATTTTACATAAAATATTTCCTATAAGTCTACTCTCAAGAGTTGATAAAGGTACAAACGAATAAAATGTTTATGTATGACATTTTTAAATATCTATTACTCTCTATTTAACTCGATCTCCTAAACGCTTAAAGATAAGACATTGCGGTTTTTACCAGTGGATTCAGCACCTCATTTTACATAAAATAAGTCCTATAAGTCTACTCTCAAGAGTTGATAAAGGTACTAACGAATAAAATGTTTATATATCACATTCTTAAATATCTATTATTCTCCATTTTAATTGATCTCCTAAACAGTTAAAGATAGGACATTGCGGTTTTCACCAGTGGATTCAGCACCTCATTTTACATAAATTTAGTCCTATAAGTCTACTCTAAAGAGTTGATAAAGGTACAAACGAATAAAATGGTTATATATCACATTTTTAAATACCTATTATTCTCCATTTTACTCGATCACCTAAACGGTTAATGATAGGACATCGTGGTTTTCACCAGTTAATTCTGCACCTCATTTTATATAAAATAAGACCTATAAGTCTACTCTCAAGAGTTGATAAAGGTACAAACGAATAAAATGTTTATATATCACATTTTTAAAAATATCTATTATTCTCCATTTTACTCGATCTCCTAAACGGTTAAAGATAGGACATCGCGGTATTAACCAGTGGATTCAGCACCTCATTTTACATTATATAAGTCCTATAAGTCTACTCTCAAGAGTTGATAAAGGTACAAACGATTAAAATGTTTATATATCACATTTTCAAATATCTATAATTCTCCATTTTCCTCGATATCCTAAACGGTTAAAGATAGGACATCGCGATTTTCACCAGTGGATTCAGCACCGCATTTTACATAAAATAAGTCCTATAAGTCTACTCTCATGAGTTGATAAAAATACAAACGGATAAAATGTTTATATATCACATTTTCAAATATCTATTATTCTCCATTTTACTTGATCTCCAAAACGGTTAAAGATAGGACATCGCGGTTTTCACCAGTGGATTCAGCACATCATTTTACATAAAATAAGTCCTATAAGTCTACTTTCAAGAGTTGATAAAGGTACAAACGAATAAAATGTTTATATATCCCATTTTCAAATATCTATTATTCTCCATTTTACTCGATCACCTAAACGGTTAATGATAGGACATCGTGGTTTTCACCAGTTAATTCTGCACCTCATTTTATATAAAATAAGACCTATAAGTCTACTCTCAAGAGTTGATAAAGGTACAAACGAATAAAATGTTTATATATCACATTTTTAAATATCCATTATAATCCATTTTACTCGATCTCCTAAAGGGTTAAAGATAAGACATCGCGGTTTTCACCAGTGGATTCAGCACCTCATTTTAAATAAAATAAGTCCTATAAGTCTACTCTAAAGAGTTGATAGAGGCTCAAACGAATAAAATGTTTATATATCTCATTGGCAAATATCTATTATTTTCCATTTTACTCGATCTCCTAAACGGTTAAAGATTGGACATCGCGGTTTTCACGAGTAGATTTAGCACATCATTTTACATAAAATAAGTTCTATAAGTCTACTCTCAAGAGTTGATAAAGGTACAAACGAATAAAATATTTATATATCACATTTTCAAATATCTATTATATTCCATTTTACTCGATCTTCTAAACGGTTAAAGATAGGACATCGCGGTTATTATCAGTGGATTCAGCACCTCCTTTTACATAAAATAAGTCTTATAAGTCTACTCTCAAGAGTTGATAAAGGTACAAACGATTAAAATGTTTATATATCACATTTTGAAATATCTATTATTTTTCATTTTACTCGATCTCCTAAACGGTTAAAGATAGAACATCGCGGTTTTCACCAGTGGATTCAGCACATCATTTTACCTTAATTAAGTCCTATAAGACTACTCTTAAGGGTTGATAAAGGAACAAACGATTAAAATGATTATATATCACATTTTCAAATATCTATTACTCTCCATTTTACTCGATCTCCAAAACGGTTAGAGATAGGACATCGCGATTTTCACCAGTGGATTCAGCACCTTATTTTACATAAAATAAGTCCTATAAGTCTGCTCGCAAGAGTTGATAAAGGTACAATCGAATAAAATGTTTATATATCACATTTTCAAATATCTATTATATTCCATTTTACTCGATCTTCTAAACGGTTAAAGATAGGACATCGCGGTTATTATCAGTGGATTCAGCACCTCTTTTTACATTAAATAAGTCCTATAAGTCTACTCTCAAGAGTTGATAAAGGTACAAACGAATAAAATGTTTATATATCACATTCTTAAATATCTATTATTCTCCATTTTACTCGATCTCCTAAACAGTTAAAGATAGGACATTGCGGTTATCACCAGTGGATTCAGCACCTCATTCTACATAAATTTAGTCCTATAAGTCTACTCTCAAGAGTTGATAAAGGTACAAACGAATAAAATGTATATATATCACATTTTCAAATATCAATTATTCTCCATTTTACTCGATCTCCTAAACGGTTAAATATAAGACATCGCGGTTTTCACCAGTGGATTCAGCACCTCCTTTTACATAAAATACGTCTTATAAGTCTACTCTAAAGAGTTGATAAAGGTTCAAACGAATAAAATGTTTATATATCACATTCTTAAATATCTATTATTCTCCATTTTACTCGATCTCCTAAACAGTTAAAGATAGGACATTGCGGTTTTCACCAGTGGATTCAGCACCTTATTTTACATAAATTTAGTCCTATAAGACTACTCTTAAGGGTTGATAAAGGTACAAACGAATAAAATGTTTATATATCACATTTTCAAATATATATTATAATCCATTTTACTCGATCTCCTAAACGGTTAAAGATAGGACATCGCGGTTTTCACCAGTGGATTCAACACCTCTTTTTACATTAAATAAGTCCTATAAGTCTACTCTCAAGAGTTGATAAAAGTACAAACAAATAAAATGTTTATATATCACATTTTCAAATATCTATTATTCTGCATTTTACTCGATCTCCTAAACGGTTAAATATAAGACATCGCGGTTTTCACCAGTGGATTCAGCACCTCATTTTACATAAGACAAGTCCTATATGTCAACTCTCAAAAGTTGATAAAGGTACGAACGAATAAAATATTTATATATCACATTTTCAAATATCCATTATAATCCATTTTACTCGATCTCCTAAACGGTTATAGATAGGACATCGCGGTTTTTACCAGTGGATTCAACACCTCTTTTTACATTAAATAAGTCCTATAAGTCTACTCTCAAGAGTTGATAAAAGTACAAACAAATAAAATGTTTATATATCACATTTTCAAATATCTATTAATCTCCATTTTACAAGATCTCCTAAACAGTTAAAGATAGGACATTGCGGTTTACACCAGTGGATTTAGCACCTCATTTTACATAAATTTAGTTTTATAAGTCTACTCTAAAGAGTTGATAAAGGTACAAACGAATAAAATGGTTGTATATCACATATTTAAATACCTATTATTCTCCATTTTACTCGATCACCTAAACGGTCAAAGATAGGACATTGCGGTTTTCACCGGTGGATTCAGCACCTTATTTTACATAAAATAAGTCTTATAAGTCTACTCTAAAGAGTTGATAAAGGTTCAAACGAATAAAATGTTTATATATCACATTCTTAAATATCTATTATTCTCCATTTTACTCCATCTAATAAACAGTTAAAGAGAGGACATTGCGGTTTTCACCAGTAGATTCAGCACCTCATTTTACATAAATTTAGTCCTATAAGTCTACTCTAAAGAGTTGATAAAGGTACAAACGTATAAAATGGTTATATATCACATTTTTAAATACCTATTATTCTCCATTTTACTCGATCACCTAATCGGTCAAAGATAGGACATTGCGGTTTTCACCACTGGATTCAGCAGCTCATTTTACATTAAATAAGTACTATAAGTCTACTCTCAAAAGTTGAAAAAGGTACAAACGAAAAAAATGTTTATATATCACATTTTGAAATATCTATTATTTTCCATTTTACTCGATCTCCTAAACGGTTAAAGATAGAACATCGCGGTTTTTACCAGTGGATTCAGCACATCATTTTACCTTAATTAAGTCCTATAAGACTACTCTTAAGGGTTGATAAAGGTACAAACGAATAAAACGTTTATATATCACATTTTCAAATATCCATTATAATCCATTTTACTCGATCTCCTAAACGGTTAAAGATAGGACATCGCGGTTTTCACCAGTGGATTCAACACCTCTTTTTACATTAACTAAGTCCTATAAGTCTACTCTCAAGAGTTGATAAAGGTACAAACGAATAAAATGTATATATATCACATTTTCAAATATCAATTATTCTCCATTTTACTCGATCTCCTAAACGGTTAAATATAAGACATCGCGGTTTTCACCAGTGGATTCAGCACCTCATTTTACATTAACTAAGTCCTATAAGTCTACTCTCAAGAGTTGATAAAGGTACAAACGAATAAAATGTATATATATCACATTTTCAAATATCAATTATTCTCCATTTTACTCGATCTCCTAAACGGTTAAATATAGGACATCGCGGTTTTCACCAGTGGATTCAACACCTCTTTTTACATTAACTAAGTCCTATAAGTCTACTCTCAAGAGTTGATAAAGGTACAAACGAATAAAATGTATATATATCACATTTTCAAATATCAATTATTCTCCATTTTACTCGATCTCCTAAACGGTTAAAGATAGGACATCGCGGTTTTCACCAGTGGATTCAACACCTCTTTTTACATTAACTAAGTCCTATAAGTCGACTCTCAAAAGTTGATAAAGGTACGAACGAATAAAATATTTATATATCACATTTTCAAATATCTTTTATTCTCCATTTTACTTGAGCTCCTAAACGGTTAAAGATAGGACATCGCGGTTTTCACCAGTGGATTCAGCACCTCATTTTAAATAAAATAAGTCCTATAAGTCTACTCTAAAGAGTTGATAGAGGCTCAAACGAATAAAATGTTTATATATCACATTTTCAAATTTCTAATATTCTCCATTTTACTCCATCTCCTAAACGGTTAAAGATAGGACATCGCGGTTTTCACTAGTTTATTCAGCACCTTATTTTATATAAAATAAGACTTATAAGTCTACTCTCAAGAGTTGATAAAGGTACAAACGAATAAAATGTTTATATATCACATTTTCAAATATCCATAATTCTCCATTTTACTCGATCTATTAAACGGTTAAAGATAGGACCTCGCGGTATTAACCAGTGGATTCAGCACCTCATTTTACATAAAATAAGTCCTATAAGTCTACTCTCAAGAGTTGATAAAGGTACAAACGATTAAAATATTTATATATCACATTTTCAAATATCTATTATTCTCCATTTTACTCGATCTCCTAAACGGTTAGAGATTGGACATCGCGATTTTCAACAGTGGATTCAGCACCTTATTTTACATAAAATAAGTCCTATAAGTCTACTCGCAAGAGTTGATAAAGGTACAAACGAATAAAATGTTTATATATCACATTTTCAAATATCTATTTTATTCCATTTTACTCGATCTTCTAAACGGTTAAAGATAGGACATCGCGGTTATTACCAGTGGATTCAGCACCTCATTTTACATAAAATAAGTCTTATAAGTCTACTCTCAAGAGTTGATAAAGGTACAAACGATTAAAATGCTTATATATCACATTTTGAAATATCTATTATTTTCCATTTTACTCGATCTCCTAAACGGTTAAAGATAGAACATCGCGGTTTTCACCAGTGGATTTAACACCTCTTTTTACATTAAATAAGTTCTATAAGTCTACTCTCAAGAGTTGATATAAGTACAAACAAATAAAATGTTTATATATCACATTTTCAAATATCTATTAATCTCCATTTTACAAGATCTCCTAAACGGTTAAAGATAGGACATCGTGGTTTTCACCAGTTAATTCTGCACCTCATTTTACATAAAATAAGTCCTATAAGTCTACTCTCAAGAGTTGATAAAGGTACAAACGAATAAAATGTTTATGTATGACATTTTTAAATATCTATTACTCTCTAATTTACTCGATCTCCTAAACGCTTAAAGATAAGACATTGCGGTTTTCACCAGTGGATTCAACACCTCTTTTTACATTAAATAAGTCCTATAAGTCTACTCTCAAGAGTTGATATAAGTACAAACAAATAAAATGTTTATATATCACATTTTCAAATATCTATTAATCTCCATTTTACAAGATCTCCTAAACGGTTAAAGATAGGACATCGTGGTTTTCACCAGTTAATTCTGCACCTCATTTTACATAAAATAAGTCCTATAAGTCTACTCTCAAGAGTTGATAAAGGTACAAACGAATAAAATGTTTATGTATGACATTTTTAAATATCTATTACTCTCTAATTTACTCGATCTCCTAAACGCTTAAAGATAAGACATTGCGGTTTTCACCAGTGGATTCAGCACCTCATTTTACATAAAATAAGTCCTATAAGTCTACTCTCAAGAGTTGATAAAGGTACAAACGAATAAAATGTTTATATATCACATTCTTAAATATCTATTATTCTCCATTTTACTCGATCTCCTAAACAGTTAAAGATAGGACATTGCGGTTTTCACCAGTGGATTCAGCACCTTATTTAACATAAAATAAGTCTTATAAGTCTACTCTAAAGAGTTGATAAAGGTTCAAACGAATAAAATGTTTATATATCACATTCTTAAATACCTATTATTCTCCATTTTACTCGATCACCTAAACGGTCAAAGATAGGACATTGCGGTTTTCACCAGTGGATTCAGCACCTCATTTTACATAAAATAATTCCTATAAGTCAACTCTCAAGAGTTGATAAAGGTACAAACGAATAAAATGTTTATATGTCACATTCTTAAATATCTATTATTCTCCATTTTACTCGATCACCTAATCGGTCAAAGATAGGACATTGCGGTTTTCACCACTGGATTCAGCAGCTCATTTTACATTAAATAAGTCCTATAAGTCAACTCTCAAGAGTTGATAAAGGTACAAACGTATAAAACGTATAAAATGGTTATATATGACATTTTTAAATACCTATTATTCTCCATTTTACTCGATCACCTAATCGGTCAAAGATAGGACATTGCGGTTTTCACCACTGGATTCAGCAGCTCATTTTACATTAAATAAGTCTTATAAGTCTACTCTCAAAAGTTGATAAAGGTACAAACGAAAAAAATGTTTATATATCACATTTTTAAATATCTATTATTCTCCGTTTCACTCGATCTCCTAAACGGTTGAAGATAGGACATTGCGGTTTTCACCAGTGAATTCTGCACCTCATTTTACATAAAATAATTTCTATAAGTCAACTCTCAAGAGTTGATAAAGGTACAAACGAATAAAATGTTTATATATCACATTCTTAAATATCTATCATTTTCCATTTTACTCGATCTCCTAAACAGTTAAAGATAGAACATTGCGGTTTTCACCAGTGAATTCAGCACCTCATTTTACATAAAATTAGTTCTATAAGACTACTCTAAAGAGTTGATAAAGGTACAAACGAATAAAATGTTTAAATATCACATTTTCAAATATCTATTATTCTCCATTTTACTCGATCTCCTAAACCGTTAAAGATAGGATATTGCGGATTTCATCAGTGGATTCAGCACCTCATTTTACATTAAATAAGTCCAATAAGTCTATTCTCAAGTGTTGATAAAGGTACAAACGAATAAAATGTTTATATAACACATTTTTAAATATCTATTATTCTCAATTTTACTCGATTTCCTAATCGGTTTAAGATAGGACATTGCGGTTTTCACCAGTGAATTCAGCACCTCATTTTACATAAAATAATTTCTATAAGTCAACTCTCAAGAGTTGATAAAGGTACAAACGAATAAAATGTTTATATATCACATTCTTAAATATCTATCATTTTCCATTTTACTCGATCTCCTAAACAGTTAAAGATAGAACATTGCGGTTTTCACCAGTGAATTCAGCACCTCATTTTACGTAATATAAGTCCCATAAGTCTACTCTCAAAAGTTGATAAACGTACAAACGAATAAAATGCTTATATATCACATTTTTAAATATCAATTATTCTCCATTTTACTCGATTTCCTAAACGGTTAGAGATAGGACATTGCGGTTTTCACCTGTGGATTCAGCACCTCATTTAACATTAAATAAATCTTCTAAGTTAACTTTCAAGAGTTGATAAAGGTACAAACGAATAAAATGTTTATATATCACATTTTTAAATATCTATTATTTTCCATTTTACTCGATCTCCTAAACGGTTAAAGGTAGGACATTGCGGTTTTCACCAGTGGATTCAGCACCTTATTTTACATAAAATAATTCCTATAAGTCTACTCTAAAGAGTTAATAAAGGTACAAACGAATAAAATGTTTATATGTGACATTTTTAAATATCTTTTACTCTCAATTTTACTCGATCTCCTAAACGGTTAAAGATATGACATCGCGGTTTTAACCAGTGGATTCAGCACATCATTTTACATAAAATAAGTCCAATAAGTCTACTCTCAAGAGTTGATAAAGGTACAAACGAATAAAATGTATATATATCACATTTTCAAATATCTGTTATTCCCAATTTTACTCGATTTCCTAATCGGTTTAAGATAGGACATTGCGGTTTTCATCAGTGGATTCAGCACCTCATTTCACATAAAATAAGTCCAATAAGTCTATTCTCAAGTGTTGATAAACGTACAAACGAATAAAATGCTTATATATCACATTTTTAAATATTTATTATTCTCCATTTTACTCGATCTCCTAAACGGTTAGAGATAGGACATTGCGGATTTCACCTGTGGATTCAGCACCTCATTTAACATTAAATAAATCTTCTAAGTTAACTCTCAAGAGTTGATAAAGGTACAAACGAATAAAATGTTTATATATCACATTTTTAAATATCTATTATTTTCCATTTTACTCGATCTCCTAAACGGTTAAAGGTAGGACATTGCGGTTTTCACCAGTGGATCCAGCACCATATTTTACATAAAATAATTCCTATAAGTCTACTCTAAAGAGTTAATAAAGGTACAAACGAATAAAATGTTTATATGTGACATTTTTAAATATCTATTACTCTCCATTTTACTCGATCTCCTAAACGGTTAAAGATAGTACATTGCGGTTTTCACCAGTGGATTCAGCACCTCATTTCACATAAAATAAGTCCTATAAGTCTACTCTCAAGAGTTCATAAAGGTACAAACGAATAAATTGTTTATATATCACATTTTAAATATCAATTATTCTCCATTTTACTCGATCTCCTAAACGGTTAAATATAAGACATCGCGGTTTTCACCAGTGGATTCAGCACCTCATTTTACATAAAACAAGTCCTATAAGTCAACTCTCAAAAGTTGATAAAGGTACGAACGAATAAAATATTTATATATCACATTTTCAAATATCTTTTATTCTCCATTTTACTTGATCTCCTAAACGGTTAAAGATAGGACATTGCGGTTTTCACCAGTGGATTCAGCACATCATTTTACTTAAAATAAGTTATATAAGACTACTCTTAAGAGTTGATAAAGGTACAAACGAATAAAATGTTTATATATCACATTTTCAAATATCCATTATAATCCATTTTACTCGATCTCCTAAACGGTTAAAGATGGACATTGCGGTTTTCACCTGTGGATTCAGCACCTCATTTAACATTAAATAAATCTTCTAAGTTAACTCTCAAGAGTTGATAAAGGTACAAACGAATAAAATGTTTATATATCACATTTTTAAATATCTATTATTTTCCATTTTACTCGATCTCCTAAACGGTTAAAGGTAGGACATTGCGGTTTTCACCAGTGGATCCAGCACCATATTTTACATAAAATAATTCCTATAAGTCTACTCTAAAGAGTTAATAAAGGTACAAACGAATAAAATGTTTATATGTGACATTTTTAAATATCTATTACTCTCCATTTTACTCGATCTCCTAAACGGTTAAAGATAGTACATTGCGGTTTTCACCAGTGGATTCAGCACCTCATTTCACATAAAATAAGTCCTATAAGTCTACTCTCAAGAGTTCATAAAGGTACAAACGAATAAATTGTTTATATATCACATTTTAAATATCAATTATTCTCCATTTTACTCGATCTCCTAAACGGTTAAATATAAGACATAGCGGTTTTCACCAGTGGATTCAGCACCTCATTTTACATAAAACAAGTCCTATAAGTCAACTCTCAAAAGTTGATAAAGGTACGAACGAATAAAATATTTATATATCACATTTTCAAATATCTTTTATTCTCCATTTTACTTGATCTCCTAAACGGTTAAAGATAGGACATTGCGGTTTTCACCAGTGGATTCAGCACATCATTTTACTTAAAATAAGTTATATAAGACTACTCTTAAGAGTTGATAAAGGTACAAACGAATAAAATGTTTATATATCACATTTTCAAATATCCATTATAATCCATTTTACTTGATCTCCTAAACGGTTAAAGATGGACATTGCGGTTTTCACCTGTGGATTCAGCACCTCATTTAACATTAAATAAATCTTCTAAGTTAACTCTCAAGAGTTGATAAAGGTACAAACGAATAAAATGTTTATATATCACATTTTTAAATATCTATTATTTTCCATTTTACTCGATCTCCTAAACGGTTAAAGGTAGGACATTGCGGTTTTCACCAGTGGATTCAGCACCTTATTTTACATAAAATAATTCCTATAAGTCTACTCTAAAGAGTTAATAAAGGTACAAACGAATAAAATGTTTATATGTGACATTTTTAAATATCTTTTACTCTCAATTTTACTCGATCTCCTAAACGGTTAAAGATATGACATCGCGGTTTTAACCAGTGGATTCAGCACATCATTTTACATAAAATAAGTCCAATAAGTCTACTCTCAAGAGTTGATAAAGGTACAAACGAATAAAATGTATATATATCACATTTTCAAATATCTGTTATTCCCAATTTTACTCGATTTCCTAATCGGTTTAAGATAGGACATTGCGGTTTTCATCAGTGGATTCAGCACCTCATTTCACATAAAATAAGTCCAATAAGTCTATTCTCAAGTGATGATAAACGTACAAACGAATAAAATGCTTATATATCACATTTTTAAATATTTATTATTCTCCATTTTACTCGATCTCCTAAACGGTTAGAGATAGGACATTGCGGATTTCACCTGTGGATTCAGCACCTCATTTAACATTAAATAAATCTTCTAAGTTAACTCTCAAGAGTTGATAAAGGTACAAACGAATAAAATGTTTATATATCACATTTTTAAATATCTATTATTTTCCATTTTACTCGATCTCCTAAACGGTTAAAGGTAGGACATTGCGGTTTTCACCAGTGGATCCAGCACCATATTTTACATAAAATAATTCCTATAAGTCTACTCTAAAGAGTTAATAAAGGTACAAACGAATAAAATGTTTATATGTGACATTTTTAAATATCTATTACTCTCCATTTTACTCGATCTCCTAAACGGTTAAAGATAGTACATTGCGGTTTTCACCAGTGGATTCAGCACCTCATTTCACATAAAATAAGTCCTATAAGTCTACTCTCAAGAGTTCATAAAGGTACAAACGAATAAATTGTTTATATATCACATTTTAAATATCAATTATTCTCCATTTTACTCGATCTCCTAAACGGTTAAATATAAGACATCGCGGTTTTCACCAGTGGATTCAGCACCTCATTTTACATAAAACAAGTCCTATAAGTCAACTCTCAAAAGTTGATAAAGGTACGAACGAATAAAATATTTATATATCACATTTTCAAATATCTTTTATTCTCCATTTTACTTGATCTCCTAAACGGTTAAAGATAGGACATTGCGGTTTTCACCAGTGGATTCAGCACATCATTTTACTTAAAATAAGTTATATAAGACTACTCTTAAGAGTTGATAAAGGTACAAACGAATAAAATGTTTATATATCACATTTTCAAATATCCATTATAATCCATTTTACTCGATCTCCTAAACGGTTAAAGATGGACATTGCGGTTTTCACCAGTGGATTCAACACCTCTTTTTACATTAAATAAGTCCTATAAGTCTACTCTCAAGAGTTGATAAAAGTACAAACAAATAAAATATTTATATATCACATTTTCAAATATCTATTATCCTGCATTTTACTCGATCTCCTAAACGGTTAAATATAAGACATCGCGGTTTTCACCAGTGGATTCAGCACCTCATTTTACATAAAATAAGTCCTATAAGTCTACTCTCAAGAGTTGATAAAGGTTCAAACGATTAAAATGTTTGTATATCACATTTTCAAATATCAATTATTCTCCATTTTACTTGAGCTCCTAAACGGTTAAAGATAGGACATCGCGGTTTTCACCAGTGGATTCAGCACCTCATTTAACATAAAATAAGTCCAATAAGTCTATTCTCAAGTGTTGATAAACGTACAAACGAATAAAATGCTTATATATCACATTTTTAAATATTATTCTATTAATTTATTATTCTCCATTTTACTCGATCTCCTAAACGGTTAGAGATAGGACATTGCGGATTTCACCAGTGGATTCAGCACCTCATTTAACATTAAATAAATCTTCTAAGTTAACTCTCAAGAGTTGATAAAGGTACAAACGAATAAAATGTTTATATATCACATTTTTAAATATCTATTATTTTCCATTTTACTCGATCTCCGTTAAAGATAGGACATCGCGGTTTTCACCAGTGGATCCAGCACATCATTTTACATAAAATAAGTCCTATAAGTCTACTCTCAAGAGTTGATAAAGGTTCAAACGATTAAAATGTTTGTATATCACATTTTCAAATATCAATTATTTTTTATTGTACTCGATCTCCTAAACGGTTAAAGATAAGACATCGCGGTTTTCACCAGTGGATTCAGACCTCATTTTAAATAAAATAAGTCCTATAAGTCTACTCTAAAGAGTTGATAGAGGCTCAAACGAATAAAACGTTTATATATCACATTTTCAAATTTCTATTATTCTCCATTTTACTCCATCTCCTAATCGGTTAAAGATAGGACATCGCGGTTTTCACTAGTTTATTCAGCACCTCATTTTACATAAAACAAGTCCTATAAGTCGACTCTCAAGAGTTGATAAAAGTACAAACAAATAAAATGTTTATATATCACATTTTCACCAGTGGATTCAGCACATCATTTTACTTAAAATAAGTTATATAAGACTACTCTTAAGAGTTGATAAAGGAAAAAACGAATAAAATGTTTATATATCACATTTTCAAATATCCATTATAATCCATACAAACGAATCCAGGTACAAACGAATAAAATTTTATATATCACAATTTCAAATACCTATTATTCTCCATTTTACTCGATCTTCTAAACGGTTAAAGATAAGACATCGCGGCTTTAACCAGTGGATTCAGCACTTCATTTTACATAAAATAAGTCATATAAATCGACTCTCAAGAGTTGATAAAGGTACAAACGAATAAAATGTTTATATATCACATTTTTAAATATCCATTATAATCCATTTTACTCGATCTCCTAAACGGTTAAAGATAGGACATCCCGGTTTTCTCCAGTAAATTCAACACCTCATTTTACATAAAATAAGTCCGATAAGTCTACTCTCAAGAGTTGATAATGGTACAAACGGATAAAATGTTTATATATCACATTTTCAAATATCCATTATAATCCATTTTACTCGATCTCCTAAACGGTTAAAGATGGACATTGCGGTTTTCACCAGTGGATTCAACACCTCTTTTTACATTAAATAAGTCCTATAAGTCTACTCTCAAGAGTTGATAAAAGTACAAACAAATAAAATATTTATATATCACATTTTCAAATATCTATTATCCTGCATTTTACTCGATCTCCTAAACGGTTAAATATAAGACATCGCGGTTTTCACCAGTGGATTCAGCACCTCATTTTACATAAAATAAGTCCTATAAGTCTACTCTCAAGAGTTGATAAAGGTTCAAACGATTAAAATGTTTGTATATCACATTTTCAAATATCAATTATTCTCCATTTTACTTGAGCTCCTAAACGGTTAAAGATAGGACATCGCGGTTTTCACCAGTGGATTCAGCACCTCATTTCACATAAAATAAGTCCAATAAGTCTATTCTCAAGTGTTGATAAACGTACAAACGGATAAAATGCTTATATATCACATTTTTAAATATTTATTATTCTCCATTTTACTCGATCTCCTAAACGGTTAGAGATAGGACATTGCGGATTTCACCTGTGGATTCAGCACCTCATTTAACATTAAATAAATCTTCTAAGTTAACTCTCAAGAGTTGATAAAGGTACAAACGAATAAAATGTTTATATATCACATTTTTAAATATCTATTATTTTCCATTTTACTCGATCTCCTAAACGGTTAAAGGTAGGACATTGCGGTTTTCACCAGTGGATCCAGCACCATATTTTACATAAAATAATTCCTATAAGTCTACTCTAAAGAGTTAATAAAGGTACAAACGAATAAAATGTTTATATGTGACATTTTTAAATATCTATTACTCTCCATTTTACTCGATCTCCTAAACGGTTAAAGATAGTACATTGCGGTTTTCACCAGTGGATTCAGCACCTCATTTCACATAAAATAAGTCCTATAAGTCTACTCTCAAGAGTTCATAAAGGTACAAACGAATAAATTGTTTATATATCACATTTTAAATATCAATTATTCTCCATTTTACTCGATCTCCTAAACGGTTAAATATAAGACATCGCGGTTTTCACCAGTGGATTCAGCACCTCATTTTACATAAAACAAGTCCTATAAGTCAACTCTCAAAAGTTGATAAAGGTACGAACGAATAAAATATTTATATATCACATTTTCAAATATCTTTTATTCTCCATTTTACTTGATCTCCTAAACGGTTAAAGATAGGACATTGCGGTTTTCACCAGTGGATTCAGCACATCATTTTACTTAAAATAAGTTATATAAGACTACTCTTAAGAGTTGATAAAGGTACAAACGAATAAAATGTTTATATATCACATTTTCAAATATCCATTATAATCCATTTTACTCGATCTCCTAAACGGTTAAAGATGGACATTGCGGTTTTCACCAGTGGATTCAACACCTCTTTTTACATTAAATAAGTCCTATAAGTCTACTCTCAAGAGTTGATAAAAGTACAAACAAATAAAATATTTATATATCACATTTTCAAATATCTATTATCCTGCATTTTACTCGATCTCCTAAACGGTTAAATATAAGACATCGCGGTTTTCACCAGTGGATTCAGCACCTCATTTTACATAAAATTAGTTCTATAAGACTACTCTAAAGAGTTGATAAAGGTACAAACGAATAAAATGTTTAAATATCACATTTTCAAATATCTATTATTCTCCATTTTACTCGATCTCCTAAACCGTTAAAGATAGGATATTGCGGATTTCATCAGTGGATTCAGCACCTCATTTTACATTAAATAAGTCCAATAAGTCTATTCTCAAGTGTTGATAAAGGTACAAACGAATAAAATGTTTATATAACACATTTTTAAATATCTATTATTCTCAATTTTACTCGATTTCCTAATCGGTTTAAGATAGGACATTGCGGTTTTCACCAGTGAATTCAGCACCTCATTTTACATAAAATAATTTCTATAAGTCAACTCTCAAGAGTTGATAAAGGTACAAACGAATAAAATGTTTATATATCACATTCTTAAATATCTATCATTTTCCATTTTACTCGATCTCCTAAACAGTTAAAGATAGAACATTGCGGTTTTCACCAGTGAATTCAGCACCTCATTTTACGTAATATAAGTCCCATAAGTCTACTCTCAAAAGTTGATAAACGTACAAACGAATAAAATGCTTATATATCACATTTTTAAATATCAATTATTCTCCATTTTACTCGATTTCCTAAACGGTTAGAGATAGGACATTGCGGTTTTCACCTGTGGATTCAGCACCTCATTTAACATTAAATAAATCTTCTAAGTTAACTCTCAAGAGTTGATAAAGGTACAAACGAATAAAATGTTTATATATCACATTTTTAAATATCTATTATTTTCCATTTTACTCGATCTCCTAAACGGTTAAAGGTAGGACATTGCGGTTTTCACCAGTGGATTCAGCACCTTATTTTACATAAAATAATTCCTATAAGTCTACTCTAAAGAGTTAATAAAGGTACAAACGAATAAAATGTTTATATGTGACATTTTTAAATATCTTTTACTCTCAATTTTACTCGATCTCCTAAACGGTTAAAGATATGACATCGCGGTTTTAACCAGTGGATTCAGCACATCATTTTACATAAAATAAGTCCAATAAGTCTACTCTCAAGAGTTGATAAAGGTACAAACGAATAAAATGTATATATATCACATTTTCAAATATCTGTTATTCCCAATTTTACTCGATTTCCTAATCGGTTTAAGATAGGACATTGCGGTTTTCATCAGTGGATTCAGCACCTCATTTCTCATAAAATAAGTCCAATAAGTCTATTCTCAAGTGTTGATAAACGTACAAACGAATAAAATGCTTATATATCACATTTTTAAATATTTATTATTCTCCATTTTACTCGATCTCCTAAACGGTTAGAGATAGGACATTGCGGATTTCACCTGTGGATTCAGCACCTCATTTAACATTAAATAAATCTTCTAAGTTAACTCTCAAGAGTTGATAAAGGTACAAACGAATAAAATGTTTATATATCACATTTTTAAATATCTATTATTTTCCATTTTACTCGATCTCCTAAACGGTTAAAGGTAGGACATTGCGGTTTTCACCAGTGGATCCAGCACCATATTTTACATAAAATAATTCCTATAAGTCTACTCTAAAGAGTTAATAAAGGTACAAACGAATAAAATGTTTATATGTGACATTTTTAAATATCTATTACTCTCCATTTTACTCGATCTCCTAAACGGTTAAAGATAGTACATTGCGGTTTTCACCAGTGGATTCAGCACCTCATTTCACATAAAATAAGTCCTATAAGTCTACTCTCAAGAGTTCATAAAGGTACAAACGAATAAATTGTTTATATATCACATTTTAAATATCAATTATTCTCCATTTTACTCGATCTCCTAAACGGTTAAATATAAGACATCGCGGTTTTCACCAGTGGATTCAGCACCTCATTTTACATAAAACAAGTCCTATAAGTCAACTCTCAAAAGTTGATAAAGGTACGAACGAATAAAATATTTATATATCACATTTTCAAATATCTTTTATTCTCCATTTTACTTGATCTCCTAAACGGTTAAAGATAGGACATTGCGGTTTTCACCAGTGGATTCAGCACATCATTTTACTTAAAATAAGTTATATAAGACTACTCTTAAGAGTTGATAAAGGTACAAACGAATAAAATGTTTATATATCACATTTTCAAATATCCATTATAATCCATTTTACTCGATCTCCTAAACGGTTAAAGATGGACATTGCGGTTTTCACCTGTGGATTCAGCACCTCATTTAACATTAAATAAATCTTCTAAGTTAACTCTCAAGGGTTGATAAAGGTACAAACGAATAAAATGTTTATATATCACATTTTTAAATATCTATTATTTTCCATTTTACTCGATCTCCTAAACGGTTAAAGGTAGGACATTGCGGTTTTCACCAGTGGATCCAGCACCATATTTTACATAAAATAATTCCTATAAGTCTACTCTAAAGAGTTAATAAAGGTACAAACGAATAAAATGTTTATATGTGACATTTTTAAATATCTATTACTCTCCATTTTACTCGATCTCCTAAACGGTTAAAGATAGTACATTGCGGTTTTCACCAGTGGATTCAGCACCTCATTTCACATAAAATAAGTCCTATAAGTCTACTCTCAAGAGTTCATAAAGGTACAAACGAATAAATTGTTTATATATCACATTTTAAATATCAATTATTCTCCATTTTACTCGATCTCCTAAACGGTTAAATATAAGACATCGCGGTTTTCACCAGTGGATTCAGCACCTCATTTTACATAAAACAAGTCCTATAAGTCAACTCTCAAAAGTTGATAAAGGTACGAACGAATAAAATATTTATATATCACATTTTCAAATATCTTTTATTCTCCATTTTACTTGATCTCCTAAACGGTTAAAGATAGGACATTGCGGTTTTCACCAGTGGATTCAGCACATCATTTTACTTAAAATAAGTTATATAAGACTACTCTTAAGAGTTGATAAAGGTACAAACGAATAAAATGTTTATATATCACATTTTCAAATATCCATTATAATCCATTTTACTCGATCTCCTAAACGGTTAAAGATGGACATTGCGGTTTTCACCAGTGGATTCAACACCTCTTTTTACATTAAATAAGTCCTATAAGTCTACTCTCAAGAGTTGATAAAAGTACAAACAAATAAAATATTTATATATCACATTTTCAAATATCTATTATCCTGCATTTTACTCGATCTCCTAAACGGTTAAATATAAGACATCGCGGTTTTCACCAGTGGATTCAGCACCTCATTTTACATAAAATTAGTTCTATAAGACTACTCTAAAGAGTTGATAAAGGTACAAACGAATAAAATGTTTAAATATCACATTTTCAAATATCTATTATTCTCCATTTTACTCGATCTCCTAAACCGTTAAAGATAGGATATTGCGGATTTCATCAGTGGATTCAGCACCTCATTTTACATTAAATAAGTCCAATAAGTCTATTCTCAAGTGTTGATAAAGGTACAAACGAATAAAATGTTTATATAACACATTTTTAAATATCTATTATTCTCAATTTTACTCGATTTCCTAATCGGTTTAAGATAGGACATTGCGGTTTTCACCAGTGAATTCAGCACCTCATTTTACATAAAATAATTTCTATAAGTCAACTCTCAAGAGTTGATAAAGGTACAAACGAATAAAATGTTTATATATCACATTCTTAAATATCTATCATTTTCCATTTTACTCGATCTCCTAAACAGTTAAAGATAGAACATTGCGGTTTTCACCAGTGAATTCAGCACCTCATTTTACGTAATATAAGTCCCATAAGTCTACTCTCAAAAGTTGATAAACGTACAAACGAATAAAATGCTTATATATCACATTTTTAAATATCAATTATTCTCCATTTTACTCGATTTCCTAAACGGTTAGAGATAGGACATTGCGGTTTTCACCTGTGGATTCAGCACCTCATTTAACATTAAATAAATCTTCTAAGTTAACTCTCAAGAGTTGATAAAGGTACAAACGAATAAAATGTTTATATATCACATTTTTAAATATCTATTATTTTCCATTTTACTCGATCTCCTAAACGGTTAAAGGTAGGACATTGCGGTTTTCACCAGTGGATTCAGCACCTTATTTTACATAAAATAATTCCTATAAGTCTACTCTAAAGAGTTAATAAAGGTACAAACGAATAAAATGTTTATATGTGACATTTTTAAATATCTTTTACTCTCAATTTTACTCGATCTCCTAAACGGTTAAAGATATGACATCGCGGTTTTAACCAGTGGATTCAGCACATCATTTTACATAAAATAAGTCCAATAAGTCTACTCTCAAGAGTTGATAAAGGTACAAACGAATAAAATGTATATATATCACATTTTCAAATATCTGTTATTCCCAATTTTACTCGATTTCCTAATCGGTTTAAGATAGGACATTGCGGTTTTCATCAGTGGATTCAGCACCTCATTTCTCATAAAATAAGTCCAATAAGTCTATTCTCAAGTGTTGATAAACGTACAAACGAATAAAATGCTTATATATCACATTTTTAAATATTTATTATTCTCCATTTTACTCGATCTCCTAAACGGTTAGAGATAGGACATTGCGGATTTCACCTGTGGATTCAGCACCTCATTTAACATTAAATAAATCTTCTAAGTTAACTCTCAAGAGTTGATAAAGGTACAAACGAATAAAATGTTTATATATCACATTTTTAAATATCTATTATTTTCCATTTTACTCGATCTCCTAAACGGTTAAAGGTAGGACATTGCGGTTTTCACCAGTGGATCCAGCACCATATTTTACATAAAATAATTCCTATAAGTCTACTCTAAAGAGTTAATAAAGGTACAAACGAATAAAATGTTTATATGTGACATTTTTAAATATCTATTACTCTCCATTTTACTCGATCTCCTAAACGGTTAAAGATAGTACATTGCGGTTTTCACCAGTGGATTCAGCACCTCATTTCACATAAAATAAGTCCTATAAGTCTACTCTCAAGAGTTCATAAAGGTACAAACGAATAAATTGTTTATATATCACATTTTAAATATCAATTATTCTCCATTTTACTCGATCTCCTAAACGGTTAAATATAAGACATCGCGGTTTTCACCAGTGGATTCAGCACCTCATTTTACATAAAACAAGTCCTATAAGTCAACTCTCAAAAGTTGATAAAGGTACGAACGAATAAAATATTTATATATCACATTTTCAAATATCTTTTATTCTCCATTTTACTTGATCTCCTAAACGGTTAAAGATAGGACATTGCGGTTTTCACCAGTGGATTCAGCACATCATTTTACTTAAAATAAGTTATATAAGACTACTCTTAAGAGTTGATAAAGGTACAAACGAATAAAATGTTTATATATCACATTTTCAAATATCCATTATAATCCATTTTACTCGATCTCCTAAACGGTTAAAGATGGACATTGCGGTTTTCACCTGTGGATTCAGCACCTCATTTAACATTAAATAAATCTTCTAAGTTAACTCTCAAGGGTTGATAAAGGTACAAACGAATAAAATGTTTATATATCACATTTTTAAATATCTATTATTTTCCATTTTACTCGATCTCCTAAACGGTTAAAGGTAGGACATTGCGGTTTTCACCAGTGGATCCAGCACCATATTTTACATAAAATAATTCCTATAAGTCTACTCTAAAGAGTTAATAAAGGTACAAACGAATAAAATGTTTATATGTGACATTTTTAAATATCTATTACTCTCCATTTTACTCGATCTCCTAAACGGTTAAAGATAGTACATTGCGGTTTTCACCAGTGGATTCAGCACCTCATTTCACATAAAATAAGTCCTATAAGTCTACTCTCAAGAGTTCATAAAGGTACAAACGAATAAATTGTTTATATATCACATTTTAAATATCAATTATTCTCCATTTTACTCGATCTCCTAAACGGTTAAATATAAGACATCGCGGTTTTCACCAGTGGATTCAGCACCTCATTTTACATAAAACAAGTCCTATAAGTCAACTCTCAAAAGTTGATAAAGGTACGAACGAATAAAATATTTATATATCACATTTTCAAATATCTTTTATTCTCCATTTTACTTGATCTCCTAAACGGTTAAAGATAGGACATTGCGGTTTTCACCAGTGGATTCAGCACATCATTTTACTTAAAATAAGTTATATAAGACTACTCTTAAGAGTTGATAAAGGTACAAACGAATAAAATGTTTATATATCACATTTTCAAATATCCATTATAATCCATTTTACTCGATCTCCTAAACGGTTAAAGATGGACATTGCGGTTTTCACCTGTGGATTCAGCACCTCATTTAACATTAAATAAATCTTCTAAGTTAACTCTCAAGAGTTGATAAAGGTACAAACGAATAAAATGTTTATATATCACATTTTTAAATATCTATTATTTTCCATTTTACTCGATCTCCTAAACGGTTAAAGGTAGGACATTGCGGTTTTCACCAGTGGATTCAGCACCTTATTTTACATAAAATAATTCCTATAAGTCTACTCTAAAGAGTTAATAAAGGTACAAACGAATAAAATGTTTATATGTGACATTTTTAAATATCTTTTACTCTCAATTTTACTCGATCTCCTAAACGGTTAAAGATATGACATCGCGGTTTTAACCAGTGGATTCAGCACATCATTTTACATAAAATAAGTCCAATAAGTCTACTCTCAAGAGTTGATAAAGGTACAAACGAATAAAATGTATATATATCACATTTTCAAATATCTGTTATTCCCAATTTTACTCGATTTCCTAATCGGTTTAAGATAGGACATTGCGGTTTTCATCAGTGGATTCAGCACCTCATTTCACATAAAATAAGTCCAATAAGTCTATTCTCAAGTGTTGATAAACGTACAAACGAATAAAATGCTTATATATCACATTTTTAAATATTTATTATTCTCCATTTTACTCGATCTCCTAAACGGTTAGAGATAGGACATTGCGGATTTCACCTGTGGATTCAGCACCTCATTTAACATTAAATAAATCTTCTAAGTTAACTCTCAAGAGTTGATAAAGGTACAAACGAATAAAATGTTTATATATCCCATTTTTAAATATCTATTATTTTCCATTTTACTCGATCTCCTAAACGGTTAAAGGTAGGACATTGCGGTTTTCACCAGTGGATCCAGCACCATATTTTACATAAAATAATTCCTATAAGTCTACTCTAAAGAGTTAATAAAGGTACAAACGAATAAAATGTTTATATGTGACATTTTTAAATATCTATTACTCTCCATTTTACTCGATCTCCTAAACGGTTAAAGATAGTACATTGCGGTTTTCACCAGTGGATTCAGCACCTCATTTCACATAAAATAAGTCCTATAAGTCTACTCTCAAGAGTTCATAAAGGTACAAACGAATAAATTGTTTATATATCACATTTTAAATATCAATTATTCTCCATTTTACTCGATCTCCTAAACGGTTAAATATAAGACATCGCGGTTTTCACCAGTGGATTCAGCACCTCATTTTACATAAAACAAGTCCTATAAGTCAACTCTCAAAAGTTGATAAAGGTACGAACGAATAAAATATTTATATATCACATTTTCAAATATCTTTTATTCTCCATTTTACTTGATCTCCTAAACGGTTAAAGATAGGACATTGCGGTTTTCACCAGTGGATTCAGCACATCATTTTACTTAAAATAAGTTATATAAGACTACTCTTAAGAGTTGATAAAGGTACAAACGAATAAAATGTTTATATATCACATTTTCAAATATCCATTATAATCCATTTTACTCGATCTCCTAAACGGTTAAAGATGGACATTGCGGTTTTCACCAGTGGATTCAACACCTCTTTTTACATTAAATAAGTCCTATAAGTCTACTCTCAAGAGTTGATAAAAGTACAAACAAATAAAATATTTATATATCACATTTTCAAATATCTATTATCCTGCATTTTACTCGATCTCCTAAACGGTTAAATATAAGACATCGCGGTTTTCACCAGTGGATTCAGCACCTCATTTTACATAAAATAAGTCCTATAAGTCTACTCTCAAGAGTTGATAAAGGTTCAAACGATTAAAATGTTTGTATATCACATTTTCAAATATCAATTATTCTCCATTTTACTTGAGCTCCTAAACGGTTAAAGATAGGACATCGCGGTTTTCACCAGTGGATTCAGCACCTCATTTAACATAAAATAAGTCCAATAAGTCTATTCTCAAGTGTTGATAAACGTACAAACGAATAAAATGCTTATATATCACATTTTTAAATATTATTCTATTAATTTATTATTCTCCATTTTACTCGATCTCCTAAACGGTTAGAGATAGGACATTGCGGATTTCACCAGTGGATTCAGCACCTCATTTAACATTAAATAAATCTTCTAAGTTAACTCTCAAGAGTTGATAAAGGTACAAACGAATAAAATGTTTATATATCACATTTTTAAATATCTATTATTTTCCATTTTACTCGATCTCCGTTAAAGATAGGACATCGCGGTTTTCACCAGTGGATCCAGCACATCATTTTACATAAAATAAGTCCTATAAGTCTACTCTCAAGAGTTGATAAAGGTTCAAACGATTAAAATGTTTGTATATCACATTTTCAAATATCAATTATTTTTTATTGTACTCGATCTCCTAAACGGTTAAAGATAAGACATCGCGGTTTTCACCAGTGGATTCAGACCTCATTTTAAATAAAATAAGTCCTATAAGTCTACTCTAAAGAGTTGATAGAGGCTCAAACGAATAAAACGTTTATATATCACATTTTCAAATTTCTATTATTCTCCATTTTACTCCATCTCCTAATCGGTTAAAGATAGGACATCGCGGTTTTCACTAGTTTATTCAGCACCTCATTTTACATAAAACAAGTCCTATAAGTCGACTCTCAAGAGTTGATAAAAGTACAAACAAATAAAATGTTTATATATCACATTTTCACCAGTGGATTCAGCACATCATTTTACTTAAAATAAGTTATATAAGACTACTCTTAAGAGTTGATAAAGGAAAAAACGAATAAAATGTTTATATATCACATTTTCAAATATCCATTATAATCCATACAAACGAATCCAGGTACAAACGAATAAAATTTTATATATCACAATTTCAAATACCTATTATTCTCCATTTTACTCGATCTTCTAAACGGTTAAAGATAAGACATCGCGGCTTTAACCAGTGGATTCAGCACTTCATTTTACATAAAATAAGTCATATAAATCGACTCTCAAGAGTTGATAAAGGTACAAACGAATAAAATGTTTATATATCACATTTTTAAATATCCATTATAATCCATTTTACTCGATCTCCTAAACGGTTAAAGATAGGACATCCCGGTTTTCTCCAGTAAATTCAACACCTCATTTTACATAAAATAAGTCCGATAAGTCTACTCTCAAGAGTTGATAATGGTACAAACGGATAAAATGTTTATATATCACATTTTCAAATATCCATTATAATCCATTTTACTCGATCTCCTAAACGGTTAAAGATGGACATTGCGGTTTTCACCAGTGGATTCAACACCTCTTTTTACATTAAATAAGTCCTATAAGTCTACTCTCAAGAGTTGATAAAAGTACAAACAAATAAAATATTTATATATCACATTTTCAAATATCTATTATCCTGCATTTTACTCGATCTCCTAAACGGTTAAATATAAGACATCGCGGTTTTCACCAGTGGATTCAGCACCTCATTTTACATAAAATAAGTCCTATAAGTCTACTCTCAAGAGTTGATAAAGGTTCAAACGATTAAAATGTTTGTATATCACATTTTCAAATATCAATTATTCTCCATTTTACTTGAGCTCCTAAACGGTTAAAGATAGGACATCGCGGTTTTCACCAGTGGATTCAGCACCTCATTTCACATAAAATAAGTCCAATAAGTCTATTCTCAAGTGTTGATAAACGTACAAACGGATAAAATGCTTATATATCACATTTTTAAATATTTATTATTCTCCATTTTACTCGATCTCCTAAACGGTTAGAGATAGGACATTGCGGATTTCACCTGTGGATTCAGCACCTCATTTAACATTAAATAAATCTTCTAAGTTAACTCTCAAGAGTTGATAAAGGTACAAACGAATAAAATGTTTATATATCACATTTTTAAATATCTATTATTTTCCATTTTACTCGATCTCCTAAACGGTTAAAGGTAGGACATTGCGGTTTTCACCAGTGGATCCAGCACCATATTTTACATAAAATAATTCCTATAAGTCTACTCTAAAGAGTTAATAAAGGTACAAACGAATAAAATGTTTATATGTGACATTTTTAAATATCTATTACTCTCCATTTTACTCGATCTCCTAAACGGTTAAAGATAGTACATTGCGGTTTTCACCAGTGGATTCAGCACCTCATTTCACATAAAATAAGTCCTATAAGTCTACTCTCAAGAGTTCATAAAGGTACAAACGAATAAATTGTTTATATATCACATTTTAAATATCAATTATTCTCCATTTTACTCGATCTCCTAAACGGTTAAATATAAGACATCGCGGTTTTCACCAGTGGATTCAGCACCTCATTTTACATAAAACAAGTCCTATAAGTCAACTCTCAAAAGTTGATAAAGGTACGAACGAATAAAATATTTATATATCACATTTTCAAATATCTTTTATTCTCCATTTTACTTGATCTCCTAAACGGTTAAAGATAGGACATTGCGGTTTTCACCAGTGGATTCAGCACATCATTTTACTTAAAATAAGTTATATAAGACTACTCTTAAGAGTTGATAAAGGTACAAACGAATAAAATGTTTATATATCACATTTTCAAATATCCATTATAATCCATTTTACTCGATCTCCTAAACGGTTAAAGATGGACATTGCGGTTTTCACCAGTGGATTCAACACCTCTTTTTACATTAAATAAGTCCTATAAGTCTACTCTCAAGAGTTGATAAAAGTACAAACAAATAAAATATTTATATATCACATTTTCAAATATCTATTATCCTGCATTTTACTCGATCTCCTAAACGGTTAAATATAAGACATCGCGGTTTTCACCAGTGGATTCAGCACCTCATTTTACATAAAATAAGTCCTATAAGTCTACTCTCAAGAGTTGATAAAGGTTCAAACGATTAAAATGTTTGTATATCACATTTTCAAATATCAATTATTCTCCATTTTACTTGAGCTCCTAAACGGTTAAAGATAGGACATCGCGGTTTTCACCAGTGGATCCAGCACATCATTTTACATAAAATAAGTCCTATAAGTCTACTCTCAAGAGTTGATAAAGGTTCAAACGATTAAAATGTTTGTATATCACATTTTCAAATATCAATTATTTTTTATTGTACTCGATCTCCTAAACGGTTAAAGATACGACATTGCGGTTTTCACCATTGGATTCAGCACCTCATTTTACATAAAATAAGTCTTATAAGTCTACTCTAAAGAGTTGATAAGGGTTCAAACGAATAAAATGTTTATATATCACCTTTTTAAATATCTATTATTCTCCATTTTACTCGATCTCCTAAACAGTTAAAGATAGGACATTGCGGTTTTCACCAGTGGATTCAGCACATCATTTTACTTAAAATAAGTTATATAAGACTAGTCTTAAGAGTTGATAAAGGAAAAAACGAATAAAATGTTTATATATCACATTTTCAAATATCCATTATAATCCATACAAACGAATCCAGGTACAAACGAATAAAATTTTATATACCACAATTTCAAATACCTATTATTCTCCATTTTACTCGATCTTCTAAACGGTTAAAGATAAGACATCGCGGCTTTAACCAGTGGATTCAGCACTTCATTTTACATAAAATAAGTCATATAAATCGACTCTCAAGAGTTGATAAAGGTACAAACGAATAAAATGTTTATATATCACATTTTTAAATATCCATTATAATCCATTTTACTCGATCTCCTAAACAGTTAAAGATAGGACATCCCGGTTTTCTCCAGTAAATTCAACACCTCATTTTACATAAAATAAGTCCGATAAGTCTACTCTCAAGAGTTGATAATGGTACAAACGGATAAAATGTTTATATATCACATTTTCAAATATCTATTATTTTCCATTTTACTCGATCACCTGAACGGTTGAAGATAGGACATCGCGGTTTCCACCAGTGGATTCAGCACCTCATTTGACATAAAATAAGTCTTATAGGTCTACTCTCAAGAGTTGATAAAGGTACAAACGAATAAAATGTTTATATATCACATTTTCAAATATCTATTATTCTCCATTTTACTAGATCTCCTAAACGTTTAAAGATAGGACATCGTGGTTTTCACCAGTTAATTCTGCACCTCATTTTATATAAAATAAGACCTATAAGTCTACTCTCACGAGTTGATAAAGGTACAAACGAATAAAATGTTTATATATCACATTTTCAAATATCTATTATTCAAAATTTTACTCGATCTCCTAAACGGTTAAAGATAGGACATCGCGGTATTAACCAGTTGATTCAGCACCTCATTTTACATAAAATAAGTCCTATAAGTCTACTCTCAAGAGTTGATAAAAGTACAAACGATTAAAATGTTTATATATCACATTTTCAAATATCTATAATTCTCCATTTTACTCGATATCCTAAACGGTTAAAGATAGGACATCGCGATTTTCACCAGTGGATTCAGCACCGCATTTTACATAAAATAAGTCCTATAAGTCTACTCTCATGAGTTGATAAAAATACAAACGAATAAAATGTATATATATCACATTTTCAAATATCTATTATTCTCCATTTTACTTGATCTCCTAAACGGTTAAAGATAGGACATCCCGGTTTTCTCCAGTAAATTCAGCACCTCATTTTACATAAAATTAGTCCTATAAGTCTACTCTCTATAGTTGATAAAGGTACAAACGAATAAAATGTTTATATATCACATTTTGAAATATCTATTATTTTCCATATTACTTGATATCCTAAACGGTTAAAGATAGGACATCGCGGTTTTCACCAGTGGATTCAGCACCTCATTTTAAATAAAACAAGTCCTATAAGTCTACTCTAAAGAGTTGATAGAGGCTCAAACGAATAAAATGTTTATATATCACAATTTCAAATTTCTATTATTCTCCATTTTACTCCATCTCCTAAACGGTTAAATATAAGACATCGCGGTTTTCACCAGTGGATTCAGCACCTCATTTTACATAAAACAAGTCCTATAAGTCGACTCTCAAAAGTTGATAAAGGTAGGAACGAATAAAATATTTATATATCACATTTTCAAATATCTTTTATTCTCCATTTTACTTGATCTCCCAAACGGTTAAAGATAGGACATCGCGGTTTTCACCAGTGGATTCAACACCTCTTTTTACATTAAATAAGTCCTATAAGTCTACTCTCAAGAGTTGATAAAAGTACAAACAAATAAAATGTTTATATATCACATTTTCAAATATCTATTATTCTGCATTTTACTCGATCTCCTAGACGGTTAAATATAAGACACCGCGGTTTTAACCAGTGGATTCAGCACATCATTTTACATAAAATAAGTCCTATAAGTCTACTCTCAAGAGTTGATAAAGGTACAAACGAATAAAATGTATATATATCACATTTTCAAATATCAATTATTCTCCATTTTACTCGATCTCCTAAACGGTTAAAGATAGGACATTGCGGTTTTCACCAGTGGATTCAGCACCTTATTTTACATAAAATAGTTCCTATAAGTCAACTCTAAAGAGTTGATAAAGGTACAAACGAATAAAATGTTTATGTATGACATTTTTAAATATCTATTACTCTCTATTTTACTCGATCTCCTAAACGCTTAAAGATAAGACATTGCGGTTTTCACCAGTGGATTTAGCACCTCATTTTACATAAAATAAGTCCTATAAGTCTACTCTCAAGAATTGATAAAGGTACTAACGAATAAAATGTTTATATATGACATTTTTAAATATCTATTACTTTCCATTTTACTCGATCTCCTAAACGGTTAAAGATAAGACTTTGCGGTTTTCACCAGTGGATTCAACACCTCATTTTACATAAAATAAGTCCTATAAGTCTACTCTCAAGAGTTGATAAAGGTTCAAACGATTAAAATGTTTGTATATCACATTTTCAAATATCAATTATTCTCCATTTTACTTGAGCTCCTAAACGGTTAAAGATAGGACATCGCGGTTTTCACCAGTGGATCCAGCACATCATTTTACATAAAATAAGTCCTATAAGTCTACTCTCAAGAGTTGATAAAGGTTCAAACGATTAAAATGTTTGTATATCTCATTTTCAAATATCTATTAATCTCCATTTTACAAGATCTCCTAAACGGTTAAAGATAGGACATCGTGGTTTTCACCAGTTAATTCTGCACCTCATTTTACATAAAATATGTCCTATAAGTCTACTCTCAAGAGTTGATAAAGGTACAAACGAATAAAATGTTTATATATCACATTCTTAAATATCTATTAATCTCCATTTTACTCGATCTCCTAAACAGTTAAAGATAGGACATTGCGGTTTTCACCAGTGGATTCAGCACCTCATTTTACATAAAATAAGTCTTATAGGTCTACTCTCAAGAGTTGATAAAGGTACAAACGAATAAAATGTTTATATATCACATTTTCAAATATCTATTATTCTCCATTTTACAAGATCTCCTAAACGGTTAAAGATAGGACATCGTGGTTTTCACCAGTTAATTCTGCACCTCATTTTATATAAAATAAGACCTATAAGTCTACTCTCACGAGTTGATAAAGGTACAAACGAATAAAATGTTTATATATCACATTTTCAAATATCTATTATTCAAAATTTTACTCGATCTCCTAAACGGTTAAAGATAGGACATCGCGGTATTAACCAGTTGATTCAGCACCTCATTTTACATAAAATAAGTCCTATAAGTCTACTCTCAAGAGTTGATAAAAGTACAAACGATTAAAATGTTTATATATCACATTTTCAAATATCTATAATTCTCCATTTTACTCGATATCCTAAACGGTTAAAGATAGGACATCGCGATTTTCACCAGTGGATTCAGCACCGCATTTTACATAAAATAAGTCCTATAAGTCTACTCTCATGAGTTGATAAAAATACAAACGAGTAAAATGTATATATATCACATTTTCAAATATCTATTATTCTCCATTTTACTTGATCTCTTAAACGGTTAAAGATAGGACATCCCGGTTTTCTCCAGTAAATTCAGCACCTCATTTTACATAAAATTAGTCCTATAAGTCTACTCTCTATAGTTGATAAAGGTACAAACGAATAAAATGTTTATATATCACATTTTGAAATATCTATTATTTTCCATATTACTTGATATCCTAAACGGTTAAAGATAGGACATCGCGGATTTCACCAGTGGATTCAGCACCTCCTTTTACATAAAATAAGTCTTATAAGTCTACTCTCAAGAGTTGATAAAGGTACAAACGATTAAAATGTTTATATATCACATTTTGAAATATCTAATATTTTCCATTTTACTCGATCTCCTAAACGGTTAAAGATAGAACATCGCGGTTTTCACCAGTGGATTCAGCACATCATTTTACCTTAATTAAGTCCTATAAGACTACTCTTAAGGGTTGATAAAGGAACAAACGATTAAAATGATTATATATCACATTTTCAAATATCTATTACTCTCCATTTTACTCGATCTCCAAAACGGTTAGAGATAGGACATCGCGATTTTCACCAGTGGATTCAGCACCTTATTTTACATAAAATAAGTCCTATAAGTCTGCTCGCAAGAGTTGATAAAGGTACAATCGAATAAAATGTTTATATATCACATTTTCAAATATCTATTATATTCCATTTTACTCGATCTTCTAAACGGTTAAAGATAGGACATCGCGGTTATTATCAGTGGATTCAGCACCTCTTTTTACATTAAATAAGTCCTATAAGTCTACTCTCAAGAGTTGATAAAGGTACAAACGAATAAAATGTTTATATATCACATTCTTAAATATCTATTATTCTCCATTTTACTCGATCTCCTAAACAGTTAAAGATAGGACATTGCGGTTATCACCAGTGGATTCAGCACCTCATTCTACATAAATTTAGTCCTATAAGTCTACTCTCAAGAGTTGATAAAGATACAAACGAATAAAATGTTTATATATCACATTCTTAAATATCTATTATTTTCCATTTTACTCGATCTCCTAAACAGTTAAAGATAGGACATTGCGGTTTTCACCAGTGGATTCAGCACCTCATTTTACATAAATTTAGTCCTATAAGTCTACTCTAAAGAGTTGATAAAGGTACAAATGAATAAAATGTTTATGTATGACATTTTTAAATATCTATTACTTTCTATTTTACTCGATCTCCTAAACGCTTAAAGATAAGACATCGCGGTTATTACCAGTGGATTCAGCACCTCCTTTTACATAAAATACGTCTTATAAGTCTACTCTAAAGAGTTGATAAAGGTTCAAACGAATAAAATGTTTATATATCACATTCTTAAATATCTATTATTCTCCATTTTACTCGATCTCCTAAACAGTTAAAGATAGGACATTGCGGTTTTCACCAGTGGATTCAGCACCTCATTTTACATAAATTTAGTCCTATAAGTCAACTCTAAAGAGTTGATAAAGGTACAAACGAATAAAATGGTTGTATATCACATTTTTAAATACCTATTATTCTCCATTTTACTCGATCACCTAAACGGTCAAAGATAGGACATTGCGGTTTTCACCGGTGGATTCAGCACCTTATTTTACATAAAATAAGTCTTATAAGTCTACTCTAAAGAGTTGATAAAGGTTCAAACGAATAAAATGTTTATATATCACATTCTTAAATATCTATTATTCTCCATTTTACTCGATCTCCTAAACAGTTAAAGATAGGACATTGCGGTTTTCACCAGTGGATTCAGCACCTTATTTTACATAAATTTAGTCCTATAAGACTACTCTTAAGGGTTGATAAAGGTACAAACGAATAAAATGTTTATATATCACATTTTCAAATATATATTATAATCCATTTTACTCGATCTCCTAAACGGTTAAAGATAGGACATCGCGGTTTTCACCAGTGGATTCAACACCTCTTTTTACATTAAATAAGTCCTATAAGTCTACTCTCAAGAGTTGATAAAAGTACAAACAAATAAAATGTTTATATATCACATTTTCAAATATCTATTATTCTGCATTTTACTCGATCTCCTAAACGGTTAAATATAAGACATCGCGGTTTTCACCAGTGGATTCAGCACCTCATTTTACATAAGACAAGTCCTATAAGTCAACTCTCAAAAGTTGATAAAGGTACGAACGAATAAAATATTTATATATCACATTTTCAAATATCCATTATAATCCATTTTACTCGATCTCCTAAACGGTTATAGATAGGACATCGCGGTTTTTACCAGCGGATTCAACACCTCTTTTTACATTAAATAAGTCCTATAAGTCTACTCTCAAGAGTTGATAAAAGTACAAACAAATAAAATGTTTATATATCACATTTTCAAATATCTATTAATCTCCATTTTACAAGATCTCCTAAACAGTTAAAGATAGGACATTGCGGTTTTCACCAGTGGATTCAGCACCTCATTTTACATAAATTTAGTTTTATAAGTCTACTCTAAAGAGTTGATAAAGGTACAAACGAATAAAATGGTTGTATATCACATATTTAAATACCTATTATTCTCCATTTTACTCGATCACCTAAACGGTCAAAGATAGGACATTGCGGTTTTCACCGGTGGATTCAGCACCTTATTTTACATAAAATAAGTCTTATAAGTCTACTCTAAAGAGTTGATAAAGGTTCAAACGAATAAAATGTTTATATATCACATTCTTAAATATCTATTATTCTCCATTTTACTCCATCTAATAAACAGTTAAAGAGAGGACATTGCGGTTTTCACCAGTAGATTCAGCACCTCATTTTACATAAATTTAGTCCTATAAGTCTACTCTAAAGAGTTGATAAAGGTACAAACGTATAAAATGGTTATATATCACATTTTTAAATACCTATTATTCTCCATTTTACTCGATCACCTAATCGGTCAAAGATAGGACATTGCGGTTTTCACCACTGGATTCAGCAGCTCATTTTACATTAAATAAGTACTATAAGTCTACTCTCAAAAGTTGAAAAAGGTACAAACGAAAAAAATGTTTATATATCACATTTTGAAATATCTATTATTTTCCATTTTACTCGATCTCCTAAACGGTTAAAGATAGAACATCGCGGTTTTTACCAGTGGATTCAGCACATCATTTTACCTTAATTAAGTCCTATAAGACTACTCTTAAGGGTTGATAAAGGTACAAACGAATAAAACGTTTATATATCACATTTTCAAATATCCATTATAATCCATTTTACTCGATCTCCTAAACGGTTAAAGATAGGACATCGCGGTTTTCACCAGTGGATTCAACACCTCTTTTTACATTAACTAAGTCCTATAAGTCTACTCTCAAGAGTTGATAAAGGTACAAACGAATAAAATGTATATATATCACATTTTCAAATATCAATTATTCTCCATTTTACTCGATCTCCTAAACGGTTAAATATAAGACATCGCGGTTTTCACCAGTGGATTCAGCACCTCATTTTACATTAACTAAGTCCTATAAGTCTACTCTCAAGAGTTGATAAAGGTACAAACGAATAAAATGTATATATATCACATTTTCAAATATCAATTATTCTCCATTTTACTCGATCTCCTAAACGGTTAAATATAGGACATCGCGGTTTTCACCAGTGGATTCAACACCTCTTTTTACATTAACTAAGTCCTATAAGTCTACTCTCAAGAGTTGATAAAGGTACAAACGAATAAAATGTATATATATCACATTTTCAAATATCAATTATTCTCCATTTTACTCGATCTCCTAAACGGTTAAATATAGGACATCGCGGTTTTCACCAGTGGATTCAACACCTCTTTTTACATTAACTAAGTCCTATAAGTCTACTCTCAAGAGTTGATAAAGGTACAAACGAATAAAATGTATATGTATCACATTTTCAAATATCAATTATTCTCCATTTTACTCGATCTCCTAAACGGTTAAAGATAGGACATCGCGGTTTTCACCAGTGGATTCAACACCTCTTTTTACATTAACTAAGTCCTATAAGTCGACTCTCAAAAGTTGATAAAGGTACGAACGAATAAAATATTTATATATCACATTTTCAAATATCTTTTATTCTCCATTTTACTTGAGCTCCTAAACGGTTAAAGATAGGACATCGCGGTTTTCACCAGTGGATTCAGCACCTCATTTTAAATAAAATAAGTCCTATAAGTCTACTCTAAAGAGTTGATAGAGGCTCAAACGAATAAAATGTTTATATATCACATTTTCAAATTTCTAATATTTTCCATTTTACTCCATCTCCTAAACGGTTAAAGATAGGACATCGCGGTTTTCACTAGTTTATTCAGCACCTTATTTTATATAAAATAAGACTTATAAGTCTACTCTCAAGAGTTGATAAAGGTACAAACGAATAAAATGTTTATATATCACATTTTCAAATATCCATAATTCTCCATTTTACTCGATCTATTAAACGGTTAAAGATAGGACATCGCGGTATTAACCAGTGGATTCAGCACCTCATTTTACATAAAATAAGTCCTATAAGTCTACTCTCAAGAGTTGATAAAGGTACAAACGATTAAAATATTTATATATCACATTTTCAAATATCTATTATTCTCCATTTTACTCGATCTATTAAACGGTTAGAGATTGGACATCGCGATTTTCAACAGTGGATTCAGCACCTTATTTTACATAAAATAAGTCCTATAAGTCTACTCGCAAGAGTTGATAAAGGTACAAACGAATAAAATGTTTATATATCACATTTTCAAATATCTATTTTATTCCATTTTACTCGATCTTCTAAACGGTTAAAGATAGGACATCGCGGTTATTACCAGTGGATTCAGCACCTCATTTTACATAAAATAAGTCTTATAAGTCTACTCTCAAGAGTTGATAAAGGTACAAACGATTAAAATGCTTATATATCACATTTTGAAATATCTATTATTTTCCATTTTACTCGATCTCCTAAACGGTTAAAGATAGAACATCGCGGTTTTCACCAGTGGATTCAACACCTCTTTTTACATTAAATAAGTTCTATAAGTCTACTCTCAAGAGTTGATATAAGTACAAACAAATAAAATGTTTATATATCACATTTTCAAATATCTATTAATCTCCATTTTACAAGATCTCCTAAACGGTTAAAGATAGGACATCGTGGTTTTCACCAGTTAATTCTGCACCTCATTTTACATAAAATAAGTCCTATAAGTCTACTCTCAAGAGTTGATAAAGGTACAAACGAATAAAATGTTTATGTATGACATTTTTAAATATCTATTACTCTCTAATTTACTCGATCTCCTAAACGCTTAAAGATAAGACATTGCGGTTTTCACCAGTGGATTCAACACCTCTTTTTACATTAAATAAGTCCTATAAGTCTACTCTCAAGAGTTGATATAAGTACAAACAAATAAAATGTTTATATATCACATTTTCAAATATCTATTAATCTCCATTTTACAAGATCTCCTAAACGGTTAAAGATAGGACATCGTGGTTTTCACCAGTTAATTCTGCACCTCATTTTACATAAAATAAGTCCTATAAGTCTACTCTCAAGAGTTGATAAAGGTACAAACGAATAAAATGTTTATGTATGACATTTTTAAATATCTATTACTCTCTAATTTACTCGATCTCCTAAACGCTTAAAGATAAGACATTGCGGTTTTCACCAGTGGATTCAGCACCTCATTTTACATAAAATAAGTCCTATAAGTCTACTCTCAAGAGTTGATAAAGGTTCAAACGAATAAAATGTTTATATATCACATTCTTAAATACCTATTATTCTCCATTTTACTCGATCTCCTAAACGGTTAAAGGTAGGACATTGCGGTTTTCACCAGTGGATCCAGCACCATATTTTACATAAAATAATTCCTATAAGTCTACTATAAAGAGTTAATAAAGGTACAAACGAATAAAATGTTTATATGTGACATTTTTAAATATCTATTACTCTCCATTTTACTCGATCTCCTAAACGGTTAAAGATAAGACATTGCGGTTTTCACCAGTGGATTCAGCACCTCATTTTACATAAAATAAGTCCTATAAGTCTACTCTCAAGAGTTGATAAAAGTACAAACAAATAAAATATTTATATATCACATTTTCAAATATCTATTATCCTGCATTTTACTCGATCTCCTAAACGGTTAAATATAAGACATCGCGGTTTTCACCAGTGGATTCAGCACCTCATTTTACATAAAATAAGTCCTATAAGTCTACTCTCAAGAGTTGATAAAGGTTCAAACGATTAAAATGTTTGTATATCACATTTTCAAATATCAATTATTCTCCATTTTACTTGAGCTCCTAAACGGTTAAAGATAGGACATCGCGGTTTTCACCAGTGGATCCAGCACATCATTTTACATAAAATAAGTCCTATAAGTCTACTCTCAAGAGTTGATAAAGGTTCAAACGATTAAAATGTTTGTATATCACATTTTCAAATATCAATTATTTTTTATTGTACTCGATCTCCTAAACGGTTAAAGATAAGACATCGCGGTTTTCACCAGTGGATTCAGACCTCATTTTAAATAAAATAAGTCCTATAAGTCTACTCTAAAGAGTTGATAGAGGCTCAAACGAATAAAACGTTTATATATCACATTTTCAAATTTCTATTATTCTCCATTTTACTCCATCTCCTAATCGGTTAAAGATAGGACATCGCGGTTTTCACTAGTTTATTCAGCACCTCATTTTACATAAAACAAGTCCTATAAGTCGACTCTCAAGAGTTGATAAAAGTACAAACAAATAAAATGTTTATATATCACATTTTCAAATATCTATTATTCTGCATTTTACTCGATCTCCTAGACGGTTAAATATAAGACATCGCGGTTTTAACCAGTGGATTCAGCACATCATTTTACATAAAATAAGTCCTATAAGTCTACTCTCAAGAGTTGATAAAGGTACAAACGAATAAAATGTATATAAATCACATTTTCAAATATCAATTATTCTCCATTTTACTCGATCTCCTAAACGGTTAAAGATAGGCCATTGCGGTTTTCACCAGTGGATTCAGCACCTTATTTTACATAAAATAATTCCTATAAGTCAACTCTAAAGAGTTGATAAAGGTACAAACGAATAAAATGTTTATGTATGACATTTTTAAATATCTATTACTCTCTATTTTACTCGATCTCCTAAACGCTTAAAGATAAGACATTGCGGTTTTCACCAGTGGATTCAGCACCTCATTTTACATAAAATAAGTCCTATAAGACTACTCTCAAGAGTTGATAAAGGTACTAACGATTAAAATGTTTATATATGACATTTTTAAATATCTATTACTTTCCATTTTACTCGATCTCCTAAACGGTTAAAGATAAGACTTTGCGGTTTTCACCAGTGGATTCAGCACCTCATTTTACATAAAATATGTCCTATAAGTCTACTCTCAAGAGTTCATTAAGGTACAAACGAATAAAATGTTTATATATCACATTTTTAAATATCTATTATTTTTTATTTCACTCGATCTCCTAAACGGTTAAAGATTGGACATTGCGGTTTTCACCGGTGGATTCAGCACCTCATTTTACATAAAATAAGTTCTATAAGTCTACTCTAAAGAGTTGATAATGGTACAAACGAATAAAATGTTTATATATCACTTTTTTAAATATCTATTATTCTCCATTTTACTCGATCACCAAAACGGTTAAAGATACGACATTGCGGTTTTCACCATTGGATTCAGCACCTCATTTTACATAAAATAAGTCTTATAAGTCTACTCTAAAGAGTTGATAAGGGTTCAAACGAATAAAATGTTTATATATCACCTTTTCAAATATCTATTATTCTCCATTTTACTCGATCTCCTAAACAGTTAAAGATAGGACATTGCGGTTTTCACCAGTGGATTCAGCACATCATTTTACTTAAAATAAGTTATATAAGACTACTCTTAAGAGTTGATAATGGTACAAACGAATAAAATGTTTATATATCACATTTTCAAATATCCATTATAATCCATACAAACGAATCCAGGTACAAACGAATAAAATTTTATATATCACATTTTTAAATATCTATTATTCTTTATTTCACTCGATCTCCTAAACGGTTAAAGATTGGACATTGCGGTTTTCACCAGTGGATTCAACACCTCTTTTTACATTAAATAAGTCCTATAAGTCTACTCTCAAGAGTTGATAAAAGTACAAACAAATAAAATGTTTATATATCACATTTTCAAATATCTATTATTCTGCATTTTACTCGATCTCCTAAACGGTTAAATATAAGACATCGCGGTTTTCACCAGTGGATTCAGCACCTCATTTTACATAAGACAAGTCCTATAAGTCAACTCTCAAAAGTTGATAAAGGTACGAACGAATAAAATATTTATATATCACATTTTCAAATATCCATTATAATCCATTTTACTCGATCTCCTAAACGGTTATAGATAGGACATCGCGGTTTTTACCAGTGGATTCAACACCTCTTTTTACATTAAATAAGTCCTATAAGTCTACTCTCAAGAGTTGATAAAAGTACAAACAAATAAAATGTTTATATATCACATTTTCAAATATCTATTAATCTCCATTTTACAAGATCTCCTAAACAGTTAAAGATAGGACATTGCGGTTTTCACCAGTGGATTCAGCACCTCATTTTACATAAATTTAGTTTTATAAGTCTACTCTAAAGAGTTGATAAAGGTACAAACGAATAAAATGGTTGTATATCACATATTTAAATACCTATTATTCTCCATTTTACTCGATCACCTAAACGGTCAAAGATAGGACATTGCGGTTTTCACCGGTGGATTCAGCACCTTATTTTACATAAAATAAGTCTTATAAGTCTACTCTAAAGAGTTGATAAAGGTTCAAACGAATAAAATGTTTATATATCACATTCTTAAATATCTATTATTCTCCATTTTACTCCATCTAATAAACAGTTAAAGAGAGGACATTGCGGTTTTCACCAGTAGATTCAGCACCTCATTTTACATAAATTTAGTCCTATAAGTCTACTCTAAAGAGTTGATAAAGGTACAAACGTATAAAATGGTTATATATCACATTTTTAAATACCTATTATTCTCCATTTTACTCGATCACCTAATCGGTCAAAGATAGGACATTGCGGTTTTCACCACTGGATTCAGCAGCTCATTTTACATTAAATAAGTACTATAAGTCTACTCTCAAAAGTTGAAAAAGGTACAAACGAAAAAAATGTTTATATATCACATTTTGAAATATCTATTATTTTCCATTTTACTCGATCTCCTAAACGGTTAAAGATAGAACATCGCGGTTTTTACCAGTGGATTCAGCACATCATTTTACCTTAATTAAGTCCTATAAGACTACTCTTAAGGGTTGATAAAGGTACAAACGAATAAAACGTTTATATATCACATTTTCAAATATCCATTATAATCCATTTTACTCGATCTCCTAAACGGTTAAAGATAGGACATCGCGGTTTTCACCAGTGGATTCAACACCTCTTTTTACATTAACTAAGTCCTATAAGTCTACTCTCAAGAGTTGATAAAGGTACAAACGAATAAAATGTATATATATCACATTTTCAAATATCAATTATTCTCCATTTTACTCGATCTCCTAAACGGTTAAATATAAGACATCGCGGTTTTCACCAGTGGATTCAGCACCTCATTTTACATTAACTAAGTCCTATAAGTCTACTCTCAAGAGTTGATAAAGGTACAAACGAATAAAATGTATATATATCACATTTTCAAATATCAATTATTCTCCATTTTACTCGATCTCCTAAACGGTTAAATATAGGACATCGCGGTTTTTACCAGTGGATTCAACACCTCTTTTTACATTAACTAAGTCCTATAAGTCTACTCTCAAGAGTTGATAAAGGTACAAACGAATAAAATGTATATATATCACATTTTCAAATATCAATTATTCTCCATTTTACTCGATCTCCTAAACGGTTAAATATAGGACATCGCGGTTTTCACCAGTGGATTCAACACCTCTTTTTACATTAACTAAGTCCTATAAGTCTACTCTCAAGAGTTGATAAAGGTACAAACGAATAAAATGTATATGTATCACATTTTCAAATATCAATTATTCTCCATTTTACTCGATCTCCTAAACGGTTAAAGATAGGACATCGCGGTTTTCACCAGTGGATTCAACACCTCTTTTTACATTAACTAAGTCCTATAAGTCGACTCTCAAAAGTTGATAAAGGTACGAACGAATAAAATATTTATATATCACATTTTCAAATATCTTTTATTCTCCATTTTACTTGAGCTCCTAAACGGTTAAAGATAGGACATCGCGGTTTTCACCAGTGGATTCAGCACCTCATTTTAAATAAAATAAGTCCTATAAGTCTACTCTAAAGAGTTGATAGAGGCTCAAACGAATAAAATGTTTATATATCACATTTTCAAATATCCATAATTCTCCATTTTACTCGATCTATTAAACGGTTAAAGATAGGACATCGCGGTATTAACCAGTGGATTCAGCACCTCATTTTACATAAAATAAGTCCTATAAGTCTACTCTCAAGAGTTGATAAAGGTACAAACGATTAAAATATTTATATATCACATTTTCAAATATCTATTATTCTCCATTTTACTCGATCTATTAAACGGTTAGAGATTGGACATCGCGATTTTCAACAGTGGATTCAGCACCTTATTTTACATAAAATAAGTCCTATAAGTCTACTCGCAAGAGTTGATAAAGGTACAAACGAATAAAATGTTTATATATCACATTTTCAAATATCTATTTTATTCCATTTTACTCGATCTTCTAAACGGTTAAAGATAGGACATCGCGGTTATTACCAGTGGATTCAGCACCTCATTTTACATAAAATAAGTCTTATAAGTCTACTCTCAAGAGTTGATAAAGGTACAAACGATTAAAATGCTTATATATCACATTTTGAAATATCTATTATTTTCCATTTTACTCGATCTCCTAAACGGTTAAAGATAGAACATCGCGGTTTTCACCAGTGGATTCAACACCTCTTTTTACATTAAATAAGTTCTATAAGTCTACTCTCAAGAGTTGATATAAGTACAAACAAATAAAATGTTTATATATCACATTTTCAAATATCTATTAATCTCCATTTTACAAGATCTCCTAAACGGTTAAAGATAGGACATCGTGGTTTTCACCAGTTAATTCTGCACCTCATTTTACATAAAATAAGTCCTATAAGTCTACTCTCAAGAGTTGATAAAGGTACAAACGAATAAAATGTTTATGTATGACATTTTTAAATATCTATTACTCTCTAATTTACTCGATCTCCTAAACGCTTAAAGATAAGACATTGCGATTTTCACCAGTGGATTCAACACCTCTTTTTACATTAAATAAGTCCTATAAGTCTACTCTCAAGAGTTGATATAAGTACAAACAAATAAAATGTTTATATATCACATTTTCAAATATCTATTAATCTCCATTTTACAAGATCTCCTAAACGGTTAAAGATAGGACATCGTGGTTTTCACCAGTGGATTCAGCACCTCATTTTACATAAAATAAGTCCTATAAGTCTACTCTCAAGAGTTGATAAAGGTTCAAACGAATAAAATGTTTATATATCACATTCTTAAATACCTATTATTCTCCATTTTACTCGATCTCCTAAACGGTTAAAGGTAGGACATTGCGGTTTTCACCAGTGGATCCAGCACCATATTTTACATAAAATAATTCCTATAAGTCTACTATAAAGAGTTAATAAAGGTACAAACGAATAAAATGTTTATATGTGACATTTTTAAATATCTATTACTCTCCATTTTACTCGATCTCCTAAACGGTTAAAGATAAGACATTGCGGTTTTCACCAGTGGATTCAGCACCTCATTTTACATAAAATAAGTCCTATAAGTCTACTCTCAAGAGTTGATAAAAGTACAAACAAATAAAATATTTATATATCACATTTTCAAATATCTATTATCCTGCATTTTACTCGATCTCCTAAACGGTTAAATATAAGACATCGCGGTTTTCACCAGTGGATTCAGCACCTCATTTTACATAAAATAAGTCCTATAAGTCTACTCTCAAGAGTTGATAAAGGTTCAAACGATTAAAATGTTTGTATATCACATTTTCAAATATCAATTATTCTCCATTTTACTTGAGCTCCTAAACGGTTAAAGATAGGACATCGCGGTTTTCACCAGTGGATCCAGCACATCATTTTACATAAAATAAGTCCTATAAGTCTACTCTCAAGAGTTGATAAAGGTTCAAACGATTAAAATGTTTGTATATCACATTTTCAAATATCAATTATTTTTTATTGTACTCGATCTCCTAAACGGTTAAAGATAAGACATCGCGGTTTTCACCAGTGGATTCAGACCTCATTTTAAATAAAATAAGTCCTATAAGTCTACTCTAAAGAGTTGATAGAGGCTCAAACGAATAAAACGTTTATATATCACATTTTCAAATTTCTATTATTCTCCATTTTACTCCATCTCCTAATCGGTTAAAGATAGGACATCGCGGTTTTCACTAGTTTATTCAGCACCTCATTTTACATAAAACAAGTCCTATAAGTCGACTCTCAAGAGTTGATAAAAGTACAAACAAATAAAATGTTTATATATCACATTTTCAAATATCTATTATTCTGCATTTTACTCGATCTCCTAGACGGTTAAATATAAGACATCGCGGTTTTAACCAGTGGATTCAGCACATCATTTTACATAAAATAAGTCCTATAAGTCTACTCTCAAGAGTTGATAAAGGTACAAACGAATAAAATGTATATAAATCACATTTTCAAATATCAATTATTCTCCATTTTACTCGATCTCCTAAACGGTTAAAGATAGGCCATTGCGGTTTTCACCAGTGGATTCAGCACCTTATTTTACATAAAATAATTCCTATAAGTCAACTCTAAAGAGTTGATAAAGGTACAAACGAATAAAATGTTTATGTATGACATTTTTAAATATCTATTACTCTCTATTTTACTCGATCTCCTAAACGCTTAAAGATAAGACATTGCGGTTTTCACCAGTGGATTCAGCACCTCATTTTACATAAAATAAGTCCTATAAGACTACTCTCAAGAGTTGATAAAGGTACTAACGATTAAAATGTTTATATATGACATTTTTAAATATCTATTACTTTCCATTTTACTCGATCTCCTAAACGGTTAAAGATAAGACTTTGCGGTTTTCACCAGTGGATTCAGCACCTCATTTTACATAAAATATGTCCTATAAGTCTACTCTCAAGAGTTCATTAAGGTACAAACGAATAAAATGTTTATATATCACATTTTTAAATATCTATTATTCTTTATTTCACTCGATCTCCTAAACGGTTAAAGATTGGACATTGCGGTTTTCACCGGTGGATTCAGCACCTCATTTTACATAAAATAAGTTCTATAAGTCTACTCTAAAGAGTTGATAATGGTACAAACGAATAAAATGTTTATATATCACTTTTTTAAATATCTATTATTCTCCATTTTACTCGATCACCAAAACGGTTAAAGATACGACATTGCGGTTTTCACCATTGGATTCAGCACCTCATTTTACATAAAATAAGTCTTATAAGTCTACTCTAAAGAGTTGATAAGGGTTCAAACGAATAAAATGTTTATATATCACCTTTTCAAATATCTATTATTCTCCATTTTACTCGATCTCCTAAACAGTTAAAGATAGGACATTGCGGTTTTCACCAGTGGATTCAGCACATCATTTTACTTAAAATAAGTTATATAAGACTACTCTTAAGAGTTGATAATGGTACAAACGAATAAAATGTTTATATATCACATTTTCAAATATCCATTATAATCCATACAAACGAATCCAGGTACAAACGAATAAAATTTTATATATCACAATTTCAAATACCTATTATTCTCCATTTTACTCGATCTTCTAAACGGTTAAAGATAAGACATCGCGGCTTTAACCAGTGGATTCAGCACTTCATTTTACATAAAATAAGTCATATAAATCGACTCTCAAGAGTTGATAAAGGTACAAACGAATAAAATGTTTATATATCACATTTTTAAATATCCATTATAATCCATTTTACTCGATCTCCTAAACGGTTAAAGATAGGACATCCCGGTTTTCTCCAGTAAATTCAACACCTCATTTTACATAAAATAAGTCCGATAAGTCTACTCTCAAGAGTTGATAATGGTACAAACGGATAAAATGTTTATATATCACATTTTCAAATATCCATTATAATCCATTTTACTCGATCTCCTAAACGGTTAAAGATGGACATTGCGGTTTTCACCAGTGGATTCAACACCTCTTTTTACATTAAATAAGTCCTATAAGTCTACTCTCAAGAGTTGATAAAAGTACAAACAAATAAAATATTTATATATCACATTTTCAAATATCTATTATCCTGCATTTTACTCGATCTCCTAAACGGTTAAATATAAGACATCGCGGTTTTCACCAGTGGATTCAGCACCTCATTTTACATAAAATAAGTCCTATAAGTCTACTCTCAAGAGTTGATAAAGGTTCAAACGATTAAAATGTTTGTATATCACATTTTCAAATATCAATTATTCTCCATTTTACTTGAGCTCCTAAACGGTTAAAGATAGGACATCGCGGTTTTCACCAGTGGATTCAGCACCTCATTTCACATAAAATAAGTCCAATAAGTCTATTCTCAAGTGTTGATAAACGTACAAACGGATAAAATGCTTATATATCACATTTTTAAATATTTATTATTCTCCATTTTACTCGATCTCCTAAACGGTTAGAGATAGGACATTGCGGATTTCACCTGTGGATTCAGCACCTCATTTAACATTAAATAAATCTTCTAAGTTAACTCTCAAGAGTTGATAAAGGTACAAACGAATAAAATGTTTATATATCACATTTTTAAATATCTATTATTTTCCATTTTACTCGATCTCCTAAACGGTTAAAGGTAGGACATTGCGGTTTTCACCAGTGGATCCAGCACCATATTTTACATAAAATAATTCCTATAAGTCTACTCTAAAGAGTTAATAAAGGTACAAACGAATAAAATGTTTATATGTGACATTTTTAAATATCTATTACTCTCCATTTTACTCGATCTCCTAAACGGTTATAGATAGTACATTGCGGTTTTCACCAGTGGATTCAGCACCTCATTTCACATAAAATAAGTCCTATAAGTCTACTCTCAAGAGTTCATAAAGGTACAAACGAATAAATTGTTTATATATCACATTTTAAATATCAATTATTCTCCATTTTACTCGATCTCCTAAACGGTTAAATATAAGACATCGCGGTTTTCACCAGTGGATTCAGCACCTCATTTTACATAAAACAAGTCCTATAAGTCAACTCTCAAAAGTTGATAAAGGTACGAACGAATAAAATATTTATATATCACATTTTCAAATATCTTTTATTCTCCATTTTACTTGATCTCCTAAACGGTTAAAGATAGGACATTGCGGTTTTCACCAGTGGATTCAGCACATCATTTTACTTAAAATAAGCTATATAAGACTACTCTTAAGAGTTGATAAAGGTACAAACGAATAAAATGTTTATATATCACATTTTCAAATATCCATTATAATCCATTTTACTCGATCTCCTAAACGGTTAAAGATGGACATTGCGGTTTTCACCAGTGGATTCAACACCTCTTTTTACATTAAATAAGTCCTATAAGTCTACTCTCAAGAGTTGATAAAAGTACAAACAAATAAAATATTTATATATCACATTTTCAAATATCTATTATCCTGCATTTTACTCGATCTCCTAAACGGTTAAATATAAGACATCGCGGTTTTCACCAGTGGATTCAGCACCTCATTTTACATAAAATAAGTCCTATAAGTCTACTCTCAAGAGTTGATAAAGGTTCAAACGATTAAAATGTTTGTATATCACATTTTCAAATATCAATTATTCTCCATTTTACTTGAGCTCCTAAACGGTTAAAGATAGGACATCGCGGTTTTCACCAGTGGATCCAGCACATCATTTTACATAAAATAAGTCCTATAAGTCTACTCTCAAGAGTTGATAAAGGTTCAAACGATTAAAATGTTTGTATATCACATTTTCAAATATCAATTATTTTTTATTGTACTCGATCTCCTAAACGGTTAAAGATACGACATTGCGGTTTTCACCATTGGATTCAGCACCTCATTTTACATAAAATAAGTCTTATAAGTCTACTCTAAAGAGTTGATAAGGGTTCAAACGAATAAAATGTTTATATATCACCTTTTTAAATATCTATTATTCTCCATTTTACTCGATCTCCTAAACAGTTAAAGATAGGACATTGCGGTTTTCACCAGTGGATTCAGCACATCATTTTACTTAAAATAAGTTATATAAGACTACTCTTAAGAGTTGATAAAGGAAAAAACGAATAAAATGTTTATATATCACATTTTCAAATATCCATTATAATCCATACAAACGAATCCAGGTACAAACGAATAAAATTTTATATATCACAATTTCAAATACCTATTATTCTCCATTTTACTCGATCTTCTAAACGGTTAAAGATAAGACATCGCGGCTTTAACCAGTGGATTTAGCACTTCATTTTACATAAAATAAGTCATATAAATCGACTCTCAAGAGTTGATAAAGGTACAAACGAATAAAATGTTTATATATCACATTTTTAAATATCCATTATAATCCATTTTACTCGATCTCCTAAACGGTTAAAGATAGGACATCCCGGTTTTCTCCAGTAAATTCAACACCTCATTTTACATAAAATAAGTCCGATAAGTCTACTCTCAAGAGTTGATAATGGTACAAACGGATAAAATGTTTATATATCACATTTTCAAATATCTATTATTTTCCATTATACTCGATCACCTGAACGGTTGAAGATAGGACATCGCGGTTTCCACCAGTGGATTCAGCACCTCATTTTACATAAAATAAGTCTTATAGGTCTACTCTCAAGAGTTGATAAAGGTACAAACGAATAAAATGTTTATATATCACATTTTCAAATAACTATTATTCTCCATTTTACTAGATCTCCTAAACGTTTAAAGATAGGACATCGTGGTTTTCACCAGTTAATTCTGCACCTCATTTTATATAAAATAAGACCTATAAGTCTACTCTCACGAGTTGATAAAGGTACAAACGAATAAAATGTTTATATATCACATTTTCAAATATCTATTATTCAAAATTTTACTCGATCTCCTAAACGGTTAAAGATAGGACATCGCGGTATTAACCAGTTGATTCAGCACCTCATTTTACATAAAATAAGTCCTATAAGTCTACTCTCAAGAGTTGATAAAAGTACAAACGATTAAAATGTTTATATATCACATTTTCAAATATCTATAATTCTCCATTTTACTCGATATCCTAAACGGTTAAAGATAGGACATCGCGATTTTCACCAGTGGATTCAGCACCGCATTTTACATAAAATAAGTCCTATAAGTCTACTCTCATGAGTTGACAAAAATACAAACGAATAAAATGTATATATATCACATTTTCAAATATCTATTATTCTCCATTTTACTTGATCTCCTAAACGGTTAAAGATAGGACATCCCGGTTTTCTCCAGTAAATTCAGCACCTCATTTTACATAAAATTAGTCCTATAAGTCTACTCTCTATAGTTGATAAAGGTACAAACGAATAAAATGTTTATATATCACATTTTGAAATATCTATTATTTTCCATATTACTTGATATCCTAAACGGTTAAAGATAGGACATCGCGGATTTCACCAGTGGATTCAGCACATCATTTTACATAAAATAAGTCCTATAAGTCTACTTTCAAGAGTTGATAAAGGGACAAACGAATAAAATGTTTATATATCCCATTTTCAAATATCTATTATTCTCCATTTTACTCGATCTCCTAAACGGTTAAAGATAGGACATCGCGGTTTTCACTAGTGGATTCAGCACATCATTTTACATAAAGTAAGTCCTATAAGTCTACTTTCAAGAGTTGATAAAGGTTCAAACGATTAAAATGTTTGTATATCACATTTTCAAATATCAATTATTTTCCATTTTACTCGATCTCCTAAACGGTTAAAGATAAGACATCGCGGTTTTCACCAGTGGATTCAGCACCTCATTTTAAATAAAACAAGTCCTATAAGTCTACTCTAAAGAGTTGATAGAGGCTCAAACGAATAAAATGTTTATATATCACATTTTCAAATTTCTATTATTCTCCATTTTACTCCATCTCCTAAACGGTTAAATATAAGACATCGCGGTTTTCACCAGTGGATTCAGCACCTCATTTTACATAAAACAAGTCCTATAAGTCGACTCTCAAAAGTTGATAAAGGTACGAACGAATAAAATATTTATATATCACATTTTCAAATATCTTTTATTCTCCATTTTACTTGATCTCCCAAACGGTTAAAGATAGGACATCGCGGTTTTCACCAGTGGATTCAACACCTCTTTTTACATTAAATAAGTCCTATAAGTCTACTCTCAAGAGTTGATAAAAGTACAAACAAATAAAATGTTTATATATCACATTTTCAAATATCTATTATTCTGCATTTTACTCGATCTCCTAGACGGTTAAATATAAGACACCGCGGTTTTAACCAGTGGATTCAGCACATCATTTTACATAAAATAAGTCCTATAAGTCTACTCTCAAGAGTTGATAAAGGTTCAAACGATTAAAATGTTTGTATATCACATTTTCAAATATCAATTATTCTCCATTTTACTTGAGCACCTAAACGGTTAAAGATAGGACATCGCGGTTTTCACCAGTGGATCCAGCACATCATTTTACATAAAATAAGTCCTATAAGTCTACTCTCAAGAGTTGATAAAGGTTCAAACGATTAAAATGTTTGTATATCACATTTTCAAATATCAATTATTTTTTATTGTACTCGATCTCCTAAACGGTTAAAGATAAGACATCGCGGTTTTCACCAGTGGATTCAGACCTCATTTTAAATAAAATAAGTCCTATAAGTCTACTCTAAAGAGTTGATAGAGGCTCAAACGAATAAAACGTTTATATATCACATTTTCAAATTTCTATTATTCTCCATTTTACTCCATCTCCTAATCGGTTAAAGATAGGACATCGCGGTTTTCACTAGTTTATTCAGCACCTCATTTTACATAAAACAAGTCCTATAAGTCGACTCTCAAGAGTTGATAAAAGTACAAACAAATAAAATGTTTATATATCACATTTTCAAATATCTATTATTCTGCATTTTACTCGATCTCCTAGACGGTTAAATATAAGACATCGCGGTTTTAACCAGTGGATTCAGCACATCATTTTACATAAAATAAGTCCTATAAGTCTACTCTCAAGAGTTGATAAAGGTACAAACGAATAAAATGTATATAAATCACATTTTCAAATATCAATTATTCTCCATTTTACTCGATCTCCTAAACGGTTAAAGATAGGCCATTGCGGTTTTCACCAGTGGATTCAGCACCTTATTTTACATAAAATAATTCCTATAAGTCAACTCTAAAGAGTTGATAAAGGTACAAACGAATAAAATGTTTATGTATGACATTTTTAAATATCTATTACTCTCTATTTTACTCGATCTCCTAAACGCTTAAAGATAAGACATTGCGGTTTTCACCAGTGGATTCAGCACCTCATTTTACATAAAATAAGTCCTATAAGACTACTCTCAAGAGTTGATAAAGGTACTAACGATTAAAATGTTTATATATGACATTTTTAAATATCTATTACTTTCCATTTTACTCGATCTCCTAAACGGTTAAAGATAAGACTTTGCGGTTTTCACCAGTGGATTCAGCACCTCATTTTACATAAAATATGTCCTATAAGTCTACTCTCAAGAGTTCATTAAGGTACAAACGAATAAAATGTTTATATATCACATTTTTAAATATCTATTATTCTTTATTTCACTCGATCTCCTAAACGGTTAAAGATTGGACATTGCGGTTTTCACCGGTGGATTCAGCACCTCATTTTACATAAAATAAGTTCTATAAGTCTACTCTAAAGAGTTGATAATGGTACAAACGAATAAAATGTTTATATATCACTTTTTTAAATATCTATTATTCTCCATTTTACTCGATCACCAAAACGGTTAAAGATACGACATTGCGGTTTTCACCATTGGATTCAGCACCTCATTTTACATAAAATAAGTCTTATAAGTCTACTCTAAAGAGTTGATAAGGGTTCAAACGAATAAAATGTTTATATATCACCTTTTCAAATATCTATTATTCTCCATTTTACTCGATCTCCTAAACAGTTAAAGATAGGACATTGCGGTTTTCACCAGTGGATTCAGCACATCATTTTACTTAAAATAAGTTATATAAGACTACTCTTAAGAGTTGATAAAGGAAAAAACGAATAAAATGTTTATATATCACATTTTCAAATATCCATTATAATCCATACAAACGAATCCAGGTACAAACGAATAAAATTTTATATATCACAATTTCAAATACCTATTATTCTCCATTTTACTCGATCTTCTAAACGGTTAAAGATAAGACATCGCGGTTTTCACTAGTGGATTCAGCACATCATTTTACATAAAATAAGTCCTATAAGTCTACTTTCAAGAGTTGATAAAGGTTCAAACGATTAAAATGTTTGTATATCACATTTTCAAATATCAATTATTTTCCATTTTACTCGATCTCCTAAACGGTTAAAGATAAGACATCGCGGTTTTCACCAGTGGATTCAGCACCTCATTTTAAATAAAACAAGTCCTATAAGTCTACTCTAAAGAGTTGATAGAGGCTCAAACGAATAAAATGTTTATATATCACATTTTCAAATTTCTATTATTCTCCATTTTACTCCATCTCCTAAACGGTTAAATATAAGACATCGCGGTTTTCACCAGTGGATTCAGCACCTCATTTTACATAAAACAAGTCCTATAAGTCGACTCTCAAAAGTTGATAAAGGTACGAACGAATAAAATATTTATATATCACATTTTCAAATATCTTTTATTCTCCATTTTACTTGATCTCCCAAACGGTTAAAGATAGGACATCGCGGTTTTCACCAGTGGATTCAACACCTCTTTTTACATTAAATAAGTCCTATAAGTCTACTCTCAAGAGTTGATAAAAGTACAAACAAATAAAATGTTTATATATCACATTTTCAAATATCTATTATTCTGCATTTTACTCGATCTCCTAGACGGTTAAATATAAGACACCGCGGTTTTAACCAGTGGATTCAGCACATCATTTTACATAAAATAAGTCCTATAAGTCTACTCTCAAGAGTTGATAAAGGTACAAACGAATAAAATGTATATATATCACATTTTCAAATATCAATTATTCTCCATTTTACTCGATCTCCTAAACGGTTAAAGATAGGACATTGCGGTTTTCACCAGTGGATTCAGCACCTTATTTTACATAAAATAATTCCTATAAGTCAACTCTAAAGAGTTGATAAAGGTACAAACGAATAAAATGTTTATGTATGACATTTTTAAATATCTATTACTCTCTATTTTACTCGATCTCCTAAACGCTTAAAGATAAGACATTGCGGTTTTCACCAGTGGATTTAGCACCTCATTTTACATAAAATAAGTCCTATAAGTCTACTCTCAAGAGTTGATAAAGGTACTAACGAATAAAATGTTTATATATGACATTTTTAAATATCTATTACTTTCCATTTTACTCGATCTCCTAAACGGTTAAAGATAAGACTTTGCGGTTTTCACCAGTGGATTCAACACCTCTTTTTACATTAAATAAGTCCTATAAGTCTACTCTCAAGAGTTGATATAAGTACAAACAAATAAAATGTTTATATATCACATTTTCAAATATCTATTAATCTCCATTTTACAAGATCTCCTAAACGGTTAAAGATAGGACATCGTGGTTTTCACCAGTTAATTCTGCACCTCATTTTACATAAAATATGTCCTATAAGTCTACTCTCAAGAGTTGATAAAGGTACAAACGAATAAAATGTTTATATATCACATTCTTAAATATCTATTAATCTCCATTTTACTCGATCTCCTAAACAGTTAAAGATAGGACATTGCGGTTTTCACCAGTGGATTCAGCACCTCATTTTACATAAAATAAGTCCGATAAGTCTACTCTCAAGAGTTGATAATGGTACAAACGGATAAAATGTTTATATATCACATTTTCAAATATCTATTATTTTCCATTTTACTCGATCACCTGAACGGTTGAAGATAGGACATCGCGGTTTCCACCAGTGGATTCAGCACCTCATTTTACATAAAATAAGTCTTATAGGTCTACTCTCAAGAGTTGATAAAGGTACAAACGAATAAAATGTTTATATATCACATTTTCAAATATCTATTATTCTCCATTTTACTAGATCTCCTAAACGTTTAAAGATAGGACATCGTGGTTTTCACCAGTTAATTCTGCACCTCATTTTATATAAAATAAGACCTATAAGTCTACTCTCACGAGTTGATAAAGGTACAAACGAATAAAATGTTTATATATCACATTTTCAAATATCTATTATTCAAAATTTTACTCGATCTCCTAAACGGTTAAAGATAGGACATCGCGGTATTAACCAGTTGATTCAGCACCTCATTTTACATAAAATAAGTCCTATAAGTCTACTCTCAAGAGTTGATAAAAGTACAAACGATTAAAATGTTTATATATCACATTTTCAAATATCTATAATTCTCCATTTTACTCGATATCCTAAACGGTTAAAGATAGGACATCGCGATTTTCACCAGTGGATTCAGCACCGCATTTTACATAAAATAAGTCCTATAAGTCTACTCTCATGAGTTGATAAAAATACAAACGAGTAAAATGTATATATATCACATTTTCAAATATCTATTATTCTCCATTTTACTTGATCTCCTAAACGGTTAAAGATAGGACATCCCGGTTTTCTCCAGTAAATTCAGCACCTCATTTTACATAAAATTAGTCCTATAAGTCTACTCTCTATAGTTGATAAAGGTACAAACGAATAAAATGTTTATATATCACATTTTGAAATATCTATTATTTTCCATATTACTTGATATCCTAAACGGTTAAAGATAGGACATCGCGGATTTCACCAGTGGATTCAGCACATCATTTTACATAAAATAAGTCCTATAAGTCTACTTTCAAGAGTTGATAAAGGGACAAACGAATAAAATGTTTATATATCCCATTTTCAAATATCTATTATTCTCCATTTTACTCGATCTCCTAAACGGTTAAAGATAGGACATCGCGGTTTTCACTAGTGGATTCAGCACATCATTTTACATAAAATAAGTCCTATAAGTCTACTTTCAAGAGTTGATAAAGGTTCAAACGATTAAAATGTTTGTATATCACATTTTCAAATATCAATTATTTTCCATTTTACTCGATCTCCTAAACGGTTAAAGATAAGACATCGCGGTTTTCACCAGTGGATTGAGCACCTCATTTTAAATAAAACAAGTCCTATAAGTCTACTCTAAAGAGTTGATAGAGGCTCAAACGAATAAAATGTTTATATATCACATTTTCAAATTTCTATTATTCTCCATTTTACTCCATCTCCTAAACGGTTAAATATAAGACATCGCGGTTTTCACCAGTGGATTCAGCACCTCATTTTACATAAAACAAGTCCTATAAGTCGACTCTCAAAAGTTGATAAAGGTACGAACGAATAAAATATTTATATATCACATTTTCAAATATCTTTTATTCTCCATTTTACTTGATCTCCCAAACGGTTAAAGATAGGACATCGCGGTTTTCACCAGTGGATTCAACACCTCTTTTTACATTAAATAAGTCCTATAAGTCTACTCTCAAGAGTTGATAAAAGTACAAACAAATAAAATGTTTATATATCACATTTTCAAATATCTATTATTCTGCATTTTACTCGATCTCCTAGACGGTTAAATATAAGACACCGCGGTTTTAACCAGTGGATTCAGCACATCATTTTACATAAAATAAGTCCTATAAGTCTACTCTCAAGAGTTGATAAAGGTACAAACGAATAAAATGTATATATATCACATTTTCAAATATCAATTATTCTCCATTTTACTCGATCTCCTAAACGGTTAAAGATAGGACATTGCGGTTTTCACCAGTGGATTCAGCACCTTATTTTACATAAAATAATTCCTATAAGTCAACTCTAAAGAGTTGATAAAGGTACAAACGAATAAAATGTTTATGTATGACATTTTTAAATATCTATTACTCTCTATTTTACTCGATCTCCTAAACGCTTAAAGATAAGACATTGCGGTTTTCACCAGTGGATTTAGCACCTCATTTTACATAAAATAAGTCCTATAAGTCTACTCTCAAGAGTTGATAAAGGTACTAACGAATAAAATGTTTATATATGACATTTTTAAATATCTATTACTTTCCATTTTACTCGATCTCCTAAACGGTTAAAGATAAGACTTTGCGGTTTTCACCAGTGGATTCAACACCTCTTTTTACATTAAATAAGTCCTATAAGTCTACTCTCAAGAGTTGATATAAGTACAAACAAATAAAATGTTTATATATCACATTTTCAAATATCTATTAATCTCCATTTTACAAGATCTCCTAAACGGTTAAAGATAGGACATCGTGGTTTTCACCAGTTAATTCTGCACCTCATTTTACATAAAATATGTCCTATAAGTCTACTCTCAAGAGTTGATAAAGGTACAAACGAATAAAATGTTTATATATCACATTCTTAAATATCTATTAATCTCCATTTTACTCGATCTCCTAAACAGTTAAAGATAGGACATTGCGGTTTTCACCAGTGGATTCAGCACCTCATTTTACATAAATTTAGTCCTATAAGTCTACTCTAAAGAGTTGATAAAGGTACAAACGAATAAAATGGTTGTATATCACATATTTAAATACCTATTATTCTCCATTTTACTTGATCACCTAAACGGTCAAAGATAGGACATTGCGGTTTTCACCGGTGGATTCAGCACCTTATTTTACATAAAATAAGTCTTATAAGTCTACTCTAAAGAGTTGATAAAGGTTCAAACGAATAAAATGTTTATATATCACATTCTTAAATATCTATTATTCTCCATTTTACTCCATCTCCTAAACAGTTAAAGAGAGGACATTGCGGTTTTCACCAGTAGATTCAGCACCTCATTTTACATAAATTTAGTCCTATAAGTCTACTCTAAAGAGTTGATAAAGGTACAAACGTATAAAATGGTTATATATCACATTTTTAAATACCTATTATTCTCCATTTTACTCGATCACCTAATCGGTCAAAGATAGGACATTGCGGTTTTCACCACTGGATTCAGCAGCTCATTTTACATTAAATATGTACTATAAGTCTACTCTCAAAAGTTGATAAAGGTACAAACGAAAAAAATGTTTATATATCACATTTTGAAATATCTATTATTTTCCAATTTACTCGATCTCCTAAACGGTTAAAGATAGGACATCGCGGTTTTCACCAGTAGATTCAACACCTCTTTTTACATTAACTAAGTCCTATAAGTCTACTCTCAAGAGTTGATAAAAGTACAAACAAATAAAATGTTTATATATCACATTTTCAAATATCTATTATTCTGCATTTTACTCGATCTCCTAAACGGTTAAATATAAGACATCGCGGTTTTCACCAGTGGATTCAGCACCTTATTTTACATAAAACAAGTCCTATAAGTCAACTCTCAAAAGTTGATAAAGGTACGAACGAATAAAATATTTATATATCACATTTTCAAATATCTTTTATTCTCCATTTTACTTGATCTCCTAAACGGTTAAAGATAGGACATTGCGGTTTTCACCAGTGGATTCAGCACATCATTTTACTTAAAATAAGTTATATAGGACTACTCTTAAGAGTTGATAAAGGTACAAACGAATAAAATGTTTATATATCACATTTTCAAATATCCATTATAATCCATTTTACTCGATCTCCTAAACGGTTAAAGATGGACATTGCGGTTTTCACCAGTGGATTCAACACCTCTTTTTACATTAAATAAGTCCTATAAGTCTACTCTCAAGAGTTGATAAAAGTACAAACAAATTAAATATTTATATATCACATTTTCAAATATCTATTATTCTGCATTTTACTCAATCTCCTAAACGGTTAAATATAAGACATCGCGGTTTTCACCAGTGGATTCAGCACCTCATTTTACATAAAACAAGTCCTATAAGTCGACTCTCAAAAGTTGATAAAGATACGAACGAATAAAATTTTATATATCACAATTTCAAATACCTATTATTCTCCATTTTACTCGATCTTCTAAACGGTTAAAGATAAGACATCGCAGTTTTAACCAGTGGATTCAGCACTTCATTTTACATAAAATAAGTCATATAAGTCGACTCTCAAGAGTTGATAAAGGTACAAACGAATAAAATGTATATATATTACATCTCAAATATCTATTATTCTCCATTTTACTCGATCTTCTAAACGGTTAAAGATATGACATCGCGGTTTTAACCAGTGGATTCAGCACATCATTTTACATAAAACAAGTCCTATAAGTCGACTCTCAAAAGTTGATAAAGGTACGAACGAATAAAATATTTATATATCACATTTTCAAATATCTTTTATTCTCCATTTTACTTGAGCTCCTAAAAGGTTAAAGATAGGACATCGCGGTTTTCACCAGTGGATTCAGCACATCATTTTACATAAAATAAGTCCTATAAGTCTACTCTCAAGAGTTGATAAAGGTTCAAACGATTAAAATGTTTGTATATCATATTTTCAAATATCAATTATTTTCCATTTTACTCGATCTCCTAAACGGTTAAAGATAAGACATCGCGGTTTTCACCAGTGGATTCAGCACCTCATTTTAAATAAAATAAGTCCTATAAGTCTACTCTAAAGAGTTGATAGAGGCTCAAACGAATAAAATGTTTATATATCACATTTTCAAATTTCTAATATTCTCCATTTTACTCCATCTCCTAAACGGTTAAAGATAGGACATCGCGGTTTTCACTAGTTTATTCAGCACCTTATTTTATATAAAATAAGACTTATAAGTCTACTCTCAAGAGTTGATAAAGGTACAAACGAATAAAATGTTTATATTTCACATTTTCAAATATCCATAATTCTCCATTTTACTCGATCTCCTAAACGGTTAAAGATAGGACATCGCGGTATTAACCAGTGGATTCAGCACCTCATTTTACATTAAATAAGTCCTATAAGTCAACTCTCAAGAGTTGATAAAGGTACAAACGTATAAAATGGTTATATATGACATTTTTAAATACCTATTATTCTCCATTTTACTCGATCACCTAATCGGTCAAAGATAGGACATTGCGGTTTTCACCAGTGGATTCAGCACATCATTTTACTTAAAATAAGTTATATAAGACTACTCTTAAGAGTTGATAAAGGTACAAACGAATAAAATGTTTATATATCACATTTTCAAATATCTATTATTCTGCATTTTACTCGATCTCCTAGACGGTTAAATATAAGACATCGCGGTTTTAACCAGTGGATTCAGCACATCATTTTACATAAAATAAGTCCTATAAGTCTACTCTCAAGAGTTGATAAAGGTACAAACGAATAAAATGTATATAAATCACATTTTCAAATATCAATTATTCTCCAGTTTACTCGATCTCCTAAACGGTTAAAGATAGGCCATTGCGGTTTTCACCAGTGGATTCAGCACCTTATTTTACATAAAATAATTCCTATAAGTCAACTCTAAAGAGTTGATAAAGGTACAAACGAATAAAATGTTTATGTATGACATTTTTAAATATCTATTACTCTCTATTTTACTCGATCTCCTAAACGCTTAAAGATAAGACATTGCGGTTTTCACCAGTGGATTCAGCACCTCATTTTACATAAAATAAGTCCTATAAGACTACTCTCAAGAGTTGATAAAGGTACTAACGATTAAAATGTTTATATATGACATTTTTAAATATCTATTACTTTCCATTTTACTCGATCTCCTAAACGGTTAAAGATAAGACTTTTCGGTTTTCACCAGTGGATTCAGCACCTCATTTTACATAAAATATGTCCTATAAGTCTACTCTCAAGAGTTCATAAAGGTACAAACGAATAAAATGTTTATATATCACATTTTTAAATATCTATTATTCTTTATTTCACTCGATCTCCTAAACGGTTAAAGATAGGACATTGCGGTTTTCACCGGTGGATTCAGCACCTCATTTTACATAAAATAAGTTCTATAAGTCTACTCTAAAGAGTTGATAATGGTACAAACGAATAAAATGTTTATATATCACTTTTTTAAATATCTATTATTCTCCATTTTACTCGATCACCAAAACGGTTAAAGATACGACATTGCGGTTTTCACCATTGGATTCAGCACCTCATTTTACATAAAGTAAGTCTTATAAGTCTACTCTAAAGAGTTGATAAGGGTTCAAACGAATAAAATGTTTATATATCACCTTTTTAAATATCTATTATTCTCCATTTTACTCGATCTCCTAAACAGTTAAAGATAGGACATTGCGGTTTTCACCAGTGGATTCAGCACATCATTTTACTTAAAATAAGTTATATAAGACTACTCTTAAGAGTTGATAAAGGAAAAAACGAATAAAATGTTTATATATCACATTTTCAAATATCCATTATAATCCATACAAACGAACAAAATTTTATATATCACAATTTCAAATACCTATTATTCTCCATTTTACTTGATCTTCTAAACGGTTAAAGATAAGACATCGCGGCTTTAACCAGTGGATTCAGCACTTCATTTTACATAAAATAAGTCATATAAATCGACTCTCAAGAGTTGATAAAGGTACAAACGAATAAAATGTTTATATATCACATTTTTAAATATCCATTATAATCCATTTTACTCGATCTCCTAAACGGTTAAAGATAGGACATCCCGGTTTTCTCCAGTAAATTCAGCACCTCATTTTACATAAAATAAGTCCGATAAGTCTACTCTCAAGAGTTGATAATGGTACAAACGGATAAAATGTTTATATATCACATTTTCAAATATCTATTATTTTCCATTTTACTCGATCACCTGAACGGTTGAAGATAGGACATCGCGGTTTCCACCAGTGGATTCAGCACCTCAATTTACATAAAATAAGTCTTATAGGTCTACTCTCAAGAGTTGATAAAGGTACAAACGAATAAAATGTTTATATATCACATTTTCAAATATCTATTATTCTCCATTTTACTAGATCTCCTAAACGTTTAAAGATAGGACATCGTGGTTTTCACCAGTTAATTCTGCACCTCATTTTATATAAAATAAGACCTATAAGTCTACTCTCACGAGTTGATAAAGGTACAAACGAATAAAATGTTTATATATCACATTTTTAAATATCTATTATTAACCATTTTACTCGATCTCCTAATCGGTCAAAGATAGGACATTGCGGTTTTCACCACTGGATTCAGCAGCTCATTTTACATTAAATAAGTCCTATAAGTCAACTCTCAAGAGTTGATAAAGGTACAAACGTATAAAATGGTTATATATGACATTTTTAAATACCTATTATTCTCCATTTTACTCGATCACCTAATCGGTCAAAGATAGGACATTGCGGTTTTCACCACTGGATTCAGCAGCTCATTTTACATTAAATAAGTCTTATAAGTCTACTCTCAAAAGTTGATAAAGGTACAAACGAAAAAAATGTTTATATATCACATTTTTAAATATCTATTATTCTCCGTTTCACTCGATCTCCTAAACGGTTGAAGATAGGACATTGCGGTTTTCACCAGTGAATTCAGCACCTCATTTTACATAAAATAATTTCTATAAGTCAACTCTCAAGAGTTGATAAAGGTACAAACGAATAAAATGTTTATATATCACATTCTTAAATATCTATCATTTTCCATTTTACTCGATCTCCTAAACAGTTAAAGATAGAACATTGCGGTTTTCACCAGTGAATTCAGCACCTCATTTTACATAAAATTAGTTCTATAAGACTACTCTAAAGAGTTGATAAAGGTACAAACGAATAAAATGTTTAAATATCACATTTTCAAATATCTATTATTCTGAATTTTACTCGATCTCCTAAACCGTTAAAGATAGGATATTGCGGATTTCATCAGTGGATTCAGCACCTCATTTTACATTAAATAAGTCCAATAAGTCTATTCTCAAGTGTTGATAAAGGTACAAACGAATAAAATGTTTATATAACACATTTTTAAATATCTATTATTCTCAATTTTACTCGATTTCCTAATCGGTTTAAGATAGGACATTGCGGTTTTTATCAGTGGATTCAGCACCTCATTTTACGTAATATAAGTCCCATAAGTCTACTCTCAAAAGTTGATAAACGTACAAACGAATAAAATGCTTATATATCACATTTTTAAATATCAATTATTCTCCATTTTACTCGATCTCCTAAACGGTTAGAGATAGGACATTGCGGTTTTCACCTGTGAATTCAGCACCTCATTTAACATTAAATAAATCTTCTAAGTTAACTCTCAAGAGTTGATAAAGGTACAAACGAATAAAATGTTTATATATCACATTTTTAAATATCTATTATTTTCCATTTTACTCGATCTCCTAAACGGTTAAAGGTAGGACATTGCGGTTTTCACCAGTGGATTCAGCACCTTATTTTACATAAAATAATTCCTATAAGTCTACTCTAAAGAGTTAATAAAGGTACAAACGAATAAAATGTTTATATGTGACATTTTTAAATATCTTTACTCTCAATTTTACTCGATCTCCTAAACGGTTAAAGATATGACATCGCGGTTTTAACCAGTGGATTCAGCACATCATTTTACATAATATAAGTCCAATAAGTCTACTCTCAAGAGTTGATAAAGGTACAAACGAATAAAATGTATATATATCACATTTTCAAATATCTATTATTCCCAATTTTACTCGATTTCCTAATCGGTTTAAGATAGGACATTGCGGTTTTCATCAGTGGATTCAGCACCTCATTTCACATAAAATAAGTCCAATAAGTCTATTCTCAAGTGTTGATAAACGTACAAACGAATAAAATGCTTATATATCACATTTTTAAATATCCATTATTCTCCATTTTACTCGATCTCCTAAACGGTTAGAGATAGGACAATGCGGTTTTAACCAGTGGATTCAGCACCTCATTTTACATAAAACAAGTCCTATAAGTCAACTCTCAAAAGTTGATAAAGGTACGAACGAATAAAATATTTATATATCACATTTTCAAATATCTTTTATTCTCCATTTTACTTGATCTCCTAAACGGTTAAAGATAGGACATTGCGGTTTTCACCAGTGGATTCAGCACATCATTTTACTTAAAATAAGTTATATAAGACTACTCTTAAGAGTTGATAAAGGTACAAACGAATAAAATGTTTATATATCACATTTTCAAATATCCATTATAATCCATTTTACTCGATCTCCTAAACGGTTAAAGATGGACATTGCGGTTTTCACCAGTGGATTCAACACCTCTTTTTACATTAAATAAGTCCTATAAGTCTACTCTAAAGAGTTGATAGAGGCTCAAACGAATAAAATGTTTATATATCACATTTTCAAATTTCTATTATTCTCCATTTTACTCCATCTCCTAATCGGTTAAAGATAGGACATCGCGGTTTTCACTAGTTTATTCAGCACCTCATTTTACATAAAACAAGTCCTATAAGTCGACTCTCAAAAGTTGATAAAGGTACGAACGAATAAAATATTTATATATCACATTTTCAAATATCTTTTATTCTCCATTTTACTTGATCTCCCAAACGGTTAAAGATAGGACATCGCGGTTTTCACCAGTGGATTCAACACCTCTTTTTACATTAAATAAGTCCTATAAGTCTACTCTCAAGAGTTGATAAAAGTACAAACAAATAAAATGTTTATATATCACATTTTCAAATATCTATTATTCTGCATTTTACTCGATCTCCTAGACGGTTAAATATAAGACATCGCGGTTTTAACCAGTGGATTCAGCACATAATTTTACATAAAATAAGTCCTATAAGTCTACTCTCAAGAGTTGATAAAGGTACAAACGAATAAAATGTATATAAATCACATTTTCAAATATCAATTATTCTCCATTTTACTCGATCTCCTAAACGGTTAAAGATAGGCCATTGCGGTTTTCACCGGTGTATTCAGCACCTTATTTTACATAAAATAATTCCTATAAGTCAACTCTAAAGAGTTGATAAAGGTACAAACGAATAAAATGTTTATGTATGACATTTTTAAATATCTATTACTCTCTATTTTACTCGATCTCCTAAACGCTTAAAGATAAGACATTGCGGTTTTCACCAGTGGATTCAGCACCTCATTTTACATAAAATAAGTCCTATAAGACTACTCTCAAGAGTTGATAAAGGTACTAACGATTAAAATGTTTATATATGACATTTTTAAATATCTATTACTTTCCATTTTACTCGATCTCCTAAACGGTTAAAGATAAGACTTTTCGGTTTTCACCAGTGGATTCAGCACCTCATTTTACATAAAATATGTCCTATAAGTCTACTCTCAAGAGTTCATAAAGGTACAAACGAATAAAATGTTTATATATCACATTTTTAAATATCTATTATTCTTTATTTCACTCGATCTCCTAAACGGTTAAAGATAGGACATTGCGGTTTTCACCGGTGGATTCAGCACCTCATTTTACATAAAATAAGTTCTATAAGTCTACTCTAAAGAGTTGATAATGGTACAAACGAATAAAATGTTTATATATCACTTTTTTAAATATCTATTATTCTCCATTTTACTCGATCACCAAAACGGTTAAAGATACGACATTGCGGTTTTCACCATTGGATTCAGCACCTCATTTTACATAAAATAAGTCTTATAAGTCTACTCTAAAGAGTTGATAAGGGTTCAAACGAATAAAATGTTTATATATCACCTTTTTAAATATCTATTATTCTCCATTTTACTCGATCTCCTAAACAGTTAAAGATAGGACATTGCGGTTTTCACCAGTGGATTCAGCACATCATTTTACTTAAAATAAGTTATATAAGACTACTCTTAAGAGTTGATAAAGGAAAAAACGAATAAAATGTTTATATATCACATTTTCAAATATCCATTATAATCCATACAAACGAACAAAATTTTATATATCACAATTTCAAATACCTATTATTCTCCATTTTACTCGATCTTCTAAACGGTTAAAGATAAGACATCGCGGCTTTAACCAGTGGATTCAGCACTTCATTTTACATAAAATAAGTCATATAAATCGACTCTCAAGAGTTGATAAAGGTACAAACGAATAAAATGTTTATATATCACATTTTTAAATATCCATTATAATCCATTTTACTCGATCTCCTAAACGGTTAAAGATAGGACATCCCGGTTTTCTCCAGTAAATTCAGCACCTCATTTTACATAAAATAAGTCCGATAAGTCTACTCTCAAGAGTTGATAATGGTACAAACGGATAAAATGTTTATATATCACATTTTCAAATATCTATTATTTTCCATTTTACTCGATCACCTGAACGGTTGAAGATAGGACATCGCGGTTTCCACCAGTGGATTCAGCACCTCAATTTACATAAAATAAGTCTTATAGGTCTACTCTCAAGAGTTGATAAAGGTACAAACGAATAAAATGTTTATATATCACATTTTCAAATATCTATTATTCTCCATTTTACTAGATCTCCTAAACGTTTAAAGATAGGACATCGTGGTTTTCACCAGTTAATTCTGCACCTCATTTTATATAAAATAAGACCTATAAGTCTACTCTCACGAGTTGATAAAGGTACAAACGAATAAAATGTTTATATATCACATTTTTAAATATCTATTATTAACCATTTTACTCGATCTCCTAATCGGTCAAAGATAGGACATTGCGGTTTTCACCACTGGATTCAGCAGCTCATTTTACATTAAATAAGTCCTATAAGTCAACTCTCAAGAGTAGATAAAGGTACAAACGTATAAAATGGTTATATATGACATTTTTAAATACCTATTATTCTCCATTTTACTCGATCACCTAATCGGTCAAAGATAGGACATTGCGGTTTTCACCACTGGATTCAGCAGCTCATTTTACATTAAATAAGTCTTATAAGTCTACTCTCAAAAGTTGATAAAGGTACAAACGAAAAAAATGTTTATATATCACATTTTTAAATATCTATTATTCTCCGTTTCACTCGATCTCCTAAACGGTTGAAGATAGGACATTGCGGTTTTCACCAGTGAATTCAGCACCTCATTTTACATAAAATAATTTCTATAAGTCAACTCTCAAGAGTTGATAAAGGTACAAACGAATAAAATGTTTATATATCACATTCTTAAATATCTATCATTTTCCATTTTACTCGATCTCCTAAACAGTTAAAGATAGAACATTGCGGTTTTCACCAGTGAATTCAGCACCTCATTTTACATAAAATTAGTTCTATAAGACTACTCTAAAGAGTTGATAAAGGTACAAACGAATAAAATGTTTAAATATCACATTTTCAAATATCTATTATTCTGAATTTTACTCGATCTCCTAAACCGTTAAAGATAGGATATTGCGGATTTCATCAGTGGATTCAGCACCTCATTTTACATTAAATAAGTCCAATAAGTCTATTCTCAAGTGTTGATAAAGGTACAAACGAATAAAATGTTTATATAACACATTTTTAAATATCTATTATTCTCAATTTTACTCGATTTCCTAATCGGTTTAAGATAGGACATTGCGGTTTTCATCAGTGGATTCAGCACCACATTTTACGTAATATAAGTCCCATAAGTCTACTCTTAAAAGTTGATAAACGTACAAACGAATAAAATGCTTATATATCACATTTTTAAATATCAATTATTCTCCATTTTACTCGATCTCCTAAACGGTTAGAGATAGGACATTGCGGTTTTCACCTGTGGATTCAGCACCTCATTTAACATTAAATAAATCTTCTAAGTTAACTCTCAAGAGTTGATAAAGGTACAAACGAATAAAATGTTTATATATCACATTTTTAAATATCTATTATTTTCCATTTTACTCGATCTCCTAAACGGTTAAAGGTAGGACATTGCGGTTTTCACCAGTGGATTCAGCACCTTATTTTACATAAAATAATTCCTATAAGTCTACTCTAAAGAGTTAATAAAGGTACAAACGAATAAAATGTTTATATGTGACATTTTTAAATATCTTTTACTCTCAATTTTACTCGATCTCCTAAACGGTTAAAGATATGACATCGCGGTTTTAACCAGTGGATTCAACACATCATTTTACATAAAATAAGTCCAATAAGTCTACTCTCAAGAGTTGATAAAGGTACAAACGAATAAAATGTATATATATCACATTTTCAAATATCTATTATTCCCAATTTTACTCGATTTCCTAATCGGTTTAAGATAGGACATTGCGGTTTTCATCAGTGGATTCAGCACCTCATTTCACATAAAATAAGTCCAATAAGTCTATTCTCAAGTGTTGATAAACGTACAAACGAATAAAATGCTTATATATCACATTTTTAAATATCCATTATTCTCCATTTTACTCGATCTCCTAAACGGTTAGAGATAGGACATTGCGGTTTTCACCTGTGGATTCAGCACCTCATTTAACATTAAATAAATCTTCTAAGTTAACTCTCAAGAGTTGATAAAGGTACAAACGAATAAAATGTTTATATATCACATTTTTAAATATCTATTATTTTCCATTTTACTCGATCTCCTAAACGGTTAAAGGTAGGACATTGTGGTTTTCACCAGTGGATTCAGCACCATATTTTACATAAAATAATTCCTATAAGTCTACTCTAAAGAGTTAATAAAGGTACAAACGAATAAAATGTTTATATGTGACATTTTTAAATATCTATTACTCTCCATTTTACTCGATCTCCTAAACGGTTAAAGATAGTACATTGCGGTTTTCACCAGTGGATTCAGCACCTCATTTCACATAAAATAAGTCCTATAAGTCTACTCTCAAGAGTTCATAAAGGTACAAACGAATAAATTGTTTATATATCACATTTTAAATATCAATTATTCTCCATTTTACTCGATCTCCTAAACGGTTAAATATAAGACATCGCGGTTTTCACCAGTGGATTCAGCACCTCATTTTACATAAAACAAGTCCTATAAGTCAACTCTCAAAAGTTGATAAAGGTACGAACGAATAAAATATTTATATATCACATTTTCAAATATCTTTTATTCTCCATTTTACTTGATCTCCTAAACGGTTAAAGATAGGACATTGCGGTTTTCACCAGTGGATTCAGCACATCATTTTACTTAAAATAAGTTATATAAGACTACTCTTAAGAGTTGATAAAGGTACAAACGAATAAAATGTTTATATATCACATTTTCAAATATCCATTATAATCCATTTTACTCGATCTCCTAAACGGTTAAAGATGGACATTGCGGTTTTCACCAGTGGATTCAACACCTCTTTTTACATTAAATAAGTCCTATAAGTCTACTCTCAAGAGTTGATAAAAGTACAAACAAATAAAATATTTATATATCACATTTTCAAATATCTATTATTCTGCATTTTACTCGATCTCCTAAACGGTTAAATATAAGACATCGCGGTTTTCACCAGTGGATTCAGCACCTCATTTTACATAAAACAAGTCCTATAAGTCGACTCTCAAAAGTTGATAAAGATACGAACGAATAAAATTTTATATATCACAATTTCAAATACCTATTATTCTCCATTTTACTCGATCTCCTAAACGGTTAAAGATAGGACATCGCGGTTTTCACCAGTGGATTCAGCACCTCATTTTAAATAAAATAAGTCCTATAAGTCTACTCTAAAGAGTTGATAGAGGCTCAAACGAATAAAATGTTTATATATCACATTTTCAAATTTCTATTATTCTCCATTTTACTCCATCTCCTAATCGGTTAAAGATAGGACATCGCGGTTTTCACTAGTTTATTCAGCACCTCATTTTACATAAAACAAGTCCTATAAGTCGACTCTCAAAAAATGATAAAGGTACGAACGAATAAAATATTTATATATCACATTTTCAAATATCTTTTATTCTCCATTTTACTTGATCTCCCAAACGGTTAAAGATAGGACATCGCGGTTTTCACCAGTGGATTCAACACCTCTTTTTACATTAAATAAGTCCTATAAGTCTACTCTCAAGAGTTGATAAAAGTACAAACAAATAAAATGTTTATATATCACATTTTCAAATATCTATTATTCTGCATTTTACTCGATCTCCTAGACGGTTAAATATAAGACATCGCGGTTTTAACCAGTGGATTCAGCACATCATTTTACATAAAATAAGTCCTATAAGTCTACTCTCAAGAGTTGATAAAGGTACAAACGAATAAAATGTTTATGTATGACATTTTTAAATATCTATTACTCTCTATTTTACTCGATCTCCTAAACGCTTAAAGATAAGACATTGCGGTTTTCACAAGTGGATTCAGCACCTCATTTTACATAAAATAAGTCCTATAAGACTACTCTCAAGAGTTGATAAAGGTACTAACGATTAAAATGTTTATATATGACATTTTTAAATATCTATTACTTTCCATTTTACTCGATCTCCTAAACGGTTAAAGATAAGACTTTGCGGTTTTCACCAGTGGATTCAGCACCTCATTTTACATAAAATATGTCCTATAAGTCTACTCTCAAGAGTTCATAAAGGTACAAACGAATAAAATGTTTATATATCACATTTTTAAATATCTATTATTCTTTATTTCACTCGATCTCCTAAACGGTTAAAGATAGGACATTGCGGTTTTCACCGGTGGATTCAGCACCTCATTTTATATAAAATAAGTTCTATAAGTCTACTCTAAAGAGTTGATAAAGGTACAAACGAATAAAATGTTTATATATCACATTTTTAAATATCTATTATTCTTTATTTCACTCGATCTCCTAAACGGTTAAAGATAGGACATCGTGGTTTTTACCAGTTAATTCTGCACCTCATTTTATATAAAATAAGACCTATAAGTCTACTCTCACGAGTTGATAAAGGTACAAACGAATAAAATGTTTATATATCACATTTTCAAATATCTATTATTCTCCATTTAACTCGATCTCCTAAACGGTTAAAGATAGGACATCGCGGTATTAACCAGTTGATTCAGCACCTCATTTTACATAAAATAAGTCCTATAAGTCTACTCTCAAGAGTTGATAAAAGTACAAACGATTAAAATGTTTATATATCACATTTTCAAATATCTATAATTCTCCATTTTACTCGATATCCTAAACGGTTAAAGATAGGACATCGCGATTTTCACCAGTGGATTCAGCACCGCATTTTACATAAAATAAGTCCTATAAGTCTACTCTCATGAGTTGATAAAAATACAAACGAATAAAATGTATATATATCACATTTTCAAATATCTATTATTCTCCATTTTACTTGATCTCCTAAACGGTTAAAGATAGGACATCCCGGTTTTCTCCAGTAAATTCAGCACCTCATTTTACATAAAATTAGTCCTATAAGTCTACTCTCTATAGTTGATAAAGGTACAAACGAATAAAATGTTTATATATCACATTTTGAAATATCTATTATTTTCCATATTACTTGATATCCTAAACGGTTAAAGATAGGACATCGCGGATTTCACCAGTGGATTCAGCACATCATTTTACATAAAATAAGTCCTATAAGTCTACTTTCAAGGGTTGATAAAGGGACAAACGAATAAAATGTTTATACATCCCATTTTCAAATATCTATTATTCCCCATTTTACTCGATCTCCTAAACAGTTAAAGATAGGACATCGCGGTTTTCACCAGTGGATTCAGCACCTCATTTTACATAAAATAAGTCCTATAAGTCTACTCTCAAGAGTTGATAAAGGTACAAACGAATAAAATGTTTATATATCACATTTTCAAATATCTATTATTCTCCATTTTACTAGATCTCCTAACGGTTAAAGATAGGACATCGTGGTTTTCACCAGTTAATTCTGCACCTCATTTTATATAAAATAAGACCTATAAGTCTACTCTCACGAGTTGATAAAGGTACAAACGAATAAAATGTTTATATATCATATTTTCAAATATCTATTATTCTCCATTTTACTCGATCTCCTAAACGGTTAAAGATAGGACATCGCGGTATTAACCAGTTGATACAGCACCTCATTTTACATAAAATAAGTCCTATAAATCTACTCTCAAGAGTTGATAAAGGTACAAACGATTAAAATGTTTATATATCACATTTTCAAATATCTATAATTCTCCATTTTACTCGATATCCTAAACGGTTAAAGATAGGACATCGCGATTTTCAGCAGTGGATTCAGCACCGCATTTTACATAAAATAAGTCCTATAAGTCTACTCTCATGAGTTGATAAAAATACAAACGAATAAAATGTATATATATCACATTTTCAAATATCTATTATTCTCAATTTTACTTGATCTCCTAAACGGTTAAAGATAGGACATCCCGGTTTTCTCCAGTAAATTCAGCACCTCATTTTACATAAAATTAGTCCTATAAGTGTACTCTCTATAGTTGATAAAGGTACAAACGAATAAAATGTTTATATATCACATTTTGAAATATCTATTATTTTCCATATTACTTGATCTCCTAAACGGTCAAAGATAGGACATCGCGGTTTTCACCAGTGGATTCAGCACATCATTTTACATAAAATAAGTCCTATAAGTCTACTTTCAAGAGTTGATAAAGGGACAAAAGAATAAAATGTTTATATATAACATTTTCAAATATCTATTATTCTCCATTTTACTCGATCTCCTAAACGATTAAAGATAGGACATCGCGGTTTTCACCAGTGGATTCAGCACATCATTTTACATAAAATAAGTCCCATAAGTCTACTTTCAAGAGTTGATAAAGGTTCAAACGATTAAAATGTTTGTATATCACATTTTCAAATATCAATTATTTTCCATTTTACTCGATCTCCTAAACGGTTAAAGATAAGACATCGCGGTTTTCACCAGTGGATTCAGCACCTCATTTTAAATAAAACAAGTCCTATAAGTCTACTCTAAAGAGTTGATAGAGGCTCAAACGAATAAAATGTTTATATATCACATTTTCAAATTTCTATTATTCTCCATTTTGCTCCATCTCCTAAACGGTTAAATATAAGACATCGCGGTTTTCACCAGTGGATTCAGCACCTCATTTTACATAAAACAAGTCCTATAAGTCGACTCTCAAAATTTGATAAAGGTACGAACGAATAAAATATTTATATATCACATTTTCAAATATCTTTTATTCTCCATTTTACTTGATCTCCCAAACGGTTAAAGATAGGACATCGCGGTTTTCACCAGTGGATTCAACACCTCTTTTTACATTAAATAAGTCCTATAAGTCTACTCTCAAGAGTTGATAAAAGTACAAACAAATAAAATGTTTATATATCACATTTTCAAATATCTATTATTCTGCATTTTACTCGATCTCCTAGACGGTTAAATATAAGACACCGCGGTTTTAACCAGTGGATTCAGCACATCATTTTACAAAAAATAAGTCCTATAAGTCTACTCTCAAGAGTTGATAAAGGTACAAACGAATAAAATGTATATATATCACATTTTCAAATATCAATTATTCTCCATTTTACTCGATCTCCTAAACGGTTAAAGATAGGACATTGCGGTTTTCACCAGTGGATTCAGCACCTTATTTTACATAAAATAATTCCTATAAGTCAACTCTAAAGAGTTGATAAAGGTACAAACGAATAAAATGTTTAGGTATGACATTTTTAAATATCTATTACTCTCTATTTTACTCGATCTCCTAAACGCTTAAAGATAAGACATTGCGGTTTTCACCAGTGGATTTAGCACCTCATTTTACATAAAATAAGTCCTATAAGTCTACTCTCAAGAGTTGATAAAGGTACTAACGAATAAAATGTTTATATATGACATTTTTAAATATCTATTACTTTCCATTTTACTCGATCTCCTAAACGGTTAAAGATAAGACTTTGCGGTTTTCACCAGTGGATTCAGCACCTCATTTTACATAAAATATGTCCTATAAGTCTACTCTCAAGAGTTGATAAAGGTACTAACGAATAAAATGTTTATATATGACATTTTTAAATATCTATTACTCTCTATTTTACTCGATCTCCCAAACGGTTAAAGATAGGACATCGCGGTTTTCACCAGTGGATTCAACACCTCTTTTTACATTAAATAAGTCCTATAAGTCTACTCTCAAGAGTTGATAAAAGTACAAACAAATAAAATATTTATATATCACATTTTCAAATATCTATTATTCTGCATTTTACTCGATCTCCTAAACGGTTAAATATAAGACATCGCGGTTTTCACCAGTGGATTCAGCACCTCATTTTACATAAAACAAGTCCTATAAGTCGACTCTCAAAAGTTGATAAAGATACGAACGAATAAAATTTTATATATCACAATTTCAAATACCTATTATTCTCCATTTTACTCGATCTCCTAAACGGTTAAAGATAGGACATCGCGGTTTTCACCAGTGGATTCAGCACCTCATTTTAAATAAAATAAGTCCTATAAGTCTACTCTAAAGAGTTGATAGAGGCTCAAACGAATAAAATGTTTATATATCACATTTTCAAATTTCTATTATTCTCCATTTTACTCCATCTCCTAATCGGTTAAAGATAGGACATCGCGGTTTTCACTAGTTTATTCAGCACCTCATTTTACATAAAACAAGTCCTATAAGTCGACTCTCAAAAGTTGATAAAGGTACGAACGAATAAAATATTTATATATCACATTTTCAAATATCTTTTATTCTCCATTTTACTTGATCTCCCAAACGGTTAAAGATAAGACATCGCGGTTTTCACCAGTGGATTCAACACCTCTTTTTACATTAAATAAGTCCTATAAGTCTACTCTCAAGAGTTGATAAAAGTACAAACAAATAAAATGTTTATATATCACATTTTCAAATATCTATTATTCTGCATTTTACTCGATCTCCTAGACGGTTAAATATAAGACATCGCGGTTTTAACCAGTGGATTCAGCACATCATTTTACATAAAATAAGTCCTATAAGTCTACTCTCAAGAGTTGATAAAGGTACAAACGAATAAAATGTTTATGTATGACATTTTTAAATATCTATTACTCTCTATTTTACTCGATCTCCTAAACGCTTAAAGATAAGACATTGCGGTTTTCACCAGTGGATTCAGCACCTCATTTTACATAAAATAAGTCCTATAAGACTACTCTCAAGAGTTGATAAAGGTACTAACGATTAATATGTTTATATATGACATTTTTAAATATCTAATACTTTCCATTTTACTCGATCTCCTAAACGGTTAAAGATAAGACTTTGCGGTTTTCACCAGTGGATTCAGCACCTCATTTTACATAAAATATGTCCTATAAGTCTACTCTCAAGAGTTCATAAAGGTACAAACGAATAAAATGTTTATATATCACATTTTTAAATATCTATTATTCTTTATTTCACTCGATCTCCTAAACGGTTAAAGATAGGACATTGCGGTTTTCACCGGTGGATTCAGCACCTCATTTTATATAAAATAAGTTCTATAAGTCTACTCTAAAGAGTTGATAAGGGTTCAAACGAATAAAATGTTTATATATCACCTTTTTAAATATCTATTATTCTCCATTTTACTCGATCTCCTAAACAGTTAAAGATAGGACATTGCGGTTTTCACCAGTGGATTCAGCACATCATTTTACTTAAAATAAGTTATATAAGACTACTCTTAAGAGTTGATAAAGGAAAAAACGAATAAAATGTTAATATATCACATTTTCAAATATCCATTATAATCCATACAAACGAATCCAAGTACAAACGAATAAAATTTTATATATCACAATTTCAAATACCTATTATTCTTTATTTTACTCGATCTTCTAAACGGTTAAAGATAAGACATCGCGGCTTTAACCAGTGGATTCAGCACTTCATTTTACATAAAATAAGTCATATAAATCGACTCTCAAGAGTTGATAAAGGTACAAACGAATAAAATGTTTATATATCACATTTTTAAATATCCATTATAATCCATTTTACTCGATCTCCTAAACGGTTAAAGATAGGACATCCCGGTTTTCTCCAGTAAATTCAGCACCTCATTTTACATAAAATAAGTCCGATAAGTCTACTCTCAAGAGTTGATAATGGTACAAACGGATAAAATGTTTATATATCACATTTTCAAATATCTATTATTTTCCATTTTACTCGATCACCTGAACGGTTGAAGATAGGACATCGCGGTTTCCACCAGTGGATTCAGCACCTCATTTTACATAAAATAAGTCTTATAGGTCTACTCTCAAGAGTTGATAAAGGTACAAACGAATAAAATGTTTATATATCACATTTTCAAATATCTATTATTCTCCATTTTACTAGATCTCCTAAACGTTTAAAGATAGGACATCGTGGTTTTCACCAGTTAATTCTGCACCTCATTTTATATAAAATAACACCTATAAGTCTACTCTCACGAGTTGATAAAGGTACAAACGAATAAAATGTTTATATATCACATTTTCAAATATCTATTATTCTCCATTTTACTCGATCTCCTAAACGGTTAAAGATAGGACATCGCGGTATTAACCAGTTGATTCAGCACCTCATTTTACATAAAATAAGTCCTATAAGTCTACTCTCAAGAGTTGATAAAAGTACAAACGATTAAAATGTTTATATATCACATTTTCAAATATCTATTATTCTCCATTTTACTCGATCTCCTAAACGGTTAAAGATAGGACATCGCGGTATTAACCAGTTGATTCAGCACCTCATTTTACATAAAATAAGTCCTATAAGTCTACTCTCATGAGTTGATAAAAATACAAACGAATAAAATGTATATATATCACATTTTCAAATATCTATTATTCTCCATTTTACTTGATCTCCTAAACGGTTAAAGATAGGACATCCCGGTTTTCTCCAGTAAATTCAGCACCTCATTTTACATAAAATTAGTCCTATAAGTGTACTCTCTATAGTTGATAAAGGTACAAACGAATAAAATGTTTATATATCACATTTTGAAATATCTATTATTTTCCATATTACTTGATCTCCTAAACGGTCAAAGATAGGACATCGCGGTTTTCACCAGTGGATTCAGCACATCATTTTACATAAAATAAGTCCTATAAGTCTACTTTCAAGAGTTGATAAAGGGACAAAAGAATAAAATGTTTATATATAACATTTTCAAATATCTATTATTCTCCATTTTACTCGATCTCCTAAACGATTAAAGATAGGACATCGCGGTTTTCACCAGTGGATTCAGCACATCATTTTACATAAAATAAGTCCCATAAGTCTACTTTCAAGAGTTGATAAAGGTTCAAACGATTAAAATGTTTGTATATCACATTTTCAAATATCAATTATTTTCCATTTTACTCGATCTCCTAAACGGTTAAAGATAAGACATCGCGGTTTTCACCAGTGGATTCAGCACCTCATTTTAAATAAAACAAGTCCTATAAGTCTACTCTAAAGAGTTGATAGAGGCTCAAACGAATAAAATGTTTATATATCACATTTTCAAATTTCTATTATTCTCCATTTTGCTCCATCTCCTAAACGGTTAAATATAAGACATCGCGGTTTTCACCAGTGGATTCAGCACCTCATTTTACATAAAACAAGTCCTATAAGTCGACTCTCAAAATTTGATAAAGGTACGAACGAATAAAATATTTATATATCACATTTTCAAATATCTTTTATTCTCCATTTTACTTGATCTCCCAAACGGTTAAAGATAGGACATCGCGGTTTTCACCAGTGGATTCAACACCTCTTTTTACATTAAATAAGTCCTATAAGTCTACTCTCAAGAGTTGATAAAAGTACAAACAAATAAAATGTTTATATATCACATTTTCAAATATCTATTATTCTGCATTTTACTCGATCTCCTAGACGGTTAAATATAAGACACCGCGGTTTTAACCAGTGGATTCAGCACATCATTTTACAAAAAATAAGTCCTATAAGTCTACTCTCAAGAGTTGATAAAGGTACAAACGAATAAAATGTATATATATCACATTTTCAAATATCAATTATTCTCCATTTTACTCGATCTCCTAAACGGTTAAAGATAGGACATTGCGGTTTTCACCAGTGGATTCAGCACCTTATTTTACATAAAATAATTCCTATAAGTCAACTCTAAAGAGTTGATAAAGGTACAAACGAATAAAATGTTTAGGTATGACATTTTTAAATATCTATTACTCTCTATTTTACTCGATCTCCTAAACGCTTAAAGATAAGACATTGCGGTTTTCACCAGTGGATTTAGCACCTCATTTTACATAAAATAAGTCCTATAAGTCTACTCTCAAGAGTTGATAAAGGTTCAAACGATTAAAATGTTTGTATATCACATTTTCAAATATCAATTATTTTCCATTTTACTCGATCTCCTAAACGGTTAAAGATAAGACATCGCGGTTTTCACCAGTGGATTCAGCACCTCATTTTAAATAAAACAAGTCCTATAAGTCTACTCTAAAGAGTTGATAGAGGCTCAAACGAATAAAATGTTTATATATCACATTTTCAAATTTCTATTATTCTCCATTTTGCTCCATCTCCTAAACGGTTAAATATAAGACATCGCGGTTTTCACCAGTGGATTCAGCACCTCATTTTACATAAAACAAGTCCTATAAGTCGACTCTCAAAATTTGATAAAGGTACGAACGAATAAAATATTTATATATCACATTTTCAAATATCTTTTATTCTCCATTTTACTTGATCTCCCAAACGGTTAAAGATAGGACATCGCGGTTTTCACCAGTGGATTCAACACCTCTTTTTACATTAAATAAGTCCTATAAGTCTACTCTCAAGAGTTGATAAAAGTACAAACAAATAAAATGTTTATATATCACATTTTCAAATATCTATTATTCTGCATTTTACTCGATCTCCTAGACGGTTAAATATAAGACACCGCGGTTTTAACCAGTGGATTCAGCACATCATTTTACAAAAAATAAGTCCTATAAGTCTACTCTCAAGAGTTGATAAAGGTACAAACGAATAAAATGTATATATATCACATTTTCAAATATCAATTATTCTCCATTTTACTCGATCTCCTAAACGGTTAAAGATAGGACATTGCGGTTTTCACCAGTGGATTCAGCACCTTATTTTACATAAAATAATTCCTATAAGTCAACTCTAAAGAGTTGATAAAGGTACAAACGAATAAAATGTTTAGGTATGACATTTTTAAATATCTATTACTCTCTATTTTACTCGATCTCCTAAACGCTTAAAGATAAGACATTGCGGTTTTCACCAGTGGATTTAGCACCTCATTTTACATAAAATAAGTCCTATAAGTCTACTCTCAAGAGTTGATAAAGGTACTAACGAATAAAATGTTTATATATGACATTTTTAAATATCTATTACTTTCCATTTTACTCGATCTCCTAAACGGTTAAAGATAAGACTTTGCGGTTTTCACCAGTGGATTCAGCACCTCATTTTACATAAAATATGTCCTATAAGTCTACTCTCAAGAGTTGATAAAGGTACTAACGAATAAAATGTTTATATATGACATTTTTAAATATCTATTACTCTCTATTTTACTCGATCTCCCAAACGGTTAAAGATAGGACATCGCGGTTTTCACCAGTGGATTCAACACCTCTTTTTACATTAAATAAGTCCTATAAGTCTACTCTCAAGAATTGATAAAAGTACAAACAAATAAAATATTTATATATCACATTTTCAAATATCTATTATTCTGCATTTTACTCGATCTCCTAAACGGTTAAATATAAGACATCGCGGTTTTAACCAGTGGATTCAGCACTTCATTTTACATAAAATAAGTCATATAAGTCGACTCTCAAGAGTTGATAAAGGTACAAACGAATAAAATGTATATATATCCCATTTTCAAATATCTATTATTCCCCATTTTACTCGATCTCCTAAACAGTTAAAGATAGGACATCGCGGTTTTCACCAGTGGATTCAGCACCTCATTTTACATAAAATAAGTCCTATAAGTCTACTCTCAAGAGTTGATAAAGGTACAAACGAATAAAATGTTTATATATCACATTTTCAAATATCTATTATTCTCCATTTTACTAGATCTCCTAAACGGTTAAAGATAGGACATCGTGGTTTTCACCAGTTAATTCTGCACCTCATTTTATATAAAATAAGACCTATAAGTCTACTCTCACGAGTTGATAAAAATACAAACGAATAAAATGTTTATATATCATATTTTCAAATATCTATTATTCTCCATTTTACTCGATCTCCTAAACGGTTAAAGATAGGACATCGCGGTATTAACCAGTTGATTCAGCACCTCATTTTACATAAAATAAGTCCTATAAATCTACTCTCAAGAGTTGATAAAGGTACAAACGATTAAAATGTTTATATATCACATTTTCAAATATCTATAATTCTCCATTTTACTCGATATCCTAAACGGTTAAAGATAGGACATCGCGATTTTCAGCAGTGGATTCAGCACCGCATTTTACATAAAATAAGTCCTATAAGTCTACTCTCATGAGTTGATAAAAATACAAACGAATAAAATGTATATATATCACATTTTCAAATATCTATTATTCTCCATTTTACTTGATCTCCTAAACGGTTAAAGATAGGACATCCCGGTTTTCTTCAGTAAATTCAGCACCTCACTTTACATAAAATTAGTCCTATAAGTCTACTCTCTATAGTTGATAAAGGTACAAACGAATAAAATGTTTATATATCACATTTTGAAATATCTATTATTTTCCATATTACTTGATCTCCTAAACGGTTAAAGATAGGACATCGCGGTTTTCACCAGTGGATTCAGCACATCATTTTACATAAAATAAGTCCTATAAGTCTACTTTCAAGAGTTGATAAAGGGACAAACGAATAAAATGTTTATATATCCCATTTTCAAATATCTATTATTCTCCATTTTACTCGATCTCCTAAACGGTTAAAGATAGGACATCGCGGTTTTCACCAGTGGATTCAGCACATCATTTTACATAAAATAAGTCCTATAAGTCTACTTTCAAGAGTTGATAAAGGTTCAAACGATTAAAATGTTTGTATATCACATTTTCAAATATCAATTATTTTCCATTTTACTCGATCTCCTAAACGGTTAAAGATAAGACATCGCGGTTTTCACCAGTGGATTCAGCACCTCATTTTAAATAAAACAAGTCCTATAAGTCTACTCTAAAGAGTTGATAGAGGCTCAAACGAATAAAATGTTTATATATCACATTTTCAAATATCTATTATTCTGCATTTTACTCGATCTCCTAGACGGTTAAATATAAGACACCGCGGTTTTAACCAGTGGATTCAGCACATCATTTTACATAAAATAAGTCCTATAAGTCTACTCTCATGAGTTGATAAAAATACAAACGAATAAAATGTATATATATCACATTTTCAAATATCTATTATTCTCCATTTTACTTGATCTCCTAAACGGTTAAAGATAGGACATCCCGGTTTTCTCCAATAAATTCAGCACCTCATTTTACATAAAATTAGTCCTATAAGTCTACTCTTAAGAGTTGATAAAAGTACAAACGATTAAAATGTTTATATATCACATTTTCAAATATCTATAATTCTCCATTTTACTCGATATCCTAAACGGTTAAAGATAGGACATCGCGATTTTCACCAGTGGATTCAGCACATCATTTTACATAAAATAAGTCCTATAAGTCTACTTTCAAGAGTTGATAAAGGGACAAACGAATAAAATGTTTATATATCCCATTTTCAAATATCTATTATTCTCCATTTTACTCGATCTCCTAAACGGTTAAAGATAGGACATCGCGGTTTTCACCAGTGGATTCAGCACCTCATTTTACATAAAATAAGTCCTATAAGTCTACTCTCAAGGGTTGATAAAAGTACAAACGAATAAAATGTTCATATTTCACATTTTCAAATATCTATTATTCTGCATTTTACTCGATCTCCTAGACGGTTAAATATAAGACATCGCGGTTTTAACCAGTGGATTCAGCACATCATTTTACATAAAATAAGTCCTATAGGTCTACTCTCAAGAGTTGATAAAGGTACAAACGAATAAAATGTATATATATCACATTTTCAAATATCAATTATTCTCCATTTTACTCGATCTCCTAAACGGTTAAAGATAGGACATTGCGGTTTTCACCAGCGGATTCAGCACCTTATTTTACATAAAATAATTCCTATAAGTCAACTCTAAAGAGTTGATAAAGGTACAAACGAATAAAATGTTTATGTATGACATTTTTAAATATCTATTATTCTCCATTTTACTTGAGCGCCTAAACGGTTAAAGATAGGACATCGCGGTTTTCACCAGTGGATTCAGCACATCATTTTACATAAAATAAGTCCTATAAGTCTACTCTCAAGAGTTGATAAAAGTACAAACGTATAAAATGTTTATATATCACATTTTGAAATATCTATTGTTTTCCATTTTACTTGAGCTCCTAAACGGTTAAAGATAGGACATCGCGGTTTTCACCAGTGGATTCAGCACATCATTTTACATAAAATAAGACCTATAAGTCTACTTTCAAGAGTTGATAAAGGTTCAAACGATTAAAATGTTTGTATATCACATTTTCAAATATCAATTATATTCCATTTTACTCGATCTTCTAAACGGTTAAAGATAGGACATCGCGGTTATTACCAGTGGATTCAGCACCTCCTTTTACATAAAATAAGTCTTATAAGTCTACTCTCAAGAGTTGATAAAGGTACAAACGAATAAAATGTTTATATATCACATTTTGAAATATCTATTGTTCTCCATTTTACTTGAGCTCCTAAACGGTTAAAGATAGAACATCGCGGTTTTCACCAGTGGATTCAGCACATCATTTTACATAAAATAAGTCCTATAAGTCTACTCGCAAGAGTTGATAAAGGTACAATCGAATAAAATGTTTATATATCACATTTTCAAATATCAATTATATTCCATTTTACTCGATCTTCTAAACGGTTAAAGATAGGACATCGCGGTTATTACCAGTGGATTCAGCACCTCCTTTTACATAAAATAAGTCTTATAAGTCTACTCTCAAGAGTTGATAAAGGTACAAACGAATAAAATGTTTATATATCACATTTTCAAATATCTATTATTCTCCATTTTACTAGATCTCCTGAACGGTTGAAGATAGGACATCGCGGTTTCCACCAGTGGATTCAGCACCTCATTTTACATAAAATAAGTCTTATAGGTCTACTCTCAAGAGTTGATAAAGGTACAAACGAATAAAATGTTTATATATCACATTTTCAAATATCTATTATTCTCCATTTTACTAGATCTCCTAAACAGTTAAAGATAGGACATCGTGGTTTTCACCAGATAATTCTGCACCTCATTTTATATAAAATAAGACCTATAAGTCTACTCTCACGAGTTGATAAAGGTACAAACGAATAAAATGTTTATATATCACATTTTCAAATATCTATTATTCTCCATTATACTCGATCTCCTAAACGGTTAAAGATAGGACATCGCGGTTTTTATTAGTGGATTAAGCACCTCATTTTACATAAAATAAGTTCTATAAGTCTACTCTCATGGGTTGATAAAAGTACAAACGAATAAAATGTTTATATATCACATTTTCAAATATCTATTATTCTCCATTTTACTCGATCTCCTAAACGGTTAAAGATAGGACATCGCGGATTTCACCAGTAGATTTAGCACCTCATTTTACATAAAATAAGTCCTATAAGTCTACTCTCAAGAGTTGATAATAGTACAAACGAATAAGATGTTTATATATCACATTTTCAAATATCTTTTATTCTCCATTTTACTCGATCTCCTAAACGGTTAGAGATAGGACATCGCGGTTTTCAACAGTGGATTTAGCACCTCATTTTACATAAAATAAGTCCTATAAGTCTACTCTCAAGAGTTGATAAAGGTACAAACGAATAAAATGTTTATATATCACATTTTCAAATATCTATTATTCTCCATTTTACTCGATCTCCTAAACGGTTAAAGATAGGACATCGCGATTTTCACCAGTGGATTTAGCACCTTATTTTACATAAAATAAGTCCTATAAGTCTACTCTCAAGAGTTGATAAAGGTACAAACGAATAAAATGTTTATATATCACATTTTTAAATATTTATTAATATCCATTTTACTAGATCTCCTAAACGGTTAAAGATTGGACATCGCGGTTTCCACCAGTGGATTTTGCACCTCATTTTACATAAAATAAGTTTTATAAGTCTACTCTCAAGAGTTGATAAAGGTTCAAACGAATAAAATGTTTATATATCACATTTTCAAATATCTAATATTCTCCATTTTACTCGATCTCCTAAACGGTTAAAGATAGGACATCGCGGTTTTCACCAGAGGATTCAGCACCTCATTTTACATAAAATAAGTTCTATAAGTCTACTCTCAAAAGTTGATAAAGGTACAAACGAATAAAATTTTTTATATCACAATTTCTAATACCTATTATTCTCCATTTTACTCGATCTTCTAAACGGTTAAAGATAAGACATCGCGGTTTTAACCAGTGGATTCAGCACCTCATTTTACATAAAATAAGTCCTATAAGTCTACTCTCAAGAGTTGATAAAGGTACAAACGAATAAAATGTTTATATATCACATTTTCAAATATCTATTATTCTCCATTTTACTCGATCTCCTAAACGGTTAAAAATAGGGCATCGCAATTTTCACCAGTGAATTCAGCACCTCATTTTACATAAAATAAGTCCTATAAGTCTACTTTCAAGATTTGATAAAGGTACAAACGAAGAAAATGTTTATATATCACATTTTCAAATATCTAGTATTCTCCATTTTACTCGATCTCCTAAACGGTTAAAGATAGGACATCGCGGTATTAACCAGTGGATTCAGCACCTTATTTTACATAAAATAAGTCCAATAAGTCTACTCTCAAGAGTTGATAAAGGTACAAACGAATAAAATGTTTATATATCACATTTTCTAATATCTATTATTCTCCATTTACTTGATCTCCAAAACGGTTAAAGATAGGACATCCCGGTTTTCTCCAGTAAATTCAGCACTTCATTTTACATAAAATAAGTCCTATAAGTCTACTCTCAGGAGTTGATAAAGGTACAAACAAATAAAATGTTTATATATCACATTTTCAAATATCTATTATTCTCCATTTTACTTGATCTCCTAAACGGTTAAAGATAGGACATCGCGGTTTTCACCAGTGGATTCAGCACATCATTTTACATAAAATTAGTCCTATAAGTCTACTCTCAAGTGTTGATAAAGGTACAAACGAATAAAATGTTTATATATCACATTTTGAAATATCTATTATTTTCCATATTACTTGATCTCCTAAACGGTTAAAGATAGGACATCGCGGTTTTCACCAGTGGATTCAGCACTTCATTTTACATAAAATAAGTCATATAAGTCTACTCTCTAGAGTTGATAAAGGTACAAACGAATAAAATGTTTATATATCACATTTTGAAATATCTATAATTCTCCATTTAACTCAATCTCCTAAACGGTTAAAAATAAGGCATCGCAGTTTTTACCCGTGGATTCAGCACCTCATTTTACATAAAATAAGTAATATAAGTCTACTCTCATGAGTTGATAAAAGTACAAACGAATAAAATGTTTATATATCACATTTTCACATATCTATTATTCTCCATTTTACTCGATCTCCTTAACAGTTAAAGATAGGACATCGCGGTTTTCACTAGTGCATTAAGCACCTCATTTTACATAAAATAAGTCCTATAACTCTACTCTCAATAGTTAATAAAGGTACAAACGAATAAAATGTTTATATATCACATTTTCAAATATCTATTATTCTCCATTTTACTCGATCTCCTAAACGGTTAAAGATAGGACATCGTGGTTTTCACGAGTGGATTTAGCACCTCAGTTTACATTAAATAAGTCCTATAAGTCTACTCTCAAGGGTTGATAAAGGTACAAACGAATAAAATGTTTATATATCACATTTTCAAATATCTAATATTCTCCATTTTACTCGATCTCCTAAACGGTTAAAGATAGGACATCGCGGTTTTTACCAGTGGATTAAGCACCTCATTTTACATAAAATAAGTCCTATAAGTCTACTCTCATGAGTTGATAAAAGTACAAACGAATAAAATGTTTTTATATCACATTTTCAAATATCTATTATTCTCCATTTTACTCGATCTCCTAAACGGTTAAAGATAGGACATCGCGGATTTCACCAGTAGATTTAGCACCTCATTTTACATAAAATAAGTCCTATAAGTCTACTCTCAAGAGTTGATAATAGTACAAACGAATAAGATGTTTATATATCACATTTTCAAATATCTATTATTCTCCATTTTACTCGATCTCCTAAACGGTAAGAGATAGGACATCGCGGTTTTCACCAGTGGATTTAGCACCTCAGTTTACATTAAATAAGTCCTATAAGTCTACTCTCAAGGGTTGATAAAGGTACAAACGAATAAAATGTTTATATATCACATTTTCAAATATCTAATATTCTCCATTTTACTCGATCTCCTAAACGGTTAAAGATAGGACATCGCGGTTTTCACCAGTGGATTTAGCACCTCATTCTACATAAAATGAGTCCTATAAGCCTCCTCTCAAGAGTTGGTAAAGGTACAAACGAATAAAATGTATTTATATCACATTTTCAAATATCTATTATTCTCCATTTTCTCGATCTCCAAAACGGTTAAAGATAGGACATCGCGGCTTTCAATAGTGGATTTAGCACCTCATTTTACATAAAATAAGTCTTATAAGTCTACTCTCAAGAGTTGATAAAGGTACAAACGAATAAAATGTTTATATATCACATTTTCAAATATCTAATACTCTCCATTTTACTCGATCTCCTAAACGGTTAAAGATAGGACATCGCGGTTTTCACCAGTGGATTTAGCACCTCATTTTACATAAAATAAGTCCTATAAGTCTAATCGCAAGAGTTGATAATAGTACAAACGAATAAGATGTTAATATATCACATTTTCAAATATCTATTATTCTCCATTTTACTCGATCTCCTAAACGGTTAAAGATAGGACATCGCGGTTTTTACCAGTGGATTAAGCACCTCATTTTACATAAAATAAGTCCTATAAGTCTACTCCCATGAGTTGATAAAAGTACAAACGAATAAAATGTTTTTATATCACATTTTCAAATATCTATTATTCTCCATTTTACTCGATCTCCTAAACGGTTAAAGATAGGACATCGCGGATTTCACCAGTAGATTTAGCACCTCATTTTACATAAAATAAGTCCTATAAGTCTACTCTCAAGAGTTGATAATAGTACAAACGAATAAGATGTTTATATATCACATTTTCAAATATCTATTATTTTCCACTTTACTCGATCTCCTAAACGGTTAAAGATAGGACATCTCGGATTTCACCAGTGGATTAAGCACCTCATTTTACATAAAATAAGTCCTATAAGTCTACTTTCAAGAGTTGATAAAGGTACAAACGAATAAAATATTTATATATCACATTATCAAATATCTATTATTTTCCACTTTACTCGATCTCCTAAACGGTTAAAGATAGGACATCGCGGATTTCACCAGTGGATTAAGCACCTCATTTTACATAAAATAAGTCCTATAAGTCTACTTTCAAGAGTTGATAAAGGTACAAACGAATAAAATGTTTATATATCACATTTTCAAATATCTAATACTCTCCATTTAACTCGATCTCCTAAACGGTTAAAGATAGGACATCGCGGTTTTCACCAGTGGATTTAGCACCTAATTTTACATAAAATAAGTCCTATAAGGCTACTCTCAAGAGTTGATAATAGTACAAACGAATAAGATGTTTATATATCACATTTTCAAATATCTATTATTCTCCATTTTACTCGATCTCCTAAACGGTTAAAGATAGGACATCACGGTTTTTACCAGTGGATTAAGCACCTCATTTTACATAAAATAAGTCCTATAAGTCTACTCTCATGAGTTGATAAAAGTACAAACGAATAAAATGTTTTTATATCACATTTTCAAATATCTATTATTCTCCATTTTACTCGATCTCCTAAACGGTTAAAGATAGGACATCGCGGATTTCACCAGTAGATTTAGCACCTCATTTTACCTAAAATAAGTCCTATAAGTCTACTCTCAAGAGTTGATAATAGTACAAACGAATAAGATGTTTATATATCACATTTTCAAATATCTATTATTCTCCATTTTACTCGATCTCCTAAACGGTTAGAGATAGGACATCGCGGTTTTCACCAGTGGATTTAGCACCTCAGTTTACATTAAATAAGTCCTATAAGTCTACTCTCAAGGGTTGATAAAGGTACAAACGAATAAAATGTTTATATATCACATTTTCAAATATCTAATATTCTCCATTTTACTCGATCTCCTAAACGGTTAAAGATAGGACATCGCGGTTTTCACCAGTGGATTTAGCACCTCATTCTACATAAAATGAGTCCTATGAGTCTCCTCTCAAGAGTTGGTAAAGGTACAAACGAATAAAATGTATTTATATCACATTTTCAAATATCTATTATTCTCCATTTTCTCGATCTCCAAAACGGTTAAAGATAGGACATCGCGGCTTTCAATAGTGGATTTAGCACCTCATTTTACATAAAATAAGTCTTATAAGTCTACTCTCAAGAGTTGATAAAGGTACAAACGAATAAAATATTTATATATCACATTATCAAATATCTATTATTTTCCACTTTACTCGATCTCCTAAACGGTTAAAGATAGGACATCGCGGATTTCACCAGTGGATTAAGCACCTCATTTTACATAAAATAAGTCCTATAAGTCTACTTTCAAGAGTTGATAAAGGTACAAACGAATAAAATGTTTATATATCACATTTTCAAATATCTAATACTCTCCATTTTACTCGATCTCCTAAACGGTTAAAGATAGGACATCGCGGTTTTCACCAGTGGATTTAGCACCTCATTTTACATAAAATAAGTCCTATAAGTCTACTCTCAAGAGTTGATAATAGTACAAACGAATAAGATGTTTATATATCACATTTTCAAATATCTATTATTCTCCATTTTACTCGATCTCCTAAACGGTTAAAGATAGGACATCGCGATTTTCACCAGTGGATTTAGCACCTTATTTTACATAAAATAAGTCCTATAAGTCTACTCTCAAGAGTTGATAAAGGTACAAACGAATAAAATGTTTATATATCACATTTTTAAATATTTATTAATATCCATTTTACTAGATCTCCTAAACGGTTAAAGATTGGACATCGCGGTTTCCACCAGTGGATTTTGCACCTCATTTTACATAAAATAAGTTTTATAAGTCTACTCTCAAGAGTTGATAAAGGTTCAAACGAATAAAATGTTTATATATCACATTTTCAAATATCTAATATTCTCCATTTTACTCGATCTCCTAAACGGTTAAAGATAGGACAACCCGGTTTTCACCAGTGGATTCAGCACCTCATTTTACATAAAATAAGTACTATAAGTCTACTCTCAAAAGTTGATAAAGGTACAAACGAATAAAATTTTATATATCACAATTTCAAATACCTAATATTCTCCATTTCACCCGATCTTCTAAACGGTTAAAGATAAGACATCGCGGTTTTAACCAGTGGATTCAGCACCTCATTTTACATAAAATAAGTCCTATAAGTCTACTCTCAAGAGTTGATAAAGGTACAAACGAATAAAATGTTTATATATCACATTTTCAAATATCTATTATTCTCCATTTTACTCGATCTCCTAAACTGTTAAAAATAGGGCATCGCAATTTTCACCAGTGAATTCAGCACCTCATTTTACATAAAATAAGTCCTATAAGTCTACTCTCAAGAATTGATAAAGGTACAAACGAATAAAATGTTTATATATCACATTTTCAAATATCTATTATTCTCCATTTTACTCGATCTCCTAAACTGTTAAAAATAGGGCATCGCAATTTTCACCAGTGAATTCAGCACCTCATTTTACATAAAATAAGTCCTATAAGTCTACTCTCAAGAATTGATAAAGGTACAAACGAATAAAATGTTTATATATCACATTTTCAAATATCTATTATTCTCAATTTTACTCGATCTCCTAAACGGTTAAAGATAGAACATCGCAATTTTCTCAAGTGGATTCAGCACCTCATTTTACATAAAATAAGTAATATAAGACGACTCTTAAAAGTTGATACAGGTACAAACGAATAAAATTTTTTATATCACAATTTCAGATATCTATTACTCTCCATTTTACTCGATCTCCTAAACGGTTAAATATAGGACCTCGCGGTTTTTACCAGTGGATTCAACACCTGTTTTTACATTAAATAAGTCCTATAAGTCTACTCTCAAGAGTTGATAAAGGTACAAACAAATAAAATGTTTATATATCATATTTCAAATATCTATTATTCTCCATTTTACTCGATCTCCTAAACGGTTAAAAATAGGGCATCGCGATTTACACCAGTGGATTCAGCACCTTATTTTACATAAAATAAGTCCTATAAGTCTACTCTCAAGAGTTGATAATGGTACAAACGATTAAAATGTTTATATATCACATTTTCAAAGTTCTATTGTTCTCCATTTTACTCGATCTCCTGAACGGTTAAATATAAGACATCGCGGTTTTCACCAGTGGATTCAGCACTTCATTTTACATAAAACAAGTCCTATAAGTCGACTCTTAAAAGTTCATAAAGGTACAAACGAATAAAATTTTATATATCACAATTTCAAATATCTATTATTCTCCATTTTACTCGATCTTCTAAACGGTTAAAGATAAGACATCGCCGTTTCATCCAGTGGATTCAGCGCTACATTTTACATAAAGTAAGTCATATAAGTCGACTCTCAAGAGTTGATAAAGGTACAAAGGAATAAAATGTTTATATATCACATTTTCAAATATCTATTATTCTCCATTTTACTCGATCTTCTAAACGGTTAAAGATAAGACATCGCGGTTTTAACCAGCGGATTCAGCATTTCATTTTACATAAAATAAGTCCTATAAGACTACTCTCAAGAGTTGATATAGATACAAACTAATAAAATGTTTATATATCACATTTTCAAATATCTATTATAATTCATTTTACTCGATCTCCTAAACGGTTTAAGATAGGACATCGCGATTTTCACCAGTGGATTCAACACCTTTTTTTACATTAAATAAGTCCTACAAGTGTACTCTCAAGAGTTGATAAAAGTACAAACGAATAAAATGTTTAAATATCACATCTTCAAATATCTATTATTCTGCATTTTACTCCATCTCCTAAACGGTTAAATATAGGACATCGCGATTTTCACCAGTAAATTCAGCACCTTATTTTAGATAAAATAAGGCCTTTAAGTCTACTCTCTAGAGTTGATAAAGGTACAAACGAATAAAATGTATATATATCACAATTTCAAATATCTATTATTTTCCATTTTACGCGATCTCCTAAACGGTTAAAGATAGAACATCGCAATTTTCACCAGTGGATTCAGCACCTCATTTTACATAAAATAAGTCCTATAAGTCGACTCTCAAAAGTTGATAAAGGTACAAACGAATAAAATTTTTAATATGACAATTTCAAATATCTATTATTCTCCATTTTACTCGATCTCCTAAACGGTTGAAGATAGGACCTCGCGGTTTTCACCAGTGGATTCAACACCTCTTTTTACATTAAATAAGTCCTATAATTCTACTCTTAAGAGTTGATAAAGGTACAAACAAATAAAATGTTTATATATCACATTTTCAAATATCTATTATTCTGCATTTTACTCGATCTCCTAGACGGTTAAATATAAGACACCGCGGTTTTAACCAGTGGATTCAGCACATCATTTTACATAAAATAAGTCCTATAAGTCTACTCTCAAGAGTTGATAAAGGTACAAACGAATAAAATGTATATATATCACATTTTCAAATATCAATTATTCTCCATTTTACTCGATCTCCTAAACGGTTAAAGATAGGACATTGCGGTTTTCACCAGTGGATTCAGCACCTTATTTTACATAAAATAATTCCTATAAGTCAACTCTAAAGAGTTGATAAAGGTACAAACGAATAAAATGTTTATGTATGACATTTTTAAATATCTATTACTCTCTATTTTACTCGATCTCCTAAACGCTTAAAGATAAGACATTGCGGTTTTCACCAGTGGATTCAGCACATCATTTTACTTAAAATATGTCCTATAAGTCTACTCTCAAGAGTTCATAAAGGTACAAACGAATAAAATGTTTATATATGACCTTTTTAAATATCTATTACTTTCCATTTTACTCGATCTCCTAAACGGTTAAAGATAAGACTTTGCGGTTTTCACCAGTGGATTCAGCACCTCATTTTACATAAAATATGTCCTATAAGTCTACTCTCAAGAGTTCATAAAGGTACAAACGAATAAAATGTTTATATATCACATTTTTAAATATCTATTATTCTCCATTTCACTCGATCTCCTAAACGGTTAAAGATAGGACATTGCGGTTTTCACCGGTGGATTCAGCACCTCATTTTACATAAAATAAGTTCTATAAGTCTACTCTAAAGAGTTGATAATGGTACAAACGAATAAAATGTTTATATATCACTTTTTTAAATATCTATTATTCTCCATTTTACTCGATCACCAAAACGGTTAAAGATACGACATTGCGGTTTTCACCATTGGATTCAGCACCTCATTTTACATAAAATAAGTCTTATAAGTCTACTCTAAAGAGTTGATAAAGGTTCAAACGAATAAAATGTTTATATATCACCTTTTTAAATATCTATTATTCTCCATTTTACTCGATCTCTTAAACAGTTAAAGATAGGACATTGCGGTTTTCACCAGTGGATTCAGCACATCATTTTACTTAAAATAAGTTATATAAGACTACTCTTAAGAGTTGATAAAGGAAAAAACGAATAAAATGTTTATATATCACATTTTCAAATATCCATTATAATCCATACAAACGAATCCAGGTACAAACGAATAAAATTTTATATATCACAATTTCAAATACCTATTATTCTCCATTTTACTCGATCTTCTAAACGGTTAAAGATAAGACATCGCGGCTTTAACCAGTGGATTCAGCACTTCATTTTACATAAAATAAGTCATATAAATCGACTCTCAAGAGTTGATAAAGGTACAAACGAATAAAATGTTTATATATCACATTTTTAAATATCTATTATTCTCCATTTCACTCGATCTCCTAAACGGTTAAAGATAGGACATTGCGGTTTTCACCGGTGGATTCAGCACCTCATTTTACATAAAATAAGTTCTATAAGTCTACTCTAAAGAGTTGATAATGGTACAAACGAATAAAATGTTTATATATCACTTTTTTAAATATCTATTATTCTCCATTTTACTCGATCACCAAAACGGTTAAAGATACGACATTGCGGTTTTCACCATTGGATTCAGCACCTCATTTTACATAAAATAAGTCTTATAAGTCTACTCTAAAGAGTTGATAAAGGTTCAAACGAATAAAATGTTTATATATCACCTTTTTAAATATCTATTATTCTCCATTTTACTCGATCTCTTAAACAGTTAAAGATAGGACATTGCGGTTTTCACCAGTGGATTCAGCACATCATTTTACTTAAAATAAGTTATATAAGACTACTCTTAAGAGTTGATAAAGGAAAAAACGAATAAAATGTTTATATATCACATTTTCAAATATCCATTATAATCCATACAAACGAATCCAGGTACAAACGAATAAAATTTTATATATCACAATTTCAAATACCTATTATTCTCCATTTTACTCGATCTTCTAAACGGTTAAAGATAAGACATCGCGGCTTTAACCAGTGGATTCAGCACTTCATTTTACATAAAATAAGTCATATAAATCGACTCTCAAGAGTTGATAAAGGTACAAACGAATAAAATGTTTATATATCACATTTTTAAATATCCATTATAATCCATTTTACTCGATCTCCTAAACGGTTGAAGATAGGACATCGCGGTTTCCACCAGTGGATTCAGCACCTCATTTTATATAAAATAAGACCTATAAGTCTACTCTCACGAGTTGATAAAGGTACAAACGAATAAAATGTTTATATATCACATTTTCAAATATCTATAATTCTCCATTTTACTCGATATTCTAAACGGTTAAAGATACCGCATTTTACATAAAGTAAGTCCTATAAGTCTACTCTCATGAGTTGATAAAAATACAAACGAATAAAATGTATATATATCACATTTTCAAATATCTATTATTCTCCATTTTACTTGATCTCCTAAACGGTTAAAGATAGGACATCCCGGTTTTCTCCAATAAATTCAGCACCTCATTTTACATAAAATTAGTCCTATAAGTCTACTCTTAAGAGTTGATAAAAGTACAAACGATTAAAATGTTTATATATCACATTTTCAAATATCTATAATTCTCCATTTTACTCGATATCCTAAACGGTTAAAGATAGGACATCGCGATTTTCACCAGTGGATTCAGCACATCATTTTACATAAAATAAGTCCTATAAGTCTACTTTCAAGAGTTGATAAAGGGACAAACGAATAAAATGTTTATATATCCCATTTTCAAATATCTATTATTCTCCATTTTACTCGATCTCCTAAACGGTTAAAGATAGGACATCGCGGTTTTCACCAGTGGATTCAGCACCTCATTTTACATAAAATAAGTCCTATAAGTCTACTCTCAAGGGTTGCTTAGTACAAACGAATAAAATGTATATATATCACATTTTCAAATATCAATTATTCTCCATTTTACTCGATCTCCTAAACGGTTAAAGATAGGACATTGCGGTTTTCACCAGCGGATTCAGCACCTTATTTTACATAAAATAATTCCTATAAGTCAACTCTAAAGAGTTGATAAAGGTACAAACGAATAAAATGTTTATGTATGACATTTTTAAATATCTATTATTCTCCATTTTACTTGAGCTCCTAAACGGTTAAAGATAGGACATCGCGGTTTTCACCAGTGGATTCAGCACATCATTTTACATAAAATAAGTCCTATAAGTCTACTCTCAAGAGTTGATAAAAGTACAAACGTATAAAATGTTTATATATCACATTTTGAAATATCTATTGTTCTCCATTTTACTTGAGCTCCTAAACGGTTAAAGATAGGACATCGCGGTTTTCACCAGTGGATTCAGCACATCATTTTACATAAAATAAGACCTATAAGTCTACTTTCAAGAGTTGATAAAGGTTCAAACGATTAAAATGTTTGTATATCACATTTTCAAATATCAATTATTTTCCATTTTACTCGGTCTCCTAAACGGTTAAAGATAAGACATCGCGGTTTTCACCAGTGGATTCAGCACCTCATTTTAAATAAAATAAGTCCTATAAGTCTACTCTAAAGAGTTGATAGAGGCTCAAACGAATAAAATGTTTATATATCACATTTTCAAATTTCTATGATTCTCCATTTTACTCCATCTCCTAAACGGTTAAAGATAGGACATCGCGGTTTTCACTAGTTTATTCAGCACCTCATTTTACATAAAATAAGTCCTATAAGTCTACTCTCAAGAGTTGATAAAGGTACAAACGATTAAAATGTTTATATATCACATTTTCAAATATCTATTATTCTCCATTTTACTCGATCTCCTAAACGGTTAGAGATAGGACATCGCGATTTTCACCAGTGGATTCAGCACCTTATTTTACATAAAATAAGTCCTATAAGTCTACTCGCAAGAGTTGATAAAGGTACAATCGAATAAAATGTTTATATATCACATTTTCAAATATCTATTATATTCCATTTTACTCGATCTTCTAAACGGTTAAAGATAGGACATCGCGGTTTTCACCAGTGGATTCAGCACCTCATTTTACATAAAATAAGTTCTATAAGTCTACTCTCAAAAGTTGATAAAGGAACAAACGAATAAAATTTTTTATATCACAATTTCTAATACCTATTATTCTCCATTTTACTCGATCTTCTAAACGGTTAAAGATAAGACATCGCGGTTTTAACCAGTGGATTCAGCACCTCATTTTACATAAAATAAGTCCTATAAGTCTACTCTCAAGAGTTGATAAAGGTACAAACGAATAAAATGTTTATATATCACTTTTTTAAATATCTATTATTCTCCATTTTACTCGATCACCAAAACGGTTAAAGATACGACATTGCGGTTTTCACCATTGGATTCAGCACCTCATTTTACATAAAATAAGTCTTATAAGTCTACTCTAAAGAGTTGATAAAGGTTCAAACGAATAAAATGTTTATATATCACCTTTTTAAATATCTATTATTCTCCATTTTACTCGATCTCCTAAACAGTTAAAGATAGGACATTGCGGTTTTCACCAGTGGATTCAGCACATCATTTTACTTAAAATAAGTTATATAAGACTACTCTTAAGAGTTGATAAAGGAAAAAACGAATAAAATGTTTATATATCACATTTTCAAATATCCATTATAATCCATACAAACGAATCCAGGTACAAACGAATAAAATTTTATATATCACAATTTCAAATACCTATTATTCTCCATTTTACTCGATCTTCTAAACGGTTAAAGATAAGACATCGCGGCTTTAACCAGTGGATTCAGCACTTCATTTTACATAAAATAAGTCATATAAATCGACTCTCAAGAGTTGATAAAGGTACAAACGAATAAAATGTTTATATATCACATTTTTAAATATCCATTATAATCCATTTTACTCGATCTCCTAAACGGTTAAAAATAGGGCATCGCAATTTTCACCAGTGAATTCAGCACCTCATTTTACATAAAATAAGTCCTATAAGTCTACTTTCAAGATTTGATAAAGGTACAAACGAAGAAAATGTTTATATATCACATTTTCAAATATCTAGTATTCTCCATTTTACTCGATCTCCTAAACGGTTAAAGATAGGACATCGCGGTATTAACCAGTGGATTCAGCACCTTATTTTACATAAAATAAGTCCAATAAGTCTACTCTCAAGAGTTGATAAAGGTACAAACGAATAAAATGTTTATATATCACATTTTCAAATATCTATTATTCTCCATTTACTTGATCTCCAAAACGGTTAAAGATAGGACATCCCGGTTTTCTCCAGTAAATTCAGCACTTCATTTTACATAAAATAAGTCCTATAAGTCTACTCTCAGGAGTTGATAAAGGTACAAACGAATAAAATGTTTATATATCACATTTTCAAATATCTATTATTCTCCATTTTACTTGATCTCCTAAACGGTTAAAGATAGGACATCGCGGTTTTCACCAGTGGATTCAGCACATCATTTTACATAAAATTAGTCCTATAAGTCTACTCTCAAGTGTTGATAAAGGTACAAACGAATAAAATGTTTATATATCACATTTTGAAATATCTATTATTTTCCATATTACTTGATCTCCTAAACGGTTAAAGATAGGACATCGCGGTTTTCACCAGTGGATTCAGCACTTCATTTTACATAAAATAAGTCATATAAGTCTACTCTCTAGAGTTGATAAAGGTACAAACGAATAAAATGTTTATATATCACATTTTGAAATATCTATAATTCTCCATTTAACTCAATCTCCTAAACGGTTAAAAATAAGGCATCGCAGTTTTTACCCGTGGATTCAGCACCTCATTTTACATAAAATAAGTAATATAAGTCTACTCTCAAGGGTTGATAATGGTACAAACGAATAAAATGTTTATATATCACATTTTCAAATATCTAATATTCTTTATTTAACTCGATCTCCTAAACGGTTAAAGATAGAACATCGTGGTTTTTACCAGTGGATTCAGCACCTCATTTTACATAAAATAAGTCATATAAGTCTACTCTCAAGAGTTGAAAAAGGTACAAACGAATAAAATGTTTATATATCACATTTTCAAATATCTATTATTTTCCATTTTACTCGATCTCCTAAACGGTTAAAGATAGGACCTCGCGGTTTTCACCAGTGGATTCAACACCTCTTTTTACATTAAATAAGTCCTATAAGTCTACTTTCAAGAGTTGATAAAGGTTCAAACGAATAAAATGTTTATATATCACATTTTCAAATTTCTAATATTCTCCATTTTACTCGATCTCCTAAACGGTTAAAGATAGAACATCGCAATTTTCACCAGTGGATTCAGCACCTCATTTCACATAAAATAAGTCCTATAAGTCGACTCTCAAAAGTTGATAAAGGTACAAACAAATAAAATTTTTTATATCACAATTTCAAATACCTATTATTCTCCATTTTCTCGATCTCTTAAACGGTTAAAGATAGAACATCGCGGTTTTCAATAGTGGATTTAGCACCTCATTTTACATAAAATAAGTCCTATAACTCTACTCTCAATAGTTAATAAAGGTACAAACGAATAAAATGTTTATATATCTCATTATCAAATATCTATTATTCTCCATTTTACTCGATTTCCTAAACGGTTAAAGATAGGACATCGCGGTTTCCACCAGTGGATTTAGCACCTCATTTTACATAAAATAAGTCCTATAAGTCTACTCTTAAGAGTTGTAAAGGCACAATCGAATAAAATGTTTATATATCACATTTTCAAATATTTATTGTTCTCCATCTTACTCGATCTCCTAAACGGTTAAAGATAGGTCATCTCGGTTTTCACCAGTGGATTTAGCATTTCATTTTACATCAAATAAGTCCTATAAGTCTACTTTCAAGAGTTGATAAAGGTACAAACGAATAAAATGTTTATATATCACATTTTCACATATCTATTATTCTCCATTTTACTCGATCTCCTTAACAGTTAAAGATAGGACATCGCGGTTTTCACTAGTGCATTAAGCACCTCATTTTACATAAAATAAGTCCTATAACTCTACTCTCAATAGTTAATAAAGGTACAAACGAATAAAATGTTTATATATCACATTTTCAAATATCTAATATTCTCCATTTTACTCGATCTCCTAACCGGTTAAAGATAGGACATCGCGGTTTTCACCAGTGGATTTAGCACCTCATTTTATATTAAATAAGTCCTATAAGTCTACTCTCAAGAGTTGATAAAGGTACAAACGAATAAAATGTTTATATATCACATTTTCAAATATCTATTATTCTCCATTTTACTCGATCTCCTAAACGGTTAAAGATAGGACATCGTGGTTTTCACGAGTGGATTTAGCACCTCAGTTTACATTAAATAAGTCCTATAAGTCTACTCTCAAGGGTTGATAAAGGTACAAACGAATAAAATGTTTATATATCACATTTTCAAATATCTAATATTCTCCATTTTACTCGATCTCCTAAACGGTTAAAGATAGGACATCGCGGTTTTTACCAGTGGATTAAGCACCTCATTTTACATAAAATAAGTCCTATAAGTCTACTCTCATGAGTTGATAAAAGTACAAACGAATAAAATGTTTTTATATCACATTTTCAAATATCTATTATTCTCCATTTTACTCGATCTCCTAAACGGTTAAAGATAGGACATCGCGGATTTCACCAGTAGATTTAGCACCTCATTTTACATAAAATAAGTCCTATAAGTCTACTCTCAAGAGTTGATAATAGTACAAACGAATAAGATGTTTATATATCACATTTTCAAATATCTATTATTCTCCATTTTACTCGATCTCCTAAACGGTAAGAGATAGGACATCGCGGTTTTCACCAGTGGATTTAGCACCTCAGTTTACATTAAATAAGTCCTATAAGTCTACTCTCAAGGGTTGATAAAGGTACAAACGAATAAAATGTTTATATATCACATTTTCAAATATCGAATATTCTCCATTTTACTCGATCTCCTAAACGGTTAAAGATAGGACATCGCGGTTTTCACCAGTGGATTTAGCACCTCATTCTACATAAAATGAGTCCTATAAGTCTCCTCTCAAGAGTTGGTAAAGGTACAAACGAATAAAATGTATTTATATCACATTTTCAAATATCTATTATTCTCCATTTTCTCGATCTCCAAAACGGTTAAAGATAGGACATCGCGGCTTTCAATAGTGGATTTAGCACCTCATTTTACATAAAATAAGTCTTATAAGTCTACTCTCAAGAGTTGATAAAGGTACAAACGAATAAAATGTTTATATATCACATTTTCAAATATCTAATACTCTCCATTTTACTCGATCTCCTAAACGGTTAAAGATAGGACATCGCGGTTTTCACCAGTGGATTTAGCACCTCATTTTACATAAAATAAGTCCTATAAGTCTAATCTCAAGAGTTGATAATAGTACAAACGAATAAGATGTTAATATATCACATTTTCAAATATCTATTATTCTCCATTTTACTCGATCTCCTAAACGGTTAAAGATAGGACATCGCGGTTTTTACCAGTGGATTAAGCACCTCATTTTACATAAAATAAGTCCTATAAGTCTACTCTCATGAGTTGATAAAAGTACAAACGAATAAAATGTTTTTATATCACATTTTCAAATATCTATTATTCTCCATTTTACTCGATCTCCTAAACGGTTAAAGATAGGACATCGCGGATTTCACCAGTAGATTTAGCACCTCATTTTACATAAAATAAGTCCTATAAGTCTACTCTCAAGAGTTGATAATAGTACAAACGAATAAGATGTTTATATATCACATTTTCAAATATCTATTATTTTCCACTTTACTCGATCTCCTAAACGGTTAAAGATAGGACATCTCGGATTTCACCAGTGGATTAAGCACCTCATTTTACATAAAATAAGTCCTATAAGTCTACTTTCAAGAGTTGATAAAGGTACAAACGAATAAAATATTTATATATCACATTATCAAATATCTATTATTTTCCACTTTACTCGATCTCCTAAACGGTTAAAGATAGGACATCGCGGATTTCACCAGTGGATTAAGCACCTCATTTTACATAAAATAAGTCCTATAAGTCTACTTTCAAGAGTTGATAAAGGTACAAACGAATAAAATGTTTATATATCACATTTTCAAATATCTAATACTCTCCATTTTACTCGATCTCCTAAACGGTTAAAGATAGGACATCGCGGTTTTCACCAGTGGATTTAGCACCTAATTTTACATAAAATAAGTCCTATAAGGCTACTCTCAAGAGTTGATAATAGTACAAACGAATAAGATGTTTATATATCACATTTTCAAATATCTATTATTCTCCATTTTACTCGATCTCCTAAACGGTTAAAGATAGGACATCGCGGTTTTTACCAGTGGATTAAGCACCTCATTTTACATAAAATAAGTCCTATAAGTCTACTCTCATGAGTTGATAAAAGTACAAACGAATAAAATGTTTTTATATCACATTTTCAAATATCTATTATTCTCCATTTTACTCGATCTCCTAAACGGTTAAAGATAGGACATCGCGGATTTCACCAGTAGATTTAGCACCTCATTTTACCTAAAATAAGTCCTATAAGTCTACTCTCAAGAGTTGATAATAGTACAAACGAATAAGATGTTTATATATCACATTTTCAAATATCTATTATTCTCCATTTTACTCGATCTCCTAAACGGTTAGAGATAGGACATCGCGGTTTTCACCAGTGGATTTAGCACCTCAGTTTACATTAAATAAGTCCTATAAGTCTACTCTCAAGGGTTGATAAAGGTACAAACGAATAAAATGTTTATATATCACATTTTCAAATATCTAATATTCTCCATTTTACTCGATCTCCTAAACGGTTAAAGATAGGACATCGCGGTTTTCACTAGTGGATTTAGCACCTCATTCTACATAAAATGAGTCCTATGAGTCTCCTCTCAAGAGTTGGTAAAGGTACAAACGAATAAAATGTATTTATATCACATTTTCAAATATCTATTATTCTCCATTTTCTCGATCTCCAAAACGGTTAAAGATAGGACATCGCGGCTTTCAATAGTGGATTTAGCACCTCATTTTACATAAAATAAGTCTTATAAGTCTACTCTCAAGAGTTGATAAAGGTACAAACGAATAAAATATTTATATATCACATTATCAAATATCTATTATTTTCCACTTTACTCGATCTCCTAAACGGTTAAAGATAGGACATCGCGGATTTCACCAGTGGATTAAGCACCTCATTTTACATAAAATAAGTCCTATAAGTCTACTTTCAAGAGTTGATAAAGGTACAAACGAATAAAATGTTTATATATCACATTTTCAAATATCTAATACTCTCCATTTTACTCGATCTCCTAAACGGTTAAAGATAGGACATCGCGGTTTTCACCAGTGGATTTAGCACCTCATTTTACATAAAATAAGTCCTATAAGTCTACTCTCAAGAGTTGATAATAGTACAAACGAATAAGATGTTTATATATCACATTTTCAAATATCTATTATTCTCCATTTTACTCGATCTCCTAAACGGTTAAAGATAGGACATCGCGATTTTCACCAGTGGATTTAGCACCTTATTTTACATAAAATAAGTCCTATAAGTCTACTCTCAAGAGTTGATAAAGGTACAAACGAATAAAATGTTTATATATCACATTTTTAAATATTTATTAATATCCATTTTACTAGATCTCCTAAACGGTTAAAGATTGGACATCGCGGTTTCCACCAGTGGATTTTGCACCTCATTTTACATAAAATAAGTTTTATAAGTCTACTCTCAAGAGTTGATAAAGGTTCAAACGAATAAAATGTTTATATATCACATTTTCAAATATCTAATATTCTCCATTTTACTCGATCTCCTAAACGGTTAAAGATAGGACAACCCGGTTTTCACCAGTGGATTCAGCACCTCATTTTACATAAAATAAGTACTATAAGTCTACTCTCAAAAGTTGATAAAGGTACAAACGAATAAAATTTTATATATCACAATTTCAAATACCTAATATTCTCCATTTCACCCGATCTTCTAAACGGATAAAGATAAGACATCGCGGTTTTAACCAGTGGATTCAGCACCTCATTTTACATAAAATAAGTCCTATAAGTCTACTCTCAAGAGTTGATAAAGGTACAAACGAATAAAATGTTTATATATCACATTTTCAAATATCTATTATTCTCCATTTTACTCGATCTCCTAAACTGTTAAAAATAGGGCATCGCAATTTTCACCAGTGAATTCAGCACCTCATTTTACATAAAATAAGTCCTATAAGTCTACTCTCAAGAATTGATAAAGGTACAAACGAATAAAATGTTTATATATCACATTTTCAAATATCTATTATTCTCCATTTTACTCGATCTCCTAAACTGTTAAAAATAGGGCATCGCAATTTTCACCAGTGAATTCAGCACCTCATTTTACATAAAATAAGTCCTATAAGTCTACTCTCAAGAATTGATAAAGGTACAAACGAATAAAATGTTTATATATCACATTTTCAAATATCTTATTCTCCATTTTACTCGATCTCCTAAACGGTTAAAGATAGAACATCGCAATTTTCTCAAGTGGATTCAGCACCTCATTTTACATAAAATAAGTAATATAAGACGACTCTTAAAAGTTGATACAGGTACAAACGAATAAAATTTTTTATATCACAATTTCAGATATCTATTATTCTCCATTTTACTCGATCTCCTAAACGGTTAAATATAGGACCTCGCGGTTTTTACCAGTGGATTCAACACCTGTTTTTACATTAAATAAGTCCTATAAGTCTACTCTCAAGAGTTGATAAAGGTACAAACAAATAAAATGTTTATATATCATATTTCAAATATCTATTATTCTCCATTTTACTCGATCTCCTAAACGGTTAAAAATAGGGCATCGCGATTTACACCAGTGGATTCAGCACCTTATTTTACATAAAATAAGTCCTATAAGTCTACTCTCAAGAGTTGATAATGGTACAAACGATTAAAATGTTTATATATCACATTTTCAAAGTTCTATTGTTCTCCATTTTACTCGATCTCCTGAACGGTTAAATATAAGACATCGCGGTTTTCACCAGTGGATTCAGCACTTCATTTTACATAAAACAAGTCCTATAAGTCGACTCTTAAAAGTTCATAAAGGTACAAACGAATAAAATTTTATATATCACAATTTCAAATATCTATTATTCTCCATTTTACTCGATCTTCTAAACGGTTAAAGATAAGACATCGCCGTTTCATCCAGTGGATTCAGCGCTACATTTTACATAAAGTAAGTCATATAAGTCGACTCTCAAGAGTTGATAAAGGTACAAAGGAATAAAATGTTTATATATCACATTTTCAAATATCTATTATTCTCCATTTTACTCGATCTTCTAAACGGTTAAAGATAAGACATCGCGGTTTTAACCAGCGGATTCAGCATTTCATTTTACATAAAATAAGTCCTATAAGACTACTCTCAAGAGTTGATATAGATACAAACTAATAAAATGTTTATATATCATATTTTCAAATATCTATTATAATTCATTTTACTCGATCTCCTAAACGGTTTAAGATAGGACATCGCGATTTTCACCAGTGGATTCAACACCTTTTTTTACATTAAATAAGTCCTACAAGTGTACTCTCAAGAGTTGATAAAAGTACAAACGAATAAAATGTTTAAATATCACATCTTCAAATATCTATTATTCTGCATTTTACTCCATCTCCTAAACGGTTAAATATAGGACATCGCGATTTTCACCAGTAAATTCAGCACCTTATTTTAGATAAAATAAGGCCTTTAAGTCTACTCTCTAGAGTTGATAAAGGTACAAACGAATAAAATGTATATATATCACAATTTCAAATATCTATTATTTTCCATTTTACGCGATCTCCTAAACGGTTAAAGATAGAACATCGCAATTTTCACCAGTGGATTCAGCACCTCATTTTACATAAAATAAGTCCTATAAGTCGACTCTCAAAAGTTGATAAAGGTACAAACGAATAAAATTTTTAATATGACAATTTCAAATATCTATTATTCTCCATTTTACTCGATCTCCTAAACGGTTGAAGATAGGACCTCGCGGTTTTCACCAGTGGATTCAACACCTCTTTTTACATTAAATAAGTCCTATAATTCTACTCTTAAGAGTTGATAAAGGTACAAACAAATAAAATGTTTATATATCACATTTTCAAATATCTATTATTCTGCATTTTACTCGATCTCCTAGACGGTTAAATATAAGACACCGCGGTTTTAACCAGTGGATTCAGCACATCATTTTACATAAAATAAGTCCTATAAGTCTACTCTCAAGAGTTGATAAAGGTACAAACGAATAAAATGTATATATATCACATTTTCAAATATCAATTATTCTCCATTTTACTCGATCTCCTAAACGGTTAAAGATAGGACATTGCGGTTTTCACCAGTGGATTCAGCACCTTATTTTACATAAAATAATTCCTATAAGTCAACTCTAAAGAGTTGATAAAGGTACAAACGAATAAAATGTTTATGTATGACATTTTTAAATATCTATTACTCTCTATTTTACTCGATCTCCTAAACGCTTAAAGATAAGACATTGCGGTTTTCACCAGTGGATTCAGCACATCATTTTACTTAAAATATGTCCTATAAGTCTACTCTCAAGAGTTCATAAAGGTACAAACGAATAAAATGTTTATATATGACCTTTTTAAATATCTATTACTTTCCATTTTACTCGATCTCCTAAACGGTTAAAGATAAGACTTTGCGGTTTTCACCAGTGGATTCAGCACCTCATTTTACATAAAATATGTCCTATAAGTCTACTCTCAAGAGTTCATAAAGGTACAAACGAATAAAATGTTTATATATCACATTTTTAAATATCTATTATTCTCCATTTCACTCGATCTCCTAAACGGTTAAAGATAGGACATTGCGGTTTTCACCGGTGGATTCAGCACCTCATTTTACATAAAATAAGTTCTATAAGTCTACTCTAAAGAGTTGATAATGGTACAAACGAATAAAATGTTTATATATCACTTTTTTAAATATCTATTATTCTCCATTTTACTCGATCACCAAAACGGTTAAAGATACGACATTGCGGTTTTTACCATTGGATTCAGCACCTCATTTTACATAAAATAAGTCTTATAAGTCTACTCTAAAGAGTTGATAAAGGTTCAAACGAATAAAATGTTTATATATCACCTTTTTAAATATCTATTATTCTCCATTTTACTCGATCTCTTAAACAGTTAAAGATAGGACATTGCGGTTTTCACCAGTGGATTCAGCACATCATTTTACTTAAAATAAGTTATATAAGACTACTCTTAAGAGTTGATAAAGGAAAAAACGAATAAAATGTTTATATATCACATTTTCAAATATCCATTATAATCCATACAAACGAATCCAGGTACAAACGAATAAAATTTTATATATCACAATTTCAAATACCTATTATTCTCCATTTTACTCGATCTTCTAAACGGTTAAAGATAAGACATCGCGGCTTTAACCAGTGGATTCAGCACTTCATTTTACATAAAATAAGTCATATAAATCGACTCTCAAGAGTTGATAAAGGTACAAACGAATAAAATGTTTATATATCACATTTTTAAATATCCATTATAATCCATTTTACTCGATCTCCTAAACGGTTGAAGATAGGACATCGCGGTTTCCACCAGTGGATTCAGCACCTCATTTTATATAAAATAAGACCTATAAGTCTACTCTCACGAGTTGATAAAGGTACAAACGAATAAAATGTTTATATATCACATTTTCAAATATCTATAATTCTCCATTTTACTCGATATTCTAAACGGTTAAAGATACCGCATTTTACATAAAGTAAGTCCTATAAGTCTACTCTCATGAGTTGATAAAAATACAAACGAATAAAATGTATATATATCACATTTTCAAATATCTATTATTCTCCATTTTACTTGATCTCCTAAACGGTTAAAGATAGGACATCCCGGTTTTCTCCAATAAATTCAGCACCTCATTTTACATAAAATTAGTCCTATAAGTCTACTCTTAAGAGTTGATAAAAGTACAAACGATTAAAATGTTTATATATCACATTTTCAAATATCTATAATTCTCCATTTTACTCGATATCCTAAACGGTTAAAGATAGGACATCGCGATTTTCACCAGTGGATTCAGCACATCATTTTACATAAAATAAGTCCTATAAGTCTACTTTCAAGAGTTGATAAAGGGACAAACGAATAAAATGTTTATATATCCCATTTTCAAATATCTATTATTCTCCATTTTACTCGATCTCCTAAACGGTTAAAGATAGGACATCGCGGTTTTCACCAGTGGATTCAGCACCTCATTTTACATAAAATAAGTCCTATAAGTCTACTCTCAAGGGTTGCTTAGTACAAACGAATAAAATGTTCATATATCACATTTTCAAATATCTATTATTCTGCATTTTACTCGATCTCCTAGACGGTTAAATATAAGACATCGCGGTTTTAACCAGTGGATTCAGCACATCATTTTACATAAAATAAGTCCTATAGGTCTACTCTCAAGAGTTGATAAAGGTACAAACGAATAAAATGTATATATATCACATTTTCAAATATCAATTATTCTCCATTTTACTCGATCTCCTAAACGGTTAAAGATAGGACATTGCGGTTTTCACCAGCGGATTCAGCACCTTATTTTACATAAAATAATTCCTATAAGTCAACTCTAAAGAGTTGATAAAGGTACAAACGAATAAAATGTTTATGTATGACATTTTTAAATATCTATTATTCTCCATTTTACTTGAGCTCCTAAACGGTTAAAGATAGGACATCGCGGTTTTCACCAGTGGATTCAGCACATCATTTTACATAAAATAAGTCCTATAAGTCTACTCTCAAGAGTTGATAAAAGTACAAACGTATAAAATGTTTATATATCACATTTTGAAATATCTATTGTTCTCCATTTTACTTGAGCTCCTAAACGGTTAAAGATAGGACATCGCGGTTTTCACCAGTGGATTCAGCACATCATTTTACATAAAATAAGACCTATAAGTCTACTTTCAAGAGTTGATAAAGGTTCAAACGATTAAAATGTTTGTATATCACATTTTCAAATATCAATTATTTTCCATTTTACTCGGTCTCCTAAACGGTTAAAGATAAGACATCGCGGTTTTCACCAGTGGATTCAGCACCTCATTTTAAATAAAATAAGTCCTATAAGTCTACTCTAAAGAGTTGATAGAGGCTCAAACGAATAAAATGTTTATATATCACATTTTCAAATTTCTATGATTCTCCATTTTACTCCATCTCCTAAACGGTTAAAGATAGGACATCGCGGTTTTCACTAGTTTATTCAGCACCTCATTTTACATAAAATAAGTCCTATAAGTCTACTCTCAAGAGTTGATAAAGGTACAAACGATTAAAATGTTTATATATCACATTTTCAAATATCTATTATTCTCCATTTTACTCGATCTCCTAAACGGTTAGAGATAGGACATCGCGATTTTCACCAGTGGATTCAGCACCTTATTTTACATAAAATAAGTCCTATAAGTCTACTCGCAAGAGTTGATAAAGGTACAATCGAATAAAATGTTTATATATCACATTTTCAAATATCTATTATATTCCATTTTACTCCGATCTTCTAAACGGTTAAAGATAGGACATCGCGGTTTTCACCAGTGGATTCAGCACCTCATTTTACATAAAATAAGTTCTATAAGTCTACTCTCAAAAGTTGATAAAGGAACAAACGAATAAAATTTTTTATATCACAATTTCTAATACCTATTATTCTCCATTTTACTCGATCTTCTAAACGGTTAAAGATAAGACATCGCGGTTTTAACCAGTGGATTCAGCACCTCATTTTACATAAAATAAGTCCTATAAGTCTACTCTCAAGAGTTGATAAAGGTACAAACGAATAAAATGTTTATATATCACTTTTTTAAATATCTATTATTCTCCATTTTACTCGATCACCAAAACGGTTAAAGATACGACATTGCGGTTTTCACCATTGGATTCAGCACCTCATTTTACATAAAATAAGTCTTATAAGTCTACTCTAAAGAGTTGATAAAGGTTCAAACGAATAAAATGTTTATATATCACCTTTTTAAATATCTATTATTCTCCATTTTACTCGATCTCCTAAACAGTTAAAGATAGGACATTGCGGTTTTCACCAGTGGATTCAGCACATCATTTTACTTAAAATAAGTTATATAAGACTACTCTTAAGAGTTGATAAAGGAAAAAACGAATAAAATGTTTATATATCACATTTTCAAATATCCATTATAATCCATACAAACGAATCCAGGTACAAACGAATAAAATTTTATATATCACAATTTCAAATACCTATTATTCTCCATTTTACTCGATCTTCTAAACGGTTAAAGATAAGACATCGCGGCTTTAACCAGTGGATTCAGCACTTCATTTTACATAAAATAAGTCATATAAATCGACTCTCAAGAGTTGATAAAGGTACAAACGAATAAAATGTTTATATATCACATTTTTAAATATCCATTATAATCCATTTTACTCGATCTCCTAAACGGTTAAAAATAGGGCATCGCAATTTTCACCAGTGAATTCAGCACCTCATTTTACATAAAATAAGTCCTATAAGTCTACTTTCAAGATTTGATAAAGGTACAAACGAAGAAAATGTTTATATATCACATTTTCAAATATCTAGTATTCTCCATTTTACTCGATCTCCTAAACGGTTAAAGATAGGACATCGCGGTATTAACCAGTGGATTCAGCACCTTATTTTACATAAAATAAGTCCAATAAGTCTACTCTCAAGAGTTGATAAAGGTACAAACGAATAAAATGTTTATATATCACATTTTCAAATATCTATTATTCTCCATTTACTTGATCTCCAAAACGGTTAAAGATAGGACATCCCGGTTTTCTCCAGTAAATTCAGCACTTCATTTTACATAAAATAAGTCCTATAAGTCTACTCTCAGGAGTTGATAAAGGTACAAACGAATAAAATGTTTATATATCACATTTTCAAATATCTATTATTCTCCATTTTACTTGATCTCCTAAACGGTTAAAGATAGGACATCGCGGTTTTCACCAGTGGATTCAGCACATCATTTTACATAAAATTAGTCCTATAAGTCTACTCTCAAGTGTTGATAAAGGTACAAACGAATAAAATGTTTATATATCACATTTTGAAATATCTATTATTTTCCATATTACTTGATCTCCTAAACGGTTAAAGATAGGACATCGCGGTTTTCACCAGTGGATTCAGCACTTCATTTTACATAAAATAAGTCATATAAGTCTACTCTCTAGAGTTGATAAAGGTACAAACGAATAAAATGTTTATATATCACATTTTGAAATATCTATAATTCTCCATTTAACTCAATCTCCTAAACGGTTAAAAATAAGGCATCGCAGTTTTTACCCGTGGATTCAGCACCTCATTTTACATAAAATAAGTAATATAAGTCTACTCTCAAGGGTTGATAATGGTACAAACGAATAAAATGTTTATATATCACATTTTCAAATATCTAATATTCTTTATTTAACTCGATCTCCTAAACGGTTAAAGATAGAACATCGTGGTTTTTACCAGTGGATTCAGCACCTCATTTTACATAAAATAAGTCATATAAGTCTACTCTCAAGAGTTGAAAAAGGTACAAACGAATAAAATGTTTATATATCACATTTTCAAATATCTATTATTTTCCATTTTACTCGATCTCCTAAACGGTTAAAGATAGGACCTCGCGGTTTTCACCAGTGGATTCAACACCTCTTTTTACATTAAATAAGTCCTATAAGTCTACTCTCAAGAGTTGATAAAGGTTCAAACGAATAAAATGTTTATATATCACATTTTCAAATTTCTAATATTCTCCATTTTACTCGATCTCCTAAACGGTTAAAGATAGAACATCGCAATTTTCACCAGTGGATTCAGCACCTCATTTCACATAAAATAAGTCCTATAAGTCGACTCTCAAAAGTTGATAAAGGTACAAACAAATAAAATTTTTTATATCACAATTTCAAATACCTATTATTCTCCATTTTCTCGATCTCTTAAACGGTTAAAGATAGAACATCGCGGTTTTCAATAGTGGATTTAGCACCTCATTTTAGATAAAATAAGTCTTATAAGTCTACTCTCAAGAGTTGATAAAGGTACAAACGATTAAAATGTTTAAATATCACATTATCAAATATCTATTATTCTCCATTTTACTCGATCTCTTAAACGGTTAAAGATAGAACATCGCGGTTTTTAATAGTGGATTTAGCACCTCATTTTAGATAAAATAAGTCTTATAAGTCTACTCTCAAGAGTTGATAAAGGTACAAACGATTAAAATGTTTAAATATCACATTATCAAATATCTATTATTCTCCATTTTACTCGATCTCCTTAACGGTTAAAGATAGGACATCGCGGCTTTCAATAGTGGATTTGGCACCTTATTTTACATAAAATAGGTCTTATAAGTCTACTCTCAAGAGTTGATAAAGGTACAAACGAATAAAATGTTTATATATCTCATTATCAAATATCTATTATTCTCCATTTTACTCGATTTCCTAAACGGTTAAAGATAGGACATCGCGGTTTCCACCAGTGGATTTAGCACCTCATTTTACATAAAATAAGTCCTATAAGTCTACTCTTAAGAGTTGTAAAGGCACAATCGAATAAAATGTTTATATATCACATTTTCAAATATTTATTGTTCTCCATCTTACTCGATCTCCTAAACGGTTAAAGATAGGTCATCTCGGTTTTCACCAGTGGATTTAGCATTTCATTTTACATCAAATAAGTCCTATAAGTCTACTTTCAAGAGTTGATAAAGGTACAAACGAATAAAATGTTTATATATCACATTTTCACATATCTATTATTCTCCATTTTACTCGATCTCCTTAACAGTTAAAGATAGGACATCGCGGTTTTCACTAGTGCATTAAGCACCTCATTTTACATAAAATAAGTCCTATAACTCTACTCTCAATAGTTAATAAAGGTACAAACGAATAAAATGTTTATATATCACATTTTCAAATATCTAATATTCTCCATTTTACTCGATCTCCTAACCGGTTAAAGATAGGACATCGCGGTTTTCACCAGTGGATTTAGCACCTCATTTTATATTAAATAAGTCCTATAAGTCTACTCTCAAGAGTTGATAAAGGTACAAACGAATAAAATGTTTATATATCACATTTTCAAATATCTATTATTCTCCATTTTACTCGATCTCCTAAACGGTTAAAGATAGGACATCGTGGTTTTCACGAGTGGATTTAGCACCTCAGTTTACATTAAATAAGTCCTATAAGTCTACTCTCAAGGGTTGATAAAGGTACAAACGAATAAAATGTTTATATATCACATTTTCAAATATCTAATATTCTCCATTTTACTCGATCTCCTAAACGGTTAAAGATAGGACATCGCGGTTTTTACCAGTGGATTAAGCACCTCATTTTACATAAAATAAGTCCTATAAGTCTACTCTCATGAGTTGATAAAAGTACAAACGAATAAAATGTTTTTATATCACATTTTCAAATATCTATTATTCTCCATTTTACTCGATCTCCTAAACGGTTAAAGATAGGACATCGCGGATTTCACCAGTAGATTTAGCACCTCATTTTACATAAAATAAGTCCTATAAGTCTACTCTCAAGAGTTGATAATAGTACAAACGAATAAGATGTTTATATATCACATTTTCAAATATCTATTATTCTCCATTTTACTCGATCTCCTAAACGGTAAGAGATAGGACATCGCGGTTTTCACCAGTGGATTTAGCACCTCAGTTTACATTAAATAAGTCCTATAAGTCTACTCTCAAGGGTTGATAAAGGTACAAACGAATAAAATGTTTATATATCACATTTTCAAATATCGAATATTCTCCATTTTACTCGATCTCCTAAACGGTTAAAGATAGGACATCGCGGTTTTCACCAGTGGATTTAGCACCTCATTCTACATAAAATGAGTCCTATAAGTCTCCTCTCAAGAGTTGGTAAAGGTACAAACGAATAAAATGTATTTATATCACATTTTCAAATATCTATTATTCTCCATTTTCTCGATCTCCAAAACGGTTAAAGATAGGACATCGCGGCTTTCAATAGTGGATTTAGCACCTCATTTTACATAAAATAAGTCTTATAAGTCTACTCTCAAGAGTTGATAAAGGTACAAACGAATAAAATGTTTATATATCACATTTTCAAATATCTAATACTCTCCATTTTACTCGATCTCCTAAACGGTTAAAGATAGGACATCGCGGTTTTTACCAGTGGATTAAGCACCTCATTTTACATAAAATAAGTCCTATAAGTCTACTCTCATGAGTTGATAAAAGTACAAACGAATAAAATGTTTTTATATCACATTTTCAAATATCTATTATTCTCCATTTTACTCGATCTCCTAAACGGTTAAAGATAGGACATCGCGGTTTTTACCAGTGGATTAAGCACCTCATTTTACATAAAATAAGTCCTATAAGTCTACTCTCATGAGTTGATAAAAGTACAAACGAATAAAATGTTTTTATATCACATTTTCAAATATCTATTATTCTCCATTTTACTCGATCTCCTAAACGGTTAAAGATAGGACATCGCGGATTTCACCAGTGAATTCAGCACCTCATTTTACATAAAATAAGTCCTATAAGTCTACTCTCAAGAGTTGATAATAGTACAAACGAATAAGATGTTTATATATCACATTTTCAAATATCTATTATTCTCCATTTTACTCGATCTCCTAAACGGTTAAAGATAGAACATCGCAATTTTCTCAAGTGGATTCAGCACCTCATTTTACATAAAATAACTAATATAAGTCGACTCTTAAAAGTTGATACAGGTACAAACGAATAAAATTTTTTATATCACAATTTCAGATATCTATTATTCTCCATTTTACTCGATCTCCTAAACGGTTAAATATAGGACCTCGCGGTTTTTACCAGTGGATTCAACACCTGTTTTTACATTAAATAAGTCCTATAAGTCTACTCTCAAGAGTTGATAAAGGTACAAACAAATAAAATGTTTATATATCATATTTCAAATATCTATTATTCTCCATTTTACTCGATCTCCTAAACGGTTAAAAATAGGGCATCGCGATTTACACCAGTGGATTCAGCACCTCATTTTACATAAAATAAGTCCTATAAGTCGACTCTCAAAAGTTGATAAAGGTACAAACGAATAAAATTTTTAATATGACAATTTCAAATATCTATTATTCTCCATTTTACTCGATCTCCTAAACGGTTGAAGATAGGACCTCGCGGTTTTCACCAGTGGATTCAACACCTCTTTTTACATTAAATAAGTCCTATAATTCTACTCTTAAGAGTTGATAAAGGTACAAACAAATAAAATGTTTATATATCACATTTTCAAATATCTATTATTCTGCATTTTACTCGATCTCCTAAACGGTTAAAGATAAGACATCGCGGTTTTAACCAGTGGATTCAGCGCTTCATTTTACATAAAATAAGTCATATAAGTCGACTCTCAAGAGTTGATAAAGGTACAAACGAATAAAATGTATATATATCACATTTCAAATATCTATTATACTCCATTTTACTCGATCTCCTAAACGGTTAAAAATAGGGCATCGCGATTTACACCAGTGGATTCAGCACCTCATTTTACATAAAATAAGTCCTATAAGTCATTGGGCCTCTGTAAAACCCTGCATGTACAATATGAACACTGTGTCTCTAATAGTTTGGCTGTAACGGACATTTTTGGAATATTAGGTGTTCGGTTACATGTTGCAGTCCATCGCTTAATAAGTGACTATATTAATGCGTTGGCCCTCTGTAAAACCCTACATGTACAATATGAACACTGTGTCTCTAATAGTTTTGCTGTAACGGACATATTTTTAATATTAGGTGTTCGGCCACATGTTGCAGTCCATCGCTTAATAAGTGACTATATTAATGCTTTGGCCCTCTGTAAAACCCTGCATATACAATATGAACACTGTGTCTCTAATAGTTTGGCTGTAACGGACATTTTTGGAATATTAGGTGTTCGGCCACATGTTGCAGTCCATCGCTTCATAAGTGACTATATTAATGCTTTGGGCCTCTGTAAAACCCTGCATGTACAATATGAACACTGTGTCTCTAATAGTTTTGCTGTAACTGACATTTTTGGAATATTAGGTGTTCGACCACATGATGCAGTCCAACGCTTAATAAGTGACTATATTAATGCTTTGGCCCTCTGTAAAACCCTGCATGTACAATATGAACACTGTGTCTCTAATAGTTTTGCTGTAACGGACATATTTGGAATATTAGGTGTTCGGCCACATGTTGCAGTCCATCGCTTAATAAGTGACTATATTAATGCTTTGGGCCTCTGTAAAACCCTGCATGTACAATATGAACACTGTGTCTCTAATAGTTTGGCTGTAACGGACATTTTTGGAATATTAGGTGTTCAACCACATGTTGCAGTCCATCGCTTAATAAGTGACTATTTTAATGCTTTGGGCCTCTGTAAAACCCTGCATATAAAATATGAACACTGTGTCTCTAATAGTTTGACTGTAACTGACATTTTTGGAATATTAGGTGTTCGACCACATGTTGCAGTCCAACGCTTAATAAGTGACTATATTAATGCTTTGGCCCTCTGTAAAACCCTTCATGTACAATATGAACACTGTGTCTCTAATAGTTGGGCTGTAACGGACATTTTTGGAATATTACGTGTTCGACCACATGTTGCAGTACAACGCTTAATAAGTGACTATATTAATGCTTTGGGCCTCTGTAAAACCCTGCATGTACAATATGAACACTGTGTCTCTAATAGTTTGGCTGTAACGGACATTTTTGTATTATTAGGTGTTCGGCCACATGTTGCAGTCCAACGCTTAATAAGTGACTATATTAATGCTTTGGGCCTCTGTAAAACCCTGCATATAAAATATGAACACTGTGTTTCTAATAGTTTGGCTGTAACAAACATTTTTGGAATATTAGGTGTTCGGTCACATGTTGCAGTCCATCGCTTAATAAGTGACTATATTAATGCTTTGGGCCTCTGTAAAACCCTACATGTACCATATGAACACTGTGTCTCTAATAGTTTGGCTGTAACGGACATTTTTGGAATATTAGGTGTTCAACCACATAGGGCAGTCCAACGCTTAATAAGTGACTATATTAATGCTTTGGGCCTCTGTAAAACCCTGCATATAAAATATGAACACTGTGTTTTTAATAGTTTGGCTGTAACGAACATTTTTGGATTATTAGGTGTTCGGTCACATGTTGCAGTCCATCGCTTAATAAGTGACAATATTAATGCTTTGGGCCTCTGTAAAACCCTGCATATAAAATATGAACACTGTGTCTCTAATAGTTTGGCTGTAACGGACATTTTTGGAATATTAGGTGTTCGGCCACATGTTGCAGTCCATCGCTTAATAAGTGACTATATTAATGCTTTGGCCCTCTGTAAAACCCTGCATGTACAATATGAACACTGTGTCTCTAATAGTTTGGCTGTAACGGACATTTTTGGAATATTAGGTGTTCGGCCACATGTTGCAGTCCATCGCTTAATAAGTGACTATATTAATGCTTTGGGCCTCTGTAAAACCCTGCATGTACAATATGAACACTGTGTCTCTAATAGTTTGGCTGTAACGGACATTTTTGGATTATTAGGTGTTCGGCCACATGTTGCAGTCCAACGCTTAATAAGTGACTATATTAATGCTTTGGCCCACTGTAAAACCCTGCATGTACAATATGAACACTGTGTCTCTAATAGTTTGGCTGTAACGGACATTTTTGGAATATTAGGTGTTCGGCCACATGTTGCAGTCCATCGCTTAATAAGTGACTATATTAATGCTTTGGGCCTCTGTAAAACCCTGCATGTACAATATGAACACTGTGTCTCTAATAGTTTGGCTGTAACGGACATTTTTGGATTATTAGGTGTTCGGCCACATGTTGCAGTCCAACGCTTAATAAGTGACTATATTAATGCTTTGGCCCACTGTAAAACCCTGCATGTACAATATGAACACTGTGTCTTTAATAGTTTGGTTGTAACTGACATTTTTGTAATATTAGGTGTTCGACCACATATTGCAGTCCAACGCTTAATAAGTGACACTATTAATGCTTTGGGACTCTGTATAACGCTGCATATACAGTATGAACTCTCTGCCTCTTATTGTTTGGCTGTTACTGTCATTTTTGGAATATTAGGTGTTCGACCACATGTTGCAGTCCAACGCTTAATAAGTGACTATATTAATGCTTTGGCCCTCTGAAAAGCCCTGCATGTACAATATGAAAACTGTGTCTCTAATAGTTTGGCTGTAACGGACATTTTTGGAATATTAGGTGTTCGGCCACATGTTGCAGTCCATCGCTTAATAAGTGACTATATTAATGCTTTGGGCCTCTGTAAAACCCTGCATATAAAATATGAACACTGTGTTTCTAATAGTTTGGCTGTAACGAACATTTTTGGAATATTAGGTGTTCGGTCACATGTTGCAGTCCATCGTTTAATAAATGACTATATTAATGCTTTGGGCCTCTGTAAAACCCTGCATGTACAATATGAACACTGTGTCTCTAATAGTTTGGCTGTAACGAACATTTTTGGAATATTAGGTGTTCGGTCACATGTTGCAGTCCATCGCTTAATAAGTGACTACATTAATGCTTTGGGCCTCTGTAAAGCCCTGCATGTACAATATGAACACTGTGTCTCTAATAGTTTGGCTGTAACGAACATTTTTGGAATATTAGGTGTTCGGCCACATGTTGCAGTCCATCGCTTAATAAGTGACTATATTAATGCTTTGGGCCTCTGTAAAACCCTGCATATAAAATATGAACACTGTGTCTCTAATAGTTTGGCTGTAACGGACATTTTTGGAATATTAGGTGTTCGGCCACATGTTGCAGTCCATCGCTTAATAAGTGACTATATTAATGCTTTGGCCCTCTGTAAAACCCTGCATGTACAATATGAACACTGTGTCTCTAATAGTTTGGCTGTAACGGACATTTTTGGAATATTAGGTGTTCGGCCACATGTTGCAGTCCATCGCTTCATAAGTGACTATATTAATGCTTTGGGCCTCTGTAAAACCCTGCATGTACAATATGAACACTGTGTCTCTAATAGTTTTGCTGTAACTGACATTTTTGGAATATTAGATGTTCGACCACATGTTGCAGTCCAACGCTTAATAAGTGACTATATTAATGCTTTGGCCCTCTGTAAAACCCTGCATGTACAATATGAACACTGTGTCTCTAATAGTTTTGCTGTAACGGACATATTTGGAATATTAGGTGTTCGGCCACATGTTGCAGTCCATCGCTTAATAAGTGACTATATTAATGCTTTGGGCCTCTGTAAAACCCTGCATGTACAATATGAACACTGTGTCTCTAATAGTTTGGCTGTAACGGACATTTTTGGAATATTAGGTGTTCAACAACATGTTGCAGTCCATCGCTTAATAAGTGACTATATTAATGCTTTGGGCCTCTGTAAAACCCTGCATATAAAATATGAACACTGTGTCTCTAATAGTTTGGCTGTAACTGACATTTTTGGAATATTAGGTGTTCGACCACATGTTGCAGTCCAACGCTTAATAAGTGACTATATTAATGCTTTGGCCCTCTGTAAAACCCTTCATGTACAATATGAACACTGTGTCTCTAATAGTTGGGCTGTAACGGACATTTTTGGAATATTACGTGTTCGACCACATGTTGCAGTACAACGCTTAATAAGTGACTATATTAATGCTTTGGGCCTCTGTAAAACCCTGCATGTACAATATGAACACTGTGTCTCTAATAGTTTGGCTGTAACGGACATTTTTGTATTATTAGGTGATCGGCCACATGTTGCAGTCCAACGCTTAATAAGTGACTATATTAATGCTTTGGGCCTCTGTAAAACCCTGCATATAAAATATGAACACTGTGTTTCTAATAGTTTGGCTGTAACGAACATTTTTGGAATATTAGGTGTTCGGTCACATGTTGCAGTCCATCGTTTAATAAATGACTATATTAATGCTTTGGGCCTCTGTAAAACCCTGCATGTACAATATGAACACTGTGTCTCTAATAGTTTGGCTGTAACGAACATTTTTGGAATATTAGGTGTTCGGTCACATGTTGCAGTCCATCGCTTAATAAGTGACTATATTAATGCTTTGGGCCTCTGTAAAACCCTGCATATAAAATATGAACACTGTGTCTCTAATAGTTTGGCTGTAACGGACATTTTTGGAATATTAGGTGTTCGGCCACATGTTGCAGTCCATCGCTTAATAAGTGACTATATTAATGCTTTGGCCCTCTGTAAAACCCTGCATGTACAATATGAACACTGTGTCTCTAATAGTTTGGCTGTAACGGACATTTTTGGAATATTAGGTGTTCGGCCACATGTTGCAGTCCATCGCTTCATAAGTGACTATATTAATGCTTTGGGCCTCTTTAAAACCCTGCATGTACAATATGAACACTGTGTCTCTAATAGTTTTGCTGTAACTGACATTTTTGGAATATTAGGTGTTCGACCACATGTTGCAGTCCAACGCTTAATAAGTGACTATATTAATGCTTTGGCCCTCTGTAAAACCCTGCATGTACAATATGAACACTGTGTCTCTAATAGTTTTGCTGTAACGGACATATTTGGAATATTAGGTGTTCGGCCACATGTTGCAGTCCATCGCTTAATAAGTGACTATATTAATGCTTTGGGCCTCTGTAAAACCCTGCATGTACAACATGAACACTGTGTCTCTAATAGTTTGGCTGTAACGGACATTTTTGGAATATTAGGTGTTCAACCACATGTTGCAGTCCATCGCTTAATAAGTGACTATATTAATGCTTTGGGCCTCTGTAAAACCCTGCATATAAAATATGAACACTGTGTCTCTAATAGTTTGGCTGTAACTGACATTTTTGGAATATTAGGTGTTCGACCACATGTTGCAGTCCAACGCTTAATAAGTGACTATATTAATGCTTTGGCCCTCTGTAAAACCCTTCATGTACAATATGAACACTGTGTCTCTAATAGTTGGGCTGTAACGGACATTTTTGGAATATTACGTGTTCGACCACATGTTGCAGTACAACGCTTAATAAGTGACTATATTAATGCTTTGGGCCTCTGTAAAACCCTGCATGTACAATATGAACACTGTGTCTCTAATAGTTTGGCTGTAACGGACATTTTTGTATTATTAGGTGATCGGCCACATGTTGCAGTCCAACGCTTAATAAGTGACTATATTAATGCTTTGGGCCTCTGTAAAACCCTGCATGTACAATATGAACACTGTGTCTCTAATAGTTTGGCTGTAACGGACATTTTTGGAATATTAGGTGTTCGGCCACATGTTGCAGTCCATCGCTTAATAAGTGACTATATTAATGCTTTGGGCCTCTGTAAAACCCTGCATATAAAATATGAACATTGTGTCTCTAATAGTTTGGCTGTAACTGACAATTTTGGAATATTAGGTGTTCAACCACATGGGGCAGTCCAACGCTTAATATGTGGTTAAAGTAATGCCTTGGGCCTCTGTTTAACGCTGCATATAAAATATGAACTTTATGCCTCTTATAGTTTGGCTGTAACTGACATTTTTGGAATATTAGGTGTTCGACCACATGTTGCAGTCCAACGCTTAATAAGTGACTATATTAATGCTTTGGCCCTCTGTAAAACCCTGCATGTACAATATGAACACTGTGTCTCTAATAGTTTGGCTGTAACGGACATTTTTGGAATATTAGGTGTTCGGCCACATGTTGCAGTCCATCGCTTAATAAGTGACTATATTAATGCTTTAGGCCTCTGTAAAACCCTGCATATAAAATATGAACACTGTGTTTCTAATAGTTTGGCTGTAACGAACATTTTTGGAATATTAGGTGTTCGGCCACATGTTGCAGTCCATCGCTTAATAAGTGACTATATTAATGCTTTGGCCCTCTGTAAAACCCTACATGTACCACATGAACACTGTGTCTCTAATAGTTTGGCTGTAACGGACATTTTTGGAATATTAGGTGTTCGGCCACATGTTGCAGTCCATCGCTTAATAAGTGACTATATTAATGCTTTGGCTCTCTGTAAAACCCTGCATGTACAATATGAACACTGTGTCTCTAATAGTTTGGCTGTAACGGACATTTTTGGAATATTAGGTGTTCGACCACATGTTGCAGTCCAACGCTTAATAAGTGACTATATTAATGCTTTGGCCCTCTGTAAAACCCTGCATGTACAATATGATCACTGTGTCTCTAATAGTTTGGCTGTAACGGACATTTTTGGAATATTAGGTGTTCGGCCACATGTTGCAGTCCATCGCTTAATAAGTGACTATATTAATGCTTTGGGCCTCTGTAAAACCCTGCATGTACAATATGAACACTGTGTCTCTAATAGTTTGACTGTAACGGACATTTTTGGATTATTAGGTGTTCGGCCACATGTTGCAGTCCAACGCTTAATAAGTGACTATATTAATGCTTTGGCCCTCTGTAAAACCCTGCATGTTCAATATGAACACTGTGTCTCTAAAAGTTTGGCTGTAACTGACATTTTTGTAATATTAGGTGTTCGACCACATATTGCAGTCCAACGCTTAATAAGTGACTATATTAATGCTTTGGGACTCTGTATAACGCTGCATATACAGTATGAACTCTCTGCCTCTTATTGTTTGGCTGTTACTGTCATTTTTGGAATATAAGGTGTTCGACCACATGTTGCAGTCCAACGCTTAATAAGTGACTATATTAATGCTTTGGCCCTCTGTAAAACCCTGCATATAAAATATGAACACTGTGTTTCTAATAGTTTGGCTGTAACGAACGTTTTTGGAATATTAGGTGTTCGGTCACATGTTGCAGTCCATCGTTTAATAAGTGACTATATTAATGCTTTGGGCCTCTGTAAAACCCTGCATGTACAATATGAACACTGTGTCTCTAATAGTTTGGCTGTAACGAACATTTTTGGAATATTAGGCGTTCGGTCACATGTTGCAGTCCATCGCTTAATACGTGACTATATTAATGCTTTGGGCCTCTGTAAAACCCTGCATGTACAATATGAACACTGTGTCTCTAATAGTTTGGCTGTAACGAACATTTTTGGAATATTAGGTGTTCGGCCACATGTTGCAGTCCATCGCTTAATAAGTGACTATATTAATGCTTTGGGCCTCTGTAAAACCCTGCATATAAAATATGAACACTGTGTCTCTAATAGTTTGGCTGTAACGGACATTTTTGAAATATTAGGTGTTCGGCCACATGTTGCAGTCCATCGCTTAATAAGTGACTATATTAATGCTTTGGCCCTCTGTAAAACCCTGCATGTACAATATGAACACTGTGTCTCTAATAGTTTGGCTGTAACGGACATTTTTGGAATATTAGGTGTTCGGCCACATGTTGCAGTCCATCGCTTCATAAGTGACTATATTAATGCTTTGGGCCTCTGTAAAACCCTGCATGTACAATATGAACACTGTGTCTCTAATAGTTTGGCTGTAACGGACATTTTTGGAATATTAGGTGTTCGGTTACATGTTGCAGTCCATCGCTTAATAAGTGACTATATTAATGCTTTGGGCCTCTGTAAAACCCTGCATGTACAATATGAACACTGTGTCTCTAATAGTTTTGCTGTAACTGACATTTTTGGAATATTAGGTGTTCGAAAACATGTTGCAGTCCAACGCTTAATAAGTGACTATATTAATGCTTTGGCCCTCTGTAAAACCCTGCATGTACAATATGAACACTGTGTCTCTAATAGTTTTGCTGTAACGGACATATTTGGAATATTAGGTGTTCGGCCACATGTTGCAGTCCATCGCTTAATAAGTGACTATATTAATGCTTTGGCCCTCTGTAAAACCCTGCATGTACAATATGAACACTGTGTCTCTAAAAGTTTGGCTGTAACGGACATTTTTGGAATATTAGGTGTTCGACCACATGTTGCAGTCCAACGCTTAATAAGTGACTATATTAATGCTTTGGCCCTCTGTAAAACCCTGCATGTACAATATGATCACTGTGTCTCTAATAGTTTGGCTGTAACGGACATTTTTGGAATATTAGGTGTTCGGCCACATGTTGCAGTCCATCGCTTAATAAGTGACTATATTAATGCTTTGGGCCTCTGTAAAACCCTGCATGTACAATATGAACACTGTGTCTCTAATAGTTTGGCTGTAACGGACATTTTTAGATTATTAGGTGTTCGGCCACATGTTGCAGTCCAACGCTTAATAAGTGACTATATTAATGCTTTGGCCCTCTGTAAAACCCTGCATGTTCAATATGAACACTGTGTCTCTAAAAGTTTGGCTGTAACTGACATTTTTGTAATATTAGGTGTTCGACCACATATTGCAGTCCAACGCTTAATAAGTGACTATATTAATGCTTTGGGACTCTGTATAACGCTGCATATACAGTATGAACTCTCTGCCTCTTATTGTTTGGCTGTTAATGTCATTTTTGGAATATAAGGTGTTCGACCACATGTTGCAGTCCAACGCTTAATAAGTGACTATATTAATGCTTTGGCCCTCTGTAAAACCCTGCATGTACAATATGAACACTGTGTCTCTAATAGTTTGGCTGTAACGGACATTTTTGGCATATTAGGTGTTCAACCACATAGGGCAGTCCAACGCTTAATAAGTGACTATATTAATGCTTTGGGCCTCTGTAAAACGCTGCATATACAATATGAACACTGTGTCTATAATGGTAAGGCTGTAACGGACATTTTTGGAATATTAGGTGTTCAACCACATGGGGCAGTCCAACGCTTAATATGTGGTTAAAGTAATGCCTTGGGCCTCTGTTTGACGCTGCATATACAATATGAACTTTATGCCTCTTATAGTTTGGCTGTAACTGACATTTTTGGAATATTAGGTGTTCGACCTCATGTTGCAGTCCAACGCTTAATAAGTGACTATATTAATGCTTTGGGCCTCTGTAAAACCCTGCATATAAAATATGAACACTGTGTTTCTAATAGTTTGGCTGTAACGAACATTTTTGGAATATTAGGTGTTCGGTCACATGTTGCAGTCCATCGCTTAATAAGTGACTATATTAATGCTTTGGGCCTCTGTAAAACCCTGCATGTACAATATGAACACTGTGTCTCTAATAGTTTGGCTGTAACGAACATTTTTGGAATATTAGGTGTTCGGCCACATGTTGCAGTCCATCGCTTAATAAGTGACTATATTAATGCTTTAGGCCTCTGTAAAACCCTGCATATAAAATATGAACACTGTGTCTCTAATAGTTTGGCTGTAACGGACATTTTTGGAATATTAGGTGTTCGGCCACATGTTGCAGTCCATCGCTTAATAAGTGACTATATTAATGCTTTGGCCCTCTGTAAAACCCTGCATGTACAATATGAACACTGTGTCTCTAATAGTTTGGCTGTAACGGACATTTTTGGAATATTAGGTGTTCGGTCACATGTTGCAGTCCATCGCTTCATAAGTGACTATATTAATGCTTTGGGCCTCTGTAAAACCCTGCATGTACAATATGAACACTGTGTCTCTAATAGTTTGGCTGTAACGGACATTTTTGAAATATTAGGTGTTCGGTTACATGTTGCAGTCCATCGCTTAATAAGTGACTATATTAATGCTTTGGGCCTCTGTAAAACCCTGCATGTACAATATGAACACTGTGTCTCTAATAGTTTTGCTGTAACTGACATTTTTGGAATATTAGGTGTTCGAAAACATGTTGCAGTCCAACGCTTAATAAGTGACTATATTAATGCTTTGGCACTCTGTAAAACCCTGCATGTACAATATGAACACTGTGTCTCTAATAGTTTTGCTGTAACGGACATATTTGGAATATTAGGTGTTCGGCCACATGTTGCTGTCCATCGCTTAATAAGTGACTATATTAATGCTTTGGGCCTCTATAAAACCCTGCATGTACAATATGAACACTGTGTCTCTAATAGTTTGGCTGTAACGGACATTTTTGGAATATTAGGTGTTCAACCACATGTTGCAGTCCATCGCTTAATAAGTGACTATATTAATGCTTTGGGCCTCTGTAAAACCCTGCATATAAAATATGAACACTGTGTCTCTAATAGTTTGGCTGTAACTGACATTTTTGGAATATTAAGTGTTCGACCACATGTTGCAGTCCAACGCTTAATAAGTGACTATATTAATGCTTTGGCCCTCTGTAAAACCCTTCATGTACAATATGAACACTGTGTCTCTAATAGTTGGGCTGTAACGGACATTTTTGGAATATTACGTGTTCGACCACATGTTGCAGTACAACGCTTAAAAAGTGACTATATTAATGCTTTGGGCCTCTGTAAAACCCTGCATATGAAATATGAACACTGTGTTTCTAATAGTTTGGCTGTAACAAACATTTTTGGAATATTAGGTGTTCGGTCACATGTTGCAGTCCATCGCTTAATAAGTGACTATATTAATGCTTTGGGCCTCTGTAAAACCCTACATGTACCATATGAACACAGTGTCTCTAATAGTTTGGCTGTAACGGACATTTTTGGAATATTAGGTGTTCAACCACATAGGGCAGTCCAACGCTTAATAAGTGACTATATTAATGCTTTGGGCCTCTGTAAAACCCTGCATATAAAATATGAACACTGTGTTTTTAATAGTTTGGCTGTAACGAACATTTTTGGATTATTAGGTGTTCGGTCACATGTTGCAGTCCATCGCTTAATAAGTGACAATATTAATGCTTTGGGCCTCTGTAAAACCCTGCATATAAAATATGAACACTGTGTCTCTAATAGTTTGGCTGTAACGGACATTTTTGGAATATTAGGTGTTCGGCCACATGTTGCAGTCCATCGCTTAATAAGTGACTATATTAATGCTTTGGGCCTCTGTAAAACCCTGCATATAAAATATGAACACTGTGTTTCTAATAGTTTGGCTGTAACGAACATTTTTGGAATATTAGGTGTTCGGTCACATGTTGCAGTCCATCGCTTAATATGTGACTATATTAATGCTTTGGGCCTCTGTAAAACCCTGCATATAAAATATGAACACTGTGTCTCTAATAGTTTGGCTGTAACGGACATTTTTGGAATATTAGGTGTTCGGCCACATGTTGCAGTCCATCGCTTAATAAGTGACTATATTAATGCTTTGGGCCTCTGTAAAACCCTGCATGTACAATATGAACACTGTGTCTCTAATAGTTTGGCTGTATCGGACATTTTTGGAATATTAGGTGTTCGGCCACATGTTGCAGTCCATCGCTTAATAAGTGACCATATTAATGCTTTGGGCCTCTGTAAAACCCTGCATGTACAATATGAACACTGTGTCTCTAATAGTTTGGCTGTAACGGACATTTTTGTATTATTAGGTGTTCGGCCACATGTTGCAGTCCAACGCTTAATAAGTGACTATATTAATGCTTTGGCCCTCTGTAAAACCCTGCATGTACAATATGAACACTGTGTCTCTAATAGTTTGGTTGTAACTGACATTTTTGTAATATTAGGTGTTCAACCACATAGGGCAGTCCAACGCTTAATAAGTGACTATATTAATGCTTTGGGCCTCTGTAAAACGCTGCATATACAATATGAACACTGTGTCTATAATGGTAAGGCTGTAACGGACAATTTTGGAATATTAGGTGTTCAACCACATGGGGCAGTCCAACGCTTAATATGTGGTTAAAGTAATGCCTTGGGCCTCTGTTTAACGCTGCATATAAAATATGAACTTTATGCCTCTTATAGTTTGGCTGTAACTGACATTTTTGGAATATTAGGTGTTCGACCACATGTTGCAGTCCAACGCTTAATAAGTGACTATATTAATGCTTTGGCCCTCTGTAAAACTCTGCATGTACAATATGAACACTGTGTCTCTAATAGTTTGGCTGTAACGGACATTTTTGGAATATTAGGTGTTCGGCCACATGTTGCAGTCCATCGCTTAATAAGTGACTATATTAATGCTTTAGGCCTCTGTAAAACCCTGCATATAAAATATGAACACTGTGTTTCTAATAGTTTGGCTGTAACGAACATTTTTGGAATATTAGGTGTTCGGTCACATGTTGCAGTCCATCGCTTAATAAGTGACTATATTAATGCTTTGGGCCTCTGTAAAACCCTGCATATAAAATATGAACGCTGTGTCTCTAATAGTTTGGCTGTAACGGACATTTTTGGAATATTAGGTGTTCGGCCACATGTTGCAGTTCATCGCTTAATAAGTGACTATATTAATGCTTTGGCCCTCTGTAAAACCCTGCATGTACAATATGAACACTGTGTCTCTAATAGTTTGGCTGTAACGGACATTTTTGTATTATTAGGTGTTCGGCCACATGTTGCAGTCCAACGCTTAATATGTGACTATATTAATGCTTTGGCCCTCTGTAAAACCCTGCATGTACAATATGAACACTGTGTCTCTAATAGTTTGGTTGTAACTGACATTTTTGTAATATTAGGTGTTCGACCACATATTGCAGTCCAACGCTTAATAAGTGACTATATTAATGCTTTGGGACTCTGTATAACGCTGCATATACAGTATGAACTCTCTGCCTCTTATTGTTTGGCTGTTACTGTCATTTTTGGATTATTAGGTGTTCGACCACATGTTGCAGTCCAACGCTTAATAAGTGACTATATTAATGCTTTGGGCCTCTGTAAAACCCTGCATGTACAATATGAACACTGTGTCTCTAATAGTTTGGCTGTAACGGACATTTTTGGAATATTAGGTGTTCGGCCACATGTTGCAGTCCATCGCTTAATAAGTGACTATATTAATGCTTTGGGCCTCTGTAAAACCCTGCATATAAAATATGAACACTGTGTTTCTAATAGTTTGGCTGTAACGAACATTTTTGGAATATTAGGTGTTCGGTCACATGTTGCAGTCCATCGCTTAATAAGTGACTATATTAATGCTTTGGGCCTCTGTAAAACCCTGCATATAAAAAATATGAACTTTGTGTCTCTAATAGTTTGGCTGTAACGGACATTTTTGGAATATCAGGTGTTCGACCACATGTTGCAGTCCATCGCTTAACATGTGATTATAGTAATGTTTTGGGACTCTGTATAACGCTGCTTATACAAAATGAAATCTGTGTCTCTAATAGTTTGGCTGTAACGGACATTTTTGGAATATCAGGTGTTCGACCTTATGTTGCAGTCCAACGCTTAATATGTGATTATAGTAATGTCTTGGGACTCTGTATAACGCTGCATACACAATATGAACACTGTGTCTCTAATAGTTTGGCCGTAACGGACATTTTTGGAATATTAGGTGTTCAACCACATAGGGCAGTCCAACGCTTAATAAGTGACTATATTAATGCCTTGGGCCTCTGTAAAACCCTGCATGTACAATATGAACACTGTGTCTCTAATAGTTTGGCTGTAACGGACATTTTTGGAATATTAGGTGTTCAACCACATGGGGCAGTCCAACGCTTAATATGTGGTTAAAGTAATGCTTTGGGCCTCTGTTTAACGCTGCATATACAATATGAACTTTATGCCTCTTATAGTTTGGCTGTAACGGACATTTTTGGAATATTAGGTGTTCGGCCACATGTTGCAGTCCATCGCTTAATAAGTGACTATATTAATGCTTTAGGCCTCTGTAAAACCCTGCATGTACAATATGAACACTGTGTCTCTAATAGTTTGGCTGTAACGGACATTTTTGTATTATTAGGTGTTCGGCCACATGTTGCAGTCCAACGCTTAATAAGTGACTATATTAATGCTTTGGCCCTCTGTAAAACCCTGCATGTACAATATGAACACTGTGTCTCTAATAGTTTGGTTGTAACTGACATTTTTGTAATATTAGGTGTTCAACCACATTGGGCAGTCCAACGCTTAATAAGTGACTATATTAATGCTTTGGGCCTCTGTAAAACGCTGCATATACAATATGAACACTGTGTCTATAATGGTAAGGCTGTAACGGACAATTTTGGAATATTAGGTGTTCAACCACATGGGGCAGTCCAACGCTTAATATGTGGTTAAAGTAATGCCTTGGGCCTCTGTTTAACGCTGCATATAAAATATGAACTTTATGCCTCTTATAGTTTGGCTGCAACTGACATTTTTGGAATATTAGGTGTTCGACCACATGTTGCAGTCCAACGCTTAATAAGTGACTATATTAATGCTTTGGCCCTCTGTAAAACCCTGCATGTACAATATGAACACTGTGTCTCTAATAGTTTGGCTGTAACGGACATTTTTGGATTATTAGGTGTTCGGCCACATGTTGCAGTCCAACGCTTAATAAGTGACTATATTAATGCTTTGGCCCACTGTAAAACCCTGCATGTACAATATGAACACTGTGTCTCTAATAGTTTGGCTGTAACGGACATTTTTGTATTATTAGGTGTTCGGCCACATGTTGCAGTCCAACGCTTAATAAGTGACTATATTAATGCTTTGGCCCTCTGTAAAACCCTGCATGTACAATATGAACACTGTGTCTCTAATAGTTTGGTTGTAACTGACATTTTTGTAATATTAGGTGTTCGACCACATATTGCAGTCCAACGCTTAATAAGTGACTATATTAATGCTTTGGGACTCTGTATAACGCTGCATATACAGTATGAACTCTCTGCCTCTTATTGTTTGGCTGTTACTGTCATTTTTGGAATATTAGGTGTTCGACCACATGTTGCAGTCCAACGCTTAATAAGTGACTTTATTAATGCTTTGGCCCTCTGTAAAACCCTGCATGTACAATATGAACACTGTGTCTCTAATAGTTTGGCTGTAACGGACATTTTTGGAATATTAGGTGTTCGGCCACATGTTGCAGTCCATCGCTTAATAAGTGACTATATTAATGCTTTGGGCCTCTGTAAAACCCTGCATATAAAATATGAACACTGTGTTTCTAATAGTTTGGCTGTAACGAACATTTTTGGAATATTAGGTGTTCGGTCACATGTTGCAGTCCATCGCTTAATAAGTGACTATATTAATGCTTTGGGCCTCTGTAAAACCCTGCATATAAAATATGAACACTGTGTCTCTAATAGTTTGGCTGTAACGGACATTTTTGGAATATTAGGTGTTCAACCACATAGGGCAGTCCAACGCTTAATAAGTGACTATATTAATGCTTTGGGCCTCTGTAAAACGCTGCATATATAATATGAACACTGTGTCTATAATGGTAAGGCTGTAACGGACAATTTTGGAATGTTAGGTGTTCAACCACATGGGGCAGTCCAACGCTTAATATGTGGTTAAAGTAATGCCTTGGGCCTCTGTTTAACGCTGCATATAAAATATGAACTTTATGCCTCTTATAGTTTGGCTGTAATTGACATTTTTGGAATATTAGGTGTTCGGTCACATGTTGCAGTCCATCGCTTAATAAGTGACTATATTAATGCTTTGGGCCTCTGTAAAACCCTGCATATAAAATATGAACACTGTGTCTCTAATAGTTTGGCTGTAACGGACATTTTTGGAATATTAGGTGTTCAGCCACATGTTGCAGTCCATCGCTTAATAAGTGACTATATTAATGCTTTGGCCCTCTGTAAAATCCTGCATGTACAATATGAACACTGTGTCTCTAAGAGTTTGGCTGTAACGGACATTTTTGGAATATTAGGTGTTCGGCCACATGTTGCAGTCCATCGCTTAATAAGTGACTATATTAATGCTTTGGGCCTCTGTAAAACCCTGCATGTACAATATGAACACTGTGTCTCTAATAGTTTGGCTGTAACGGACATTTTTGGATTATTAGGTGTTCGGCCACATGTTGCAGTCCAACGCTTAATAAGTGACTATATTAATGCTTTGGCCCACTGTAAAACCCTGCATGTACAATATGAACACTGTGTCTCTAATAGTTTGGTTGTAACTGACATTTTTGTAATATTAGGTGTTCGACCACATGTTGCAGTCCAACGCTTAATAAGTGACTATATTAATGCTTTGGCCCTCTGTAAAACCCTGCATGTACAATATGAAAACTGTGTCTCTAATAGTTTGGCTGTAACGGACATTTTTGGCATATTAGGTGTTCAACCACATAGGGCAGTCCAACGCTTAATAAGTGACTATATTAATGCTTTGGGCCTCTGTAAAACGCTGCATATACAATATGAACACTGTGTCTATAATGGTAAGGCTGTAACGGACATTTTTGGAATATTAGGTGTTCAACCACATGGGGCAGTCCAACGCTTAATATGTGGTTAAAGTAATGCCTTGGGCCTCTGTTTAACGCTGCATATACAATATGAACTTTATGCCTTTTATAGTTTGGCTGTAACTGACATTTTTGGAATATTAGGTGTTCGACCATATGTTGCAGTCCAACGCTTAATAAGTGACTATATTAATGCTTTGGCCCTCTGTAAAACCCTGCATGTACAATATGAACACTGTGTCTCTAATAGTTTGGCTGTAACGGACATTTTTAAAATATTAGGTGTTCGGCCACATGTTGCAGTCCATCGCTTAATAAGTGACTATATTAATGCTTTGAGCCTCTGTAAAACCCTGCATATAAAATATGAACACTGTGTTTCTAATAGTTTGGCTGTAACGAACATTTTTGGAATATTAGGTGTTCGGTCACATGTTGCAGTCCATCGCTTAATAAGTGACTATATTAATGCTTTGGGCCTCTGTAAAACCCTGCATATAAAATATGAACTTTGTGTCTCTAATAGTTTGGCTGTAACGGACATTTTTGGAATATCAGGTGTTCGACCACATGTTGCAGTCCATCGCTTAACATGTGATTATAGTAATGTTTTGGGACTCTGTATAACGCTGCTTATACCAAATGAAATCTGTGTCTCTAATAGTTTGGCTGTAACGGATATTTTTGGAATATCAGGTGTTCGACCAAATGTTGCAGTCCAACGCTTAATATGTGATTATAGTAATGTCTTGGGACTCTGTATAACGCTGCATACACAATATGAACACTGTGTCTCTAATAGTTTGGCCGTAACGGACATTTTTGGAATATTAGGTGTTCAACCACATAGGGCAGTCCAACGCTTAATAAGTGACTATATTAATGCCTTGGGCCTCTGTAAAACCCTGCATGTACAATATGAACACTGTGTCTCTAATATTTTGGCTGTAACGGACATTTTTGGAATATTAGGTGTTCAACCACATGGGGCAGTCCAACGCTTAATATGTGGTTAAAGTAATGCTTTGGGCCTCTGTTTAACGCTGCATATACAATATGAACTTTATGCCTCTTATAGTTTGGCTGTAACGGACATTTTTGGAATATTAGGTGTTCGGCCACATGTTGCAGTCCATCGCTTAATAAGTGACTATATTAATGCTTTGGGCCTCTGTAAAACCCTGCATGTACAATATGAACACTGTGTCTCTAATAGTTTGGCTGTAACGGACATTTTTGTATTATTAGGTGTTCGGCCACATGTTGCAGTCCAACGCTTAATAAGTGACTATATTAATGCTTTGGCCCTCTGTAAAACCCTGCATATAAAATATGAACACTGTGTTTCTAATAGTTTGGCTGTAACGAACATTTTTGGAATATTAGGTGTTCGGTCACATGTTGCAGTCCATCGCTTAATAAGTGACTATATTAATGCTTTGGGCCTCTGTATAACGCTGTATATACAGTATGAACTCTCTGCCTCTTATTGTTTGGCTGTTACTGTCATTTTTGGAATATTAGGTGTTCGACCACATGTTGCAGTCCAACGCTTAATAAGTGACTATATTAATGCTTTGGCCCTCTGTAAAACCCTGCATGTACAATATGAACACTGTGTCTCTAATAGTTTGGCTGTAACGGACATTTTTGGAATATTAGGTGTTCGGCCACATGTTGCAGTCCATCGCTTAATAAGTGACTATATTAATGCTTTGGGCCTCTGTAAAACCCTGCATATAAAATATGAACACTGTGTTTCTAATAGTTTGGTTGTAACGAACATTTTTGGAATATTAGGTGTTCGGTCACATGTTGCAGTCCATCGCTTAATAAGTGACTATATTAATGCTTTGGGCCTCTGTAAAACCCTGCATATAAAATATGAACTTTGTGTCTCTAATAGTTTGGCTGTAACGGACATTTTTGGAATATCAGGTGTTCGACCACATGTTGCAGTCCATCGCTTAACATGTGATTATAGTAATGTTTTGGGACTCTGTATAACGCTGCTTATACCAAATGAAATCTGTGTCTCTAATAGTTTGGCTGTAACGGACATTTTTGGAATATCAGGTGTTCGACCACATGTTGCAGTCCAACGCTTAATATGTGATTATAGTAATGTCTTGGGACTCTGTATAACGCTGCATACACAATATGAACACTGTGTCTCTAATAGTTTGGCCGTAACGGACATTTTTGGAATATTAGGTGTTCAACCACATAGGGCAGTCCAACGCTTAATAAGTGACTATATTAATGCCTTGGGCCTCTGTAAAACCCTGCATGTACAATATGAACACTGTGTCTCTAATATTTTGGCTGTAACGGACATTTTTGGAATATTAGGTGTTCAACCACATGGGGCAGTCCAACGCTTAATATGTGGTTAAAGTAATGCTTTGGGCCTCTGTTTAACGCTGCATATACAATATGAACTTTATGCCTCTTATAGTTTGGCTGTAACGGACATTTTTGGAATATTAGGTGTTCGGCCACATGTTGCAGTCCATCGCTTAATAAGTGACTATATTAATGCTTTGGGCCTCTGTAAAACCCTGCATGTACAATATGAACACTGTGTCTCTAATAGTTTGGCTGTAACGGACATTTTTGTATTATTAGGTGTTCGGCCACATGTTGCAGTCCAACGCTTAATAAGTGACTATATTAATGCTTTGGCCCTCTGTAAAACCCTGCATGTACAATATGAACACTGTGTCTCTAATAGTTTGGTTGTAACTGACATTTTTGTATAATTAGGTGTTCGACCACATATTGCAGTCCAACGCTTAATAAGTGACTATATTAATGCTTTGGGACTCTGTATAACGCTGCATATACAGTATGAACTCTCTGCCTCTTATTGTTTGGCTGTTACTGTCATTTTTGGAATATTAGGTGTTCGACCACATGTTGCAGTCCAACGCTTAATAAGTGACTATATTAATGCTTTGGCCCTCTGTAAAACCCTGCATGTACAATATGAACACTGTGTCTCTAATAGTTTGGCTGTAACGGACATTTTTGGAATATTAGGTGTTCGGCCACATGTTGCAGTCCATCGCTTAATAAGTGACTATATTAATGCTTTGGGCCTCTGTAAAACCCTGCATATAAAATATGAACACTGTGTTTCTAATAGTTTGGCTGTAACGAACATTTTTGGAATATTAGGTGTTCGGTCACATGTTGCAGTCCATCGCTTAATAAGTGACTATATTAATGCTATGGGCCTCTGTAAAACCCTGCATATAAAATATGAACACTGTGTCTCTAATAGTTTGGCTGTAACGGACATTCTTGGAATATTAGGTGTTCAACCACATAGGGCAGTCCAACGCTTAATAAGTGACTATATTAATGCTTTGGGCCTCTGTAAAACGCTGCATATACAATATGAACACTGTGTCTATAATGGTAAGGCTGTAACGGACAATTTTGGAATATTAGGTGTTCAACCACATGGGGCAGTCCAACGCTTAATATGTGGTTAAAGTAATGCCTTGGGCCTTTGTTTAACGCTGCATATACAATGTGAACTTTATGCCTCTTATAGTTTGGCTGTAACTGACATTTTTGGAATATTAGGTGTTCGACCACATGTTGCAGTCCAACGCTTAATAAGTGACTATATTAATGCTTTGGCCCTCTGTAAAACCCTGCATGTACAATATGAACACTGTGTCTCTAATAGTTTGGCTGTAACGGACATTTTTGGAATATTAGGTGTTCGGCCACATGTTGCAGTCTATCGCTTAATAAGTGACTATATTAATGCTTTGGGCCTCTATAAAACCCTGCATATAAAATATGAACACTGTGTTTCTAATAGTTTGGCTGTAACGTACATTTTTGGAATATTAGGTGTTCGGCCACATGTTGCAGTCCATCGCTTAATAAGTGACTATATTAATGCTTTGGGCCTCTGTAAAACCCTGCATATAAAATATGAACACTGTGTTTCTAATAGTTTGGCTGTGTTATGGCCGCGGTAGAGGCGTAGCAAAACACCGGCAAGCTAAGCTGGTTGCGGACCAGCCGGGGCCAAGCAACGTTACGTCACAGTGACGTCACACGACGTCACAACCGTATTTTGCAATACGAACTTCCGGTCCTGTTTTTTTAATAATTATGTCAATTGTAATGTCAACTGTAATGTCAATGTGATTTGTGAAATATATGTATTCAGCATTTAACAATTAGTTGATATTTAAAACTGGCGACGAGGTAAAAGTGAGGGCTGTAAATCTGCTGCAGTGGGCCAAAGAAATTGGAAAATTTTGGAAAATTGAAATTCCGCACGACCGCGTGCTGCTACTGCAATGGCTAATTTTGGAGCCGTGGAACCGTTTAATGTGAATAAGCCGAATGGATGGGAAAATTACAAAGAGCGAATGGATTTCTTCTTTGTCGGCAACGGAATCGAGGATGAGACGAAGAAACGAGCGATATTTTTCAGTATGTGTGGCGCACAATTGTTCGATTTGGCAAAAACTTTATGTGCACCAACCGAGCTAAAAACGAAGACTCTGGCGTCAATTTGGGCAGAACTAGACACACATTTTGTACCAGCACCACCCCAAATTGCTAAACGCGTACTATTCGAGCGTAGAAACCAGGCAGAGAACGAGACGGCGGCTCAGTACGTCGCTAAGCTGAGGGAACTGGCGGAGGCCTGCAAGTTTGAAGGCAATCTAGACGAGCGATTGAGAGACAGGTTAGTTGGAGGGATGAAGGACCAGGCCGTTCAGAAGCGTCTTCTGAAGGGGAAAAACCTTGACCTGGACCAGGTCATAACCATGATGACGTCAGCGGAAGTCTCCGAAATGCACGTGCACGAACTACAGAACGGGAAAAATGGTCATGAAAATCCAAGTGTCCAGGCGGTATCCAGTTATGGGCGCAAACCACAGGCGAACGGCGATCGGCGTAAGTCATTTAACCGTGAAAATGTTCTAAATGTCAAATGTTTTAGATGTAACGGACCCCACAACGCGAAAACTTGTCGTTTCAAATCCGCCAAGTGCCATTTTTGCAAAAAAGAGGGTCACATCGAAAGGGCCTGCATGGCCAAGCAAAGAAAATCCAGCAGAGGAAGCGGTCAAAATCAAATTGAGCAGGGTGAGTCGTCCGAAGATGAAGAGGGGCTGTTCAGGGTCGATTCCAGTAATGGCAGCGGTGAATTACTTCCATACATCGTGGAAATTTTGATTAATCATCGGAAATGCAACATGGAAGTCGATAGCGGTGCAGTAATATCAGTTACTTCAGAAGAAACCTACCGAAAACTGTGGCCAGAATGTGCACCCAAGCTTCACAACGTAGAGAAGAAGTACAGAGACTACCAGAGAAAGGAAATAGAGTTTTTAGGGGAATTCCAAGCCCTTGTCGAATTTAAAAACTCTAAAAAACGTTTACCGTTGCTAGTGGCAAAGGGAAAACGTGTAAATCTCTTAGGCAGAAACTGGTTTTCGGCGCTAGGAATCAAAATGGCTGTAGACACGGTTGCTACAGTAACCGAAGGAGCAACGGGTTCGTTGAATGCCGTGCTGGAACGTTATAAATCAGTCTTCGACGGGAAATTGGGTGAATACGTAGGCCCACCGATGAAATTGCACCCTAAAAAGAACTCCATTCTAATAAAATTACGAGCAAGAAACATTGCGTTTGCGATTAAACCAAAGGTCGAAATGGAATTGGAAAAACTCATCAAGCAGGGGATTTTAGAGCCAATAGAATTTTCTGAATGGGCCACGCCGATAGTTCCGATCGTGAAGAGTGATGGGTCCATTAGAATCTGCGCTGACTACAAGACGACAGTAAACAAAGTACTTCAACACGACACATATCCAATGCCACACATTAATGAGATGCTGAGTACGTTGGCCGGAGCAAAAAGGTTCGCAAAATTAGACCTGGAGCAGGCGTATCAGCAGATTAAAGTGGATTCAGAAACAGCGATGCTTCAGACGATAATAACACATAAGGGCCTATATAAAGTCAACCGCCTACAATTCGGAATAAACGTCGCACCACAGTATTTCCAGAAATTTATCAATGACGTTTTGGTGGGCATTGAAGGCGTGTATCCGTACTTCGATGATATATTAGTGAGCGCAAAGGATGATGGAGAATTAGCAACTCGTCTAGCAAAAGTACTGCACAAACTAGACACTAATGGCTTGAAACTGAAGAAGAGCAAGTGTGTATTCGGGGCAGATGAAATCGAATACTTGGGTTTCAAAATAAATGAGCACGGTATCGCTCCAACGGACGAGAAAGTAACAGCTATCAAGAATGCGAAAGCCCCAACGACAAAAAAGGAGCTACAAGCGTTCCTAGGGTTGGTTAATTTCTACCACATGTTCTTGAGAGACAAAGTGAGTGCAGCGGAGCCGCTCTACCGGCTGCTCCATAAAAATACCGAATGGAACTGGTCTACAGAATGTGAAGACGGGTTTCAGAAAATGAAGAAATTACTAGCATCAAACCAGATACTAGTGCACTACGATCCGTGTAAACCGATTGTCCTTACTTGTGATGCGTCGCCCTGGGGAATAGGGGGGGGCGTATTAAGCCACCGGATGGAAAATGGGCAACTGCGGCCAGTGGCGTACTATTCCGTAACTTTAAATGCAACCGAACGCAAGTATGCGCAGCTGGATAACGAAGCGTTGGCGATAATCAAATCGGTAAAAAAGTTCTACAATTTTCTGTTTGGTACCACTTTCGAGATTCAAACGGACCATAAACCTCTTCTGGGCATATTGGGTGAAGAAAAACAATTACCAGAAATGTCATCACCAAGACTGATGCGATGGGCATTGTATTTAAGCAATTTTAGATACAAATTAACGTACACACCAAAAGAAAAACTCGAAAACGCCGACGCATTGAGCCGAATCCTGCCGCAAAACGAACTAGTACACAATGAAGAAAAGGAAAACGCCATCGCCGATGTATTGATGCTGGAAACAATGCCAGAAAAACCATTAAATGGTAAGTTAATCGAAAAGTTAACGATTAGCGATCCTGTTTTAGTAAGAGTGAAGAAATATACCGAATTGGGATGGCCGCAACAAGTTGAGAATCAGCTACAACCATATTTCGTAAGAAAAAATGAAATTTCAACATACAAAAACGTCCTGTTGTGGGGAAATCGAATAATTATTCCACACAAAGCACAGAAGGAAGCACTGGACGAGTTACATGGTATGCACGTGGGGACATGGTATGCACGTGGGGATGCAGCGTATGAAGACAATCGCGAGGTCCCACATGTGGTGGCCAAATCTGGATAAACAAATAGAACAAATGGTGAGAGAATGCAAGCCTTGTCAAGAACACCAAGCCGCACCACCCAAAACTGCAGTGCATCCATGGGAATATGAGGCAAATCCTTGGACAAGAATACACGTAGACTTCGCGGGTCCATTTAACGGCTATACGTTTTTCCTAGCCGTAGATTCGTACTCCAAATGGCTCGAAGTCGAAGTCGTGAGCACAACATCAACAAGTGCAGCGGTCAAAAGTTTAAGAAGAATGTTTGCAACACACGGTCTTCCAGAAGTCATCGTGTCAGATAATGGAACGGCGTTTACATCCGCCGAATTCAAGAGTTTTACTGAAAAAAATAACATCCGCCACATATTCACCCCGCCATACCACCCCGCATCCAATGGACAAGTCGAGAGGTATGTTAGAGAACTGAAAAAAACTATTAACAAATGTGCTGTAGGTGACGTCCATGCCAAAGTAAGCAGATATTTATTCTCCCAACACTCATCACCGTCTACGGTGACCGGGTTGTCACCAGCACATACCGAAACCCCATAGAGAGAAAGGGAAAATGGTGCCGTGAAAAAATCGTTGCTAAGCACGGGCACGTGATGTACGAGTCGGAGGATTCTCGAGGCAAAACTCACCGGTGTCATGCCAATCAGTTAAGACGTCTAGCGAACAACAGTGGAAACCAAAATACAAGATCACAACAAATACAAGATGAGTGGACTCAACTCTCGTTGAGTGAACCAACAAACCGAACACCTGAGGCGGCACCGTATGAAGAGGACGAATCAAGAACAGAAGCAGAATCCGGACCGGGATCCAGCGAAACGTCGATGTTCGAAGACGCCGAGACGACGATAATTGAAACTTATGTTACAAATACAGACTCCGAAGTTGTACCAAGCGAACCAGAGGTGCAACCACATCCCCAAGCAACTCCACAACCACCACCATCCGCCGACGCCGTCCAATCAAGGGGAAGACCTCAGCGTACCACCAATCCACCACCGTATTTAAGGGACTTCGTGGTACCTAATCTAAGAGGGGAGGAGTGTTATGGCCGCGGTAGAGGCGTAGCAAAACACCGGCAAGCTAAGCTGGTTGCGGACCAGCCGGGGCCAAGAAACGTTACGTCACTGTGACGTCACACGACGTCACAACCGTATTTTGCAATACGAACTTCCGGTCCTGTTTTTTTAATAATTATGTCAATTGTAATGTCAACTGTAATGTCAATGTGATTTGTGAAATATATGTATTCAGCATTTAACAATTAGTTGATATTTAAAAGGCTGTAACGAACATTTTTGGAATATTAGGTGTTCGGTCACATGTTGCAGTCCATCGCTTAATAAGTGACTATATTAATGCTTTGGGCCTCTGTAAAACCCTGCATATAAAATATGAACACTGTGTCTCTAATAGTTTGGCTGTAACGGACATTTTTGGAATATTAGGTGTTCGGCCACATGTTGCAGTCCATCGCTTAATAAGTGACTATATTAATGCTTTGGCCCTCTGTAAAACCCTGCACGTACAATATGAACACTGTGTCTCTAATAGTTTGGCTGTAACGGACATTTTTGGAATATTAGGTGTTCGGCCACATGTTGCAGTCCATCGCTTAATAAGTGACTATATTAATGCTTTGGGCCTCTGTAAATCCCTGCATGTACAATATGAACACTGTGTCTCTAATAGTTTGGCTGTAACGGACATTTTTGGATTATTAGGTGTTCGGCCACATGTTGCAGTCCAACGCTTAATAAGTGACTATATTAATGCTTTGGCCCACTGTAAAACCCTGCATGTACAATATGAACACTGTGTCTCTAATAGTTTGGTTGTAACTGACATTTTTGTAATATTAGGTGTTCGACCACATATTGCAGTCCAACGCTTAATAAGTGACTATATTAATGCTTTGGGACTCTGTATAACGCTGCATATACAGTATGAACTCTCTGCCTCTTATTGTTTGGCTGTTACTGTCATTTTTGGAATATTAGGTGTTCGACCACATGTTGCAGTCCAACGCTTAATAAGTGACTATATTAATGCTTTGGCCCTCTGTAAAACCCTGCATGTACAATATGAACACTGTGTCTCTAATAGTTTGGCTGTAACGGACATTTTTGGAATATTAGGTGTTCGGCCACATGTTGCAGTCCATCGCTTAATAAGTGACTATATTAATGCTTTGGGCCTCTGTAAAACCCTGCATATAAAATATGAACACTGTGTTTCTAATAGATTGGCTGTAACGAACATTTTTGGAATATTAGGTGTTCGGTCACATGTTGCAGTCCGTCGCTTAATAAGTGACTATATTAATGCTTTGAGCCTCTGTAAAACCCTGCATATAATATATGAACACTGTGTCTCTAATAGTTTGGCTGTAACGGACATTCTTGGAATATTAGGTGTTCAACCACATAGGGCAGTCCAACGCTTAATAAGTGACTATATTAATGCTTTGGGCCTCTGTAAAACGCTGCATATACAATATGAACACTGTGTCTATAATGGTAAGGCTGTAACGGACAATTTTGGAATATTAGGTGTTCAACCACATGGGGCAGTCCAACGCTTAATATGTGGTTAAAGTAATGCCTTGGGCCTTTGTTTAACGCTGCATATACAATATAAACTTTATGCCTCTTATAGTTTGGCTGTAACTGACATTTTTGGAATATTAGGTGTTCGACCACATGTTGCAGTCCATCGCTTAATAAGTGACTATATTAATGCTTTGGGCCTCTGTAAAACCCTGCATATAAAATATGAACACTGTGTCTCTAATAGTTTGGCTGTAACGGACATTTTTGGAATATTAGGTGTTCAACCACATAGGGCAGTCCAACGCTTAATAAGTGACTATATTAATGCTTTGGGCCTCTGTAAAACGCTGCATATACAATATGAACACTGTGTCTATAATGGTAAGGCTGTAACGGACAATTTTGGAATATTAGGTGTTCAACCACATGGGGCAGTCCAACGCTTAATATGTGGTTAAAGTAATGCCTTGGGCCTCTGTTTAACGCTGCATATAAAATATGAACTTTATGCCTCTTATAGTTTGGCTGTAACTGACATTTTTGGAATATTAGGTGTTCGACCACATGTTGCAGTCCAACGCTTAATAAGTGACTATATTAATGCTTTGGCCCTCTGTAAAACCCTGCATGTACAATATGAACACTGTGTCTCTAATAGTTTGGCTGTAACGGACATTTTTGGAATATTAGGTGTTCGGCCACATGTTGCAGTCCATCGCTTAATAAGTGACTATATTAATGCTTTGGGCCTCTGTAAAACCCTGCATATAAAATATGAACACTGTGTTTCTAATAGTTTGGCTGTAACGAACATTTTTGGAATATTAGGTGTTCGGCCACATGTTGCAGTCCATCGCTTAATAAGTGACTATATTAATGCTTTGGGCCTCTGTAAAACCCTGTATATAAAATATGAACACTGTTTCTAATAGTTTGGCTGTAACGAACATTTTTGGAATATTAGGTGTTCGGTCACATGTTGCAGTCCATCGCTTAATAAGTGACTATATTAATGCTTTGGGCCTCTGTAAAACCCTGCATATAAAATATGAACACTGTGTCTCTAATAGTTTGGCTGTAACGGACTTTTTTGGAATATTAGGTGTTCAACCACATAGGGCAGTCCAACGCTTAATAAGTGACTATATTAATGCTTTGGGCATCTGTAAAACGCTGCATATAAAATATGAACACTGTGTTTCTAATAGTTTGGCTGTAACGAACATTTTTGGAATATTAGGTGTTCGGTCACATGTTGCAGTCCATCGCTTAATAAGTGACTATATTAATGCTTTGGCCCACTGTAAAACCCTGCATGTACAATATGAACACTGTGTCTCTAATAGTTTGGTTGTAACTGACATTTTTGTAATATTAGGTGTTCGACCACATATTGCAGTCCAACGCTTAATAAGTGACTATATTAATGCTTTGGGACTCTGTATAACGCTGCATATACAGTATGAACTCTCTGCCTCTTATTGTTTGGCTGTTACTGTCATTTTTGGAATATTAGGTGTTCGACCACATGTTGCAGTCCAACGCTTAATAAGTGACTATATTAATGCTTTGGCCCTCTGTAAAACCCTGCATGTACAATATGAACACTGTGTCTCTAATAGTTTGGCTGTAACGGACATTTTTGGAATATTAGGTGTTCGGCCACATGTTGCAGTCCAACGCTTAATAAGTGACTATATTAATGCTTTGGGCCTCTGTAAAACCCTGCATATAAAATATGAACACTGTGTTTCTAATAGATTGGCTGTAACGAACATTTTTGGAATATTAGGTGTTCGGTCACATGTTGCAGTCCGTCGCTTAATAAGTGACTATATTAATGCTTTGAGCCTCTGTAAAACCCTGCATATAATATATGAACACTGTGTCTCTAATAGTTTGGCTGTAACGGACATTCTTGGAATATTAGGTGTTCAACCACATAGGGCAGTCCAACGCTTAATAAGTGACTATATTAATGCTTTGGGCCTCTGTAAAACGCTGCATATACAATATGAACACTGTGTCTATAATGGTAAGGCTGTAACGGACAATTTTGGAATATTAGGTGTTCAACCACATGGGGCAGTCCAACGCTTAATATGTGGTTAAAGTAATGCCTTGGGCCTTTGTTTAACGCTGCATATACAATATAAACTTTATGCCTCTTATAGTTTGGCTGTAACTGACATTTTTGGAATATTAGGTGTTCGACCACATGTTGCAGTCCATCGCTTAATAAGTGACTATATTAATGCTTTGGGCCTCTGTAAAACCCTGCATATAAAATATGAACACTGTGTCTCTAATAGTTTGGCTGTAACGGACATTTTTGGAATATTAGGTGTTCAACCACATAGGGCAGTCCAACGCTTAATAAGTGACTATATTAATGCTTTGGGCCTCTGTAAAACGCTGCATATACAATATGAACACTGTGTCTATAATGGTAAGGCTGTAACGGACAATTTTGGAATATTAGGTGTTCAACCACATGGGGCAGTCCAACGCTTAATATGTGGTTAAAGTAATGCCTTGGGCCTCTATTTAACGCTGCATATAAAATATGAACTTTATGCCTCTTATAGTTTGGCTGTAACTGACATTTTTGGAATATTAGGTGTTCGACCACATGTTGCAGTCCAACGCTTAATAAGTGACTATATTAATGCTTTGGCCCTCTGTAAAACCCTGCATGTACAATATGAACACTGTGTCTCTAATAGTTTGGCTGTAACGGACATTTTTGGAATATTAGGTGTTCGGCCACATGTTGCAGTCCATCGCTTAATAAGTGACTATATTAATGCTTTGGGCCTCTGTAAAACCCTGCATATAAAATATGAACACTGTGTTTCTAATAGTTTGGCTGTAACGAACATTTTTGGAATATTAGGTGTTCGGCCACATGTTGCAGTCCATCGCTTAATAAGTGACTATATTAATGCTTTGGGCCTCTGTAAAACCCTGTATATAAAATATGAACACTGTTTCTAATAGTTTGGCTGTAACGAACATTTTTGGAATATTAGGTGTTCGGTCACATGTTGCAGTCCATCGCTTAATAAGTGACTATATTAATGCTTTGGGCCTCTGTAAAACCCTGCATATAAAATATGAACACTGTGTCTCTAATAGTTTGGCTGTAACGGACTTTTTTGGAATATTAGGTGTTCAACCACATAGGGCAGTCCAACGCTTAATAAGTGACTATATTAATGCTTTGGGCATCTGTAAAACGCTGCATATAAAATATGAACACTGTGTTTCTAATAGTTTGGCTGTAACGAACATTTTTGGAATATTAGGTGTTCGGTCACATGTTGCAGTCCATCGCTTAATAAGTGACTATATTAATGCTTTGGCCCTCTGTAAAACCCTGCATGTACAATATGAACACTGTGTCTCTAATAGTTTGACTGTAACGGACACTTTTGGAATATTAGGTGTTCGACCACATGTTGCAGTCCAACGCTTAATAAGTGACTATATTAATGCTTTGGGCCTCTGTAAAACCCTGCATGTACAATATGAACACTGTGTCTCTAATAGTTTGGCTGTAACGGACATTTTTGGAATATTAGGTGTTCGGCCACATGTTGCAGTCCATGGATTAATAAGTGACTATATTAATGCTTTGGGCCTCTGTAAAACCCTGCATATAAAATATGAACACTGTGTTTCTAATAGTTTGGCTGTAACGAACATTTTTGGAATATTAGGTGTTCAACCACATAGGGCAGTCCAACGCTTAATAAGTGACTATATTAATGCTTTGGGCCTCTGTAAAACGCTGCATATACAATATGAACACTGTGTCTATAATGGTAAGGCTGTAACGGACAATTTTGGAATATTAGGTGTTCAACCACATGGGGCAGTCCAACGCTTAATATGTGGTTAAAGTAATGCCTTGGGCCTTTGTTTAACGCTGCATATACAATATGAACTTTATGCCTCTTATAGTTTGGCTGTAACTGACATTTTTGGAATATTAGGTGTTCGACCACATGTTGCAGTCCAACGCTTAATAAGTGACTATATTAATGCTTTGACCCTCTGTAAAACCCTGCATGTACAATATGAACACTGTGTCTCTAATAGTTTGGCTGTAACGGACATTTTTGGAATTTTAGGTGTTCGGCCACATGTTGCAGTCCATCGCTTAATAAGTGACTATATTAATGCTTTGGGCCTCTGTAAAACCCTGCATATAAAATATGAACACTGTGTTTCTAATAGTTTGGCTGTAACGTACATTTTTGGAATATTAGGTGTTCGGCCACATGTTGCAGTCCATCGCTTAATAAGTGACTATATTAATTTTGGGCCTCTGTAAAACCCTGCATATAAAATATGAACACTGTGTTTCTAATAGTTTGGCTGTAACGAACATTTTTGGAATATTAGGTGTTCGGTCACATGTTGCAGTCCATCGCTTAATAAGTGACTATATTAATGCTTTGGGCCTCTGTAAAACCCTGCATATAAAATATGAACACTGTGTCTCTAATAGTTTGGCTGTAACGGACATTTTTGGAATTTTAGGTGTTCGGCCACATGTTGCAGTCCATCGCTTAATAAGTGACTATATTAATGCTTTGGCCCTCTGTAAAACCCTGCATGTACAATATGAACACCTGTGTCTCTAATAGTTTGGCTGTAACGGACATTTTTGGAATATTAGGTGTTCGGCCACATGTTGCAGTCCATCGCTTAATAAGTGACTATATTAATGCTTTGGCCCAATGTAAAACCCTGCATGTACAATATGAACACTGTGTCTCTAATAGTTTGGTTGTAACTGACATTTTTGTAATATTAGGTGTTCGACCACATGTTGCAGTCCAACGCTTAATAAGTGACAATATTAATGCTTTGGCCCTCTGTAAAACCCTGCATGTACAATATGAACACTGTGTCTCTAATTGTTTGGCTGTAACGGACATTTTTGGAATATTAGGTGTTCGGCCACATGTTGCAGTCCATCGCTTAATAAGTGACTATATTATTGCTTTGGCGCTCTGTAAAACTCTGCATGTACCATATGAACACTGTGTCTCTAATATTTTGGCTGTAACGGACATTTTTGGAATATTAGGTGTTCGGCCACATGTTGCAGTCCAACACTTAATAAGTGACTATATTATTGCTTTGGCGCTCTGTAAAACCCTGCATGTACAATATGAACACTGTGTCTCTAATAGTATGGCTGTAACGGACATTTTTGGAATATTAGGTGTTCGGTCGCATGTTGCAGTCCATCGCTTAATAAGTGACTATATTAATGCTTTGGGCCTCTGTAAAACCCTGCATATAAAATATGAACACTGTGTCTCTAATAGTTTGGCTGTAACGGACATTCTTGGAATATTAGGTGTTCAACCACATAGGGCAGTCCAACGCTTAATAAGTGACTATATTAATGCTTTGGGCCTCTGTAAAACCCTGCATGTACAATATGAACACTGTGTCTCTAATAGTTTGGCTGTAACGGACATTTTTGGAATATTAGGTGTTCGGTCACATGTTGCAGTCCATCGCTTAATAAGTGACTATATTAATGCTTTGGGCCTCTGTAAAACCCTGCATATAAAATATGAACCCTGTGTTTCTAATAGTTTGGCTGTAACGAACATTTTTGGAATATTAGGTGTTCGGTCACATGTTGCAGTCCATCGCTTAATAAGTGACTATATTAATGCTTTGGGCCTCTGTAAAACCCTGCATATAAAATATGAACACTGTGTCTCTAATAGTTTGGCTGTAACGGACATTCTTGGAATATTAGGTGTTCAACCACATAGGGCAGTCCAACGCTTAATAAGTGACTATATTAATGCTTTGGGCCTCTGTAAAACGCTGCATATACAATATGAACACTGTGTCTATAATGGTAAGGCTGTAACGGACAATTTTGGAATATTAGGTGTTCAACCACATGGGGCAGTCCAACGCTTAATATGTGGTTAAAGTAATGCCTTGGGCCTCTGTTTAACGCTGAATATAAAATATGAACTTTATGCCTCTTACAGTTTGGCTGTAACGGACATTTTTGGAATATTAGGTGTTCGGCCACATGTTGCAGTCCATCGCTTAATAAGTGACTATATTAATGCTTTGGGCCCTGTAAAACCCTGCATATAAAATATGAACACTGTGTTTCTAATAGTTTGGCTGTAACGAACATTTTTGGAATATTAGGTGTTCGGTCACATGTTGCAGTCCATCGCTTAATAAGTGACTATATTAATGCTTTGGGCCTCTGTAAAACCCTGCATATAAAATATGAACACTGTGTCTCTAATAGTTTGGCTGTAACGGACATTCTTGGAATATTAGGTGTTCAACCACATAGGGCAGTCCAACGCTTAATAAGTGACTATATTAATGCTTTGGGCCTCTGTAAAACGCTGCATATACAATATGAACACTGTGTCTATAATGGTAAGGCTGTAACGAACAATTTTGGAATATTAGGTGTTCAACCACATGGGGCAGTCCAACGCTTAATATGTGGTTAATGTAATGCCTTGGGCCTTTGTTTAACGCTGCATATACAATATGAACTTTATGCCTCTTATAGTTTGGCTGTAACTGACATTTTTGGAATATTAGGTGTTCGACCACATGTTGCAGTCCATCGCTTAATAAGTGACTATATTAATGCATTGGGCCTCTGTAAAACCCTGCATATAAAATATCAACACTGTGTCTCTAATAGTTTGGCTGTAACGGACTTTTTTGGAATATTAGGTGTTCAACCACATAGGGCAGTCCAACGCTTAATAAGTGACTATATTAATGCTTTGGGCCTCTGTAAAACGCTGCATATAAAATATGAACACTGTGTTTCTAATAGTTTGGCTGTAACGAACATTTTTGGAATATTAGGTGTTCGGTCACATGTTGCAGTCCATCGCTTAATAAGTGACTATATTAATGCTTTGGCCCTCTGTAAAACCCTGCATGTACAATATGAACACTGTGTCTCTAATAGTTTGACTGTAACGGACACTTTTGGAATATTAGGTGTTCAACCACATGGGGCAGTCCAACGCTTAATATGTGGTTAAAGTAATGCCTTGGGCCTTTGTTTAACGCTGCATATACAATATGAACTTTATGCCTCTTATAGTTTGGCTGTAACTGACATTTTTGGAATATTAGGTGTTCGACCACATGTTGCAGTCCAACGCTTAATAAGTGACTATATTAATGCTTTGGCCCTCTGTAAAACCCTGCATGTACAATATGAACACTGTGTCTCTAATAGTTTGGCTGTAACGGACATTTTTGGAATATTAGGTGTTCGGCCACATGTTGCAGTCCATCGCTTAATAAGTGACTATATTAATGCTTTGGGCCTCTGTAAAACCCTGCATGTACAATATGAACACTGTGTCTCTAATAGTTTGGCTGTAACGGACATTTTTGTATTATTAGGTGTTCGGCCACATGTTGCAGTCCAACGCTTAATAAGTGACTATATTAATGCTTTGGCCCTCTGTAAAACCCTGCATGTACAATATGAACACTGTGTTTCTAATAGTTTGGCTGTAACGAACATTTTTGGAATATTAGGTGTTCGGTCACATGTTGCAGTCCATCGCTTAATACGTGACTATATTAATGCTTTGGGCCTCTATAAAACCCTGCATATAAAATATGAACACTGTGTCTCTAATAGTTTGGCTGTAACGGACATTCTTGGAATATTAGGTGTTCAACCACATAGGGCAGTCCAACGCTTAATAAGTGACTATATTAATGCTTTGGGCCTCTGTAAAACGCTGCATATACAATATGAACACTGTGTCTATAATGGTAAGGCTGTAACGGACAATTTTGGAATATTAGGTGTTCAACCACATGGGGCAGTCCAACGCTTAATATGTGGTTAAAGTAATGCCTTGGGCCTCTGTTTAACGCTGAATATAAAATATGAACTTTATGCCTCTTACAGTTTGGCTGTAACTGACATTTTTGGAATATTAGGTGTTCGACCACATGTTGCAGTCCAACGCTTAATAAGTGACTATATTAATGCTTTGGCCCTCTGTAAAACCCTGCATATAAAATATGAACACTGTGTCTCTAATAGTTTGGCTGTAACGGACATTTTTGGAATATTAGGTGTTCGGCCACATGTTGCAGTCCATCGCTTAATAAGTGACTATATTAATGCTTTGGCCCTCTGTAAAACCCTGCATGTACAATATGAACACCTGTGTCTCTAATAGTTTGGCTGTAACGGACATTTTTGGAATATTAGGTGTTCGGCCACATGTTGCAGTCCATCGCTTAATAAGTGACTATATTAATGCTTTGGCCCAATGTAAAACCCTGCATGTACAATATGAACACTGTGTCTCTAATAGTTTGGTTGTAACTGACATTTTTGTAATATTAGGTGTTCGACCACATGTTGCAGTCCAACGCTTAATAAGTGACAATATTAATGCTTTGGCCCTCTGTAAAACCCTGCATGTACAATATGAACACTGTGTCTCTAATTGTTTGGCTGTAACGGACATTTTTGGAATATTAGGTGTTCGGCCACATGTTGCAGTCCATCGCTTAATAAGTGACTATATTATTGCTTTGGCGCTCTGTAAAACTCTGCATGTACCATATGAACACTGTGTCTCTAATATTTTGGCTGTAACGGACATTTTTGGAATATTAGGTGTTCGGCCACATGTTGCAGTCCAACACTTAATAAGTGACTATATTATTGCTTTGGCGCTCTGTAAAACCCTGCATGTACAATATGAACACTGTGTCTCTAATAGTTTGGCTGTAACGGACATTTTTGGAATATTAGGTGTTCGGTCACATGTTGCAGTCCATCGCTTAATAAGTGACTATATTAATGCTTTGGGCCTCTGTAAAACCCTGCATATAAAATATGAACACTGTGTCTCTAATAGTTTGGCTGTAACGGACATTCTTGGAATATTAGGTGTTCAACCACATAGGGCAGTCCAACGCTTAATAAGTGACTATATTAATGCTTTGGGCCTCTGTAAAACCCTGCATGTACAATATGAACACTGTGTCTCTAATAGTTTGGCTGTAACGGACATTTTTGGAATATTAGGTGTTCGGTCACATGTTGCAGTCCATCGCTTAATAAGTGACTATATTAATGCTTTGGGCCTCTGTAAAACCCTGCATATAAAATATGAACCCTGTGTTTCTAATAGTTTGGCTGTAACGAACATTTTTGGAATATTAGGTGTTCGGTCACAATTTGCAGTCCATCGCTTAATAAGTGACTATATTATTGCTTTGGGCCTCTGTAAAACCCTGCATATAAAATATGAACACTGTGTCTCTAATAGTTTGGCTGTAACGGACATTCTTGGAATATTAGGTGTTCAACCACATAGGGCAGTCCAACGCTTAATAAGTGACTATATTAATGCTTTGGGCCTCTGTAAAACGCTGCATATACAATATGAACACTGTGTCTATAATGGTAAGGCTGTAACGGACAATTTTGGAATATTAGGTGTTCAACCACATGGGGCAGTCCAACGCTTAATATGTGGTTAAAGTAATGCCTTGGTCCTTTGTTTAACGCTGCATATACAATATGAACTTTATGCCTCTTATAGTTTGGCTGTAACTGACATTTTTGGAATATTAGGTGTTCGACCACATGTTGCAGTCCATCGCTTAATAAGTGACTATATTAATGCTTTGGGCCTCTGTAAAACCCTGCATATAAAATATGAACACTGTGTCTCTAATAGTTTGGCTGTAACGGACATTCTTGGAATATTAGGTGTTCAACCACATAGGGCAGTCCAACGCTTAATAAGTGACTATATTAATGCTTTGGGCCTCTGTAAAACGCTGCATATACAATATGAACACTGTGTCTATAATGGTAAGGCTGTAACGGACAATTTTGGAATATTAGGTGTTCAACCACATGGGGCAGTCCAACGCTTAATATCTGGTTAAAGTAATGCCTTGGTCCTTTGTTTAACGCTGCATATACAATATGAACTTTATGCCTCTTATAGTTTGGCTGTAACTGACATTTTTGGAATATTAGGTGTTCGACCACATGTTGCAGTCCATCGCTTAATAAGTGACTATATTAATGCTTTGGGCCTCTGTAAAACCCTGCATATAAAATATGAACACTGTGTCTCTAATAGTTTTGCTGTAACGGACATTTTTGGAATATTAGGTGTTCAACCACATATTGCAGTCCAACGCTTAATAAGTGACTATATTAATGCTTTGGGCCTCTGTAAAACGCTGCATATACAATATGAACACTGTGTCTATAATGGTAAGGCTGTAACGGACAATTTTGGAATATTAGGTGTTCAACCACATGGGGCAGTCCAACGCTTAATATGTGGTTAAAGTAATGCCTTGGGCCTCTGTTTAACGCTGAATATAAAATATGAACTTTATGCCTCTTATAGTTTGGCTGTAACTGACATTTTTGGAATATTAGGTGTTCGACCACATGTTGCAGTCCAACGCTTAATAAGTGACTATATTAATGCTTTGGCCCTCTGTAAAACCCTGCATGTACAATATGAACACTGTGTCTCTAATAGTTTGGCTGTAACGGACATTTTTGGAATATTAGGTGTTCGGCCACATGTTGCAGTCCATCGCTTAATAAGTGACTATATTAATGCTTTGGGCCTCTGTAAAACCCTGCATGTACAATATGAACACTGTGTCTCTAATAGTTTGGCTGTAACGGACATTTTTGTATTATTAGGTGTTCGGCCACATGTTGCAGTCCAACGCTTAATAAGTGACTATATTAATGCTTTGGCCCTTTGTAAAACCCTGCATGTACAATATGAACACTGTGTTTCTAATAGTTTGGCTGTAACGAACATTTTTGGAATATTAGGTGTTCGGTCACATGTTGCAGTCCATCGCTTAATAAGTGACTATATTAATGCTTTGGGCCTCTATAAAACCCTGCATATAAAATATGAACACTGTGTCTCTAATAGTTTGGCTGTAACGGACATTCTTGGAATATTAGGTGTTCAACCACATAGGGCAGTCCAACGCTTAATAAGTGACTATATTAATGCTTTGGGCCTCTGTAAAACGCTGCATATACAATATGAACACTGTGTCTATAATGGTAAGGCTGTAACGGACAATTTTGGAATATTAGGTGTTCAACCACATGGGGCAGTCCAACGCTTAATATGTGATTAAAGTAATGCCTTGGGCCTCTGTTTAACGCTGAATATAAAATATGAACTTTATGCCTCTTATAGTTTGGCTGTAACTGACATTTTTGGAATATTAGGTGTTCGACCACATGTTGCAGTCCAACGCTTAATAAGTGACTATATTAATGCTTTGGCCCTCTGTAAAACCCTGCATATAAAATATGAACACTGTGTCTCTAATAGTTTGGCTGTAACGGACATTTTTGGAATATTAGGTGTTCGGCCACATGTTGCAGTCCATCGCTTAATAAGTGACTATATTAATGCTTTGGCCCTCTGTAAAACCCTGCATGTACAATATGAACACCTGAGTCTCTAATAGTTTGGCTGTAACGGACATTTTTGGAATATTAGGTGTTCGGCCACATGTTGCAGTCCATCGCTTAATAAGTGACTATATTAATGCTTTGGCCCAATGTAAAACCCTGCATGTACAATATGAACACTGTGTCTCTATTAGTTTGGTTGTAACTGACATTTTTGTAATATTAGGTGTTCGACCACATGTTGCAGTCCAACGCTTAATAAGTGACAATATTAATGCTTTGGCCCTCTGTAAAACCCTGCATGTACAATATGAACACTGTGTCTCTAATTGTTTGGCTGTAACGGACATTTTTGGAATATTAGGTGTTCGGCCACATGTTGCAGTCCATCGCTTAATAAGTGACTATATTATTGCTTTGGCGCTCTGTAAAACTCTGCATGTACCATATGAACACTGTGTCTCTAATATTTTGGCTGTAACGGACATTTTTGGAATATTAGGTGTTCGGCCACATGTTGCAGTCCAACACTTAATAAGTGACTATATTATTGCTTTGGCGCTCTGTAAAACCCTGCATGTACAATATGAACACTGTGTCTCTAATAGTTTGGCTGTAACGGACATTTTTGGAATATTAGGTGTTCGGTCACATGTTGCAGTCCATCGCTTAATAAGTGACTATATTAATGCTTTGGGCCTCTGTAAAACCCTGCATATAAAATATGAACACTGTGTCTCTAATAGTTTGGCTGTAACGGACATTCTTGGAATATTAGGTGTTCAACCACATAGGGCAGTCCAACGCTTAATAAGTGACTATATTAATGCTTTGGGCCTCTGTAAAACCCTGCATGTACAATATGAACACTGTGTCTCTAATAGTTTGGCTGTAACGGACATTTTTGGAATATTAGGTGTTCGGTCACATGTTGCAGTCCATCGCTTAATAAGTGACTATATTAATGCTTTGGGCCTCTGTAAAACCCTGCATATAAAATATGAACCCTGTGTTTCTAATAGTTTGGCTGTAACGAACATTTTTGGAATATTAGGTGCTCGGTCACAATTTGCAGTCCATCGCTTAATAAGTGACTATATTATTGCTTTGGGCCTCTGTAAAACCCTGCATATAAAATATGAACACTGTGTCTCTAATAGTTTGGCTGTAACGGACATTCTTGGAATATTAGGTGTTCAACCACATAGGGCAGTCCAACGCTTAATAAGTGACTATATTAATGCTTTGGGCCTCTGTAAAACGCTGCATATACAATATGAACACTGTGTCTATAATGGTAAGGCTGTAACAAACAATTTTGGAATATTAGGTGTTCAACCACATGGGGCAGTCCAACGCTTAATAAGTGACTATATTAATGCTTTGGGCCTCTGTAAAACGCTGCATATACAATATGAACACTGTGTCTATAATGGTAAGGCTGTAACGGACAATTTTGGAATATTAGGTGTTCAACCACATGGGGCAGTCCAACGCTTAATATGTGGTTAAAGTAATGCCTTGGGCCTTTGTTTAACGCTGCATATACAATATGAACTTTATGCCTCTTATAGTTTGGCTGTAACTGACATTTTTGGAATATTAGGTGTTCGACCACATGTTGCAGTCCAACGCTTAATAAGTGACTATATTAATGCTTTGGCCCTCTGTAAAACCCTGCATGTACAATATGAACACTGTGTCTCTAATAGTTTGGCTGTAACGGACATTTTTGGAATATTAGGTGTTCGGCCACATGTTGCAGTCCATCGCTTAATAAGTGACTATATTAATGCTTTGGGCCTCTGTAAAACCCTGCATATAAAATATGAACATTGTGTTTCTAATAGTTTGGCTGTAACGAACATTTTTGGAATATTAGGTGTTCGGTCACATGTTGCAGTCCATCGCTTAATAAGTGACTATATTAACGCTTTGGGCCTCTGTAAAACCCTGCATATAAAATATGAACACTGTGTCTCTAATAGTTTGGCTGTAACGGACATTTTTGGAATATTAGGTGTTCGGTCACATGTTGCAGTCCATCCCTTAATAAGTGACTATGTTAATGCTTTGGGCCTCTGTAAAACCCTGCATGTACAATTTGAACACTGTGTCTCTAATAGTTTGGCTGTAACGGACATTTTTGGAATATTAGGTGTTCGGCCAGATGTTGCAGTCCATCGCTTAATAAGTGACTTGTTAATGCTTTGTGCCTCTGTAAATCCCTGCATATAAAATATGAACACTGTGTCTCTAATAGTTTGGCTGTAACGGACATTTTTGGAATATTAGGTGTTCGGCCACATGTTGCAGTCCATCGCTTAATAAGTGACTATATTAATGCTTTGGGCCTCTGTAAAACCCTGCGTGTACAATATGAACACTGTGTCTCTAATAGTTTCGCTGTAACTGACATTTTTGGAATATTAGGTGTTCAACCACATGTTGCAGTCCAACGCTTAATAAGTGACTATATTAATGCTTTGGCCCTCTGTAAAACCCTTCATGTACAATATGAACACTGTGTCTCTAATAGTTGGGCTGTAACGGACATTTTTGGAATATTAGGTGTTCGGCCACATGTTGCAGTCCATCCCTTAATAAGTGACTATGTTAATGCTTTGGGCCTCTGTAAAACCCTGCATGTACAATTTGAACACTGTGTCTCTAATAGTTTGGCTGTAACGGACATTTTTGGAATATTAGGTGTTCGGCCAGATGTTGCAGTCCATCGCTTAATAAGTGACTTGTTAATGCTTTGTGCCTCTGTAAATCCCTGCATATAAAATAAGAACACTGTGTCTCTAATAGTTTGGCTGTAACGGACATTTTTGGAATATTAGGAGATCGGCCACATGTTGCAGTCCATCGCTTAATAAGTGACTATATTAACGCTTTGGGCCTCTGTAAAACCCTGCATGTACAATAAGAACACTGTGTCGCTAATAGTTTGGCTGTAACGGACATTTTTGGAATATTAGGTGATCGGCCACATGTTGCAGTCCATCGCTTAATAAGTGACTATATTAACGCTTTGGGCCTCTGTAAAACCCTGCATGTACAATATGAACACTGTGTCTCTAATAGTTTGGCTGTAACGGACATTTTTGGAATATTAGGTGTTCGGCCACATGTTGCAGTCCATCGCTTAATAAGTGACTATATTAATGCTTTGGCCCTCTGTAAAACCCTGCATGTACAATATGAACACTGTGTCTCTAATAGTTTGGCTGTAACGGACATTTTTGGAATATTAGGTGATCGGCCACATGTTGCAGTCCATCGCTTAATAAGTGACTATATTAATGCTTTGGGCCTCTGTAAAACCCTGCATGTACAATATGAACACTGTGTCTCTAATAGTTTGGCTGTAACGGACATTTTTGGAATATTAGGTGTTCGGTTACATGTTGCAGTCCATCGCTTAATAAGTGACTATATTAATGCTTTGGCCCTCTGTAAAACCCTGCATGTACAATATGAACACTGTGTCTCTAATAGTTTGGCTGTCACGGACATTTTTGGGATATTAGGTGTTCGGCCACATGTTGCAGTCCATCGCTTAATAAGTGACTATATTAATGCTTTGGGCCTCTGTAAAACCCTGCATGTACAATATGAACACTGTGTCTCTAATAGTTTGGCTGTAACGAACATTTTTGGAATATTAGGTGTTCGGTCACATGTTGCAGTCCATCGCTTATTAAGTGACTATATTAATGCTTTGGGCCTCTGTAAAACCCTGCATGTACAATATGAACACTGTGTCTCTAATAGTTTGGCTGTAACGGACATTTTTGGAATATTAGGTGATCGGCCACATGTTGCAGTCCATCGCTTAATAAGTGACTATATTAATGCTTTGGGCCTCTGTAAAACCCTGCATGTACAATATGAACACTGTGTCTCTAATAGTTTGGCTGTAACGGACATTTTTGGAATATTAGGTGTTCGGTTACATGTTGCAGTCCATCGCTTAATAAGTGACTATATTAATGCTTTGGCCCTCTGTAAAACCCTGCATGTACAATATGAACACTGTGTCTCTAATAGTTTGGCTGTAACGAACATTTTTGGAATATTAATTGTTCGGCCACATGTTGCAGTCCATCGCTTAATAAGTGACTATATTAAAGCTTTGGGCCTCTGTAAAACCCTGCATGTACAATATGAACACTGTGTCTCTAATAGTTTGGCTGTAACGGACATTTTTGGAATATTAGGTGTTCAACCACATGTTGCAGTCCATCGCTTAATAAGTGACTATATTAATGCTTTGGGCCTCTGTAAAACCCTGCTTATAAAATATGAACACTGTGCCTCTAATAGTTTGGCTGTAACTGACATTTTTGGAATATTAGGTGTTCGACCACATGTTGCAGTCCAACGCTTAATAAGTGACTATATTAATGCTTTGGCCCTCTGTAAAACCCTTCATGTACAATATGAACACTGTGTCTCTAATAGTTGGGCTGTAACGGACATTTTTGGAATATTAGGTGTTCGGCCACATGTTGCAGTCCATCGCTTAATAAGTGACTATGTTAATGCTTTGGGCCTCTGTAAAACCCTGCATGTACAATTTGAACACTGTGTCTCTAATAGTTTGGCTGTAACGGACATTTTTGGAATATTAGGTGTTCGGCCAGATGTTGCAGTCCATCGCTTAATAAGTGACTATGTTAATGCTTTGGGCCTCTGTAAAACCCTGAATATAAAATATGAACACTGTGTCTCTAATAGTTTAACTGTAACGGACATTTTTGGAATATTAGGTGTTCAATTACATAGGGCAGTCCAACGCTTAATAAGTGACTATATTAATGCTTTGGGCCTCTGTAAAACGCTGCATATACAGTATGAACTCTGTGCCTCTTATAGCTTGGCTGTAACTGACACTTCTGTAATATTAGGTGTTCGACCACATGTTGCAGTCCAACGCTTAATAAGAGACTATATTAATGCATTGGGCCTTTGAAAAACGCTGCATATACAATATAAACACTGTGTCTCTAATAGTTTGGCTGGAACGGACATTTTTGGAATATTAGGTGTTCGGTCACATGTTGCAGTCCATTGCTTAATAAGTGACTATATTAATGCTTTGGGCCTCTGTAAAACCCTGCATATAAAATATGAACACTGTGTCTCTAATAGTTTGGCTGTAACGGACATTTTTGGAATATTAGGTGTTCGGCCACATGTTGCAGTCCATCGCTTAATAAGTGACTATATTAATGCTTTGGCCCTCTGTAAAACCCTGCATGTACAATATGAACACTGTGTCTCTAATAGTTTGGCTGTAACGGACATTTTTGGAATATTAGGTGATCGGCCACATGTTGCAGTCCATCGCTTAATAAGTGACTATATTAATGCTTTGGGCCTCTGTAAAACCCTGCATGTACAATATGAACACTGTGTCGCTAATAGTTTGGCTGTAACGGACATTTTTGGAATATTAGGTGTTCGGTTACATGTTGCAGTCCATCGCTTAATAAGTGACTATATTAATGCTTTGGCCCTCTGTAAAACCCTGCATGTACAATATGAACACTGTGTCTCTAATAGTTTGGCTGTAAGGAACATTTTTGGAATATTAATTGTTCGGCCACATGTTGCAGTCCATCGCTTAATAAGTGACTATATTAATGCTTTGGGCCTCTGTAAAACCTTGCGTGTACAATATGAACACTGTGTCTCTAATAGTTTTGCTGTAACTGACATTTTTGGAATATTAGGTGTTCGGCCACATGTTGCAGTCCATCGCTTAATAAGTGACTATATTAATTCTTTGGGCCTCTGTAAAACCCTGCATGTACAATATGAACACTGTGTCTCTAATAGTTTGGCTGTAACGGACATTTTTGGAGTATTAGGTGTTCGGCCACATTTTGCAGTCCATCGCTTAATAAGTGACTATATTAATGCTTTGGCCCTCTGTAAAACCCTGCATGTACAATATGAACACTGTGTCTCTAATAGTTTTGCTGTAACGGACATTTTTGGAATATTAGGTGTTCGGCCACATGTTGCAGTTCATCGCTTAATAAGTGACTATATTAATGCTTTGGACCTCTGTAAAACCCTGCATATAAAATATGAACACTGTGTCTCTAATAGTTTGGCTGTAACTGACATTTTTGGAATATCAGGTGTTCGGCCACATGTTGCAGTCCAACGCTTAATAAGTGACTATATTAATGCTTTGGCCCTCTGTAAAACCCTTCATGTACAATATGAACACTGTGTCTCTAATAGCTTGGCTGTAACGGACATTTTTGGAATATTAGGTGTTCGGCCACATGTTGCAGTCCATCGCTTAATAAGTGACTATGTTAATGCTTTGGGCCTCTGTAAAACCCTGCATGTACAATTTGAACACTGTGTCTCTAATAGTTTGGCTGTAACGGACATTTTTGGAATATTAGGTGTTCGGCCACATGTTGCAGTCCATCGCTTAATAAGTGACTATGTTAATGCTTTGGGCCTCTGTAAAACCCTGCATATAAAATATGAACACTGTGTCTCTAATAGTTTAACTGTAACGGACATTTTTGGAATATTAGGTGTTCAACCACATAGGGCAGTCCAACGCTTAATAAGTGACTATATTAATGCTTTGGGCCTCGGTAAAACGCTGCATATACAGTATGAACTCTGTGCCTCTTATAGCTTGGCTGTAACTGACACTTTTGTAATATTAGGTGTTCGACCACATGTTGCAGTCCAACGCTTAATAAAAGACTATATTAATGCATTGGGCCTTTGAAAAACGCTGCATATACAATATAAACACTGTGTCTCTAATAGTTTGGCTGTAACGGACATTTTTGGAATATTAGGTGTTCAACCACATAAGACAGTCCAACGCTTAATAAGTGACTATATTAATGCTTTGGGCCTCTGTAAAACGCTGCATATACAATATGAACACTGTGTCTACAATAGTTTGGCTGTAACGGACATTTTTGGAATATTAGGTGTTCAACTACATGTTGCAGTCCAACGCGTAACATGTGATTATAGTAATGCTTTGGGCCTCTGTATAACGCTGCATATACATTATGAACTTTATGCCTCTTATATTTTGGCTGTAACTGACATTTTTGAAATATTAGGTGTTCAACCACATATGGCAGTCCAACGCTTAATAAGTGACTATATTATTGCTTTGGGCCTCTGTTTAACGCTGCATATACAATATGAACTTTATGCCTCTTATAGTTTGGCTGTAACTGACACTTTTAGAATATTAGGTGTTCAACTACATGTTGCAGTCCAACGCTTAACATGTGATTATAGTAATGCTTTGGGCCTCTGTATAACGCTGCATATACAATATGAACTTAATGCCTCTTCTAGTTTTTCTATAACTGACACTTTTGGAATATTAGGTGTTCGGCCACATGTTGCAATTCATCGCTTAATAAGTGACTATATTAATGCTTTGGGCCTCTGTAAAACTCTGCATATAAAATATGAACACTGTGTCTCTAATAGTTTGGCTGTAACGAACATTTTTGGAATATTAATTGTTCGGCCACATGTTGCAGTCCATCGCTTAATAAGTGACTATATTAATTCTTTGGGCCTCTGTAAAACCCTGCATGTACAATATGAACACTGTGTCTCTAATAGTTTGGCTGTAACGAACATTTTTGGAATATTAGGTGTTCGGCCACATGTTGCAGTCCATCGCTTAATAAGTGACTATATTAATTCTTTGGGCCTCTGTAAAACCCTGCATGTACAAAATGAACACTGTGTCTCTAATAGTTTGGCTGTAACGAACGTTTTTGGAATATTAGGTGTTCGGCCACATGTTGCAGTCCATCGCTTAATAAGTGACTATATTAATGCTTTGGGCCTCTGTAAAACCCTGCATGTACCATATGAACACTGTGTCTCTAATAGTTTGGCTGTAACGGACATTTTTGGAATATTAGGAGTTCGGCCACATGTTGCAGTCCATCGCTTAATAAGTGACTATATTAATGCTTTGGCCCTCTGTAAAACCCTGCATCTACAATATGAACACTGTGTCTCTAATAGTTTGGCTGTAACGAACATTTTTGGAATATTAGGTGTTCGGCCACATGTTGCAGTCCATCGCTTAATAAGTGACTATATTAATTCTTTGGGCCTCTGTAAAACCCTGCATGTACAATATGAACACTGTGTCTCTAATAGTTTGGCTGTAACGAACATTTTTGGAATATTAGGTGTTCGGCCACATGTTGCAGTCCATCGCTTAATAAGTGACTATATTATTGCTTTGGCCCTCTGTAAAACCCTGCATGTACAATATGAACACTGTGTCTCTAATAGTTTGGCTGTAACGGACATTTTTGGAGTATTAGGTGTTCGGCCACATTTTGCAGTCCATCGCTTAATAAGTGACTATATTAATGCTTTGGCCCTCTGTAAAACCCTGCATGTACAATATGAACACTGTGTCTCTAATAGTTTTGCTGTAACGGACATTTTTGGAATATTAGGTGTTCGGCCACATGTTGCAGTTCATCGCTTAATAAGTGACCATATTAATGCTTTGGGCCTCTGTAAAACCCTGCATATAAAATATGAACACTGTGTCTCTAATAGTTTGGCTGTAACTGACATTTTTGGAATATTAGGTGTTCGGCCACATGTTGCAGTCCATCGCTTAATAAGTGACTATATTAATGCTTTGGGCCTCTGAAAACCCTGCATGTACAATATGAACACTGTGTCTCTAATAGTTTGGCTGTAACGGACATTTTTGGAATATTAGGTGTTCGGCCACATGTTGCAGTTCATCGCTTAATAAGTGACTATATTAATGCTTTGGACCTCTGTAAAACCCTGCATATAAAATATGAACACTGTGTCTCTAATAGTTTGGCTGTAACTGACATTTTTGGAATATCAGGTGTTCGGCCACATGTTGCAGTCCAACGCTTAATAAGTGACTATATTAATGCTTTGGCCCTCTGTAAAACCCTTCATGTACAATATGAACACTGTGTCTCTAATAGCTTGGCTGTAACGGACATTTTTGGAATATTAGGTGTTCGGCCACATGTTGCAGTCCAACGCTTAATAAAAGACTATATTAATGCATTGGGCCTTTGAAAAACGCTGCATATACAATATAAACACTGTGTCTCTAATAGTTTGGCTGTAACGGACATTTTTGGAATATTAGGTGTTCAACCACATAAGACAGTCCAACGCTTAATAAGTGACTATATTAATGCTTTGGGCCTCTGTAAAACGCTGCATATACAATATGAACACTGTGTCTACAATAGTTTGGCTGTAACGGACATTTTTGGAATATTAGGTGTTCAACTACATGTTGCAGTCCAACGCGTAACATGTGATTATAGTAATGTTTTGGGCCTCTGTATAACGCTGCATATACATTATGAACTTTATGCCTCTTATATTTTGGCTGTAACTGACATTTTTGAAATATTAGGTGTTCAACCACATATGGCAGTCCAACGCTTAATAAGTGACTATATTATTGCTTTGGGCCTCTGTTTAACGCTGCATATACAATATGAACTTTATGCCTCTTATAGTTTGGCTGTAACTGACACTTTTAGAATATTAGGTGTTCAACTACATGTTGCAGTCCAACGCTTAACATGTGATTATAGTAATGCTTTGGGCCTCTGTATAACGCTGCATATACAATATGAACTTAATGCCTCTTCTAGTTTTTCTATAACTGACACTTTTGGAATATTAGGTGTTCGGCCACATGTTGCAATTCATCGCTTAATAAGTGACTATATTAATGCTTTGGGCCTCTGTAAAACTCTGCATATAAAATATGAACACTGTGTCTCTAATAGTTTGGCTGTAACTGACATTTTTGGAATATTAGGTGTTCGGCCACATGTTGCAGTCCGACGCTTAATAAGTGACTATATTAATGCTTTGGCCCTCTGTAAAACCCTTCATGTACATTATGAACACTGTGTCTCTAATAGTTTGGCAGTAACTGACATTTTTGGAATATTAGGTGTTCAACCACATATGGCAGTCCAACGCTTAATAAGTGACTATATTATTGCTTTGGGCCTCTGTTTAACGCTGCATATACAATATGAACTTTATGCCTCTTATAGTTTGGCTGTAACTGACACTTTTAGAATATTAGGTGTTCAACTACATGTTGCAGTCCAACGCTTAACATGTGATTATAGTAATGCTTTGGGCCTCTGTATAACGCTGCATATACAATATGAACTTAATGCCTCTTCTCGTTTTTCTATAACTGACACTTTTGGAATATTAGGTGTTCGGCCACATGTTGCAGTCCAACGCTTAATAAGTGACTATATTAATGCTTTGGCCCTCTGTAAAACCCTGCATGTACAATATGAAAACTGTGTCTCTAATAGTTTGGCTGTAACGGACATTTTTGGCATATTAGGTGTTCAACCACATAGGGCAGTCCAACGCTTAATAAGTGACTATATTAATGCTTTGGGCCTCTGTAAAACGCTGCATATACAGTATGAACTCTGTGCCTCTTATAGCTTGGCTGTAACTGACACTTCTGTAATATTAGGTGTTCGACCACATGTTGCAGTCCAACGCTTAATAAGAGACTATATTAATGCATTGGGCCTTTGAAAAACGCTGCATATACAATATAAACACTGTGTCTCTAATAGTTTGGCTGGAACGGACATTTTTGGAATATTAGGTGTTCGGTCACATGTTGCAGTCCATTGCTTAATAAGTGACTATATTAATGCTTTGGGCCTCTGTAAAACCCTGCATATAAAATATGAACACAGTGTCTCTAATAGTTTGGCTGTAACGGACATTTTTGGAATATTAGGTGTTCGGCCACATGTTGCAGTCCATCGCTTAATAAGTGACTATATTAATGCTTTGGCCCTCTGTAAAACCCTGCATGTACAATATGAACACTGTGTCTCTAATAGTTTGGCTGTAACGGACATTTTTGGAATATTAGGTGATCGGCCACATGTTGCAGTCCATCGCTTAATAAGTGACTATATTAATGCTTTGGGCCTCTGTAAAACCCTGCATGTACAATATGAACACTGTGTCTCTAATAGTTTGGCTGTAACGGACATTTTTGGAATATTAAGTGTTCGGTTACATGTTGCAGTCCAGCGCTTAATAAGTGACTATATTAATGCTTTGGCCCTCTGTAAAACCCTGCATGTACAATATGAACACTGTGTCTCTAATAGTTTGGCTGTAACGAACATTTTTGGAATATTAATTGTTCGGCCACATGTTGCAGTCCATCGCTTAATAAGTGACTATATTAATTCTTTGGGCCTCTGTAAAACCCTGCATGTACAATATGAACACTGTGTCTCTAATAGTTTGGCTGTAACGAACATTTTTGGAATATTAGGTGTTCGGCCACATGTTGCAGTCCATCGCTTAATAAGTGACTATATTAATTCTTTGGGCCTCTGTAAAACCCTGCATGTACAATATGAACACTGTGTCTCTAATAGTTTGGCTGTAACGAACATTTTTGGAATATTAGGTGTTCGGCCACATGTTGCAGTCCATCGCTTAATAAGTGACTATATTAATGCTTTGGGCCTCTGTAAAACCCTGCATGTACCATATGAACACTGTGTCTCTAATAGTTTGGCTGTAACGGACATTTTTGGAATATTAGGAGTTCGGCCACATGTTGCAGTCCATCGCTTAATAAGTGACTATATTAATGCTTTGGCCCTCTGTAAAAGCCTGCATCTACAATATGAACACTGTGTCTCTAATAGTTTGGCTGTAACGAACATTTTTGGAATATTAGGTGTTCGGCCACATGTTGCAGTCCATCGCTTAATAAGTGACTATATTAATTCTTTGGGCCTCTGTAAAACCCTGCATGTACAATATGAACACTGTGTCTCTAATAGTTTGGCTGTAACGAACATTTTTGGAATATTAGGTGTTCGGCCACATGTTGCAGTCCATCGCTTAATAAGTGACTATATTATTGCTTTGGCCCTCTGTAAAACCCTGCATGTACAATATGAACACTGTGTCTCTAATAGTTTGGCTGTAACGGACATTTTTGGAGTATTAGGTGTTCGGCCACATTTTGCAGTCCATCGCTTAATAAGTGACTATATTAATGCTTTGGCCCTCTGTAAAACCCTGCATGTACAATATGAACACTGTGTCTCTAATAGTTTTGCTGTAACGGACATTTTTGGAATATTAGGTGTTCGGCCACATGTTGCAGTTCATCGCTTAATAAGTGACCATATTAATGCTTTGGGCCTCTGTAAAACCCTGCATATAAAATATGAACACTGTGTCTCTAATAGTTTGGCTGTAACTGACATTTTTGGAATATTAGGTGTTCGGCCACATGTTGCAGTCCATCGCTTAATAAGTGACTATATTAATGCTTTGGGCCTCTGAAAACCCTGCATGTACAATATGAACACTGTGTCTCTAATAGTTTGGCTGTAACGGACATTTTTGGAATATTAGGTGTTCGGCCACATGTTGCAGTTCATCGCTTAATAAGTGACTATATTAATGCTTTGGACCTCTGTAAAACCCTGCATATTAAATATGAACACTGTGTCTCTAATAGTATGGCTGTAACTGACATTTTTGGAATATCAGGTGTTCGGCCACATGTTGCAGTCCAACGCTTAATAAGTGACTATATTAATGCTTTGGCCCTCTGTAAAACCCTTCATGTACAATATGAACACTGTGTCTCTAATAGCTTGGCTGTAACGGACATTTTTGGAATATTAGGTGTTCGGCCACATGTTGCAGTCCATCGCTTAATAAGTGACTATGTTAATGCTTTGGGCCTCTGTAAAACCCTGCATGTACAATTTGAACACTGTGTCTCTAATAGTTTGGCTGTAACGGACATTTTTGGAATATTAGGTGTTCGGCCACATGTTGCAGTCCATCGCTTAATAAGTGACTATGTTAATGCTTTGGGCCTCTGTAAAACCCTGCATATAAAATATGAACACTGTGTCTCTAATAGTTTAACTGTAACGGACATTTTTGGAATATTAGGAGTTCGGCCACATGTTGCAGTCCATCGCTTAATATGTGACTATATTAATGCTTTGGCCCTCTGTAAAACCCTGCATCTACAATATGAACACTGTGTCTCTAATAGTTTGGCTGTAACGAACATTTTTGGAATATTAGGTGTTCGGCCACATGTTGCAGTCCATCGCTTAATAAGTGACTATATTAATTCTTTGGGCCTCTGTAAAACCCTGCATGTACAATATGAACACTGTGTCTCTAATAGTTTGGCTGTAACGAACATTTTTGGAATATTAGGTGTTCGGCCACATGTTGCAGTCCATCGCTTAATAAGTGACTATATTATTGCTTTGGCCCTCTGTAAAACCCTGCATGTACAATATGAACACTGTGTCTCTAATAGTTTGGCTGTAACGGACATTTTTGGAGTATTAGGTGTTCGGCCACATTTTGCAGTCCATCGCTTAATAAGTGACTACATTAATGCTTTGGCCCTCTGTAAAACCCTGCATGTACAATATGAACACTGTGTCTCTAATAGTTTTGCTGTAACGGACATTTTTGGAATATTAGGTGTTCGGCCACATGTTGCAGTTCATCGCTTAATAAGTGACCATATTAATGCTTTGGGCCTCTGTAAAACCCTGCATATAAAATATGAACACTGTGTCTCTAATAGTTTGGCTGTAACTGACATTTTTGGAATATTAGGTGTTCGGCCACATGTTGCAGTCCATCGCTTAATAAGTGACTATATTAATGCTTTGGGCCTCTGAAAACCCTGCATGTACAATATGAACACTGTGTCTCTAATAGTTTGGCTGTAACGGACATTTTTGGAATATTAGGTGTTCGGCCACATGTTGCAGTTCATCGCTTAATAAGTGACTATATTAATGCTTTGGACCTCTGTAAAACCCTGCATATAAAATATGAACACTGTGTCTCTAATAGTTTGGCTGTAACTGACATTTTTGGAATATCAGGTGTTCGGCCACATGTTGCAGTCCATCGCTTAATAAGTGACTATGTTAATGCTTTGGGCCTCTGTAAAACCCTGCATGTACAATTTGAACACTGTGCCTCTTATAGCTTGGCTGTAACTGACACTTTTGTAATATTAGGTGTTCGACCACATGTTGCAGTCCAACGCTTAATAAAAGACTATATTAATGCATTGGGCCTTTGAAAAACGCTGCATATACAATATAAACACTGTGTCTCTAATAGTTTGGCTGTAACGGACATTTTTGGAATATTAGGTGTTCAACCACATAAGACAGTCCAACGCTTAATAAGTGACTATATTAATGCTTTGGGCCTCTGTAAAACGCTGCATATACAATATGAACACTGTGTCTACAATAGTTTGGCTGTAACGGACATTTTTGGAATATTAGGTGTTCAACTACATGTTGCAGTCCAACGCGTAACATGTGATTATAGTAATGCTTTGGGCCTCTGTATAACGCTGCATATACATTATGAACTTTATGCCTCTTATATTTTGGCTGTAACTGACATTTTTGAAATATTAGGTGTTCAACCACATATGGCAGTCCAACGCTTAATAAGTGACTATATTATTGCTTTGGGCCTCTGTTTAACGCTGCATATACAATATGAACTTTATGCCTCTTATAGTTTGGCTGTAACTGACACTTTTAGAATATTAGGTGTTCAACTACATGTTGCAGTCCAACGCTTAACATGTGATTATAGTAATGCTTTGGGCCTCTGTATAACGCTGCATATACAATATGAACTTAATGCCTCTTCTAGTTTTTCTATAACTGACACTTTTGGAATATTAGGTGTTCGGCCACATGTTGCAATTCATCGCTTAATAAGTGACTATATTAATGCTTTGGGCCTCTGTAAAACTCTGCATATAAAATATGAACACTGTGTCTCTAATAGTTTGGCTGTAACTGACATTTTTGGAATATTAGGTGTTCGGCCACATGTTGCAGTCCGACGCTTAATAAGTGACTATATTAATGCTTTGGCCCTCTGTAAAACCCTTCATGTACATTATGAACACTGTGTCTCTAATAGTTTGGCAGTAACTGACATTTTTGGAATATTAGGTGTTCAACCACATATGGCAGTCCAACGCTTAATAAGTGACTATATTATTGCTTTGGGCCTCTGTTTAACGCTGCATATACAATATGAACTTTATGCCTCTTATTGTTTGGCTGTTACTGTCATTTTTGGAATATTAGGTGTTCGACCACATGTTGCAGTCCAACGCTTAATAAGTGACTATATTAATGCTTTGGCCCTCTGTAAAACCCTGCATGTACAATATGAAAACTGTGTCTCTAATAGTTTGGCTGTAACGGACATTTTTGGCATATTAGGTGTTCAACCACATAGGGCAAACCAACGCTTAATAAGTGACTATATTAATGCTTTGGGCCTCTGTAAAACGCTGCATATACAATATGAACACTGTGTCTATAATGGTAAGGCTGTAACGGACATTTTTGGAATATTAGGTGTTCTACCACATGGGGCAGTCCAACGCTTAATATGTGGTTAAAGTAATGCCTTGGGCCTCTGTTTAACGCTGCATATACAATATGAACTTTATGCCTCTTATAGTTTGGCTGTAACTGACATTTTTGGAATATTAGGTGTTCGACCACATGTTGCAGTCCAACGCTTAATAAGTGACTATATTAATGCTTTGGGCCTCTGTAAAACCCTGCATATAAAATATGAAAACTTTGTTTCTAATAGTTTGGCTGTAACGAACATTTTTGGAATATTAGGTGTTCGGTCACATGTTGCAGTCCATCGCTTAATAAGTGACTATATTAATGCTTTGGGCCTCTGTAAAACCCTGCATGTACAATATGAACACTGTGTCTCTAACAGTTTGGCTGTAACGAACATTTTTGGAATATTAGGTGTTCGGTCACATGTTGCAGTCCATCGCTTAATAAGTGACTATATTAATGCTTTGGGCCTCTGTAAAACCCTGCATGTACAATATGAACACTGTGTCTCTAGTAGTTTGGCTGTAACGAACATTTTTGGAATATTAGGTGTTCGGCCACATGTTGCAGTCCATCGCTTAATAAGTGACTATATTAATGCTTTGGGCCTCTGTAAAACCCTGCATATAAAATATGAACACTGTGTCTCTAATAGTTTGGCTGTAACGGACATTTTTGGAATATTAGGTGTTCGGCCACATGTTGCAGTCCATCGCTCAATAAGTGACTATATTAATGCTTTGGCCCTCTGTAAAACCCTGCATGTACAATATGAACACTGTGTCTCTAATAGTTTGGCTGTAACGGACATTTTTGGAATATTAGGTGATCGGCCACATGTTGCAGTCCATCGCTTAATAAGTGACTATATTAATGCTTTGGGCCTCTGTAAAACCCTGCATGTACAATATGAACACTGTGTCTCTAATAGTTTGGCTGTAACGGACATTTTTGGAATATTAGGTGTTCGGTTACATGTTGCAGTCCATCGCTTAATAAGTGACTATATTAATGCTTTGGCCCTCTGTAAAACCCTGCATGTACAATATGAACACTGTGTCTCTAATAGTTTGGCTGTAACGAACATTTTTGGAATATTAATTGTTCGGCCACATGTTGCAGTCCATCGCTTAATAAGTGACTATATTAATGCTTTGGGCCTCTGTAAAACCCTGCATGTACAATATGAACACTGTGTCTCTAATAGTTTGGCTGTAACGGACATTTTGGAATATTAGGTGTTCAACCACATGTTGCAGTCCATCGCTTAATAAGTGACTATATTAATGCTTTGGGCCTCTGTAAAACCCTGCATATAAAATATGAACACTGTGTCTCTAATAGTTTGGCTGTAACTGACATTTTTGGAATATTAGGTGTTCGACCACATGTTGCAGTCCAACGCTTAATAAGTGACTATATTAATGCTTTGGGCCTCTGTAAAACGCTGCATATACAGTATGAACTCAGTGCCTCTTATAGCTTGGCTGTAACTGACACTTCTGTAATATTAGGTGTTCGACCACATGTTGCAGTCCAACGCTTAATAAGAGACTATATTATTGCAATGGGCCTTTGAAAAACGCTGCATATACAATATAAACACTGTGTCTCTAATAGTTTGACTGGAACGGACATTTTTGGAATATTAGGTGTTCAACCACATAAGGCAGTCCAACGCTTAATAAGTGACTATATTAATGCTTTTGGCCTTTGAAAAACGCTGCATATACAATATAAACACTGTGTCTATAATAGTTTGGCTGTAACGGACATTTTTGGAATATTAGGTGTTCCACTACATGTTGCAGTCCAACGCGTAACATGTAATTATAGTAATGCTTTGGGCCTCTGTATAACGCTGCATATACAATATGAACTTTATGCCTCTTATATTTTGGCTGTAACTGACATTTTTGGAATATTAGGTGTTCAACCACATAGGGCAGTCCAACGCTTAATAAGTGACTATATTAATGCTTTGGGCCTCTGTTTAACGGTGCATATACAATATGAACTTTATGCCTCTTATAGTTTGGCTGTAACTGACACTTTTGGAATATTAGGTGTTCAACTACATGTTGCAGTTTAACGCTTAACATGTGATTATAGTAATGCTTTGGGCCTCTGTATAACGCTGCAAATACAATATAAACTTAATGCCTCTTCTAGTTTTTCTGTAACTGACACTTTTGGAATATTAGGTGTTCGACCACATGTTGCAGTCCAACGCTTAATAAGTGACTATATTAATGCTTTGGGCCTCTGTAAAACGCTGCATATACAGTATGAACTCAGTGCCTCTTATAGCTTGGCTGTAACTGACACTTCTGTAATATTAGGTGTTCGACCACATGTTGCAGTCCAACGCTTAATAAGTGACTATATTAATGCTTTGGGCCTCTGTAAAACCCTGCATGTACAATATGAACACTGTGTCTCTAATAGTTTGGCTGTAACTGACATTTTTGGAATATTAGGTGTTCGACCACATGTTGCAGTCCAACGCTTAATAAGTGACTATATTAATGCTTTGGGCCTCTGTAAAACGCTGCATATACAGTATGAACTCAGTGCCTCTTATAGCTTGGCTGTAACTGACACTTCTGTAATATTAGGTGTTCGACCACATGTTGCAGTCCAACGCTTAATAAGTGACTATATTAATGCTTTGGGCCTCTGTAAAACCCTGCATGTACAATATGAACACTGTGTCTCTAATAGTTTGGCTGTAACGGACATTTTTGGAATATTAGATGTTCGGCCACATGTTGCAGTCCATCGCTTAATAAGTGACTATATTAATGCTTTGGGCCTCTGTAAAACCCTACATGTACCATATGAACACTGTGTCTCTAATAGTTTGGCTGTAACGGACATTTTTGGAATATTAGGTGTTCGGCCACATAAGGCAGTCCAACGCTTAATAAGTGACTATAATAATGCTTTGGGCCTCTGTAAAACGCTGCATATACAATATGAACACTGTGTCTATAATAGTTTGGCTGTAACGGACATTTTTGGAATATTAGGTGTTCAACTACATGTTGCAGTCCAACGCGTAACATGTGATTATAGTAATGCTTTGGGCCTCTGTATAACGCTGCATATACAATATAAACTTTATGCCTCTTATAGTTTGGCTGTAACTGACATTTTTGGAATATTAGGTGTTCAACCACATAGGGCAGTCCAACGCTTAATAAGTGACTATATTAATGCTTTGGGCCTCTGTTTAACGCTGCATATACAATATGAACTTTATGCCTCTTATAGTTTGGCTGTAACTGACACTTTTGGAATATTAGGTGTTCAACTACATGTTGCAGTCCAACGCTTAACATGTGATTATAGTAATGCTTTGGGCCTCTGTATAACGCTGCATATACAATATGAACTTTATGCCTCTTATAGTTTGGCTGTAACTGACATTTTTGGAATATTAGGTGTTCAACCACATAGGGCAGTCCAACGCTTAATAAGTGACTATATTAATGCTTTGGGCCTCTGTTTAACGCTGCATATACAATATGAACTTTATGCCTCTTATAGTTTGGCTGTAACTGACATTTTTGGAATATTACGTGTTCAACCACATAGGGCAGTCCAACGCTTAATAAGTGACTATATTAATGCTTTGGGCCTCTGTAAAACCCTGCATATAAAATATGAACACTGTGTCTCTAATAGTTTGGCTGTAACGGACATTTTTGGAATATTAGGTGTTCGGCCACATGTTGCAGTCCATCGCTTAATAAGTGACTATATTAATGCTTTGGGCCTCTGTAAAACCCTGCATATAAAATATGAACACTGTGTCTCTAATAGTTTGGCTGTAACGGACATTTTTGGAATATTAGGTGTTCGGCCACATGTTGCAGTCCATCGCTTAATAAGTGACTATATTAATGCTTTGGGCCTCTGTAAAACCCTGCATGTACAATATGAACACTGTGTCTCTAATAGTTTGGCTGTAACGGACATTTTTGGAATATTAGGTGTTCGGTTACATGTTGCAGTCCATCGCTTAATAAGTGACTATATTAATGCTTTGGCCCTCTGTAAAACCCTGCATGTACAATATGAACACTGTGTCTCTAATAGTTTGGCTGTAACGAACATTTTTGGAATATTAGGTGTTCGGCCACATGTTGCAGTCCATCGCTTAATAAGTGACTATATTAATGCTTTGGGCCTCTGTAAAACCCTGCATGTACAATATGAACACTGTGTCTCTAATAGTTTTGCTGTAACTGACATTTTTGGAATATTAGGTGTTCGACCACATGTTGCAGTCCAACGCTTAATAAGTGACTATATTAATGCTTTGGGCCTCTGTAAAACGCTGCATATACAATATGAACACTGTGTCTATAATAGTTTGGCTGTAACGGACATTTTTGGAATATTAGGTGTTCAACTACATGTTGCAGTCCAACGCGTAACATGTGATTGTAGTAATGCTTTGGGCCTCTGTATAACGCTGCATATACAATATAAACTTTATGCCTCTTATAGTTTGGCTGTAACTGACATTTTTGGAATATTAGGTGTTCAACCACATAGGGCAGTCCAACGCTTAATAAGTGACTATATTAATGCTTTGGGCCTCTGTTTAACGCTGCATATACAATATGAACTTTATGCCTCTTATAGTTTGGCTGTAACTGACACTTTTGGAATATTAGGTGTTCAACTACATGTTGCAGTCCAACGCTTAACATGTGATTATAGTAATGCTTTGGGCCTCTGTATAACGCTGCATATACAATATGAACTTTATGCCTTTTATAGTTTGGCTGTAACTGACATTTTTGGAATATTAGGTGTTCAACCACATAGGGCAGTCCAACGCTTAATAAGTGACTATATTAATGCTTTGGGCCTCTGTTTAACGCTGCATATACAATATGAACTTTATGCCTCTTATAGTTTGGCTGTAACTGACATTTTTGGAATATTACGTGTTCAACCACATAGGGCAGTCCAACGCTTAATAAGTGACTATATTAATGCTTTGGGCCTCTGTAAAACCCTGCATATAAAATATGAACACTGTGTCTCTAATAGTTTGGCTGTAACGAACATTTTTGGAATATTAGGTGTTCGGTCACATGTTGCAGTCCATCGCTTAATAAGTGACTATATTAATGCTTTGGGCCTCTGTAAAACCCTGCATGTACAATATGAACACTGTGTCTCTAATAGTTTGGCTGTAACGAACATTTTTGGAATATTAGGTGTTCGGCCACATGTTGCAGTCCATCGCTTAATAAGTGACTATATTAATGCTTTGGGCCTCTGTAAAACCCTGCATATAAAATATGAACACTGTGTCTCTAATAGTTTGGCTGTAACGGACATTTTTGGAATATTAGGTGTTCGGCCACATGTTGCAGTCCATCGCTTAATAAGTGACTATATTAATGCTTTGGCCCTCTGTAAAACCCTGCATGTACAATATGAACACTGTGTCTCTAATAGTTTGGCTGTAACGGACATTTTTGGAATATTAGGTGTTCGGCCACATGTTGCAGTCCATCGCTTAATAAGTGACTATATTAATGCTTTGGGCCTCTGTAAAACCCTGCATGTACAATATGAACACTGTGTCTCTAATAGTTTGGCTGTAACGGACATTTTTGGAATATTAGGTGTTCGGTTACATGTTGCAGTCCATCGCTTAATAAGTGACTATATTAATGCTTTGGGCCTCTGTAAAACGCTGCATATACAGTATGAACTCTGTGCCCCTTATAGCTTGGCTGTAACTGACACTTCTGTAATATTAGGTGTTCGACCACATGTTGCAGTCCAACGCTTAATAAGAGACTATATTAATGCATTGGGCCTTTGAAAAACGCTGCATATACAATATAAACACTGTGTCTCTAATAGTTTGGCTGGAACGGACATTTTTGGAATATTAGGTGTTCAACCACATAAGGCAGTCCAACGCTTAATAAGTGACTATATTAATGCTTTGGGCCTCTGTAAAAGGCTGCATATACAATATGAACACTGTGTCTATAATAGTTTGGCTGTAACGGACATTTTTGGAATATCAGGTGTTCAACTACATGTTGCAGTCCAACGCGTAACATGTGATTATAGTAATGCTTTGGGCCTCTGTATAACGCTGCATATACCATATGAACTTTATGCCTCTTATAGTTTGGCTGTAACTGACATTTTTAGAATATTAGGTGTTCAACCACATAGGGCAGTCCAACGCTTAATAAGTGACTATATTAATGCTTTGGGCCTCTGTTTAACGCTGCATATACAATATGAACTTTATGCCTCTTATAGTTTGGCTGTAACTGACACTTTTGGAATATTAGGTGTTCAACTACATGTTGCAGTCCAACGCTTAACATGTGATTATAGTAATGCTTTGGCCCTCTGTAAAACCCTGCATGTACAATATGAACACTGTGTCTCTAATAGTTTGGCTGTAACGGACATTTTTGGAATATTAGGTGTTCGGTTACATGTTGCAGTCCATCGCTTAATAAGTGACTATATTAATGCTTTGGCCCTCTGTAAAACCCTGCATGTACAATATGAACACTGTGTCTCTAATAGTTTGGCTGTCACGGACATTTTTGGGATATTAGGTGTTCGGCCACATGTTGCAGTCCATCGCTTAATAAGTGACTATATTAATGCTTTGGGCCTCTGTAAAACCCTGCATGTACAATATGAACACTGTGTCTCTAATAGTTTGGCTGTAACGAACATTTTTGGAATATTAGGTGTTCGGTCACATGTTGCAGTCCATCGCTTATTAAGTGACTATATTAATGCTTTGGGCCTCTGTAAAACCCTGCATGTACAATATGAACACTGTGTCTCTAATAGTTTGGCTGTAACGGACATTTTTGGAATATTAGGTGATCGGCCACATGTTGCAGTCCATCGCTTAATAAGTGACTATATTAATGCTTTGGGCCTCTGTAAAACCCTGCATGTACAATATGAACACTGTGTCTCTAATAGTTTGGCTGTAACGGACATTTTTGGAATATTAGGTGTTCGGTTACATGTTGCAGTCCATCGCTTAATAAGTGACTATATTAATGCTTTGGCCCTCTGTAAAACCCTGCATGTACAATATGAACACTGTGTCTCTAATAGTTTGGCTGTAACGAACATTTTTGGAATATTAATTGTTCGGCCACATGTTGCAGTCCATCGCTTAATAAGTGACTATATTAAAGCTTTGGGCCTCTGTAAAACCCTGCATGTACAATATGAACACTGTGTCTCTAATAGTTTGGCTGTAACGGACATTTTTGGAATATTAGGTGTTCAACCACATGTTGCAGTCCATCGCTTAATAAGTGACTATATTAATGCTTTGGGCCTCTGTAAAACCCTGCATATAAAATATGAACACTGTGCCTCTAATAGTTTGGCTGTAACTGACATTTTTGGAATATTAGGTGTTCGACCACATGTTGCAGTCCAACGCTTAATAAGTGACTATATTAATGCTTTGGCCCTCTGTAAAACCCTTCATGTACAATATGAACACTGTGTCTCTAATAGTTGGGCTGTAACGGACATTTTTGGAATATTAGGTGTTCGGCCACATGTTGCAGTCCATCGCTTAATAAGTGACTATGTTAATGCTTTGGGCCTCTGTAAAACCCTGCATGTACAATTTGAACACTGTGTCTCTAATAGTTTGGCTGTAACGGACATTTTTGGAATATTAGGTGTTCGGCCAGATGTTGCAGTCCATCGCTTAATAAGTGACTATGTTAATGCTTTGGGCCTCTGTAAAACCCTGAATATAAAATATGAACACTGTGTCTCTAATAGTTTAACTGTAACGGACATTTTTGGAATATTAGGTGTTCAATTACATAGGGCAGTCCAACGCTTAATAAGTGACTATATTAATGCTTTGGGCCTCTGTAAAACGCTGCATATACAGTATGAACTCTGTGCCTCTTATAGCTTGGCTGTAACTGACACTTCTGTAATATTAGGTGTTCGACCACATGTTGCAGTCCAACGCTTAATAAGAGACTATATTAATGCATTGGGCCTTTGAAAAACGCTGCATATACAATATAAACACTGTGTCTCTAATAGTTTGGCTGGAACGGACATTTTTGGAATATTAGGTGTTCGGTCACATGTTGCAGTCCATTGCTTAATAAGTGACTATATTAATGCTTTGGGCCTCTGTAAAACCCTGCATATAAAATATGAACACTGTGTCTCTAATAGTTTGGCTGTAACGGACATTTTTGGAATATTAGGTGTTCGGCCACATGTTGCAGTCCATCGCTTAATAAGTGACTATATTAATGCTTTGGCCCTCTGTAAAACCCTGCATGTACAATATGAACACTGTGTCTCTAATAGTTTGGCTGTAACGGACATTTTTGGAATATTAGGTAATCGGCCACATGTTGCAGTCCATCGCTTAATAAGTGACTATATTAATGCTTTGGGCCTCTGTAAAACCCTGCATGTACAATATGAACACTGTGTCGCTAATAGTTTGGCTGTAACGGACATTTTTGGAATATTAGGTGTTCGGTTACATGTTGCAGTCCATCGCTTAATAAGTGACTATATTAATGCTTTGGCCCTCTGTAAAACCCTGCATGTACAATATGAACACTGTGTCTCTAATAGTTTGGCTGTAACGAACATTTTTGGAATATTAATTGTTCGGCCACATGTTGCAGTCCATCGCTTAATAAGTGACTATATTAATGCTTTGGGCCTCTGTAAAACCTTGCGTGTACAATATGAACACTGTGTCTCTAATAGTTTTGCTGTAACTGACATTTTTGGAATATTAGGTGTTCGGCCACATGTTGCAGTCCATCGCTTAATAAGTGACTATATTAATTCTTTGGGCCTCTGTAAAACCCTGCATGTACAATATGAACACTGTGTCTCTAATAGTTTGGCTGTAACGGACATTTTTGGAGTATTAGGTGTTCGGTTACATGTTGCAGTCCAGCGCTTAATAAGTGACTATATTAATGCTTTGGCCCTCTGTAAAACCCTGCATGTACAATATGAACACTGTGTCTCTAATAGTTTGGCTGTAACGAACATTTTTGGAATATTAATTGTTCGGCCACATGTTGCAGTCCATCGCTTAATAAGTGACTATATTAATTCTTTGGGCCTCTGTAAAACCCTGCATGTACAATATGAACACTGTGTCTCTAATAGTTTGGCTGTAACGAACATTTTTGGAATATTAGGTGTTCGGCCACATGTTGCAGTCCATCGCTTAATAAGTGACTATATTAATTCTTTGGGCCTCTGTAAAACCCTGCATGTACAATATGAACACTGTGTCTCTAATAGTTTGGCTGTAACGAACATTTTTGGAATATTAGGTGTTCGGCCACATGTTGCAGTCCATCGCTTAATAAGTGACTATATTAATGCTTTGGCCCTCTGTAAAACCCTGCATGTACAATATGAACACTGTGTCTCTAATAGTTTTGCTGTAACGGACATTTTTGGAGTATTAGGTGTTCGGCCACATTTTGCAGTCCATCGCTTAATAAGTGACTATATTAATGCTTTGGCCCTCTGTAAAACCCTGCATGTACAATATGAACACTGTGTCTCTAATAGTTTTGCTGTAACGGACATTTTTGGAATATTAGGTGTTCGGCCACATGTTGCAGTTCATCGCTTAATAAGTGACTATATTAATGCTTTGGGCCTCTGTAAAACCCTGCATATAAAATATGAACATTGTGTCTCTAATAGTTTGGCAGTAACTGACATTTTTGGAATATTAAGTATTCGGCCACATGTTGCAGTCCATCGCTTAATAAGTGACTATATTAATGCTTTGGGCCTCTGTAAAACCCTGCATGTACAATATGAACACTGTGTCTCTAATAGTTTGGCTGTCACGGACATTTTTGGGATATTAGGTGTTCGGCCACATGTTGCAGTCCATCGCTTAATAAGTGACTATATTAATGCTTTGGGCCTCTGTAAAACCCTGCATGTACAATATGAACACTGTGTCTCTAATAGTTTGGCTGTAACGAACATTTTTGGAATATTAGGTGTTCGGTCACATGTTGCAGTCCATCGCTTATTAAGTGACTATATTAATGCTTTGGGCCTCTGTAAAACCCTGCATGTACAATATGAACACTGTGTCTCTAATAGTTTGGCTGTAACGAACATTTTTGGAATATTAGGTGTTCGGCCACATGTTGCAGTCCATCGCTTAATAAGTGACTATATTAATGTTTGGGCCTCTGTAAAACCCTGCATATAAAATATGAACACTGTGTCTCTAATAGTTTGGCTGTAACGGACATTTTTGGAATATTAGGTGATAGGCCACATGTTGCAGTCCATCGCTTAATAAATGACTATATTAATGCTTAGGGCCTCTGTAAAACCCTTCATGTACAATATGAACACTGTGTCTCTAATAGTTGGGCTGTAACGGACATTTTTGGAATATTAGGTGTTCGGCCAGATGTTGCAGTCCATCGCTTAATAAGTGACTATGTTAATGCTTTGGGCCTCTGTAAAACCTTGCATATAAAATATGAACACTGTGTCTCTAATAGTTTAACTGTAACGGACATTTTTGGAATATTAGGTGTTCAATTACATAGGGCAGTCCAACGCTTAATAAGTGACTATATTAATGCTTTGGGCCTCTGTAAAACGCTGCATATACAGTATGAACTCTGTGCCTCTTATAGCTTGGCTGTAACTGACACTTCTGTAATATTAGGTGTTCGACCACATGTTGCAGTCCAACGCTTAATAAGAGACTATATTAATGCATTGGGCCTTTGAAAAACGCTGCATATACAATATAAACACTGTGTCTCTAATAGTTTGGCTGGAACGGACATTTTTGGAATATTAGGTGTTCGGTCACATGTTGCAGTCCATTGCTTAATAAGTGACTATATTAATGCTTTGGGCCTCTGTAAAACCCTGCATATAAAATATGAACACAGTGTCTCTAATAGTTTGGCTGTAACGGACATTTTTGGAATATTAGGTGTTCGGCCACATGTTGCAGTCCATCGCTTAATAAGTGACTATATTAATGCTTTGGCCCTCTGTAAAACCCTGCATGTACAATATGAACACTGTGTCTCTAATAGTTTGGCTGTAACGGACATTTTTGGAATATTAGGTGATCGGCCACATGTTGCAGTCCATCGCTTAATAAGTGACTATATTAATGCTTTGGGCCTCTGTAAAACCCTGCATGTACAATATGAACACTGTGTCTCTAATAGTTTGGCTGTAACGGACATTTTTGGAATATTAAGTGTTCGGTTACATGTTGCAGTCCAGCGCTTAATAAGTGACTATATTAATGCTTTGGCCCTCTGTAAAACCCTGCATGTACAATATGAACACTGTGTCTCTAATAGTTTGGCTGTAACGAACATTTTTGGAATATTAATTGTTCGGCCACATGTTGCAGTCCATCGCTTAATAAGTGACTATATTAATTCTTTGGGCCTCTGTAAAACCCTGCATGTACAATATGAACACTGTGTCTCTAATAGTTTGGCTGTAACGAACATTTTTGGAATATTAGGTGTTCGGCCACATGTTGCAGTCCATCGCTTAATAAGTGACTATATTAATTCTTTGGGCCTCTGTAAAACCCTGCATGTACAATATGAACACTGTGTCTCTAATAGTTTGGCTGTAACGAACATTTTTGGAATATTAGGTGTTCGGCCACATGTTGCAGTCCATCGCTTAATAAGTGACTATATTAATGCTTTGGGCCTCTGTAAAACCCTGCATGTACCATATGAAAACTGTGTCTCTAATAGTTTGGCTGTAACGGACATTTTTGGAATATTAGGAGTTCGGCCACATGTTGCAGTCCATCGCTTAATAAGTGACTATATTAATGCTTTGGCCCTCTGTAAAACCCTGCATCTACAATATGAACACTGTGTCTCTAATAGTTTGGCTGTAACGAACATTTTTGGAATATTAGGTGTTCGGCCACATGTTGCAGTCCATCGCTTAATAAGTGACTATATTAATTCTTTGGGCCTCTGTAAAACCCTGCATGTACAATATGAACACTGTGTCTCTAATAGTTTGGCTGTAACGAACATTTTTGGAATATTAGGTGTTCGGCCACATGTTGCAGTCCATCGCTTAATAAGTGACTATATTATTGCTTTGGCCCTCTGTAAAACCCTGCATGTACAATATGAACACTGTGTCTCTAATAGTTTGGCTGTAACGGACATTTTTGGAGTATTAGGTGTTCGGCCACATTTTGCAGTCCATCGCTTAATAAGTGACTATATTAATGCTTTGGCCCTCTGTAAAACCCTGCATGTACAATATGAACACTGTGTCTCTAATAGTTTTGCTGTAACGGACATTTTTGGAATATTAGGTGTTCGGCCACATGTTGCAGTTCATCGCTTAATAAGTGACCATATTAATGCTTTGGGCCTCTGTAAAACCCTGCATATAAAATATGAACACTGTGTCTCTAATAGTTTGGCTGTAACTGACATTTTTGGAATATTAGGTGTTCGGCCACATGTTGCAGTCCATCGCTTAATAAGTGACTATATTAATGCTTTGGGCCTCTGAAAACCCTGCATGTACAATATGAACACTGTGTCTCTAATAGTTTGGCTGTAACGGACATTTTTGGAATATTAGGGTTCGGCCACATGTTGCAGTTCATCGCTTAATAAGTGACTATATTAATGCTTTGGACCTCTGTAAAACCCTGCATATAAAATATGAACACTGTGTCTCTAATAGTTTGGCTGTAACTGACATTTTTGGAATATTAGGTGTTCGGCCACATGTTGCAGTCCAACGCTTAATAAGTGACTATATTAATGCTTTGGCCCTCTGTAAAACCCTTCATGTACAATATGAACACTGTGTCTCTAATAGCTTGGCTGTAACGGACATTTTTGGAATATTAGGTGTTCGGCCACATGTTGCAGTCCATCGCTTAATAAGTGACTATGTTAATGCTTTGGGCCTCTGTAAAACCCTGCATGTACAATTTGAACACTGTGTCTCTAATAGTTTGGCTGTAACGGACATTTTTGGAATATTAGGTGTTCGGCCACATGTTGCAGTCCATCGCTTAATAAGTGACTATGTTAATGCTTTGGGCCTCTGTAAAACCCTGCATATAAAATATGAACACTGTGTCTCTAATAGTTTAACTGTAACGGACATTTTTGGAATATTAGGTGTTCAACCACATAGGGCAGTCCAACGCTTAATAAGTGACTATATTAATGCTTTGGGCCTCGGTAAAACGCTGCATATACAGTATGAACTCTGTGCCTCTTATAGCTTGGCTGTAACTGACACTTTTGTAATATTAGGTGTTCGACCACATGTTGCAGTCCAACGCTTAATAAGAGACTATATTAATGCATTGGGCCTTTGAAAAACGCTGCATATACAATATAAACACTGTGTCTCTAATAGTTTGGCTGTAACGGACATTTTTGGAATATTAGGTGTTCAACCACATAAGACAGTCCAACGCTTAATAAGTGACTATATTAATGCTTTGGGCCTCTGTAAAACGCTGCATATACAATATGAACACTGTGTCTACAATAGTTTGGCTGTAACGGACATTTTTGGAATATTAGGTGTTCAACTACATGTTGCAGTCCAACGCGTAACATGTGATTATAGTAATGCTTTGGGCCTCTGTATAACGCTGCATATACATTATGAACTTTATGCCTCTTATATTTTGGCTGTAACTGACATTTTTGAAATATTAGGTGTTCAACCACATATGGCAGTCCAACGCTTAATAAGTGACTATATTATTGCTTTGGGCCTCTGTTTAACGCTGCATATACAATATGAACTTTATGCCTCTTATAGTTTGGCTGTAACTGACACTTTTAGAATATTAGGTGATCAACTACATGTTGCAGTCCAACGCTTAACATGTGATTATAGTAATGCTTTGGGCCTCTGTATAACGCTGCATATACAATATGAACTTAATGCCTCTTCTAGTTTTTCTATAACTGACACTTTTGGAATATTAGGTGTTCGGCCACATGTTGCAATTCATCGCTTAATAAGTGACTATATTAATGCTTTGGGCCTCTGTAAAACTCTGCATATAAAATATGAACACTGTGTCTCTAATAGTTTGGCTGTAACTGACATTTTTGGAATATTAGGTGTTCGGCCACATGTTGCAGTCCGACGCTTAATAAGTGACTATATTAATGCTTTGGCCCTCTGTAAAACCCTTCATGTACATTATGAACACTGTGTCTCTAATAGTTTGGCAGTAACTGACATTTTTGGAATATTAGGTGTTCAACCACATATGGCAGTCCAACGCTTAATAAGTGACTATATTATTGCTTTGGGCCTCTGTTTAACGCTGCATATACAATATGAACTTTATGCCTCTTATAGTTTGGCTGTAACTGACACTTTTAGAATATTAGGTGTTCAACTACATGTTGCAGTCCAACGCTTAACATGTGATTATAGTAATGCTTTGGGCCTCTGTATAACGCTGCATATACAATATGAACTTAATGCCTCTTCTCGTTTTTCTATAACTGACACTTTTGGAATATTAGGTGTTCGGCCACATGTTGCAGTTCATCGCTTAATAAGTGACTATATTAATGCTTTGGGCCTCTGTAAAACCCTGCATATAAAATATGAACACTGTGTCTCTAATAGTTTGGCTGTAACTGACATTTTTGGAATATTAGGTGTTCGGCCACATGTTGCAGTCCGACGCTTAATAAGTGACTATATTAATGCTTTGGCCCTCTGTAAAACCCTTCATGTACATTATGAACACTGTGTCTCTAATAGTTTGGCAGTAACTGACATTTCTGGAATATTAGGTGTTCAACCACATATGGCAGTCCAACGCTTAATAAGTGACTATATTATTGCTTTGGACCTCTGTTTAACGCTGCATATACAATATGAACTTTATGCCTCTTATTGTTTGGCTGTTACTGTCATTTTTGGAATATTAGGTGTTCGACCACATGTTGCAGTCCAACGCTTAATAAGTGACTATATTAATGCTTTGGCCCTCTGTAAAACCCTGCATGTACAATATGAACACTGTGTCTCTAATAGTTTGGCTGTAACGGACATTTTTGGAATATTAGGTGATCGGCCACATGTTGCAGTCCATCGCTTAATAAGTGACTATATTAATGCTTTGGGCCTCTGTAAAACCCTGCATGTACAATATGAACACTGTGTCTCTAATAGTTTGGCTGTAACGGACATTTTTGGAATATTAGGTGTTCGGTTACATGTTGCAGTCCATCGCTTAATAAGTGACTATATTAATGCTTTGGCCCTCTGTAAAACCCTGCATGTACAATATGAACACTGTGTCTCTAATAGTTTGGCTGTAACGAACATTTTTGGAATATTAATTGTTCGGCCACATGTTGCAGTCCATCGCTTAATAAGTGACTATATTAATGCTTTGGGCCTCTGTAAAACCCTGCATGTACAATATGAACACTGTGTCTCTAATAGTTTGGCTGTAACGGACATTTTTGGAATATTAGGTGTTCAACCACATGTTGCAGTCCATCGCTTAATAAGTGACTATATTAATGCTTTGGGCCTCTGTAAAACCCTGCATATAAAATATGAACACTGTGTCTCTAATAGTTTGGCTGTAACTGACATTTTTGGAATATTAGGTGTTCGACCACATGTTGCAGTCCAACGCTTAATAAGTGACTATATTAATGCTTTGGGCCTCTGTAAAACGCTGCATATACAGTATGAACTCAGTGCCTCTTATAGCTTGGCTGTAACTGACACTTCTGTAATATTAGGTGTTCGACCACATGTTGCAGTCCAACGCTTAATAAGAGACTATATTAATGCAATGGGCCTTTGAAAAACGCTGCATATACAATATAAACACTGTGTCTCTAATAGTTTGACTGGAACGGACATTTTTGGAATATTAGGTGTTCAACCACATAAGGCAGTCCAACGCTTAATAAGTGACTATATTAATGCTTTTGGCCTTTGAAAAACGCTGCATATACAATATAAACACTGTGTCTATAATAGTTTGGCTGTAACGGACATTTTTGGAATATTAGGTGTTCCACTACATGTTGCAGTCCAACGCGTAACATGTAATTATAGTAATGCTTTGGGCCTCTGTATAACGCTGCATATACAATATGAACTTTATGCCTCTTATAGTTTGGCTGTAACTGACATTTTTGGAATATTAGGTGTTCAACCACATAGGGCAGTCCAACGCTTAATAAGTGACTATATTAATGCTTTGGGCCTCTGTTTAACGGTGCATATACAATATGAACTTTATGCCTCTTATAGTTTGGCTGTAACTGACACTTTTGGAATATTAGGTGTTCAACTACATGTTGCAGTCCAACGCTTAACATGTGATTATAGTAATGCTTTGGGCCTCTGTATAACGCTGCAAATACAATATAAACTTAATGCCTCTTCTAGTTTTTCTGTAACTGACACTTTTGGAATATTAGGTGTTCGACCACATGTTGCAGTCCAACGCTTAATAAGTGACTATATTAATGCTTTGGGCCTCTGTAAAACGCTGCATATACAGTATGAACTCAGTGCCTCTTATAGCTTGGCTGTAACTGACACTTCTGTAATATTAGGTGTTCGACCACATGTTGCAGTCCAACGCTTAATAAGTGACTATATTAATGCTTTGGGCCTCTGTAAAACCCTGCATGTACAATATGAACACTGTGTCTCTAATAGTTTGGCTGTAACTGACATTTTTGGAATATTTGGTGTTCGACCACATGTTGCAGTCCAACGCTTAATAAGTGACTATATTAATGCTTTGGGCCTCTGTAAAACGCTGCATATACAGTATGAACTCAGTGCCTCTTATAGCTTGGCTGTAACTGACACTTCTGTAATATTAGGTGTTCGACCACATGTTGCAGTCCAACGCTTAATAAGTGACTATATTAATGCTTTGGGCCTCTGTAAAACCCTGCATGTACAATATGAACACTGTGTCTCTAATAGTTTGGCTGTAACTGACATTTTTGGAATATTAGGTGTTCGACCACATGTTGCAGTCCGACGCTTAATAAGTGACTATATTAATGCTTTGGCCCTCTGTAAAACCCTTCATGTACATTATGAACACTGTGTCTCTAATAGTTTGGCAGTAACTGACATTTCTGGAATATTAGGTGTTCAACCACATATGGCAGTTTAACGCTTAATAAGTGACTATATTATTGCTTTGGGCCTCTGTTTAACGCTGCATATACAATATGAACTTTATGCCTCTTATTGTTTGGCTGTTACTGTCATTTTTGGAATATTAGGTGTTCGACCACATGTTGCAGTCCAACGCTTAATAAGTGACTATATTAATGCTTTGGCCCTCTGTAAAACCCTGCATGTACAATATGAAAACTGTGTCTAATAGTTTGGCTGTAACGGACATTTTTGGCATATTAGGTGTTCAACCACATAGGGCAAACCAACGCTTAATAAGTGACTATATTAATGCTTTGGGCCTCTGTAAAACGCTGCATATACAATATGAACACTGTGTCTATAATGGTAAGGCTGTAACGGACATTTTTGGAATATTAGGTGTTCTACCACATGGGGCAGTCCAACGCTTAATATGTGGTTAAAGTAATGCCTTGGGCCTCTGTTTAACGCTGCATATACAATATGAACTTTATGCCTCTTATAGTTTGGCTGTAACTGACATTTTTGGAATATTAGGTGTTCGACCACATGTTGCAGTCCAACGCTTAATAAGTGACTATATTAATGCTTTGGGCCTCTGTAAAACCCTGCATATAAAATATGAAAACTTTGTTTCTAATAGTTTGGCTGTAACGAACATTTTTGGAATATTAGGTGTTCGGTCACATGTTGCAGTCCATCGCTTAATAAGTGACTATATTAATGCTTTGGGCCTCTGTAAAACCCTGCATGTACAATATGAACACTGTGTCTCTAACAGTTTGGCTGTAACGAACATTTTTGGAATATTAGGTGTTCGGTCACATGTTGCAGTCCATCGCTTAAGAAGTGACTATATTAATGCTTTGGGCCTCTGTAAAACCCTGCATGTACAATATGAACACTGTGTCTCTAGTAGTTTGGCTGTAACGAACATTTTTGGAATATTAGGTGTTCGGCCACATGTTGCAGTCCATCGCTTAATAAGTGACTATATTAATGCTTTGGGCCTCTGTAAAACCCTGCATATAAAATATGAACACTGTGTCTCTAATAGTTTGGCTGTAACGGACATTTTTGGAATATTAGGTGTTCGGCCACATGTTGCAGTCCATCGCTTAATAAGTGACTATATTAATGCTTTGGCCCTCTGTAAAACCCTGCATGTACAATATGAACACTGTGTCTCTAATAGTTTGGCTGTAACGGACATTTTTGGAATAATAGATGATCGGCCACATGTTGCAGTCCATCGCTTAATAAGTGACTATATTAATGCTTTGGGCCTCTGTAAAACCCTGCATGTACAATATGAACACTGTGTCTCTAATAGTTTGGCTGTAACGGACATTTTTGGAATATTAGGTGTTCGGTTACATGTTGCAGTCCATCGCTTAATAAGTGACTATATTAATGCTTTGGCCCTCTGTAAAACCCTGCATGTACAATATGAACACTGTGTCTCTAATAGTTTGGCTGTAACGAACATTTTTGGAATATTAATTGTTCGGCCACATGTTGCAGTCCATCGCTTAATAAGTGACTATATTAATGCTTTGGGCCTCTGTAAAACCCTGCATGTACAATATGAACACTGTGTCTCTAATAGTTTGGCTGTAACGGACATTTTTGGAATATTAGGTGTTCAACCACATGTTGCAGTCCATCGCTTAATAAGTGACTATATTAATGCTTTGGGCCTCTGTAAAACCCTGCATATAAAATATGAACACTGTGTCTCTAATAGTTTGGCTGTAACTGACATTTTTGGAATATTAGGTGTTCGACCACATGTTGCAGTCCAACGCTTAATAAGTGACTATATTAATGCTTTGGGCCTCTGTAAAACGCTGCATATACAGTATGAACTCAGTGCCTCTTATAGCTTGGCTGTAACTGACACTTCTGTAATATTAGGTGTTCGACCACATGTTGCAGTCCAACGCTTAATAAGAGACTATATTAAAGCAATGGGCCTTTGAAAAACGCTGCATATACAATATAAACACTGTGTCTCTAATAGTTTGACTGGAACGGACATTTTTGGAATATTAGGTGTTCAACCACATAAGGCAGTCCAACGCTTAATAAGTGACTATATTAATGCTTTTGGCCTTTGAAAAACGCTGCATATACAATATAAACACTGTGTCTATAATAGTTTGGCTGTAACGGACATTTTTGGAATATTAGGTGTTCCACTACATGTTGCAGTCCAACGCGTAACATGTAATTATAGTAATGCTTTGGGCCTCTGTATAACGCTGCATATACAATATGAACTTTATGCCTCTTATAGTTTGGCTGTAACTGACATTTTTGGAATATTAGGTGTTCAACCACATAGGGCAGTCCAACGCTTAATAAGTGACTATATTAATGCTTTGGGCCTCTGTTTAACGGTGCATATACAATATGAACTTTATGCCTCTTATAGTTTGGCTGTAACTGACACTTTTGGAATATTAGGTGTTCAACTACATGTTGCAGTCCAACGCTTAACATGTGATTATAGTAATGCTTTGGGCCTCTGTATAACGCTGCAAATACAATATAAACTTAATGCCTCTTCTAGTTTTTCTGTAACTGACACTTTTGGAATATTAGGTGTTCGACCACATGTTGCAGTCCAACGCTTAATAAGTGACTATATTAATGCTTTGGGCCTCTGTAAAACGCTGCATATACAGTATGAACTCAGTGCCTCTTATAGCTTGGCTGTAACTGACACTTCTGTAATATTAGGTGTTCGACCACATGTTGCAGTCCAACGCTTAATAAGTGACTATATTAATGCTTTGGGCCTCTGTAAAACCCTGCATGTACAATATGAACACTGTGTCTCTAATAGTTTGGCTGTAACTGACATTTTTGGAATATTAGGTGTTCGACCACATGTTGCAGTCCAACGCTTAATAAGTGACTATATTAATGCTTTGGGCCTCTGTAAAACGCTGCATATACAGTATGAACTCAGTGCCTCTTATAGCTTGGCTGTAACTGACACTTCTGTAATATTAGGTGTTCGACCACATGTTGCAGTCCAACGCTTAATAAGTGACTATATTAATGCTTTGGGCCTCTGTAAAACCCTGCATGTACAATATGAACACTGTGTCTCTAATAGTTTGGCTGTAACGGACATTTTTGGAATATTAGATGTTCGGCCACATGTTGCAGTCCATCGCTTAATAAGTGACTATATTAATGCTTTGGGCCTCTGTAAAACCCTACATGTACCATATGAACACTGTGTCTCTAATAGTTTGGCTGTAACGGACATTTTTGGAATATTAGGTGTTCGGCCACATAAGGCAGTCCAACGCTTAATAAGTGACTATATTAATGCTTTGGGCCTCTGTAAAACGCTGCATATACAATATGAACACTGTGTCTATAATAGTTTGGCTGTAACGGACATTTTTGGAATATTAGGTGTTCAACTACATGTTGCAGTCCAACGCGTAACATGTGATTATAGTAATGCTTTGGGCCTCTGTATAACGCTGCATATACAATATAAACTTTATGCCTCTTATAGTTTGGCTGTAACTGACATTTTTGGAATATTAGGTGTTCAACCACATAGGGCAGTCCAACGCTTAATAAGTGACTATATTAATGCTTTGGGCCTCTGTTTAACGCTGCATATACAATATGAACTTTATGCCTCTTATAGTTTGGCTGTAACTGACACTTTTGGAATATTAGGTGCTCAACTACATGTTGCAGTCCAACGCTTAACATGTGATTATAGTAATGCTTTGGGCCTCTGTATAACGCTGCATATACAATATGAACTTTATGCCTCTTATAGTTTGGCTGTAACTGACATTTTTGGAATATTAGGTGTTCAACCACATAGGGCAGTCCAACGCTTAATAAGTGACTATATTAATGCTTTGGGCCTCTGTTTAACGCTGCATATACAATATGAACTTTATGCCTCTTATAGTTTGGCTGTAACTGACATTTTTGGAATATTACGTGTTCAACCACATAGGGCAGTCCAACGCTTAATAAGTGACTATATTAATGCTTTGGGCCTCTGTAAAACCCTGCATATAAAATATGAACACTGTGTCTCTAATAGTTTGGCTGTAACGAACATTTTTGGAATATTAGGTGTTCGGTCACATGTTGCAGTCCATCGCTTAATAAGTGACTATATTAATGCATTGGGCCTCTGTAAAACCCTGCATGTACAATTTGAACACTGTGTCTCTAATAGTTTGGCTGTAACAAACATTTTTGGAATATTAGGTGTTCGGCCACATGTTGCAGTCCATCGCTTAATAAGTGACTATATTAATGCTTTGGGCCTCTGTAAAACCCTGCATATAAAATATGAACACTGTGTCTCTAATAGTTTGGCTGTAACGGACATTTTTGGAATATTAGGTGTTCGGCCACATGTTGCAGTCCATCGCTTAATAAGTGACTATATTAATGCTTTGGCCCTCTGTAAAACCCTGCATGTACAATATGAACACTGTGTCTCTAATAGTTTGGCTGTAACGGACATTTTTGGAATATTAGGTGTTCGGCCACATGTTGCAGTCCATCGCTTAATAAGTGACTATATTAATGCTTTGGGCCTCTGTAAAACCCTGCATGTACAATATGAACACTGTGTCTCTAATAGTTTGGCTGTAACGGACATTTTTGGAATATTAGGTGTTCGGTTACATGTTGCAGTCCATCGCTTAATAAGTGACTATATTAATGCTTTGGCCCTCTGTAAAACCCTGCATGTACAATATGAACACTGTGTCTCTAATAGTTTGGCTGTAACGAACATTTTTGGAATATTAGGTGTTCGGCCACATGTTGCAGTCCATCGCTTAATAAGTGACTATATTAATGCTTTGGGCCTCTGTAAAACCCTGCATGTACAATATGAACACTGTGTCTCTAATAGTTTTGCTGTAACTGACATTTTTGGAATATTAGGTGTTCGACCACATGTTGCAGTCCAACGCTTAATAAGTGACTATATTAATGCTTTGGTCCTCTGTAAAACCCTGCATGTACAATATGAACACTGTGTCTCTAATAGTTTGGCTGTAACTGACATTTTTGGAATATTAGGTGTTCGACCACATGTTGCAGTCCAACGCTTAATAAGTGACTATATTAATGCTTTGGGCCTCTGTAAAACGCTGCATATACAGTATGAACTCAGTGCCTCTTATAGCTTGGCTGTAACTGACACTTCTGTAATATTAGGTGTTCGACCACATGTTGCAGTCCAACGCTTAATAAGTGACTATATTAATGCTTTGGGCCTCTGTAAAACCCTGCATGTACAATATGAACACTGTGTCTCTAATAGTTTGGCTGTAACGGACATTTTTGGAATATTAGATGTTCGGCCACATGTTGCAGTCCATCGCTTAATAAGTGACTATATTAATGCTTTGGGCCTCTGTAAAACCCTACATGTACCATATGAACACTGTGTCTCTAATAGTTTGGCTGTAACGGACATTTTTGGAATATTAGGTGTTCGGCCACATAAGGCAGTCCAACGCTTAATAAGTGACTATATTAATGCTTTGGGCCTCTGTAAAACGCTGCATATACAATATGAACACTGTGTCTATAATAGTTTGGCTGTAACGGACATTTTTGGAATATTAGGTGTTCAACTACATGTTGCAGTCCAACGCGTAACATGTGATTGTAGTAATGCTTTGGGCCTCTGTATAACGCTGCATATACAATATAAACTTTATGCCTCTTATAGTTTGGCTGTAACTGACATTTTTGGAATATTAGGTGTTCAACCACATAGGGCAGTCCAACGCTTAATAAGTGACTATATTAATGCTTTGGGCCTCTGTTTAACGCTGCATATACAATATGAACTTTATGCCTCTTATAGTTTGGCTGTAACTGACACTTTTGGAATATTAGGTGTTCAACTACATGTTGCAGTCCAACGCTTAACATGTGATTATAGTAATGCTTTAGGCCTCTGTATAACGCTGCATATACAATATGAACTTTATGCCTCTTATAGTTTGGCTGTAACTGACATTTTTGGAATATTAGGTGTTCAACCACATAGGGCAGTCCAACGCTTAATAAGTGACTATATTAATGCTTTGGGCCTCTGTTTAACGCTGCATATACAATATGAACTTTATGCCTCTTATAGTTTGGCTGTAACTAACATTTTTGGAATATTACGTGTTCAACCACATAGGGCAGTCCAACGCTTAATAAGTGACTATATTAATGCTTTGGGCCTCTGTAAAACCCTGCATATAAAATATGAACACTGTGTCTCTAATAGTTTGGCTGTAACGAACATTTTTGGAATATTAGGTGTTCGGTCACATGTTGCAGTCCATCGCTTAATAAGTGACTATATTAATGCTTTGGGCCTCTGTAAAACCCTGCATGTACAATATGAACACTGTGTCTCTAATAGTTTGGCTGTAACGAACATTTTTGGAATATTAGGTGTTCGGCCACATGTTGCAGTCCATCGCTTAATAAGTGACTATATTAATGCTTTGGGCCTCTGTAAAACCCTGCATATAAAATATGAACACTGTGTCTCTAATAGTTTGGCTGTAACGGACATTTTTGGAATATTAGGTGTTCGGCCACATGTTGCAGTCCATCGCTTAATAAGTGACTATATTAATGCTTTGGCCCTCTGTAAAACCCTGCATGTACAATATGAACACTGTGTCTCTAATAGTTTGGCTGTAACGGACATTTTTGGAATATTAGGTGTTCGGCCACATGTTGCAGTCCATCGCTTAATAAGTGACTATATTAATGCTTTGGGCCTCTGTAAAACCCTGCATGTACAATATGAACACTGTGTCTCTAAAAGTTTGGCTGTAACGGACATTTTTGGAATATTAGGTGTTCGGTTACATGTTGCAGTCCATCGCTTAATAAGTGACTATATTAATGCTTTGGCCCTCTGTAAAACCCTGCATGTACAATATGAACACTGTGTCTCTAATAGTTTGGCTGTAACGAACATTTTTGGAATATTAGGTGTTCGGCCACATGTTGCAGTCCATCGCTTAATAAGTGACTATATTAATGCTTTGGGCCTCTGTAAAACCCTGCATGTACAATATGAACACTGTGTCTCTAATAGTTTTGCTGTAACTGACATTTTTGGAATATTAGGTGTTCGACCACATGTTGCAGTCCAACGCTTAATAAGTGACTATATTAATGCTTTGGCCCTCTGTAAAACCCTGCATGTACAATATGAACACTGTGTCTCTAATAGTTTTGCTGTAACGGACATATTTGGAATATTAGGTGTTCGGCCACATGTTGCAGTCCATCGCTTAATAAGTGACTATATTAATGCTTTGGGCCTCTGTAAAACCCTGTATGTACAATAGGAACACTGTGTCTCTAATAGTTTGGCTGTAACGGACATTTTTGGAATATTAGGTGTTCAACCACATGTTGCAGTCCATCGCTTAACAAGTGACTATATTAATGCTTTGGGCCTCTGTAAAACCCTGCATATAAAATATGAACAATGTGTCTCTAATAGTTTGACTGTAACTGACATTTTTGGAATATTAGGTAATCGACCACATGTTGCAGTCCAACGCTTAATAAGTGACAATATTAATGCTTTGGCCCTCTGTAAAACCCTTCATGTACAATATGAACACTGTGTCTCTAATAGTTGGGCTGTAACGGACATTTTTGGAATATTAGGTGTTCAACCACATGGGGCAGTCCAACGCTTAATATGAGGTTAAAGTAATGCCTTGGGCCTCTGTTTAACGCTGCATATACAATATGAACTTTATGCCTCTTATAGTTTGGCTGTAACTGACATTTCTGGAATATTAGGTGTTCGGCCACATGTTGCAGTCCATCGCTTAATAAGTGACTATATTAATGCTTTGGGCCTCTGTAAAACCCTGCATATAAAATATGAACACTGTGTCTCTAATAGTTTGTCTGTAACTGACATTTTTGGAATATTAGGTGTTCGACCACATGTTGCAGTCCAACGCTTAATAAGTGACTATATTAATGCTTTGGCCCTCTGTAAAACCCTTCATGTACAATATGAACACTGTGTCTCTAATAGTTGGGCTGTAACGGACATTTTTGGAATATTAGGTGTTCGGCCACATGTTGCAGTCCATCGCTTAATAAGTGACTATGTTAATGCTTTGGGCCTCTGCAAAACCCTGCATGTACAATTTGAACACTGTGTCTCTAATAGTTTGGCTGTAACGGACATTTTTGGAATATTAGGTGTTCGGTCAGATGTTGCAGTCCATCGCTTAATAAGTGACTATGTTAATGCTTTGGGCCTCTGTAAAACCCTGCATATAAATTATGAACACTGTGTCTCTAATAGTTTAACTGTAACGGACATTTTTGGAATATTAGGTGTTCAACCACATAGGGCAGTCCAACGCTTAATAAGTGACTATATTAATGCTTTGGGCCTCTGTAAAACGCTGCATATACAGTATGAACTCTGTGCCCCTTATAGCTTGGCTGTAACTGACACTTCTGTAATATTAGGTGTTCGACCACATGTTGCAGTCCAACGCTTAATAAGAGACTATATTTATGCATTGGGCCTTTGAAAAACGCTGCATATACAATATAAACACTGTGTCTCTAATAGTTTGGCTGGAACGGACATTTTTGGAATATTAGGTGTTCAACCACATAAGGCAGTCCAACGCTTAATAAGTGACTATATTAATGCTTTTGGCCTCTGTAAAACGTTGCATATACAATATGAACACTGTGTCTATAATAGTTTGGCTGTAACGGACATTTTTGGAATATCAGGTGTTCAACTACATGTTGCAGTCCAACGCGTAACATGTGATTATAGTAATGCTTTGGGCCTCTGTATAACGCTGCATATACCATATGAACTTTATGCCTCTTATAGTTTGGCTGTAACTGACATTTTTAGAATATTAGGTGTTCAACCACATAGGGCAGTCCAACGCTTAATAAGTGACTATATTAATGCTTTGGGCCTCTGTTTAACGCTGCATATACAATATGAACTTTATGCCTCTTATAGTTTGGCTGTAACTGACACTCTTGGAATATTAGGTGTTCAACTACATGTTGCAGTCCAACGCTTAACATGTGATTATAGTAATGCTTTGGCCCTCTGTAAAACCCTGCATGTACAATATGAACACTGTGTCTCTAATAGTTTGGCTGTAACGGACATTTTTGGAATATTAGGTGTTCCACCACATGTTGCAGTCCAACGCTTAATAAGTGACTATATTAATGCTTTGGCCCTCTGTAAAACCCTGCATGTACAATATGAACACTGTGTCTCTAATAGTTTGGCTGTAACGGACATTTTTGGAATATTAGGTGTTCGGCCACATGTTGCAGTCCATCGCTTAATAAGTGACTATATTAATGCTTTGGCCCTCTGTAAAACCCTGCATGTACAATATGAACACTGTGTCTCTAATAGTTTGGCTGTAACGGACATTTTTGGAATATTAGGTGTTCCACCACATGTTGCAGTCCAACGCTTAATAAGTGACTATATTAATGCTTTGGCCCTCTGTAAAACCCTGCATGTACAATATGAACTCTGTGTCTCTAATAGTTTGGCTGTAACGGACATTTTTGGAATATTAGGTGTTCGACCACATGTTGCAGTCCATCGCTTAATAAGTGACTATATTAATGATTTGGGCCTCTGTAAAACGCTCCATATACAGTATGAACTCTGTGCCCCTTATAGCTTGGCTGTAACTGACACTTCTGTAATATTAGGTGTTCGACCACATGTTGCAGTCCAACGCTTAATAAGAGACTATATTAATGCATTGGGCCTTTGAAAAACGCTGCATATACAATATAAACACTGTGTCTCTAATAGTTTGGCTGGAACGGACATTTTTGGAATATTAGGTGTTCAACCACATAGGGCAGTCCAACGCTTAATAAGTGACTATATTAATGCTTTGGGCCTCTGTTTAACGCTGCATATATAATATGAACTTTATGCCTCTTATAGTTTGGCTGTAACTGACATTTTTGGAATATTACGTGTTCAACCACATAGGGCAGTCCAACGCTTAATAAGTGACTATATTAATGCTTTGGGCCTCTGTAAAACCCTGCATATAAAATATGAACACTGTGTCTCTAATAGTTTGGCTGTAACGAACATTTTTGGAATATTAGGTGTTCGGTCACATGTTGCAGTCCATCGCTTAATAAGTGACTATATTAATGCTTTGGGCCTCTGTAAAACCCTGCATGTACAATATGAACACTGTGTCTCTAATAGTTTGGCTGTAACGAACATTTTTGGAATATTAGGTGTTCGGCCACATGTTGCAGTCCATCGCTTAATAAGTGACTATATTAATGCTTTGGGCCTCTGTAAAACCCTGCATATAAAATATGAACACTGTGTCTCTAATAATTTGGCTGTAACGGACATTTTTGGAATATTAGGTGTTCGGCCACATGTTGCAGTCCATCGCTTAATAAGTGACTATATTAATGCTTTGGGCCTCTGTAAAACCCTGCATGTACAATATGAACACTGTGTCTCTAATAGTTTGGCTGTAACGGACATTTTTGGAATATTAGGTGTTCGGTTACATGTTGCAGTCCATCGCTTAATAAGTGACTATATTAATGCTTTTGCCCTCTGTAAAACGCTGCATGTACAATATGAACACTGTGTCTCTAATAGTTTGGCTGTAACGAACATTTTTGGAATATTAGGTGTTCGGCCACATGTTGCAGTCCATCGCTTAATAAGTGACTATATTAATGCTTTGGGCCTCTGTAAAACCCTGCATGTACAATATGAACACTGTGTCTCTAATAGTTTTGCTGTAACTGACATTTTTGGAATATTAGGTGTTCGACCACATGTTGCAGTCCAACGCTTAATAAGTGACTATATTAATGCTTTGGCCCTCTGTAAAACCCTGCATGTACAATATGAACACTGTGTCTCTAATAGTTTTGCTGTAACGGACATATTTGGAATATTAGGTGTTCGGCCACATGTTGCAGTCCATCGCTTAATAAGTGACTATATTAATGCTTTGGGCCTCTGTAAAACCCTGTATGTACAATAGGAACACTGTGTCTCTAATAGTTTGGCTGTAACGGACATTTTTGGAATATTAGGTGTTCAACCACATGTTGCAGTCCATCGCTTAATAAGTGACTATATTAATGCTTTGGGCCTCTGTAAAACCCTGCATATAAAATATGAAAAATGTGTCTCTAATAGTTTGACTGTAACTGACATTTTTGGAATATTAGGTAATCGACCACATGTTGCAGTCCAACGCTTAATAAGTGACAATATTAATGCTTTGGCCCTCTGTAAAACCCTTCATGTACAATATGAACACTGTGTCTCTAATAGTTGGGCTGTAACGGACATTTTTGGAATATTAGGTGTTCAACCACATGGGGCAGTCCAACGCTTAATATGAGGTTAAAGTAATGCCTTGGGCCTCTGTTTAACGCTGCATATACAATATGAACTTTATGCCTCTTATAGTTTGGCTGTAACTGACATTTCTGGAATATTAGGTGTTCGGCCACATGTTGCAGTCCATCGCTTAATAAGTGACTATATTAATGCTTTGGCCCAATGTAAAACCCTGCATGTACAATATGAACACTGTGTCTCTAATAGTTTGGTTGTAACTGACATTTTTGTAATATTAGGTGTTCGACCACATGTTGCAGTCCAACGCTTAATAAGTGACAATATTAATGCTTTGGCCCTCTGTAAAACCCTGCATGTACAATATGAACACTGTGTCTCTAATTGTTTGGCTGTAACGGACATTTTTGGAATATTAGGTGTTCGGCCACATGTTGCAGTCCATCGCTTAATAAGTGACTATGTTAATGCTTTGGGCCTCTGTAAAACCCTGCATATAAATTATGAACACTGTGTCTCTAATAGTTTAACTGTAACGGACATTTTTGGAATATTAGGTGTTCAACCACATAGGGCAGTCCATCGCTTAATAAGTGACTATGTTAATGCTTTGGGCCTCTGCAAAACCCTGCATGTACAATTTGAACACTGTGTCTCTAATAGTTGGGCTGTAACGGACATTTTTGGAATATTAGGTGTTCGGCCACATGTTGCAGTCCATCGCTTAATAAGTGACTATGTTAATGCTTTGGGCCTCTGCAAAACCCTGCATGTACAATTTGAACACTGTGTCTCTAATAGTTTGGCTGTAACGGACATTTTTGGAATATTAGGTGTTCGACCACATGTTGCAGTCCATCGCTTAATAAGTGACTATATTAATGCTTTGGGCCTCTGTAAAACGCTGCATATACAATATGAACACTGTGTCTATAATAGTTTGGCTGTAACGGACATTTTTGGAATATCAGGTGTTCAACTACATGTTGCAGTCCAACACTGTATAACGCTGCATATACCATATGAACTTTATGCCTCTTATAGTTTGGCTGTAACTGACATTTTTAGAATATTAGGTGTTCAAGCACATAGGGCAGTCCAACGCTTAATAAGTGACTATATTAATGCTTTGGGCCTCTGTTTAACGCTGCATATACAATATGAACTTTTTGCCTCTTATAGTTTGGCTGTAACTGACACTTTTGGAATATTAGGTGTTCAACTACATGTTGCAGTCCAACGCTTAACATGTGATTATAGTAATGCTTTGGGCCTCTGTTTAACGCTGCATATACAATATGAACTTTATGCCTCTTATAGTTTGGCTGTAACTGACACTTTTGGAATATTAGGTGTTCGGCCACATGTTGCAGTCCAACGCTTAATAAGTGACTATATTAATGCTTTGGGCCTCTGTAAAATCCTGCATGTACAATATGAACACTGTGTCTCTAATAGTTTGGCTGTAACGGACATTTTTGGAATATTAGATGTTCGGCCACATGTTGCAGTCCATCGCTTAATAAGTGACTATATTAATGCTTTGGGCCTCTGTAAAACCCTACATGTACCATATGAACACTGTGTCTCTAATAGTTTGGCTGTAACGGACATTTTTGGAATATTAGGTGTTCGGCCACATATGGCAGTCCATCGCTAAATAAGTGACTATATTAATGCTTTGGCCCTCTGTAAAACCCTGCATGTACAATATGAACACTGTGTCTCTAATAGTTTGGCTGTAACGAACATTTTTGGAATATTAATTGTTCGGCCACATGTTGCAGTCCATCGCTTAATAAGTGACTATAATAATGCTTTGGGCCTCTGTAAAACCCTGCATGTACAATATGAACACTGTGTCTCTAATAGTTTGGCTGTAACGGACATTTTTGGAATATTAGGTGTTCAACCACATGTTGCAGTCCATCGCTTAATAAGTGACTATATTAATGCTTTGGGCCTCTGTAAAACCCTGCATATAAAATATGAACACTCTGTCTCTAATAGTTTGGCTGTAACTGACATTTTTGGAATATTAGGTGTTCGACCACATGTTGCAGTCCAACGCTTAATAAGTGACTATATTAATGCTTTGGGCCTCTGTAAAACGCTGCATATACAGTATGAACTCAGTGCCTCTTATAGCTTGGCTGTAACTGACACTTCTGTAATATTAGGTGTTCGACCACATGTTGCAGTCCAACGCTTAATAAGAGACTATATTAATGCAATGGGCCTTTGAAAAACGCTGCATATACAATATAAACACTGTGTCTCTAATAGTTTGACTGGAACGGACATTTTTGGAATATTAGGTGTTCAACCACTTAAGGCAGTCCAACGCTTAATAAGTGACTATATTAATGCTTTTGGCCTCTGTAAAACGCTGCATATACAATATGAACACTGTGTCTATAATAGTTTGGCTGTAACGGACATTTTTGGAATATTAGGTGTTCCACTACATGTTGCAGTCCAACGCGTAACATGTAATTATAGTAATGCTTTGGGCCTCTGTATAACGCTGCATATACAATATGAACTTTATGCCTCTTATAGTTTGGCTGTAACTGACACTTTTGGAATATTAGGTGTTCAACTACATGTTGCAGTCCAACGCTTAACATGTGATTATAGTAATGCTTTGGGCCTCTGTATAACGCTGCAAATACAATATAAACTTAATGTCTCTTCTAGTTTTTCTGTAACTGACACTTTTGGAATATTAGGTGTTCGACCACATGTTGCAGTCCAACGCTTAATAAGTGACTATATTAATGCTTTGGGCCTCTGTAAAACGCTGCATATACAGTATGAACTCAGTGCCTCTTATAGCTTGGCTGTAACTGACACTTCTGTAATATTAGGTGTTCGACCACATCTTGCAGTCCAACGCTTAATAAGTGACTATATTAATGCTTTGGGCCTCTGTAAAACCCTGCATGTACAATATGAACACTGTGTCTCTAATAGTTTGGCTGTAACTGACATTTTTGGAATATTAGGTGTTCGACCACATGTTGCAGTCCAACGCTTAATAAGTGACTATATTAATGCTTTGGGCCTCTGTAAAACGCTGCATATACAGTATGAACTCAGTGCCTCTTATAGCTTGGCTGTAACTGACACTTCTGTAATATTAAGTGTTCGACCACATGTTGCAGTCCAACGCTTAATAAGTGACTATATTAATGCTTTGGGCCTCTGTAAAACCCTGCATGTACAATATGAACACTGTGTCTCTAATAGTTTGGCTGTAACGGACATTTTTGGAATATCAGATGTTCGGCCACATGTTGCAGTCCATCGCTTAATAAGTGACTATATTAATGCTTTGGGCCTCTGTAAAACCCTACATGTACCATATGAACACTGTGTCTCTAATAGTTTGGCTGTAACGGACATTTTTGGAATATTAGGTGTTCGGCCACATAAGGCAGTCCAACGCTTAATAAGTGACTATATTAATGCTTTGGGCCTCTGTAAAACGCTGCATATACAATATGAACACTGTGTCTATAATAGTTTGGCTGTAACGGACATTTTTGGAATATTAGGTGTTCAACTACATGTTGCAGTCCAACGCGTAACATGTGATTATAGTAATGCTTTGGGCCTCTGTATAACGCTGCATATACAATATAAACTTTATGCCTCTTATAGTTTGGCTGTAACTGACATTTTTGGAATATTAGGTGTTCAACCACATAGGGCAGTCCAACGCTTAATAAGTGACTATATTAATGCTTTGGGCCTCTGTTTAACGCTGCATATACAATATGAACTTTATGCCTCTTATAGTTTGGCTGTAACTGACACTTTTGGAATATTAGGTGTTCAACTACATGTTGCAGTCCAACGCTTAACATGTGATTATAGTAATGCTTTGGGCCTCTGTATAACGCTGCATATACAATATGAACTTTATGCCTCTTATAGTTTGGCTGTAACTGACATTTTTGGAATATTAGGTGTTCAACCACATAGGGCAGTCCAACGCTTAATAAGTGACTATATTAATGCTTTGGGCCTCTGTTTAACGCTGCATATACAATATGAACTTTATGCCTCTTATAGTTTGGCTGTAACTGACATTTTTGGAATATTACGTGTTCAACCACATAGGGCAGTCCAACGCTTAATAAGTGACTATATTAATGCTTTGGGCCTCTGTAAAACCCTGCATATAAAATATGAACACTGTGTCTCTAATAGTTTGGCTGTAACGAACATTTTTGGAATATTAGGTGTTCGGTCACATGTTGCAGTCCATCGCTTAATAAGTGACTATATTAATGCTTTGGGCCTCTGTAAAACCCTGCATGTACAATATGAACACTGTGTCTCTAATAGTTTGGCTGTAACGAACATTTTTGGAATATTAGGTGTTCGGCCACATGTTGCAGTCCATCGCTTAATAAGTGACTATATTAATGCTTTGGGCCTCTGTAAAACCCTGCATATAAAATATGAACACTGTGTCTCTAATAGTTTGGCTGTAACGGACATTTTTGGAATATTAGGTGTTCGGCCACATGTTGCAGTCCATCGCTTAATAAGTGACTATATTAATGCTTTGGCCCTCTGTAAAACCCTGCATGTACAATATGAACACTGTGTCTCTAATAGTTTGGCTGTAACGGACATTTTTGGAATATTAGGTGTTCGGCCACATGTTGCAGTCCATCGCTTAATAAGTGACTATATTAATGCTTTGGGCCTCTGTAAAACCCTGCATGTACAATATGAACACTGTGTCTCTAATAGTTTGGCTGTAACGGACATTTTTGGAATATTAGGTGTTCGGTTACATGTTGCAGTCCATCGCTTAATAAGTGACTATATTAATGCTTTGGCCCTCTGTAAAACCCTGCATGTACAATATGAACACTGTGTCTCTAATAGTTTGGCTGTAACGAACATTTTTGGAATATTAGGTGTTCGGCCACATGTTGCAGTCCATCGCTTAATAAGTGACTATATTAATGCTTTGGGCCTCTGTAAAACCCTGCATGTACAATATGAACACTGTGTCTCTAATAGTTTTGCTGTAACTGACATTTTTGGAATATTAGGTGTTCGACCACATGTTGCAGTCCAACGCTTAATAAGTGACTATATTAATGCTTTGGCCCTCTGTAAAACCCTGCATGTACAATATGAACACTGTGTCTCTAATAGTTTTGCTGTAACGGACATATTTGGAATATTAGGTGTTCGGCCACATGTTGCAGTCCATCGCTTAATAAGTGACTATATTAATGCTTTGGGCCTCTGTAAAACCCTGTATGTACAATAGGAACACTGTGTCTCTAATAGTTTGGCTGTAACGGACATTTTTGGAATATTAGGTGTTCAACCACATGTTGCAGTCCATCGATTAATAAGTGACTATATTAATGCTTTGGGCCTCTGTAAAACCCTGCATATAAAATATGAACAATGTGTCTCTAATAGTTTGACTGTAACTGACATTTTTGGAATATTAGGTAATCGACCACATGTTGCAGTCCAACGCTTAATAAGTGACAATATTAATGCTTTGGCCCTCTGTAAAACCCTTCATGTACAATATGAACACTGTGTCTCTAATAGTTGGGCTGTAACGGACATTTTTGGAATATTAGGTGTTCAACCACATGGGGCAGTCCAACGCTTAATATGAGGTTAAAGTAATGCCTTGGGCCTCTGTTTAACGCTGCATATACAATATGAACTTTATGCCTCTTATAGTTTGGCTGTAACTGACATTTCTGGAATATTAGGTGTTCGGCCACATGTTGCAGTCCATCGCTTAATAAGTGACTATTTTAATGCTTTGGGCCTCTGTAAAACCCTGCATATAAAATATGAACACTGTGTCTTTAATAGTTTGGCTGTAACTGACATTTTTGGAATATTAGGTGTTCGACCACATGTTGCAGTCCAACGCTTAATAAGTGACTATATTAATGCTTTGGCCCTCTGTAAAACCCTTCATGTACAATATGAACACTGTGTCTCTAATAGTTGGGCTGTAACGGACATTTTTGGAATATTAGGTGTTCGGCCACATGTTGCAGTCCATCGCTTAATAAGTGACTATGTTAATGCTTTGGGCCTCTGCAAAACCCTGCATGTACAATTTGAACACTGTGTCTCTAATAGTTTGGCTGTAACGGACATTTTTGGAATATTAGGTGTTCGGTCAGATGTTGCAGTCCATCGCTTAATAAGTGACTATGTTAATGCTTTGGGCCTCTGTAAAACCCTGCATATAAATTATGAACACTGTGTCTCTAATAGTTTAACTGTAACGGACATTTTTGGAATATTAGGTGTTCAACCACATAGGGCAGTCCAACGCTTAATAAGTGACTATATTAATGCTTTGGGCCTCTGTAAAACGCTGCATATACAGTATGAACTCTGTGCCCCTTATAGCTTGGCTGTAACTGACACTTCTGTAATATTAGGTGTTCGACCACATGTTGCAGTCCAACGCTTAATAAGAGACTATATTAATGCATTGGGCCTTTGAAAAACGCTGCATATACAATATAAACACTGTGTCTCTAATAGTTTGGCTGGAACGGACATTTTTGGAATATTAGGTGTTCAACCACATAAGGCAGTCCAACGCTTAATAAGTGACTATATTAATGCTTTGGGCCTCTGTAAAACGCTGCATATACAATATGAACACTGTGTCTATAATAGTTTGGCTGTAACGGACATTTTTGGAATATCAGGTGTTCAACTACATGTTGCAGTCCAACGCGTAACATGTGATTATAGTAATGCTTTGGGCCTCTGTATAACGCTGCATATACCATATGAACTTTATGCCTCTTATAGTTTGGCTGTAACTGACATTTTTAGAATATTAGGTGTTCAACCACATAGGGCAGTCCAACGCTTAATAAGTGACTATATTAATGCTTTGGGCCTCTGTTTAACGCTGCATATACAATATGAACTTTATGCCTCTTATAGTTTGGCTGTAACTGACACTTTTGGAATATTAGGTGTTCAACTACATGTTGCAGTCCAACGCTTAACATGTGATTATAGTAATGCTTTGGCCCTCTGTAAAACCCTGCATGTACAATATGAACACTGTGTCTCTAATAGTTTGGCTGTAACGGACATTTTTGGAATATTAGGTGTTCCACCACATGTTGCAGTCCAACGCTTAATAAGTGACTATATTAATGCTTTGGCCCTCTGTAAAACCCTGCATGTACAATATGAACACTGTGTCTCTAATAGTTTGGCTGTAACGGACATTTTTGGAATATTAGGTGTTCGGCCACATGTTGCAGTCCATCGCTTAATAAGTGACTATATTAATGCTTTGGCCCTCTGTAAATCCCTGCATGTACAATATGAACACTGTGTCTCTAATAGTTTGGCTGTAACGGACATTTTTGGAATATTAGGTGTTCCACCACATGTTGCAGTCCAACGCTTAATAAGTGACTATATTAATGCTTTGGCCCTCTGTAAAACCCTGCATGTACAATATGAACTCTGTGTCTCTAATAGTTTGGCTGTAACGGACATTTTTGGAATATTAGGTGTTCGACCTCATGTTGCAGTCCATCGCTTAATAAGTGACTATATTAATGATTTGGGCCTCTGTAAAACGCTCCATATACAGTATGAACTCTGTGCCCCTTATAGCTTGGCTGTAACTGACACTTCTGTAATATTAGGTGTTCGACCACATGTTGCAGTCCAACGCTTAATAAGAGACTATATTAATGCATTGGGCCTTTGAAAAACGCTGCATATACAATATAAACACTGTGTCTCTAATAGTTTGGCTGGAACGGACATTTTTGGAATATTAGGTGTTCAACCACATAAGGCAGTCCAACGCTTAATAAGTGACTATATTAATGCTTTGGGCCTCTGTAAAACGCTGCATATACAATATGAACACTGTGTCTATAATAGTTTGGCTGTAACGGACATTTTTGGAATATCAGGTGTTCAACTACATGATGCAGTCCAACGCGTAACATGTGATTATAGTAATGCTTTGGGCCTCTGTATAACGCTGCATATACCATATGAACTTTATGCCTCTTATAGTTTGGCTGTAACTGACACTTTTGGAATATTAGGTGTTCAACTACATGTTGCAGTCCAACGCTTAACATGTGATTATAGTAATGCTTTGGGCCTCTGTTTAACGCTGCATATACAATATGAACTTTATGCCTCTTATAGTTTGGCTGTAACTGACACTTTTGGAATATTAGGTGTTCGACCACATGTTGCAGTCCAACGCTTAATAAGTGACTATATTAATGCTTTGGGCCTCTGTAAAATCCTGCATGTACAATATGAACACTGTGTCTCTAATAGTTTGGCTGTAACGGACATTTTTGGAATATTAGATGTTCGGCCACATGTTGCAGTCCATCGCTTAATAAGTGACTATATTAATGCTTTGGGCCTCTGTAAAACCCTACATGTACCATATGAACACTGTGTCTCTAATAGTTTGGCTGTAACGGACATTTTTGGAATATTAGGTGTTCGGCCACATATGGCAGTCCATCGCTAAATAAGTGACTATATTAATGCTTTGGCCCTCTGTAAAACCCTGCATGTACAATATGAACACTGTGTCTCTAATAGTTTGGCTGTAACGGACATTTTTTGATTATTAGGTGTTCAACCACATATGGCAGTCCAACGCTTAATAAGTGACTATATTAATGCTTTGGGCCTCTGTAAAACGCTGCATATACAATATGAACACTGTGTCTATAATAGTTTGGCTGTAACGGACATTTTTGGAATATTAGGTGTTCAACTACATGTTGCAGTCCAACGCGTAACCTGTGATTATAGTAATGCTTTGGGCCTCTGTATAACGCTGCATATACAATATGAACTTAATGCCTCTTCTAGTTTTTCTGTAACTGACACTTTTGGAATATTAGGTGTTCGACCACATGTTGCAGTCCAACGCTTAATATGTGACTATATTAATGCTTTGGGACTCTGTATAACGCTGCATACACAATATGAACACTGTGTCTCTAATAGTTTGGCCGTAACGGACATTTTTGGAATATTAGGTGTTCAACCACATAGGGCAGTCCAACGCTTAATAAGTGACTATATTAATGCTTTGGGCCTCTGTAAAACGCTGCATATACAATATGAACACTGTGTCTATAATAGTTTGGCTGTAACGGACATTTTTGGAATATTAGGTGTTCAACCACATGGGGCAGTCCAACGCTTAATATGTGGTTAATGTAATGCTTTGGCCTCTGTTTAACGCTGCATATACAATATGAACTTTATGCCTCTTATAGTTTGGCTGTAACGGACATTTTTGGAATATTAGGTGCTCGGAGACATGTTGCAGTCCATCGTTTAATAAGTGACTATATTAATGCTTTGGCCCTCTGTAAAACCCTGCATGTACAATATGAACACTGTGTCTCTAATAGTTTGGCTGTAACGGACATTTTTGGAATATTAGGTGTTCGGCCACATGTTGCAGTCCATCGCTTAATAAGTGACTATATTAATGCTTTGGCCCTCTGTAAAACCCTGCATGTACAATATGAACACTGTGTCTCTAATAGTTTGGCTGTAACGGACATTCTTGGAATATTAGGTGCTCGACCACATGTTGCAGTCCAACGCTTAATAAGTGACTATATTAATGCTTTGGCCCTCTGTAAAACCCTGCATGTACAATATGAACACTGTGTCTCTTATAGTTTGGCTGTAACGGACATTTGTGGAATATTAGGTGTTCGGCCACATGTTGCAATCCATCGCTTAATAAGTGACTATATTAATGCTTTGGCCCTCTGTAAAACCCTGCATGTACAATATGAACACTGTGTCTCTAATAGTTTGGCTGTAACGGACATTTTTGGAATATTAGGTGTTCCACCACATGTTGCAGTCCAACGCTTAATAAGTGACTATATTAATGCTTTGGGCCTCTGTAAAACGCTGCATATACAATATGAACACTGTGTCTATAATAGTTTGGCTGTAACGGACATTTTTGGAATATTAGGTGTTCAACCACATGGGGCAGTCCAACGCTTAATATGTGGTTAATGTAATGCTTTGGGCCTCTGTTTAACGCTGCATATACAATATGAACTTTATGCCTCTTATAGTTTGGCTGTAACGGACATTTTTGGAATATTAGGTGCTCGGAGACATGTTGCAGTCCATCGCTTAATAAGTGACTATATTAATGCTTTGGCCCTCTGTAAAACCCTGCATGTACAATATGAACACTGTGTCTCTAATAGTTTGGCTGTAACGGACATTTTTGGAATATTAGGTGTTCGGCCACATGTTGCAGTCCATCGCTTAATAAGTGACTATATTAATGCTTTGGCCCTCTGTAAAACCCTGCATGTACAATATGAACACTGTGTCTCTAATAGTTTGGCTGTAACGGACATTCTTGGAATATTAGGTGTTCGACCACATGTTGCAGTCCAACGCTTAATAAGTGACTATATTAATGCTTTGGCCCTCTGTAAAACCCTGCATGAACAATATGAACACTGTATCTCTAATAGTTTGTCTGTAACGGACATTTTTGGAATATTAGGTGTTCGACCACATGTTGCAGTCCAACGCTTAATAAGTGACAATATTAATGCTTTGGCCCTCTGTATAACCCTGCATGTACAATATGAACACTGTGTCTCTAATAGTTTGGCTGTAACGGACATTTTTGGAATATTAGGTGTTCGGCCACATGTTGCAGTCCATCGCTTAATAAGTGACTATATTAATGCTTTGGCCCTCTGTAAAACCCTGCATGTACAATATGAACTCTGTGTCTCTAATAGTTTGGCTGTAACGGACATTTTTGGAATATTAGGTGTTCGACCTCATGTTGCAGTCCATCGCTTAATAAGTGACTATATTAATGATTTGGGCCTCTGTAAAACGCTCCATATACAGTATGAACTCTGTGCCCCTTATAGCTTGGCTGTAACTGACACTTCTGTAATATTAGGTGTTCGACCACATGTTGCAGTCCAACGCTTAATAAGAGACTATATTAATGCATTGGGCCTTTGAAAAACGCTGCATATACAATATAAACACTGTGTCTCTAATAGTTTGGCTGGAACGGACATTTTTGGAATATTAGGTGTTCAACCACATAAGGCAGTCCAACGCTTAATAAGTGACTATATTAATGCTTTGGGCCTCTGTAAAACGCTGCATATACAATATGAACACTGTGTCTATAATAGTTTGGCTGTAACGGACATTTTTGGAATATCAGGTGTTCAACTACATGATGCAGTCCAACGCGTAACATGTGATTATAGTAATGCTTTGGGCCTCTGTATAACGCTGCATATACCATATGAACTTTATGCCTCTTATAGTTTGGCTGTAACTGACATTTTTAGAATATTAGGTGTTCAACTACATGTTGCAGTCCAACGCTTAACATGTGATTATAGTAATGCTTTGGGCCTCTGTTTAACGCTGCATATACAATATGAACTTTATGCCTCTTATAGTTTGGCTGTAACTGACACTTTTGGAATATTAGGTGTTCAACTACATGTTGCAGTCCAACGCTTAACATGTGATTATAGTAATGCTTTGGGCCTCTGTTTAACGCTGCATATACAATATGAACTTTATGCCTCTTATAGTTTGGCTGTAACTGACACTTTTGGAATATTAGGTGTTCGACCACATGTTGCAGTCCAACGCTTAATAAGTGACTATATTAATGCTTTGGGCCTCTGTAAAATCCTGCATGTACAATATGAACACTGTGTCTCTAATAGTTTGGCTGTAACGGACATTTTTGGAATATTAGATGTTCGGCCACATGTTGCAGTCCATCGCTTAATAAGTGACTATATTAATGCTTTGGGCCTCTGTAAAACCCTACATGTACCATATGAACACTGTGTCTCTAATAGTTTGGCTGTAACGGACATTTTTGGAATATTAGGTGTTCGGCCACATATGGCAGTCCATCGCTAAATAAGTGACTATATTAATGCTTTGGCCCTCTGTAAAACCCTGCATGTACAATATGAACACTGTGTCTCTAATAGTTTGGCTGTAACGGACATTTTTTGATTATTAGGTGTTCAACCACATATGGCAGTCCAACGCTTAATAAGTGACTATATTAATGCTTTGGGCCTCTGTAAAACGCTGCATATACAATATGAACACTGTGTCTATAATAGTTTGGCTGTAACGGACATTTTTGGAATATTAGGTGTTCAACTACATGTTGCAGTCCAACGCGTAACCTGTGATTATAGTAATGCTTTGGGCCTCTGTATAACGCTGCATATACAATATGAACTTAATGCCTCTTCTAGTTTTTCTGTAACTGACACTTTTGGAATATTAGGTGTTCGACCACATGTTGCAGTCCAACGCTTAATATGTGACTATATTAATGCTTTGGGACTCTGTATAACGCTGCATACACAATATGAACACTGTGTCTCTAATAGTTTGGCCGTAACGGACATTTTTGGAATATTAGGTGTTCAACCACATAGGGCAGTCCAACGCTTAATAAGTGACTATATTAATGCTTTGGGCCTCTGTAAAACGCTGCATATACAATATGAACACTGTGTCTATAATAGTTTGGCTGTAACGGACATTTTTGGAATATTAGGTGTTCAACCACATGGGGCAGTCCAACGCTTAATATGTGGTTAATGTAATGCTTTGGCCTCTGTTTAACGCTGCATATACAATATGAACTTTATGCCTCTTATAGTTTGGCTGTAACGGACATTTTTGGAATATTAGGTGCTCGGAGACATGTTGCAGTCCATCGTTTAATAAGTGACTATATTAATGCTTTGGCCCTCTGTAAAACCCTGCATGTACAATATGAACACTGTGTCTCTAATAGTTTGGCTGTAACGGACATTTTTGGAATATTAGGTGTTCGGCCACATGTTGCAGTCCATCGCTTAATAAGTGACTATATTAATGCTTTGGCCCTCTGTAAAACCCTGCATGTACAATATGAACACTGTGTCTCTAATAGTTTGGCTGTAACGGACATTCTTGGAATATTAGGTGCTCGACCACATGTTGCAGTCCAACGCTTAATAAGTGACTATATTAATGCTTTGGCCCTCTGTAAAACCCTGCATGTACAATATGAACACTGTGTCTCTTATAGTTTGGCTGTAACGGACATTTGTGGAATATTAGGTGTTCGGCCACATGTTGCAATCCATCGCTTAATAAGTGACTATATTAATGCTTTGGCCCTCTGTAAAACCCTGCATGTACAATATGAACACTGTGTCTCTAATAGTTTGGCTGTAACGGACATTTTTGGAATATTAGGTGTTCCACCACATGTTGCAGTCCAACGCTTAATAAGTGACTATATTAATGCTTTGGGCCTCTGTAAAACGCTGCATATACAATATGAACACTGTGTCTATAATAGTTTGGCTGTAACGGACATTTTTGGAATATTAGGTGTTCAACCACATGGGGCAGTCCAACGCTTAATATGTGGTTAATGTAATGCTTTGGGCCTCTGTTTAACGCTGCATATACAATATGAACTTTATGCCTCTTATAGTTTGGCTGTAACGGACATTTTTGGAATATTAGGTGCTCGGAGACATGTTGCAGTCCATCGCTTAATAAGTGACTATATTAATGCTTTGGCCCTCTGTAAAACCCTGCATGTACAATATGAACACTGTGTCTCTAATAGTTTGGCTGTAACGGACATTTTTGGAATATTAGGTGTTCGGCCGCATGTTGCAGTCCATCGCTTAATAAGTGACTATATTAATGCTTTGGCCCTCTGTAAAACCCTGCATGTACAATATGAACACTGTGTCTCTAATAGTTTGGCTGTAACGGACATTCTTGGAATATTAGGTGTTCGACCACATGTTGCAGTCCAACGCTTAATAAGTGACTATATTAATGCTTTGGCCCTCTGTAAAACCCTGCATGAACAATATGAACACTGTATCTCTAATAGTTTGTCTGTAACGGACATTTTTGGAATATTAGGTGTTCGACCACATGTTGCAGTCCAACGCTTAATAAGTGACAATATTAATGCTTTGGCCCTCTGTATAACCCTGCATGTACAATATGAACACTGTGTCTCTAATAGTTTGGCTGTAACGGACATTTTTGGAATATTAGGTGTTCGGCCACATGTTGCAGTCCATCGCTTAATAAGTGACTATATTAATGCTTTGGCCCTCTGTAAATCCCTGCATGTACAATATGAACACTGTGTCTCTAATAGTTTGGCTGTAACGGACATTTTTGAATATTAGGTGTTCCACCACATGTTGCAGTCCAACGCTTAATAAGTGACTATATTAATGCTTTGGCCCTCTGTAAAACCCTGCATGTACAATATGAACACTGTGTCTCTAATAGTTTGGCTGTGACGAACATTTTTGGAATATTAGGTGTTCGGCCACATGTTGCAGTCCATCGCTTAATAAGAGACTATATTAATGCTTTGGGCCTTTGAAAAACGCTGCATATACAATATAAACACTGTGTCTCTAATAGTTTGGCTGTAACTGACATTTTTGGAATATTAGGTGTTCAACCACATAGGGCAGTCCAACGCTTAATAAGTGACTATATTAATGCTTTGGGCCTCTGTAAAACCCTGCATGTACAATATGGACACTGTGTCTCTAATAGTTTGGCTGTAACGGACATTTTTGGAATATTAGGTGTTCGGCCACATGTTGCAGTCCATCGCTTAATAAGTGACTATATTAATGCTTTGGCCCTCTGTAAAACCCTGCATGTACAATATGAACACTGTGTCTCTAATAGTTTTGCTGTAACGGACATTTTTGGAATATTAGGTGTTCGGCCACATGTTGCAGTCCATCGCTTAATAAGTGACTATATTAATGCTTTGGGCCTCTGTAAAACCCTGCATGTACAATATGAACACTGTGTCTCTAATAGTTTGGCTGTAACGGACATTTTTGGAATATTAGGTGTTCAACTACATGTTGCAGTCCAACGCGTAACATGTGATTATAGTAATGCATTGGGCCTCTGTATAACGCTGCATATACAATTTGAACTTTATGCCTCTTATAGTTGGGCTGTAACTGACATTTTTGGAATATTAGGTGTTCAACCACATAGGGCAGTCCAACGCTTAATAAGTGACTATATTAATGCTTTGGGCCTCTGTTTAACGCTGCATATACAATATGAACTTTATGCCTCTTATAGTTTGGCTGTAACTGACACTTTTGGAATATTAGGTGTTCAACTACATGTTGCAGTCCAACGCTTAACATGTGATTATAGTAATGCTTTGGGCCTCTGTATAACGCTGCATATACAATATGAACTTAATGCCTCTTCTAGTTTTTCTGTAACTGACACTTTTAGAATATTAGGTGTTCGACCACATGTTGCAGTCCAACGCTTAATAAGTGACTATATTAATGGTTTGGCCCTCTGTAAAACCCTGCATGTACAATATGAACACTGTGTCTCTAATAGTTTGGCTGTAACGGACATTTTTGGAATATTAGGTGTTCGACCACATGTTGCAGTCCAACGCTTAATAAGTGACTATATTAATGCTTTGGCCCTCTGTAAAACCCTGCATGTACAATATGAACACTGTGTCTCTAATAGTTTGGCTGTAACGGACATTTTTGGAATATTAGGTGTTCGGCCACATGTTGCAGTCCATCGCTTAATAAGTGACTATATTAATGCTTTGGGCCTCTGTAAAACCCTGCATGTACAATATGAACACTGTGTCTCTAATAGTTTGGCTGTAACGGACATTTTTGGATTATTAGGTGTTCGGCCACATGTTGCAGTCCAACGCTTAATAAGTGACTATATTAATGCTTTGGCCCTCTGTAAAACCCTGCATGTACAATATGAACACTGTGTCTCTAAAAGTTTGGCTGTAACTGACTTTTTTGTAATATTAGGTGTTCGACCACATATTGCAGTCCAACGCTTAATAAGTGACTATATTAATGCTTTGGGCCTCTGTAAAACGCTGCATATACAATATGAACACTGTGCCTATAATAGTTTGGCTGTAACGGACATTTTTGGAATATTAGGTGTTCAACTACATGTTGCAGTCCAACGCGTAACATGTGATTATAGTAATGCATTGGGCCTCTGTATAACGCTGCTTATACAATATGAACTTTATGCTCTTATAGTTTGGCTGTAACTGACATTTTTGGAATATTAGGTGTTCAACCACATAGGGCAGTCCAACGCTTAATAAGTGACTATATTAATGCTTTGGGCCTCTGTTTAACGCTGCATATACAATATGAACTTTATGCCTCTTATAGTTTGGCTGTAACTGACACTTTTGGAATATTAGGTGTTCAACTACATGTTGCAGTCCAACGCTTAACATGTGATTATAGTAATGCTTTGGGCCTCTGTATAACGCTGCATATACAATATGACCTTAATGGCTCTTCTAGTTTTTCTGTAACTGACACTTTTGGAATATTAGGTGTTCGTCCACATGTTGCAGTCCAACGCTTAATAAGTGACTATATTAATGCTTTGGGCCTCTGTAAAACCCTGCATGTACAATATGAACACTGTGTCTCTAATAGTTTGGCTGTAACGGACATTTTTGGAATATTGGGTGTTCGGCCACATGTTGCAGTCCATCGCTTAATAAGTGACTATATTAATGCTTTGGGCCTCTGTAAAACCCTACATGTACCATATGAACACTGTGTCTCTAATAGTTTGGCTGTAACGGACATTTTTGGAAAATTAGGTGTTCGGCCACATGTTGCAGTCCATCGCTTAATAAGTGACTATATTAATGCTTTGGCCCTCTGTAAAACCCTGCATGTACAATATGAACACTGTGTCTCTAATAGTTTGGCTGTAACGGACATTTTTGGAATATAAGGTGTTCGACCACATGTTGCAGTCCAACGCTTAATAAGTGACTATATTAATGCTTTGGCCTCTGTAAAACCCTGCATGTACAATATGAACACTGTGTCTCTAATAGTTTGGCTGTAACGGACACTTTTGGAATATTTGGTGTTCGACCACATGTTGCAGTCCATCGCTGAATAAGTGACTATATTAATGCTTTGGGCCTCTGTTAAACTCTGCATGTACAATATGAACACTGTGTCTCTAATAGTTTGGCTGTAACGGACATTTTTGGATTATTAGGTGTTCGGCCACATGTTGCAGTCCAACGCTTAATAAGTGACTAAATTAATGCTTTGGCCCTCTGTAAAACCCTGCATGTACAATATGAACACTGTGTCTCTAAAAGTTTGGCTGTAACTGACTTTTTTGTAATATTAGGTGTTCGACCACATATTGCAGTCCAACGCTTAATAAGTGACTATATTATTGCTTTGGGACTCTGTATAACGCTGCATATACAGTATGAACTCTCTGCCTCTTATTGTTTGGCTGTTACTGTCATTTTTGGAATATTAGGTGTTCGACCACATGTTGCAGTCCAACGCTTAATAAGTGACTATATTAATGCTTTGTACCTCTGTAAAACCCTGCATATAAAATATGAACACTGTGTCTCTAATAGTTTGGCTGTAACGGACATTTTTGGAATATTAGGTGTTCGGCCACATGTTGCAGTCCATCGCTTAATAAGTGACTATATTAATGCTTTGGCCCTCTGTAAAACCCTGCATGTAAAATATGAACACTGTGTCTCTAATAGTTTGGCTGTAACGGACATTTTTGGAATATTAGGTGATCGGCCACATGTTGCAGTCCATCGCTTAATAAGTGACTATATTAATGCTTTGGGCCTCTGTAAAACCCTGCATGTACAATATGAACACTGTGTCTCTAATAGTTTGGCTGTAACGGACATTTTTGGAATATTAGGTGTTCGGTTACATGTTGCAGTCCATCGCTTAATAAGTGACTATATTAATGCTTTGGCCCTCTGTAAAACCCTGCATGTACAATATGAACACTGTGTCTCTAATAGTTTGGCTGTAACGAACATTTTTGGAATATTAATTGTTCGGCCACATGTTGCAGTCCATCGCTTAATAAGTGACTATATTAATGCTTTGGGCCTCTGTAAAACCCTGCATGTACAATATGAACACTGTGTCTCTAATAGTTTGGCTGTAACGGACATTTTTGGAATATTAGGTGTTCAACCACATGTTGCAGTCCATCGCTTAATAAGTGACTATATTAATGCTTTGGGCCTCTGTAAAACCCTGCATATAAAATATGAACACGGTGTCTCTAATAGTTTGGCTGTAACTGACATTTTTGGAATATTAGGTGTTCGACTACATGTTGCAGTCCAACGCTTAATAAGTGACTATATTAATGCTTTGGGCCTCTGTAAAACGCTGCATATACAGTATGAACTCAGTGCCTCTTATAGCTTGGCTGTAACTGACACTTCTGTAATATTAGGTGTTCGACCACATGTTGCAGTCCAACGCTTAATAAGAGACTATATTAAAGCAATGGGCCTTTGAAAAACGCTGCATATACAATATAAACACTGTGTCTCTAATAGTTTGACTGGAACGGACATTTTTGGAATATTAGGTGTTCAACCACATAAGGCAGTCCAACGCTTAATAAGTGACTATATTAATGCTTTTGGCCTTTGAAAAACGCTGCATATACAATATAAACACTGTGTCTATAATAGTTTGGCTGTAACGGACATTTTTGGAATATTAGGTGTTCCACTACATGTTGCAGTCCAACGCGTAACATGTAATTATAGTAATGCTTTGGGCCTCTGTATAACGCTGCATATACAATATGAACTTTATGCCTCTTATAGTTTGGCTGTAACTGACACTTTTGGAATATTAGGTGTTCAACTACATGTTGCAGTCCAACGCTTAACATGTGATTATAGTAATGCTTTGGGCCTCTGTATAACGCTGCAAATACAATATAAACTTAATGCCTCTTCTAGTTTTTCTGTAACTGACACTTTTGGAATATTAGGTGTTCGACCACATGTTGCAGTCCAACGCTTAATAAGTGACTATATTAATGCTTTGGGCCTCTGTAAAACGCTGCATATACAGTATGAACTCAGTGCCTCTTATAGCTTGGCTGTAACTGACACTTCTGTAATATTAGGTGTTCGACCACATGTTGCAGTCCAACGCTTAATAAGTGACTATATTAATGCTTTGGGCCTCTGTAAAACCCTGCATGTACAATATGAACACTGTGTCTCTAATAGTTTGGCTGTAACTGACATTTTTGGAATATTAGGTGTTCGACCACATGTTGCAGTCCAACGCTTAATAAGTGACTATATTAATGCTTTGGGCCTCTGTAAAACGCTGCATATACAGTATGAACTCAGTGCCTCTTATAGCTTGGCTGTAACTGACACTTCTGTAATATTAGGTGTTCGACCACATGTTGCAGTCCAACGCTTAATAAGTGACTATATTAATGCTTTGGGCCTCTGTAAAACCCTGCATGTACAATATGAACACTGTGTCTCTAATAGTTTGGCTGTAACGGACATTTTTGGAATATTAGATGTTCGGCCACATGTTGCAGTCCATCGCTTAATAAGTGACTATATTAATGCTTTGGGCCTCTGTAAAACCCTACATGTACCATATGAACACTGTGTCTCTAATAGTTTGGCTGTAACGGACATTTTTGGAATATTAGGTGTTCGGCCACATAAGGCAGTCCAACGCTTAATAAGTGACTATATTAATGCTTTGGGCCTCTGTAAAACGCTGCATATACAATATGAACACTGTGTCTATAATAGTTTGGCTGTAACGGACATTTTTGGAATATTAGGTGTTCAACTACATGTTGCAGTCCAACGCGTAACATGTGATTATAGTAATGCTTTGGGCCTCTGTATAACGCTGCATATACAATATAAACTTTATGCCTCTTATAGTTTGGCTGTAACTGACATTTTTGGAATATTAGGTGTTCAACCACATAGGGCAGTCCAACGCTTAATAAGTGACTATATTAATGCTTTGGGCCTCTGTTTAACGCTGCATATACAATATGAACTTTATGCCTCTTATAGTTTGGCTGTAACTGACACTTTTGGAATATTAGGTGCTCAACTACATGTTGCAGTCCAACGCTTAACATGTGATTATAGTAATGCTTTGGGCCTCTGTATAACGCTGCATATACAATATGAACTTTATGCCTCTTATAGTTTGGCTGTAACTGACATTTTTGGAATATTAGGTGTTCAACCACATAGGGCAGTCCAACGCTTAATAAGTGACTATATTAATGCTTTGGGCCTCTGTTTAACGCTGCATATACAATATGAACTTTATGCCTCTTATAGTTTGGCTGTAACTGACATTTTTGGAATATTACGTGTTCAACCACATAGGGCAGTCCAACGCTTAATAAGTGACTATATTAATGCTTTGGGCCTCTGTAAAACCCTGCATATAAAATATGAACACTGTGTCTCTAATAGTTTGGCTGTAACGAACATTTTTGGAATATTAGGTGTTCGGTCACATGTTGCAGTCCATCGCTTAATAAGTGACTATATTAATGCATTGGGCCTCTGTAAAACCCTGCATGTACAATTTGAACACTGTGTCTCTAATAGTTTGGCTGTAACAAACATTTTTGGAATATTAGGTGTTCGGCCACATGTTGCAGTCCATCGCTTAATAAGTGACTATATTAATGCTTTGGGCCTCTGTAAAACCCTGCATATAAAATATGAACACTGTGTCTCTAATAGTTTGGCTGTAACGGACATTTTTGGAATATTAGGTGTTCGGCCACATGTTGCAGTCCATCGCTTAATAAGTGACTATATTAATGCTTTAGCCCTCTGTAAAACCCTGCATGTACAATATGAACACTGTGTCTCTAATAGTTTGGCTGTAACGGACATTTTTGGAATATTAGGTGTTCGGCCACATGTTGCAGTCCATCGCTTAATAAGTGACTATATTAATGCTTTGGGCCTCTGTAAAACCCTGCATGTACAATATGAACACTGTGTCTCTAATAGTTTGGCTGTAACGGACATTTTTGGAATATTAGGTGTTCGGTTACATGTTGCAGTCCATCGCTTAATAAGTGACTATATTAATGCTTTGGCCCTCTGTAAAACCCTGCATGTACAATATGAACACTGTGTCTCTAATAGTTTGGCTGTAACGAACATTTTTGGAATATTAGGTGTTCGGCCACATGTTGCAGTCCGTCGCTTAATAAGTGACTATATTAATGCTTTGGGCCTCTGTAAAACCCTGCATGTACAATATGAACACTGTGTCTCTAATAGTTTTGCTGTAACTGACATTTTTGGAATATTAGGTGTTCGACCACATGTTGCAGTCCAACGCTTAATAAGTGACTATATTAATGCTTTGGGCCTCTGTAAAACCCTGCATGTACAATATGAACACTGTGTCTCTAATAGTTTGGCTGTAACTGACATTTTTGGAATATTAGGTGTTCGACCACATGTTGCAGTCCAACGCTTAATAAGTGACTATATTAATGCTTTGGGCCTCTGTAAAACGCTGCATATACAGTATGAACTCAGTGCCTCTTATAGCTTGGCTGTAACTGACACTTCTGTAATATTACGTGTTCGACCACATGTTGCAGTCCAACGCTTAATAAGTGACTATATTAATGCTTTGGGCCTCTGTAAAACCCTGCATGTACAATATGAACACTGTGTCTCTAATAGTTTGGCTGTAACGGACATTTTTGGAATATTAGATGTTCGGCCACATGTTGCAGTCCATCGCTTAATAAGTGACTATATTAATGCTTTGGGCCTCTGTAAAACCCTACATGTACCATATGAACACTGTGTCTCTAATAGTTTGGCTGTAACGGACATTTTTGGAATATTAGGTGTTCGGCCACATAAGGCAGTCCAACGCTTAATAAGTGACTATATTAATGCTTTGGGCCTCTGTAAAACGCTGCATATACAATATGAACACTGTGTCTATTATAGTTTGGCTGTAACGGACATTTTTGGAATATTAGGTGTTCAACTACATGTTGCAGTCCAACGCGTAACATGTGATTGTAGTAATGCTTTGGGCCTCTGTATAACGCTGCATATACAATATAAACTTTATGCCTCTTATAGTTTGGCTGTAACTGACATTTTTGGAATATTAGGTGTTCAACCACATAGGGCAGTCCAACGCTTAATAAGTGACTATATTAATGCTTTGGGCCTCTGTTTAACGCTGCATATACAATATGAACTTTATGCCTCTTATAGTTTGGCTGTAACTGACACTTTTGGAATATTAGGTGTTCAACTACATGTTGCAGTCCAACGCTTAACATGTGATTATAGTAATGCTTTAGGCCTCTGTATAACGCTGCATATACAATATGAACTTTATGCCTCTTATAGTTTGGCTGTAACTGACATTTTTGGAATATTAGGTGTTCAACCACATAGGGCAGTCCAACGCTTAATAAGTGACTATATTAATGCTTTGGGCCTCTGTTTAACGCTGCATATACAATATGAACTTTATGCCTCTTATAGTTTGGCTGTAACTGACATTTTTGGAATATTACGTGTTCAACCACATAGGGCAGTCCAACGCTTAATAAGTGACTATATTAATGCTTTGGGCCTCTGTAAAACCCTGCATATAAAATATGAACACTGTGTCTCTAATAGTTTGGCTGTAACGAACATTTTTGGAATATTAGGTGTTCGGTCACATGTTGCAGTCCATCGCTTAATAAGTGACTATATTAATGCTTTGGGCCTCTGTAAAACCCTGCATGTACAATATGAACACTGTGTCTCTAATAGTTTGGCTGTAACGAACATTTTTGGAATATTAGGTGTTCGGCCACATGTTGCAGTCCATCGCTTAATAAGTGACTATATTAATACTTTGGGCCTCTGTAAAACCCTGCATATAAAATATGAACACTGTGTCTCTAATAGTTTGGCTGTAACGGACATTTTTGGAATATTAGGTGTTCGGCCACATGTTGCAGTCCATCGCTTAATAAGTGACTATATTAATGCTTTGGCCCTCTGTAAAACCCTGCATGTACAATATGAACACTGTGTCTCTAATAGTTTGGCTGTAACGGACATTTTTGGAATATTAGGTGTTCGGCCACATGTTGCAGTCCATCGCTTAATAAGTGACTATATTAATGCTTTGGGCCTCTGTAAAACCCTGCATGTACAATATGAACACTGTGTCTCTAAAAGTTTGGCTGTAACGGACATTTTTGGAATATTAGGTGTTCGGTTACATGTTGCAGTCCATCGCTTAATAAGTGACTATATTAATGCTTTGGCCCTCTGTAAAACCCTGCATGTACAATATGAACACTGTGTCTCTAATAGTTTGGCTGTAACGAACATTTTTGGAATATTAGGTGTTCGGCCACATGTTGCAGTCCATCGCTTAATAAGTGACTATATTAATGCTTTGGGCCTCTGTAAAACCCTGCATGTACAATATGAACACTGTGTCTCTAATAGTTTTGCTGTAACTGACATTTTTGGAATATTAGGTGTTCGACCACATGTTGCAGTCCAACGCTTAATAAGTGACTATATTAATGCTTTGGCCCTCTGTAAAACCCTGCATGTACAATATGAACACTGTGTCTCTAATAGTTTTGCTGTAACGGACATATTTGGAATATTAGGTGTTCGGCCACATGTTGCAGTCCATCGCTTAATAAGTGACTATATTAATGCTTTGGGCCTCTGTAAAACCCTGTATGTACAATAGGAACACTGTGTCTCTAATAGTTTGGCTGTAACGGACATTTTTGGAATATTAGGTGTTCAACCACATGTTGCAGTCCATCGCTTAACAAGTGACTATATTAATGCTTTGGGCCTCTGTAAAACCCTGCATATAAAATATGAACAATGTGTCTCTAATAGTTTGACTGTAACTGACATTTTTGGAATATTAGGTAATCGACCACATGTTGCAGTCCAACGCTTAATAAGTGACAATATTAATGCTTTGGCCCTCTGTAAAACCCTTCATGTACAATATGAACACTGTGTCTCTAATAGTTGGGCTGTAACGGACATTTTTGGAATATTAGGTGTTCAACCACATGGGGCAGTCCAACGCTTAATATGAGGTTAAAGTAATGCCTTGGGCCTCTGTTTAACGCTGCATATACAATATGAACTTTATGCCTCTTATAGTTTGGCTGTAACTGACATTTCTGGAATATTAGGTGTTCGGCCACATGTTGCAGTCCATCGCTTAATAAGTGACTATATTAATGCTTTGGGCCTCTGTAAAACCCTGCATATAAAATATGAACACTGTGTCTCTAATAGTTTGTCTGTAACTGACATTTTTGGAATATTAGGTGTTCGACCACATGTTGCAGTCCAACGCTTAATAAGTGACTATATTAATGCTTTGGCCCTCTGTAAAACCCTTCATGTACAATATGAACACTGTGTCTCTAATAGTTGGGCTGTAACGGACATTTTTGGAATATTAGGTGTTCGGCCACATGTTGCAGTCCATCGCTTAATAAGTGACTATGTTAATGCTTTGGGCCTCTGCAAAACCCTGCATGTACAATTTGAACACTGTGTCTCTAATAGTTTGGCTGTAACGGACATTTTTGGAATATTAGGTGTTCGGTCAGATGTTGCAGTCCATCGCTTAATAAGTGACTATGTTAATGCTTTGGGCCTCTGTAAAACCCTGCATATAAATTATGAACACTGTGTCTCTAATAGTTTAACTGTAACGGACATTTTTGGAATATTAGGTGTTCAACCACATAGGGCAGTCCAACGCTTAATAAGTGACTATATTAATGCTTTGGGCCTCTGTAAAACGCTGCATATACAGTATGAACTCTGTGCCCCTTATAGCTTGGCTGTAACTGACACTTCTGTAATATTAGGTGTTCGACCACATGTTGCAGTCCAACGCTTAATATGAGACTATATTTATGCATTGGGCCTTTGAAAAACGCTGCATATACAATATAAACACTGTGTCTCTAATAGTTTGGCTGGAACGGACATTTTTGGAATATTAGGTGTTCAACCACATAAGGCAGTCCAACGCTTAATAAGTGACTATATTAATGCTTTTGGCCTCTGTAAAACGTTGCATATACAATATGAACACTGTGTCTATAATAGTTTGGCTGTAACGGACATTTTTGGAATATCAGGTGTTCAACTACATGTTGCAGTCCAACGCGTAACATGTGATTATAGTAATGCTTTGGGCCTCTGTATAACGCTGCATATACCATATGAACTTTATGCCTCTTATAGTTTGGCTGTAACTGACATTTTTAGAATATTAGGTGTTCAACCACATAGGGCAGTCCAACGCTTAATAAGTGACTATATTAATGCTTTGGGCCTCTGTTTAACGCTGCATATACAATATGAACTTTATGCCTCTTATAGTTTGGCTGTAACTGACACTCTTGGAATATTAGGTGTTCAACTACATGTTGCAGTCCAACGCTTAACATGTGATTATAGTAATGCTTTGGCCCTCTGTAAAACCCTGCATGTACAATATGAACACTGTGTCTCTAATAGTTTGGCTGTAACGGACATTTTTGGAATATTAGGTGTTCCACCACATGTTGCAGTCCAACGCTTAATAAGTGACTATATTAATGCTTTGGCCCTCTGTAAAACCCTGCATGTACAATATGAACACTGTGTCTCTAATAGTTTGGCTGTAACGGACATTTTTGGAATATTAGGTGTTCGGCCACATGTTGCAGTCCATCGCTTAATAAGTGACTATATTAATGCTTTGGCCCTCTGTAAAACCCTGCATGTACAATATGAACACTGTGTCTCTAATAGTTTGGCTGTAACGGACATTTTTGGAATATTAGGTGTTCCACCACATGTTGCAGTCCAACGCTTAATAAGTGACTATATTAATGCTTTGGCCCTCTGTAAAACCCTGCATGTACAATATGAACTCTGTGTCTCTAATAGTTTGGCTGTAACGGACATTTTTGGAATATTAGGTGTTCGACCACATGTTGCAGTCCATCGCTTAATAAGTGACTATATTAATGATTTAGGCCTCTGTAAAACGCTCCATATACAGTATGAACTCTGTGCCCCTTATAGCTTGGCTGTAACTGACACTTCTGTAATATTAGGTGTTCGACCACATGTTGCAGTCCAACGCTTAATAAGAGACTATATTAATGCATTGGGCCTTTGAAAAACGCTGCATATACAATATAAACACTGTGTCTCTAATAGTTTGGCTGGAACGGACATTTTTGGAATATTAGGTGTTCAACCACATAGGGCAGTCCAACGCTTAATAAGTGACTATATTAATGCTTTGGGCCTCTGTTTAACGCTGCATATATAATATGAACTTTATGCCTCTTATAGTTTGGCTGTAACTGACATTTTTGGAATATTACGTGTTCAACCACATAGGGCAGTCCAACGCTTAATAAGTGACTATATTAATGCTTTGGGCCTCTGTAAAACCCTGCATATAAAATATGAACACTGTGTCTCTAATAGTTTGGCTGTAACGAACATTTTTGGAATATTAGGTGTTCGGTCACATGTTGCAGTCCATCGCTTAATAAGTGACTATATTAATGCTTTGGGCCTCTGTAAAACCCTGCATGTACAATATGAACACTGTGTCTCTAATAGTTTGGCTGTAACGAACATTTTTGGAATATTAGGTGTTCGGCCACATGTTGCAGTCCATCGCTTAATAAGTGACTATATTAATGCTTTGGGCCTCTGTAAAACCCTGCATATAAAATATGAACACTGTGTCTCTAATAATTTGGCTGTAACGGACATTTTTGGAATATTAGGTGTTCGGCCACATGTTGCAGTCCATCGCTTAATAAGTGACTATATTAATGCTTTGGGCCTCTGTAAAACCCTGCATGTACAATATGAACACTGTGTCTCTAATAGTTTGGCTGTAACGGACATTTTTGGAATATTAGGTGTTCGGTTACATGTTGCAGTCCATCGCTTAATAAGTGACTATATTAATGCTTTTGCCCTCTGTAAAACGCTGCATGTACAATATGAACACTGTGTCTCTAATAGTTTGGCTGTAACGAACATTTTTGGAATATTAGGTGTTCGGCCACATGTTGCAGTCCATCGCTTAATAAGTGACTATATTAATGCTTTGGGCCTCTGTAAAACCCTGCAAGTACAATATGAACACTGTGTCTCTAATAGTTTTGCTGTAACTGACATTTTTGGAATATTAGGTGTTCGACCACATGTTGCAGTCCAACGCTTAATAAGTGACTATATTAATGCTTTGGCCCTCTGTAAAACCCTGCATGTACAATATGAACACTGTGTCTCTAATAGTTTTGCTGTAACGGACATATTTGGAATATTAGGTGTTCGGCCACATGTTGCAGTCCATCGCTTAATAAGTGACTATATTAATGCTTTGGGCCTCTGTAAAACCCTGTATGTACAATAGGAACACTGTGTCTCTAATAGTTTGGCTGTAACGGACATTTTTGGAATATTAGGTGTTCAACCACATGTTGCAGTCCATCGCTTAATAAGTGACTATATTAATGCTTTGGGCCTCTGTAAAACCCTGCATATAAAATATGAAAAATGTGTCTCTAATAGTTTGACTGTAACTGACATTTTTGGAATATTAGGTAATCGACCACATGTTGCAGTCCAACGCTTAATAAGTGACAATATTAATGCTTTGGCCCTCTGTAAAACCCTTCATGTACAATATGAACACTGTGTCTCTAATAGTTGGGCTGTAACGGACATTTTTGGAATATTAGGTGTTCAACCACATGGGGCAGTCCAACGCTTAATATGAGGTTAAAGTAATGCCTTGGGCCTCTGTTTAACGCTGCATATACAATATGAACTTTATGCCTCTTATAGTTTGGCTGTAACTGACATTTCTGGAATATTAGGTGTTCGGCCACATGTTGCAGTCCATCGCTTAATAAGTGACTATATTAATGCTTTGGCCCAATGTAAAACCCTGCATGTACAATATGAACACTGTGTCTCTAATAGTTTGGTTGTAACTGACATTTTTGTAATATTAGGTGTTCGACCACATGTTGCAGTCCAACGCTTAATAAGTGACAATATTAATGCTTTGGCCCTCTGTAAAACCCTGCATGTACAATATGAACACTGTGTCTCTAATTGTTTGGCTGTAACGGACATTTTTGGAATATTAGGTGTTCGGCCACATGTTGCAGTCCATCGCTTAATAAGTGACTATGTTAATGCTTTGGGCCTCTGTAAAACCCTGCATATAAATTATGAACACTGTGTCTCTAATAGTTTAACTGTAACGGACATTTTTGGAATATTAGGTGTTCAACCACATAGGGCAGTCCATCGCTTAATAAGTGACTATGTTAATGCTTTGGGCCTCTGCAAAACCCTGCATGTACAATTTGAACACTGTGTCTCTAATAGTTGGGCTGTAACGGACATTTTTGGAATATTAGGTGTTCGGCCACATGTTGCAGTCCATCGCTTAATAAGTGACTATGTTAATGCTTTGGGCCTCTGCAAAACCCTGCATGTACAATTTGAACACTGTGTCTCTAATAGTTTGGCTGTAACGGACATTTTTGGAATATTAGGTGTTCGACCACATGTTGCAGTCCATCGCTTAATAAGTGACTATATTAATGCTTTGGGCCTCTGTAAAACGCTGCATATACAATATGAACACTGTGTCTATAATAGTTTGGCTGTAACGGACATTTTTGGAATATCAGGTGTTCAACTACATGTTGCAGTCCAACGCGTAACATGTGATTATAGTAATGCTTTGGGCCTCTGTATAACGCTGCATATACCATATGAACTTTATGCCTCTTATAGTTTGGCTGTAACTGACATTTTTAGAATATTAGGTGTTCAACCACATAGGGCAGTCCAACGCTTAATAAGTGACTATATTAATGCTTTGGGCCTCTGTTTAACGCTGCATATACAATATGAACTTTTTGCCTCTTATAGTTTGGCTGTAACTGACACTTTTGGAATATTAGGTGTTCAACTACATGTTGCAGTCCAACGCTTAACATGTGATTATAGTAATGCTTTGGGCCTCTGTTTAACGCTGCATATACAATATGAACTTTATGCCTCTTATAGTTTGGCTGTAACTGACACTTTTGGAATATTAGGTGTTCGGCCACATGTTGCAGTCCAACGCTTAATAAGTGACTATATTAATGCTTTGGGCCTCTGTAAAATCCTGCATGTACAATATGAACACTGTGTCTCTAATAGTTTGGCTGTAACGGACATTTTTGGAATATTAGATGTTCGGCCACATGTTGCAGTCCATCGCTTAATAAGTGACTATATTAATGCTTTGGGCCTCTGTAAAACCCTACATGTACCATATGAACACTGTGTCTCTAATAGTTTGGCTGTAACGGACATTTTTGGAATATTAGGTGTTCGGCCACATATGGCAGTCCATCGCTAAATAAGTGACTATATTAATGCTTTGGCCCTCTGTAAAACCCTGCATGTACAATATGAACACTGTGTCTCTAATAGTTTGGCTGTAACGGACATTTTTTGATTATTAGGTGTTCAACCACATATGGCAGTCCAACGCTTAATAAGTGACTATATTAATGCTTTGGGCCTCTGTAAAACGCTGCATATACAATATGAACACTGTGTCTATAATAGTTTGGCTGTAACGGACATTTTTGGAATATTAGGTGTTCAACTACATGTTGCAGTCCAACGCGTAACCTGTGATTATAGTATTGCTTTGGGCCTCTGTATAACGCTGCATATACAATATGAACTTAATGCCTCTTCTAGTTTTTCTGTAACTGACACTTTTGGAATATTAGGTGATCGGCCACATGTTGCAGTCCATCGCTTAATAAGTGACTATATTAATGCTTTGGGCCTCTGTAAAACCCTGCATGTACAATATGAACACTGTGTCTCTAATAGTTTGGCTGTAACGGACATTTTTGGAATATTAGGTGTTCGGTTACATGTTGCAGTCCATCGCTTAATAAGTGACTATATTAATGCTTTGGCCCTCTGTAAAACCCTGCATGTACAATATGAACACTGTGTCTCTAATAGTTTGGCTGTAACGAACATTTTTGGAATATTAATTGTTCGGCCACATGTTGCAGTCCATCGCTTAATAAGTGACTATAATAATGCTTTGGGCCTCTGTAAAACCCTGCATGTACAATATGAACACTGTGTCTCTAATAGTTTGGCTGTAACGGACATTTTTGGAATATTAGGTGTTCAACCACATGTTGCAGTCCATCGCTTAATAAGTGACTATATTAATGCTTTGGGCCTCTGTAAAACCCTGCATATAAAATATGAACACTGTGTCTCTAATAGTTTGGCTGTAACTGACATTTTTGGAATATTAGGTGTTCGACCACATGTTGCAGTCCAACGCTTAATAAGTGACTATATTAATGCTTTGGGCCTCTGTAAAACGCTGCATATACAGTATGAACTCAGTGCCTCTTATAGCTTGGCTGTAACTGACACTTCTGTAATATTAGGTGTTCGACCACATGTTGCAGTCCAACGCTTAATAAGAGACTATATTAATGCAATGGGCCTTTGAAAAACGCTGCATATACAATATAAACACTGTGTCTCTAATAGTTTGACTGGAACGGACATTTTTGGAATATTAGGTGTTCAACCACTTAAGGCAGTCCAACGCTTAATAAGTGACTATATTAATGCTTTTGGCCTCTGTAAAACGCTGCATATACAATATGAACACTGTGTCTATAATAGTTTGGCTGTAACGGACATTTTTGGAATATTAGGTGTTCCACTACATGTTGCAGTCCAACGCGTAACATGTAATTATAGTAATGCTTTGGGCCTCTGTATAACGCTGCATATACAATATGAACTTTATGCCTCTTATAGTTTGGCTGTAACTGACATTTTTGGAATATTAGGTGTTCAACCACATAGGGCAGTCCAACGCTTAATAAGTGACTATATTAATGCTTTGGGCCTCTGTTTAACGCTGCATATACAATATGAACTTTATGCCTCTTATAGTTTGGCTGTAACTGACACTTTTGGAATATTAGGTGTTCAACTACATGTTGCAGTCCAACGCTTAACATGTGATTATAGTAATGCTTTGGGCCTCTGTATAACGCTGCAAATACAATATAAACTTAATGTCTCTTCTAGTTTTTCTGTAACTGACACTTTTGGAATATTAGGTGTTCGACCACATGTTGCAGTCCAACGCTTAATAAGTGACTATATTAATGCTTTGGGCCTCTGTAAAACGCTGCATATACAGTATGAACTCAGTGCCTCTTATAGCTTGGCTGTAACTGACACTTCTGTAATATGAGGTGTTCGACCACATGTTGCAGTCCAACGCTTAATAAGTGACTATATTAATGCTTTGGGCCTCTGTAAAACCCTGCATGTACAATATGAACACTGTGTCTCTAATAGTTTGGCTGTAACTGACATTTTTGGAATATTAGGTGTTCGACCACATGTTGCAGTCCAACGCTTAATAAGTGACTATATTAATGCTTTGGGCCTCTGTAAAACGCTGCATATACAGTATGAACTCAGTGCCTCTTATAGCTTGGCTGTAACTGACACTTCTGTAATATTAAGTGTTCGACCACATGTTGCAGTCCAACGCTTAATAAGTGACTATATTAATGCTTTGGGCCTCTGTAAAACCCTGCATGTACAATATGAACACTGTGTCTCTAATAGTTTGGCTGTAACGGACATTTTTGGAATATCAGATGTTCGGCCACATGTTGCAGTCCATCGCTTAATAAGTGACTATATTAATGCTTTGGGCCTCTGTAAAACCCTACATGTACCATATGAACACTGTGTCTCTAATAGTTTGGCTGTAACGGACATGTTTGGAATATTAGGTGTTCGGCCACATAAGGCAGTCCAACGCTTAATAAGTGACTATATTAATGCTTTGGGCCTCTGTAAAACGCTGCATATACAATATGAACACTGTGTCTATAATAGTTTGGCTGTAACGGACATTTTTGGAATATTAGGTGTTCAACTACATGTTGCAGTCCAACGCGTAACATGTGATTATAGTAATGCTTTGGGCCTCTGTATAACGCTGCATATACAATATAAACTTTATGCCTCTTATAGTTTGGCTGTAACTGACATTTTTGGAATATTAGGTGTTCAACCACATAGGGCAGTCCAACGCTTAATAAGTGACTATATTAATGCTTTGGGCCTCTGTTTAACGCTGCATATACAATATGAACTTTATGCCTCTTATAGTTTGGCTGTAACTGACACTTTTGGAATATTAGGTGTTCAACTACATGTTGCAGTCCAACGCTTAACATGTGATTATAGTAATGCTTTGGGCCTCTGTATAACGCTGCATATACAATATGAACTTTATGCCTCTTATAGTTTGGCTGTAACTGACATTTTTGGAATATTAGGTGTTCAACCACATAGGGCAGTCCAACGCTTAATAAGTGACTATATTAATGCTTTGGGCCTCTGTTTAACGCTGCATATACAATATGAACTTTATGCCTCTTATAGTTTGGCTGTAACTGACATTTTTGGAATATTACGTGTTCAACCACATAGGGCAGTCCAACGCTTAATAAGTGACTATATTAATGCTTTGGGCCTCTGTAAAACCCTGCATATAAAATATGAACACTGTGTCTCTAATAGTTTGGCTGTAACGAACATTTTTGGAATATTAGGTGTTCGGTCACATGTTGCAGTCCATCGCTTAATAAGTGACTATATTAATGCTTTGGGCCTCTGTAAAACCCTGCATGTACAATATGAACACTGTGTCTCTAATAGTTTGGCTGTAACGAACATTTTTGGAATATTAGGTGTTCGGCCACATGTTGCAGTCCATCGCTTAATAAGTGACTATATTAATGCTTTGGGCCTCTGTAAAACCCTGCATATAAAATATGAACACTGTGTCTCTAATAGTTTGGCTGTAACGGACATTTTTGGAATATTAGGTGTTCGGCCACATGTTGCAGTCCATCGCTTAATAAGTGACTATATTAATGCTTTGGCCCTCTGTAAAACCCTGCATGTACAATATGAACACTGTGTCTCTAATAGTTTGGCTGTAACGGACATTTTTGGAATATTAGGTGTTCGGCCACATGTTGCAGTCCATCGCTTAATAAGTGACTATATTAATGCTTTGGGCCTCTGTAAAACCCTGCATGTACAATATGAACACTGTGTCTCTAATAGTTTGGCTGTAACGGACATTTTTGGAATATTAGGTGTTCGGTTACATGTTGCAGTCCATCGCTTAATAAGTGACTATATTAATGCTTTGGCCCTCTGTAAAACCCTGCATGTACAATATGAACACTGTGTCTCTAATAGTTTGGCTGTAACGAACATTTTTGGAATATTAGGTGTTCGGCCACATGTTGCAGTCCATCGCTTAATAAGTGACTATATTAATGCTTTGGGCCTCTGTAAAACCCTGCATGTACAATATGAACACTGTGTCTCTAATAGTTTTGCTGTAACTGACATTTTTGGAATATTAGGTGTTCGACCACATGTTGCAGTCCAACGCTTAATAAGTGACTATATTAATGCTTTGGCCCTCTGTAAAACCCTGCATGTACAATATGAACACTGTGTCTCTAATAGTTTTGCTGTAACGGACATATTTGGAATATTAGGTGTTCGGCCACATGTTGCAGTCCATCGCTTAATAAGTGACTATATTAATGCTTTGGGCCTCTGTAAAACCCTGTATGTACAATAGGAACACTGTGTCTCTAATAGTTTGGCTGTAACGGACATTTTTGGAATATTAGGTGTTCAACCACATGTTGCAGTCCATCGATTAATAAGTGACTATATTAATGCTTTGGGCCTCTGTAAAACCCTGCATATAAAATATGAACAATGTGTCTCTAATAGTTTGACTGTAACTGACATTTTTGGAATATTAGGTAATCGACCACATGTTGCAGTCCAACGCTTAATAAGTGACAATATTAATGCTTTGGCCCTCTGTAAAACCCTTCATGTACAATATGAACACTGTGTCTCTAATAGTTGGGCTGTAACGGACATTTTTGGAATATTAGGTGTTCAACCACATGGGGCAGTCCAACGCTTAATATGAGGTTAAAGTAATGCCTTGGGCCTCTGTTTAACGCTGCATATACAATATGAACTTTATGCCTCTTATAGTTTGGCTGTAACTGACATTTCTGGAATATTAGGTGTTCGGCCACATGTTGCAGTCCATCGCTTAATAAGTGACTATATTAATGCTTTGGGCCTCTGTAAAACCCTGCATATAAAATATGAACACTGTGTCTTTAATAGTTTGGCTGTAACTGACATTTTTGGAATATTAGGTGTTCGACCACATGTTGCAGTCCAACGCTTAATAAGTGACTATATTAATGCTTTGGCCCTCTGTAAAACCCTTCATGTACAATATGAACACTGTGTCTCTAATAGTTGGGCTGTAACGGACATTTTTGGAATATTAGGTGTTCGGCCACATGTTGCAGTCCATCGCTTAATAAGTGACTATGTTAATGCTTTGGGCCTCTGCAAAACCCTGCATGTACAATTTGAACACTGTGTCTCTAATAGTTTGGCTGTAACGGACATTTTTGGAATATTAGGTGTTCGGTCAGATGTTGCAGTCCATCGCTTAATAAGTGACTATGTTAATGCTTTGGGCCTCTGTAAAACCCTGCATATAAATTATGAACACTGTGTCTCTAATAGTTTAACTGTAACGGACATTTTTGGAATATTAGGTGTTCAACCACATAGGGCAGTCCAACGCTTAATAAGTGACTATATTAATGCTTTGGGCCTCTGTAAAACGCTGCATATACAGTATGAACTCTGTGCCCCTTATAGCTTGGCTGTAACTGACACTTCTGTAATATTAGGTGTTCGACCACATGTTGCAGTCCAACGCTTAATAAGAGACTATATTAATGCATTGGGCCTTTGAAAAACGCTGCATATACAATATAAACACTGTGTCTCTAATAGTTTGGCTGGAACGGACATTTTTGGAATATTAGGTGTTCAACCACATAAGGCAGTCCAACGCTTAATAAGTGACTATATTAATGCTTTGGGCCTCTGTAAAACGCTGCATATACAATATGAACACTGTGTCTATAATAGTTTGGCTGTAACGGACATTTTTGGAATATCAGGTGTTCAACTACATGTTGCAGTCCAACGCGTAACATGTGATTATAGTAATGCTTTGGGCCTCTGTATAACGCTGCATATACCATATGAACTTTATGCCTCTTATAGTTTGGCTGTAACTGACATTTTTAGAATATTAGGTGTTCAACCACATAGGGCAGTCCAACGCTTAATAAGTGACTATATTAATGCTTTGGCCCTCTGTAAAACCCTGCATGTACAATATGAACACTGTGTCTCTTATAGTTTGGCTGTAACGGACATTTGTGGAATATTAGGTGTTCGGCCACATGTTGCAATCCATCGCTTAATAAGTGACTATATTAATGCTTTGGCCCTCTGTAAAACCCTGCATGTACAATATGAACACTGTGTCTCTAATAGTTTGGCTGTAACGGACATTTTTGGAATATTAGGTGTTCCACCACATGTTGCAGTCCAACGCTTAATAAGTGACTATATTAATGCTTTGGGCCTCTGTAAAACGCTGCATATACAATATGAACACTGTGTCTATAATAGTTTGGCTGTAACGGACATTTTTGGAATATTAGGTGTTCAACCACATGGGGCAGTCCAACGCTTAATATGTGGTTAATGTAATGCTTTGGGCCTCTGTTTAACGCTGCATATACAATATGAACTTTATGCCTCTTATAGTTTGGCTGTAACGGACATTTTTGGAATATTAGGTGCTCGGAGACATGTTGCAGTCCATCGCTTAATAAGTGACTATATTAATGCTTTGGCCCTCTGTAAAACCCTGCATGTACAATATGAACACTGTGTCTCTAATAGTTTGGCTGTAACGGACATTTTTGGAATATTAGGTGTTCGGCCACATGTTGCAGTCCATCGCTTAATAAGTGACTATATTAATGCTTTGGCCCTCTGTAAAACCCTGCATGTACAATATGAACACTGTGTCTCTAATAGTTTGGCTGTAACGGACATTCTTGGAATATTAGGTGTTCGACCACATGTTGCAGTCCAACGCTTAATAAGTGACTATATTAATGCTTTGGCCCTCTGTAAAACCCTGCATGAACAATATGAACACTGTATCTCTAATAGTTTGTCTGTAACGGACATTTTTGGAATATTAGGTGTTCGACCACATGTTGCAGTCCAACGCTTAATAAGTGACAATATTAATGCTTTGGCCCTCTGTATAACCCTGCATGTACAATATGAACACTGTGTCTCTAATAGTTTGGCTGTAACGGACATTTTTGGAATATTAGGTGTTCGGCCACATGTTGCAGTCCATCGCTTAATAAGTGACTATATTAATGCTTTGGCCCTCTGTAAATCCCTGCATGTACAATATGAACACTGTGTCTCTAATAGTTTGGCTGTAACGGACATTTTTGAATATTAGGTGTTCCACCACATGTTGCAGTCCAACGCTTAATAAGTGACTATATTAATGCTTTGGCCCTCTGTAAAACCCTGCATGTACAATATGAACACTGTGTCTCTAATAGTTTGGCTGTAACGAACATTTTTGGAATATTAGGTGTTCGGCCACATGTTGCAGTCCATCGCTTAATAAGAGACTATATTAATGCTTTGGGCCTTTGAAAAACGCTGCATATACAATATAAACACTGTGTCTCTAATAGTTTGGCTGTAACTGACATTTTTGGAATATTAGGTGTTCAACCACATAGGGCAGTCCAACGCTTAATAAGTGACTATATTAATGCTTTGGGCCTCTGTAAAACCCTGCATGTACAATATGAACACTGTGTCTCTAATAGTTTGGCTGTAACGAACATTTTTGGAATATTAGGTGTTCGGCCACATGTTGCAGTCCATCGCTTAATAAGAGACTATATTAATGCTTTGGGCCTTTGAAAAACGCTGCATATACAATATAAACACTGTGTCTCTAATAGTTTGGCTGTAACGGACATTTTTGGAATATTAGGTGTTCGGCCACATATGGCAGTCCATCGCTAAATAAGTGACTATATTAATGCTTTGGCCCTCTGTAAAACCCTGCATGTACAATATGAACACTGTGTCTCTAATAGTTTGGCTGTAACGGACATTTTTTGATTATTAGGTGTTCAACCACATATGGCAGTCCAACGCTTAATAAGTGACTATATTAATGCTTTGGGCCTCTGTAAAACGCTGCATATACAATATGAACACTGTGTCTATAATAGTTTGGCTGTAACGGACATTTTTGGAATATTAGGTGTTCAACTACATGTTGCAGTCCAACGCGTAACCTGTGATTATAGTAATGCTTTGGGCCTCTGTATAACGCTGCATATACAATATGAACTTAATGCCTCTTCTAGTTTTTCTGTAACTGACACTTTTGGAATATTAGGTGTTCGACCACATGTTGCAGTCCAACGCTTAATATGTGACTATATTAATGCTTTGGGACTCTGTATAACGCTGCATACACAATATGAACACTGTGTCTCTAATAGTTTGGCCGTAACGGACATTTTTGGAATATTAGGTGTTCAACCACATAGGGCAGTCCAACGCTTAATAAGTGACTATATTAATGCTTTGGGCCTCTGTAAAACGCTGCATATACAATATGAACACTTTGTCTATAATAGTTTGGCTGTAACGGACATTTTTGGAATATTAGGTGTTCAACCACATGGGGCAGTCCAACGCTTAATATGTGGTTAATGTAATGCTTTGGCCTCTGTTTAACGCTGCATATACAATATGAACTTTATGCCTCTTATAGTTTGGCTGTAACGGACATTTTTGGAATATTAGGTGCTCGGAGACATGTTGCAGTCCATCGTTTAATAAGTGACTATATTAATGCTTTGGCCCTCTGTAAAACCCTGCATGTACAATATGAACACTGTGTCTCTAATAGTTTGGCTGTAACGGACATTTTTGGAATATTAGGTGTTCGGCCACATGTTGCAGTCCATCGCTTAATAAGTGACTATATTAATGCTTTGGCCCTCTGTAAAACCCTGCATGTACAATATGAACACTGTGTCTCTAATAGTTTGGCTGTAACGGACATTCTTGGAATATTAGGTGTTCGACCACATGTTGCAGTCCAACGCTTAATAAGTGACTATATTAATGCTTTGGCCCTCTGTAAAACCCTGCATGTACAATATGAACACTGTGTCTCTTATAGTTTGGCTGTAACGGACATTTGTGGAATATTAGGTGTTCGGCCACATGTTGCAATCCATCGCTTAATAAGTGACTATATTAATGCTTTGGCCCTCTGTAAAACCCTGCATGTACAATATGAACACTGTGTCTCTAATAGTTTGGCTGTAACGGACATTTTTGGAATATTAGGTGTTCCACCACATGTTGCAGTCCAACGCTTAATAAGTGACTATATTAATGCTTTGGGCCTCTGTAAAACGCTGCATATACAATATGAACACTGTGTCTATAATAGTTTGGCTGTAACGGACATTTTTGGAATATTAGGTGTTCAACCACATGGGGCAGTCCAACGCCTAATATGTGGTTAATGTAATGCTTTGGGCCTCTGTTTAACGCTGCATATACAATATGAACTTTATGCCTCTTATAGTTTGGCTGTAACGGACATTTTTGGAATATTAGGTGCTCGGAGACATGTTGCAGTCCATCGCTTAATAAGTGACTATATTAATGCTTTGGCCCTCTGTAAAACCCTGCATGTACAATATGAACACTGTGTCTCTAATAGTTTGGCTGTAACGGACATTCTTGGAATATTAGGTGTTCGACCACATGTTGCAGTCCAACGCTTAATAAGTGACTATATTAATGCTTTGGCCCTCTGTAAAACCCTGCATGAACAATATGAACACTGTATCTCTAATAGTTTGTCTGTAACGGACATTTTTGGAATATTAGGTGTTCGACCACATGTTGCAGTCCAACGCTTAATAAGTGACAATATTAATGCTTTGGCCCTCTGTATAACCCTGCATGTACAATATGAACACTGTGTCTCTAATAGTTTGGCTGTAACGGACATTTTTGGAATATTAGGTGTTCGGCCACATGTTGCAGTCCATCGCTTAATAAGTGACTATATTAATGCTTTGGCCCTCTGTAAATCCCTGCATGTACAATATGAACACTGTGTCTCTAATAGTTTGGCTGTAACGGACATTTTTGAATATTAGGTGTTCCACCACATGTTGCAGTCCAACGCTTAATAAGTGACTATATTAATGCTTTGGCCCTCTGTAAAACCCTGCATGTACAATATGAACACTGTGTCTCTAATAGTTTGGCTGTAACGAACATTTTTGGAATATTAGGTGTTCGGCCACATGTTGCAGTCCATCGCTTAATAAGAGACTATATTAATGCTTTGGGCCTTTGAAAAACGCTGCATATACAATATAAACACTGTGTCTCTAATAGTTTGGCTGTAACTGACATTTTTGGAATATTAGGTGTTCAACCACATAGGGCAGTCCAACGCTTAATAAGTGACTATATTAATGCTTTGGGCCTCTGTAAAACCCTGCATGTACAATATGAACACTGTGTCTCTAATAGTTTGGCTGTAACGAACATTTTTGGAATATTAGGTGTTCGGCCACATGTTGCAGTCCATCGCTTAATAAGAGACTATATTAATGCTTTGGGCCTTTGAAAAACGCTGCATATACAATATAAACACTGTGTCTCTAATAGTTTGGCTGTAACGGACATTTTTGGAATATTAGGTGTTCGGCCACATATGGCAGTCCATCGCTAAATAAGTGACTATATTAATGCTTTGGCCCTCTGTAAAACCCTGCATGTACAATATGAACACTGTGTCTCTAATAGTTTGGCTGTAACGGACATTTTTTGATTATTAGGTGTTCAACCACATATGGCAGTCCAACGCTTAATAAGTGACTATATTAATGCTTTGGGCCTCTGTAAAACGCTGCATATACAATATGAACACTGTGTCTATAATAGTTTGGCTGTAACGGACATTTTTGGAATATTAGGTGTTCAACTACATGTTGCAGTCCAACGCGTAACCTGTGATTATAGTAATGCTTTGGGCCTCTGTATAACGCTGCATATACAATATGAACTTAATGCCTCTTCTAGTTTTTCTGTAACTGACACTTTTGGAATATTAGGTGTTCGACCACATGTTGCAGTCCAACGCTTAATATGTGACTATATTAATGCTTTGGGACTCTGTATAACGCTGCATACACAATATGAACACTGTGTCTCTAATAGTTTGGCCGTAACGGACATTTTTGGAATATTAGGTGTTCAACCACATAGGGCAGTCCAACGCTTAATAAGTGACTATATTAATGCTTTGGGCCTCTGTAAAACGCTGCATATACAATATGAACACTTTGTCTATAATAGTTTGGCTGTAACGGACATTTTTGGAATATTAGGTGTTCAACCACATGGGGCAGTCCAACGCTTAATATGTGGTTAATGTAATGCTTTGGCCTCTGTTTAACGCTGCATATACAATATGAACTTTATGCCTCTTATAGTTTGGCTGTAACGGACATTTTTGGAATATTAGGTGCTCGGAGACATGTTGCAGTCCATCGTTTAATAAGTGACTATATTAATGCTTTGGCCCTCTGTAAAACCCTGCATGTACAATATGAACACTGTGTCTCTAATAGTTTGGCTGTAACGGACATTTTTGGAATATTAGGTGTTCGGCCACATGTTGCAGTCCATCGCTTAATAAGTGACTATATTAATGCTTTGGCCCTCTGTAAAACCCTGCATGTACAATATGAACACTGTGTCTCTAATAGTTTGGCTGTAACGGACATTCTTGGAATATTAGGTGTTCGACCACATGTTGCAGTCCAACGCTTAATAAGTGACTATATTAATGCTTTGGCCCTCTGTAAAACCCTGCATGTACAATATGAACACTGTGTCTCTTATAGTTTGGCTGTAACGGACATTTGTGGAATATTAGGTGTTCGGCCACATGTTGCAATCCATCGCTTAATAAGTGACTATATTAATGCTTTGGCCCTCTGTAAAACCCTGCATGTACAATATGAACACTGTGTCTCTAATAGTTTGGCTGTAACGGACATTTTTGGAATATTAGGTGTTCCACCACATGTTGCAGTCCAACGCTTAATAAGTGACTATATTAATGCTTTGGGCCTCTGTAAAACGCTGCATATACAATATGAACACTGTGTCTATAATAGTTTGGCTGTAACGGACATTTTTGGAATATTAGGTGTTCAACCACATGGGGCAGTCCAACGCCTAATATGTGGTTAATGTAATGCTTTGGGCCTCTGTTTAACGCTGCATATACAATATGAACTTTATGCCTCTTATAGTTTGGCTGTAACGGACATTTTTGGAATATTAGGTGCTCGGAGACATGTTGCAGTCCATCGCTTAATAAGTGACTATATTAATGCTTTGGCCCTCTGTAAAACCCTGCATGTACAATATGAACACTGTGTCTCTAATAGTTTGGCTGTAACGGACATTTTTGGAATATTAGGTGTTCGGCCACATGTTGCAGTCCATCGCTTAATAAGTGACTATATTAATGCTTTGGCCCTCTGTAAAACCCTGCATGTACAATATGAACACTGTGTCTCTAATAGTTTGGCTGTAACGGACATTCTTGGAATATTAGGTGTTCGACCACATGTTGCAGTCCAACGCTTAATAAGTGACTATATTAATGCTTTGGCCCTCTGTAAAACCCTGCATGAACAATATGAACACTGTATCTCTAATAGTTTGTCTGTAACGGACATTTTTGGAATATTAGGTGTTCGACCACATGTTGCAGTCCAACGCTTAATAAGTGACAATATTAATGCTTTGGCCCTCTGTATAACCCTGCATGTACAATATGAACACTGTGTCTCTAATAGTTTGGCTGTAACGGACATTTTTGGAATATTAGGTGTTCGGCCACATGTTGCAGTCCATCGCTTAATAAGTGACTATATTAATGCTTTGGCCCTCTGTAAATCCCTGCATGTACAATATGAACACTGTGTCTCTAATAGTTTGGCTGTAACGGACATTTTTGAATATTAGGTGTTCCACCACATGTTGCAGTCCAACGCTTAATAAGTGACTATATTAATGCTTTGGCCCTCTGTAAAACCCTGCATGTACAATATGAACACTGTGTCTCTAATAGTTTGGCTGTAACGAACATTTTTGGAATATTAGGTGTTCGGCCACATGTTGCAGTCCATCGCTTAATAAGAGACTATATTAATGCTTTGGGCCTTTGAAAAACGCTGCATATACAATATAAACACTGTGTCTCTAATAGTTTGGCTGTAACTGACATTTTTGGAATATTAGGTGTTCAACCACATAGGGCAGTCCAACGCTTAATAAGTGACTATATTAATGCTTTGGGCCTCTGTAAAACCCTGCATGTACAATATGGACACTGTGTCTCTAATAGTTTGGCTGTAACGGACATTTTTGGAATATTAGGTGTTCGGCCACATGTTGCAGTCCATCGCTTAATAAGTGACTATATTAATGCTTTGGCCCTCTGTAAAACCCTGCATGTACAATATGAACACTGTGTCTCTAATAGTTTTGCTGTAACGGACATTTTTGGAATATTAGGTGTTCGGCCACATGTTGCAGTCCATCGCTTAATAAGTGACTATATTAATGCTTTGGGCCTCTGTAAAACCCTGCATGTACAATATGAACACTGTGTCTCTAATAGTTTGGCTGTAACGGACATTTTTGGAATATTAGGTGTTCAACTACATGTTGCAGTCCAACGCGTAACATGTGATTATAGTAATGCATTGGGCCTCTGTATAACGCTGCATATACAATTTGAACTTTATGCCTCTTATAGTTTGGCTGTAACTGACATTTTTGGAATATTAGGTGTTCAACCACATAGGGCAGTCCAACGCTTAATAAGTGACTATATTAATGCTTTGGGCCTCTGTTTAACGCTGCATATACAATATGAACTTTATGCCTCTTATAGTTTGGCTGTAACTGACACTTTTGGAATATTAGGTGTTCAACTACATGTTGCAGTCCAACGCTTAACATGTGATTATAGTAATGCTTTGGGCCTCTGTATAACGCTGCATATACAATATGAACTTAATGCCTCTTCTAGTTTTTCTGTAACTGACACTTTTAGAATATTAGGTGTTCGACCACATGTTGCAGTCCAACGCTTAATAAGTGACTATATTAATGGTTTGGCCCTCTGTAAAACCCTGCATGTACAATATGAACACTGTGTCTCTAATAGTTTGGCTGTAACGGACATTTTTGGAATATTAGGTGTTCGACCACATGTTGCAGTCCAACGCTTAATAAGTGACTATATTAATGCTTTGGCCCTCTGTAAAACCCTGCATGTACAATATGAACACTGTGTCTCTAATAGTTTGGCTGTAACGGACATTTTTGGAATATTAGGTGTTCGGCCACATGTTGCAGTCCATCGCTTAATAAGTGACTATATTAATGCTTTGGGCCTCTGTAAAACCCTGCATGTACAATATGAACACTGTGTCTCTAATAGTTTGGCTGTAACGGACATTTTTGGATTATTAGGTGTTCGGCCACATGTTGCAGTCCAACGCTTAATAAGTGACTATATTAATGCTTTGGCCCTCTGTAAAACCCTGCATGTACAATATGAACACTGTGTCTCTAAAAGTTTGGCTGTAACTGACTTTTTTGTAATATTAGGTGTTCGACCACATATTGCAGTCCAACGCTTAATAAGTGACTATATTAATGCTTTGGGCCTCTGTAAAACGCTGCATATACAATATGAACACTGTGCCTATAATAGTTTGGCTGTAACGGACATTTTTGGAATATTAGGTGTTCAACTACATGTTGCAGTCCAACGCGTAACATGTGATTATAGTAATGCATTGGGCCTCTGTATAACGCTGCTTATACAATATGAACTTTATGCTCTTATAGTTTGGCTGTAACTGACATTTTTGGAATATTAGGTGTTCAACCACATAGGGCAGTCCAACGCTTAATAAGTGACTATATTAATGCTTTGGGCCTCTGTTTAACGCTGCATATACAATATGAACTTTATGCCTCTTATAGTTTGGCTGTAACTGACACTTTTGGAATATTAGGTGTTCAACTACATGTTGCAGTCCAACGCTTAACATGTGATTATAGTAATGCTTTGGGCCTCTGTATAACGCTGCATATACAATATGACCTTAATGGCTCTTCTAGTTTTTCTGTAACTGACACTTTTGGAATATTAGGTGTTCGTCCACATGTTGCAGTCCAACGCTTAATAAGTGACTATATTAATGCTTTGGGCCTCTGTAAAACCCTGCATGTACAATATGAACACTGTGTCTCTAATAGTTTGGCTGTAACGGACATTTTTGGAATATTGGGTGTTCGGCCACATGTTGCAGTCCATCGCTTAATAAGTGACTATATTAATGCTTTGGGCCTCTGTAAAACCCTACATGTACCATATGAACACTGTGTCTCTAATAGTTTGGCTGTAACGGACATTTTTGGAAAATTAGGTGTTCGGCCACATGTTGCAGTCCATCGCTTAATAAGTGACTATATTAATGCTTTGGCCCTCTGTAAAACCCTGCATGTACAATATGAACACTGTGTCTCTAATAGTTTGGCTGTAACGGACATTTTTGGAATATAAGGTGTTCGACCACATGTTGCAGTCCAACGCTTAATAAGTGACTATATTAATGCTTTGGCCTCTGTAAAACCCTGCATGTACAATATGAACACTGTGTCTCTAATAGTTTGGCTGTAACGGACACTTTTGGAATATTTGGTGTTCGACCACATGTTGCAGTCCATCGCTGAATAAGTGACTATATTTATGCTTTGGGCCTCTGTTAAACTCTGCATGTACAATATGAACACTGTGTCTCTAATAGTTTGGCTGTAACGGACATTTTTGGATTATTAGGTGTTCGGCCACATGTTGCAGTCCAACGCTTAATAAGTGACTAAATTAATGCTTTGGCCCTCTGTAAAACCCTGCATGTACAATATGAACACTGTGTCTCTAAAAGTTTGGCTGTAACTGACTTTTTTGTAATATTAGGTGTTCGACCACATATTGCAGTCCAACGCTTAATAAGTGACTATATTATTGCTTTGGGACTCTGTATAACGCTGCATATACAGTATGAACTCTCTGCCTCTTATTGTTTGGCTGTTACTGTCATTTTTGGAATATTAGGTGTTCGACCACATGTTGCAGTCCAACGCTTAATAAGTGACTATATTAATGCTTTGGCCCTCTGTAAAACCCTGCATGTACAATATGAAAACTGTGCCTCTAATAGTTTGGCTGTAACGGACATTTTTGGCATATTAGGTGTTCAACCACATAGGGCAGTCCAACGCTTAATAAGTGACTATATTAATGCTTTGGGCCTCTGTAAAACGCTGTATATACAATATGAAAACTGTGTCTATAATGGTAAGGCTGTAACGGACATTTTTGGAATATTAGGTGTTCAACCACATGGGGCAGTCCAACGCTTAATATGAGATTAAAGTAATGCCTTGGGCCTCTGTTTAACGCTGCATATACAATATGAACTTTATGCCTCTTATAGTTTGGCTGTAACTGACATTTCTGGAATATTAGGTGTTCGACCACATGTTGCAGTCCAACGCTTAATAAGTGACTATATTAATGCTTTGGCCCTCTGTAAAACCCTGCATGTACAATATGAACACTGTGTCTCTAATAGTTTGGCTGTAATGGACATTCTTGGAATATTAGGTGTTCGACCACATGTTGCAGTCCAACGCTTAATAAGTGACTATATTAATGCTTTGGCCCTCTGTAAAACCCTGCATGTACAATATGAACACTGTGTCTCTAATAGTTTGGCTGTAACGGACATTTTTGGAATATTAGGTGTTCGGTCACATGTTGCAGTCCATCGCTTAATAAGTGACTATATTAATGCTTTGGCCCTCTGTAAAACCCTGCATGTACAATATGAACACTGTGTCTCTAATAGTTTGGCTGTAACGGACATTTTTGGAATATTAGGTGTTCGGCCACATGTTGCAGTCCATCGCTTAATAAGTGACTATATTAATGCTTTGGCCCTCTGTAAAACCCTGCATGTACAATATGAACACTGTGTCTCTAATAGTTTGGCTGTAACGGACGTTCTTGAAATATTAGGTGTTCGACCACATGTTGCAGTCCAACGCTTAATAAGTGACTATATTAATGCTTTGGCCCTCTGTAAAACCCTGCATGTACAATATGAACACTGTGTCTCTAATAGTTTGGCTGTAACGGACATTTTTGGAATATTAGGTGTTCGGCCACATGTTGCAGTCCATCGCTTAATAAGTGACTATATTAATGCTTTGGCCCTCTGTAAAACCCTGCATGTACAATATGAACACTGTGTCTCTAATAGTTTGGCTGTAACGGACATTTTTGGAATATTAGGTGTTCGGCCACATGTTGCAGTCCATCGCTTAATAAGTGACTATATTAATGCTTTGGCCCTCTGTAAAACCCTGCATGTACAATATGAACACTGTGTCTCTAATAGTTTGGCTGTAACGGACATTTTTGGAATATTAGGTGTTCCACCACATGTTGCAGTCCAACGCTTAATAAGTGACTATATTAATGCTTTGGCCCTCTGTAAAACCCTGCATGTACAATATGAACACTGTGTCTCTAATAGTTTGGCTGTAACGGACATTTTTGGAATATTAGGTGTTCGACCACATGTTGCAGTCCATCGCTTAATAAGTGACTATATTAATGCTTTGGCCCTCTGTGAAACCCTGCATATAAAATATGAACACTGTGTCTCTAATAGTTTGGCTGTAACTGACATTTTTGGAATATTAGGTGTTCGGCCACATGTTGCAGTCCAACGCTTAGTAAGTGACTATATTAATGTTTTGGCCCTCTGTAAAACCCTTCATGTACCATATGAACACTGTGTCTCTAATAGCTTGGCTGTAACGGACATTTTTGGAATATTAGGTGTTCGGCCACATGTTGCAGTCCATCGCTTAATAAGTGACTACGTTAATGCTTTGGGCCTCTGTAAAACCCTGCATGTACAATTTGAACACTGTGTCTCTAATAGTTTGGCTGTAACGGACATTTTTGGAATATTAGGTGTTCGGCCACATGTTGCAGTCCATCGCTTAATAAGTGACTATATTAATGCTTTGGGCCTCTGTAAAACCCTGCATGTACAATATGAACACTGTGTCTCTAATAGTTTGGCTGTAACGGACATTTTTGGAATATTAGGTGTTCAACTACATGTTGCAGTCCAACGCGTAACATGTGATTATAGTAATGCATTGGGCCTCTGTATAACGCTGCATATACAATATGAACTTTATGCCTCTTATAGTTTGGCTGTAACTGACATTTTTGGAATATTAGGTGTTCAACCTCATAGGGCAGTCCATCGCTTAATAAGTGACTATATTAATACTTTGGGCCTCTGTAAAACCCTGCATGTACAATATGAACACTGTGTCTCTAATAGTTTGGCTGTAACGAACATTTTTGGAATATTAGGTGTTCGGCCACATGTTGCAGTCCATCGCTTAATAATTGACTATATTAATGCTTTGGGCCTCTGTAAAACCCTGCATATAAAATATGAACACTGTGTCTCTAATAGTTTGGCTGTAACGGACATTTTTGGAATATTAGGTGTTCGGCCACATGTTGCAGTCCATCGCTTAATAAGTGACTATATTAATGCTTTGGCCCTCTGTAAAACCCTGCATGTACAATATGAACACTGTGTCTCTAATAGTTTGGCTGTAACGGACATTTTTGGAATATTAGGTGTTCGGCCACATGTTGCAGTCCATCGCTTAATAAGTGACTATATTAATGCTTTGGACCTCTGTAAAACCCTGCATGTACAATATGAACACTGTGTCTCTAATAGTTTGGCTGTAACGGACATTTTTGGAATATTAGGTGTTCGGTTACATGTTGCAGTCCATCGCTTAATAAGTGACTATATTAATGCTTTGGCCCTCTGTAAAACCCTGCATGTACAATATGAACACTGTGTCTCTAATAGTTTGGCTGTAACGAACATTTTTGGAATATTAGGTGTTCGGCCACATGTTGCAGTCCATCGCTTAATAAGAGACTATATTAATGCTTTGGGCCTTTGAAAAACGCTGCATATACAATATAAACACTGTGTCTCTAATAGTTTGGCTGTAACTGACATTTTTGGAATATTAGGTGTTCAACCACATAGGGCAGTCCAACGCTTAATAAGTGACTATATTAATGCTTTGGGCCTCTGTAAAACCCTGCATGTACAATATGAACACTGTGTCTCTAATAGTTTGGCTGTAACGGACATTTTTGGAATATTAGGTGTTCAACTACATGTTGCAGTCCAACGCGTAACATGTGATTATAGTAATGCATTGGGACTCTGTATAACGCTGCATATACAGTATGAACTCTCTGCCTCTTATTGTTTGGCTGTTACTGTCATTTTTGGAATATTAGGTGTTCGACCACATGTTGCAGTCCAACGCTTAATAAGTGACTATATTAATGCTTTGGCCCTCTGTAAAACCCTGCATGTACAATATGAAAACTGTGCCTCTAATAGTTTGGCTGTAACGGACATTTTTGAAATATTAGGTGTTCGGCCACATGTTGCAGTCCATCGCTTAATAAGTGACTATATTAATGCTTTGGGCCTCTGTAAAACCCTGCATATAAAATATGAACACTGTGTCTCTAATAGTTTGGCTGTAACGGACATTTTTGGAATATTAGGTGTTCGACCACATGTTGCAGTCCAACGCTTAATAAGTGACTATATTAATGCTTTGGGCCTCTGTAGAACGCTGCATATACAATATGAACACTGTGTCTATAATTGTTTGGCTGTAACGGACATTTTTGGAATATTAGCTGTTCAACCACATGGGGCAGTCCAACGCTTAATATGTGGCTAAAGTAATGCTTTCGGCCTCTGTTTAACGCTGCATATACAATATAAACACTGTGTCTCTAATAGTTTGGCTGTAACTGACATTTTTGGAATATTAGGTGTTCAACCACATAGGGCAGTCCAACGCTTAATAAGTGACTATATTAATGCTTTGGCCCTCTGTAAAACCCTGCATGTACCATATGAACACTGTGTCTCTAATAGTTTGGCTGTAACGGACATTTTTGGAATATTAGGTGTTCGGCCACATGTTGCAGTCCATCGCTTAATAAGTGACTATATTAATGCTTTGGCCCTCTGTAAAACCCTGCATGTACAATATGAACACTGTGTCTCTAATAGTTTGGCTGTAACGGACATTCTTGGAATATTAGGTGTTCGACCATATGTTGCAGTCCAACGCTTAATAAGTGACTATATTAATGCTTTGGCCCTCTGTAAAACCCTGCATGAACAATATGAACACTGTGTCTCTAATAGTTTGTCTGTAACGGACATTTTTGGAATATTAGGTGTTCGGCCACATGTTGCAGTCCATCGCTTAATAAGTGACAATATTAATGCTTTGGGCCTCTGTAAAACCCTGCATGTACAATATGAACACTGTGTCTCTAATAGTTTGGCTGTAACGGACATTTTTGGAATATTAGGTGTTCAACTACATGTTGCAGTCCAACGCGTAACATGTGATTATAGTAATGCATTGGGCCTCTGTATAACGCTGCATATACAATTTGAACTTTATGCCTCTTATAGTTTGGCTGTAACTGACATTTTTGGAATATTAGGTGTTCAACCACATAGGGCAGTCCAACGCTTAATAAGTGACTATATTAATGCTTTGGGCCTCTGTTTAACGCTGCATATACAATATGAACTTTATGCCTCTTATAGTTTGGCTGTAACTGACACTTTTGGAATATTAGGTGTTCAACTACATGTTGCAGTCCAACGCTTAACATGTGATTATAGTAATGCTTTGGGCCTCTGTATAACGCTGCATATACAATATGAACTTAATGCCTCTTCAAGTTTTTCTGTAACTGACACTTTTAGAATATTAGGTGTTCGACCACATGTTGCAGTCCAACGCTTAATAAGTGACTATATTAATGGTTTGGCCCTCTGTAAAACCCTGCATGTACAATATGAACACTGTGTCTCTAATAGTTTGGCTGTAACGGACATTTTTGGAATATTAGGTGTTCGACCACATGTTGCAGTCCAACGCTTAATAAGTGACTATATTAATGCTTTGGCCCTCTGTAAAACCCTGCATGTACAATATGAACACTGTGTCTCTAATAGTTTGGCTGTAACGGACATTTTTGGAATATTAGGTGTTCGGCCACATGTTGCAGTCCATCGCTTAATAAGTGACTATATTAATGCTTTGGGCCTCTGTAAAACCCTGCATGTACAATATGAACACTGTGTCTCTAATAGTTTGGCTGTAACGGACATTTTTGGATTATTAGGTGTTCGGCCACATGTTGCAGTCCAACGCTTAATAAGTGACTATATTAATGCTTTGGCCCTCTGTAAAACCCTGCATGTACAATATGAACACTGTGTCTCTAAAAGTTTGGCTGTAACTGACTTTTTTGTAATATTAGGTGTTCGACCACATATTGCAGTTTAACGCTTAATAAGTGACTATATTAATGCTTTGGGCCTCTGTAAAACGCTGCATATACAATATGAACACTGTGCCTATAATAGTTTGGCTGTAACGGACATTTTTGGAATATTAGGTGTTCAACTACATGTTGCAGTCCAACGCGTAACATGTGATTATAGTGATGCATTGGGCCTCTGTATAACGCTGCTTATACAATATGAACTTTATGCCTCTTATAGTTTGGCTGTAACTGACATTTTTGGAATATTAGGTGTTCAACCACATAGGGCAGTCCAACGCTTAATAAGTGACTATATTAATGCTTTGGGCCTCTGTTTAACGCTGCATATACAATATGAACTTTATGCCTCTTATAGTTTGGCTGTAACTGACACTTTTGGAATATTAGGTGTTCAACTACATGTTGCAGTCCAACGCTTAACATGTGATTATAGTAATGCTTTGGGCCTCTGTATAACGCTGCATATACAATATGACCTTAATGGCTCTTCTAGTTTTTCTGTAACTGACACTTTTGGAATATTAGGTGTTCGTCCACATGTTGCAGTCCAACGCTTAATAAGTGACTATATTAATGCTTTGGGCCTCTGTAAAACCCTGCATGTACAATATGAACACTGTGTCTCTAATAGTTTGGCTGTAACGGACATTTTTGGAATATTGGGTGTTCGGCCACATGTTGCAGTCCATCGCTTAATAAGTGACTATAATAATGCTTTGGGCCTCTGTAAAACCCTACATGTACCATATGAACACTGTGTCTCTAATAGTTTGGCTGTAACGGACATTTTTGGAATATTAGGTGTTCGGCCACATGTTGCAGTCCATCGCTTAATAAGTGACTATATTAATGCTTTGGCCCTCTGTAAAACCCTGCATGTACAATATGAACACTGTGTCTCTAATAGTTTGGCTGTAACGGACATTTTTGGAATATAAGGTGTTCGACCACATGTTGCAGTCCAACGCTTAATAAGTGACTATATTAATGCTTTGGCCTCTGTAAAACCCTGCATGTACAATATGAACACTGTGTCTCTAATAGTTTGGCTGTAACGGACACTTTTGGAATATTTGGTGTTCGACCACATGTTGCAGTCCATCGCTTAATAAGTGACTATATTAATGCTTTGGGCCTCTGTAAAACTCTGCATGTACAATATGAACACTGTGTCTCTAATAGTTTGGCTGTAACGGACATTTTTGGATTATTAGGTGTTCGGCCACATGTTGCAGTCCAACGCCTAATAAGTGACTAAATTAATGCTTTGGCCCTCTGTAAAACCCTACATGTACAATATGAACACTGTGTCTCTAAAAGTTTGGCTGTCTGACTTTTTTGTAATATTAGGTGTTCGACCACATATTGCAGTCCAACGCTTAATAAGTGACTATATTAATGCTTTGGGACTCTGTATAACGCTGCATATACAGTATGAACTCTCTGCCTCTTATTGTTTGGCTGTTACTGTCATTTTTGGAATATTAGGTGTTCGACCACATGTTGCAGTCCAACGCTTAATAAGTGACTATATTAATGCTTTGGCCCTCTGTAAAACCCTGCATGTACAATATGAAAACTGTGCCTCTAATAGTTTGGCTGTAACGGACATTTTTGGCATATTAGGTGTTCAACCACATAGGGCAGTCCAACGCTTAATAAGTGACTATATTAATGCTTTGGGCCTCTGTAAAACGCTGTATATACAATATGAAAACTGTGTCTATAATGGTAAGGCTGTAACGGACATTTTTGGAATATTAGGTGTTCAACCACATGGGGCAGTCCAACGCTTAATATGAGGTTAAAGTAATGCCTTGGGCCTCTGTTTAACGCTGCATATACAATATGAACTTTATGCCTCTTATAGTTTGGCTGTAACTGACATTTCTGGAATATTAGGTGTTCGACCACATGTTGCAGTCCAACGCTTAATAAGTGACTATATTAATGCTTTGGGCCTCTGTAAAACCCTGCATATAAAATATGAACACTGTGTTTCTAATAGTTTGGCTGTAACGAACATTTTTGGAATATTAGGTGTTCGGTCACATGTTGCAGTCCATCGCTTAATAAGTGACTATATTAATGCTTTGGGCCTCTGTAAAACCCTGCATATAAAATATGAACACTGTGTCTCTAATAGTTTGGCTGTAACGGACATTTTTGAAATATTAGGTGTTCGGCCACATGTTGCAGTCCATCGCTTAATAAGTGACTATATTAATGCTTAGGGCCTCTGTAAAACCCTGCATATAAAATATGAACACTGTGTCTATAATTGTTTGGCTGTAACGGACATTTTTGGAATATTAGCTGTTCAACCACATGGGGCAGTCCAACGCTTAATATGTGGCTAAAGTAATGCTTTCGGCCTCTGTTTAACGCTGCATATACAATATAAACACTGTGTCTCTAATAGTTTGGCTGTAACGGACATTTTTGGAATATTAGGTGTTCGGCCACATGTTGCAGTCCATCGCTTAATAAGTGACTATATTAATACTTTGGCCCTCTGTAAAACCCTGCATGTACAATATGAACACTGTGTCTCTAATAGTTTGGCTGTAACGGACATTCTTGGAATATTAGGTGTTCGACCACATGTTGCAGTCCAACGCTTAATAAGTGACTATATTAATGCTTTGGCCCTCTGTAAAACCCTGCATGTACAATATGAACACTGTGTCTCTAATAGTTTGGCTGTAACGGACATTCTTGGAATATTAGGTGTTCGACCACATGTTGCAGTCCAACGCTTAATAAGTGACTATATTAATGCTTTGGCCCTCTGTAAAACCCTGCATGAACAATATAAACACTGTGTCTCTAATAGTTTGGCTGTAACGGATATTTTTGGAATATTAGGTGTTCGGCCACATGTTGCAGTCCATCGCTTAATAAGTGACTATATTAATGCTTTGGCCCTCTGTAAAACCCTGCATGTACAATATGAACACTGTGTCTCTAATAGTTTGGCTGTAACGGACATTTTTGGAATATTAGGTGTTCGGCCACATGTTGCAGTCCATCGCTTAATAAGTGACTATATTAATGCTTTGGCCCTCTGTAAAACCCTGCATGTACAATATGAACACTGTGTCTCTAATAGTTTGGCTGTAACGGACATTTTTGGAATATTAGGTGTTCCACCACATGTTGCAGTCCAACGCTTAATAAGTGACTATATTAATGCTTTAGCCCTCTGTAAAACCCTGCATGTACAATATGAACACTGTGTCTCTAATAGTTTGGCTGTAACGGACATTTTTGGAATATTAGGTGTTCGACCACATGTTGCAGTCCATCGCTTAATAAGTGACTATATTAATGCTTTGGGCCTCTGTTTAACGCTGCATATACAATATGAACTTTATGCCTCTTATAGTTTGGCTGTAACTGACACTTTTGGAATATTAGGTGTTCAACTACATGTTGCAGTCCAACGCGTAACATGTGATTATAGTAATGCTTTGGGCCTCTGTATAACGCTGCATATACAATATGAACTTAATGCCTCTTCTAGTTTTTCTGTAACTGACACTTTTGGAATATTAGGTGTTCGACCACATGTTGCAGTCCAACGCTTAATAAGTGAATATATTAATGCTTTGGGCCTCTGTAAAACCCTGCATATAAAATATGAACACTGTGTCTCTAATAGTTTGGCTGTAACGGACATTTTTAGAATATTAGGTAATCAACTACATGTAGCAGTCCAACGCTTAACATGTGATTATAGTAATGTTTTGGGACTCTGTACAACGCTGCATATACAGTATTAACTCTCTGCCTCTTATTGTTTGGCTGTTACTGTCATTTTTGGAGTATTAGGTGTTCGACCACATGTTGCAGTCCATCGCTTAATAAGTGACTATATTAATGCTTTGGGCCTCTGTAAAACCCTGCATATAAAATATGAACACTGTGTCTCTAATAGTTTGGCTCTAACGGACATTTTTGGAATATTAGGTGTTCGGCCACATGTTGCTGTCCATCGCTTAATAAGTGACTATATTAATGCTTTGGCCCTCTGTAAAACCCTGCATGTACAATATGAACACTGTGTCTCTTATAGTTTGGCTGTAACTGACATTTTTGTAATATTAGGTGTTCGACCACATGTTGCAGTCCAACGCTTAATAAGAGACTATATTAATGCTTTGGGCCTTTGAAAAACGCTGCATATACAATATAAACACTGTGTCTCTAATAGTTTGGCTGTAACTGACATTTTTGGAATATTAGGTGTTCAACCACATAGGGCAGTCCAACGCTTAATAAGTGACTATATTAATGCTTTGGGCCTCTGTAAAACGCTGCATATACAATATGAACACTGTGTCTATAATAGTTTGGCTGTAACGGACATTTTTGGAATATTAGCTGTTCAACCACATGGGGCAGTCCAACTCTTAATATGTGGCTAAAGTAATGCTTTGGGCCTCTGTTTAACGCGGCATATACAATATAAACACTGTGTCTCTAATAGTTTGGCTGTAACTGACATTTTTGGAATATTAGGTGTTCAACAACATAGGGCAGTCCAACCGTTAATAAGTGACTATATTAATGCTTTGGGCCTCTGTAAAACCCTGCATATAAAATATGAACACTGTGTCTCTAATAGTTTGGCTGTAACGGACATTTTTGGAATATTAGGTGTTGGGCCACATGTTGCAGTCCATCGCTTAATAAGTGACTATATTAATGCTTTGGCCCTCTGTAAAACCCTGCATGTACAATATGAACACTGTGTCTCTAATAGTTTGGCTGTAACGGACATTTTTGGAATATTAGGTGTTCGGCCACATGTTGCAGTCCATCGCATCATAAGTGACTATATTAATGCTTTGGGCCTCTGTAAAACCCTGCATGTACAATATGAACACTGTGTCTCTAATAGTTTGGCTGTAACGGACATTTTTGGAATATTAGGTGTTCGGTTACATGTTGCAGTCCATCGCTTAATAAGTGACTATATTAATGCTTTGGCCCTCTGTAAAACCCTGCATGTACAATATGAACACTGTGTCTCTAATAGTTTGGCTGTAACTGACATTTTTGGAATATTAGGTGTTCAACCACATAGGGCAGTCCAACGCTTAATAAGTGACTATATTAATGCTTTGGGCCTCTGTAAAACCCTGCATGTACAATATGAACACTGTGTCTCTAATAGTTTGGCTGTAACGGACATTTTTGGAATATTAGGTGTTCGGCCACATATTGCAGTCCATCGCTTAATAAGTGACTATATTAATGCTTTGGCCCTCTGTAAAACCCTGCATGTACAATATGAACACTGTGTCTCTAATAGTTTGGCTGTAACGGACATTTTTGGAATATTAGGTGTTCGGCCACATGTTGCAGTCCATCGCTTAATAAGTGACTATATTAATGCTTTGGGCCTCTGTAAAACCCTGCATGTACAATATGAACACTGTGTCTCTAATAGTTTGGCTGTAACGGACATTTTTGGAATATTAGGTGTTCAACTACATGTTGCAGTCCAACGCGTAACATGTTATTATAGTAATGCATTGGGCCTCTGTATTACGCTGCATATACAATATGAACTTTATGCCTCTTATAGTTTGGCTGTAACTGACATTTTTGGAATATTAGGTGTTCAACCACATAGGGCAGTCCATCGCTTAATAAGTGACTATATTAATACTTTGGGCCTCTGTAAAACCCTGCATGTACAATATGAACACTGTGTCTCTAATAGTTTGGCTGTAACGAACATTTTTGGAATATTAGGTGTTCGGCCACATGTTGCAGTCCATCGCTTAATAAGTGACTATATTAATGCTTTGGGCCTCTGTAAAACCCTGCATGTACAATATGAACACTGTGTCTCTAAAAGTTTGGCTGTAACGGACATTTTTGGAATATTAGGTGTTCGGCCACATGTTGCAGTCCATCGCTTAATATGTGACTATATTAATGCTTTGGGCCTCTGTAAAACCCTGCATGTACAATATGAACACTGTGTCTCTAATAGTTTGGCTGTAACGGACATTTTTGGAATATTAGGTGTTCGACCACATGTTGCAGTCCAACGCTTAATAAGTGACTATATTAATGCTTTGGCCCTCTGTAAAACCCTGCATGTACAATATGAACACTGTGTCTCTAATAGTTTGGCTGTAACGGACATTTTTTAGATATTAGGTGTTCGGCCACATGTTGCAGTCCATCGCTTAAAAAGTGACTATATTAATGCTTTGGCCCTCTGTAAAACCCTGCATGTACAATATGAACACTGTGTCTCTAATAGTTTGGCTGTAACGGACATTTTTGGAATATTAGGTGTTCGGCCACATGTTGCAGTCCATCGCTTAATAAGTGACTATATTAATGCTTTGGCCCTCTGTAAAACCCTGCATGTTCAATATGAACACTATGTCTTTAATAGTTGGGCTGTAACGGACATTTTTGGAATATTAGGTGTTCCACCACATGTTGCAGTCCAACGCTTAATAAGTGACTATATTAATGCTTTGGGCCTCTGTTTAACGCTGCATATACAATATGACCTTATGCCTCTTATAGTTTGGCTGTAACTGACACTTTTGGAATATTAGGTGTTCAACTACATGTTGCAGTCCAACGCGTAACATGTGATTATAGTAATGCTTTGGGCCTCTGTATAACGCTGCATATACAATATGAACTTAATGCCTCTTCTAGTTTTTCTGTAACTGACACTTTTGGAATATTAGGTGTTCGACCACATGTTGCAGTCCAACGCTTAATAAGTGAATATATTAATGCTTTGGGCCTCTGTAAAACCCTGCATATAAAATATGAACACTGTGTCTCTAATAGTTTGGCTGTAACGGACATTTTTGGAATATTAGGTAATCAACTACATGTAGCAGTCCAACGCTTAACATGTGATTATAGTAATGTTTTGGGACTCTGTACAACGCTGCATATACAGTATTAACTCTCTGCCTCTTATTGTTTGGCTGTTACTGTCATTTTTGGAGTATTAGGTGTTCGACCACATGTTGCAGTCCATCGCTTAATAAGTGACTATATTAATGCTTTGGGCCTCTGTAAAACCCTGCATATAAAATATGAACACTGTGTCTCTAATAGTTTGGCTCTAACGGACATTTTTGGAATATTAGGTGTTCGGCCACATGTTGCTGTCCATCGCTTAATAAGTGACTATATTAATGCTTTGGCCCTCTGTAAAACCCTGCATGTACAATATGAACACTGTGTCTCTTATAGTTTGGCTGTAACTGACATTTTTGTAATATTAGGTGTTCGACCACATGTTGCAGTCCAACGCTTAATAAGAGACTATATTAATGCTTTGGGCCTTTGAAAAACGCTGCATATACAATATAAACACTGTGTCTCTAATAGTTTGGCTGTAACTGACATTTTTGGAATATTAGGTGTTCAACCACATAGGGAAGTCCAACGCTTAATAAGTGACTATATTAATGCTTTGGGCCTCTGTAAAACGCTGCATATACAATATGAACACTGTGTCTATAATAGTTTGGCTGTAACGGACATTTTTGGAATATTAGCTGTTCAACCACATGGGGCAGTCCAACGCTTAATATGTGGCTAAAGTAATGCTTTGGGCCTCTGTTTAACGCGGCATATACAATATAAACACTGTGTCTCTAATAGTTTGGCTGTAACTGACATTTTTGGAATATTAGGTGTTCAACAACATAGGGCAGTCCAACGCTTAATAAGTGACTATATTAATGCTTTGGCCCTCTGTAAAACCCTGCATGTACAATATGAACACTGTGTCTCTAATAGTTTGGCTGTAACGGACATTTTTGGAATATTAGGTGTTCGGCCACATGTTGCAGTCCATCGCTTTATAAGTGACTATATTAATGCTTTGGCCCTCTGTAAAACCCTGCATGTACAATATGAACACTGTGTCTCTAATAGTTTGGCTGTAACGGACATTTTGGGAATATTAGGTGTTCGGCCACATGTTGCAGTCCATCGCTTAATAAGTGACTATATTAATGCTTTGGGCCTCTGTAAAACCCTGCATGTACAATATGAACACTGTGTCTCTAATAGTTTGGCTGTAACGGACATTTTTGGAATATTAGGTGTTCGGTTACATGTTGCAGTCCATCGCTTAATAAGTGACTATATTAATGCTTTGGCCCTCTGTAAAACCCTGCATGTACAATATGAACACTGTGTCTCTAATAGTTTGGCTGTAACGAACATTTTTGGAATATTAGGTGTTCGGCCACATGTTGCAGTCCATCGCTTAATAAGAGACTATATTAATGCTTTGGGCCTTTGAAAAACGCTGCATATACAATATAAACACTGTGTCTCTAATAGTTTGGCTGTAACTGACATTTTTGGAATATTAGGTGTTCAACCACATAGGGCAGTCCAACGCTTAATAAGTGACTATATTAATGCTTTGGGCCTCTGTAAAACCCTGCATGTACAATATGAACACTGTGTCTCTAATAGTTTGGCTGTAACGGACATTTTTGGAATATTAGGTGTTCGGCCACATGTTGCAGTCCATCGCTTAATAAGTGACTATATTAATGCTTTGGCCCTCTGTGAAACCCTGCATGTACAATATGAACACTGTGTCTCTAATAGTTTGGCTGTAACGGACATTTTTGGAATATTAGGTGTTCGGCCACATGTTGCAGTCCATCGCTTAATAAGTGACTATATTAATGCTTTGGGCCTCTGTAAAACCCTGCATGTACAATATGAACACTGTGTCTCTAATAGTTTGGCTGTAACGGACATTTTTGGAATATTAGGTGTTCAACTACATGTTGCAGTCCAACGCGTAACATGTTATTATAGTAATGCATTGGGCCTCTGTATAACGCTGCATATACAATATGAACTTTATGCCTCTTATAGTTTGGCTGTAACTGACATTTTTGGAATATTAGGTGTTCAACCACATAGGGCAGTCCATCGCTTAATAAGTGACTATATTAATACTTTGGGCCTCTGTAAAACCCAGCATGTACAATATGAACACTGTGTCTCTAATAGTTTGGCTGTAACGAACATTTTTGGAATATTAGGTGTTCGGCCACATGTTGCAGTCCATCGCTTAATAAGTGACTATATTAATGCTTTGGGCCTCTGTAAAACCCTGCATATAAAATATGAACACTGTGTCTCTAATAGTTTGGCTGTAACGGACATTTTTGGAATATTAGGTGTTCGGCCACATGTTGCAGTCCATCGCTTAATAAGTGACTATATTAATGCTTTGGCCCTCTGTAAAACCCTGCATGTACAATATGAACACTGTGTCTCTAATAGTTTGGCTGTAACGGACATTTTTGGAATATTAGGTGTTCGGCCACATGTTGCAGTCCATCGCTTAATAAGTGACTATATTAATGCTTTGGGCCTCTGTAAAACCCTGCATGTACAATATGAACACTGTGTCTCTAATAGTTTGGCTGTAACGGACATTTTTGGAATATTAGGTGTTCGGTTACACGTTGCAGTCCATCGCTTAATAAGTGACTATATTAATGCTTTGGCCCTCTGTAAAACCCTGCATGTACAATATGAACACTGTGTCTCTAATAGTTTGGCTGTAACGAACATTTTTGGAATATTAGGTGTTCGGCCACATGTTGCAGTCCATCGCTTAATAAGAGACTATATTAATGCTTTGGGCCTTTGAAAAACGCTGCATATACAATATAAACACTGTGTCTCTAATAGTTTGGCTGTAACTGACATTTTTGGAATATTAGGTGTTCAACCACATAGGGCAGTCCAACGCTTAATAAGTGACTATATTAATGCTTTGGGCCTCTGTAAAACCCTGCATGTACAATATGAACACTGTGGCTCTAATAGTTTGGCTGTAACGGACATTTTTGGAATATTAGGTGTTCGGCCACATGTTGCAGTCCATCGCTTAATAAGTGACTATATTAATGCTTTGGCCCTCTGTAAAACCCTGCATGTACAATATGAACACTGTGTCTCTAATAGTTTGGCTGTAACGGACATTTTTGGAATATTAGGTGTTCGGCCACATGTTGCAGTCCATCGCTTAATAAGTGACTATATTAATGCTTTGGGCCTCTGTAAAACCCTGCATGTACAATATGAACACTGTATCTCTAATAGTTTGGCTGTAACTGACATTTTTGGAATATTAGGTGTTCAACCACATAGGGCAGTCCAACGCTTAATAAGTGACTATATTAATGCTTTGGGCCTCTGTAAAACGCTGCATATACAATATGAACACTGTGTCTATAATAGTTTGGCTGTAACGGACATTTTTGGAATATTAGCTGTTCAACCACATGGGGCAGTCCAACGCTTAATATGTGGCTAAAGTAATGCTTTGGGCCTCTGTTTAACGCGGCATATACAATATAAACACTGTGTCTCTAATAGTTTGGCTGGAACGGACATTTTTGGAATATTAGGTGTTCAACCACATAAGGCAGTCCAACGCTTAATAAGTGACTATATTAATGCTTTGGGCCTCTGTAAAACGCTGCATATACAATATGAACACTGTGTCTATAATAGTTTGGCTGTAACGGACATTTTTGGAATATCAGGTGTTCAACTACATGTTGCAGTCCAACGCGTAACATGTGATTATAGTAATACTTTGGGCCTCTGTATAACGCTGCATATACCATATGAACTTTATGCCTCTTATAGTTTGGCTGTAACTGACATTTTTAGAATATTAGGTGTTCAACCACATAGGGCAGTCCAACGCTTAATAAGTGACTATATTAATGCTTTGGGCCTCTGTTTAACGCTGCATATACAATATGAACTTTATGCCTCTTATAGTTTGGCTGTAACTGACACTTTTGGAATATTAGGTGTTCGACCACATGTTGCAGTCCAACGCTTAATAAGTGACTATATTAATGCTTTGGGCCTCTGTAAAACCCTGCATGTACAATATGAACACTGTGTCTCTAATAGTTTGGCTGTAACGGACATTTTTGGAATATTAGATGTTCGGCCACATGTTGCAGTCCATCGCTTAATAAGTGACTATATTAATGCTTTGGGCCTCTGTAAAACCCTACATGTACCATATGAACACTGTGTCTCTAATAGTTTGGCTGTAACGGACATTTTTGGAATATTAGGTGTTCGGCCACATATGGCAGTCCAACGCTTAATAAGTGACTATATTAATGCTTTGGGCCTCTGTAAAACGCTGCATATACAATATGAACACTGTGTCTATAATAGTTTGGCTGTAACGGACATTTTTGGAATATTAGGTGATCAACTACATGTTGCAGTCCAACGCGTAACCTGTGATTATAGTAATGCTTTGGGCCTCTGTATAACGCTGCATATACAATATGAACTTAATGCCTCTTCTAGTTTTTCTGTAACTGACACTTTTGGAATATTAGGTGTTCAACCACATGGGGCAGTCCAACGCTTAATATGTGGTTAATGTAATGCTTTGGGCCTCTGTTTAACGCTGCATATACAATATGAACTTTATGCCTCTTATAGTTTGGCTGTAACGGACATTTTTGGAATATTAGGTGCTCGGAGACATGTTGCAATCCATCGCTTAATAAGTGACTATATTAATGCTTTGGCCCTCTGTAAAACCCTGCATGTACAATATGAACACTGTGTCTCTAATAGTTTGGCTGTAACGGACATTTTTGGAATATTAGGTGTTCGGCCACATGTTGCAGTCCATCGCTTAATAAGTGACTATATTAATGCTTTGGCCCTCTGTAAAACCCTGCATGTACAATATGAACACTGTGTCTCTAATAGTTTGGCTGTAACGGACATTTTTGGAATATTAGGTGTTCCACCACATGTTGCAGTCCAACGCTTAATAAGTGACTATATTAATGCTTTGGCCCTCTGTAAAACCCTGCATGTACAATATGAACACTGTGTCTCTAATAGTTTGGCTGTAACGGACATTTTTGGAATATTAGGTGTTCGACCACATGTTGCAGTCCATCGCTTAATAAGTGACTATATTAATGATTTGGGCCTCTGTAAAACGCTGCATATACAGTATGAACTCTGTGCCCCTTATAGCTTGGCTGTAACTGACACTTCTGTAATATTAGGTGTTCGACCACATGTTGCAGTCCAACGCTTAATAAGAGACTATATTAATGCATTGTGAAAGGGTCTACACCAAGCGCCAATACATGAAATTTTGGTTTCGTAAGCGAGACATTTTATTTTACTTATTTTATTTCTAAACTATATTGACTATCATAAACGACCGGGCCATATCTAAGAAATGTTGAGGGAAAGTTTAAATTATTTAATTGCCAAAGCTGCACCCCAGATGCTAGTTTATCCGTATACTTAAATTCGTCGCAAGTAAATATTTTATGATTATTTGTAAACTAATTGCATTTAAACAGTGGGGAACATCCTGCTGTACAGAATAATCTTGTACGGCAAATATATTTATTGAAGGCCTCAACCGTTCTTAGAAATAGCCCTAAATGCCGAATGGGATTTCCAGTTCGGTCATTTTATTATGTTTATTACTTTCATCAATTAAAAATTATCGCGATTACGATGGACGCGAATGATATTTCTCGTGTCATGTGAATGGACTGTTTAAAATCTAATGCATTTTGACTACTACGGCAAAACGCCGCTAATCTATCGTCTTTGACTACCGTTTGTCATTTTGATGTAACCGCGCGATCATTTCGATTATTATTATTACTATCGAAATATTTTGTATTCTGTGTTTACAGATTTTAGTATAAGTTTGATTGTCACAAGTGATCAAATTAACGACCATTTAAATTATCTTAGGGCCAAATTGGTCAATGTCGGGGGGGTGACGATAAGCAGGTATAAGAGGGTTTGTTCGGGGGCGTAAAAGTTAGTTCATAGTTGATAGTTGATAGTTGATGGTTGATCGACAGTGACAGTGTATCTAGAGTTAACAGATAGTTGACAGTGAGTCTTCAGTTAGTCTTGAAACGAGCATCTTGAGAAAATTGTGTGATTCTCTTATTGAGATAATAAGGTAAATTACATTTGTTCTTAATTTTATTCGGAATCAGTTATTGCCCAACACTGCTTATCGTATCGTGTATCATATTTAATTTCAGTAGCCCTTCTGGCATTTAAATTTATTCGTAATTCAGCTAATCGTTCCGGAGTGACCAATCATCGAAAAGCAATCCCGCTAAGCGTAAAGTTTTTGCCATAATTAACGAGACCCGTATTTATTTTTGACTTGTGGAAAACCAAATCCTTTTAAAGCATACTTTTTTTTGCTGTAGTTTGAAGCGAGCGATAGGGCGTAATTTCCGGCGATTAATTAGAGCATTTTTGCTGCGTATAGAAGCTGCGTAGTTTGCGATCTAGTAGAAAGCGTAAGCGTATTGCAACGTTAGGGCGTAAAACATTGCTTGGCGTATATTCGCTGCGAATAAATATTGTGATTGCGAAACAGCATTTACCCTTATTGCATGTCCTCAAACACTTAACCAAGAGGCGCGGAGGCAATAAGGCCGGACGGCTCTGGCGACGGTCCGTATGGGCGGCCATCCGACGGTCAGGGAATCATGATCCCCGGATGTGGAGGGTGCCATCTATAACCATCCTAAAGTTAGGGAACGGGTATTTTTAGCATTCATTTTGATCACCCCTCTCGTCCCCACCTCACGTATCGTGACGCCGTGTTGCCTAGATGCTAAGTTAGAGGAACTCCAAAACTCCAATTTTTCCCCATAAAATGAACAACTGATGTTGGTCCACTTCCGCGAACCTCATAAAATCTAAATCATCGGGAATATTTATGAGATAATAATTTCAGTATATAAAATCGTTAATTTGATCATTGAATAAAAATGTTGTATTATACATTAGGAATTGTTCGTCAATAGTCTCCATCTCTTTTTAAGAGAGGAGAAATACTTTGTATTTTGTTTTGGTGTTTTAAAGAACGTTTTAATATAAATAAGAGTTTTACTCTTTTTAAACGTATTTTTCCGTGTTTTATTTAACTTTGCGTCAACCGTTGTACTTTAAATCCAAAGTACTGGCGGTTACATACACACAACGTAGGGGCTTTATCACCATCAGTGGTAAAGCGGTCACAGCCAATTAAAGATAAAATTATCCTAACATTCGTTTCTCCAAATACATCAGCCAAACCATTACAATTGGGCCTTTGAAAAACGCTGCATATACAATATAAACACTGTGTCTCTAATAGTTTGGCTGGAACGGACATTTTTGGAATATTAGGTGTTCAACCACATAAGGCAGTCCAACGCTTAATAAGTGACTATATTAATGCTTTGGGCCTCTGTAAAACGCTGCATATACAATTTGAACACTGTGTCTATAATAGTTTGGCTGTAACGGACATTTTTGGAATATCAGGTGTTCAACTACATGTTGCAGTCCAACGCGTAACATGTGATTATAGTAATGCTTTGGGCCTCTGTATAACGCTGCATATACCATATGAACTTTATGTCTCTTATAGTTTGGCTGTAACTGACATTTTTAGAATATTAGGTGTTCAACCACATAGGGCTGTCCAACGCCTAATAAGTGACTATATTAATGCTTTGGGCCTCTGTTTAACGCTGCATATACAATATGAACTTTATGCCTCTTATAGTTTGGCTGTAACTGACACTTTTGGAATATTAGGTGTTCAACTACATGTTGCAGTCCAACGCGTAACATGTGATTATAGTAATGCTTTGGGCCTCTGTATAACGCTGCATATACAATATGAACTTAATGCCTCTTCTAGTTTTTCTGTAACTGACACTTTTGGAATATTAGGTGTTCGACCACATGTTGCAGTCCAACGCTTAATATGTGACTATATTAATGCTTTGGGCCTCTGTAAAACCCTGCATGTACAATATGAACACTGTGTCTCTAATAGTTTGGCTGTAACGGACATTTTTGGAATATTAGGTGTTCGACCACATGTTGCAGTCCAACGCTTAATAAGTGACTATATTAATGCTTTGGCCCTCTGTAAAACCCTGCATGTACAATATGAACACTGTGTCTCTAATAGTTTGGCTGTAACGGACATTTTTTAGATATTAGGTGTTCGGCCACATGTTGCAGTCCATCGCTTAAAAAGTGACTATATTAATGCTTTGGCCCTCTGTAAAACCCTGCATGTACAATATGAACACTGTGTCTCTAATAGTTTGGCTGTAACGGACATTTTTGGAATATTAGGTGTTCGGCCACATGTTGCAGTCCATCGCTTAATAAGTGACTATATTAATGCTTTGGCCCTCTGTAAAACCCTGCATGTTCAATATGAACACTGTGTCTCTAATAGTTGGGCTGTAACGGACATTTTTGGAATATTAGGTGTTCCACCACATGTTGCAGTCCAACGCTTAATAAGTGACTATATTAATGCTTTGGCCCTCTGTAAAACCCTGCATGTACAATATGAACACTGTGTCTCTAATAGTTTGGCTGTAACGGACATTTTTGGAATATTAGGTGTTCGACCACATGTAGCAGTCCATCGCTTAATAAGTGACTATATCAATGCTTTGGGCCTCTGTTTAACGCTGCATATACAATATGAACTTTATGCCTCTTATAGTTTGGCTGTAACTGACACTTTTGAAATATTAGGTGTTCAACTACATGTTGCAGTCCAACGCGTAACATGTGATTATAGTAATGCTTTGGGCCTCTGTATAACGCTGCATATACAATATGAACTTAATGCCTCTTCTAGTTTTTCTGTAACTGACACTTTTGGAATATTAGGTGTTCAACCACATGTTGTAGTCCAACGCTTAATAAGTGACTATATTAATGCTTTGGGCCTCTGTAAAACCCTGCATGTACAATATGAACACTGTGTCTCTAATAGTTTGGCTGTAACGGACATTTTTGGAATATTAGGTAATCAACTACATGTAGCAGTCCAACGCTTAACATGTGATTATAGTAATGTTTTGGGACTCTGTACAACGCTGCATATACAGTATGAACTCTCTGCCTCTTATTGTTTGGCTGTTACTGTCATTTTTGGAGTATTAGGTGTTCGACCACATGTTGCAGTCCATATCTTAATAAGTGACTATATTAATGCTTTGGGTCTCTGTAAAACGCTGCATATAAAATATGAACACTGTGTCTCTAATAGTTTGGCTCTAACGGACATTTTTGGAATATTAGGTGTTCGGCCACATGTTGCTGTCCATCGCTTATTAAGTGACTATATTAATGCTTTGGCCCTCTGTAAAACCCTGCATGTACAATATGAACACTGTGTCTCTTATAGTTTGGCTGTAACTGACATTTTTGTCATATTAGGTGTTCGACCACATGTTGCAGTCCAACGCTTAATAAGAGACTATATTAATGCTTTGGGCCTTTGAAAAACGCTGCATATACAATATAAACACTGTGTCTCTAATAGTTTGGCTGTAACTGACATTTTTGGAATATTAGGTGTTCAACCACATAGGGCAGTCCAACGCTTAATAAGTGACTATATTAATGATTTGGGCCTCTGTAAAACCCTGCATGTACAATATGAACACTGTGTCTCTAATAGTTTGGCTGTAACGGACATTTTTGGAATATTAGGTGTTCGACCACATGTTGCAGTCCAACGCTTAATAAGTGACTATATTAATGCTTTGGGAATCTGTAAAACGCTGCATATACAATATGAACACTGTGTCTATAATAGTTTGGCTGTAACGGACATTTTTGGAATATTAGCTGTTCAACCACATGGGGCAGTCCAACGCTTAATATGTGGCTAAAGTAATGCTTTGGGCCTCTGTTTAACGCTGCATATACAATATAAACACTGTGTCTCTAATAGTTTGGCTGTAACGGACATTTTTGGAATATTAGGTGTTCGACCACATGTAGCAGTCCATCGCTTAATAAGTGACTATATTAATGCTTTGGCCCTCTGTAAAACCCTGCATGTACAATATGAACACTGTGTCTCTAATAGTTTGGCTGTAACGGACATTTTTGGAATATTAGGTGTTCGGCTACATGTTGCAGTCCATCGCTTAATAAGTGACTATATTAATGCTTTGGCCCTCTGTAAAACCCTGCATGTACAATATGAACACTGTGTCTCTAATAGTTTGGCTGTAACGGACATTCTTGGAATATTAGGTGTTCGACCACATGTTGCAGTCCAACGCTTAATAAGTGACTATATTAATGCTTTGGCCCTCTGTAAAACCCTGCATGAACAATATAAACACTGTGTCTCTAATAGTTTGTCTGTAACGGACATTTCTGGAATATTAGGTGTTCGACCACATGTTGCAGTCCAACGCTTAATAAGAGACTATATTAATGCTTTGGCCCTCTGTAAAACCCTGCATGTACAATATGAACACTGTGTCTCTAATAGTTTGGCTGTAACGGACATTTTTGGAATATTAGGTGTTCGGCCACATGTTGCAATCCATCGCTTAATAAGTGACTATATTAATGCTTTGGCCCTCTGTAAAACCCTGCATGTACAATATGAACACTGTGTCTCTAATAGTTTGGCTGTAACGGACATTTTTGGAATATTAGGTGTTCCACCACATGTTGCAGTCCAACGCTTAATAAGTGACTATATTAATGCTTTGGCCCTCTGTAAAACCCTGCATGTACAATATGAACACTGTGTCTCTAATAGTTTGGCTGTAACGGACATTTTTGGAATATTAGGTGTTCAACTACATGTTGCAGTCCAACGCGTAACATGTTATTATAGTAATGCATTGGGCCTCTGTATAACGCTGCATATACAATATGAACTTTATGCCTCTTATAGTTTGGCTGTAACTGACATTTTTGGAATATTAGGTGTTCAACCACATAGGGCAGTCCATCGCTTAATAAGTGACTATATTAATGCTTTGGCCCTCTGTAAAACCCTGCATGTACAATATGAACACTGTGTCTCTAATAGTTTGGCTGTAACGGACATTCTTGGAATATTAGGTGTTCGACCACATGTTGCAGTCCAACGCTTAATAAGTGACTATATTAATGCTTTGGCCCTCTGTAAAACCCTGCATATAAAATATGAACACTGTGTCTCTAATAGTTTGGCTGTAACGGACATTTTTGGAATATTAGGTGTTCGGCCACATGTTGCAGTCCATCGCTTAATAAGTGACTATATTAATGCTTTGGCCCTCTGTAAAACCCTGCATGTACAATATGAACACTGTGTCTCTAATAGTTTGGCTGTAACGGACATTTTTGGAATATTAGGTGTTCGGCCACATGTTGCAGTCCATCGCTTAATAAGTGACTATATTAATGCTTTGGGCCTCTGTAAAACCCTGCATGTACAATATGAACACTGTGTCTCTAATAGTTTGGCTGTAACGGACATTTTTGGAATATTAGGTGTTCGGTTACACGTTGCAGTCCATCGCTTAATAAGTGACTATATTAATGCTTTGGCCCTCTGTAAAACCCTGCATGTACAATATGAACACTGTGTCTCTAATAGTTTGGCTGTAACGAACATTTTTGGAATATTAGGTGTTCGGCCACATGTTGCAGTCCATCGCTTAATAAGAGACTATATTAATGCTTTGGGCCTTTGAAAAACGCTGCATATACAATATAAACACTGTGTCTCTAATAGTTTGGCTGTAACTGACATTTTTGGAATATTAGGTGTTCAACCACATAGGGCAGTCCAACGCTTAATAAGTGACTATATTAATGCTTTGGGCCTCTGTAAAACCCTGCATGTACAATATGAACACTGTGGCTCTAATAGTTTGGCTGTAACGGACATTTTTGGAATATTAGGTGTTCGGCCACATGTTGCAGTCCATCGCTTAATAAGTGACTATATTAATGCTTTGGCCCTCTGTAAAACCCTGCATGTACAATATGAACACTGTGTCTCTAATAGTTTGGCTGTAACGAACATTTTTGGAATATTAGGTGTTCGGCCACATGTTGCAGTCCATCGCTTAATAAGTGACTATATTAATGCTTTGGGCCTCTGTAAAACCCTGCATGTACAATATGAACACTGTATCTCTAATAGTTTGGCTGTAACTGACATTTTTGGAATATTAGGTGTTCAACCACATAGGGCAGTCCAACGCTTAATAAGTGACTATATTAATGCTTTGGGCCTCTGTAAAACGCTGCATATACAATATGAACACTGTGTCTATAATAGTTTGGCTGTAACGGACATTTTGGAATATTAGCTGTTCAACCACATGGGGCAGTCCAACGCTTAATATGTGGCTAAAGTAATGCTTTGGGCCTCTGTTTAACGCGGCATATACAATATAAACACTGTGTCTCTAATAGTTTGGCTGGAACGGACATTTTTGGAATATTAGGTGTTCAACCACATAAGGCAGTCCAACGCTTAATAAGTGACTATATTAATGCTTTGGGCCTCTGTAAAACGCTGCATATACAATATGAACACTGTGTCTATAATAGTTTGGCTGTAACGGACATTTTTGGAATATCAGGTGTTCAACTACATGTTGCAGTCCAACGCGTAACATGTGATTATAGTAATGCTTTGGGCCTCTGTATAACGCTGCATATACCATATGAACTTTATGCCTCTTATAGTTTGGCTGTAACTGACATTTTTAGAATATTAGGTGTTCAACCACATAGGGCAGTCCAACGCTTAATAAGTGACTATATTAATGCTTTGGGCCTCTGTTTAACGCTGCATATACAATATGAACTTTATGCCTCTTATAGTTTGGCTGTAACTGACACTTTTGGAATATTAGGTGTTCGACCACATGTTGCAGTCCAACGCTTAATAAGTGACTATATTAATGCTTTGGGCCTCTGTAAAACCCTGCATGTACAATATGAACACTGTGTCTCTAATAGTTTGGCTGTAACGGACATTTTTGGAATATTAGATGTTCGGCCACATGTTGCAGTCCATCGCTTAATAAGTGACTATATTAATGCTTTGGGCCTCTGTAAAACCCTACATGTACCATATGAACACTGTGTCTCTAATAGTTTGGCTGTAACGGACATTTTTGGAATATTAGGTGTTCGGCCACATATGGCAGTCCAACGCTTAATAAGTGACTATATTAATGCTTTGGGCCTCTGTAAAACGCTGCATATACAATATGAACACTGTGTCTATAATAGTTTGGCTGTAACGGACATTTTTGGAATATTAGGTGATCAACTACATGTTGCAGTCCAACGCGTAACCTGTGATTATAGTAATGCTTTGGGCCTCTGTATAACGCTGCATATACAATATGAACTTAATGCCTCTTCTAGTTTTTCTGTAACTGACACTTTTGGAATATTAGGTGTTCAACCACATGGGGCAGTCCAACGCTTAATATGTGGTTAATGTAATGCTTTGGGCCTCTGTTTAACGCTGCATATACAATATGAACTTTATGCCTCTTATAGTTTGGCTGTAACGGACATTTTTGGAATATTAGGTGCTCGGAGACATGTTGCAATCCATCGCTTAATAAGTGACTATATTAATGCTTTGGCCCTCTGTAAAACCCTGCATGTACAATATGAACACTGTGTCTCTAATAGTTTGGCTGTAACGGACATTTTTGGAATATTAGGTGTTCGGCCACATGTTGCAGTCCATCGCTTAATAAGTGACTATATTAATGCTTTGGCCCTCTGTAAAACCCTGCATGTACAATATGAACACTGTGTCTCTAATAGTTTGGCTGTAACGGACATTTTTGGAATATTAGGTGTTCCACCACATGTTGCAGTCCAACGCTTAATAAGTGACTATATTAATGCTTTGGCCCTCTGTAAAACCCTGCATGTACAATATAAACACTGTGTCTCTAATAGTTTGGCTGTAACTGACATTTTTGGAATATTAGGTGTTCAACCACATAGGGCAGTCCAACGCTTAATAAGTGACTATATTAATGATTTGGGCCTCTGTAAAACCCTGCATGTACAATATGAACACTGTGTCTCTAATAGTTTGGCTGTAACGGACATTTTTGGAGTATTAGGTGTTCGACCACATGTTGCAGTCCAACGCTTAATAAGTGACTATATTAATGCTTTGGGAATCTGTAAAACGCTGCATATACAATATGAACACTGTGTCTATAATAGTTTGGCTGTAACGGACATTTTTGGAATATTAGCTGTTCAACCACATGGGGCAGTCCAACGCTTAATATGTGGCTAAAGTAATGCTTTGGGCCTCTGTTTAACGCTGCATATACAATATAAACACTGTGTCTCTAATAGTTTGGCTGTAACGGACATTTTTGGAATATTAGGTGTTCGACCACATGTAGCAGTCCATCGCTTAATAAGTGACTATATTAATGCTTTGGCCCTCTGTAAAACCCTGCATGTACAATATGAACACTGTGTCTCTAATAGTTTGGCTGTAACGGACATTTTTGGAATATTAGGTGTTCGGCTACATGTTGCAGTCCATCGCTTAATAAGTGACTATATTAATGCTTTGGCCCTCTGTAAAACCCTGCATGTACAATATGAACACTGTGTCTCTAATAGTTTGGCTGTAACGGACATTCTTGGAATATTAGGTGTTCGACCACATGTTGCAGTCCAACGCTTAATAAGTGACTATATTAATGCTTTGGCCCTCTGTAAAACCCTGCATGAACAATATAAACACTGTGTCTCTAATAGTTTGTCTGTAACGGACATTTCTGGAATATTAGGTGTTCGACCACATGTTGCAGTCCAACGCTTAATAAGAGACTATATTAATGCTTTGGCCCTCTGTAAAACCCTGCATGTACAATATGAACACTGTGTCTCTAATAGTTTGGCTGTAACGGACATTTTTGGAATATTAGGTGTTCGGCCACATGTTGCAATCCATCGCTTAATAAGTGACTATATTAATGCTTTGGCCCTCTGTAAAACCCTGCATGTACAATATGAACACTGTGTCTCTAATAGTTTGGCTGTAACGGATATTTTTGGAATATTAGGTGTTCCACCACATGTTGCAGTCCAACGCTTAATAAGTGACTATATTAATGCTTTGGCCCTCTGTAAAACCCTGCATGTACAATATGAACACTGTGTCTCTAATAGTTTGGCTGTAACGGACATTTTTGGAATATTAGGTGTTCGGCCACATGTTGCAGTCCATCGCTTAATAAGTGACTATATTAATGCTTTGGCCCTCTGTAAAACCCTGCATGAACAATATGAAAACTGTGTCTCTAATAGTTTGGCTCTAACGGACATTTTTGGAATATTAGGTGTTCGGCCACATGTTGCTGTCCATCGCTTATTAAGTGACTATATTAATGCTTTGGCCCTCTGTAAAACCCTGCATGTACAATATGAACACTGTGTCTCTTATAGTTTGGCTGTAACTGACATTTTTGTCATATTAGGTGTTCGACCACATGTTGCAGTCCAACGCTTAATAAGAGACTATATTAATGCTTTGGGCCTTTGAAAAACGCTGCATATACAATATAAACACTGTGTCTCTAATAGTTTGGCTGTAACTGACATTTTTGGAATATTAGGTGTTCAACCACATAGGGCAGTCCAACGCTTAATAAGTGACTATATTAATGATTTGGGCCTCTGTAAAACCCTGCATGTACAATATGAACACTGTGTCTCTAATAGTTTGGCTGTAACGGACATTTTTGGAATATTAGGTGTTCGACCACATGTTGCAGTCCAACGCTTAATAAGTGACTATATTAATGCTTTGGGAATCTGTAAAACGCTGCATATACAATATGAACACTGTGTCTATAATAGTTTGGCTGTAACGGACATTTTTGGAATATTAGCTGTTCAACCACATGGGGCAGTCCAACGCTTAATATGTGGCTAAAGTAATGCTTTGGGCCTCTGTTTAACGCTGCATATACAATATAAACACTGTGTCTCTAATAGTTTGGCTGTAACGGACATTTTTGGAATATTAGGTGTTCGACCACATGTAGCAGTCCATCGCTTAATAAGTGACTATATTAATGCTTTGGCCCTCTGTAAAACCCTGCATGTACAATATGAACACTGTGTCTCTAATAGTTTGGCTGTAACGGACATTTTTGGAATATTAGGTGTTCGGCCACATGTTGCAGTCCATCGCTTAATAAGTGACTATATTAATGCTTTGGCCCTCTGTAAAACCCTGCATGTACAATATGAACACTGTGTCTCTAATAGTTTGGCTGTAACGGACATTCTTGGAATATTAGGTGTTCGACCACATGTTGCAGTCCAACGCTTAATAAGTGACTATATTAATGCTTTGGCCCTCTGTAAAACCCTGCATGAACAATATAAACACTGTGTCTCTAATAGTTTGTCTGTAACGGACATTTCTGGAATATTAGGTGTTCGACCACATGTTGCAGTCCAACGCTTAATAAGAGACTATATTAATGCTTTGGCCCTCTGTAAAACCCTGCATGTACAATATGAACACTGTGTCTCTAATAGTTTGGCTGTAACGGACATTTTTGGAATATTAGGTGTTCGGCCACATGTTGCAATCCATCGCTTAATAAGTGACTATATTAATGCTTTGGCCCTCTGTAAAACCCTGCATGTACAATATGAACACTGTGTCTCTAATAGTTTGGCTGTAACGGACATTTTTGGAATATTAGGTGTTCCACCACATGTTGCAGTCCAACGCTTAATAAGTGACTATATTAATGCTTTGGCCCTCTGTAAAACCCTGCATGTACAATATGAACACTGTGTCTCTAATAGTTTGGCTGTAACGGACATTTTTGGAATATTAGGTGTTCGGCCACATGTTGCAGTCCATCGCTTAATAAGTGACTATATTAATGCTTTGGCCCTCTGTAAAACCCTGCATGAACAATATGAAAACTGTGTCTCTAATAGTTTGTCTGTAACGGACATTTTTGGAATATTAGGTGTTCGACCACATGTTGCAGTCCATCGCTTAATAAGTGACTATATTAATGCTTTGGCCCTCTGTAAAACCCTGCATGTACAATATGAACACTGTGTCTCTAATAGTTTGGCTGTAACTGACATTTTTGGAATATTAGGTGTTCGGCCACATGTTGCAATCCATCGCTTAATAAGTGACTATATTAATGCTTTGGCCCTCTGTAAAACCCTGCATGTACAATATGAACACTGTGTCTCTAATAGTTTGGCTGTAACGGACATTTTTGGAATATTAGGTGTTCCACCACATGTTGCAGTCCAACGCTTAATAAGTGACTATATTAATGCTTTGGCCCTCTGTAAAACCCTGCATGTACAATATGAACACTGTGTCTCTAATAGTTTGGCTGTAACGGACATTTTTGGAATATTAGGTGTTCGGCCACATGTTGCAGTCTATCGCTTAATAAGTGACTATATTAATGCTTTGGCCCTCTGTAAAACCCTGCATGTACAATATGAACACTGTGTCTCTAATAGTTTGGCTGTAACGGACATTTTTGGAATATTAGGTGTTCCACCACATGTTGCAGTCCAACGCTTAATAAGTGACTATATTAATGCTTTGGCCCTCTGTAAAACCCTGCATGTACAATATGAACACTGTGTCTCTAATAGTTTGGCTGTAACGGACATTTTTGGAATATTAGGTGTTCGACCACATGTTGCAGTCCATCGCTCAATAAGTGACTATATTAATGCTTTGGGCCTCTGTTTAACGCTGCATATACAATATGAACTTTATGCCTCTTATAGTTTGGCTGTAACTGACACTTTTGGAATATTAGGTGTTCAACTACATGTTGCAGTCCAACGCGTAACATGTGATTATAGTAATGCTTTGGGCCTCTGTATAACGCTGCATATACAATATGAACTTAATGCCTCATCTAGTTTTTCTGTAACTGACACTTTTGGAATATTAGGTGTTCGACCACATGTTGCAGTCCAACGCTTAATAAGTGACTATATTAATGTTTTGGGCCTCTGTAAAACCCTGCATGTACAATATGAACACTGTGTCTCTAATAGTTTTGCTGTAACGGACATTTTTGGAATATTAGGTAATCAACTACATGTTGCAGTCCAACGCTTAACATGTGATTATAGTAATGTTTTGGGACTCTGTACAACGCTGCACATACAGTATGAACTCTCTGCCTCTTATTGTTTGGCTGTTACTGTCATTTTTGGAGTATTAGGTGTTCGACCACATGTTGCAGTCCATCGCTTAATAAGTGACTATATCAATGCTTTGGGCCTCTCTAAAACCCTGCATATAAAATATGAACACTGTGTCTCTAATAGTTTGGCTCTAACGGACATTTTTGGAATATTAGGTGTTCGGCCACATGTTGCTGTCCATCGCTTAATAAGTGACTATATTAATGCTTTGGCCCTCTGTAAAACCCTGCATGTACAATATGAACACTGTGTCTCTTATAGTTTGGCTGTAACTGACATTTTTGTAATGTTAGGTGTTCGACCACATGTTGCAGTCCAACGCTTAATAAGAGACTATATTAATGCTTTGGGCCTTTGAAAAACGCTGCATATACAATATAAACACTGTGTCTCTAATAGTTTGGCTGTAACTGACATTTTTGGAATATTAGGTGTTCAACCACATAGGGCAGTCCAACGCTTAATAAGTGACTAAATTAATGCTTTGGGCCTCTGTAAAACCCTGCATGTACAATATGAACACTGTGTCTCTAATAGTTTAACTGTAACGGACATTTTTGGAATATTAGGTGTTCGACCACATGTTGCAGTCCAACGCTTAATAAGTGACTATATTAATGCTTTGGGCCTCTGTAAAACGCTGCATATACAATATGAACACTGTGTCTATAATAGTTTGGCTGTAACGGACATTTTTGGAATATTAGCTGTTCAACCACATGGGGCAGTCCAACGCTTAATATGTGGCTAAAGTAATGCTTCGGGCCTCTGTTTAACGCTGCATATACAATATAAACACTGTGTCTCTAATAGTTTGGCTGTAACTGACATTTTTGGAATATTAGGTGTTCAACAACATAGGGCAGTCCAACGCTTAATAAGTGACTATATTAATGCTTTGGCCCTCTGTAAAACCCTGCATGTACAATATGAACACTGTGTCTCTAATAGTTTGGCTGTAACGGACATTTTTGGAATATTAGGTGTTCGGCCACATGTTGCAGTCCATCGCTTAATAAGTGACTATATTAATGCTTTGGCCCTCTGTAAAACCCTGCATGTACAATATGAACACTGTGTCTCTAATAGTTTGGCTGTAACGGACATTCTTGGAATATTAGGTGTTTGACCACATGTTGCAGTCCAACGCTTAATAAGTGACTATATTAATGCTTTGGCCCTCTGTAAAACCCTGCATGTACAATATGAACACTGTGTCTCTAATAGTTTGGCTGTAACGGACATTTTTGGAATATTAGGTGTTCGGCCACATGTTGCAGTCCATCGCTTAATAAGTGACTATATTAATGCTTTGGCCCTCTGTAAAACCCTGCATGTACAATATGAACACTGTGTCTCTAATAGTTTGGCTGTAACGGACATTTTTGGAATATTAGGTGTTCGGCCACATGTTGCAGTCCATCGCTTAATAAGTGACTATATTATTGCTTTGGCCCTCTGTAAAACCCTGCATGTACAATATGAACACTGTGTCTCTAATAGTTTGGCTGTAACGGACATTTTTGGAATATTAGGTGTTCCACCACATGTTGCAGTCCAACGCTTAATAAGTGACTATATTAATGCTTTGGCCCTCTGTAAAACCCTGCATGTACAATATGAACACTGTGTCTCTAATAGTTTGGCTGTAACTGACACTTTTGGAATATTAGGTGTTCAACTACATGTTGCAGTCCAACGCGTAACATGTGATTATAGTAATGCTTTGGGCCTCTGTATAACGCTGCATATACAATAGGAACTTAATGCCTCTTCTAGTTTTTCTGTAACTGACACTTTTGGAATATTAGGTGTTCGACCACATGTTGCAGTCCAACGCTTAATATATGAATATATTAGTGCTTTGGGCTTCTGTAAAACCCTGCATGTACAATATGAACACTGTGTCTCTAATAGTTTGGCTGTAACGGACATTTTTGGAATATTAGGTAATCAACTACATGTAGCAGTCCAACGCTTAACATGTGACTATAGTAATGTTTTGGGACTCTGTACAACGCTGCATATACAGTATGAACTCTCTGCCTCTTATTGTTTGGCTGTTACTGTCATTTTTGGAGTATTAGGTGTTCGACCACATGTTGCAGTCCATCGCTTAATAAGTGACTATATTAATGCTTTGGGCCTCTGTAAAACCCTGCATATAAAATATGAACACTGTGTCTCTAATAGTTTGGCTCTAACGGACATTTTTGGATTATTAGGTGTTCGGCCACATGTTGCTGTCCATCGCTTAATAAGTGACTATATTAATGCTTTGGCCCTCTGTAAAACCCTGCATGTACAATGTGAACACTGTGTCTCTTATAGTTTGGCTGTAACTGACATTTTTGTAATATTAGGTGTTCGACCACATGTTGCAGTCCAACGCTTAATAAGAGACTATATTAATGCTTTGGGCCTTTGAAAAACGCTGCATATACAATATAAACACTGTGTCTCTAATAGTTTGGCTGTAACTGACATTTTTGGAATATTAGGTGTTCAACCACATAGGGCAGTCCAACGCTTAATAAGTGACTATATTAATGCTTTGGGCCTCTGTAGAACCCAGCATGTACAATATGAACACTGTGTCTCTAATAGTTTGGCTGTAACGGACATTTTTGGAATATTAGGTGTTCGACCACATGTTGCAGTCCAACGCTTAATAAGTGACTATATTAATGCTTTGGCCCTCTGTAAAACCCTGCATGAACAATATGAACACTGTGTCTCTAATAGTTTGTCTGTAACGGACAATTTTGGAATATTAGGTGTTCAACCACATGGGGCAGTCCAACGCTTAATATGTGGCTAAAGTAATGCTTTCGGCCTCTGTTTAACGCTGCATATACAATATAAACACTGTGTCTCTAATAGTTTGGCTGTAACTGACATTTTTGGAATATTAGGTGTTCAACCACATAGGGCAGTCCAACGCTTAATAAGTGACTATATTAATGCTTTGGCCTCTGTAAAACCCTGCATGTACCATATGAACACTGTGTCTCTAATAGTTTGGCTGTAACGGACATTTTTGGAATATTAGGTGTTCGGCCACATGTTGCAGTCCATCGCTTAATAAGTGACTATATTAATGCTTTGGCCCTCTGTAAAACCCTGCATGTACAATATGAACACTGTGTCTCTAATAGTTTGGCTGTAACGGACATTCTTGGAATATTAGGTGTTCGACCACATGTTGCAGTCCAACGCTTAATAAGTGACTATATTAATGCTTTGGCCCTCTGTAAAACCCTGCATGAACAATATGAACACTGTGTCTCTAATAGTTTGGCTGTAACTGACATTTTTGGAATATTAGCTGTTCAACCACATGGGGCAGTCCAACGCTTAATATGTGGCTAAAGTAATGCTTTCGGCCTCTGTTTAACGCTGCATATACAATATAAACACTGTGTCTCTAATAGTTTGGCTGTAACTGACATTTTTGGAATATTAGGTGTTCAACCACATAGGGCAGTCCAACGCTTAATAAGTGACTATATTAATGCTTTGGCCCTCTGTAAAACCCTGCATGTACCATATGAACACTGTGTCTCTAATAGTTTGGCTGTAACGGACATTCTTGGAATATTAGGTGTTCGACCACATGTTGCAGTCCAACGCTTAATAAGTGACTATATTAATGCTTTGGCCCTCTGTAAAACCCTGCATGAACAATATGAACACTGTGTCTCTAATAGTTTGTCTGTAACGGACATTTTTGGAATATTAGGTGTTTGACCACATGTTGCAGTCCAACGCTTAATAAGTGACTATATTAATGCTTTGGCCCTCTGTAAAACCCTGCATGTACAATATGAACACTGTGTCTCTAATAGTTTGGCTGTAACGGACATTTTTGGAATATTAGGTGTTCGGCCACATGTTGCAATCCATCGCTTAATAAGTGACTATATTAATGCTTTGGCCCTCTGTAAAACCCTGCATGTACAATATGAACACTGTGTCTCTAATAGTTTGGCTGTAACGGACATTTTTGGAATATTAGGTGTTCCACCACATGTTGCCAGTCCAACGCTTAATAAGTGACTATATTAATGCTTTGGCCCTCTGTAAAACCCTGCATGTACAGTATGAACACTGTGTCTCTAATAGTTTGGCTGTAACGGACATTTTTGGAATATTAGGTGTTCGGCCACATGTTGCAGTCCATCGCTTAATAAGTGACTATATTAATGCTTTGGCCCTCTGTAAAACCCTGCATGTACAATATGAACACTGTGTCTCTAATAGTTTGGCTGTAACGGACATTTTTGGAATATTAGGTAATCAACTACATGTTGCAGTCCAACGCTTAACATGTGATTATAGTAATGTTTTGGGACTCTGTACAACGCTGCATATACAGTATGAACTCTCTGCCTCTTATTGTTTGGCTGTTACTGTCATTTTTGGAGTATTAGGTGTTCGACCACATGTTGCAGTCCATCGCTTAATAAGTGACTATATTAATGCTTTGGGCCTCTGTAAAACGCTGCATATACAATATGAACACTGTGTCTATAATAGTTTGGCTGTAACGGACATTTTTGGAATATTAGCTGTTCAACCACATGGGGCAGTCCAACGCTTAATATGTGGCTAAAGTAATGCTTCGGGCCTCTGTTTAACGCTGCATATACAATATAAACACTGTGTCTCTAATAGTTTGGCTGTAACTGACATTTTTGGAATATTAGGTGTTCAACAACATAGGGCAGTCCAACGCTTAATAAGTGACTATATTAATGCTTTGGCCCTCTGTAAAACCCTGCATGTACAATATGAACACTGTGTCTCTAATAGTTTGGCTGTAACGGACATTTTTGGAATATTAGGTGTTCGGCCACATGTTGCAGTCCATCGCTTAATAAGTGACTATATTAATGCTTTGGCCCTCTGTAAAACCCTGCATGTACAATATGAACACTGTGTCTCTAATAGTTTGGCTGTAACGGATATTCTTGGAATATTAGGTGTTTGACCACATGTTGCAGTCCAACGCTTAATAAGTGACTATATTAATGCTTTGGCCCTCTGTAAAACCCTGCATGTACAATATGAACACTGTGTCTCTAATAGTTTGGCTGTAACGGACATTTTTGGAATATTAGGTGTTCGGCCACATGTTGCAGTCCATCGCTTAATAAGTGACTATATTAATGCTTTGGCCCTCTGTAAAACCCTGCATGTACAATATGAACACTGTGTCTCTAATAGTTTGGCTGTAACGGACATTTTTGGAATATTAGGTGTTCGGCCACATGTTGCAGTCCATCGCTTAATAAGTGACTATATTATTGCTTTGGCCCTCTGTAAAACCCTGCATGTACAATATGAACACTGTGTCTCTAATAGTTTGGCTGTAACGGACATTTTTGGAATATTAGGTGTTCCACCACATGTTGCAGTCCAACGCTTAATAAGTGACTATATTAATGCTTTGGCCCTCTGTAAAACCCTGCATGTACAATATGAACACTGTGTCTCTAATAGTTTGGCTGTAACGGACATTTTTGGAATATTAGGTGTTCGACCACATGTTGCAGTCCATCGCTTAATAAGTGACTATATTAATGCTTTGGGCCTCTGTTTAACGCTGCATATACAATATGAACTTTATGCCTCTTATAGTTTGGCTGTAACTGACACTTTTGGAATATTAGGTGTTCAACTACATGTTGCAGTCCAACGCGTAACATGTGATTATAGTAATGCTTTGGGCCTCTGTATAACGCTGCATATACAATAGGAACTTAATGCCTCTTCTAGTTTTTCTGTAACTGACACTTTTGGAATATTAGGTGTTCGACCACATGTTGCAGTCCAACGCTTAATATATGAATATATTAATGCTTTGGGCTTCTGTAAAACCCTGCATGTACAATATGAGCACTGTGTCTCTAATAGTTTGGCTGTAACGGACATTTTTGGAATATTAGGTAATCAACTACATGTAGCAGTCCAACGCTTAACATGTGACTATAGTAATGTTTTGGGACTCTGTACAACGCTGCATATACAGTATGAACTCTCTGCCTCTTATTGTTTGGCTGTTACTGTCATTTTTGGAGTATTAGGTGTTCGACCACATGTTGCAGTCCATCGCTTAATAAGTGACTATATTAATGCTTTGGGCCTCTGTAAAACCCTGCATATAAAATATGAACACTGTGTCTCTAATAGTTTGGCTCTAACGGACATTTTTGGATTATTAGGTGTTCGGCCACATGTTGCTGTCCATCGCTTAATAAGTGACTATATTAATGCTTTGGCCCTCTGTAAAACCCTGCATGTACCATATGAACACTGTGTCTCTAATAGTTTGGCTGTAACGGACATTCTTGGAATATTAGGTGTTCGACCACATGTTGCAGTCCAACGCTTAATAAGTGACTATATTAATGCTTTGGCCCTCTGTAAAACCCTGCATGAACAATATGAACACTGTGTCTCTAATAGTTTGTCTGTAACGGACATTTTTGGAATATTAGGTGTTTGACCACATGTTGCAGTCCAACGCTTAATAAGTGACTATATTAATGCTTTGGCCCTCTGTAAAACCCTGCATGTACAATATGAACACTGTGTCTCTAATAGTTTGGCTGTAACGGACATTTTTGGAATATTAGGTGTTCGGCCACATGTTGCAATCCATCGCTTAATAAGTGACTATATTAATGCTTTGGCCCTCTGTAAAACCCTGCATGTACAATATGAACACTGTGTCTCTAATAGTTTGGCTGTAACGGACATTTTTGGAATATTAGGTGTTCCACCACATGTTGCCAGTCCAACGCTTAATAAGTGACTATATTAATGCTTTGGCCCTCTGTAAAACCCTGCATGTACAGTATGAACACTGTGTCTCTAATAGTTTGGCTGTAACGGACATTTTTGGAATATTAGGTGTTCGGCCACATGTTGCAGTCCATCGCTTAATAAGTGACTATATTAATGCTTTGGCCCTCTGTAAAACCCTGCATGTACAATATGAACACTGTGTCTCTAATAGTTTGGCTGTAACGGACATTTTTGGAATATTAGGTAATCAACTACATGTTGCAGTCCAACGCTTAACATGTGATTATAGTAATGTTTTGGGACTCTGTACAACGCTGCATATACAGTATGAACTCTCTGCCTCTTATTGTTTGGCTGTTACTGTCATTTTTGGAGTATTAGGTGTTCGACCACATGTTGCAGTCCATCGCTTAATAAGTGACTATATTAATGCTTTGGGCCTCTGTAAAACCCTGCATGTACAATATGAACACTGTGTCTCTTATAGTTTGGCTGTAACTGACATTTTTGTAATATTAGGTGTTCGACCACATGTTGCAGTCCAACGCTTAATAAGAGACTATATTAATGCTTTGGGCCTTTGAAAAACGCTGCATATACAATATAAACACTGTGTTTCTAATAGTTTGGCTGTAACTGACATTTTTGGAATATTAGGTGTTCAACCACATAGGGCAGTCCAACGCTTAATAAGTGACTATATTAATGCTTTGGGCCTCTGTAAAACCCTGCATGTACAATATGAACACTGTGTCTCTAATAGTTTGGCTGTAACGGACATTTTTGGAATATTAGGTGTTCGACCACATGTTGCAGTCCAACGCTTAATAAGTGACTATATTAATGCTTTGGGCCTCTGTAAAACGCTGCATATACAATATGAACACTGTGTCTCTTATAGTTTGGCTGTAACTGACATTTTTGTAATATTAGGTGTTCGACCACATGTTGCAGTCCAACGCTTAATAAGAGACTATATTAATGCTTTGGGCCTTTGAAAAACGCTGCATATACAATATAAACACTGTGTCTCTAATAGTTTGGCTGTAACTGACATTTTTGGAATATTAGGTGTTCAACCACATAGGGCAGTCCAACGCTTAATAAGTGACTATATTAATGCTTTGGGCCTCTGTAAAACCCTGCATGTACAATATGAACACTGTGTCTCTAATAGTTTGGCTGTAACGGACATTTTTGGAATATTAGGTGTTCGACCACATGTTGCAGTCCAACGCTTAATAAGTGACTATATTAATGCTTTGGGCCTCTGTAAAACGCTGCATATACAATATGAACACTGTGTCTATAATAGTTTGGCTGTAACGGACATTTTTGGAATATTAGCTGTTCAACCACATGGGGCAGTTCAACGCATAATATGTGGCTAAAGTAATGCTTTGGGCCTCTGTTTAACGCTGCATATACAATATAAACACTGTGTCTCTAATAGTTTGGCTGTAACTGACATTTTTGGAATATTAGGTGTTCAACCACATAGGGCAGTCCAACGCTTAATAAGTGACTATATTAATGCTTTGGCCCTCTGTAAAACCCTGCATGTACAATATGAACACTGTGTCTCTAATAGTTCGGCTGTAACGGAAATTTTTGGAATATTAGGTGTTCAACCACATGTTGCAGTCCATCGCTTAATAAGTGACTATATTAATGCTTTGGCCCTCTGTAAAACCCTGCATGTACAATATGAACACTGTGTCTCTAATAGTTTGGCTGTAACGGACATTCTTGGAATATTAGGTGTTCGACCACATGTTGCAGTCCAACGCTTAATAAGTGACTATATTAATGCTTTGGCCCTCTGTAAAACCCTGCATGTACAATATAAACACTGTGTCTCTAATAGTTTGGCTGTAACGGACATTTTTGGAATATTAGGTGTTCGGCCACATGTTGCAGTCCATCGCTTAATAAGTGACTATATTAAAGCTTTGGCCCTCTGTAAAACCCTGCATGTACAATATGAACACTGTGTCTCTAATAGTTTGGCTGTAACGGACATTTTTGGAATATTAGGTGTTCGGCCACATGTTGCAGTCCATCGCTTAATAAGTGACTATATTAATGCTTTGGCCCTCTGTAAAACCCTGCATGTACAATATGAACACTGTGTCTCTAATAGTTTGGCTGTAACGGACATTTTTGGAATATTAGGTGTTCCACCACATGTTGCAGTCCAACGCTTAATAAGTGACTATATTAATGCTTTGGCCCTCTGTAAAACCCTGCATGTACAATATGAACACTGTGTCTCTAATAGTTTGGCTGTAACGGACATTTTTGGAATATTAGGTGTTCGACCACATGTTGCAGTCCATCGCTTAATAAGTGACTATATTAATGCTTTGGGCCTCTGTTTAACGCTGCATATACAATATGAACTTTATGCCTCTTATAGTTTGGCTGTAACTGACACTTTTGGAATATTAGGTGTTCAACTACATGTTGCAGTCCAACGCGTAACATGTGATTATAGTAATGCTTTGGGCCTCTGTATAACGCTGCATATACAATATGAACTTAATGCCTCTTCTAGTTTTTCTGTAACTGACACTTTTGGAATATTAGGTGTTCGACCACATGTTGCAGTCCAACGCTTAATAAGTGAATATATTAATGCTTTGGGCCTCTGTAAAACCCTGCATATAAAATGTGAACACTGTGTCTCTAATAGTTTGGCTGTAACGGACATTTTTGGAATATTAGGTAATCAACTACATGTAGCAGTCCAACGCTTAACATGTGATTATAGTAATGTTTTGGGATTCTGTACAACGCTGCATATACAGTATTAACTCTCTGCCTCTTATTGTTTGGCTGTTACTGTCATTTTTGGAGTATTAGGTGTTCGAAAACATATTGCAGTCCATCGCTTAATAAGTGACTATATTAATGCTTTGGGCCTCTGTAAAACCCTGCATATAAAATATGAACACTGTGTCTCTAATAGTTTGGCTCTAACGGACATTTTTGGAATATTAGGTGTTCGGCCACATGTTGCTGTCCATCGCTTAATAAGTGACTATATTAATGCTTTGGCCCTCTGTAAAACCCTGCATGTACAATGTGAACACTGTGTCTCTTATAGTTTGGCTGTAACTGACATTTTTGTAATATTAGGTGTTCGACCACATGTTGCAGTCCAACGCTTAATAAGAGACTATATTAATGCTTTGGGCCTTTGAAAAACGCTGCATATACAATATAAACACTGTGTCTCTAATAGTTTGGCTGTAACTGACATTTTTGGAATATTAGATGTTCAACCACATAGGGCAGTCCAACGCTTAATAAGTGACTATATTAATGCTTTGGGCCTCTGTAAAACCCTGCATGTACAATATGAACACTGTGTCTCTAATGGTTTGGCTGTAACGGACATTTTTGGAATATTAGGTGTTCGACCACATGTTGCAGTCCAACGCTTAATAAGTGACTATATTAATGCTTTGGGCCTCTGTAAAACGCTGCATATACAATATGAACACTGTGTCTATAATAGTTTGGCTGTAACGGACATTTTTGGAATATTAGCTGTTCAACCACATGGGGCAGTCCAACGCTTAATATGTGGCTAAAGTAATGCTTTGGGCCTCTGTTTAACGCGGCATATACAATATAAACACTGTGTCTCTAATAGTTTGGCTGTAACTGACATTTTTGGAATATTAGGTGTTCAACAACATAGGGCAGTCCAACGCTTAATAAGTGACTATATTAATGCTTTGGCCCTCTGTAAAACCCTGCATGTACAATATGAACACTGTGTCTCTAATAGTTTGGCTGTAACGGACATTTTTGGAATATTAGGTGTTCGGCCACATGTTGCAGTCCATCGCTTAATAAGTGACTATATTAATGCTTTGGCCCTCTGTAAAACCCTGCATGTACAATATGAACACTGTGTCTCTAATAGTTTGGCTGTAACGGACATTTTTGGAATATTAGGTAATCAACTACATGTAGCAGTCCAACGCTTAACATGTGATTATAGTAATGTTTTGGGACTCTGTACAACGCTGCATATACAGTATGAACTCTCTGCCTCTTATTGTTTGGCTGTTACTGTCATTTTTGGAGTATTAGGTGTTCGACCACATGTTGCAGTCCATCGCTTAATAAGTGACTATATTAATGCTTTGGGCCTCTGTAAAACGCTGCATATACAATATGAACACTGTGTCTATAATAGTTTGGCTGTAACGGACATTTTTGGAATATTAGCTGTTCAACCACATGGGGCAGTCCAACGCTTAATATGTGGCTAAAGTAATGCTTTGGGCCTCTGTTTAACGCTGCATATACAATATAAACACTGTGTCTCTAATAGTTTGGCTGTAACGGACATTCTTGGAATATTAGGTGTTCGACCACATGTTGCAGTCCAACGCTTAATAAGTGACTATATTAATGCTTTGGCCCTCTGTAAAACCCTGCATGAACAATATGAACACTGTGTCTCTAATAGTTTGTCTGTAACGGACATTTTTGGAATATTAGGTGTTCGGCCACATGTTGCAATCCATCGCTTAATAAGTGACTATATTAATGCTTTGGCCCTCTGTAAAACCCTGCATGTACAATATGAACACTGTGTCTCTAATAGTTTGGCTGTAACGGACATTTTTGGAATATTAGGTGTTCGGCCACATGTTGCAATCCATCGCTTAATAAGTGACTATATTAATGCTTTGGCCCTCTGTAAAACCCTGCATGTACAATATGAACACTGTGTCTCTAATAGTTTGGCTGTAACGGACATTTTTGGAATATTAGGTGTTCCACCACATGTTGCAGTCCAACGCTTAATAAGTGACTATATTAATGCTTTGGCCCTCTGTAAAACCCTGCATGTACAGTATGAACACTGTGTCTCTAATAGTTTGGCTGTAACGGACATTTTTGGAATATTAGGTGTTCGGCCACATGTTGCAGTCCATCGCTTAATAAGTGACTATATTAATGCTTTGGCCCTCTGTAAAACCCTGCATGTACAATATGAACACTGTGTCTCTAATAGTTTGGCTGTAACGGACATTTTTGGAATATTAGGTAATCAACTACATGTTGCAGTCCAACGCTTAACATGTGATTATAGTAATGTTTTGGGACTCTGTACAACGCTGCATATACAGTATGAACTCTCTGCCTCTTATTGTTTGGCTGTTACTGTCATTTTTGGAGTATTAGGTGTTCGACCACATGTTGCAGTCCATCGCTTAATAAGTGACTATATTAATGCTTTGGGCCTCTGTAAAACCCTGCATGTACAATATGAACACTGTGTCTCTTATAGTTTGGCTGTAACTGACATTTTTGTAATATTAGGTGTTCGACCACATGTTGCAGTCCAACGCTTAATAAGAGACTATATTAATGCTTTGGGCCTTTGAAAAACGCTGCATATACAATATAAACACTGTGTCTCTAATAGTTTGGCTGTAACTGACATTTTTGGAATATTAGGTGTTCAACCACATAGGGCAGTCCAACGCTTAATAAGTGACTATATTAATGCTTTGGGCCTCTGTTTAACGCTGCATATACAATATGAACTTTATGCCTCTTATAGTTTGGCTGTAACTGACACTTTTGGAATATTAGGTGTTCAACTACACGTTGCAGTCCAACGCGTAACATGTGATTATAGTAATGCTTTGGGCCTCTGTATAACGCTGCATATACAATATGAACTTAATGCCTCTTCTAGTTTTTCTGTAACTGACACTTTTGGAATATTAGGTGTTCGACCACATGTTGCAGTCCAACGCTTAATAAGTGAATATATTAATGCTTTGGGCCTCTGTAAAACCCTGCATATGAAATATGAACACTGTGTCTCTAATAGTTTGGCTGTAACGGACATTTTTGGAATATTAGGTAATCAACTACATGTAGCAGTCCAACGCTTAACATGTGATTATAGTAATGTTTTGGGACTCTGTACAACGCTGCATATACAGTATTAACTCTCTGCCTCTTATTGTTTGGCTGTTACTGTCATTTTTGGAGTATTAGGTGTTCGACCACATATTGCAGTCCATCGCTTAATAAGTGACTATATTAATGCTTTGGGCCTCTGTAAAACCCTGCATATAAAATATGAACACTGTGTCTCTAATAGTTTGGCTCTAACGGACATTTTTGGAATATTAGGTGTTCGGCCACATGTTGCTGTCCATCGTTTAATAAGTGACTATATTAATGCTTTGGCCCTCTGTAAAACCCTGCATGTACAATGTGAACACTGTGTCTCTTATAGTTTGGCTGTAACTGACATTTTTGTAATATTAGGTGTTCGACCACATGTTGCAGTCCAACGCTTAATAAGAGACTATATTAATGCTTTGGGCCTTTGAAAAACGCTGCATATACAATATAAACACTGTGTCTCTAATAGTTTGGCTGTAACTGACATTTTTGGAATATTAGATGTTCAACCACATAGGACAGTCCAACGCTTAATAAGTGACTATATTAATGCTTTGGGCCTCTGTAAAACCCTGCATGTACAATATGAACACTGTGTCTCTAATAGTTTGGCTGTAACGGACATTTTTGGAATATTAGGTGTTCAACCACATAGGACAGTCCAACGCTTAATAAGTGACTATATTAATGCTTTGGGCCTCTGTAAAACCCTGCATGTACAATATGAACACTGTGTCTCTAATAGTTTGGCTGTAACGGACATTTTTGGAATATTAGGTGTTCGACCACATGTTGCAGTCCATCCCTTAATAAGTGACTATATTAATGCTTTGGCCCTCTGTAAAACCCTGCATGTACAATATGAACACTGTGTCTCTAATAGTTTGGCTCTAACGGACATTTTTGGAATATTAGGTGTTCGGCCACATGTTGCAGTCCATCGCTTAATAAGTGACTATATTAATGCTTTGGCCCTCTGTAAAACCCTGCATGTACAATATGAACACTGTGTCTCTAATAGTTTGGCTGTAACGGACATTCTTGGAATATTAGGTGTTCGACCACATGTTGCAGTCCAACGCTTAATAAGTGACTATATTAAAGCTTTGGCCCTCTGTAAAACCCTGCATGTACAATATGAACACTGTGTCTCTAATAGTTTGGCTGTAACGGACATTTTTGGAATATTAGGTGTTCGGCCACATGTTGCAGTCCATCGCTTAATAAGTGACTATATTAATGCTTTGGCCCTCTGTAAAACCCTGCATGTACAATATGAACACTGTGTCTCTAATAGTTTGGCTGTAACGGACATTTTTGGAATATTAGGTGTTCCACCACATGTTGCAGTCCAACGCTTAATAAGTGACTATATTAATGCTTTGGCCCTCTGTAAAACCCTGCATATAAAATATGAACACTGTGTCTCTAATAGTTTGGCTCTAACGGACATTTTTGGAATATTAGGTGTTCGGCCACATGTTGCTGTCCATCGCTTAATAAGTGACTATATTAATGCTTTGGCCCTCTGTAAAACCCTACATGTACAATGTGAACACTGTGTCTCTTATAGTTTGGCTGTAACTGACATTTTTGTAATATTAGGTGTTCGACCACATGTTGCAGTCCAACGCTTAATAAGAGACTATATTAATGCTTTGGGCCTTTGAAAAACGCTGCATATACAATATAAACACTGTGTCTCTAATAGTTTGGCTGTAACTGACATTTTTGGAATATTAGGTGTTCAACCACATAGGACAGTCCAACGCTTAATAAGTGACTATATTAATGCTTTGGGCCTCTGTAAAACCCTGCATGTACAATATGAACACTGTGTCTCTAATAGTTAGGCTGTAACGGACATTTTTGGAATATTAGGTGTTCGACCACATGTTGCAGTCCATCCCTTAATAAGTGACTATATTAATGCTTTGGCCCTCTGTAAAACCCTGCATGTACAATATGAACACTGTGTCTCTAATAGTTTGGCTGTAACGGACATTTTTGGAATATTAGGTGTTCGGCCACATGTTGCAATCCATCGCTTAATAAGTGACTATATTAATGCTTTGGCCCTCTGTAAAAACCTGCATGTACAATATGAACACTGTGTCTCTAATAGTTTGGCTGTAACGGACATTTTTGGAATATTAGGTGTTCCACCACATGTTGCAGTCCAACGCTTAATAAGTGACTATATTAATGCTTTGGCCCTCTGTAAAACCCTGCATGTACAATATGAACACTGTGTCTCTAATAGTTTGGCTGTATCGGACATTTTTGGAATATTAGGTGTTCGGCCACATGTTGCAGTCCATCGCTTAATAAGTGACTATATTAATGCTTTGGCCCTCTGTAAAACCCTGCATGAACAATATGAACACTGTGTCTCTAATAGTTTGTCTGTAACGGACATTTTTGGAATATTAGGTGTTCGACCACATGTTGCAGTCCATCGCTTAATAAGTGACTATATTAATGCTTTGGCCCTCTGTAAAACCCTGCATGTACAATATGAACACTGTGTCTCTAATAGTTTGGCTGTAACTGACATTTTTGGAATATTAGGTGTTCGGCCACATGTTGCAATCCATCGCTTAATAAGTGACTATATTAATGCTTTGGCCCTCTGTAAAACCCTGCATGTACAATATGAACACTGTGTCTCTAATAGTTTGGCTGTAACGGACATTTTTGGAATATTAGGTGTTCCACCACATGTTGCAGTCCAACGCTTAATAAGTGACTATATTAATGCTTTGGGCCTCTGTAAAACGCTGCATATACAATATGAACACTGTGTCTATAATAGTTTGGCTGTAACGGACATTTTTGGAATATTAGCTGTTCAACCACATGGGGCAGTCCAACGCTTAATATGTGGCTAAAGTAATGCTTTGGGCCTCTGTTTAACGCTGCATATACAATATAAACACTGTGTCTCTAATAGTTTGGCTGTAACTGACATTTTTGGAATATTAGGTGTTCAACAACATAGGGCAGTCCAACGCTTAATAAGTGACTATATTAATGCTTTGGCCCTCTGTAAAACCCTGCATGTACAATATGAACACTGTGTCTCTAATAGTTTGGCTGTAACGGACATTTTTGGAATATTAGGTGTTCGGCCACATGTTGCAGTCCATCGCTTAATAAGTGACTATATTAATGCTTTGGCCCTCTGTAAAACCCTGCATGTACAATATGAACACTGTGTCTCTAATAGTTTGACTGTAACGGACATTCTTGGAATATTAGGTGTTCGGCCACATGTTGCAGTCCATCGCTTAATAAGTGACTATATTAATGCTTTGGCCCTCTGTAAAACCCTGCATGTACAATATGAACACTGTGTCTCTAATAGATTGGCTGTAACGGACATTTTTGGAATATTAGGTGTTCGGCCACATGTTGCAGTCCATCGCTTAATAAGTGACTATATTAATGCTTTGGCCCTCTGTAAAACCCTGCATGTACAATATGAACACTGTGTCTCTAATAGTTTGGCTGTAACGGACATTTTTGGAATATTAGGTGTTCGGCCACATGTTGCAGTCCATCGCTTAATAAGTGACTATATTAATGCTTTGGCCCTCTGTAAAACCCTGCATGTACAATATGAACACTGTGTCTCTAATAGTTTGACTGTAACGGACATTCTTGGAATATTAGGTGTTTGACCACATGTTGCAGTCCAACGCTTAATAAGTGACTATATTAATGCTTTGGCCCTCTGTAAAACCCTGCATGTACAATATGAACACTGTGTCTCTAATAGTTTGGCTGTAACGGACATTTTTGGAATATTAGGTGTTCGGCCACATGTTGCAGTCCATCGCTTAATAAGTGACTATATTAATGCTTTGGCCCTCTGTAAAACCCTGCATGTACAATATGAACACTGTGTCTCTAATAGTTTGGCTGTAACGGACATTTTTGAAATATTAGGTGTTCGGCTACATGTTGCAGTCCATCGCTTAATAAGTGACTATATTATTGCTTTGGCCCTCTGTAAAACCCTGCATGTACAATATGAACACTGTGTCTCTAATAGTTTGGCTGTAACGGACATTTTTGGAATATTAGGTGTTCCACCACATGTTGCAGTCCAACGCTTAATAAGTGACTATATTAATGCTTTGGCCCTCTGTAAAACCCTGCATGTACAATATGAACACTGTGTCTCTAATAGTTTGGCTGTAACGGACATTTTTTAATATTAGGTGTTCGACCACATGTTGCAGTCCATCGCTTAATAAGTGACTATATTAATGCTTTGGGCCTCTGTTTAACGCTGCATATACAATATGAACTTTATGCCTCTTATAGTTTGGCTGTAACTGACACTTTTGGAATATTAGGTGTTCAACTAAATGTTGCAGTCCAACGCGTAACATGTGATTATAGTAATGCTTTGGGCCTCTGTATAACGCTGCATATACAATATGAACTTAATGCCTCTTCTAGTTTTTCTGTAACTGACACTTTTGGAATATTAGGTGTTCGACCACATGTTGCAGTCCAACGCTTAATATATGAATATATTAATGCTTTGGGCTTCTGTAAAACCCTGCATGTACAATATGAACACTGTGTCTCTAATAGTTTGGCTGTAACGGACATTTTTGGAATATTAGGTAATCAACTACATGTAGCAGTCCAACGCTTAACATGTGACTATAGTAATGTTTTGGGACTCTGTACAACGCTGCATATACAGTATGAACTCTCTGCCTCTTATTGTTTGGCTGTTACTGTCATTTTTGGAGTATTAGGTGTTCGACCACATGTTGCAGTCCATCGCTTAATAAGTGACTATATTAATGCTTTGGGCCTCTGTAAAACCCTGCATATAAAATATGAACACTGTGTCTCTAATAGTTTGGCTGTAACGGACATTTTTGGAATATTAGGTGTTCGGCTACATGTTGCAGTCCATCGCTTAATAAGTGACTATATTATTGCTTTGGCCCTCTGTAAAACCCTGCATGTACAATATGAACACTGTGTCTCTAATAGTTTGGCTGTAACGGACATTTTTGGAATATTAGGTGTTCCACCACATGTTGCAGTCCAACGCTTAATAAGTGACTATATTAATGCTTTGGCCCTCTGTAAAACCCTGCATGTACAATATGAACACTGTGTCTCTAATAGTTTGGCTGTAACGGACATTTTTTAATATTAGGTGTTCGACCACATGTTGCAGTCCATCGCTTAATAAGTGACTATATTAATGCTTTGGGCCTCTGTTTAACGCTGCATATACAATATGAACTTTATGCCTCTTATAGTTTGGCTGTAACTGACACTTTTGGAATATTAGGTGTTCAACTAAATGTTGCAGTCCAACGCGTAACATGTGATTATAGTAATGCTTTGGGCCTCTGTATAACGCTGCATATACAATATGAACTTAATGCCTCTTCTAGTTTTTCTGTAACTGACACTTTTGGAATATTAGGTGTTCGACCACATGTTGCAGTCCAACGCTTAATATATGAATATATTAATGCTTTGGGCTTCTGTAAAACCCTGCATGTACAATATGAACACTGTGTCTCTAATAGTTTGGCTGTAACGGACATTTTTGGAATATTAGGTAATCAACTACATGTAGCAGTCCAACGCTTAACATGTGACTATAGTAATGTTTTGGGACTCTGTACAACGCTGCATATACAGTATGAACTCTCTGCCTCTTATTGTTTGGCTGTTACTGTCATTTTTGGAGTATTAGGTGTTCGACCACATGTTGCAGTCCATCGCTTAATAAGTGACTATATTAATGCTTTGGCCCTCTGTAAAACCCTGCATGTACAATGTGAACACTGTGTCTCTTATAGTTTGGCTGTAACTGACATTTTTGTAATATTAGGTGTTCGACCACATGTTGCAGTCCAACGCTTAATAAGAGACTATATTAATGCTTTGGGCCTTTGAAAAACGCTGCATATACAATATAAACACTGTGTCTCTAATAGTTTGGCAGTAACTGACATTTTTGGAATATTAGGTGTTCAACCACATAGGGCAGTCCAACGCTAAATAAGTGACTATATTAATGCTTTGGGCCTCTGTAAAACCCTGCATGTACAATATGAACACTGTGTCTCTAATAGTTTGGCTGTAACGGACATTTTTGGAATATTAGGTGTTCGACCACATGTTGCAGTCCAACGCTTAATAAGTGACTATATTAATGCTTTGGCCCTCTGTAAAACCCTGCATGAACAATATGAACACTGTGTCTCTAATAGTTTGTCTGTTACGGACATTTTTGGAATATTAGGTGTTCAACCACATGGGGCAGTCCAACGCTTAATATGTGGCTAAAGTAATGCTTTCGGCCTCTGTTTAACGCTGCATATACAATATAAACACTGTGTCTCTAATAGTTTGGCTGTAACTGACATTTTTGGAATATTAGGTGTTCAACCACATAGGGCAGTCCAACGCTTAATAAGTGAATATATTAATGCTTTGGCCCTCTGTAAAACCCTGCATGTACCATATGAACACTGTGTCTCTAATAGTTTGGCTGTAACGGACATTTTTGGAATATTAGGTGTTCGGCCACATGTTGCAGTCCATCGCTTAATAAGTGACTATATTAATGCTTTGGCCCTCTGTAAAACCCTGCATGTACAATATGAACACTGTGTCTCTAATAGTTTGGCTGTAACGGACATTCTTGGAATATTAGGTGTTCGACCACATGTTGCAGTCCAACGCTTAATAAGTGACTATATTAATGCTTTGGCCCTCTGTAAAACCCTGCATGAACAATATGAACACTGTGTCTCTAATAGTTTGGCTGTAACTGACATTTTTGGAATATTAGCTGTTCAACCACATGGGGCAGTCCAACGCTTAATATGTGGCTAAAGTAATGCTTTCGGCCTCTGTTTAACGCTGCATATACAATATAAACACTGTGTCTCTAATAGTTTGGCTGTAACTGACATTTTTGGAATATTAGGTGTTCAACCACATAGGGCAGTCCAACGCTTAATAAGTGACTATATTAATGCTTTGGCCCTCTGTAAAACCCTGCATGTACCATATGTACACTGTATCTCTAATAGTTTGGCTGTAACGGACATTTTTGGAATATTAGGTATTCGGCCACATGTTGCAGTCCATCGCTTAATAAGTGACTATATTAATGCTTTGGCCCTCTGTAAAACCCTGCATGTACAATATGAAAACTGTGTCTCTAATAGTTTGGCTGTAACGGACATTCTTGGAATATTAGGTGTTCGACCACATGTTGCAGTCCAACGCTTAATAAGTGACTATATTAATGCTTTGGCCCTCTGTAAAACCCTGCATGAACAATATGAACACTGTGTCTCTAATAGTTTGTCTGTAACGGACATTTTTGGAATATTAGGTGTTTGACCACATGTTGCAGTCCAACGCTTAATAAGTGACTATATTAATGCTTTGGCCCTCTGTAAAACCCTGCATGTACAATATGAACACTGTGTCTCTAATAGTTTGGCTGTAACGGACATTTTTGGAATATTAGGTGTTCAACCACATAGGGCAGTCCAACGCTTAATAAGTGACTATATTAATGCTTTGGCCCTCTGTAAAACCCTGCATGTACAATATGAACACTGTGTCTCTAATAGTTCGGCTGTAACGGACATTTTTGGAATATTAGGTGTTCGGCCACATGTTGCAGTCCATCGCTTAATAAGTGACTATATTAATGCTTTGGCCCTCTGAAAAACCCTGCATGTACAATATGAACACTGTGTCTCTAATAGTTTGGCTGTAACGGACATTCTTGGAATATTAGGTGTTCGACCACATGTTGCAGTCCAACGCTTAATAAGTGACTATATTAATGCTTTGGCCCTCTGTAAAACCCTGCATGTACAATATGAACACTGTGTCTCTAATAGTTTGGCTGTAACGGACATTTTTGGAATATTAGGTGTTCGGCCACATGTTGCAGTCCATCGCTTAATAAGTGACTATATTAAAGCTTTGGCCCTCTGTAAAACCCTGCATGTACAATATGAACACTGTGTCTCTAATAGTTTGGCTGTAACGGACATTTTTGGAATATTAGGTGTTCGGCCACATGTTGCAGTCCATCGCTTAATAAGTGACTATATTAATGCTTTGGCCCTCTGTAAAACCCTGCATGTACAATATGAACACTGTGTCTCTAATAGTTTGGCTGTAACGGACATTTTTGGAATATTAGGTGTTCCACCACATGTTGCAGTCCAACGCTTAATAAGTGACTATATTAATGCTTTGGCCCTCTGTAAAACCCTGCATGTACAATATGAACACTGTGTCTCTAATAGTTTGGCTGTAACGGACATTTTTGGAATATTAGGTGTTCGACCACATGTTGCAGTCCATCGCTTAATAAGTGACTATATTAATGCTTTGGGCCTCTGTTTAACGCTGCATATACAATATGAACTTTATGCCTCTTATAGTTTGGCTGTAACTGACACTTTTGGAATATTAGGTGTTCAACTACATGTTGCAGTCCAACGCGTAACATGTGATTATAGTAATGCTTTGGGCCTCTGTATAACGCTGCATATACAATATGAACTTAATGCCTCTTCTAGTTTTTCTGTAACTGACACTTTTGGAATATTAGGTGTTCGACCACATGTTGCAGTCCAACGCTTAATAAGTGAATATATTAATGCTTTGGGCCTCTGTAAAACCCTGCATATAAAATATGAACACTGTGTCTCTAATAGTTTGGCTGTAACGGACATTTTTGGAATATTAGGTAATCAACTACATGTAGCAGTCCTACGCTTAACATGTGATTATAGTAATGTTTTGGGACTCTGTACAACGCTGCATATACAGTATTAACTCTCTGCCTCTTATTGTTTGGCTGTTACTGTCATTTTTGGAGTATTAGGTGTACGACCACATATTGCAGTCCATCGCTTAATAAGTGACTATATTAATGCTTTGGGCCTCTGTAAAACCCTGCATATAAAATATGAACACTGTGTCTCTAATAGTTTGGCTCTAACGGACATTTTTGGAATATTAGGTGTTCGGCCACATGTTGCTGTCCATCGCTTAATAAGTGACTATATTAATGCTTTGGCCCTCTGTAAAACCCTGCATGTACAATGTGAACACTGTGTCTCTTATAGTTTGGCTGTAACTGACATTTTTGTAATATTAGGTGTTCGACCACATGTTGCAGTCCAACGCTTAATAAGAGACTATATTAATGCTTTGGGCCTTTGAAAAACGCTGCATATACAATATAAACACTGTGTCTCTAATAGTTTGGCTGTAACTGACATTTTTGGAATATTAGGTGTTCAACCACATAGGGCAGTCCAACGCTTAATAAGTGACTATATTAATGCTTTGGGCCTCTGTAAAACCCTGCATGTACAATATGAACACTGTGTCTCTAATAGTTTGGCTGTAACGGACATTTTTGGAATATTAGGTGTTCGACCACATGTTGCAGTCCAACGCTTAATAAGTGACTATATTAATGCTTTGGCCCTCTGTAAAACCCTGCATGAACAATATGAACACTGTGTCTCTAATAGTTTGTCTGTTACGGACATTTTTGGAATATTAGGTGTTCAACCACATGGGGCAGTCCAACGCTTAATATGTGGCTAAAGTAATGCTTTCGGCCTCTGTTTAACGCTGCATATACAATATAAACACTGTGTCTCTAATAGTTTGGCTGTAACTGACATTTTTGGAATATTAGGTGTTCAACCACATAGGGCAGTCCAACGCTTAATAAGTGAATATATTAATGCTTTGGCCCTCTGTAAAACCCTGCATGTACCATATGAACACTGTGTCTCTAATAGTTTGGCTGTAACGGACATTTTTGGAATATTAGGTGTTCGGCCACATGTTGCAGTCCATCGCTTAATAAGTGACTATATTAATGCTTTGGCCCTCTGTAAAACACTGCATGTACAATATGAACACTGTGTCTCTAATAGTTTGGCTGTAACGGACATTCTTGGAATATTAGGTGTTCGACCACATGTTGCAGTCCAACGCTTAATAAGTGACTATATTAATGCTTTGGCCCTCTGTAAAACCCTGCATGAACAATATGAACACTGTGTCTCTAATAGTTTGGCTGTAACTGACATTTTTGGAATATTAGCTGTTCAACCACATGGGGCAGTCCAACGCTTAATATGTGGCTAAAGTAATGCTTTCGGCCTCTGTTTAACGCTGCATATACAATATAAACACTGTGTCTCTAATAGTTTGGCTGTAACTGACATTTTTGGAATATTAGGTGTTCAACCACATAGGGCAGTCCAACGCTTAATAAGTGACTATATTAATGCTTTGGCCCTCTGTAAAACCCTGCATGTACCATATGTACACTGTGTCTCTAATAGTTTGGCTGTAACGGACATTTTTGGAATATTAGGTGTTCGGCCACATGTTGCAGTCCATCGCTTAATAAGTGACTATATTAATGCTTTGGCCCTCTGTAAAACCCTGCATGTACAATATGAAAACTGTGTCTCTAATAGTTTGGCTGTAACGGACATTCTTGGAATATTAGGTGTTCGACCACATGTTGCAGTCCAACGCTTAATAAGTGACTATATTAATGCTTTGGCCCTCTGTAAAACCCTGCATGAACAATATGAACACTGTGTCTCTAATAGTTTGTCTGTAACGGACATTTTTGGAATATTAGGTGTTTGACCACATGTTGCAGTCCAACGCTTAATAAGTGACTATATTAATGCTTTGGCCCTCTGTAAAACCCTGCATGTACAATATGAACACTGTGTCTCTAATAGTTTGGCTGTAACGGACATTTTTGGAATATTAGGTGTTCAACCACATAGGGCAGTCCAACGCTTAATAAGTGACTATATTAATGCTTTGGCCCTCTGTAAAACCCTGCATGTACAATATGAACACTGTGTCTCTAATAGTTCGGCTGTAACGGACATTTTTGGAATATTAGGTGTTCGGCCACATGTTGCAGTCCATCGCTTAATAAGTGACTATATTAATGCTTTGGCCCTCTGTAAAACCCTGCATGTACAATATGAACACCGTGTCTCTAATAGTTTGGCTGTAACGGACATTCTTGAAATATTAGGTGTTCGACCACATGTTGCAGTCCAACGCTTAATAAGTGACTATATTAATGCTTTGGCCCTCTGTAAAACCCTGCATGTACAATATGAACACTGTGTCTCCAATAGTTTGGCTGTAACGGACATTTTTGGAATATTAGGTGTTCGGCCACATGTTGCAGTCCATCGCTTAATAAGTGACTATATTAAAGCTTTGGCCCTCTGTAAAACCCTGCATGTACAATATGAACACTGTGTCTCTAATAGTTTGGCTGTAACGGACATTTTTGGAATATTAGGTGTTCGGCCACATGTTGCAGTCCATCGCTTAATAAGTGACTATATTAATGCTTTGGCCCTCTGTAAAACCCTGCATGTACAATATGAACACTGTGTCTCTAATAGTTTGGCTGTAACGGACATTTTTGGAATATTAGGTGTTCGACCACATGTTGCAGTCCATCGCTTAATAAGTGACTATATTAATGCTTTGGGCCTCTGTTTAACGCTGCATATACAATATGAACTTTATGCCTCTTATAGTTTGGCTGTAACTGACACTTTTGGAATATTAGGTGTTCAACTACATGTTGCAGTCCAACGCGTAACATGTGATTATAGTAATGCTTTGGGCCTCTGTATAACGCTGCATATACAATATGAACATAATGCCTCTTCTAGTTTTTCTGTAACTGACACTTTTGGAATATTAGGTGTTCGACCACATGTTGCAGTCCAACGCTTAATAAGTGAATATATTATTGCTTTGGGCCTCTGTAAAACCCTGCATATAAAATATGAACACTGTGTCTCTAATAGTTTGGCTGTAACGGACATTTTTGGAATATTAGGTAATCAACTACATGTAGCAGTCCTACGCTTAACATGTGATTATAGTAATGTTTTGGGACTCTGTACAACGCTGCATATACAGTATTAACTCTCTGCCTCTTATTGTTTGGCTGTTACTGTCATTTTTGGAGTATTAGGTGTACGACCACATATTGCAGTCCATCGCTTAATAAGTGACTATATTAATGCTTTGGGCCTCTGTAAAACCCTGCATATAAAATATGAACACTGTGTCTCTAATAGTTTGGCTCTAACGGACATTTTTGGAATATTAGGTGTTCGGCCACATGTTGCTGTCCATCGCTTAATAAGTGACTATATTAATGCTTTGGCCCTCTGTAAAACCCTGCATGTACAATATGAACACTGTGTCTCTTATAGTTTGGCTGTAACTGACATTTTTGTAATATTAGGTGTTCGACCACATGTTGCAGTCCAACGCTTAATAAGAGACTATATTAATGCTTTGGGCCTTTGAAAAACGCTGCATATACAATATAAACACTGTGTCTCTAATAGTTTGGCTGTAACTGACATTTTTGGAATATTAGATGTTCAACCACATAGGGCAGTCCAACGCTTAATAAGTGACTATATTAATGCTTTGGGCCTCTGTAAAACCCTGCATGTACAATATGAACACTGTGTCTCTAATAGTTTGGCTGTAACGGACATTTTTGGAATATTAGGTGTTCGACCACATGTTGCAGTCCAACGCTTAATAAGTGACTATATTAATGCTTTGGGCCTCTGTAAAACGCTGCATATACAATATGAACACTGTGTCTATAATAGTTTGGCTGTAACGGACATTTTTGGAATATTAGCTGTTCAACCACATGGGGCAGTCCAACGCTTAATATGTGGCTAAAGTAATGCTTTGGGCCTCTGTTTAACGCGGCATATACAATATAAACACTGTGTCTCTAATAGTTTGGCTGTAACTGACATTTTTGGAATATTAGGTGTTCAACAACATAGGGCAGTCCAACGCTTAATAAGTGACTATATTAATGCTTTGGCCCTCTGTAAAACCCTGCATGTACAATATGAACACTGTGTCTCTAATAGTTTGGCTGTAACGGACATTTTTGGAATATTAGGTGTTCGGCCACATGTTGCAGTCCATCGCTTAATAAGTGACTATATTAATGCTTTGGCCCTCTGTAAAACCCTGCATGTACAATATGAACACTGTGTCTCTAATAGTTTGGCTGTAACGGACATTTTTGGAATATTAGGTAATCAACTACATGTGGCAGTCCAACGCTTAACATGTGATTATAGTAATGTTTTGGGACTCTGTACAACGCTGCATATACAGTATGAACTCTCTGCCTCTTATTGTTTGGCTGTTACTGTCATTTTTGGAGTATTAGGTGTTCGACCACATGTTGCAGTCCATCGCTTAATAAGTGACTATATTAATGCTTTGGCCCTCTGTAAAACCCTGCTTGTACAATATGAACACTGTGTCTCTAATAGTTTGGCTGTAACGGACATTTTTGGAATATTAGGTGTTCGGCCACATGTTGCAGTCCAACGCTTAATAAGTGACTATATTAATGCTTTGGCCCTCTGTAAAACCCTGCATGTACAATATGAACACTGTGTCTCTAATAGTTTGGCTGTAACGGACATTTTTGGAATATTAGGTGTTCGACCACATGTTGCAGTCCATCGCTTAATAAGTGACTATATTAATGCTTTGGCCCTCTGTAAAACCCTGCATGTACAATATGAACACTGTGTCTCTAATAGTTTGGCTGTAACGGACATTTTTGGAATATTAGGTGTTCGACCACATGTTGCAGTCCATCGCTTAATAAGTGACTATATTAATGCTTTGGGCCTCTGTTTAACGCTGCATATACAATATGAACTTTATGACTCTTATAGTTTTTCTGTAACTGACACTTTTGGAATATTAGGTGTTCAACTACATGTTGCAGTCCAACGCGTAACATGTGATTATAGTAATGCTTTGGGCCTCTGTATAACGCTGCATATACAATATGAACTTAATGCCTCTTCTAGTTTTTCTGTAACTGACACTTTTGGAATATTAGGTGTTCGACCACATGTTGCAGTCCAACGCTTAATAAGTGAATATATTAATGCTTTGGGCCTCTGTAAAACCCTGCATGTACAATATGAACACTGTGTCTCTAATAGTTTGGCTGTAACGGACATTTTTGGAATATAAGGCAATCAACTACATGTTGCAGTCCAACGCTTAACATGTGATTATAGTAATGTTTTGGGACTCTGTACAACGCTGCACATACAGTATGAACTCTCTGCCTCTTATTGTTTGGCTGTTACTGTCATTTTTGGAGTATTAGGTGTTCGACCACATGTTGCAGTCCATCGCTTAATAAGTGACTATATTAATGCTTTGGGCCTCTGTAAAACCCTGCATATAAAATATGAACACTGTGTCTCTAATAGTTTGGCTCTAACGGACATTTTTGGAATATTAGGTGTTCGGCCACATGTTGCTGTCCATCGCTTAATAAGTGAGTATATTAATGCTTTGGCCCTCTGTAAAACCCTGCATGTACAATATGAACACTGTGTCTCTTATAGTTTGGCTGTAACTGACATTTTTGTAATATTAGGTGTTCGACCACATGTTGCAGTCCAACGCTTAATAAGAGACTATATTAATGCTTTGGGCCTTTGAAAAACGCTGCATATACAATATAAACACTGTGTCTCTAATAGTTTGGCTGTAACTGACATTTTTGGAATATTAGGTGTTCAACCACATAGGGCAGTCCAACGCTTAATAAGTGACTATATTAATGCTTTGGGCCTCTGTAAAACCCTGCATGTACAATATGAACACTGTGTCTCTAATAGTTTGGCTGTAACGGACATTTTTGGAATATTAGGTGTTCGACCACATGTTGCAGTCCAACGCTTAATAAGTGACTATATTAATGCTTTGGGCCTCTGTAAAACGCTGCATATACAATATGAACACTGTGTCTATAATAGTTTGGCTGTAACGGACATTTTTGGAATATTAGCTGTTCAACCACATGGGGCAGTCCAATGCTTAATATGTGGCTAAAGTAATGCTTTGGGCCTCTGTTTAACGCTGCATATACAATATAAACACTGTGTCTCTAATAGTTTGGCTGTAACTGACATTTTTGGAATATTAGGTGTTCAACAACATAGGGCAGCCCAACGCTTAATAAGTGACTATATTAATGCTTTGGCCCTCTGTAAAACCCTGCATGTACAATATGAACACTGTGTCTCTAATAGTTTGGCTGTAACGGACATTTTTGGAATATTAGGTGTTCGGCCACATGTTGCAGTCCATCGCTTAATAAGTGACTATATTAATGCTTTGGCCCTCTGTAAAACCCTGCATGTACAATATGAACACTGTGTCTCTAATAGTTTGGCTGTAACTGACATTTTTGGAATATTAGGTGTTCAACAACATAGGGCAGCCCAACGCTTAATAAGTGACTATATTAATGCTTTGGCCCTCTGTAAAACCCTGCATGTACAATATGAACACTGTGTCTCTAATAGTTTGGCTGTAACGGACATTTTTGGAATATTAGGTGTTCGACCACATGTTGCAGTTCATCGCTTAATAAGTGACTATATTAATGCTTTGGGCCTCTGTTTAACGCTGCATATACAATATGAACTTTATGCCTCTTATAGTTTGGCTGTAACTGACACTTTTGGAATATTAGGTGTTCAACTACATGTTGCAGTCCAACGCGTAACATGTGATTATAGTAATGCTTTGGGCCTCTGTATAACGCTGCATATACAATATGAACTTAATGCCTCTTCTAGTTTTTCTGTAACTGACACTTTTGGAATATTAGAAGTTCGACCACAAGTTGCAGTCCAACGCTTAATAAGTGAATATATTAATGCTTTGGGCCTCTGTAAAACCCTGCATGTACAATATGAACACTGTGTCTCTAATAGTTTGGCTGTAACGGACATTTTTGGAATATTAGGTAATCAACTACATGTAGCAGTCCAACGCTTAATATGTGATTATAGTAATGTTTTGGGACTCTGTACAACGCTGCATATACAGTATGAACTCTCTGCCTCTTATTGTTTGGCTGTTACTGTCATTTTTGGAGTATTAGGTGTTCGACCACATGTTGCAGTCCATCGCTTAATAAGTGACTATATTAATGCTTTGGGCCTCTGTAAAACCCTGCATATAAAATATGAACACTGTGTCTCTAATAGTTTGGCTCTAACGGACATTTTTGGAATATTAGGTGTTCGGCCACATGTTGCTGTCCATCGCTTAATAAGTGACTATATTAATGCTTTGGCCCTCTGTAAAACCCTGCATGTACAATATGAACACTGTGTCTCTTATAGTTTGGCTGTAACTGACATTTTTGTAATATTAGGTGTTCGACCACATGTTGCAGTCCAACGCTTAATAAGAGACTATATTAATGCTTTGGGCCTTTGAAAAACGCTGCATATACAATATAAACACTGTGTCTCTAATAGTTTGGCTGTAACTGACATTTTTGGAATATTAGGTGTTCGACCACATGTTGCAGTCCAACGCTTAATAAGTGACTATATTAATGCTTTGGGCCTCTGTAAAACGCTGCATATACAATATAAACACTGTGTCTCTAATAGTTTGGCTGTAACTGACATTTTTGGAATATTAGGTGTTCGACCACATGTTGCAGTCCAACGCTTAATAAGTGACTATATTAATGCTTTGGGCCTCTGTAAAACGCTGCATATACAATATGAACACTGTGTCTATAATAGTTTGGCTGTAACGGACATTTTTGGAATATTAGCTGTTCAACCACATGGGGCAGTCCAACGCTTAATATGTGGCTAAAGTAATGCTTTGGGCCTCTGTTTAACGCTGCATATACAATATAAACACTGTGTCTCTAATAGTTTGGCTGTAACTGACATTTTTGGAATATTAGGTGTTCAACAACATAGGGCAGCCCAACGCTTAATAAGTGACTATATTAATGCTTTGGCCCTCTGTAAAACCCTGCATGTACAATATGAACACTGTGTCTCTAATAGTTTGGCTGTAACGGACATTTTTGGAATATTAGGTGTTCGGTCACATGTTGCAGTCCATCGCTTAATAAGTGACTATATTAATGCTTTGGCCCTCTGTAAAACCCTGCATGTACAATATGAACACTGTGTCTCTAATAGTTTGGCTGTAACGGACATTTTTGGAATATTAGGTGTTCCACCACATGTTGCAGTCCAACGCTTAATAAGTGACTATATTAATGCTTTGGCCCTCTGTAAAACCCTGCATGTACAATATGAACACTGTGTCTCTAATAGTTTGGCTGTAACGGACATTTTTGGAATATTAGGTGTTCGACCACATGTTGCAGTCCATCGCTTAATAAGTGACTATATTAATGCTTTGGGCCTCTGTTTAACGCTGCATATACAATATGAACTTTATGCCTCTTATAGTTTGGCTGTAACTGACACTTTTGGAATATTAGGTGTTCAACTACATGTTGCAGTCCAACGCGTAACATGTGATTATAGTAATGCTTTGGGCCTCTGTATAACGCTGCATATACAATATGAACTTAATGCCTCTTCTAGTTTTTCTGTAACTGACACTTTTGGAATATTAGAAGTTCGACCACAAGTTGCAGTCCAACGCTTAATAAGTGAATATATTAATGCTTTGGGCCTCTGTAAAACCCTGCATGTACAATATGAACACTGTGTCTCTAATAGTTTGGCTGTAACGGACATTTTTGGAATATTAGGTAATCAACTACATGTAGCAGTCCAACGCTTAACATGTGATTATAGTAATGTTTTGGGACTCTGTACAACGCTGCATATACAGTATGAACTCTCTGCCTCTTATTGTTTGGCTGTTACTGTCATTTTTGGAGTATTAGGTGTTCGACCACATGTTGCAGTCCATCGTTTAATAAGTGACTATATTAATGCTTTGGGCCTCTGTAAAACCCTGCATATAAAATATGAACACTGTGTCTCTAATAGTTTGGCTCTAACGGACATTTTTGGAATATTAGGTGTTCGGCCACATGTTGCTGTCCATCGCTTAATAAGTGACTATATTAATGCTTTGGCCCTCTGTAAAACCCTGCATGTACAATGTGAACACTGTGTCTCTTATAGTTTGGCTGTAACTGACATTTTTGTAATATTAGGTGTTCGACCATATGTTGCAGTCCAACGCTTAATAAGAGATTATATTAATGTTTTTGCCTTTGAAAAACGCTGCATATACAATATAAACACTGTGTCTGTAATAGTTTGGCTGTAACTGACATTTTTGGAATATTAGGTGTTCAACCACATAGGGCAGTCCAACGCTTAATAAGTGACTATATTAATGCTTTGGGCCTCTGTAAAACCCTGCATGTACAATATGAACACTGTGTCTCTAATAGTTTGGCTGTAACGGACATTTTTGGAATATTAGGTGTTCGACCACATGTTGCAGTCCAACGCTTAATAAGTGACTATATTAATGCTTTGGGCCTCTGTAAAACGCTGCATATACAATATGAACACTGTGTCTATAATTGTTTGGCTGTAACGGACATTTTTGGAATATTAGCTGTTCAACCACATGGGGCAGTCCAACGCTTAATATGTGGCTAAAGTAATGCTTTCGGCCTCTGTTTAACGCTGCATATACAATATAAACACTGTGTCTCTAATAGTTTGGCTGTAACTGACATTTTTGGAATATTAGGTGTTCAACCACATAGGGCAGTCCAACGCTTAATAAGTGACTATATTAATGCTTTGGCCCTCTGTAAAACCCTGCATGTACAATATGAACACTGTGTCTCTAATAGTTTGGCTGTAACGGACATTCTTGGAATATTAGGTGTTCGACCACATGTTGCAGTCCAACGCTTAATAAGTGACTATATTAATGCTTTGGCCCTCTGTAAAACCCTGCATGAACAATATGAACTCTGTGTCTCTAATAGTTTGTTCGTAACGGACATTTTTGGAATATTAGGTGTTTGACCACATGTTGCAGTCCAACGCTTAATAAGTGACTATATTAATGCTTTGGCCCTCTGTAAAACCCTGCATGTACAATATGAACACTGTGTCTCTAATAGTTTGGCTGTAACGGACATTTTTGGAATATTAGGTGTTCGGCCACAAGTTGCAATCCATCGCTTAATAAGTGACTATATTAATGCTTTGGCCCTCTGTAAAACCCTGCATGTACAATATGAACACTGTGTCTCTAATAGTTTGGCTGTAACGGACATTTTTGGAATATTAGGTGTTCCACCACATGTTGCAGTCCAACGCTTAATAAGTGACTATATTAATGCTTTGGCCCTCTGTAAAACCCTGCATGTACAATATGAACACTGTGTCTCTAATAGTTTGGCTGTAACGGACATTTTTGGAATATTAGGTGTTCCACCACATGTTGCAGTCCAACGCTTAATAAGTGACTATATTAATGCTTTGGCCCTCTGTAAAACCCTGCATGTACAATATGAACACTGTGTCTCTAATAGTTTGGCTGTAACGGACATTTTTGGAATATTAGGTGTTCCACCACATGTTGCAGTCCAACGCTTAATAAGTGACTATATTAATGCTTTGGCCCTCTGTAAAACCCTGCATGTACAATATGAACACTGTGTCTCTTATAGTTTGGCTGTAACTGACATTTTTGTAATATTAGGTGTTCGACCACATGTTGCAGTCCAACGCTTAATAAGAGACTATATTAATGCTTTGGGCCTTTGAAAAACGCTGCATATACAATATAAACACTGTGTCTCTAATAGTTTGGCTGTAACTGACATTTTTGGAATATTAGGTGTTCAACCACATAGCTCAGTCCAACGCTTAATAAGTGAATATATTAATGCTTTGGGCCTCTGTAAAACCCTGCATGTACAATATGAACACTGTGTCTCTAATAGTTTGGCTGTAACGGACATTTTTGGAATAATAGGTGTTCGACCACATGTTGCAGTCCAACGCTTAATAAGTGACTATATTAATGCTTTGGGCCTCTGTAAAACGCTGCATATACAATATGAACACTGTGTCTATAATAGTTTGGCTGTAACGGACATTTTTGGAATATTAGCTGTTCAACCACATGGGGCCGTTCAACGCTTAATATGTGGCTAAAGTAATGCTTTGGGCCTCTGTTTAACGCTGCATATACAATATAAACACTGTGTCTCTAATAGTTTGGCTGTAACTGACATTTTTGGAATATTAGGTGTTCAACCACATAGGGCAGTCCAACGCTTAATAAGTGACTATATTAATGCTTTGGCCCTCTGTAAAACCCTGCATGTACAATATGAACACTGTGTCTCTAATAGTTTGGCTGTAACGGACATTTTTGGAATATTAGGTGTTCGACCACATGTTGCAGTCCAACGCTTAATAAGTGACTATATTAATGCTTTGGGCCTCTGTAAAACGCTGCATATACAATATGAACACTGTGTCTATAATTGTTTGGCTGTAACGGACATTTTTGGAATATTAGCTGTTCAACCACATGGGGCAGTCCAACGCTTAATATGTGGCTAAAGTAATGCTTTCGGCCTCTGTTTAACGCTGCATATACAATATAAACACTGTGTCTCTAATAGTTTGGCTGTAACTGACATTTTTGGAATATTAGGTGTTCAACCACATAGGGCAGTCCAACGCTTAATAAGTGACTATATTAATGCTTTGGCCCTCTGTAAAACCCTGCATGTACAATATGAACACTGTGTCTCTAATAGTTTGGCTGTAACGGACATTTTTGGAATATTAGGTGTTCGGCCACATGTTGCAGTCCATCGCTTAATAAGTGACTATATTAATGCTTTGGCCCTCTGTAAAACCCTGCATGTACAATATGAACACTGTGTCTCTAATAGTTTGGCTGTAACGGACATTCTTGGAATATTAGGTGTTCGACCACATGTTGCAGTCCAACGCTTAATAAGTGACTATATTAATGCTTTGGCCCTCTGTAAAACCCTGCATGAACAATATGAACACTGTGTCTCTAATAGTTTGTTCGTAACGGACATTTTTGGAATATTAGGTGTTTGACCACATGTTGCAGTCCAACGCTTAATAAGTGACTATATTAATGCTTTGGCCCTCTGTAAAACCCTGCATGTACAATATGAACACTGTGTCTCTAATAGTTTGGCTGTAACGGACATTTTTGGAATATTAGGTGTTCGGCCACAAGTTGCAATCCATCGCTTAATAAGTGACTATATTAATGCTTTGGCCCTCTGTAAAACCCTGCATGTACAATATGAACACTGTGTCTCTAATAGTTTGGCTGTAACGGACATTTTTGGAATATTAGGTGTTCCACCACATGTTGCAGTCCAACGCTTAATAAGTGACTATATTAATGCTTTGGCCCTCTGTAAAACCCTGCATGTACAATATGAACACTGTGTCTCTAATAGTTTGGCTGTAACGGACATTTTTGGAATATTAGGTGTTCCACCACATGTTGCAGTCCAACGCTTAATAAGTGACTATATTAATGCTTTGGCCCTCTGTAAAACCCTGCATGTACAATATGAACACTGTGTCTCTAATAGTTTGGCTGTAACGGACATTTTTGGAATATTAGGTGTTCCACCACATGTTGCAGTCCAACGCTTAATAAGTGACTATATTAATGCTTTGGCCCTCTGTAAAACCCTGCATGTACAATATGAACACTGTGTCTCTTATAGTTTGGCTGTAACTGACATTTTTGTAATATTAGGTGTTCGACCACATGTTGCAGTCCAACGCTTAATAAGAGACTATATTAATGCTTTGGGCCTTTGAAAAACGCTGCATATACAATATAAACACTGTGTCTCTAATAGTTTGGCTGTAACTGACATTTTTGGAATATTAGGTGTTCAACCACATAGGGCAGTCCAACGCTTAATAAGTGAATATATTAATGCTTTGGGCCTCTGTAAAACCCTGCATGTACAATATGAACACTGTGTCTCTAATAGTTTGGCTGTAACGGACATTTTTGGAATAATAGGTGTTCGACCACATGTTGCAGTCCAACGCTTAATAAGTGACTATATTAATGCTTTGGGCCTCTGTAAAACGCTGCATATACAATATGAACACTGTGTCTATAATAGTTTGGCTGTAACGGACATTTTTGGAATATTAGCTGTTCAACCACATGGGGCCGTTCAACGCTTAATATGTGGCTAAAGTAATGCTTTGGGCCTCTGTTTAACGCTGCATATACAATATAAACACTGTGTCTCTAATAGTTTGGCTGTAACTGACATTTTTGGAATATTAGGTGTTCAACCACATAGGGCAGTCCAACGCTTAATAAGTGACTATATTAATGCTTTGGCCCTCTGTAAAACCCTGCATGTACAATATGAACACTGTGTCTCTAATAGTTTGGCTGTAACGGACATTTTTGGAATATTAGGTGTTCGGCCACATGTTGCAGTCCATCGCTTAATAAGTGACTATATTAATGCTTTGGCCCTCTGTAAAACGCTGCATATACAATATGAACACTGTGTCTATAATTGTTTGGCTGTAACGGACATTTTTGGAATATTAGCTGTTCAACCACATGGGGCAGTCCAACGCTTAATATGTGGCTAAAGTAATGCTTTCGGCCTCTGTTTAACGCTGCATATACAATATAAACACTGTGTCTCTAATAGTTTGGCTGTAACTGACATTTTTGGAATATTAGGTGTTCAACCACATAGGGCAGTCCAACGCTTAATAAGTGACTATATTAATGCTTTGGCCCTCTGTAAAACCCTGCATGTACAATATGAACACTGTGTCTCTAATAGTTTGGCTGTAACGGACATTTTTGGAATATTAGGTGTTCGGCCACATGTTGCAGTCCATCGCTTAATAAGTGACTATATTAATGCTTTGGCCCTCTGTAAAACCCTGCATGTACAATATGAACACTGTGTCTCTAATAGTTTGGCTGTAACGGACATTCTTGGAATATTAGGTGTTCGACCACATGTTGCAGTCCAACGCTTAATAAGTGACTATATTAATGCTTTGGCCCTCTGTAAAACCCTGCATGAACAATATGAACACTGTGTCTCTAATAGTTTGTTCGTAACGGACATTTTTGGAATATTAGGTGTTTGACCACATGTTGCAGTCCAACGCTTAATAAGTGACTATATTAATGCTTTGGCCCTCTGTAAAACCCTGCATGTACAATATGAACACTGTGTCTCTAATAGTTTGGCTGTAACGGACATTTTTGGAATATTAGGTGTTCCACCACATGTTGCAGTCCAACGCTTAATAAGTGACTATATTAATGCTTTGGCCCTCTTTAAAACCCTGCATGTACAATATGAACACTGTGTCTCTAATAGTTTGGCTGTAACGGACATTTTTGGAATATTAGGTGTTCCACCACATGTTGCAGTCCAACGCTTAATAAGTGACTATATTAATGCTTTGGCCCTCTGTAAAACCCTGCATGTACAATATGAACACTGTGTCTCTAATAGTTTGGCTGTAACGGACATTTTTGGAATATTAGGTGTTCCACCACATGTTGCAGTCCAACGCTTAATAAGTGACTATATTAATGCTTTGGCCCTCTGTAAAACCCTGCATGTACAATATGAACACTGTGTCTCTTATAGTTTGGCTGTAACTGACATTTTTGTAATATTAGGTGTTCGACCACATGTTGCAGTCCAACGCTTAATAAGAGACTATATTAATGCTTTGGGCCTTTGAAAAACGCTGCATATACAATATAAACACTGTGTCTCTAATAGTTTGGCTGTAACTGACATTTTTGGAATATTAGGTGTTCAACCACATAGGGCAGTCCAACGCTTAATAAGTGAATATATTAATGCTTTGGGCCTCTGTAAAACCCTGCATGTACAATATGAACACTGTGTCTCTAATAGTTTGGCTGTAACGGACATTTTTGGAATAATAGGTGTTCGACCACATGTTGCAGTCCAACGCTTAATAAGTGACTATATTAATGCTTTGGGCCTCTGTAAAACGCTGCATATACAATATGAACACTGTGTCTATAATAGTTTGGCTGTAACGGACATTTTTGGAATATTAGCTGTTCAACCACATGGGGCCGTTCAACGCTTAATATGTGGCTAAAGTAATGCTTTGGGCCTCTGTTTAACGCTGCATATACAATATAAACACTGTGTCTCTAATAGTTTGGCTGTAACTGACATTTTTGGAATATTAGGTGTTCAACCACATAGGGCAGTCCAACGCTTAATAAGTGACTATATTAATGCTTTGGCCCTCTGTAAAACCCTGCATGTACAATATGAACACTGTGTCTCTAATAGTTTGGCTGTAACGGACATTTTTGGAATATTAGGTGTTCGGCCACATGTTGCAGTCCATCGCTTAATAAGTGACTATATTAATGCTTTGGCCCTCTGTAAAACGCTGCATATACAATATGAACACTGTGTCTATAATTGTTTGGCTGTAACGGACATTTTTGGAATATTAGCTGTTCAACCACATGGGGCAGTCCAACGCTTAATATGTGGCTAAAGTAATGCTTTCGGCCTCTGTTTAACGCTGCATATACAATATAAACACTGTGTCTCTAATAGTTTGGCTGTAACTGACATTTTTGGAATATTAGGTGTTCAACCACATAGGGCAGTCCAACGCTTAATAAGTGACTATATTAATGCTTTGGCCCTCTGTAAAACCCTGCATGTACAATATGAACACTGTGTCTCTAATAGTTTGGCTGTAACGGACATTTTTGGAATATTAGGTGTTCGGCCACATGTTGCAGTCCATCGCTTAATAAGTGACTATATTAATGCTTTGGCCCTCTGTAAAACCCTGCATGTACAATATGAACACTGTGTCTCTAATAGTTTGGCTGTAACGGACATTCTTGGAATATTAGGTGTTCGACCACATGTTGCAGTCCAACGCTTAATAAGTGACTATATTAATGCTTTGGCCCTCTGTAAAACCCTGCATGAACAATATGAACACTGTGTCTCTAATAGTTTGTTCGTAACGGACATTTTTGGAATATTAGGTGTTTGACCACATGTTGCAGTCCAACGCTTAATAAGTGACTATATTAATGCTTTGGCCCTCTGTAAAACCCTGCATGTACAATATGAACACTGTGTCTCTAATAGTTTGGCTGTAACGGACATTTTTGGAATATTAGGTGTTCGGCCACAAGTTGCAATCCATCGCTTAATAAGTGACTATATTAATGCTTTGGCCCTCTGTAAAACCCTGCATGTACAATATGAACACTGTGTCTCTAATAGTTTGGCTGTAACGGACATTTTTGGAATATTAGGTGTTCCACCACATGTTGCAGTCCAACGCTTAATAAGTGACTATATTAATGCTTTGGCCCTCTGTAAAACCCTGCATGTACAATATGAACACTGTGTCTCTAATAGTTTGGCTGTAACGGACATTTTTGGAATATTAGGTGTTCCACCACATGTTGCAGTCCAACGCTTAATAAGTGACTATATTAATGCTTTGGCCCTCTGTAAAACCCTGCATGTACAATATGAACACTGTGTCTCTTATAGTTTGGCTGTAACTGACATTTTTGTAATATTAGGTGTTCGACCACATGTTGCAGTCCAACGCTTAATAAGAGACTATATTAATGCTTTGGGCCTTTGAAAAACGCTGCATATACAATATAAACACTGTGTCTCTAATAGTTTGGCTGTAACTGACATTTTTGGAATATTAGGTGTTCAACCACATAGGGCAGTCCAACGCTTAATAAGTGAATATATTAATGCTTTGGGCCTCTGTAAAACCCTGCATGTACAATATGAACACTGTGTCTCTAATAGTTTGGCTGTAACGGACATTTTTGGAATAATAGGTGTTCGACCACATGTTGCAGTCCAACGCTTAATAAGTGACTATATTAATGCTTTGGGCCTCTGTAAAACGCTGCATATACAATATGAACACTGTGTCTATAATAGTTTGGCTGTAACGGACATTTTTGGAATATTAGCTGTTCAACCACATGGGGCCGTTCAACGCTTAATATGTGGCTAAAGTAATGCTTTGGGCCTCTGTTTAACGCTGCATATACAATATAAACACTGTGTCTCTAATAGTTTGGCTGTAACTGACATTTTTGGAATATTAGGTGTTCAACCACATAGGGCAGTCCAACGCTTAATAAGTGACTATATTAATGCTTTGGCCCTCTGTAAAACCCTGCATGTACAATATGAACACTGTGTCTCTAATAGTTTGGCTGTAACGGACATTTTTGGAATATTAGGTGTTCGGCCACATGTTGCAGTCCATCGCTTAATAAGTGACTATATTAATGCTTTGGCCCTCTGTAAAACGCTGCATATACAATATGAACACTGTGTCTATAATTGTTTGGCTGTAACGGACATTTTTGGAATATTAGCTGTTCAACCACATGGGGCAGTCCAACGCTTAATATGTGGCTAAAGTAATGCTTTCGGCCTCTGTTTAACGCTGCATATACAATATAAACACTGTGTCTCTAATAGTTTGGCTGTAACTGACATTTTTGGAATATTAGGTGTTCAACCACATAGGGCAGTCCAACGCTTAATAAGTGACTATATTAATGCTTTGGCCCTCTGTAAAACCCTGCATGTACAATATGAACACTGTGTCTCTAATAGTTTGGCTGTAACGGACATTTTTGGAATATTAGGTGTTCGGCCACATGTTGCAGTCCATCGCTTAATAAGTGACTATATTAATGCTTTGGCCCTCTGTAAAACCCTGCATGTACAATATGAACACTGTGTCTCTAATAGTTTGGCTGTAACGGACATTCTTGGAATATTAGGTGTTCGACCACATGTTGCAGTCCAACGCTTAATAAGTGACTATATTAATGCTTTGGCCCTCTGTAAAACCCTGCATGAACAATATGAACACTGTGTCTCTAATAGTTTGTTCGTAACGGACATTTTTGGAATATTAGGTGTTTGACCACATGTTGCAGTCCAACGCTTAATAAGTGACTATATTAATGCTTTGGCCCTCTGTAAAACCCTGCATGTACAATATGAACACTGTGTCTCTAATAGTTTGGCTGTAACGGACATTTTTGGAATATTAGGTGTTCGGCCACAAGTTGCAATCCATCGCTTAATAAGTGACTATATTAATGCTTTGGCCCTCTGTAAAACCCTGCATGTACAATATGAACACTGTGTCTCTAATAGTTTGGCTGTAACGGACATTTTTGGAATATTAGGTGTTCCACCACATGTTGCAGTCCAACGCTTAATAAGTGACTATATTAATGCTTTGGCCCTCTGTAAAACCCTGCATGTACAATATGAACACTGTGTCTCTAATAGTTTGGCTGTAACGGACATTTTTGGAATATTAGGTGTTCCACCACATGTTGCAGTCCAACGCTTAATAAGTGACTATATTAATGCTTTGGCCCTCTGTAAAACCCTGCATGTACAATATGAACACTGTGTCTCTAATAGTTTGGCTGTAACGGACATTTTTGGAATATTAGGTGTTCCACCACATGTTGCAGTCCAACGCTAAATAAGTGACTATATTAATGCTTTCGCCCTCTGTAAAACCCTGCATGTACAATATGAACACTGTGTCTCTTATTGTTTGGCTGTAACTGACATTTTTGTAATATTAGGTGTTCGACCACATGTTGCAGTCCAACGCTTAATAAGAGACTATATTAATGCTTTGGGCCTTTGAAAAACGCTGCATATACAATATAAACACTGTGTCTCTAATAGTTTGGCTGTAACTGACATTTTTGGAATATTAGGTGTTCAACCACATAGGGCAGTCCAACGCTTAATAAGTGAATATATTAATGCTTTGGGCCTCTGTAAAACCCTGCATGTACAATATGAACACTGTGTCTCTAATAGTTTGGCTGTAACGGACATTTTTGGAATAATAGGTGTTCGACCACATGTTGCAGTCCAACGCTTAATAAGTGACTATATTAATGCTTTGGGCCTCTGTAAAACGCTGCATATACAATATGAACACTGTGTCTATAATAGTTTGGCTGTAACGGACATTTTTGGAATATTAGCTGTTCAACCACATGGGGCCGTTCAACGCTTAATATGTGGCTAAAGTAATGCTTTGGGCCTCTGTTTAACGCTGCATATACAATATAAACACTGTGTCTCTAATAGTTTGGCTGTAACTGACATTTTTGGAATATTAGGTGTTCAACCACATAGGGCAGTCCAACGCTTAATAAGTGACTATATTAATGCTTTGGCCCTCTGTAAAACCCTGCATGTACAATATGAACACTGTGTCTCTAATAGTTTGGCTGTAACGGACATTTTTGGAATATTAGGTGTTCGGCCACATGTTGCAGTCCATCGCTTAATAAGTGACTATATTAATGCTTTGGCCCTCTGTAAAACCCTGCATGTACAATATGAACACTGTGTCTCTAATAGTTTGGCTGTAACGGACATTTTTGGAATATTAGGTGTTCGGCCACATGTTGCAGTCCATCGCTTAATAAGTGACTATATTAATGCTTTGGCCCTCTGTAAAACCCTGCATGTACAATATGAACACTGTGTCTTTAATAGTTTGGCTGTAACGGACATTTTTGGAATATTAGGTGTTCCACCACATGTTGCAGTCCAACGCTTAATAAGTGACTATATTAATGCTTTGGCCCTCTGTAAAACCCTGCATGTACAATATGAACACTGTGTCTCTAATAGTTTGGCTGTAACGGACATTTTTGGAATATTAGGTGTTCGACCACATGTTGCAGTCCATCGCTTAATAAGTGACTATATTAATGCTTTGGGCCTCTGTTTAACGCTGCATATACAATATGAACTTTATGCCTCTTATAGTTTGGCTGTAACTGACACTTTTGGAATATTAGGTGTTCAACTACATGTTGCAGTCCAACGCGCAACATGTGATTATAGTAATGCTTTGGGCCTCTGTATAACGCTGCATATACAATATGAACTTAATGTTTCTTCTAGTTTTTCTGTAACTGACACTTTTGGAATATTAGGTGTTCGACCACATGTTGCAGTCCAACGCTTAATAAGTGAATATATTAATGCTTTGGGCCTCTGTAAAACCCTGCATGTACAATATGAACACTGTGTCTCTAATAGTTTGGCTGTAACGGACATTTTTGGAATATTAGGTAATCAACTACATGTAGCAGTCCAACGCTTAACATGTGATTATAGTAATGTTTTGGGACTCTGTACAACGCTGCATATACAGTATTAACTCTCTGCCTCTTATTGTTTGGCTGTTACTGTCATTGTTTGTTATTGTTTGGCTGTTTTTGGAGTATTAGGTGTTCGACCACATGTTGCAGTCCATCGCTTAATAAGTGACTATATTAATGCTTTGGGCCTCTGTAAAACCCTGCATATAAAATATGAACACTGTGTCTCTAATAGTTTGGCTCTAACGGACATTTTTGGAATATTAGGTGTTCGGCCACATGTTGCTGTCCATCGCTTAATAAGTGACTATATTAATGCTTTGGCCCTCTGTAAAACCCTGCATGTACAATATGAACACTGTGTCTCTTATAGTTTGGCTGTAACTGACATTTTTGTAATATTAGGTGTTCGACCACATGTTGCAGTCCAACGCTTAATAAGAGACTATATTAATGCTTTGGGCCTTTGAAAATCGCTGCATATACAATATAAACACTGTGTCTCTAATAGTTTGGCTGTAACTGACATTTTTGGAATATTAGGTGTTCAACCACATAGGGCAGTCCAACGCTTAATAAGTGACTATATTAATGCTTTGGGCCTCTGTAAAACCCTGCATGTACAATATGAACACTGTGTCTCTAATAGTTTGGCTGTAACGGACATTTTTGGAATATTAGGTGTTCGACCACATGTTGCAGTCCAACGCTTAATAAGAGACTATATTAATGCTTTGGGCCTTTGAAAAACGCTGCATATACAATATAAACACTGTGTCTCTAATAGTTTGGCTGTAACTGACATTTTTGGAATATTAGGTGTTCAACCACATAGGGCAGTCCAACGCTTAATAAGTGACTATATTAATGCTTTGGGCCTCTGTAAAACCCTGCATGTACAATATGAACACTGTGTCTCTAATAGTTTGGCTGTAACGGACATTTTTGGAATATTAGGTAATCAACTACATGTTGCAGTCCAACGCTTAACATGTGATTATAGTAATGTTTTGGGACTCTGTACAACGCTGCATATACAGTATGAACTCTCTGCCTCTTATTGTTTGGCTGTTACTGTCATTTTTGGAGTATTAGGTGTTCGACCACATGTTGCAGTCCATCGCTTAATAAGTGACTATATTAATGCTTTGGGCCTCTGTAAAACCCTGCATATAAAATATGAACACTGTGTCTCTAATAGTTTGGCTCTAACGGACATTTTTGGAATATTAGGTGTTCGGCCACATGTTGCTGTCCATCGCTTAATAAGTGACTATATTAATGCTTTAGCCCTCTGTAAAACCCTGCATGTACAATATGAACACTGTGTCTCTTATAGTTTGGCTGTAACTGACGTTTTTGTAATATTAGGTGTTCGACCACATGTTGCAGTACAACGCTTAATAAGAGACTATATTAATGCTTTGGGCCTTTGAAAAACGCTGCATATACAATATAAACACTGTGTCTCTAATAGTTTGGCTGTAACTGACAATTTTGGAATATTAGGTGTTCAACCACATAGGGCAGTCCAACGCTTAATAAGTGACTATATTAATGCTTTGGGCCTCTGTAAAACCCTGCATGTACAATATGAACACTGTATCTCTAATAGTTTGGCTGTAACGGACATTTTTGGAATATTACGAGTTCGACCACATGTTGCAGTCCAACGCTTAATAAGTGACTATATTAATGCTTTGGGCCTCTGTAAAACGCTGCATATACAATATGAACACTGTGTCTATAATAGTTTGGCTGTAACGGACATTTTTGGAATATTAGCTGTTCAACCACATGGGGCAGTCCAACGCTTAATATGTGGCTAAAGTAATGCTTTGGGCCTCTGTTTAACGCTGCATATTCAATATGAACTTTATGCCTCTTATAGTTTGGCTGTAACGGACATTTTTGGAATATTAGGTGTTCGGCCACATGTTGCAGTCCATCGCTTAATAAGTGACTATATTAATGCTTTGGGCCTCTGTAAAACCCTGCATGTACAATATGAACACTGTGTCTCTAATAGTTTGGCTGTAACGGACATTTTTGGAATATTAGGTGTTCGGCCACATGTTGCAGTCCAACGCTTAATATATGAACTTTATGCCTCTTATAGTTTGGCTGTAACTGACATTTTTGGAATATTAGGTGTTCAACCACATAGGGCAGTCCAACGCTTAATAAGTGACTATATTAATGCTTTGGGCCTCTGTAAAACCCTGCATGTACAATATGAACACTGTATCTCTAATAGTTTGGCTGTAACGGACATTTTTGGAATATTACGTGTTCGACCACATGTTGCAGTCCAACGCTTAATAAGTGACTATATTAATGCTTTGGGCCTCTGTAAAACGCTGCATATACAATATGAACACTGTGTCTATAATAGTTTGGCTGTAACGGACATTTTTGGAATATTAGCTGTTCAACCACATGGGGCAGTCCAACGCTTAATATGTGGCTAAAGTAATGCTTTGGGCCTCTGTTTAACGCTGCATATTCAATATGAACTTTATGCCTCTTATAGTTTGGCTGTAACGGACATTTTTGGAATATTAGGTGTTCGGCCACATGTTGCAGTCCATCGCTTAATAAGTGACTATATTAATGCTTTGGGCCTCTGTAAAACCCTGCATGTACAATATGAACACTGTGTCTCTAATAGTTTGGCTGTAACGGACATTTTTGGAATATTAGGTGTTCGGCCACATGTTGCAGTCCAACGCTTAATATATGAACTTTATGCCTCTTATAGTTTGGCTGTAACTGACATTTTTGGAATATTAGGTGTTCAACCACATAGGGCAGTCCAACGCTTAATAAGTGACTATATTAATGCTTTGGGCCTCTGTTTAACGCTGCATATACAATATGAACTTTATGCCTCTTATAATTTGGCTGTAACGGACATTTTTGGAATATTAGGTGTTCGGCCACATGTTGCAGTCCATCGCTTAATAAGTGACTATATTAATGCTTTGGGCCTCTGTAAAACGCTGCATACACAATATGAACACTGTGTCTCTAATAGTTTGGCTGTAACGGACATTTTTGGAGTATTAGGTGTTCAACCACAGAGGGCAGTCCAACGCTTAATAAGTGACTAGATTAATGCTTTGGGCCTCTGTTTAACGCTGCATATACAATATGAACTTTATGCCTCTTATAGTTTGGCTGTAACGGACACTTTTGGAATATTAGGTGTTCAACCACATGGGGCAATCCATCGCTTAATAAGTGACTATATTAATGCTTTGGGCCTCTGTAAAACCCTGCATGTACAATATGAATACTGTGTCACTAATAGTTTGGCTGTAACGGACATTTTTGGAATATTAGGTGTTCGGCCACATGTTGCAGTCCATCGCTTAATAAGTGACTATATTAATGCTTTGGGCCTCTGTAAAACCCTGCATGTACAATATGAACACGGTGTCTCTAATAGTTTGGCTGTAGCGGACATTTTTGGAATATTAGGTGTTCGGCCACATATTGCAGTCCATCGCTTAATAAGTGACTATATTAATGCTTTGGCCCTCTGTAAAACCCTGCATGTACAATATGAACACTGTGTCTCTAATAGTTTGGCTGTAACGAACATTTTTGGAATATTAGGTGTTCGGCCACATGTTGCAGTCCATCGCTTAATAAGTGACTATATTAATGCTTTGGGCCTCTGTAAAACCCTGCATATAAAATATGAACACTGTGTCTCTAATAGTTTGGCTGTAACTGACATTTTTGGAATATTAGGTGTTCGACCACATGTTGCAGTCCAACGCTTAATAAGTGACTATATTAATGCTTTGGCCCTCTGTAAAACCCTGCATGTACAATATAAACACTGTGTCTCTAATAGTTTGGCTGTAACGGACAATTTTGAAATATTAGGTGTTCGGCCACATGTTGCAGTCCATCGCTTAATAAGTGACTATATTAATGCTTTGGCCCTCTGTAAAACCCTGCATGAACAATATGAACACTGTGTCTCTAATAGTTTTTCTGTAACGGACATTTTTGGAAAATTAGGTGTTCGACCACATGTTGCAGTCCAACGCTTAATAAGTGACTATATTAATGCTTTGGCCCTATATAAAACCCTGCATGTACAATATGAACACTGTGTCTCTAATAGTTTGGCTGTAACGGACATTTTTGGAATATTAGGTGTTCGGCCACATGTTGCAATCCATCGCTTAATAAGTGACTTTATTAATGCTTTGGCCCTCTGTAAAACCCTGCATGTACAATATGAACACTGTGTCTCTAATAGTTTGGCTGTAACGGACATTTTTGGAATATTAGGTGTTCCACCACATGTTGCAGTTTAACGCTTAATAAGTGACTATATTAATGCTTTGGCCCTCTGTAAAACCCGCCATGTACAATATGAACACTGTGTCTCTAATAGTTTGGCTGTAACGGACATTTTTGGAATATTAGGTGTTCGACCACATGTTGCAGTCCAACGCTTAATAAGTGACTATATTAATGCTTTGGCCCTCTGTAAAACCCTGCATGTACAATATGAACACTGTGTCTCTAATAGTTTGGCTGTAACGGACATTTTTGGAATATTAGGTGTTCGGCCACATGTTGCAATCCATCGCTTAATAAGTGACTTTATTAATGCTTTGGCCCTCTGTAAAACCCTGCATGTACAATATGAACACTGTGTCTCTAATAGTTTGGCTGTAACGGACATTTTTGGAATATTAGGTGTTCCACCACATGTTGCAGTCCAACGCTTAATAAGTGACTATATTAATGCTTTGGCCCTCTGTAAAACCCTGCATGTACAATATGAACACTGTGTCTCTAATAGTTTGGCTGTAACGGACATTTTTGGAATATTAGGTGTTCGGCCACATGTTGCAGTCCATCGCTTAATAAGTGACTATATTAATGCTTTGGCCCTCTGTAAAACCCTGCATGTACAATATGAACACTGTGTCTCTAATAGTTTGGCTGTAACGGACATTTTTGGAATATTAGGTGTTCCACCACATGTTGCAGTCCAACGCTTAATAAGTGACTATATTAATGCTTTGGCCCTCTGTAAAACCCTGCATGTACAATATGAACACTGTGTCTCTAATAGTTTGGCTGTAACGGACATTTTTGGAATATTAGGTGTTCGGCCACATGTTGCAGTCCATCGCTTAATAAGTGACTATATTAATGCTTTGGGCCTCTGTTTAACGCTGCATATACAATATGAACACTGTGTCTATAATAGTTTGGCTGTAACGGACATTTTTGGAATATTAGCTGTTCAACCACATGGGGCAGTCCAACGCTTAATATGTGGCTAAAGTAATGCTTTGGGCCTCTGTAAAACCCTGCATGTACAATATGAACACTGTGTCTCTAATAGTTTGGCTGTAACGGACATTTTTGGATTATTAGGTGTTCGGCCACATGTTGCAGTCCATCGCTTAATAAGTGACTATATTAATGCTTTGGCCCTCTGTAAAACCCTGCATGAACAATATGAACACTGTGTCTCTAATAGTTTGGCTGTAACGGACATTTTTGGAATATTAGGTGTTCGACCACATGTTGCAGTCCAACGCTTAATAAGTGACTATATTAATGCTTTGGGCCTCTGTAAAACGCTGCATATACAATATGAACACTGTGTCTATAATAGTTTGGCTGTAACGGACATTTTTGGAATATTAGCTGTTCAACCACATGGGGCAGTCCAACGCTTAATATGTGGCTAAAGTAATGCTTTGGGCCTCTGTAAAACCCTGCATGTACAATATGAACACTGTGTCTCTAATAGATTGGCTGTAACGGACATTTTTGGAATATTAGGTGTTCGGCCACATAGGGCAGTCCATCGCTTAACATGTGATTATAGTAATGATTTAGGACTCTGTATAACGCTGCTTATACAAAATGAAATCTGTGTTTCTAATAGTTTGGCTGTAACGGACATTTTTGGAATATCAGGTGTTCGACCACATGTTGCAGTCCATCGCTTAACATGTGATTATAGTAATGTTTTGGGACTCTGTATAACGCTGCTTATACAAAATGAAATCTGTGTCTCTAATAGTTTGGCTGTAACGGACATTTTTGGAATATCAGGTGTTCGACCACATGTTGCAGTCCAACGCTTAATATGTGATTATAGTAATGTTTTGGGACTCTGTATAACGCTGCATACACAATATGAACACTGTGTCTCTAATAGTTTGGCCGTAACGGACATTTTTGGAATATTAGGTGTTCAACCACATAGGGCAGTCCAACGCTTAATAAGTGACTATATTAATGCTTTGGGCCTCTGTAAAACGCTGCATATACAATATGAACACTGTGTCTATAATAGTTTGGCTGTAACGGACATTTTTGGAATATTAGGTGATCAACCACATGGGTCAGTCCAACGCTTAATATGTGGTTAAAGTAATGCTTTGGGCCTCTGTTTAACGCTGCATATACAATATGAACTTTATGCCTCTTATAGTTTGGCTGTAACGGACATTTTTGGAATATTAGGTGCTCGGCGACATGTTGCAGTCCATCGCTTAATAAGTGACTATATTAATGCATTGGCCCTCTGTAAAACCCTGCATGTACAATATGAACACTGTGTCCCTAATAGTTTGGCTGTAACGGACATTTTTGGATTATTAGGTGTTCGGCCACATGTTGCAGTCCATCGCTTAATAAGTGACTATATTAATGCTTTGGCCCTCTGTAAAACCCTGCATGTACAATATGAACACTGTGTCTCTAATAGTTTGGCTGAAACGGACATTTTTGGAATATTAGGTGTTCGGCCACATGTTGCAGTCCATCGCTTAATAAGTGACTATATTAATGCTTTGGCCCTCTGTAAAACCCTGCATGTACAATATGAACACTGTGTCTCTAATAGTTTGGCTGTAACGGACATTTTTGGAATATTAGGTGTTCCACCACATGTTGCAGTCCAACGCTTAATAAGTGACTATATTAATGCTTTGGCCCTCTGTAAAACCCTGCATGTACAATATGAACACTGTGTCTCTAATAGTTTGGCTGTAACGGACATTTTTGGAATATTAGCTGTTCAACCACATGGGGCAGTCCAACGCTTAATATGTGGCTAAAGTAATGCTTTGGGCCTCTGTAAAACCCTGCATGTACAATATGAACACTGTGTCTCTAATAGTTTGGCTGTAACGGACATTTTTGGAATATTAGGTGTTCGGCCACATAGGGCAGTCCATCGCTTAACATGTGATTATAGTAATGTTTTGGGACTCTGTATAACGCTGCTTATACAAAATGAAATCTGTGTCTCTAATAGTTTGGCTGTAACGGACATTTTTGGAATATCAGGTGTTCGACCACATGTTGCAGTCCATCGCTTAACATGTGATTATAGTAATGTTTTGGGACTCTGTATAACGCTGCTTATACAAAATGAAATCTGTGTCTCTAATAGTTTGGCTGTAACGGACATTTTTGGAATATCAGGTGTTCGACCACATGTTGCAGTCCATCGCTTAACATGTGATTATAGTAATGTTTTGGGACTCTGTATAACGCTGCTTATACAAAATGAAATCTGTGTCTCTAATAGTTTGGCTGTAACGGACATTTTTGGAATATCAGGTGTTCGACCACATGTTGCAGTCCAACGCTTAATATGTGATTATAGTAATGTTTTGGGACTCTGTATAACGCTGCATACACAATATGAACACTGTGTCTCTAATAGTTTGGCCGTAACGGACATTTTTGGAATATTAGGTGTTCAACCACATAGGGCAGTCCAACGCTTAATAAGTGACTATATTAATGCTTTGGGCCTCTGTAAAACGCTGCATATACAATATGAACACTGTGTCTATAATAGTTTGGCTGTAACGGACATTTTTGGAATATTAGGTGTTCAACCACATGGGTCAGTCCAACGCTTAATATGTGGTTAAAGTAATGCTTTGGGCCTCTGTTTAACGCTGCATATACAATATGAACTTTATGCCTCTTATAGTTTGGCTGTAACGGACATTTTTGGAATATTAGGTGCTCGGCGACATGTTGCAGTCCATCGCTTAATAAGTGACTATATTAATGCTTTGGCCCTCTGTAAAACCCTGCATGTACAATATGAACACTGTGTCCCTAATAGTTTGGCTGTAACGGACATTTTTGAATTATTAGGTGTTCGGCCACATGTTGCAGTCCATCGCTTAATAAGTGACTATATTAATGCTTTGGCCCTCTGTAAAACCCTGCATGTACAATATGAACACTGTGTCTCTAATAGTTTGGCTGAAACGGACATTTTTGGAATATTAGGTGTTCGGCCACATGTTGCAGTCCATCGCTTAATAAGTGACTATATTAATGCTTTGGCCCTCTGTAAAACCCTGCATGTACAATATGAACACTGTGTCTCTAATAGTTTGGCTGTAACGGACATTTTTGGAATATTAGGTGTTCCACCACATGTTGCAGTCCAACGCTTAATAAGTGACTATATTAATGCTTTGGAACTCTGTAAAACCCTGCATGTACAATATGAACACTGTGTCTCTAATAGTTTGGCTGTAACGGACATTTTTGGAATATTAGCTGTTCAACCACATGGGGCAGTCCAACGCTTAATATGTGGCTAAAGTAATGATTTGGGCCTCTGTAAAACCCTGCATGTACAATATGAACACTGTGTCTCTAATAGTTTGGCTGTAACGGACATTTTTGGAATATTAGGTGTTCGGCCACATAGGGCAGTCCATCGCTTAACATGTGATTATAGTAATGTTTTGGGACTCTGTATAACGCTGCTTATACAAAATGAAATCTGTGTCTCTAATAGTTTGGCTGTAACGGACATTTTTGGAATATCAGGTGTTCGACCACATGTTGCAGTCCATCGCTTAACATGTGATTATAGTAATGTTTTGGGACTCTGTATAACGCTGCTTATACAAAATGAAATCTGTGTCTCTAATAGTTTGGCTGTAACGGACATTTTTGGAATATCAGGTGTTCGACCACATGTTGCAGTCCATCGCTTAACATGTGATTATAGTAATGTTTTGGGACTCTGTATAACGCTGCTTATACAAAATGAAATCTGTGTCTCTAATAGTTTGGCTGTAACGGACATTTTTGGAATATCAGGTGTTCGACCACATGTTGCAGTCCAACGCTTAATATGTGACTATATTAATGCTTTGGCCCTCTGTAAAACCCTGCATGTACAATATGAACACTGTGTCTCTAATAGTTTGGCTGTAACGGACATTTTTGGATTATTAGGTGTTCGGCCACATGTTGCAGTCCATCGCTTAATAAGTGACTATATGAATGCTTTGGCCCTCTGTAAAACCCTGCATGTACAATATGAACACTGTGTCTCTAATAGTTTGGCTGTAACAGACATTCTTGGAATATTAGGTGTTCGACCACATGTTGCAGTCCAACGCTTAATAAGTGACTATTTTAATGCTTTGGCCCTCTGTAAAACCCTGCATGTACAATATGAACACTGTGTCTCTAATAGTTTGGCTGTCACGGACATTTTTGGAATATTAGGTGTTCGGCCACATGTTGCAATCCATCGCTTAATAAGTGACTATATTAATGCTTTGGCCCTCTGTAAAACCCTGCATGTACAATATGAACACTGTGTCTCTAATAGTTTGGCTGTAACGGACATTTTTGGAATATTAGGTGTTCGGCCACATGTTGCAGTCCATCGCTTAATAAGTGACTATATTAATGCTTTGGGCCTCTGTAAAACGCTGCATACACAATATGAACACTGTGTCTCTAATAGTTTGGCTGTAACGGACATTTTTGGAGTATTAGGTGTTCAACCACAGAGGGCAGTCCAACGCTTAATAAGTGACTATATTAATGCTTTGGGCCTCTGTTTAACGCTGCATATACAATATGAACTTTATGCCTCTTATAGTTTGGCTGTAACGGACACTTTTGGAATATTAGGTGTTCAACCACATGGGGCAATCCATCACTTAATAAGTGACTATATTAATGCTTTGGCCCTCTGTAAAACCCTGCATGTACAATATGAACACTGTGTCCCTAATAGTTTGGCTGTAACGGACATTTTTGGATTATTAGGTGTTCGGCCACATGTTGCAGTCCATCGCTTAATAAGTGACTATATTAATGCTTTGGCCCTCTGTAAAACCCTGCATGTACAATATGAACACTGTGTCTCTAATAGTTTGGCTGAAACGGACATTTTTGGAATATTAGGTGTTCGGCCACATGTTGCAGTCCATCGCTTAATAAGTGACTATATTAATGCTTTGGCCCTCTGTAAAACCCTGCATGTACAATATGAACACTGTGTCTCTAATAGTTTGGCTGTAACGGACATTTTTGGAATATTAGGTGTTCCACCACATGTTGCAGTCCAACGCTTAATAAGTGACTATATTAATGCTTTGGCCCTCTGTAAAACCCTGCATGTACAATATGAACACTGTGTCTCTAATAGTTTGGCTGTAACGGACATTTTTGGAATATTAGCTGTTCAACCACATGGGGCAGTCCAACGCTTAATATGTGGCTAAAGTAATGCTTTGGGCCTCTGTAAAACCCTGCATGTACAATATGAACACTGTGTCTCTAATAGTTTGGCTGTAACGGACATTTTTGGAATATTAGGTGTTCGGCCACATAGGGCAGTCCATCGCTTAACATGTGATTATAGTAATGTTTTGGGACTCTGTATAACGCTGCTTATACAAAATGAAATCTGTGTCTCTAATAGTTTGGCTGTAACGGACATTTTTGGAATATCAGGTGTTCGACCACATGTTGCAGTCCATCGCTTAACATGTGATTATAGTAATGTTTTGGGACTCTGTATAACGCTGCTTATACAAAATGAAATCTGTGTCTCTAATAGTTTGGCTGTAACGGACATTTTTGGAATATCAGGTGTTCGACCACATGTTGCAGTCCATCGCTTAACATGTGATTATAGTAATGTTTTGGGACTCTGTATAACGCTGCTTATACAAAATGAAATCTGTGTCTCTAATAGTTTGGCTGTAACGGACATTTTTGGAATATCAGGTGTTCGACCACATGTTGCAGTCCAACGCTTAATATGTGATTATAGTAATGTTTTGGGACTCTGTATAACGCTGCATACACAATATGAACACTGTGTCTCTAATAGTTTGGCCGTAACGGACATTTTTGGAATATTAGGTGTTCAACCACATAGGGCAGTCCAACGCTTAATAAGTGACTATATTAATGCTTTGGGCCTCTGTAAAACGCTGCATATACAATATGAACACTGTGTCTATAATAGTTTGGCTGTAACGGACATTTTTGGAATATTAGGTGTTCAACCACATGGGTCAGTCCAACGCTTAATATGTGGTTAAAGTAATGCTTTGGGCCTCTGTTTAACGCTGCATATACAATATGAACTTTATGCCTCTTATAGTTTGGCTGTAACGGACATTTTTGGAATATTAGGTGCTCGGCGACATGTTGCAGTCCATCGCTTAATAAGTGACTATATTAATGCTTTGGCCCTCTGTAAAACCCTGCATGTACAATATGAACACTGTGTCCCTAATAGTTTGGCTGTAACGGACATTTTTGAATTATTAGGTGTTCGGCCACATGTTGCAGTCCATCGCTTAATAAGTGACTATATTAATGCTTTGGCCCTCTGTAAAACCCTGCATGTACAATATGAACACTGTGTCTCTAATAGTTTGGCTGAAACGGACATTTTTGGAATATTAGGTGTTCGGCCACATGTTGCAGTCCATCGCTTAATAAGTGACTATATTAATGCTTTGGCCCTCTGTAAAACCCTGCATGTACAATATGAACACTGTGTCTCTAATAGTTTGGCTGTAACGGACATTTTTGGAATATTAGGTGTTCCACCACATGTTGCAGTCCAACGCTTAATAAGTGACTATATTAATGCTTTGGAACTCTGTAAAACCCTGCATGTACAATATGAACACTGTGTCTCTAATAGTTTGGCTGTAACGGACATTTTTGGAATATTAGCTGTTCAACCACATGGGGCAGTCCAACGCTTAATATGTGGCTAAAGTAATGATTTGGGCCTCTGTAAAACCCTGCATGTACAATATGAACACTGTGTCTCTAATAGTTTGGCTGTAACGGACATTTTTGGAATATTAGGTGTTCGGCCACATAGGGCAGTCCATCGCTTAACATGTGATTATAGTAATGTTTTGGGACTCTGTATAACGCTGCTTATACAAAATGAAATCTGTGTCTCTAATAGTTTGGCTGTAACGGACATTTTTGGAATATCAGGTGTTCGACCACATGTTGCAGTCCATCGCTTAACATGTGATTATAGTAATGTTTTGGGACTCTGTATAACGCTGCTTATACAAAATGAAATCTGTGTCTCTAATAGTTTGGCTGTAACGGACATTTTTGGAATATCAGGTGTTCGACCACATGTTGCAGTCCATCGCTTAACATGTGATTATTGTAATGTTTTGGGACTCTGTATAACGCTGCTTATACAAAATGAAATCTGTGTCTCTAATAGTTTGGCTGTAACGGACATTTTTGGAATATCAGGTGTTCGACCACATGTTGCAGTCCAACGCTTAATATGTGACTATATTAATGCTTTGGCCCTCTGTAAAACCCTGCATGTACAATATGAACACTGTGTCTCTAATAGTTTGGCTGTAACGGACATTTTTGGATTATTAGGTGTTCGGCCACATGTTGCAGTCCATCGCTTAATAAGTGACTATATGAATGCTTTGGCCCTCTGTAAAACCCTGCATGTACAATATGAACACTGTGTCTCTAATAGTTTGGCTGTAACAGACATTCTTGGAATATTAGGTGTTCGACCACATGTTGCAGTCCAACGCTTAATAAGTGACTATTTTAATGCTTTGGCCCTCTGTAAAACCCTGCATGTACAATATGAACACTGTGTCTCTAATAGTTTGGCTGTCACGGACATTTTTGGAATATTAGGTGTTCGGCCACATGTTGCAATCCATCGCTTAATAAGTGACTATATTAATGCTTTGGCCCTCTGTAAAACCCTGCATGTACAATATGAACACTGTGTCTCTAATAGTTTGGCTGTAACGGACATTTTTGGAATATTAGGTGTTCGGCCACATGTTGCAGTCCATCGCTTAATAAGTGACTATATTAATGCTTTGGGCCTCTGTAAAACGCTGCATACATAATATGAACACTGTGTCTCTAATAGTTTGGCTGTAACGGACATTTTTGGAGTATTAGGTGTTCAACCACAGAGGGCAGTCCAACGCTTAATAAGTGACTATATTAATGCTTTGGGCCTCTGTTTAACGCTGCATATACAATATGAACTTTATGCCTCTTATAGTTTGGCTGTAACGGACACTTTTGGAATATTAGGTGTTCAACCACATGGGGCAATCCATCACTTAATAAGTGACTATATTAATGCTTTGGCCCTCTGTAAAACCCTGCATGTACAATATGAACACTGTGTCTCTAATAGTTTGGCTGTAACGGACATTTTTGGAATATTAGGTGTTCCACCACATGTTGCCGTCCAACGCTTAATAAGTGACTATATTAATGCTTTGGCCCTATGTAAAACCCTGCATGTACAATATGAACACTGTGTCTCTAATAGTTTGGCTGTAACGGACATTTTTGGAATATTAGGTGTTCGGCCACATGTTGCAGTCCATCGCTTAATAAGTGACTATATTAATGCTTTGGCCCTCTGTAAAACCCTGCATGTACAATATGAACACTGTGTCTCTAATAGTTTGGCTGTAACGGACATTTTTGGAATATTAGGTGTTCGACCACATGTTGCAGTCCATCGCTTAATAAGTGACTATATTAATGCTTTGGGCCTCTGTTTAACGCTGCATATACAATATGAACTTTATGCCTCTTATAGTTTGGCTGTAACTGACACTTTTGGAATATTAGGTGTTCAACTACATGTTGCAGTCCAACGCGTAACATGTGATTATAGTAATGCTTTGGGCCTCTGTATAACGCTGCATATACAATATGAACTTAATGCCTCTTCTAGTTTTTCTGTAACTGACACTTTTGGAATATTAGGTGTTCGACCACATGTTGCAGTCCAACGCTTAACATGTGATTATAGTAATGTTTTGGGACTCTGTACAACGCTGCATATACAGTATGAACTCTCTGCCTCTTATTGTTTGGCTGTTACTGTCATTTTTGGAGTATTAGGTGTTCGACCACATGTTGCAGTCCATCGCTTAATAAGTGACTATATTAATGCTTTGGGCCTCTGTAAAACCCTGCATATAAAATATGAACACTGTGTCTCTAATAGTTTGGCTCTAACGGACATTTTTGGAATATTAGGTGTTCGGCCACATGTTGCAGTTCATCGCTTAATAAGTGACTATATTAATGCTTTGGCCCTCTGTAAAACCCTGCATGTACAATATGAACACTGTGTCTCTAATAGTTTGGCTGTAACGGACATTTTTGGAGTATTAGGTGTTCAACCACAGAGGGCAGTCCAACGCTTAATAAGTGACTATATTAATGCTTTGGGCCTCTGTTTAACGCTGCATATACAATATGAACTTTATGCCTCTTATAGTTTGGCTGTAACGGACACTTTTGGAATATTAGGTGTTCAACCACATGGGGCAATCCATCACTTAATAAGTGACTATATTAATGCTTTGGGCCTCTGTAAAACCCTGCATGTACAATATAAACACTGTGTCACTAATAGTTTGGCTGTAACGGACATTTTTGGAATATTAGGTGTTCGGCCACATGTTGCAGTCCATCGCTTAATAAGTGACTATATTAATGCTTTGGCCCTCTGTAAAACCCTGCATGTACAATATGAACACTGTGTCTCTAATAGTTTGGCTGTAACGAACATTTTTGGAATATTAGGTGTTCGGCCACATGTTGCAGTCCATCGCTTAATAAGTGACTATATTAATGCTTTGGGCCTCTGTAAAACCCTGCATATAAAATATGAACACTGTGTCTCTAATAGTTTGGCTGTAACTGACATTTTTGGAATATTAGGTGTTCGACCACATGTTGCAGTCCAACGCTTAATAAGTGACTATATTAATGCTTTGGCCCTCTGTAAAACCCTGCATGTACAATATGAACACTGTGTCTCTAATAGTTTGGCTGTAACGGACAATTTTGGAATATTAGGTGTTCGGCCACATGTTGCAGTCCATCGCTTAATAAGTGACTATATTAATGCTTTGGGCCTCTGTTAAACCCTGCATGTACAATATGAACACTGTGTCACTAATAGTTTGGCTGTAACGGACATTTTACGAATATTAGGTGTTCGGCCACATGTTGCAGTCCATCGCTTAATAAGTGACTATATTAATGCTTTGGGCCTCTGTAAAACCCTGCATGTACAATATGAACACTGTGTCTCTAATAGTTTGGCTGTAACGGACATTTTTGGAATATTAGGTGTTCGGTTACATGTTGCAGTCCATCGCTTAATAAGTGACTATATTAATGCTTTGGCCCTCTGTAAAACCCTGAATGTACAATATGAACACTGTGTCTCTAATAGTTTGGCTGTAACGAACATTTTTGGAATATTAGGTGTTCGGCCACATGTTGCAGTCCATCGCTTAATAAGTGACTATATTAATGCTTTGGCCCTATATAAAACCCTGCATGTACAATATGAACACTGTGTCTCTAATAGTTTGGCTGTAACGGACATTTTTGGAATATTAGGTGTTCGGCCACATGTTGCAATCCATCGCTTAATAAGTGACTATATTAATGCTTTGGCCCTCTGTAAAACCCTGCATGTACAATATGAACACTGTGTCTCTAATACTTTGGCTGTAACGGACATTTTTGGAATATTAGGTGTTCACCACATGTTGCAGTCCAACGCTTAATAAGTGACTATATTAATGCTTTGGCCCTCTGTAAAACCCTGCATGTACAATATGAACACTGTGTCTCTAATAGTTTGGCTGTAACGGACATTTTTGGAATATTAGGTGTTCCACCACATGTTGCAGTCCAACGCTTAATAAGTGACTATATTAATGCTTTGGCCCTCTGTAAAACCCTGCATGTACAATATGAACACTGTGTCTCTAATAGTTTGGCTGTAACGGACATTTTTGGAATATTAGCTGTTCAACCACATGGGGCAGTCCAACGCTTAATATGTGGCTAAAGTAATGCTTTGGGCCTCTGTAAAACCCTGCATGTACAATATGAACACTGTGTCTCTAATAGTTTGGCTGTAACGGACATTTTTGGAATATTAGGTGTTCGGCCACATAGGGCAGTCCATCGCTTAACGTGTGATTATAGTAATGTTTTGGGACTCTGTATAACGCTGCTTATACAAAATGAAATCTGTGTCTCTAATAGTTTGCCTGTAACGGACATTTTTGGAATATCAGGTGTTCGACCACATGTTGCAGTCCATCGCTTAACATGTGATTATAGTAATGTTTTGGGACTCTGTATAACGCTGCTTATACAAAATGAAATCTGTGTCTCTAATAGTTTGGCTGTAACGGACATTTTTGGAATATCAGGTGTTCGACCACATGTTGCAGTCCAACGCTTAATATGTGATTATAGTAATGTTTTGGGACTCTGTATAACGCTGCATACACAATATGAACACTGTGTCTCTAATAGTTTGGCCGTAACGGACATTTTTGGAATATTAGGTGTTCAACCACATAGGGCAGTCCAACGCTTAATAAGTGACTATATTAATGCTTTGGGCCTCTGTAAAACGCTGCATATACAATATGAACACTGTGTCTATAATAGTTTGGCTGTAACGGACATTTTTGGAATATTAGGTGTTCAACCACATGGGGCAGTCCAACGCTTAATATGTGGTTAAAGTAATGCTTTGGGCCTCTGTTTAACGCTGCATATACAATATGAAATTTATGCCTCTTATAGTTTGGCTGTAACGGACATTTTTGGAATATTAGGTGCTCGGCGACATGTTGCAGTCCATCGCTTAATAAGTGACTATATTAATGCTTTGGCCCTCTGTAAAACCCTGCATGTACAATATGAACACTGTGTCTCTAATAGTTTGGCTGTAACGGACATTTTTGGATTATTAGGTGTTCGGCCACATGTTGCAGTCCATCGCTTAATAAGTGACTATATGAATGCTTTGGCCCTCTGTAAAACCCTGCATGTACAATATGAACACTGTGTCTCTAATAGTTTGGCTGTAACGGACATTCTTGGAATATTAGGTGTTCGACCACATGTTGCAGTCCAACGCTTAATAAGTGACTATATTAATGCTTTGGCCCTCTGTAAAACCCTGCATGAACAATATGAACACTGTGTCTCTAATAGTTTGTCTGTAACGGACATTTTTGGAATATTAGGTGTACGACCACATGTTGCAGTCCAACGCTTAATAAGTGACTATATTAATGCTTTGGCCCTATGTAAAACCCTGCATGTACAATATGAACACTGTGTCTCTAATAGTTTGGCTGTCACGGACATTTTTGGAATATTAGGTGTTCGGCCACATGTTGCAATCCATCGCTTAATAAGTGACTATATTAATGCTTTGGCCCTCTGTAAAACCCTGCATGTACAATATGAACACTGTGTCTCTAATAGTTTGGCTGTAACGGACATTTTTGGAATATTAGGTGTTCCACCACATGTTGCAGTCCAACGCTTAATAAGTGACTATATTAATGCTTTGGCCCTATGTAAAACCCTGCATGTACAATATGAACACTGTGTCTCTAATAGTTTGGCTGTAACGGACATTTTTGGAATATTAGGTGTTCGGCCACATGTTGCAGTCCATCGCTTAATAAGTGACTATATTAATGCTTTGGCCCTCTGTAAAACCCTGCATGTACAATATGAACACTGTGTCTCTAATAGTTTGGCTGTAACGGACATTTTTGGAATATTAGGTGTTCCACCACATGTTGCAGTCCAACGCTTAATAAGTGACTATATTAATGCTTTGGCCCTCTGTAAAACCCTGCATGTACAATATGAACACTGTGTCTCAAATAGTTTGGCTGTAACGGTCATTTTTGGAATATTAGGTGTTCGACCACATGTTGCAGTCCATCGCTTAATAAGTGACTATATTAATGCTTTGGGCCTCTGTTTAACGCTGCATATACAATATGAACTTTATGCCTCTTATAGTTTGGCTGTAACTGACACTTTTGGAATATTAGGTGTTCAACTACATGTTGCAGTCCAACGCGTAACATGTGATTATAGTAATGCTTTGGGCCTCTGTATAACGCTGCATATACAATATGAACTTAATGCCTCTTCTAGTTTTTCTGTAACTGACACTTTTGGAATATTAGGTGTTCGACCACATGTTGCAGTCCAACGCTTAATAAGTGACTATATTAATGCTTTGGGCCTCTGTAAAACCCTGCATGTACAATATGAACACTGTGTCTCTAATAGTTTGGCTGTAACGGACATTTTTGGAATATTAGGTAATCAACTACATGTTGCAGTCCAACGCTTAACATGTGATTATAGTAATGTTTTGGGACTCTGTACAACGCTGCATATACAGTATGAACTCTCTGCCTCTTATTGTTTGGCTGTTACTGTCATTTTTGGAGTATTAGGTGTTCGACCACATGTTGCAGTCCATCGCTTAATAAGTGACTATATTAATGCTTTGGCCCTCTGTAAAACCCTGCATGAACAATATGAACACTGTGTCTCTAATAGTTTGGCTGTCACGGACATTTTTGGAATATTAGGTGTTCGGCCACATGTTGCAATCCATCGCTTAATAAGTGACTATATTAATGCTTTGGCCCTATGTAAAACCCTGCATGTACAATATGAACACTGTGTCTCTAATAGTTTGGCTGTCACGGACATTTTTGGAATATTAGGTGTTCGGCCACATGTTGCAGTCCAACGCTTAATAAGTGACTATATTAATGCTTTTTCCCTATGTAAAACCCTGCATGTACAATATGAACACTGTGTCTCTAATAGTTTGGCTGTAACGGACATTTTTGGAATATTAGGTGTTCGGCCACATGTTGCAGTCCATCGCTTAATAAGTGACTATATTAATGCTTTGGCCCTCTGTAAAACCCTGCATGTACAATATGAACACTGTGTCTCTAATAGTTTGGCTGTAACGGACATTTTTGGAATATTAGGTGTTCCACCACATGTTGCAGTCCAACGCTTAATAAGTGACTATATTAATGCTTTGGCCCTCTGTAAAACCCTGCATGTACAATATGAACACTGTGTCTCAAATAGTTTGGCTGTAACGGTCATTTTTGGAATATTAGGTGTTCGACCACATGTTGCAGTCCATCGCTTAATAAGTGACTATATTAATGCTTTGGGCCTCTGTTTAACGCTGCATATACAATATGAACTTTATGCCTCTTATAGTTTGGCTGTAACTGACACTTTTGGAATATTAGGTGTTCAACTACATGTTGCAGTCCAACGCGTAACATGTGATTATAGTAATGCTTTGGGCCTCTGTATAACGCTGCATATACAATATGAACTTAATGCCTCTTCTAGTTTTTCTGTAACTGACACTTTTGGAATATTAGGTGTTCGACCACATGTTGCAGTCCAACGCTTAATAAGTGACTATATTAATGCTTTGGGCCTCTGTAAAACCCTGCATGTACAATATGAACACTGTGTCTCTAATAGTTTGGCTGTAACGGACATTTTTGGAATATTAGGTAATCAACTACATGTTGCAGTCCAACGCTTAACATGTGATTATAGTAATGTTTTGGGACTCTGTACAACGCTGCATATACAGTATGAACTCTCTGCCACTTATTGTTTGGCTGTTACTGTCATTTTTGGAGTATTAGGTGTTCGACCACATGTTGCAGTCCATCGCTTAATAAGTGACTATATTAATGCTTTGGGCCTCTGTAAAACCCTGCATATAAAATATGAACACTGTGTCTCTAATAGTTTGGCTCTAACGGACATTTTTGGAATATTAGGTGTTCGGCCACATGTTGCTGTCCATCGCTTAATAAGTGACTATATTAATGCTTTGGCCCTCTGTAAAACCCTGCATGTACAATATGATCACTGTGTCTCTTATAGTTTGGCTGTAACTGACATTTTTGTAATATTAGGTGTTCGACCACATGTTGCAGTCCAACGCTTAATAAGAGACTATATTAATGCTTTGGGCCTTTGAAAAACGCTGCATATACAATATAAACACTGTGTCTCTAATAGTTTGGCTGTAACTGATATTTTTGGAATATTAGGTGTTCAACCACATAGGGCAGTCCAACGCTTAATAAGTGACTATATTAATGCTTTGGGCCTCTGTAAAACCCTGCATGTACAATATGCACACTGGGTCTCTAATAGTTTGGCTGTAACGGACATTTTTGGAATATTAGGTGTTCGACCACATGTTGCAGTCCAACGCTTAATAAGTGACTATATTAATGCTTTGGGCCTCTGTAAATCGCTGCATATACAATATGAACACTGTGTCTATAATAGTTTGGCTGTAACGGACATTTTTGGAATATTAGCTGTTCAACCACATGGGGCAGTCCAACGCTTAATATGTGGCTAAAGTAATGCTTTGGGCCTCTGTTTAACGCTGCATATACGATATGAACTTTATGCCTCTTATAGTTTGGCTGTAACGGACATTTTTGGAATATTAGGTGTTCGGCCACATGTTGCAGTCCATCGCTTAATAAGTGACTATATTAATGCTTTGGGCCTCTGTAAAACGCTGCATACACAATATGAACACTGTGTCTCTAATAGTTTGGCTGTAACGGACATTTTTGGAGTATTAGGTGTTCAACCACAGAGGGCAGTCCAACGCTTAATAAGTGACTATATTAATGCTTTGGGCCTCTGTTTAACGCTGCATATACAATATGAACTTTATGCCTCTTATAGTTTGGCTGTAACGGACACTTTTGGAATATTAGGTGTTCAACCACATGGGGCAATCCATCGCTTAATAAGTGACTATATTAATGCTTTGGGCCTCTGTAAAACCCTGCATGTACAATATGAACACTGTGTCACTAATAGTTTGGCTGTAACGGACATTTTTGGAATATTAGGTGTTCGGCCACATGTTGCAGTCCATCGCTTAATAAGTGACTATATTAATGCTTTGGGCCTCTGTAAAACCCTGCATGTACAATATGAACACGGTGTCTCTAATAGTTTGGCTGTAACGGACATTTTTGGAATATTAAGTGTTCGGCCACATATTGCAGTCCATCGCTTAATAAGTGACTATATTAATGCTTTGGCCCTCTGTAAAACCCTGCATGTACAATATGAACACTGTGTCTCTAATAGTTTGGCTCTAACGGACATTTTTGGAATATTAGGTGTTCGGCCACATGTTGCTGTCCATCGCTTAATAAGTGACTATATGAATGCTTTGGCCCTCTGTAAAACCCTGCATGTACAATATGAACACTGTGTCTCTAATAGTTTGGCTGTAACGGACATTCTTGGAATATTAGGTGTTCGACCACATGTTGCAGTCCAACGCTTAATAAGTGACTATATTAATGCTTTGGCCCTCTGTAAAACCCTGCATGAACAATATGAACACTGTGTCTCTAATAGTTTGTCTGTAACGGACATTTTTGGAATATTAGGTGTTCCACCACATGTTGCAGTCCAACGCTTAATAAGTGACTATATTAATGCTTTGGCCCTCTGTAAAACCCTGCATGTACAATATGAACACTGTGTCTCAAATAGTTTGGCTGTAACGGTCATTTTTGGAATATTAGGTGTTCGACCACATGTTGCAGTCCATCGCTTAATAAGTGACTATATTAATGCTTTGGGCCTCTGTTTAACGCTGCATATACAATATGAACTTTATGCCTCTTATAGTTTGGCTGTAACTGACACTTTTGGAATATTAGGTGTTCAACTACATGTTGCAGTCCAACGCGTAACATGTGATTATAGTAATGCTTTGGGCCTCTGTATAACGCTGCATATACAATATGAACTTAATGCCTCTTCTAGTTTTTCTGTAACTGACACTTTTGGAATATTAGGTGTTCGACCACATGTTGCAGTCCAACGCTTAATAAGTGACTATATTAATGCTTTGGGCCTCTGTAAAACCCTGCATGTACAATATGAACACTGTGTCTCTAATAGTTTGGCTGTAACGGACATTTTTGGAATATTAGGTAATCAACTACATGTTGCAGTCCAACGCTTAACATGTGATTATAGTAATGTTTTGGGACTCTGTACAACGCTGCATATACAGTATGAACTCTCTGCCTCTTATTGTTTGGCTGTTACTGTCATTTTTGGAGTATTAGGTGTTCGACCACATGTTGCAGTCCATCGCTTAATAAGTGACTATATTAATGCTTTGGCCCTCTGTAAAACCCTGCATGAACAATATGAACACTGTGTCTCTAATAGTTTGTCTGTAACGGACATTTTTGGAATATTAGGTGTACGACCACATGTTGCAGTCCAACGCTTAATAAGTGACTATATTAATGCTTTGGCCCTATGTAAAACCCTGCATGTACAATATGAACACTGTGTCTCTAATAGTTTGGCTGTCACGGACATTTTTGGAATATTAGGTGTTCGGCCACATGTTGCAATCCATCGCTTAATAAGTGACTATATTAATGCTTTGGCCCTCTGTAAAACCCTGCATGTACAATATGAACACTGTGTCTCTAATAGTTTGGCTGTAACGGACATTTTTGGAATATTAGGTGTTCCACCACATGTTGCAGTCCAACGCTTAATAAGTGACTATATTAATGCTTTGGCCCTATGTAAAACCCTGCATGTACAATATGAACACTGTGTCTCTAATAGTTTGGCTGTAACGGACATTTTTGGAATATTAGGTGTTCGGCCACATGTTGCAGTCCATCGCTTAATAAGTGACTATATTAATGCTTTGGCCCTCTGTAAAACCCTGCATGTACAATATGAACACTGTGTCTCTAATAGTTTGGCTGTAACGGACATTTTTGGAATATTAGGTGTTCCACCACATGTTGCAGTCCAACGCTTAATAAGTGACTATATTAATGCTTTGGCCCTCTGTAAAACCCTGCATGTACAATATGAACACTGTGTCTCAAATAGTTTGGCTGTAACGGTCATTTTTGGAATATTAGGTGTTCGACCACATGTTGCAGTCCATCGCTTAATAAGTGACTATATTAATGCTTTGGGCCTCTGTTTAACGCTGCATATACAATATGAACTTTATGCCTCTTATAGTTTGGCTGTAACTGACACTTTTGGAATATTAGGTGTTCAACTACATGTTGCAGTCCAACGCGTAACATGTGATTATAGTAATGCTTTGGGCCTCTGTATAACGCTGCATATACAATATGAACTTAATGCCTCTTCTAGTTTTTCTGTAACTGACACTTTTGGAATATTAGGTGTTCGACCACATGTTGCAGTCCAACGCTTAATAAGTGACTATATTAATGCTTTGGGCCTCTGTAAAACCCTGCATGTACAATATGAACACTGTGTCTCTAATAGTTTGGCTATAACGGACATTTTTGGAATATTAGGTAATCAACTACATGTTGCAGTCCAACGCTTAACATGTGATTATAGTAATGTTTTGGGACTCTGTACAACGCTGCATATACAGTATGAACTCTCTGCCACTTATTGTTTGGCTGTTACTGTCATTTTTGGAGTATTAGGTGTTCGACCACATGTTGCAGTCCATCGCTTAATAAGTGACTATATTAATGCTTTGGGCCTCTGTAAAACCCTGCATATAAAATATGAACACTGTGTCTCTAATAGTTTGGCTCTAACGGACATTTTTGGAATATTAGGTGTTCGGCCACATGTTGCTGTCCATCGCTTAATAAGTGACTATATTAATGCTTTGGCCCTCTGTAAAACCCTGCATGTACAATATGATCACTGTGTCTCTTATAGTTTGGCTGTAACTGACATTTTTGTAATATTAGGTGTTCGACCACATGTTGCAGTCCAACGCTTAATAAGAGACTATATTAATGCTTTGGGCCTTTGAAAAACGCTGCATATACAATATAAACACTGTGTCTCTAATAGTTTGGCTGTAACTGATATTTTTGGAATATTAGGTGTTCAACCACATAGGGCAGTCCAACGCTTAATAAGTGACTATATTAATGCTTTGGGCCTCTGTAAAACCCTGCATGTACAATATGCACACTGGGTCTCTAATAGTTTGGCTGTAACGGACATTTTTGGAATATTAGGTGTTCGACCACATGTTGCAGTCCAACGCTTAATAAGTGACTATATTAATGCTTTGGGCCTCTGTAAATCGCTGCATATACAATATGAACACTGTGTCTATAATAGTTTGGCTGTAACGGACATTTTTGGAATATTAGCTGTTCAACCACATGGGGCAGTCCAACGCTTAATATGTGGCTAAAGTAATGCTTTGGGCCTCTGTTTAACGCTGCATATACGATATGAACTTTATGCCTCTTATAGTTTGGCTGTAACGGACATTTTTGGAATATTAGGTGTTCGGCCACATGTTGCAGTCCATCGCTTAATAAGTGACTATATTAATGCTTTGGGCCTCTGTAAAACGCTGCATACACAATATGAACACTGTGTCTCTAATAGTTTGGCTGTAACGGACATTTTTGGAGTATTAGGTGTTCAACCACAGAGGGCAGTCCAACGCTTAATAAGTGACTATATTAATGCTTTGGGCCTCTGTTTAACGCTGCATATACAATATGAACTTTATGCCTCTTATAGTTTGGCTGTAACGGACACTTTTGGAATATTAGGTGTTCAACCACATGGGGCAATCCATCGCTTAATAAGTGACTATATTAATGCTTTGGGCCTCTGTAAAACCCTGCATGTACAATATGAACACTGTGTCACTAATAGTTTGGCTGTAACGGACATTTTTGGAATATTAGGTGTTCGGCCACATGTTGCAGTCCATCGCTTAATAAGTGACTATATTAATGCTTTGGGCCTCTGTAAAACCCTGCATGTACAATATGAACACGGTGTCTCTAATAGTTTGGCTGTAACGGACATTTTTGGAATATTAAGTGTTCGGCCACATATTGCAGTCCATCGCTTAATAAGTGACTATATTAATGCTTTGGCCCTCTGTAAAACCCTGCATGTACAATATGAACACTGTGTCTCTAATAGTTTGGCTCTAACGGACATTTTTGGAATATTAGGTGTTCGGCCACATGTTGCTGTCCATCGCTTAATAAGTGACTATATGAATGCTTTGGCCCTCTGTAAAACCCTGCATGTACAATATGAACACTGTGTCTCTAATAGTTTGGCTGTAACGGACATTCTTGGAATATTAGGTGTTCGACCACATGTTGCAGTCCAACGCTTAATAAGTGACTATATTAATGCTTTGGCCCTCTGTAAAACCCTGCATGAACAATATGAACACTGTGTCTCTAATAGTTTGTCTGTAACGGACATTTTTGGAATATTAGGTGTTCGACCACATGTTGCAGTCCAACGCTTAATAAGTGACTATATTAATGCTTTGGCCCTATGTAAAACCCTGCATGTACAATAGGAACACTGTGTCTCTAATAGTTTGGCTGTCACGGACATTTTTGGAATATTAGGTGTTCGGCCACATGTTGCAATCCATCGCTTAATAAGTGACTATATTAATGCTTTGGCCCTCTGTAAAACCCTGCATGTACAATATGAACACTGTGTCTCTAATAGTTTGGCTGTAACGGACATTCTTGGAATATTAGGTGTTCGACCACATGTTGCAGTCCAACGCTTAATAAGTGACTATGTTAATGCTTTGGCCCTCTCTAAAACCCTGCATGTACAATATGAACACTGTGTCTCTAATAGTTTGGCTGTAACGGACAATTTTGGAATATTAGGTGTTCGGCCACATGTTGCAGTCCATCGCTTAATAAGTGACTATACTAATGCTTTGGGCCTCTGTTAAACCCTGCATGTACAATATGAACACTGTGTCACTAATAGTTTGGCTGTAACGGACATTTTACGAATATTAGGTGTTCGGCCACATGTTGCAGTCCATCGCTTAATAAGTGACTATATTAATGCTTTGGGCCTCTGTAAAACCCTGCATGTACAATATGAACACTGTGTCTCTAATAGTTTGGCTGTAACGGACATTTTTGGAATATTAGGTGTTCGGTTACATGTTGCAGTCCATCGCTTAATAAGTGACTATATTAATGCTTTGGCCCTCTGTAAAACCCTGCATGTACAATATGAACACTGTGTCTCTAATAGTTTGGCTGTAACGAACATTTTTGGAATATTAGGTGTTCGGCCACATGTTGCAGACCATCGCTTAATAAGTGACTATATTAATGCTTTGGGCCTCTGTAAAACCCTGCATATAAAATATGAACACTGTGTCTCTAATAGTTTGGCTGTAACGGACATTTTTGGAATATTAGGTGTTCGGCCACATGTTGCAATCCATCGCTTAATAAGTGACTATATTAATGCTTTGGGCCTCTGTAAATCGCTGCATATACAATATGAACACTGTGTCTATAATAGTTTGGCTGTAACGGACATTTTTGGAATATTAGCTGTTCAACCACATGGGGCAGTCCAACGCTTAATATGTGGCTAAAGTAATGCTTTGGGCCTCTGTTTAACGCTGCATATACGATATGAACTTTATGCCTCTTATAGTTTGGCTGTAACGGACATTTTTGGAATATTAGGTGTTCGACCACATGTTGCAGTCCAACGCTTAATAAGTGACTATATTAATGCTTTGGGCCTCTGTAAAACCCTGCATGTACAATATGAACACTGTGTCTCTAATAGTTTGGCTGTAACGGACATTTTTGAAATATTAGGTAATCAACTACATGTTGCAGTCCAACGTTTAACATGTGATTATAGTAATGTTTTGGGACTCTGTACAACGCTGCATATACAGTATGAACTTTCTGCCTCTTATTGTTTAGCTGTTACTGTCATTTTTGGAGTATTAGGTGTTCGACCACATGTTGCAGTCCATCGCTTAATAAGTGACTATATTAATGCTTTGGCCCTCTGTAAAACCCTGCATGTACAATATGAACACTGTGTCTCTAATAGTTTGGCTGTAACGAACATTTTTGGAATATTAGGTGTTCGGCCACATGTTGCAGACCATCGCTTAATAAGTGACTATATTAATGCTTTGGGCCTCTGTAAAACCCTGCATATAAAATATGAACACTGTGTCTCTAATAGTTTGGCTGTAACGGACATTTTTGGAATATTAAGTGTTCGGCCACATGTTGCAATCCATCGCTTAATAAGTGACTATATTAATGCTTTGGGCCTCTGTAAATCGCTGCATATACAATATGAACACTGTGTCTATAATAGTTTGGCTGTAACGGACATTTTTGGAATATTAGCTGTTCAACCACATGGGGCAGTCCAACGCTTAATATGTGGCTAAAGTAATGCTTTGGGCCTCTGTTTAACGCTGCATATACGATATGAACTTTATGCCTCTTATAGTTTGGCTGTAACGGACATTTTTGGAATATTAGGTGTTCGACCACATGTTGCAGTCCAACGCTTAATAAGTGACTATATTAATGCTTTGGGCCTCTGTAAAACCCTGCATGTACAATATGAACACTGTGTCTCTAATAGTTTGGCTGTAACGGACATTTTTGGAATATTAGGTAATCAACTACATGTTGCAGTCCAACGTTTAACATGTGATTATAGTAATGTTTTGGGACTCTGTACAACGCTGCATATACAGTATGAACTTTCTGCCTCTTATTGTTTGGCTGTTACTGTCATTTTTGGAGTATTAGGTGTTCGACCACATGTTGCAGTCCATCGCTTAATAAGTGACTATATTAATGCTTTGGCCCTCTGTAAAACCCTGCATGTACAATATGAACACTGTGTCTCTAATAGTTTGGCTGTAACGGACATTCTTGGAATATTAGGTGTTCGACCACATGTTGCAGTCCAACGCTTAATAAGTGACTATATTAATGCTTTGGCCTTCTGTAAAACCCTGCATGAACAATATGAACACTGTGTCTCTAATAGTTTGTCTGTAACGGACATTTTTGGAATATTAGGTGTTCGACCACATGTTGCAGTCCAACGCTTAATAAGTGACTATATTAATGCTTTGGCCCTATGTAAAACCCTGCATGTACAATAGGAACACTGTGTCTCTAATAGTTTGGCTGTCACGGACATTTTTGGAATATTAGGTGTTCGGCCACATGTTGCAATCCATCGCTTAATAAGTGACTATATTAATGCTTTGGCCCTCTGTAAAACCCTGCATGTACAATATGAACACTGTGTCTCTAATAGTTTGGCTGTAACGGACATTCTTGGAATATTAGGTGTTCGACCACATGTTGCAGTCCAACGCTTAATAAGTGACTATGTTAATGCTTTGGCCCTCTCTAAAACCCTGCATGTACAATATGAACACTGTGTCTCTAATAGTTTGGCTGTAACGGACAATTTTGGAATATTAGGTGTTCGGCCACATGTTGCAGTCCATCGCTTAATAAGTGACTATACTAATGCTTTGGGCCTCTGTTAAACCCTGCATGTACAATATGAACACTGTGTCACTAATAGTTTGGCTGTAACGGACATTTTACGAATATTAGGTGTTCGGCCACATGTTGCAGTCCATCGCTTAATAAGTGACTATATTAATGCTTTGGGCCTCTGTAAAACCCTGCATGTACAATATGAACACTGTGTCTCTAATAGTTTGGCTGTAACGGACATTTTTGGAATATTAGGTGTTCGGTTACATGTTGCAGTCCATCGCTTAATAAGTGACTATATTAATGCTTTGGCCCTCTGTAAAACCCTGCATGTACAATATGAACACTGTGTCTCTAATAGTTTGGCTGTAACGAACATTTTTGGAATATTAGGTGTTCGGCCACATGTTGCAGACCATCGCTTAATAAGTGACTATATTAATGCTTTGGGCCTCTGTAAAACCCTGCATATAAAATATGAACACTGTGTCTCTAATAGTTTGGCTGTAACGGACATTTTTGGAATATTAGGTGTTCGGCCACATGTTGCAATCCATCGCTTAATAAGTGACTATATTAATGCTTTGGGCCTCTGTAAATCGCTGCATATACAATATGAACACTGTGTCTATAATAGTTTGGCTGTAACGGACATTTTTGGAATATTAGCTGTTCAACCACATGGGGCAGTCCAACGCTTAATATGTGGCTAAAGTAATGCTTTGGGCCTCTGTTTAACGCTGCATATACGATATGAACTTTATGCCTCTTATAGTTTGGCTGTAACGGACATTTTTGGAATATTAGGTGTTCGACCACATGTTGCAGTCCAACGCTTAATAAGTGACTATATTAATGCTTTGGGCCTCTGTAAAACCCTGCATGTACAATATGAACACTGTGTCTCTAATAGTTTGGCTGTAACGGACATTTTTGGAATATTAGGTAATCAACTACATGTTGCAGTCCAACGTTTAACATGTGATTATAGTAATGTTTTGGGACTCTGTACAACGCTGCATATACAGTATGAACTTTCTGCCTCTTATTGTTTGGCTGTTACTGTCATTTTTGGAGTATTAGGTGTTCGACCACATGTTGCAGTCCATCGCTTAATAAGTGACTATATTAATGCTTTGGCCCTCTGTTAAACCCTGCATGTACAATATGAACACTGTGTCTCTAATAGTTTGGCTGTAACGAACATTTTTGGAATATTAGGTGTTCGGCCACATGTTGCAGACCATCGCTTAATAAGTGACTATATTAATGCTTTGGGCCTCTGTAAAACCCTGCATATAAAATATGAACACTGTGTCTCTAATAGTTTGGCTGTAACGGACATTTTTGGAATATTAAGTGTTCGGCCACATGTTGCAATCCATCGCTTAATAAGTGACTATATTAATGCTTTGGGCCTCTGTAAATCGCTGCATATACAATATGAACACTGTGTCTATAATAGTTTGGCTGTAACGGACATTTTTGGAATATTAGCTGTTCAACCACATGGGGCAGTCCAACGCTTAATATGTGGCTAAAGTAATGCTTTGGGCCTCTGTTTAACGCTGCATATACGATATGAACTTTATGCCTCTTATAGTTTGGCTGTAACGGACATTTTTGGAATATTAGGTGTTCGACCACATGTTGCAGTCCAACGCTTAATAAGTGACTATATTAATGCTTTGGGCCTCTGTAAAACCCTGCATGTACAATATGAACACTGTGTCTCTAATAGTTTGGCTGTAACGGACATTTTTGGAATATTAGGTAATCAACTACATGTTGCAGTCCAACGTTTAACATGTGATTATAGTAATGTTTTGGGACTCTGTACAACGCTGCATATACAGTATGAACTTTCTGCCTCTTATTGTTTGGCTGTTACTGTCATTTTTGGAGTATTAGGTGTTCGACCACATGTTGCAGTCCATCGCTTAATAAGTGACTATATTAATGCTTTGGCCCTCTGTAAAACCCTGCATGAACAATATGAACACTGTGTCTCTAATAGTTTGTCTGTAACGGACATTTTTGGAATATTAGGTGTACGACCACATGTTGCAGTCCAACGCTTAATAAGTGACTATATTAATGCTTTGGCCCTATGTAAAACCCTGCATGTACAATATGAACACTGTGTCTCTAATAGTTTGGCTGTCACGGACATTTTTGGAATATTAGGTGTTCGGCCACATGTTGCAATCCATCGCTTAATAAGTGACTATATTAATGCTTTGGCCCTCTGTAAAACCCTGCATGTAGAATATGAACACTGTGTCTCTAATAGTTTGGCTGTAACGGACATTTTTGGAATATTAGGTGTTCCACCACATGTTGCAGTCCAACGCTTAATAAGTGACTATATTAATGCTTTGGCCCTATGTAAAACCCTGCATGTACAATATGAACACTGTGTCTCTAATAGTTTGGCTGTAACGGACATTTTTGGAATATTAGGTGTTCGGCCACATGTTGCAGTCCATCGCTTAATAAGTGACTATATTAATGCTTTGGCCCTCTGTAAAACCCTGCATGTACAATATGAACACTGTGTCTCTAATAGTTTGGCTGTAACGGACATTTTTGGAATATTAGGTGTTCCACCACATGTTGCAGTCCAACGCTTAATAAGTGACTATATTAATGCTTTGGCCCTCTGTAAAACCCTGCATGTACAATATGAACACTGTGTCTCAAATAGTTTGGCTGTAACGGTCATTTTTGGAATATTAGGTGTTCGACCACATGTTGCAGTCCATCGCTTAATAAGTGACTATATTAATGCTTTGGGCCTCTGTTTAACGCTGCATATACAATATGAACTTTATGCCTCTTATAGTTTGGCTGTAACGGACACTTTTGGAATATTAGGTGTTCAACTACATGTTGCAGTCCAACGCGTAACATGTGATTATAGTAATGCTTTGGGCCTCTGTATAACGCTGCATATACAATATGAACTTAATGCCTCTTCTAGTTTTTCTGTAACTGACACTTTTGGAATATTAGGTGTTCGACCACATGTTGCAGTCCAACGCTTAATAAGTGACTATATTAATGCTTTGGGCCTCTGTAAAACCCTGCATGTACAATATGAACACTGTGTCTCTAATAGTTTGGCTGTAACGGACATTTTTGGAATATTAGGTAATCAACTACATGTTGCAGTCCAACGCTTAACATGTGATTATAGTAATGTTTTGGGACTCTGTACAACGCTGCATATACAGTATGAACTCTCTGCCTCTTATTGTTTGGCTGTTACTGTCATTTTTGGAGTATTAGGTGTTCGACCACATGTTGCAGTCCATCGCTTAATAAGTGACTATATTAATGCTTTGGGCCTCTGTAAAACCCTGCATATAAAATATGAACACTGTGTCTCTAATAGTTTGGCTCTAACACACATTTTTGGAATATTAGGTGTTCGGCCACATGTTGCTGTCCATCGCTTAATAAGTGACTATATTAATGCTTTGGCCCTCTGTAAAACCCTGCATGTACAATATGAACACTGTGTCTCTTATAGTTTGGCTGTAACTGACATTTTTGTAATATTAGGTGTTCGACCACATGTTGCAGTCCAACGCTTAATAAGAGACTATATTAATGCTTTGGGCCTTTGAAAAACGCTGCATATACAATATAAACACTGTGTCTCTAATAGTTTGGCTGTAACTGATATTTTTGGAATATTAGGTGTTCAACCACATAGGGCAGTCCAACGCTTAATAAGTGACTATATTAATGCTTTGGCCCTCTGTAAAACCCTGCATGTACAATATGAACACTGTGTCTCTAATAGTTTGGCTGTAACGGACATTCTTGGAATATTAGGTGTTCGACCACATGTTGCAGTCCAACGCTTAATAAGTGACTATGTTAATGCTTTGGCCCTCTCTAAAACCCTGCATGTACAATATGAACACTGTGTCTCTAATAGTTTGGCTGTAACGGACAATTTTGGAATATTAGGTGTTCGGCCACATGTTGCAGTCCATCGCTTAATAAGTGGCTATATTAATGCTTTGGGCCTCTGTTAAACCCTGCATGTACAATATGAACACTGTGTCACTAATAGTTTGGCTGTAACGGACATTTTACGAATATTAGGTGTTCGGCCACATGTTGCAGTCCATCGCTTAATAAGTGACTATATTAATGCTTTGGGCCTCTGTAAAACCCTGCATGTACAATATGAACACTGTGTCTCTAATAGTTTGGCTGTAACGGACATTTTTGGAATATTAGGTGTTCGGTTACATGTTGCAGTCCATCGCTTAATAAGTGACTATATTAATGCTTTGGCCCTCTGTAAAACCCTGCATGTACAATATGAACACTGTGTCTCTAATAGTTTGGCTGTAACGAACATTTTTGGAATATTAGGTGTTCGGCCACATGTTGCAGACCATCGCTTAATAAGTGACTATATTAATGCTTTGGGCCTCTGTAAAACCCTGCATATAAAATATGAACACTGTGTCTCTAATAATTTGGCTGTAACGGACATTTTTGGAATATTAGGTGTTCGGCCACATGTTGCAATCCATCGCTTAATAAGTGACTATATTAATGCTTTGGGCCTCTGTAAATCGCTGCATATACAATATGAACACTGTGTCTATAATAGTTTGGCTGTAACGGACATTTTTGGAATATTAGCTGTTCAACCACATGGGGCAGTCCAACGCTTAATATGTGGCTAAAGTAATGCTTTGGGCCTCTGTTTAACGCTGCATATACGATATGAACTTTATGCCTCTTATAGTTTGGCTGTAACGGTTAATAAGTGACTATATTAATGCTTTGGCCCTCTGTAAAACCCTGCATGTACAATATGAACACTGTGTCTCTAATAGTTTGGCTGTAACGGACATTTTTGGAATATTAGGTGTTCGGCCACATGTTGCAGTCCATCGCTTAATAAGTGACTATATTAATGCTTTGGGTCTCTGTAAAACCCTGCATGTACCATATGAACACTGTGTCTCTAATAGTTTGGCTGTAACGGACATTTTTGGAATATTAGGTGTTCGGCCACATGTTGCAGTCCATCGCTTAATAAGTGACTATATTAATGCTTTGGCCCTCTGTAAAACCCGGCATGTACAATATGAACACTGTGTCTCTAATAGTTTGGCTGTAACGGACATTTTTGGAGTATTAGGTGTTCAACCACAGAGGGCAGTCCAACGCTTAATAAGTGACTATATTAATGCTTTGGGCCTCTGTTTAACGCTGCATATACAATATGAACTTTATGCCTCTTATAGTTTGGCTGTAACGGACACTTTTGGAATATTAGGTGTTCAACCACATGGGGCAATCCATCGCTTAATAAGTGACTATATTAATGCTTTGGGCCTCTGTAAAACCCTGCATGTACAATATAAACACTGTGTCACTAATAGTTTGGCTGTAACGGACATTTTTGGAATATTAGGTGTTCGGCCACATGTTGCAATCCATCGCTTAATAAGTGACTATATTAATGCTTTGGGCCTCTGTAAAACCCTGCATGTACAATATGAACACGGTGTCTCTAATAGTTTGGCTGTAACGGACATTTTTGGAATATTAAGTGTTCGGCCACATATTGCAGTCCATCGCTTAATAAGTGACTATATTAATGCTTTGGCCCTCTGTAAAACCCTGCATGTACAATATGAACACTGTGTCTCTAACAGTTTGGCTGTAACGAACATTTTTGGAATATTAGGTGTTCGGCCACATGTTGCAGTCCATCGCTTAATAAGTGACTATATTAATGCTTTGGGCCTCTGTAAAACCCTGCATATAAAATATGAACACTGTGTCTCTAATAGTTTGGCTGTAACTGACATTTTTGGAATATTAGGTGTTCGACCACATGTTGCAGTCCAACGCTTAATAAGTGACTATATTAATGCTTTGGCCCTCTGTAAAACCCTGCATGTACAATATGAACACTGTGTCTCTAATAGTTTGGCTGTAACGGACAATTTTGGAATATTAGGTGTTCGGCCACATGTTGCAGTCCATCGCTTAATAAGTGACTATATTAATGCTTTGGGCCTCTGTTTAACGCTGCATATACAATATGAACTTTATGCCTCTTATAGTTTGGCTGTAACGGACACTTTTGGAATATTAGGTGTTCAACCACATGGGGCAATCCATCGCTTAATAAGTGACTATATTAATGCTTTGGGCCTCTGTAAAACCCTGCATGTACAATATAAACACTGTGTCACTAATAGTTTGGCTGTAACGGACATTTTTGGAATATTAGGTGTTCGGCCACATGTTGCAGTCCATCGCTTAATAAGTGACTATATTAATGCTTTGGGCCTCTGTAAAACCCTGCATGTATAATATGAACACGGTGTCTCTAATAGTTTGGCTGTAACGGACATTTTTGGAATATTAAGTGTTCGGCCACATATTGCAGTCCATCGCTTAATAAGTGACTATATTAATGCTTTGGCCCTCTGTAAAACCCTGCATGTACAATATGAACACTGTGTCTCTAATAGTTTGGCTGTAACGAACATTTTTGGAATATTAGGCGTTCGGCCACATGTTGCAGTCCATCGCTTAATAAGTGACTATATTAATGCTTTGGGCCTCTGTAAAACCCTGCATATAAAATATGAACACTGTGTCTCTAATAGTTTGGCTGTAACTGACATTTTTGGAATATTAGGTGTTCGACCACATGTTGCAGTCCAACGCTTAATAAGTGACTATATTAATGCTTTGGCCCTCTGTAAAACCCTGCATGTACAATATGAACACTGTGTCTCTAATAGTTTGGCTGTAACGGACAATTTTGGAATATTAGGTGTTCGGCCACATGTTGCAGTCCATCGCTTAATAAGTGACTATATTAATGCTTTGGGCCTCTGTTAAACCCTGCATGTACCATATGAACACTGTGTCTCTAATAGTTTGGCTGTAACGGACATTTTTGGAATATTAGGTGTTCGGCCACATGTTGCAGTCCATCGCTTAATAAGTGACTATATTAATGCTTTGGCCCTCTGCAAAACCCTGCATGTACAATATGAACACTGTGTCTCTAATAGTTTGGCTGTAACGGACATTTTTGGAATATTAGGTGTTCGGCCACATGTTGCAGTCCATCGCTTAATAAGTGACTATATTAATGCTTTGGGCCTCTGTAAAACCCTGCATATAAAATATGAACACTGTGTCTCTAATAGTTTGGCTGTAACGGACATTTTTGGAATATTAGCTGTTCGGCCACATGTTGCAGTCCATCGCTTAATAAGTGACTATATTAATGCTTTGGGTCTCTGTAAAACCCTGCATGTACCATATGAACACTGTGTCTCTAATAGTTTGGCTGTAACGGACATTTTTGGAATATTAGGTGTTCGGCCACATGTTGCAGTCCATCGCTTAATAAGTGACTATATTAATGCTTTGGCCCTCTGCAAAACCCTGCATGTACAATATGAACACTGTGTCTCTAATAGTTTGGCTGTAACGGACATTTTTGGAATATTAGGTGTTCGACCACATGTTGCAGTCCAACGCTTAATAAGTGACTATATTAATGCTTTGGCCCTCTGTAAAACCCTGCATGTACAATATGAACACTGTGTCTCTAATAGTTTGGCTGTAACGAACATTTTTGGAATATTATTTGTTCGGCCACATGTTGCAGTCCATCGCTTAATAAGTGACTATATTAATGCTTTGGGCCTCTGTAAAACCCTGCATATAAAATATGAACACTGTGTCTCTAATAGTTTGGCTGTAACGGACATTTTTGGAATATTAGGTGTTCGGCCACATGTTGCAGTCCATCGCTTAATAAGTGACTATATTAATGCTTTGGCCCTCTGTAAAACCCTGCATGTACAATATGAACACTGTGTCTCTAATAATTTGGCTGTAACGGACATTTTTGGAATATTAGGTGTTCGGCCACATGTTGCAATCCATCGCTTAATAAGTGACTATATTAATGCTTTGGGCCTCTGTAAATCGCTGCATATACAATATGAACACTGTGTCTATAATAGTTTGGCTGTAACGGACATTTTTGGAATATTAGCTGTTCAACCACATGGGGCAGTCCAACGCTTAATATGTGGCTAAAGTAATGCTTTGGGCCTCTGTTTAACGCTGCATATACGATATGAACTTTATGCCTCTTATAGTTTGGCTGTAACGGACATTTTTGGAATATTAGGTGTTCGGCCACATGTTGCAGTCCATCGCTTAATAAGTGACTATATTAATGCTTTGGCCCTCTGTAAAACCCTGCATGTACAATATGAACACTGTGTCTCTAATAGTTTGGCTGTAACGGACATTTTTGGAATATTAGGTGTTCGGCCACATGTTGCAGTCCATCGCTTAATAAGTGACTATATTAATGCTTTGGGTCTCTGTAAAACCCTGCATGTACCATATGAACACTGTGTCTCTAATAGTTTGGCTGTAACGGACATTTTTGGAATATTAGGTGTTCGGCCACATGTTGCAGTCCATCGCTTAATAAGTGACTATATTAATGCTTTGGCCCTCTGTAAAACCCGGCATGTACAATATGAACACTGTGTCTCTAATAGTTTGGCTGTAACGGACATTTTTGGAGTATTAGGTGTTCAACCACAGAGGGCAGTCCAACGCTTAATAAGTGACTATATTAATGCTTTGGGCCTCTGTTTAACGCTGCATATACAATATGAACTTTATGCCTCTTATAGTTTGGCTGTAACGGACACTTTTGGAATATTAGGTGTTCAACCACATGGGGCAATCCATCGCTTAATAAGTGACTATATTAATGCTTTGGGCCTCTGTAAAACCCTGCATGTACAATATAAACACTGTGTCACTAATAGTTTGGCTGTAACGGACATTTTTGGAATATTAGGTGTTCGGCCACATGTTGCAATCCATCGCTTAATAAGTGACTATATTAATGCTTTGGGCCTCTGTAAAACCCTGCATGTACAATATGAACACGGTGTCTCTAATAGTTTGGCTGTAACGGACATTTTTGGAATATTAAGTGTTCGGCCACATATTGCAGTCCATCGCTTAATAAGTGACTATATTAATGCTTTGGCCCTCTGTAAAACCCTGCATGTACAATATGAACACTGTGTCTCTAATAGTTTGGCTGTAACGAACATTTTTGGAATATTAGGTGTTCGGCCACATGTTGCAGTCCATCGCTTAATAAGTGACTATATTAATGCTTTGGGCCTCTGTAAAACCCTGCATATAAAATATGAACACTGTGTCTCTAATAGTTTGGCTGTAACTGACATTTTTGGAATATTAGGTGTTCGACCACATGTTGCAGTCCAACGCTTAATAAGTGACTATATTAATGCTTTGGCCCTCTGTAAAACCCTGCATGTACAATATGAACACTGTGTCTCTAATAGTTTGGCTGTAACGGACAATTTTGGAATATTAGGTGTTCGGCCACATGTTGCAGTCCATCGCTTAATAAGTGACTATATTAATGCTTTGGGCCTCTGTTTAACGCTGCATATACAATATGAACTTTATGCCTCTTATAGTTTGGCTGTAACGGACACTTTTGGAATATTAGGTGTTCAACCACATGGGGCAATCCATCGCTTAATAAGTGACTATATTAATGCTTTGGGCCTCTGTAAAACCCTGCATGTACAATATAAACACTGTGTCACTAATAGTTTGGCTGTAACGGACATTTTTGGAATATTAGGTGTTCGGCCACATGTTGCAGTCCATCGCTTAATAAGTGACTATATTAATGCTTTGGGCCTCTGTAAAACCCTGCATGTATAATATGAACACGGTGTCTCTAATAGTTTGGCTGTAACGGACATTTTTGGAATATTAAGTGTTCGGCCACATATTGCAGTCCATCGCTTAATAAGTGACTATATTAATGCTTTGGCCCTCTGTAAAACCCTGCATGTACAATATGAACACTGTGTCTCTAATAGTTTGGCTGTAACGAACATTTTTGGAATATTAGGCGTTCGGCCACATGTTGCAGTCCATCGCTTAATAAGTGACTATATTAATGCTTTGGGCCTCTGTAAAACCCTGCATATAAAATATGAACACTGTGTCTCTAATAGTTTGGCTGTAACTGACATTTTTGGAATATTAGGTGTTCGACCACATGTTGCAGTCCAACGCTTAATAAGTGACTATATTAATGCTTTGGCCCTCTGTAAAACCCTGCATGTACAATATGAACACTGTGTCTCTAATAGTTTGGCTGTAACGGACAATTTTGGAATATTAGGTGTTCGGCCACATGTTGCAGTCCATCGCTTAATAAGTGACTATATTAATGCTTTGGGCCTCTGTTAAACCCTGCATGTACCATATGAACACTGTGTCTCTAATAGTTTGGCTGTAACGGACATTTTTGGAATATTAGGTGTTCGGCCACATGTTGCAGTCCATCGCTTAATAAGTGACTATATTAATGCTTTGGCCCTCTGCAAAACCCTGCATGTACAATATGAACACTGTGTCTCTAATAGTTTGGCTGTAACGGACATTTTTGGAATATTAGGTGTTCGGCCACATGTTGCAGTCCATCGCTTAATAAGTGACTATATTAATGCTTTGGGCCTCTGTAAAACCCTGCATATAAAATATGAACACTGTGTCTCTAATAGTTTGGCTGTAACGGACATTTTTGGAATATTAGCTGTTCGGCCACATGTTGCAGTCCATCGCTTAATAAGTGACTATATTAATGCTTTGGGTCTCTGTAAAACCCTGCATGTACCATATGAACACTGTGTCTCTAATAGTTTGGCTGTAACGGACATTTTTGGAATATTAGGTGTTCGGCCACATGTTGCAGTCCATCGCTTAATAAGTGACTATATTAATGCTTTGGCCCTCTGCAAAACCCTGCATGTACAATATGAACACTGTGTCTCTAATAGTTTGGCTGTAACGGACATTTTTGGAATATTAGGTGTTCGACCACATGTTGCAGTCCAACGCTTAATAAGTGACTATATTAATGCTTTGGCCCTCTGTAAAACCCTGCATGTACAATATGAACACTGTGTCTCTAATAGTTTGGCTGTAACGAACATTTTTGGAATATTATTTGTTCGGCCACATGTTGCAGTCCATCGCTTAATAAGTGACTATATTAATGCTTTGGGCCTCTGTAAAACCCTGCATATAAAATATGAACACTGTGTCTCTAATAGTTTGGCTGTAACGGACATTTTTGGAATATTAGGTGTTCGGCCACATGTTGCAGTCCATCGCTTAATAAGTGACTATATTAATGCTTTGGCCCTCTGTAAAACCCTGCATGTACAATATGAACACTGTGTCTCTAATAATTTGGCTGTAACGGACATTTTTGGAATATTAGGTGTTCGGTTACATGTTGCAGTCCATCGCTAAATAAGTGACTATATTAATGCTTTGGCCCTCTGTAAAACCCTGCATGTACAATATGAACACTGTGTCTCTAATAGTTTGGCTGTAACGAACATTTTTGGAATATTAGGTGTTCGGCCACATGTTGCAGTCCATCGCTTAATAAGTGACTATATTAATGCTTTGGGCCTCTGTAAAACCCTGCATATAAAATATGAACACTGTGTCTCTAATAGTTTGGCTGTAACTGACATTTTTGGAATATTAGGTAGTTCGACCACATGTTGCAGTCCAACGCTTAATAAGTGACTATATTAATGCTTTGGGCCTCTGTAAAACCCTGCATATAAAATATGAACACTGTGTCTCTAATAGTTTGGCTGTAACGGACATTTTTGGAATATTAGGTGTTCAACCACATGGGGCAGTCCAACGCTTAATATGTGGTTAAAGTAATGCCTTGGGCTCTGTTTAACGCTGCATATACAATATGAACTTTATGCCTCTTATAGTTTGGCTCTAACTGACATTTTTGGAATATTAGGTGTTCGACCACATGTTGCAGTCCAACGCTTAATAAGTGACTATATTAATTAATGCTTTGGGCCTCTGTAAAACCCTGCATATAAAATATGAACACTGTGTCACTAATAGTTTGGCTGTAACGGACATTTTTGGAATATTAGGTGTTCGGCCACATGTTGCAGTCCATCGCTTAATAAGTGACTATATTAATGCTTTGGGCCTCTGTAAAACCCTGCATGTACAATATGAACACTGTGTCTCTAGTAGTTTGGCTGTAACGGACATTTTTGGAATATTAGGTGTTTGACCACATGTTGCAGTCCAACGCTTAATAAGTGACTATATTATTGCTTTGGCCCTCTGTAAAACCCTGCATGTACAATATGAACACTGTGTCTCTAATAGTTTGGCTGTAACGGACATTTTTGGAATATTAGGTGTTCGGCCACATGTTGCAGTCCAACGCTTAATAAGTGACTATATTAATGCTTTGGCCCTCTGTAAAACCCTGCATGTACAATATGAACACTGTGTCTCTAATAGTTTGGCTGTAACGGACATTTTTGGAATATTAGGTGTTCAACCACATGGGGCAGTCCAACGCTTAATATGTGGTTAAAGTAATGCCTTGGGCCTCTGTTTAACGCTGCATATACAATATGAACTTTATGCCTCTTATAGTTTGGCTGTAACTGACATTTTTGGAATATTAGGTGTTCGACCACATGTTGCAGTCCAACGCTTAATAAGTGACTATATTAATTAATGCTTTGGGCCTCTGTAAAACCCTGCATATAAAATATGAACACTGTGTCACTAATAGTTTGGCTGTAACGGACATTTTTGGAATATTAGGTGTTCGGCCACATGTTTCAGTCCATCGCTTAATAAGTGACTATATTAATGCTTTGGGCCTCTGTAAAACCCTGCATGTACAATATGAACACTGTGTCTCTAGTAGTTTGGCTGTAACGGACATTTTTGGAATATTAGGTGTTCGACCACATGTTGCAGTCCAACGCTTAATAAGTGACTATATTATTGCTTTGGCCCTCTGTAAAACCCTGCATGTACAATATGAACACTGTGTCTCTAATAGTTTGGCTGTAACGGACATTTTTGGAATATTAGGTGTTCGGCCACATGTTGCAGTCCATCGCTTAATAAGTGACTATATTAATGCTTTGGGCCTCTGTAAAACCCTGCATGTACAATATGAACACTGTGTCTCTAATAGTTTGGCTGTAACGGACATTTTTGGAATATCAGGTGTTCGGCCACATGTTGCAGTCCATCGCTTAATAAGTGACTATATTAATGCTTTGGGCCTCTGTAAAACCCTGCATATAAAATATGAACACTGTGTCTCTAATAGTTTGGCTGTAACTGACATTTTTGGAATATTAGGTGTTCGACCACATGTTGCAGTCCAACGCTTAATAAGTGACTATATTAATGCTTTGGCCCTCTGTAAAACCCTTCATGTACAATATGAACACTGTGTCTCTAATAGTTTGGCTGTAACGGACATTTTTGGAATAATAGGTGTTCGGCCACATGTTGCAGTCCATCGCTTAATAAGTGACTATGTTAATGCTTTGGGCCTCTGTAAAACCCTGCATGTACAATTTGAACACTGTGTCTCTAATAGTTTGGCTGTAACGGACATTTTTGGAATATTAGGTGTTCGGCCACATGTTGCAGTCCATCGCTTAATAAGTGACTATGTTAATGCTTTGGGCCTCTGTAAAACCCTGCATATAAAATATGAACACTGTGTCTCTAATAGTTTAACTGTAACGGACATTTTTGGAATATTAGGTGTTCAACCACATAGGGCAGTCCAACGCTTAATAAGTGACTATATTAATGCTTTGGGCCTCTGTAAAACGCTGCATATACAGTATGAACTTTGTGCCTCTTATAGCTTGGCTGTAACTGTCACTTTTGTAATATTAGGTGTTCGACCACATGTTGCAGTCCAACGCTTAATAAGAGACTATATTAATGCATTGGGCCTTTGAAAAACGCTGCATATACAATATAAACACTGTGTCTCTAATAGTTTGGCCGTAACGGACATTTTTGGAATATTAGGTGTTCAACCACATAAGGCAGTCCAACGCTTAATAAGTGACTATATTAATGCTTTGGGTCTCTGTAAAACGCTGCATATACAATATGAACACTGTGTCTATAATAGTTTGGCTGTGACGGACATTTTTGGAATATTAGGTGTTCAACTACATGTTGCAGTCCAACGCGTAACGTGTGATTATAGTAATGCTTTGGGCCTCTGTATAACGCTGCATATACAATATGAACTTTATGCCTCTTATAGTTTGGCTGTAACTGACATTTTTGGAATATTAGGTGTTCAACCACATATGGCAGTCCAACGCTTAATAAGTGACTATATTAATGCGTTGGGCCTCTGTTTAACGCTGCATATACAATATGAACTTTGTGCCTCTTATAGTTTGGCTGTAACTGACTCTTTTGGAATATTAGGTGTTCAACTACATGTTGCAGTCCAACGCTTAACATGTGATTATAGTAATGCTTTGGGCCTCTGTATAACGCTGCATATACAATATGAACTTAATGCCTCTTCAAGTTTTTCTGTAACTGACACTTTTGGAATATTAGGTGTTCGACCACATGTTGCAGTCCATCGCTTAATAAGTGACTATATTAATGCTTTGGGCCTCTGTAAAACCCTACATGTACCATATGAACACTGTGTCTCTAATAGTTTGGCTGTAACGGACATTTTTGGAATATTAGGTGTTCGGCCACATGTTGCAGTCCATCGCTTAATAAGTGACTATATTAATGCTTTGGGCCTTTGTAAAACCCTACATGTACCATATGAACACTGTGTCTCTAATAGTTTGGCTGTAACGGACATTTTTGGAATATTAGGTGTTCGGCCACATGTTGCAGTCCATCGCTTAATAAGTGACTATATTAATGCTTTGGCCCTCTGTAAAACCCTGCATGTACAATATGAACACTGTGTCTCTAATAGTTTGGCTGTAACGGACATTTTTGGAATATTAGGTGTTCGGCCACATGTTGCAGTCCAACGCTTAATAAGTGACTATATTAATGCTTTGGCCCTCTGTAAAACCCTGCATGTACAATATGAACACTGTGTCTCTAATAGTTTGGCTGTAACTGACATTTTTGTAATATTAGGTGTTCGACCACATATTGCAGTCCAACGCTTAATAAGTGACTATATTAATGCTTTGGGACTCTGTATATCGCTGCATATACAGTATGAACTCTCTGCCTCTTATTGTTTGGCTGTTTCTGTCATTTTTGGAATATTAGGTGTTCGACCACATGTTGCAGTCCAACGCTTATTAAGTGACTATATTAATGCTTTGGCCCTCTGTAAAACCCTGCATGTACAATATGAAAACTGTGTCTCTAATAGTTTGGCTGTAACGGACATTTTTGGCATATTATATGTTCAACCACATAGGGCAGTCCAACGCTTAATAAGTGACTATATTAATGCTTTGGGCCTCTGTAAAACGCTGCATATACAATATGAACACTGTGTCTATAATGGTAAGGCTGTAACGGACATTTTTGGAATATTAGGTGTTCAACCACATGGGGCAGTCCAACGCTTAATATGTGGTTAAAGTAATGCCTTGGGCCTCTGTTTAACGCTGCATATACAATATGAACTTTATGCCTCTTATAGTTTGGCTGTAACTGACATTTTTGGAATATTAGGTGTTCGACCACATGTTGCAGTCCAACGCTTAATAAGTGACTATATTAATTAATGCTTTGGGCCTCTGTAAAACCCTGCATATAAAATATGAACACTGTGTCACTAATAGTTTGGCTGTAACGGACATTTTTGGAATATTAGGTGTTCGGCCACATGTTTCAGTCCATCGCTTAATAAGTGACTATATTAATGCTTTGGGCCTCTGTAAAACCCTGCATGTACAATATGAACACTGTGTCTCTAGTAGTTTGGCTGTAACGGACATTTTTGGAATATTAGGTGTTCGACCACATGTTGCAGTCCAACGCTTAATAAGTGACTATATTATTGCTTTGGCCCTCTGTAAAACCCTGCATGTACAATATGAACACTGTGTCTCTAATAGTTTGGCTGTAACGGACATTTTTGGAATATTAGGTGTTCGGCCACATGTTGCAGTCCATCGCTTAATAAGTGACTATGTTAATGCTTTGGGCCTCTGTAAAACCCTGCATATAAAATATGAACACTGTGTCTCTAATAGTTTAACTGTAACGGACATTTTTGGAATATTAGGTGTTCAACCACATAGGGCAGTCCAACGCTTAATAAGTGACTATATTAATGCTTTGGGCCTCTGTAAAACGCTGCATATACAGTATGAACTTTGTGCCTCTTATAGCTTGGCTGTAACTGTCACTTTTGTAATATTAGGTGTTCGACCACATGTTGCAGTCCAACGCTTAATAAGTGACTATATTAATGCTTTGGCCCTCTGTAAAACCCTGCATGTACAATATGAACACTGTGTCTCTAATAGTTTGGCTGTAACTGACATTTTTGTAATATTAGGTGTTCGACCACATATTGCAGTCCAACGCTTAATAAGTGACTATATTAATGCTTTGGGACTCTGTATATCGCTGCATATACAGTATGAACTCTCTGCCTCTTATTGTTTGGCTGTTTCTGTCATTTTTGGAATATTAGGTGTTCGACCACATGTTGCAGTCCAACGCTTATTAAGTGACTATATTAATGCTTTGGCCCTCTGTAAAACCCTGCATGTACAATATGAAAACTGTGTCTCTAATAGTTTGGCTGTAACGGACATTTTTGGCATATTATATGTTCAACCACATAGGGCAGTCCAACGCTTAATAAGTGACTATATTAATGCTTTGGGCCTCTGTAAAACGCTGCATATACAATATGAACACTGTGTCTATAATGGTAAGGCTGTAACGGACATTTTTGGAATATTAGGTGTTCAACCACATGGGGCAGTCCAACGCTTAATATGTGGTTAAAGTAATGCCTTGGGCCTCTGTTTAACGCTGCATATACAATATGAACTTTATGCCTCTTATAGTTTGGCTGTAACTGACATTTTTGGAATATTAGGTGTTCGACCACATGTTGCAGTCCAACGCTTAATAAGTGACTATATTAATTAATGCTTTGGGCCTCTGTAAAACCCTGCATATAAAATATGAACACTGTGTCACTAATAGTTTGGCTGTAACGGACATTTTTGGAATATTAGGTGTTCGGCCACATGTTTCAGTCCATCGCTTAATAAGTGACTATATTAATGCTTTGGGCCTCTGTAAAACCCTGCATGTACAATATGAACACTGTGTCTCTAGTAGTTTGGCTGTAACGGACATTTTTGGAATATTAGGTGTTCGACCACATGTTGCAGTCCAACGCTTAATAAGTGACTATATTATTGCTTTGGCCCTCTGTAAAACCCTGCATGTACAATATGAACACTGTGTCTCTAATAGTTTGGCTGTAACGGACATTTTTGGAATATTAGGTGTTCGGCCACATGTTGCAGTCCATCGCTTAATAAGTGACTATATTAATGCTTTGGGCCTTTGTAAAACCCTACATGTACCATATGAACACTGTGTCTCTAATAGTTTGGCTGTAACGGACATTTTTGGAATATTAGGTGTTCGGCCACATGTTGCAGTCCAACGCTTAATAAGTGACTATATTAATGCTTTGGGCCTCTGTAAAACGCTGCATATACAGTATGAACTCTGTGCCTCTTATAGCTTGGCTGTAACTGACACTTTTGTAATATTAGGTGTTCGACCACATGTTGCAGTCCAACGCTTAATAAGAGACTATATTAATGCATTGGGCCTTTGAAAAACGCTGCATATACAATATAAACACTGTGTCTCTAATAGTTTGGCCGTAACGGACATTTTTGGAATATTAGGTGTTCAACCACATAAGGCAGTCCAACGCTTAATAAGTGACTATATTAATGCTTTGGGTCTCTGTAAAACGCTGCATATACAATATGAACACTGTGTCTATAATAGTTTGGCTGTAACGGACATTTTTGGAATATTAGGTGTTCAACTACATGTTGCAGTCCAACGCGTAACGTGTGATTATAGTAATGCTTTGGGCCTCTGTATAACGCTGCATATACAATATGAACTTAATGCCTCTTCAAGTTTTTCTGTAACTGACACTTTTGGAATATTAGGTGTTCGACCACATGTTGCAGTCCATCGCTTAATAAGTGACTATATTAATGCTTTGGGCCTCTGTAAAACCCTACATGTACCATATGAACACTGTGTCTCTAATAGTTTGGCTGTAACGGACATTTTTGGAATATTAGGTGTTCGGCCACATGTTGCAGTCCATCGCTTAATAAGTGACTATATTAATGCTTTGGGCCTTTGTAAAACCCTACATGTACCATATGAACACTGTGTCTCTAATAGTTTGGCTGTAACGGACATTTTTGGAATATTAGGTGTTCGGCCACATGTTGCAGTCCATCGCTTAATAAGTGACTATATTAATGCTTTGGCCCTCTGTAAAACCCTGCATGTACAATATGAACACTGTGTCTCTAATAGTTTGGCTGTAACGGACGTTTTTGGAATATTAGGTGTTCGACCACATGTTGCAGTCCAACGCTTAATAAGTGACTATATTAATGCTTTGGCCCTCTGTAAAACCCTGCATGTACAATATGAACACTGTGTCTCTAATAGTTTGGCTGTAACGGACATTTTTGGAATATTAGGTGTTCGGCCACATGTTGCAGTCCATCGCTTAATAAGTGACTATATTAATGCTTTGGGCCTCTGTAAAACCCTGCATGTACAATATGAACCCTGTGTCTCTAATAGTTTGGCTGTAACGGACATTTTTGGAATATTAGGTGTTCGGCCACATGTTGCAGTCCATCGCTTAATAAGTGACTATATTAATGCTTTGGCCCTCTGTAAAACCCTGCATGTACAATATGAACACTGTGTCTCTAATAGTTTGGCTGTAACGGACATTTTTGGAATATTAGGTGTTCGACCACATGTTGCAGTCCAACGCTTAATAAGTGACTATATTAATGATGTGGCCCTCTGTAAAACCCTGCATGTACAATATGAACACTGTGTCTCTAATAGTTTGGCTGTAACGGACATTTTTGGAATATTAGGTGTTCGGCCACATGTTGCAGTCCATCGCTTAATAAGTGACTATATTAATGCTTTGGGCCTCTGTAAAACCCTGCATGTACAATATGAACACTGTGTCTCTAATAGTTTGGCTGTAACGGACATTTTTGGATTATTAGGTGTTCGGCCACATGTTGCAGTCCAACGCTTAATAAGTGACTATATTAATGATGTGGCCCTCTGTAAAACCCTGCATGTACAATATGAACACTGTGTCTCTAATAGTTTGGCTGTAACGGACATTTTTGGAATATTAGGTGTTCGGCCACATGTTGCAGTCCATCGCTTAATAAGTGACTATATTAATGCTTTGGCCCTCTGTAAAACCCTGCATGTACAATATGAACACTGTGTCTCTAATAGTTTGGCTGTAACTGACATTTTTGTAATATTAGGTGTTCGACCACATATTGCAGTCCAACGCTTAATAAGTGACTATATTAATGCTTTGGGACTCTGTATATCGCTGCATATACAGTATGAACTCTCTGCCTCTTATTGTTTGGCTGTTTCTGTCATTTTTGGAATATTAGGTGTTCGACCACATGTTGCAGTCCAACGCTTATTAAGTGACTATATTAATGCTTTGGCCCTCTGTAAAACCCTTCATGTACAATATGAACACTGTGTCTCTAATAGTTTGGCTGTAACGGACATTTTTGGAATATTAGGTGTTCGGCCACATGTTGCAGTCCATCGCTTAATAAGTGACTATATTAATGCTTTGGGCCTCTGTAAAACCCTGCATATAAAATATGAACACTGTGTCTCTAATAGTTTAACTGTAACGGACATTTTTGGAATATTAGGTGTTCGACCACATGTTGCAGTCCAACGCTTAATAAGTGACTATATTAATGCTTTGGCCCTCTGTAAAACCCTTCATGTACAATATGAACACTGTGTCTCTAATAGTTTGGCTGTAACGGACATTTTTGGAATAATAGGTGTTCGGCCACATGTTGCAGTCCATCGCTTAATAAGTGACTATGTTAATGCTTTGGGCCTCTGTAAAACCCTGCATATAAAATATGAACACTGTGTCTCTAATAGTTTGGCTGTAACGGACATTTTTGGAATATTAGGTGTTCGGCCACATGTTGCAGTCCATCGCTTAATAAGTGACTATATTAATGCTTTGGGCCTCTGTAAAACCCTGCATGTACAATATGAACCCTGTGTCTCTAATAGTTTGGCTGTAACGGACATTTTTGGAATATTAGGTGTTCGGCCACATGTTGCAGTCCATCGCTTAATAAGTGACTATATTAATGCTTTGGCCCTCTGTAAAACCCTGCATGTACAATATGAACACTGTGTCTCTAATAGTTTGGCTGTAACGGACATTTTTGGAATATTAGGTGTTCGACCACATGTTGCAGTCCAACGCTTAATAAGTGACTATATTAATGATGTGGCCCTCTGTAAAACCCTGCATGTACAATATGAACACTGTGTCTCTAATAGTTTGGCTGTAACGGACATTTTTGGAATATTAGGTGTTCGGCCACATGTTGCAGTCCATCGCTTAATAAGTGACTATATTAATGCTTTGGGCCTCTGTAAAACCCTGCATGTACAATATGAACACTGTGTCTCTAATAGTTTGGCTGTAACGGACATTTTTGGATTATTAGGTGTTCGGCCACATGTTGCAGTCCAACGCTTAATAAGTGACTATATTAATGATGTGGCCCTCTGTAAAACCCTGCATGTACAATATGAACACTGTGTCTCTAATAGTTTGGCTGTAACGGACATTTTTGGAATATTAGGTGTTCGGCCACATGTTGCAGTCCATCGCTTAATAAGTGACTATATTAATGCTTTGGCCCTCTGTAAAACCCTGCATGTACAATATGAACACTGTGTCTCTAATAGTTTGGCTGTAACTGACATTTTTGTAATATTAGGTGTTCGACCACATATTGCAGTCCAACGCTTAATAAGTGACTATATTAATGCTTTGGGACTCTGTATATCGCTGCATATACAGTATGAACTCTCTGCCTCTTATTGTTTGGCTGTTTCTGTCATTTTTGGAATATTAGGTGTTCGACCACATGTTGCAGTCCAACGCTTATTAAGTGACTATATTAATGCTTTGGCCCTCTGTAAAACCCTTCATGTACAATATGAAAACTGTGTCTCTAATAGTTTGGCTGTAACGGACATTTTTGGAATATTAGGTGTTCGGCCACATGTTGCAGTCCATCGCTTAATAAGTGACTATATTAATGCTTTGGGCCTCTGTAAAACCCTGCATATAAAATATGAACACTGTGTCTCTAATAGTTTAACTGTAACGGACATTTTTGGAATATTAGGTGTTCGACCACATGTTGCAGTCCAACGCTTAATAAGTGACTATATTAATGCTTTGGCCCTCTGTAAAACCCTTCATGTACAATATGAACACTGTGTCTCTAATAGTTTGGCTGTAACGGACATTTTTGGAATAATAGGTGTTCGGCCACATGTTGCAGTCCATCGCTTAATAAGTGACTATGTTAATGCTTTGGGCCTCTGTAAAACCCTGCATATAAAATATGAACACTGTGTCTCTAATAGTTTAACTGTAACGGACATTTTTGGAATATTAGGTGTTCAACCACATAGGGCAGTCCAACGCTTAATAAGTGACTATATTAATGCTTTGGGCCTCTGTAAAACGCTGCATATACAGTATGAACTCTGTGCCTCTTATAGCTTGGCTGTAACTGACACTTTTGTAATATTAGGTGTTCGACCACATGTTGCAGTCCAACGCTTAATAAGAGACTATATTAATGCATTGGGCCTTTGAAAAACGCTGCATATACAATATAAACAAAGTGTCTCTAATAGTTTGGCCGTAACGGACATTTTTGGAATATTAGGTGTTCAACCACATAAGGCAGTCCAACGCTTAATAAGTGACTATATTAATGCTTTGGGTCTCTGTAAAACGCTGCATATACAATATGAACACTGTGTCTATAATAGTTTGGCTGTAACGGACATTTTTGGAATATTAGGTGTTCAACTACATGTTGCAGTCCAACGCGTAACATGTGATTATAGTAATGCTTTGGGCCTCTGTATAACGCTGCATATACAATATGAACTTTATGACTCTTATAGTTTGGATGTAACTGACATTTTTGGAATATTAGGTGTTCAACCACATATGGCAGTCCAACGCTTAATAAGTGACTATATTAATGCTTTGGGCCTCTGTTTAACGCTGCATATACAATATGAACTTTATGCCTCTTATAGTTTGGCTGTAACTGACTCTTTTGGAATATTAGGTGTTCAACTACATGTCGCAGCCCAACGCTTAATATGTGATTATAGTAATGCTTTGGGACTCTGTATAACGCTGCATACACAATATGAACACTGTGTCTCTAATAGTTTGGCCGTAACGGACATTTTTGGAATATTAGGTGTTCATCCACATAAGGCAGTCCAACGCTTAATAAGTGACTCTATTAATGCTTTGGGTCTCTGTAAAACGCTGCATATACAATATGAACACTGTGTCTATAATAGTTTGGCTGTAACTGACATTTTTGGAATATTAGGTGTTCAACCACATATGGCAGTCCAACGCTTAATAAGTGACTATATTAATGCTTTGGGCCTCTGTATAACGCTGCATATACAATATGAACTTAATGCCTCTTCAAGTTTTTCTGTAACTGACACTTTTGGAATATTAGGTGTTCGACCACATGTTGCAGTCCATCGCTTAATAAGTGACTATATTAATGCTTTGGGCCTCTGTAAAACCCTACATGTACCATATGAACACTGTGTCTCTAATAGTTTGGCTGTAACGGACATTTTTGGAAAATTAGGTGTTCGGCCACATGTTGCAGTCCATCGCTTAATAAGTGACTATATTAATGCTTTGGGCCTTTGTAAAACCCTACATGTACCATATGAACACTGTGTCTCTAATAGTTTGGCTGTAACGGACATTTTTGGAATATTAGGTGTTCGGCCACATGTTGCAGTCCATCGCTTAATAAGTGACTATATTAATGCTTTGGCCCTCTGTAAAACCCTGCATGTACAATATGAACACTGTGTCTCTAATAGTTTGGCTGTAACGGACATTTTTGGAATATTAGGTGTTCGACCACATGTTGCAGTCCAACGCTTAATAAGTGACTATATTAATGCTTTGGCCCTCTGTAAAACCCTGTATGTACAATATGAACACTGTGTCTCTAATAGTTTGGCTGTAACGGACATTTTTGGAATATTAGGTGTTCGGCCACATGTTGCAGTCCATCGCTTAATAAGTGATTATATTAATGCTTTGGGCCTCTGTAAAACCCTGCATGTACAATATGAACCCTGTGTCTCTAATAGTTTGGCTGTAACGGACATTTTTGGAATATTAGGTGTTCGGCCACATGTTGCAGTCCATCGCTTAATAAGTGACTATATTAATGCTTTGGGCCTCTGTAAAACCCTACATGTACCATATGAACACTGTGTCTCTAATAGTTTGGCTGTAACGGACATTTTTGGAATATTAGGTGTTCGGCCACATGTTGCAGTCCATCGCTTAATAAGTGACTATATTAATGCTTTGGCCCTCTGTAAAACCCTGCATGTACAATATGAACACTGTGTCTCTAATAGTTTGGCTATAACGGACATTTTTGGAATATTAGGTGTTCGACCACATGTTGCAGTCCAACGCTTAATAAGTGACTATATTAATGCTTTGGCCCTCAGTAAAACCCTGCATGTACAATATGAACACTGTGTCTCTAATAGTTTGGCTGTAACGGACATTTTTGGAATATTAGGTGTTCGGCCACATGTTGCAGTTCAACGCTTAATAAGTGACTATATTAATGCTTTGGGCCTCTGTAAAACCCTGCATGTACAATATGAACACTGTGTCTCTAATAGTTTGGCTGTAACTGACATTTTTGTAATATTAGGTGTTCGACCACATATTGCAGTCCAACGCTTAATAAGTGACTATATTAATGCTTTGGGACTCTGTATATCGCTGCATATACAGTATGAACTCTCTGCCTCTTATTGTTTGGCTGTTTCTGTCATTTTTGGAATATTAGGTGTTCGCGCACATGTTGCAGTCCAACGCTTATTAAGTGACTATATTAATGCTTTGGCCCTCTGTAAAACCCTGCATGTACAATATGAACCCTGTGTCTCTAATAGTTTGGCTGTAACGGACTTTTTTGGAATATTAGGTGTTCGGCCACATGTTGCAGTCCATCGCTTAATAAGTGACTATATTAATGCTTTGGGCCTCTGTAAAACCCTACATGTACCATATGAACACTGTGTCTCTAATAGTTTGGCTGTAACGGACATTTTTGGAATATTAGGTGTTCGGCCACATGTTGCAGTCCATCGCTTAATAAGTGACTATATTAATGCTTTGAGCCTCTGTAAAACCCTGCATGTACAATATGAACACTGTGTCTCTAGTAGTTTGGCTGTAACGGACATTTTTGGAATATTAGGTGTTTGACCACATGTTGCAGTCCAACGCTTAATAAGTGACTATATTATTGCTTTGGCCCTCTGTAAAACCCTGCATGTACAATATGAACACTGTGTCTCTAATAGTTTGGCTGTAACGGACATTTTTGGAATATTAGGTGTTCGGCCACATGTTGCAGTCCAACGCTTAATAAGTGACTATATTAATGCTTTGGCCCTCTGTAAAACCCTGCATGTACAATATGAACACTGTGTCTCTAATAGTTTGGCTGTAACTGACATTTTTGTAATATTAGGTGTTCGACCACATATTGCAGTCCAACGCTTATTAAGTGACTATATTAATGCTTTGGCCCTCTGTAAAACCCTTCATGTACAATATGAACACTGTGTCTCTAATAGTTTGGCTGTAACGGACATTTTTGGAATATTAGGTGTTCGGCCACATGTTGCAGTCCATCGCTTAATAAGTGACTATATTAATGCTTTGGGCCTCTGTAAAACCCTGCATATAAAATATGAACACTGTGTCTCTAATAGTTTAACTGTAACGGACATTTTTGGAATATTAGGTGTTCGACCACATGTTGCAGTCCAACGCTTAATAAGTGACTATATTAATGCTTTGGCCCTCTGTAAAACCCTTCATGTACAATATGAACACTGTGTCTCTAATAGTTTGGCTGTAACGGACATTTTTGGAATAATAGGTGTTCGGCTACATGTTGCAGTCCATCGCTTAATAAGTGACTATGTTAATGCTTTGGGCCTCTGTAAAACCCTGCATATAAAATATGAACACTGTGTCTCTAATAGTTTAACTGTAACGGACATTTTTGGAATATTAGGTGTTCAACCACATAGGGCAGTCCAACGCTTAATAAGTGACTATATTAATGCTTTGGGCCTCTGTAAAACGCTGCATATACAGTATGAACTCTGTGCCTCTTATAGCTTGGCTGTAACTGACACTTTTGTAATATTAGGTGTTCGACCACATGTTGCAGTCCAACGCTTAATAAGAGACTATATTAATGCATTGGGCCTTTGAAAAACGCTGCATATACAATATAAACAAAGTGTCTCTAATAGTTTGGCCGTAACGGACATTTTTGGAATATTAGGTGTTCAACCACATAAGGCAGTCCAACGCTTAATAAGTGACTATATTAATGCTTTGGGTCTCTGTAAAACGCTGCATATACAATATGAACACTGTGTCTATAATAGTTTGGCTGTAACGGACATTTTTGGAATATTAGGTGTTCAACTACATGTTGCAGTCCAACGCGTAACATGTGATTATAGTAATGCTTTGGGCCTCTGTATAACGCTGCATATACAATATGAACTTTATGACTCTTATAGTTTGGATGTAACTGACATTTTTGGAATATTAGGTGTTCAACCACATATGGCAGTCCAACGCTTAATAAGTGACTATATTAATGCTTTGGGCCTCTGTTTAACGCTGCATATACAATATGAACTTTATGCCTCTTATAGTTTGGCCGTAACGGACATTTTTGGAATATTAGGTGTTCATCCACATAAGGCAGTCCAACGCTTAATAAGTGACTCTATTAATGCTTTGGGTCTCTGTAAAACGCTGCATATACAATATGAACACTGTGTCTATAATAGTTTGGCTGTAACTGACATTTTTGGAATATTAGGTGTTCAACCACATATGGCAGTCCAACGCTTAATAAGTGACTATATTAATGCTTTGGGCCTCTGTATAACGCTGCATATACAATATGAACTTAATGCCTCTTCAAGTTTTTCTGTAACTGACACTTTTGGAATATTAGGTGTTCGACCACATGTTGCAGTCCATCGCTTAATAAGTGACTATATTAATGCTTTGGGCCTCTGTAAAACCCTACATGTACCATATGAACACTGTGTCTCTAATAGTTTGGCTGTAACGGACATTTTTGGAAAATTAGGTGTTCGGCCACATGTTGCAGTCCATCGCTTAATAAGTGACTATATTAATGCTTTGGGCCTTTGTAAAACCCTACATGTACCATATGAACACTGTGTCTCTAATAGTTTGGCTGTAACGGACATTTTTGGAATATTAGGTGTTCGGCCACATGTTGCAGTCCATCGCTTAATAAGTGACTATATTAATGCTTTGGCCCTCTGTAAAACCCTGCATGTACAATATGAACACTGTGTCTCTAATAGTTTGGCTGTAACGGACATTTTTGGAATATTAGGTGTTCGACCACATGTTGCAGTCCAACGCTTAATAAGTGACTATATTAATGCTTTGGCCCTCTGTAAAACCCTGTATGTACAATATGAACACTGTGTCTCTAATAGTTTGGCTGTAACGGACATTTTTGGAATATTAGGTGTTCGGCCACATGTTGCAGTCCATCGCTTAATAAGTGATTATATTAATGCTTTGGGCCTCTGTAAAACCCTGCATGTACAATATGAACCCTGTGTCTCTAATAGTTTGGCTGTAACGGACATTTTTGGAATATTAGGTGTTCGGCCACATGTTGCAGTCCATCGCTTAATAAGTGACTATATTAATGCTTTGGGCCTCTGTAAAACCCTACATGTACCATATGAACACTGTGTCTCTAATAGTTTGGCTGTAACGGACATTTTTGGAATATTAGGTGTTCGGCCACATGTTGCAGTCCATCGCTTAATAAGTGACTATATTAATGCTTTGGCCCTCTGTAAAACCCTGCATGTACAATGTGAACACTGTGTCTCTAATAGTTTGGCTGTAACGGACATTTTTGGAATATTAGGTGTTCGACCACATGTTGCAGTCCAACGCTTAATAAGTGACTATATTAATGCTTTGGCCCTCAGTAAAACCCTGCATGTACAATATGAACACTGTGTCTCTAATAGTTTGGCTGTAACGGACATTTTTGGAATATTAGGTGTTCGGCCACATGTTGCAGTTCAACGCTTAATAAGTGACTATATTAATGCTTTGGGCCTCTGTAAAACCCTGCATGTACAATATGAACACTGTGTCTCTAATAGTTTGGCTGTAACTGACATTTTTGTAATATTAGGTGTTCGACCACATATTGCAGTCCAACGCTTAATAAGTGACTATATTAATGCTTTGGGACTCTGTATATCGCTGCATATACAGTATGAACTCTCTGCCTCTTATTGTTTGGCTGTTTCTGTCATTTTTGGAATATTAGGTGTTCGGCCACATGTTGCAGTCCATCGCTTAATAAGTGACTATATTAATGCTTTGGCCCTCTGTAAAACCCTGCATGTACAATATGAACACTGTGTCTCTAATAGTTTGGCTGTAACTGACATTTTTGTAATATTAGGTGTTCGACCACATATTGCAGTCCAACGCTTAATAAGTGACTATATTAATGCTTTGGGACTCTGTATATCGCTGCATATACAGTATGAACTCTCTGCCTCTTATTGTTTGGCTGTTTCTGTCATTTTTGGAATATTAGGTGTTCGACCACATGTTGCAGTCCAACGCTTAATAAGTGACTATATTAATGCTTTGGCCCTCTGTAAAACCCTTCATGTACAATATGAACACTGTGTCTCTAATAGTTTGGCTGTAACGGACATTTTTGGAATAATAGGTGTTCGGCCACATGTTGCAGTCCATCGCTTAATAAGTGACTATGTTAATGCTTTGGGCCTCTGTAAAACCCTGCATGTACAATTTGAACACTGTGTCTCTAATAGTTTGGCTGTAACGGACATTTTTGGAATATTAGGTGTTCGGCCACATGTTGCAGTCCATCGCTTAATAAGTGACTATGTTAATGCTTTGGGCCTCTGTAAAACCCTGCATATAAAATATGAACACTGGGTCTCTAATAGTTTAACTGTAACGGACATTTTTGGAATATTAGGTGTTCAACCACATAGGGCAGTCCAACGCTTAATAAGTGACTATATTAATGCTTTGGGCCTCTGTAAAACGCTTCATATACAGTATGAACTTTGTGCCTCTTATAGCTTGGCTGTAACTGACACTTTTGTAATATTAGGTGTTCGACCACATGTTGCAGTCCAACGCTTAATAAGAGACTATATTAATGCATTGGGCCTTTGAAAAACGCTGCATATACAATATAAACACTGTGTCTCTAATAGTTTGGCCGTAACGGACATTTTTGGAATATTAGGTGTTCAACCACATAAGGCAGTCCAACGCTTAATAAGTGACTATATTAATGCTTTGGGTCTCTGTAAAACGCTGCATATACAATATGAACACTGTGTCTATAATAGTTTGGCTGTAACGGACATTTTTGGAATATTAGGTGTTCAACTACATGTTGCAGTCCAACGCGTAACGTGTGATTATAGTAATGCTTTGGGCCTCTGTATAACGCTGCATATACAATATGAACTTTATGCCTCTTATAGTTTGGCTGTAACTGACATTTTTGGAATATTAAGTGTTCAACCACATATGGCAGTCCAACGCTTAATAAGTGACTATATTAATGCGTTGGGCCTCTGTTTAACGCTGCATATACAATATGAACTTTGTGCCTCTTATAGTTTGGCTGTAACTGACTCTTTTGGAATATTAGGTGTTCAACTACATGTTGCAGTCCAACGCTTAACATGTGATTATAGTAATGCTTTGGGCCTCTGTATAACGCTGCATATACAATATGAACTTAATGCCTCTTCAAGTTTTTCTGTAACTGACACTTTTGGAATATTAGGTGTTCGACCACATGTTGCAGTCCATCGCTTAATAAGTGACTATATTAATGCTTTGGGCCTCTGTAAAACCCTACATGTACCATATGAACACTGTGTCTCTAATAGTTTGGCTGTAACGGACATTTTTGGAATATTAGGTGTTCGGCCACATGTTGCAGTCCATCGCTTAATAAGTGACTATATTAATGCTTTGGGCCTTTGTAAAACCCTACATGTACCATATGAACACTGTGTCTCTAATAGTTTGGCTGTAACGGACATTTTTGGAATATTAGGTGTTCGGCCACATGTTGCAGTCCAACGCTTAATAAGTGACTATATTAATGCTTTGGCCCTCTGTAAAACCCTGCATGTACAATATGAACACTGTGTCTCTAATAGTTTGGCTGTAACGGACATTTTTGGAATATTAGGTGTTCAACCACATAGGGCAGTCCAACGCTTAATAAGTGACTATATTAATGCTTTGGGCCTCTGTAAAACGCTGCATATACAGTATGAACTCTGTGCCTCTTATAGCTTGGCTGTAACTGACACTTTTGTAATATTAGGTGTTCGACCACATGTTGCAGTCCAACGCTTAATAAGAGACTATATTAATGCATTGGGCCTTTGAAAAACGCTGCATATACAATATAAACAAAGTGTCTCTAATAGTTTGGCTGTAACGGACATTTTTGGCATATTATGTGTTCAACCACATAGGGCAGTCCAACGCTTAATAAGTGACTATATTAATGCTTTGGGCCTCTGTAAAACGCTGCATATACAATATGAACACTGTGTCTATAATGGTAAGGCTGTAACGGACATTTTTGGAATATTAGGTGTTCAACCACATGGGGCAGTCCAACGCTTAATATGTGGTTAAAGTAATGCCTTGGGCCTCTGTTTAACGCTGCATATACAATATGAACTTTATGCCTCTTATAGTTTGGTTGTAACTGACATTTTTGGAATATTAGGTGTTCGACCACATGTAGCAGTCCAACGCTTAATAAGTGACTATATTAATTAATGCTTTGGGCCTCTGTAAAACCCTGCATATAAAATATGAACACTGTGTCACTAATAGTTTGGCTGTAACGGACATTTTTGAATATTAGGTGTTCGGCCACATGTTTCAGTCCATCGCTTAATAAGTGACTATATTAATGCTTTGGGCCTCTGTAAAACCCTGCATGTACAATATAAACAAAGTGTCTCTAATAGTTTGGCCGTAACGGACATTTTTGGAATATTAGGTGTTCAACCACATAAGGCAGTCCAACGCTTAATAAGTGACTATATTAATGCTTTGGGTCTCTGTAAAACGCTGCATATACAATATGAACACTGTGTCTATAATAGTTTGGCTGTAACGGACATTTTTGGAATATTAGGTGTTCAACTACATGTTGCAGTCCAACGCGTAACATGTGATTATAGTAATGCTTTGGGCCTCTGTATAACGCTGCATATACAATATGAACTTTATGACTCTTATAGTTTGGCTGTAACTGACATTTTTGGAATATTAGGTGTTCAACCACATATGGCAGTCCAACGCTTAATAAGTGACTATATTAATGCTTTGGGCCTCTGTTTAACGCTGCATATACAATATGAACTTTATGCCTCTTATAGTTTGGCTGTAACTGACTCTTTTGGAATATTAGGTGTTCAACTACATGTCGCAGCCCAACGCTTAATATGTGATTATAATAATGCTTTGGGACTCTGTATAACGCTGCATATACAATATGAACACTGTGTCTCTAATAGTTTGGCCGTAACGGACATTTTTGGAATATTAGGTGTTCAACCACATAAGGCAGTCCAACGCTTAATAAGTGACTATATTAATGCTTTGGGTCTCTGTAAAACGCTGCATATACAATATGAACACTGTGTCTATAATAGTTTGGCTGTAACTGACATTTTTGGAATATTAGGTGTTCAACCACATATGGCAGTCCAACGCTTAATAAGAGACTATATTAATGCTTTGGGCCTCTGTATAACGCTGCATATACAATATGAACTTAATGCCTCTTCAAGTTTTTCTGTAACTGACACTTTTGGAATATTAGGTGTTCGACCACATGTTGCAGTCCATCGCTTAATAAGTGACTATATTAATGCTTTGGGCCTCTGTAAAACCCTACATGTACCATATGAACACTGTGTCTCTAATAGTTTGGCTGTAACGGACATTTTTGGAATATTAGGTGTTCGGCCACATGTTGCAGTCCATCGCTTAATAAGTGACTATATTAATGCTTTGGGCCTTTGTAAAACCCTACATGTACCATATGAACACTGTGTCTCTAATAGTTTGGCTGTAACGGACATTTTTGGAATATTAGGTGTTCGGCCACATGTTGCAGTCCATCGCTTAATAAGTGACTATATTAATGCTTTGGCTCTCTGTAAAACCCTGCATGTACAATATGAACACTGTGTCTCTAATAGTTTGGCTGTAACGGACATTTTTGGAATATTAGGTGTTCGGCCACATGTTGCAGTCCAACGCTTAATAAGTGACTATATTAATGCTTTGGCCCTCTGTAAAACCCTGCATGTACAATATGAACACTGTGTCTCTAATAGTTTGGCTGTAACGGACATTTTTGGAATATTAGGTGTTCGGCCACATGTTGCAGTCCATCGCTTAATAAGTGACTATATTAATGCTTTGGGACTCTGTAAAACCCTACATGTACCATATGAACACTGTGTCTCTAATAGTTTGGCTGTAACGGACATTTTTGGAATATTAGGTGTTCAACCACATAGGGCAGTCCAACGCTTAATAAGTGACTATATTAATGCTTTGGGCCTCTGTAAAACGCTGCATATACAGTATGAACTCTGTGCCTCTTATAGCTTGGCTGTAACTGACACTTTTGTAATATTAGGTGTTCGACCACATGTTGCAGTCCAACGCTTAATAAGAGACTATATTAATGCATTGGGCCTTTGAAAAACGCTGCATATACAATATAAACAAAGTGTCTCTAATAGTTTGGCCGTAACGGACATTTTTGGAATATTAGGTGTTCAACCACATAAGGCAGTCCAACGCTTAATAAGTGACTATATTAATGCTTTGGGTCTCTGTAAAACGCTGCATATACAATATGAACACTGTGTCTATAATAGTTTGGCTGTAACGGACATTTTTGGAATATTAGGTGTTCAACTACATGTTGCAGTCCAACGCGTAACATGTGATTATAGTAATGCTTTGGGCCTCTGTATAACGCTGCATATACAATATGAACTTTATGACTCTTATAGTTTGGCTGTAACTGACATTTTTGGAATATTAGGTGTTCAACCACATATGGCAGTCCAACGCTTAATAAGTGACTATATTAATGCTTTGGGCCTCTGTTTAACGCTGCATATACAATATGAACTTTATGCCTCTTATAGTTTGGCTGTAACTGACTCTTTTGGAATATTAGGTGTTCAACTACATGTCGCAGCCCAACGCTTAATATGTGATTATAATAATGCTTTGGGACTCTGTATAACGCTGCATATACAATATGAACACTGTGTCTCTAATAGTTTGGCCGTAACGGACATTTTTGGAATATTAGGTGTTCAACCACATAAGGCAGTCCAACGCTTAATAAGTGACTATATTAATGCTTTGGGTCTCTGTAAAACGCTGCATATACAATATGAACACTGTGTCTATAATAGTTTGGCTGTAACTGACATTTTTGGAATATTAGGTGTTCAACCACATATGGCAGTCCAACGCTTAATAAGAGACTATATTAATGCTTTGGGCCTCTGTATAACGCTGCATATACAATATGAACTTAATGCCTCTTCAAGTTTTTCTGTAACTGACACTTTTGGAATATTAGGTGTTCGACCACATGTTGCAGTCCATCGCTTAATAAGTGACTATATTAATGCTTTGGGCCTCTGTAAAACCCTACATGTACCATATGAACACTGTGTCTCTAATAGTTTGGCTGTAACGGACATTTTTGGAAAATTAGGTGTTCGGCCACATGTTGCAGTCCATCGCTTAATAAGTGACTATATTAATGCTTTGGGCCTTTGTAAAACCCTACATGTACCATATGAACACTGTGTCTCTAATAGTTTGGCTGTAACGGACATTTTTGGAATATTAGGTGTTCGGCCACATGTTGCAGTCCATCGCTTAATAAGTGACTATATTAATGCTTTGGCCCTCTGTAAAACCCTGCATGTACAATATGAACACTGTGTCTCTAATAGTTTGGCTGTAACGGACATTTTTGGAATATTAGGTGTTCGACCACATGTTGCAGTCCAACGCTTAATAAGTGACTATATTAATGCTTTGGCCCTCTGTAAAACCCTGTATGTACAATATGAACACTGTGTCTCTAATAGTTTGGCTGTAACGGACATTTTTGGAATATTAGGTGTTCGGCCACATGTTGCAGTCCATCGCTTAATAAGTGACTATATTAATGCTTTGGGCCTCTGTAAAACCCTGCATGTACAATATGAACCCTGTGTCTCTAATAGTTTGGCTGTAACGGACATTTTTGGCATATTATGTGTTCAACCACATAGGGCAGTCCAACGCTTAATAAGTGACTATATTAATGCTTTGGGCCTCTGTAAAACGCTGCATATACAATATGAACACTGTGTCTATAATGGTAAGGCTGTAACGGACATTTTTGGAATATTAGGTGTTCAACCACATGGGGCAGTCCAACGCTTAATATGTGGTTAAAGTAATGCCTTGGGCCTCTGTTTAACGCTGCATATACAATATGAACTTTATGCCTCTTATAGTTTGGTTGTAACTGACATTTTTGGAATATTAGGTGTTCGACCACATGTAGCAGTCCAACGCTTAATAAGTGACTATATTAATTAATGCTTTGGGCCTCTGTAAAACCCTGCATATAAAATATGAACACTGTGTCACTAATAGTTTGGCTGTAACGGACATTTTTGAATATTAGGTGTTCGGCCACATGTTTCAGTCCATCGCTTAATAAGTGACTATATTAATGCTTTGGGCCTCTGTAAAACCCTGCATGTACAATATGAACACTGTGTCTCTAGTAGTTTGGCTGTAACGGACATTTTTGGAATATTAGGTGTTCGACCACATGTTGCAGTCCAACGCTTATTAAGTGACTATATTATTGCTTTGGCCCTCTGTAAAACCCTGCATGTACAATATGAACACTGTGTCTCTAATAGTTTGGCTGTAACGGACATTTTTGGAATATTAGGTGTTCGGCCACATGTTGCAGTCCATCGCTTAATAAGTGACTATATTAATGCTTTGGGCCTCTGTAAAACCCTGCATGTACAATATGAACACTGTGTCTCTAATAGTTTGGCTGTAACGGACATTTTTGGAATATCAGGTGTTCGGCCACATGTTGCAGTCCATCGCTTAATAAGTGACTATATTAATGCTTTGGGCCTCTGTAAAACCCTGCATATAAAATATGAACACTGTGTCTCTAATAGTTTGGCTGTAACTGACATTTTTGGAATATTAGGTGTTCGACCACATGTTGCAGTCCAACGCTTAATAAGTGACTATATTAATGCTTTGGCCCTCTGTAAAACCCTTCATGTACAATATGAACACTGTGTCTCTAATAGTTTGGCTGTAACGGACATTTTTGGAATAATAGGTGTTCGGCCACATGTTGCAGTCCATCGCTTAATAAGTGACTATGTTAATGCTTTGGGCCTCTGTAAAACCCTGCATGTACAATTTGAACACTGTGTCTCTAATAGTTTGGCTGTAACGGACATTTTTGGAATATTAGGTGTTCGGCCACATGTTGCAGTCCATCGCTTAATAAGTGACTATGTTAATGCTTTGGGCCTCTGTAAAACCCTGCATATAAAATATGAACACTGTGTCTCTAATAGTTTAACTGTAACGGACATTTTTGGAATATTAGGTGTTCAACCACATAGGGCAGTCCAACGCTTAATAAGTGACTATATTAATGCTTTGGGCCTCTGTAAAACGCTGCATATACAGTATGAACTCTGTGCCTCTTATAGCTTGGCTGTAACTGACACTTTTGTAATATTAGGTGTTCGACCACATGTTGCAGTCCAACGCTTAATAAGAGACTATATTAATGCATTGGGCCTTTGAAAAACGCTGCATATACAATATAAACACTGTGTCTCTAATAGTTTGGCCGTAACGGACATTTTTGGAATATTAGGTGTTCAACCACATAAGGCAGTCCAACGCTTAATAAGTGACTATATTAATGCTTTGGGTCTCTGTAAAACGCTGCATATACAATATGAACACTGTGTCTATAATAGTTTGGCTGTAACGGACATTTTTGGAATATTAGGTGTTCAACTACATGTTGCAGTCCAACGCGTAACGTGTGATTATAGTAATGCTTTGGGCCTCTGTATAACGCTGCATATACAATATGAACTTAATGCCTCTTCAAGTTTTTCTGTAACTGACACTTTTGGAATATTAGGTGTTCGACCACATGTTGCAGTCCATCGCTTAATAAGTGACTATATTAATGCTTTGGGCCTCTGTAAAACCCTACATGTACCATATGAACACTGTGTCTCTAATAGTTTGGCTGTAACGGACATTTTTGGAATATTAGGTGTTCGGCCACATGTTGCAGTCCATCGCTTAATAAGTGACTATATTAATGCTTTGGCCCTCTGTAAAACCCTGCATGTACAATATGAACACTGTGTCTCTAATAGTTTGGCTGTAACGGACATTTTTGGAATATTAGGTGTTCGACCACATGTTGCAGTCCAACGCTTAATAAGTGACTATATTAATGCTTTGGCCCTCTGTAAAACCCTGCATGTACAATATTAACACTGTGTCTCTAATAGTTTGGCTGTAACGGACATTTTTGGAATATTAGGTGTTCGGCCACATGTTGCAGTCCATCGCTTAATAAGTGACTATATTAATGCTTTGGGCCTCTGTAAAACCCTGCATGTACAATATGAACCCTGTGTCTCTAATAGTTTGGCTGTAACGGACATTTTTGGAATATTAGGTGTTCGGCCACATGTTGCAGTCCATCGCTTAATAAGTGACTATATTAATGCTTTGGGCCTCTGTAAAACCCTACATGTACCATATGAACACTGTGTCTCTAATAGTTTGGCTGTAACGGACATTTTTGGAATATTAGGTGTTCGGCCACATGTTGCAGTCCATCGCTTAATAAGTGACTATATTAATGCTTTGGCCCTCTGTAAAACCCTGCATGTACAATATGAACACTGTGTCTCTAATAGTTTGGCTGTAACGGACATTTTTGGAATATTAGGTGTTCGACCACATGTTGCAGTCCAACGCTTAATAAGTGACTATATTAATGATGTGGCCCTCTGTAAAACCCTGCATGTACAATATGAACACTGTGTCTCTAATAGTTTGGCTGTAACGGACATTTTTGGAATATTAGGTGTTCGGCCACATGTTGCAGTCCATCGCTTAATAAGTGACTATATTAATGCTTTGGCCCTCTGTAAAACCCTGCATGTACAATATGAACACTGTGTCTCTAATAGTTTGGCTGTAACTGACATTTTTGTAATATTAGGTGTTCGACCACATATTGCAGTCCAACGCTTAATAAGTGACTATATTAATGCTTTGGGACTCTGTATATCGCTGCATATACAGTATGAACTCTCTGCCTCTTATTGTTTGGCTGTTTCTGTCATTTTTGGAATATTAGGTGTTCGACCACATGTTGCAGTCCAACGCTTATTAAGTGACTATATTAATGCTTTGGCCCTCTGTAAAACCCTGCATGTACAATATGAAAACTGTGTCTCTAATAGTTTGGCTGTAACGGACATTTTTGGCATATTATGTGTTCAACCACATAGGGCAGTCCAACGCTTAATAAGTGACTATATTAATGCTTTGGGCCTCTGTAAAACGCTGCATATACAATATGAACACTGTGTCTATAATGGTAAGGCTGTAACGGACATTTTTGGAATATTAGGTGTTCAACCACATGGGGCAGTCCAACGCTTAATATGTGGTTAAAGTAATGCCTTGGGCCTCTGTTTAACGCTGCATATACAATATGAACTTTATGCCTCTTATAGTTTGGCTGTAACTGACATTTTTGGAATATTAGGTGTTCGACCACATGTTGCAGTCCAACGCTTAATAAGTGACTATATTAATTAATGCTTTGGGCCTCTGTAAAACCCTGCATATAAAATATGAACACTGTGTCACTAATAGTTTGGCTGTAACGGACATTTTTGGAATATTAGGTGTTCGGCCACATGTTTCAGTCCATCGCTTAATAAGTGACTATATTAATGCTTTGGGCCTCTGTAAAACCCTGCATGTACAATATGAACACTGTGTCTCTAGTAGTTTGGCTGTAACGGACATTTTTGGAATATTAGGTGTTCGACCACATGTTGCAGTCCAACGCTTAATAAGTGACTATATTATTGCTTTGGCCCTCTGTAAAACCCTGCATGTACAATATGAACACTGTGTCTCTAATAGTTTGGCTGTAACGGACATTTTTGGAATATTAGGTGTTCGGCCACATGTTGCAGTCCATCGCTTAATAAGTGACTATATTAATGCTTTGGGCCTCTGTAAAACCCTGCATGTACAATATGAACACTGTGTCTCTAATAGTTTGGCTGTAACGGACATTTTTGGAATATTAGGTGTTCGGCCACATGTTGCAGTCCATCGCTTAATAAGTGACTATATTAATGCTTTGGGCCTCTGTAAAACCCTGCATGTACAATATGAACCCTGTGTCTCTAATAGTTTGGCTGTAACGGACATTTTTGGCATATTATGTGTTCAACCACATAGGGCAGTCCAACGCTTAATAAGTGACTATATTAATGCTTTGGGCCTCTGTAAAACGCTGCATATACAATATGAACACTGTGTCTATAATGGTAAGGCTGTAACGGACATTTTTGGAATATTAGGTGTTCAACCACATGGGGCAGTCCAACGCTTAATATGTGGTTAAAGTAATGCCTTGGGCCTCTGTTTAACGCTGCATATACAATATGAACTTTATGCCTCTTATAGTTTGGTTGTAACTGACATTTTTGGAATATTAGGTGTTCGACCACATGTAGCAGTCCAACGCTTAATAAGTGACTATATTAATTAATGCTTTGGGCCTCTGTAAAACCCTGCATATAAAATATGAACACTGTGTCACTAATAGTTTGGCTGTAACGGACATTTTTGAATATTAGGTGTTCGGCCACATGTTTCAGTCCATCGCTTAATAAGTGACTATATTAATGCTTTGGGCCTCTGTAAAACCCTGCATGTACAATATGAACACTGTGTCTCTAGTAGTTTGGCTGTAACGGACATTTTTGGAATATTAGGTGTTCGACCACATGTTGCAGTCCAACGCTTAATAAGTGACTATATTATTGCTTTGGCCCTCTGTAAAACCCTGCATGTACAATATGAACACTGTGTCTCTAATAGTTTGGCTGTAACGGACATTTTTGGAATATTAGGTGTTCGGCCACATGTTGCAGTCCATCGCTTAATAAGTGACTATATTAATGCTTTGGGCCTCTGTAAAACCCTGCATGTACAATATGAACACTGTGTCTCTAATAGTTTGGCTGTAACGGACATTTTTGGAATATCAGGTGTTCGGCCACATGTTGCAGTCCATCGCTTAATAAGTGACTATATTAATGCTTTGGGCCTCTGTAAAACCCTGCATATAAAATATGAACACTGTGTCTCTAATAGTTTGGCTGTAACTGACATTTTTGGAATATTAGGTGTTCGACCACATGTTGCAGTCCAACGCTTAATAAGTGACTATATTAATGCTTTGGCCCTCTGTAAAACCCTTCATGTACAATATGAACACTGTGTCTCTAATAGTTTGGCTGTAACGGACATTTTTGGAATAATAGGTGTTCGGCCACATGTTGCAGTCCATCGCTTAATAAGTGACTATGTTAATGCTTTGGGCCTCTGTAAAACCCTGCATGTACAATTTGAACACTGTGTCTCTAATAGTTTGGCTGTAACGGACATTTTTGGAATATTAGGTGTTCGGCCACATGTTGCAGTCCATCGCTTAATAAGTGACTATGTTAATGCTTTGGGCCTCTGTAAAACCCTGCATATAAAATATGAACACTGTGTCTCTAATAGTTTAACTGTAACGGACATTTTTGGAATATTAGGTGTTCAACCACATAGGGCAGTCCAACGCTTAATAAGTGACTATATTAATGCTTTGGGCCTCTGTAAAACGCTGCATATACAGTATGAACTCTGTGCCTCTTATAGCTTGGCTGTAACTGACACTTTTGTAATATTAGGTGTTCGACCACATGTTGCAGTCCAACGCTTAATAAGAGACTATATTAATGCATTGGGCCTTTGAAAAACGCTGCATATACAATATAAACACTGTGTCTCTAATAGTTTGGCCGTAACGGACATTTTTGGAATATTAGGTGTTCAACCACATAAGGCAGTCCAACGCTTAATAAGTGACTATATTAATGCTTTGGGTCTCTGTAAAACGCTGCATATACAATATGAACACTGTGTCTATAATAGTTTGGCTGTAACGGACATTTTTGGAATATTAGGTGTTCAACTACATGTTGCAGTCCAACGCGTAACGTGTGATTATAGTAATGCTTTGGGCCTCTGTATAACGCTGCATATACAATATGAACTTAATGCCTCTTCAAGTTTTTCTGTAACTGACACTTTTGGAATATTAGGTGTTCGACCACATGTTGCAGTCCATCGCTTAATAAGTGACTATATTAATGCTTTGGGCCTCTGTAAAACCCTACATGTACCATATGAACACTGTGTCTCTAATAGTTTGGCTGTAACGGACATTTTTGGAATATTAGGTGTTCGGCCACATGTTGCAGTCCATCGCTTAATAAGTGACTATATTAATGCTTTGGCCCTCTGTAAAACCCTGCATGTACAATATGAACACTGTGTCTCTAATAGTTTGGCTGTAACGGACATTTTTGGAATATTAGGTGTTCGACCACATGTTGCAGTCCAACGCTTAATAAGTGACTATATTAATGCTTTGGCCCTCTGTAAAACCCTGCATGTACAATATTAACACTGTGTCTCTAATAGTTTGGCTGTAACGGACATTTTTGGAATATTAGGTGTTCGGCCACATGTTGCAGTCCATCGCTTAATAAGTGACTATATTAATGCTTTGGGCCTCTGTAAAACCCTGCATGTACAATATGAACCCTGTGTCTCTAATAGTTTGGCTGTAACGGACATTTTTGGAATATTAGGTGTTCGGCCACATGTTGCAGTCCATCGCTTAATAAGTGACTATATTAATGCTTTGGGCCTCTGTAAAACCCTACATGTACCATATGAACACTGTGTCTCTAATAGTTTGGCTGTAACGGACATTTTTGGAATATTAGGTGTTCGGCCACATGTTGCAGTCCATCGCTTAATAAGTGACTATATTAATGCTTTGGCCCTCTGTAAAACCCTGCATGTACAATATGAACACTGTGTCTCTAATAGTTTGGCTGTAACGGACATTTTTGGAATATTAGGTGTTCGACCACATGTTGCAGTCCAACGCTTAATAAGTGACTATATTAATGATGTGGCCCTCTGTAAAACCCTGCATGTACAATATGAACACTGTGTCTCTAATAGTTTGGCTGTAACGGACATTTTTGGAATATTAGGTGTTCGGCCACATGTTGCAGTCCATCGCTTAATAAGTGACTATATTAATGCTTTGGCCCTCTGTAAAACCCTGCATGTACAATATGAACACTGTGTCTCTAATAGTTTGGCTGTAACTGACATTTTTGTAATATTAGGTGTTCGACCACATATTGCAGTCCAACGCTTAATAAGTGACTATATTAATGCTTTGGGACTCTGTATATCGCTGCATATACAGTATGAACTCTCTGCCTCTTATTGTTTGGCTGTTTCTGTCATTTTTGGAATATTAGGTGTTCGACCACATGTTGCAGTCCAACGCTTATTAAGTGACTATATTAATGCTTTGGCCCTCTGTAAAACCCTGCATGTACAATATGAAAACTGTGTCTCTAATAGTTTGGCTGTAACGGACATTTTTGGCATATTATGTGTTCAACCACATAGGGCAGTCCAACGCTTAATAAGTGACTATATTAATGCTTTGGGCCTCTGTAAAACGCTGCATATACAATATGAACACTGTGTCTATAATGGTAAGGCTGTAACGGACATTTTTGGAATATTAGGTGTTCAACCACATGGGGCAGTCCAACGCTTAATATGTGGTTAAAGTAATGCCTTGGGCCTCTGTTTAACGCTGCATATACAATATGAACTTTATGCCTCTTATAGTTTGGCTGTAACTGACATTTTTGGAATATTAGGTGTTCGACCACATGTTGCAGTCCAACGCTTAATAAGTGACTATATTAATTAATGCTTTGGGCCTCTGTAAAACCCTGCATATAAAATATGAACACTGTGTCACTAATAGTTTGGCTGTAACGGACATTTTTGGAATATTAGGTGTTCGGCCACATGTTTCAGTCCATCGCTTAATAAGTGACTATATTAATGCTTTGGGCCTCTGTAAAACCCTGCATGTACAATATGAACACTGTGTCTCTAGTAGTTTGGCTGTAACGGACATTTTTGGAATATTAGGTGTTCGACCACATGTTGCAGTCCAACGCTTAATAAGTGACTATATTATTGCTTTGGCCCTCTGTAAAACCCTGCATGTACAATATGAACACTGTGTCTCTAATAGTTTGGCTGTAACGGACATTTTTGGAATATTAGGTGTTCGGCCACATGTTGCAGTCCATCGCTTAATAAGTGACTATATTAATGCTTTGGGCCTCTGTAAAACCCTGCATGTACAATATGAACACTGTGTCTCTAATAGTTTGGCTGTAACGGACATTTTTGGAATATCAGGTGTTCGGCCACATGATGCAGTCCATCGCTTAATAAGTGACTATATTAATGCTTTGGGCCTCTGTAAAACCCTGCATAAAAAATATGAACACTGTGTCTCTAATAGTTTGGCTGTAACTGACATTTTTGGAATATTAGGTGTTCGACCACATGTTGCAGTCCAACGCTTAATAAGTGACTATATTAATGCTTTGGCCCTCTGTAAAACCCTTCATGTACAATATGAACACTGTGTCTCTAATAGTTTGGCTGTAACGGACATTTTTGGAATAATAGGTGTTCGGCCACATGTTGCAGTCCATCGCTTAATAAGTGACTATGTTAATGCTTTGGGCCTCTGTAAAACCCTGCATGTACAATTTGAACACTGTGTCTCTAATAGTTTGACTGTAACGGACATTTTTGGAATATTAGGTGTTCGGCCACATGTTGCAGTCCATCGCTTAATAAGTGACTATGTTAATGCTTTGGGCCTCTGTAAAACCCTGCATATAAAATATGAACACTGGGTCTCTAATAGTTTAACTGTAACGGACATTTTTGGAATATTAGGTGTTCAACCACATAGGGCAGTCCAACGCTTAATAAGTGACTATATTAATGCTTTGGGCCTCTGTAAAACGCTGCATATACAGTATGAACTTTGTGCCTCTTATAGCTTGGCTGTAACTGACACTTTTGTAATATTAGGTGTTCGACCACATGTTGCAGTCCAACGCTTAATAAGAGACTATATTAATGCATTGGGCCTTTGAAAAACGCTGCATATACAATATAAACACTGTGTCTCTAATAGTTTGGCCGTAACGGACATTTTTGGAATATTAGGTGTTCAACCACATAAGGCAGTCCAACGCTTAATAAGTGACTATATTAATGCTTTGGGTCTCTGTAAAACGCTGCATATACAATATGAACACTGTGTCTATAATAGTTTGGCTGTAACGGACATTTTTGGAATATTAGGTGTTCAACTACATGTTGCAGTCCAACGCGTAACGTGTGATTATAGTAATGCTTTGGGCCTCTGTATAACGCTGCATATACAATATGAACTTTATGCCTCTTATAGTTTGGCTGTAACTGACATTTTTGGAATATTAAGTGTTCAACCACATATGGCAGTCCAACGCTTAATAAGTGACTATATTAATGCGTTGGGCCTCTGTTTAACGCTGCATATACAATATGAACTTTGTGCCTCTTATAGTTTGGCTGTAACTGACTCTTTTGGAATATTAGGTGTTCAACTACATGTTGCAGTCCAACGCTTAACATGTGATTATAGTAATGCTTTGGGCCTCTGTATAACGCTGCATATACAATATGAACTTAATGCCTCTTCAAGTTTTTCTGTAACTGACACTTTTGGAATATTAGGTGTTCGACCACATGTTGCAGTCCATCGCTTAATAAGTGACTATATTAATGCTTTGGGCCTCTGTAAAACCCTACATGTACCATATGAACACTGTGTCTCTAATAGTTTGGCTGTAACGGACATTTTTGGAATATTAGGTGTTCGGCCACATGTTGCAGTCCATCGCTTAATAAGTGACTATATTAATGCTTTGGGCCTTTGTAAAACCCTACATGTACCATATGAACACTGTGTCTCTAATAGTTTGGCTGTAACGGACATTTTTGGAATATTAGGTGTTCGGCCACATGTTGCAGTCCATCGCTTAATAAGTGACTATATTAATGCTTTGGCCCTCTGTAAAACCCTGCATGTACAATATGAACACTGTGTCTCTAATAGTTTGGCTGTAACGGACATTTTTGGAATATTAGGTGTTCGGCCACATGTTGCAGTCCAACGCTTAATAAGTGACTATATTAATGCTTTGGCCCTCTGTAAAACCCTGCATGTACAATATGAACACTGTGTCTCTAATAGTTTGGCTGTAACTGACATTTTTGTAATATTAGGTGTTCGACCACATATTGCAGTCCAACGCTTAATAAGTGACTATATTAATGCTTTGGGACTCTGTATATCGCTGCATATACAGTATAAACTCTCTGCCTCTTATTGTTTGGCTGTTTCTGTCATTTTTGGAATATTAGGTGTTCGACCACATGTTGCAGTCCAACGCTTATTAAGTGACTATATTAATGCTTTGGCCCTCTGTAAAACCCTGCATGTACAATATGAAAACTGTGTCTCTAATAGTTTGGCTGTAACGGACATTTTTGGCATATTATATGTTCAACCACATAGGGCAGTCCAACGCTTAATAAGTGACTATATTAATGCTTTGGGCCTCTGTAAAACGCTGCATATACAATATGAACACTGTGTCTATAATGGTAAGGCTGTAACGGACATTTTTGGAATATTAGGTGTTCAACTACATGGGGCAGTCCAACGCTTAATATGTGGTTAAAGTAATGCCTTGGGCCTCTGTTTAACGCTGCATATACAATATGAACTTTATGCCTCTTATAGTTTGGCTGTAACTGACATTTTTGAAATATTAGGTGTTCGACCACATGTTGCAGTCCAACGCTTAATAAGTGACTATATTAATTAATGCTTTGGGCCTCTGTAAAACCCTGCATATAAAATATGAACACTGTGTCACTAATAGTTTGGCTGTAACGGACATTTTTGGAATATTAGGTGTTCGGCCACATGTTTCAGTCCATCGCTTAATAAGTGACTATATTAATGCTTTGGGCCTCTGTAAAACCCTGCATGTACAATATGAACACTGTGTCTCTAGTAGTTTGGCTGTAACGGACATTTTTGGAATATTAGGTGTTCGGCCACATGTTGCAGTCCAACGCTTAATAAGTGACTATATTATTGCTTTGGCCCTCTGTAAAACCCTGCATGTACAATATGAACACTGTGTCTCTAATAGTTTGGCTGTAACGGACATTTTTGGAATATTAGGTGTTCGGCCACATGTTGCAGTCCATCGCTTAATAAGTGACTATATTAATGCTTTGGGCCTCTGTAAAACCCTGCATGTACAATATGAACACTGTGTCTCTAATAGTTTGGCTGTAACGGACATTTTTGGAATATTAGGTGTTCGGCCACATGTTGCAGTCCATCGCTTAATAAGTGACTATATTAATGCTTTGGGCCTCTGTAAAACCCTGCATATAAAATATGAACACTGTGTCTCTAATAGTTTGGCTGTAACTGACATTTTTGGAATATTAGGTGTTCGACCACATGTTGCAGTCAACGCTTAATAAGTGACTATATTAATGCTTTGGCCCTCTGTAAAACCCTTCATGTACAATATGAACACTGTGTCTCTAATAGTTTGGCTGTAACGGACATTTTTGGAATAATAGGTGTTCGGCCACATGTTGCAGTCCATCGCTTAATAAGTGACTATGTTAATGCTTTGGGCCTCTGTAAAACCCTGCATGTACAATTTGAACACTGTGTCTCTAATAGTTTGGCTGTAACGGACATTTTTGGAATATTAGGTGTTCGGCCACATGTTGCAGTCCATCGCTTAATAAGTGACTATGTTAATGCTTTGGGCCTCTGTAAAACCCTGCATATAAAATATGAACACTGTGTCTCTAATAGTTTAACTGTAACGGACATTTTTGGAATATTAGGTGTTCAACCACATAGGGCAGTCCAACGCTTAATAAGTGACTATATTAATGCTTTGGGCCTCTGTAAAACGCTGCATATACAGTATGAACTCTGTGCCTCTTATAGCTTGGCTGTAACTGACACTTTTGTAATATTAGGTGTTCGACCACATGTTGCAGTCCAACGCTTAATAAGAGACTATATTAATGCATTGGGCCTTTGAAAAACGCTGCATATACAATATAAACACTGTGTCTCTAATAGTTTGGCCGTAACGGACATTTTTGGAATATTAGGTGTTCAACCACATAAGGCAGTCCAACGCTTAATAAGTGACTATATTAATGCTTTGGGTCTCTGTAAAACGCTGCATAAACAATATGAACACTGTGTCTATAATAGTTTGGCTGTAACGGACATTTTTGGAATATTAGGTGTTCAACTACATGTTGCAGTGCAACGCGTAACGTGTGATTATAGTAATGCTTTGGGCCTCTGTATAACGCTGCATATACAATATGAACTTAATGCCTCTTCAAGTTTTTCTGTAACTGACACTTTTGGAATAATAGGTGTTCGACCACATGTTGCAGTCCATCGCTTAATAAGTGACTATATTAATGCTTTGGGCCTCTGTAAAACCCTACATGTACCATATGAACACTGTGTCTCTAATAGTTTGGCTGTAACGGACATTTTTGGAATATTAGGTGTTCGGCCACATGTTGCAGTCCATCGCTTAATAAGTGACTATATTAATGCTTTGGGCCTTTGTAAAACCCTACATGTACCATATGAACACTGTGTCTCTAATAGTTTGGCTGTAACGGACATTTTTGGAATATTAGGTGTTCGGCCACATGTTGCAGTCCATCGCTTAATAAGTGACTATATTAATGCTTTGGCCCTCTGTAAAACCCTGCATGTACAATATGAACACTGTGTCTCTAATAGTTTGGCTGTAACGGACATTTTTGGAATATTAGGTGTTCGACCACATGTTGCAGTCCAACGCTTAATAAGTGACTATATTAATGCTTTGGCCCTCTGTAAAACCCTGCATGTACAATATTAACACTGTGTCTCTAATAGTTTGGCTGTAACGGACATTTTTGGAATATTAGGTTTTCGGCCACATGTTGCAGTCCATCGCTTAATAAGTGACTATATTAATGCTTTGGGCCTCTGTAAAACCCTGCATGTACAATTTGAACCCTGTGTCTCTAATAGTTTGGCTGTAACGGACATTTTTGGAATATTAGGTGTTCGGCCACATGTTGCAGTCCATCGCTTAATAAGTGACTATATTAATGCTTTGGGCCTCTGTAAAACCCTACATGTACCATATGAACACTGTGTCTCTAATAGTTTGGCTGTAACGGACATTTTTGGAATATTAGGTGTTCGGCCACATGTTGCAGTCCATCGCTTAATAAGTGACTATATTAATGCTTTGGCCCTCTGTAAAACCCTGCATGTACAATATGAACACTGTGTCTCTAATAGTTTGGCTGTAACGGACATTTTTGGAATATTAGGTGTTCGACCACATGTTGCAGTCCAACGCTTAATAAGTGACTATATTAATGATGTGGCCCTCTGTAAAACCCTGCATGTACAATATGAACACTGTGTCTCTAATAGTTTGGCTGTAACGGACATTTTTGGAATATTAGGTGTTCGGCCACATGTTGCAGTCCATCGCTTAATAAGTGACTATATTAATGCTTTGGGCCTCTGTAAAACCCTGCATGTACAATATGAACACTGTGTCTCTAATAGTTTGGCTGTAACGGACATTTTTGGATTATTAGGTGTTCGGCCACATGTTGCAGTCCAACGCTTAATAAGTGACTATATTAATGCTTTGGCCCTCTGTAAAACCCTGCATGTACAATATGAACACTGTGTCTCTAATAGTTTGGCTGTAACTGACATTTTTGTAATATTAGGTGTTCGACCACATATTGCAGTCCAACGCTTAATAAGTGACTATATTAATGCTTTGGGACTCTGTATATCGCTGCATATACAGTATGAACTCTCTGCCTCTTATTGTTTGGCTGTTTCTGTCATTTTTGGAATATTAGGTGTTCGACCACATGTTGCAGTCCAACGCTTATTAAGTGACTATATTAATGCTTTGGCCCTCTGTAAAACCCTTCATGTACAATATGAACACTGTGTCTCTAATAGTTTGGCTGTAACGGACATTTTTGGAATATTAGGTGTTCGGCCACATGTTGCAGTCCATCGCTTAATAAGTGACTATATTAATGCTTTGGGCCTCTGTAAAACCCTGCATATAAAATATGAACACTGTGTCTCTAATAGTTTAACTGTAACGGACATTTTTGGAATATTAGGTGTTCGACCACATGTTGCAGTCCAACGCTTAATAAGTGACTATATTAATGCTTTGGCCCTCTGTAAAACCCTTCATGTACAATATGAACACTGTGTCTCTAATAGTTTGGCTGTAACGGACATTTTTGGAATAATAGGTGTTCGGCCACATGTTGCAGTCCATCGCTTCATAAGTGACTATGTTAATGCTTTGGGCCTCTGTAAAACCCTGCATATAAAATATGAACACTGTGTCTCTAATAGTTTAACTGTAACGGACATTTTTGGAATATTAGGTGTTCAACCACATAGGGCAGTCCAACGCTTAATAAGTGACTATATTAATGCTTTGGGCCTCTGTAAAACGCTGCATATACAGTATGAACTCTGTGCCTCTTATAGCTTGGCTGTAACTGACACTTTTGTAATATTAGGTGTTCGACCACATGTTGCAGTCCAACGCTTAATAAGAGACTATATTAATGCATTGGGCCTTTGAAAAACGCTGCATATACAATATAAACACTGTGTCTCTAATAGTTTGGCCGTAACGGACATTTTTGGAATATTAGGTGTTCAACCACATAAGGCAGTCCAACGCTTAATAAGTGACTATATTAATGCTTTGGGTCTCTGTAAAACGCTGCATAAACAATATGAACACTGTGTCTATAATAGTTTGGCTGTAACGGACATTTTTGGAATATTAGGTGTTCAACTACATGTTGCAGTGCAACGCGTAACGTGTGATTATAGTAATGCTTTGGGCCTCTGTATAACGCTGCATATACAATATGAACTTAATGCCTCTTCAAGTTTTTCTGTAACTGACACTTTTGGAATAATAGGTGTTCGACCACATGTTGCAGTCCATCGCTTAATAAGTGACTATATTAATGCTTTGGGCCTCTGTAAAACCCTACATGTACCATATGAACACTGTGTCTCTAATAGTTTGGCTGTAACGGACATTTTTGGAATATTAGGTGTTCGGCCACATGTTGCAGTCCATCGCTTAATAAGTGACTATATTAATGCTTTGGGCCTTTGTAAAACCCTACATGTACCATATGAACACTGTGTCTCTAATAGTTTGGCTGTAACGGACATTTTTGGAATATTAGGTGTTCGGCCACATGTTGCAGTCCATCGCTTAATAAGTGACTATATTAATGCTTTGGCCCTCTGTAAAACCCTGCATGTACAATATGAACACTGTGTCTCTAATAGTTTGGCTGTAACGGACATTTTTGGAATATTAGGTGTTCGACCACATGTTGCAGTCCAACGCTTAATAAGTGACTATATTAATGCTTTGGCCCTCTGTAAAACCCTGCATGTACAATATTAACACTGTGTCTCTAATAGTTTGGCTGTAACGGACATTTTTGGAATATTAGGTTTTCGGCCACATGTTGCAGTCCATCGCTTAATAAGTGACTATATTAATGCTTTGGGCCTCTGTAAAACCCTGCATGTACAATTTGAACCCTGTGTCTCTAATAGTTTGGCTGTAACGGACATTTTTGGAATATTAGGTGTTCGGCCACATGTTGCAGTCCATCGCTTAATAAGTGACTATATTAATGCTTTGGGCCTCTGTAAAACCCTACATGTACCATATGAACACTGTGTCTCTAATAGTTTGGCTGTAACGGACATTTTTGGAATATTAGGTGTTCGGCCACATGTTGCAGTCCATCGCTTAATAAGTGACTATATTAATGCTTTGGCCCTCTGTAAAACCCTGCATGTACAATATGAACACTGTGTCTCTAATAGTTTGGCTGTAACGGACATTTTTGGAATATTAGGTGTTCGACCACATGTTGCAGTCCAACGCTTAATAAGTGACTATATTAATGATGTGGCCCTCTGTAAAACCCTGCATGTACAATATGAACACTGTGTCTCTAATAGTTTGGCTGTAACGGACATTTTTGGAATATTAGGTGTTCGGCCACATGTTGCAGTCCATCGCTTAATAAGTGACTATATTAATGCTTTGGGCCTCTGTAAAACCCTGCATGTACAATATGAACACTGTGTCTCTAATAGTTTGGCTGTAACGGACATTTTTGGATTATTAGGTGTTCGGCCACATGTTGCAGTCCAACGCTTAATAAGTGACTATATTAATGCTTTGGCCCTCTGTAAAACCCTGCATGTACAATATGAACACTGTGTCTCTAATAGTTTGGCTGTAACTGACATTTTTGTAATATTAGGTGTTCGACCACATATTGCAGTCCAACGCTTAATAAGTGACTATATTAATGCTTTGGGACTCTGTATATCGCTGCATATACAGTATGAACTCTCTGCCTCTTATTGTTTGGCTGTTTCTGTCATTTTTGGAATATTAGGTGTTCGACCACATGTTGCAGTCCAACGCTTATTAAGTGACTATATTAATGCTTTGGCCCTCTGTAAAACCCTTCATGTACAATATGAACACTGTGTCTCTAATAGTTTGGCTGTAACGGACATTTTTGGAATATTAGGTGTTCGGCCACATGTTGCAGTCCATCGCTTAATAAGTGACTATATTAATGCTTTGGGCCTCTGTAAAACCCTGCATATAAAATATGAACACTGTGTCTCTAATAGTTTAACTGTAACGGACATTTTTGGAATATTAGGTGTTCGACCACATGTTGCAGTCCAACGCTTAATAAGTGACTATATTAATGCTTTGGCCCTCTGTAAAACCCTTCATGTACAATATGAACACTGTGTCTCTAATAGTTTGGCTGTAACGGACATTTTTGGAATAATAGGTGTTCGGCCACATGTTGCAGTCCATCGCTTAATAAGTGACTATGTTAATGCTTTGGGCCTCTGTAAAACCCTGCATATAAAATATGAACACTGTGTCTCTAATAGTTTAACTGTAACGGACATTTTTGGAATATTAGGTGTTCAACCACATAGGGCAGTCCAACGCTTAATAAGTGACTATATTAATGCTTTGGGCCTCTGTAAAACGCTGCATATACAGTATGAACTCTGTGCCTCTTATAGCTTGGCTGTAACTGACACTTTTGTAATATTAGGTGTTCGACCACATGTTGCAGTCCAACGCTTAATAAGAGACTATATTAATGCATTGGGCCTTTGAAAAACGCTGCATATACAATATAAACAAAGTGTCTCTAATAGTTTGGCCGTAACGGACATTTTTGGAATATTAGGTGTTCAACCACATAAGGCAGTCCAACGCTTAATAAGTGACTATATTAATGCTTTGGGTCTCTGTAAAACGCTGCATATACAATATGAACACTGTGTCTATAATAGTTTGGCTGTAACGGACATTTTTGGAATATTAGGTGTTCAACTACATGTTGCAGTCCAACGCGTAACATGTGATTATAGTAATGCTTTGGGCCTCTGTATAACGCTGCATATACAATATGAACTTTATGACTCTTATAGTTTGGCTGTAACTGACATTTTTGGAATATTAGGTGTTCAACCACATATGGCAGTCCAACGCTTAATAAGTGACTATATTAATGCTTTGGGCCTCTGTTTAACGCTGCATATACAATATGAACTTTATGCCTCTTATAGTTTGGCTGTAACTGACTCTTTTGGAATATTAGGTGTTCAACTACATGTCGCAGCCCAACGCTTAATATGTGATTATAATAATGCTTTGGGACTCTGTATAACGCTGCATATACAATATGAACACTGTGTCTCTAATAGTTTGGCCGTAACGGACATTTTTGGAATATTAGGTGTTCAACCACATAAGGCAGTCCAACGCTTAATAAGTGACTATATTAATGCTTTGGGTCTCTGTAAAACGCTGCATATACAATATGAACACTGTGTCTATAATAGTTTGGCTGTAACTGACATTTTTGGAATATTAGGTGTTCAACCACATATGGCAGTCCAACGCTTAATAAGTGACTATATTAATGCTTTGGGCCTCTGTATAACGCTGCATATACAATATGAACTTAATGCCTCTTCAAGTTTTTCTGTAACTGACACTTTTGGAATATTAGGTGTTCGACCACATGTTGCAGTCCATCGCTTAATAAGTGACTATATTAATGCTTTGGGCCTCTGTAAAACCCTACATGTACCATATGAACACTGTGTCTCTAATAGTTTGGCTGTAACGGACATTTTTGGAAAATTAGGTGTTCGGCCACATGTTGCAGTCCATCGCTTAATAAGTGACTATATTAATGCTTTGGGCCTTTGTAAAACCCTACATGTACCATATGAACACTGTGTCTCTAATAGTTTGGCTGTAACGGACATTTTTGGAATATTAGGTGTTCGGCCACATGTTGCAGTCCATCGCTTAATAAGTGACTATATTAATGCTTTGGCCCTCTGTAAAACCCTGCATGTACAATATGAACACTGTGTCTCTAATAGTTTGGCTGTAACGGACATTTTTGGAATATTAGGTGTTCGACCACATGTTGCAGTCCAACGCTTAATAAGTGACTATATTAATGCTTTGGCCCTCTGTAAAACCCTGTATGTACAATATGAACACTGTGTCTCTAATAGTTTGGCTGTAACGGACATTTTTGGAATATTAGGTGTTCGGCCACATGTTGCAGTCCATCGCTTAATAAGTGACTATATTAATGCTTTGGGCCTCTGTAAAACCCTGCATGTACAATATGAACCCTGTGTCTCTAATAGTTTGGCTGTAACGGACATTTTTGGCATATTATGTGTTCAACCACATAGGGCAGTCCAACGCTTAATAAGTGACTATATTAATGCTTTGGGCCTCTGTAAAACGCTGCATATACAATATGAACACTGTGTCTATAATGGTAAGGCTGTAACGGACATTTTTGGAATATTAGGTGTTCAACCACATGGGGCAGTCCAACGCTTAATATGTGGTTAAAGTAATGCCTTGGGCCTCTGTTTAACGCTGCATATACAATATGAACTTTATGCCTCTTATAGTTTGGCTGTAACTGACATTTTTGGAATATTAGGTGTTCGACCACATGTTGCAGTCCAACGCTTAATAAGTGACTATATTAATTAATGCTTTGGGCCTCTGTAAAACCCTGCATATAAAATATGAACACTGTGTCACTAATAGTTTGGCTGTAACGGACATTTTTGGAATATTTGGTGTTCGGCCACATGTTTCAGTCCATCGCTTAATAAGTGACTATATTAATGCTTTGGGCCTCTGTAAAACCCTGCATGTACAATATGAACACTGTGTCTCTAGTAGTTTGGCTGTAACGGACATTTTTGGAATATTAGGTGTTCGACCACATGTTGCAGTCCAACGCTTAATAAGTGACTATATTATTGCTTTGGCCCTCTGTAAAACCCTGCATGTACAATATGAACACTGTGTCTCTAATAGTTTGGCTGTAACGGACATTTTTGGAATATTAGGTGTTCGGCCACATGTTGCAGTCCATCGCTTAATAAGTGACTATATTAATGCTTTGGGCCTCTGTAAAACCCTGCATGTACAATATGAACACTGTGTCTCTAATAGTTTGGCTGTAACGGACATTTTTGGAATATCAGGTGTTCGGCCACATGTTGCAGTCCATCGCTTAATAAGTGACTATATTAATGCTTTGGGCCTCTGTAAAACCCTGCATATAAAATATGAACACTGTGTCTCTAATAGTTTGGCTGTAACTGACATTTTTGGAATATTAGGTGTTCGACCACATGTTGCAGTCCAACGCTTAATAAGTGACTATATTAATGCTTTGGCCCTCTGTAAAACCCTTCATGTACAATATGAACACTGTGTCTCTAATAGTTTGGCTGTAACGGACATTTTTGGAATATTAGGTGTTCGGCCACATGTTGCAGTCCATCGCTTAATAAGTGACTATATTAATGCTTTGGGCCTCTGTAAAACCCTACATGTACCATATGAACACTGTGTCTCTAATAGTTTGGCTGTAACGGACATTTTTGGAATATTAGGTGTTCGGCCACATGTTGCAGTCCATCGCTTAATAAGTGACTATATTAATGCTTTGGCCCTCTGTAAAACCCTGCATGTACAATATGAACACTGTGTCTCTAATAGTTTGGCTGTAACGGACATTTTTGGAATATTAGGTGTTCGACCACATGTTGCAGTCCAACGCTTAATAAGTGACTATATTAATGATGTGGCCCTCTGTAAAACCCTGCATGTACAATATGAACACTGTGTCTCTAATAGTTTGGCTGTAACGGACATTTTTGGAATATTAGGTGTTCGGCCACATGTTGCAGTCCATCGCTTAATAAGTGACTATATTAATGCTTTGGGCCTCTGTAAAACCCTGCATGTACAATATGAACACTGTGTCTCTAATAGTTTGGCTGTAACGGACATTTTTGGATTATTAGGTGTTCGGCCACATGTTGCAGTCCAACGCTTAATAAGTGACTATATTAATGCTTTGGCCCTCTGTAAAACCCTGCATGTACAATATGAACACTGTGTCTCTAATAGTTTGGCTGTAACTGACATTTTTGTAATATTAGGTGTTCGACCACATATTGCAGTCCAACGCTTAATAAGTGACTATATTAATGCTTTGGGACTCTGTATATCGCTGCATATACAGTATGAACTCTCTGCCTCTTATTGTTTGGCTGTTTCTGTCATTTTTGGAATATTAGGTGTTCGACCACATGTTGCAGTCCAACGCTTATTAAGTGACTATATTAATGCTTTGGCCCTCTGTAAAACCCTTCATTTACAATATGAACACTGTGTCTCTAATAGTTTGGCTGTAACGGACATTTTTGGAATATTAGGTGTTCGGCCACATGTTGCAGTCCATCGCTTAATAAGTGACTATATTAATGCTTTGGGCCTCTGTAAAACCCTGCATATAAAATATGAACACTGTGTCTCTAATAGTTTAACTGTAACGGACATTTTTGGAATATTAGGTGTTCGACCACATGTTGCAGTCCAACGCTTAATAAGTGACTATATTAATGCTTTGGCCCTCTGTAAAACCCTTCATGTACAATATGAACACTGTGTCTCTAATAGTTTGGCTGTAACGGACATTTTTGGAATAATAGGTGTTCGGCCACATGTTGCAGTCCATCGCTTAATAAGTGACTATGTTAATGCTTTGGGCCTCTGTAAAACCCTGCATATAAAATATGAACACTGTGTCTCTAATAGTTTAACTGTAACGGACATTTTTGGAATATTAGGTGTTCAACCACATAGGGCAGTCCAACGCTTAATAAGTGACTATATTAATGCTTTGGGCCTCTGTAAAACGCTGCATATACAGTATGAACTCTGTGCCTCTTATAGCTTGGCTGTAACTGACACTTTTGTAATATTAGGTGTTCGACCACATGTTGCAGTCCAACGCTTAATAAGAGACTATATTAATGCATTGGGCCTTTGAAAAACGCTGCATATACAATATAAACAAAGTGTCTCTAATAGTTTGGCCGTAACGGACATTTTTGGAATATTAGGTGTTCAACCACATAAGGCAGTCCAACGCTTAATAAGTGACTATATTAATGCTTTGGGTCTCTGTAAAACGCTGCATATACAATATGAACACTGTGTCTATAATAGTTTGGCTGTAACGGACATTTTTGGAATATTAGGTGTTCAACTACATGTTGCAGTCCAACGCGTAACATGTGATTATAGTAATGCTTTGGGCCTCTGTATAACGCTGCATATACAATATGAACTTTATGACTCTTATAGTTTGGCTGTAACTGACATTTTTGGAATATTAGGTGTTCAACCACATATGGCAGTCCAACGCTTAATAAGTGACTATATTAATGCTTTGGGCCTCTGTTTAACGCTGCATATACAATATGAACTTTATGCCTCTTATAGTTTGGCTGTAACTGACTCTTTTGGAATATTAGGTGTTCAACTACATGTCGCAGCCCAACGCTTAATATGTGATTATAATAATGCTTTGGGACTCTGTATAACGCTGCATATACAATATGAACACTGTGTCTCTAATAGTTTGGCCGTAACGGACATTTTTGGAATATTAGGTGTTCAACCACATAAGGCAGTCCAACGCTTAATAAGTGACTATATTAATGCTTTGGGTCTCTGTAAAACGCTGCATATACAATATGAACACTGTGTCTATAATAGTTTGGCTGTAACTGACATTTTTGGAATATTAGGTGTTCAACCACATATGGCAGTCCAACGCTTAATAAGTGACTATATTAATGCTTTGGGCCTCTGTATAACGCTGCATATACAATATGAACTTAATGCCTCTTCAAGTTTTTCTGTAACTGACACTTTTGGAATATTAGGTGTTCGACCACATGTTGCAGTCCATCGCTTAATAAGTGACTATATTAATGCTTTGGGCCTCTGTAAAACCCTACATGTACCATATGAACACTGTGTCTCTAATAGTTTGGCTGTAACGGACATTTTTGGAAAATTAGGTGTTCGGCCACATGTTGCAGTCCATCGCTTAATAAGTGACTATATTAATGCTTTGGGCCTTTGTAAAACCCTACATGTACCATATGAACACTGTGTCTCTAATAGTTTGGCTGTAACGGACATTTTTGGAATATTAGGTGTTCGGCCACATGTTGCAGTCCATCGCTTAATAAGTGACTATATTAATGCTTTGGCCCTCTGTAAAACCCTGCATGTACAATATGAACACTGTGTCTCTAATAGTTTGGCTGTAACGGACATTTTTGGAATATTAGGTGTTCGACCACATGTTGCAGTCCAACGCTTAATAAGTGACTATATTAATGCTTTGGCCCTCTGTAAAACCCTGTATGTACAATATGAACACTGTGTCTCTAATAGTTTGGCTGTAACGGACATTTTTGGAATATTAGGTGTTCGGCCACATGTTGCAGTCCATCGCTTAATAAGTGACTATATTAATGCTTTGGGCCTCGGTAAAACGCTGCATATACAATATGAACACTGTGTCTATAATGGTAAGGCTGTAACGGACATTTTTGGAATATTAGGTGTTCAACCACATGGGGCAGTCCAACGCTTAATATGTGGTTAAAGTAATGCCTTGGGCCTCTGTTTAACGCTGCATATACAATATGAACTTTATGCCTCTTATAGTTTGGCTGTAACTGACATTTTTGGAATATTAGGTGTTCGACCACATGTTGCAGTCCAACGCTTAATAAGTGACTATATTAATTAATGCTTTGGGCCTCTGTAAAACCCTGCATATAAAATATGAACACTGTGTCACTAATAGTTTGGCTGTAACGGACATTTTTGGAATATTAGGTGTTCGACCACATGTTGCAGTCCAACGCTTAATAAGTGACTATATTATTGCTTTGGCCCTCTGTAAAACCCTGCATGTACAATATGAACACTGTGTCTCTAATAGTTTGGCTGTAACGGACATTTTTGGAATATTAGGTGTTCGGCCACATGTTGCAGTCCATCGCTTAATAAGTGACTATATTAATGCTTTGGGCCTCTGTAAAACCCTGCATGTACAATATGAACACTGTGTCTATAATAGTTTGGCTGTAACGGACATTTTTGGAATATCAGGTGTTCGGCCACATGTTGCAGTCCATCGCTTAATAAGTGACTATATTAATGCTTTGGGCCTCTGTAAAACCCTGCATATAAAATATGAACACTGTGTCTCTAATAGTTTGGCTGTAACTGACATTTTTGGAATATTAGGTGTTCGACCACATGTTGCAGTCCAACGCTTAATAAGTGACTATATTAATGCTTTGGCCCTCTGTAAAACCCTTGATGTACAATATGAACACTGTGTCTCTAATAGTTTGGCTGTAACGGACATTTTTGGAATAATAGGTGTTCGGCCACATGTTGCAGTCCATCGCTTAATAAGTGACTATGTTAATGCTTTGGGCCTCTGTAAAACCCTGCATGTACAATTTGAACACGGTGTCTCTAATAGTTTGGCTGTAACGGACATTTTTGGAATATTAGGTGTTCGGCCACATGTTGCAGTCCATCGCTTAATAAGTGACTATATTAATGCTTTGGGCCTCTGTAAAACCCTGCATGTACAATATGAACCCAGTGTCTCTAATAGTTTGGCTGTAACGGACATTTTTGGCATATTATGTGTTCAACCACATAGGGCAGTCCAACGCTTAATAAGTGACTATATTAATGCTTTGGGCCTCTGTAAAACGCTGCGTATACAATATGAACACTGTGTCTATAATGGTAAGGCTGTAACGGACATTTTTGGAATATTAGGTGTTCAACCACATGGGGCAGTCCAACGCTTAATATGTGGTTAAAGTAATGCCTTGGGCCTTGGGGTTTAACGCTGCATATACAATATGAACTTTATGCCTCTTATAGTTTGGCTGTAACTGACATTTTTGGAATATTAGGTGTTCAACCACATATGGCAGTCCAACGCTTAATAAGTGACTATATTAATGCGTTGGGCCTCTGTTTAACGCTGCATATACAATATGAACTTTGTGCCTCTTATAGTTTGGCTGTAACTGACTCTTTTGGAATATTAGGTGTTCAACTACATGTTGCAGTCCAACGCTTAACATGTGATTATAGTAATGCTTTGGGCCTCTGTATAACGCTGCATATACAATATGAACTTAATGCCTCTTCAAGTTTTTCTGTAACTGACACTTTTGGAATATTAGGTGTTCGACCACATGTTGCAGTCCATCGCTTAATAAGTGACTATATTAATGCTTTGGGCCTCTGTAAAACCCTACATGTACCATATGAACACTGTGTCTCTAATAGTTTGGCTGTAACGGACATTTTTGGAATATTAGGTGTTCGGCCACATGTTGCAGTCCATCGCTTAATAAGTGACTATATTAATGCTTTGGGCCTTTGTAAAACCCTACATGTACCATATGAACACTGTGTCTCTAATAGTTTGGCTGTAACGGACATTTTTGGAATATTAGGTGTTCGGCCACATGTTGCAGTCCATCGCTTAATAAGTGACTATATTAATGCTTTGGCCCTCTGTAAAACCCTGCATGTACAATATGAACACTGTGTCTCTAATAGTTTGGCTGTAACGGACATTTTTGGAATATTAGGTGTTCGGCCACATGTTGCAGTCCAACGCTTAATAAGTGACTATATTAATGCTTTGGCCCTCTGTAAAACCCTGCATGTACAATATGAACACTGTGTCTCTAATAGTTTGGCTGTAACTGACATTTTTGTAATATTAGGTGTTCGACCACATATTGCAGTCCAACGCTTAATAAGTGACTATATTAATGCTTTGGGACTCTGTATATCGCTGCATATACAGTATGAACTCTGCCTCTTATTGTTTGGCTGTTTCTGTCATTTTTGGAATATTAGGTGTTCGACCACATGTTGCAGTCCAACGCTTATTAAGTGACTATATTAATGCTTTGGCCCTCTGTAAAACCCTGCATGTACAATATGAAAACTGTGTCTCTAATAGTTTGGCTGTAACGGACATTTTTGGCATATTATATGTTCAACCACATAGGGCAGTCCAACGCTTAATAAGTGACTATATTAATGCTTTGGGCCTCTGTAAAACGCTGCATATACAATATGAACACTGTGTCTATAATAGTTTGGCTGTAACTGACATTTTTGGAATATTAGGTGTTCAACCACATATGGCAGTCCAACGCTTAATAAGTGACTATATTAATGCTTTGGGCCTCTGTATAACGCTGCATATACAATATGAACTTAATGCCTCTTCAAGTTTTTCTGTAACTGACACTTTTGGAATATTAGGTGTTCGACCACATGTTGCAGTCCATCGCTTAATAAGTGACTATATTAATGCTTTGGGCCTCTGTAAAACCCTACATGTACCATATGAACACTGTGTCTCTAATAGTTTGGCTGTAACGGACATTTTTGGAAAATTAGGTGTTCGGCCACATGTTGCAGTCCATCGCTTAATAAGTGACTATATTAATGCTTTGGGCCTTTGTAAAACCCTACATGTACCATATGAACACTGTGTCTCTAATAGGTTGGCTGTAACGGACATTTTTGGAATATTAGGTGTTCGGCCACATGTTGCAGTCCATCGCTTAATAAGTGACTATATTAATGCTTTGGCCCTCTGTAAAACCCTGCATGTACAATATGAACACTGTGTCTCTAATAGTTTGGCTGTAACGGACATTTTTGGAATATTAGGTGTTCGACCACATGTTGCAGTCCAACGCTTAATAAGTGACTATATTAATGCTTTGGCCCTCTGTAAAACCCTGTATGTACAATATGAACACTGTGTCTCTAATAGTTTGGCTGTAACGGACATTTTTGGAATATTAGGTGTTCGGCCACATGTTGCAGTCCATCGCTTAATAAGTGACTATATTAATGCTTTGGGCCTCTGTAAAACCCTGCATGTACAATATGAACCCAGTGTCTCTAATAGTTTGGCTGTAACGGACATTTTTGGCATATTATGTGTTCAACCACATAGGGCAGTCCAACGCTTAATAAGTGACTATATTAATGCTTTGGGCCTCTGTAAAACGCTGCGTATACAATATGAACACTGTGTCTATAATGGTAAGGCTGTAACGGACATTTTTGGAATATTAGGTGTTCAACCACATGGGGCAGTCCAACGCTTAATATGTGGTTAAAGTAATGCCTTGGGCCTTGGGGTTTAACGCTGCATATACAATATGAACTTTATGCCTCTTATAGTTTGGCTGTAACTGACATTTTTGGAATATTAGGTGTTCGACCACATGTTGCAGTCCAACGCTTAATAAGTGACTATATTAATTAATGCTTTGGGCCTCTGTAAAACCCTGCATATAAAATATGAACACTGTGTCACTAATAGTTTGGCTGTAACGGACATTTTTGGAATATTAGGTGTTCGGCCACATGTTTCAGTCCATCGCTTAATAAGTGACTATATTAATGCTTTGGGCCTCTGTAAAACCCTGCATGTACAATATGAACCCTGTGTCTCTAATAGTTTGGCTGTAACGGACATTTTTGGCATATTATGTGTTCAACCACATAGGGCAGTCCAACGCTTAATAAGTGACTATATTAATGCTTTGGGCCTCTGTAAAACGCTGCATATACAATATGAACACTGTGTCTATAATGGTAAGGCTGTAACGGACATTTTTGGAATATTAGGTGTTCAACCACATGGGGCAGTCCAACGCTTAATATGTGGTTAAAGTAATGCCTTGGGCCTCTGTTTCACGCTGCATATACAATATGAACTTTATGCCTCTTATAGTTTGGCTGTAACTGACATTTTTGGAATATTAGGTGTTCGACCACATGTTGCAGTCCAACGCTTAATAAGTGACTATATTAATTAATGCTTTGGGCCTCTGTAAAACCCTGCATATAAAATATGAACACTGTGTCACTAATAGTTTGGCTGTAACGGACATTTTTGGAATATTAGGTGTTCGGCCACATGTTTCAGTCCATCGCTTAATAAGTGACTATATTAATGCTTTGGGCCTCTGTAAAACCCTGCATGTACAATATGAACACTGTGTCTCTAGTAGTTTGGCTGTAACGGACATTTTTGGAATATTAGGTGTTCGACCACATGTTGCAGTCCAACGCTTAATAAGTGACTATATTATTGCTTTGGCCCTCTGTAAAACCCTGCATGTACAATATGAACACTGTGTCTCTTATAGTTTGGCTGTAACGGACATTTTTGGAATATTAGGTGTTCGGCCACATGTTGCAGTCCATCGCTTAATAAGTGACTATATTAATGCTTTGGGCCTCTGTAAAACCCTGCATGTACAATATGAACACTGTGTCTCTAATAGTTTGGCTGTAACGGACATTTTTGGAATATCAGGTGTTCGGCCACATGTTGCAGTCCATCGCTTAATAAGTGACTATATTAATGCTTTGGGCCTCTGTAAAACCCTGCATATAAAATATGAACACTGTGTCTCTAATAGTTTGGCTGTAACTGACATTTTTGGAATATTAGGTGTTCGACCACATGTTGCAGTCCAACGCTTAATAAGTGACTATATTAATGCTTTGGCCCTCTGTAAAACCCTTCATGTACAATATGAACACTGTGTCTCTAATAGTTTGGCTGTAACGGACATTTTTGGAATAATAGGTGTTCGGCCACATGTTGCAGTCCATCGCTTAATAAGTGACTATGTTAATGCTTTGGGCCTCTGTAAAACCCTGCATGTACAATTTGAACACTGTGTCTCTAATAGTTTGGCTGTAACGGACATTTTTGGAATATTAGGTGTTCGGCCACATGTTGCAGTCCATCGCTTAATAAGTGACTATGTTAATGCTTTGGGCCTCTGTAAAACCCTGCATATAAAATATGAACACTGTGTCTCTAATAGTTTAACTGTAACGGACATTTTTGGAATATTAGGTGTTCAACCACATAGGGCAGTCCAACGCTTAATAAGTGACTATATTAATGCTTTGGGCCTCTGTAAAACGCTGCATATACAGTATGAACTTTGTGCCTCTTATAGCTTGGCTGTAACTGACACTTTTGTAATATTAGGTGTTCAACCACATAAGGCAGTCCAACGCTTAATAAGTGACTATATTAATGCTTTGGGTCTCTGTAAAACGCTGCATATACAATATGAACACTGTGTCTATAATAGTTTGGCTGTAACGGACATTTTTGGAATATTAGGTGTTCAACTACATGTTGCAGTCCAACGCGTAACGTGTGATTATAGTAATGCTTTGGGCCTCTGTATAACGCTGCATATACAATATGAACTTTATGCCTCTTATAGTTTGGCTGTAACTGACATTTTTGGAATATTAGGTGTTCAACCACATATGGCAGTCCAACGCTTAATAAGTGACTATATTAATGCGTTGGGCCTCTGTTTAACGCTGCATATACAATATGAACTTTGTGCCTCTTATAGTTTGGCTGTAACTGACTCTTTTGGAATATTAGGTGTTCAACTACATGTTGCAGTCCAACGCTTAACATGTGATTATAGTAATGCTTTGGGCCTCTGTATAACGCTGCATATACAATATGAAATTAATGCCTCTTCAAGTTTTTCTGTAACTGACACTTTTGGAATATTAGGTGTTCGACCACATGTTGCAGTCCATCGCTTAATAAGTGACTATATTAATGCTTTGGCCCTCTGTAAAACCCTGCATGTACAATATGAACACTGTGTCTCTAATAGTTTGGCTGTAACTGACATTTTTGTAATATTAGGTGTTCGACCACATATTGCAGTCCAACGCTTAATAAGTGACTATATTAATGCTTTGGGACTCTGTATATCGCTGCATATACAGTATGAACTCTGCCTCTTATTGTTTGGCTGTTTCTGTCATTTTTGGAATATTAGGTGTTCGACCACATGTTGCAGTCCAACGCTTATTAAGTGACTATATTAATGCTTTGGCCCTCTGTAAAACCCTGCATGTACAATATGAAAACTGTGTCTCTAATAGTTTGGCTGTAACGGACATTTTTGGCATATTATATGTTCAACCACATAGGGCAGTCCAACGCTTAATAAGTGACTATATTAATGCTTTGGGCCTCTGTAAAACGCTGCATATACAATATGAACACTGTGTCTATAATGGTAAGGCTGTAACGGACATTTTTGGAATATTAGGTGTTCAACTACATGGGGCAGTCCAACGCTTAATATGTGGTTAAAGTAATGCCTTGGGCCTCTGTTTAACGCTGCATATACAATATGAACTTTATGCCTCTTATAGTTTGGCTGTAACTGACATTTTTGGAATATTAGGTGTTCGACCACATGTTGCAGTCCAACGCTTAATAAGTGACTATATTAATTAATGCTTTGGGCCTCTGTAAAACCCTGCATATAAAATATGAACACTGTGTCACTAATAGTTTGGCTGTAACGGACATTTTTGGCATATTATATGTTCAACCACATAGGGCAGTCCAACGCTTAATAAGTGACTATATTAATGCTTTGGGCCTCTGTAAAACGCTGCATATACAATATGAACACTGTGTCTATAATGGTAAGGCTGTAACGGACATTTTTGGAATATTAGGTGTTCAACTACATGGGGCAGTCCAACGCTTAATATGTGGTTAAAGTAATGCCTTGGGCCTCTGTTTAACGCTGCATATACAATATGAACTTTATGCCTCTTATAGTTTGGCTGTAACTGACATTTTTGGAATATTAGGTGTTCGACCACATGTTGCAGTCCAACGCTTAATAAGTGACTATATTAATTAATGCTTTGGGCCTCTGTAAAACCCTGCATATAAAATATGAACACTGTGTCACTAATAGTTTGGCTGTAACGGACATTTTTGGAATATTAGGTGTTCGGCCACATGTTTCAGTCCATCGCTTAATAAGTGACTATATTAATGCTTTGGGCCTCTGTAAAACCCTGCATGTACAATATGAACCCTGTGTCTCTAATAGTTTGGCTGTAACGGACATTTTTGGCATATTATGTGTTCAACCACATAGGGCAGTCCAACGCTTAATAAGTGACTATATTAATGCTTTGGGCCTCTGTAAAACGCTGCATATACAATATGAACACTGTGTCTATAATGGTAAGGCTGTAACGGACATTTTTGGAATATTAGGTGTTCAACCACATGGGGCAGTCCAACGCTTAATATGTGGTTAAAGTAATGCCTTGGGCCTCTGTTTCACGCTGCATATACAATATGAACTTTATGCCTCTTATAGTTTGGCTGTAACTGACATTTTTGGAATATTAGGTGTTCGACCACATGTTGCAGTCCAACGCTTAATAAGTGACTATATTAATTAATGCTTTGGGCCTCTGTAAAACCCTGCATATAAAATATGAACACTGTGTCACTAATAGTTTGGCTGTAACGGACATTTTTGGAATATTAGGTGTTCGGCCACATGTTTCAGTCCATCGCTTAATAAGTGACTATATTAATGCTTTGGGCCTCTGTAAAACCCTGCATGTACAATATGAACACTGTGTCTCTAGTAGTTTGGCTGTAACGGACATTTTTGGAATATTAGGTGTTCGACCACATGTTGCAGTCCAACGCTTAATAAGTGACTATATTATTGCTTTGGCCCTCTGTAAAACCCTGCATGTACAATATGAACACTGTGTCTCTTATAGTTTGGCTGTAACGGACATTTTTGGAATATTAGGTGTTCGGCCACATGTTGCAGTCCATCGCTTAATAAGTGACTATATTAATGCTTTGGGCCTCTGTAAAACCCTGCATGTACAATATGAACACTGTGTCTCTAATAGTTTGGCTGTAACGGACATTTTTGGAATATCAGGTGTTCGGCCACATGTTGCAGTCCATCGCTTAATAAGTGACTATATTAATGCTTTGGGCCTCTGTAAAACCCTGCATATAAAATATGAACACTGTGTCTCTAATAGTTTGGCTGTAACTGACATTTTTGGAATATTAGGTGTTCGACCACATGTTGCAGTCCAACGCTTAATAAGTGACTATATTAATGCTTTGGCCCTCTGTAAAACCCTTCATGTACAATATGAACACTGTGTCTCTAATAGTTTGGCTGTAACGGACATTTTTGGAATAATAGGTGTTCGGCCACATGTTGCAGTCCATCGCTTAATAAGTGACTATGTTAATGCTTTGGGCCTCTGTAAAACCCTGCATGTACAATTTGAACACTGTGTCTCTAATAGTTTGGCTGTAACGGACATTTTTGGAATATTAGGTGTTCGGCCACATGTTGCAGTCCATCGCTTAATAAGTGACTATGTTAATGCTTTGGGCCTCTGTAAAACCCTGCATATAAAATATGAACACTGTGTCTCTAATAGTTTAACTGTAACGGACATTTTTGGAATATTAGGTGTTCAACCACATAGGGCAGTCCAACGCTTAATAAGTGACTATATTAATGCTTTGGGCCTCTGTAAAACGCTGCATATACAGTATGAACTTTGTGCCTCTTATAGCTTGGCTGTAACTGACACTTTTGTAATATTAGGTGTTCAACCACATAAGGCAGTCCAACGCTTAATAAGTGACTATATTAATGCTTTGGGTCTCTGTAAAACGCTGCATATACAATATGAACACTGTGTCTATAATAGTTTGGCTGTAACGGACATTTTTGGAATATTAGGTGTTCAACTACATGTTGCAGTCCAACGCGTAACGTGTGATTATAGTAATGCTTTGGGCCTCTGTATAACGCTGCATATACAATATGAACTTTATGCCTCTTATAGTTTGGCTGTAACTGACATTTTTGGAATATTAGGTGTTCAACCACATATGGCAGTCCAACGCTTAATAAGTGACTATATTAATGCGTTGGGCCTCTGTTTAACGCTGCATATACAATATGAACTTTGTGCCTCTTATAGTTTGGCTGTAACTGACTCTTTTGGAATATTAGGTGTTCAACTACATGTTGCAGTCCAACGCTTAACATGTGATTATAGTAATGCTTTGGGCCTCTGTATAACGCTGCATATACAATATGAAATTAATGCCTCTTCAAGTTTTTCTGTAACTGACACTTTTGGAATATTAGGTGTTCGACCACATGTTGCAGTCCATCGCTTAATAAGTGACTATATTAATGCTTTGGCCCTCTGTAAAACCCTGCATGTACAATATGAACACTGTGTCTCTAATAGTTTGGCTGTAACGGACATTTTTGGAATATTAGGTGTTCGGCCACATGTTGCAGTCCAACGCTTAATAAGTGACTATATTAATGCTTTGGCCCTCTGTAAAACCCTGCATGTACAATATGAACACTGTGTCTCTAATAGTTTGGCTGTAACTGACATTTTTGTAATATTAGGTGTTCGACCACATATTGCAGTCCAACGCTTAATAAGTGACTATATTAATGCTTTGGGACTCTGTATATCGCTGCATATACAGTATGAACTCTGCCTCTTATTGTTTGGCTGTTTCTGTCATTTTTGGAATATTAGGTGTTCGACCACATGTTGCAGTCCAACGCTTATTAAGTGACTATATTAATGCTTTGGCCCTCTGTAAAACCCTGCATGTACAATATGAAAACTGTGTCTCTAATAGTTTGGCTGTAACGGACATTTTTGGCATATTATATGTTCAACCACATAGGGCAGTCCAACGCTTAATAAGTGACTATATTAATGCTTTGGGCCTCTGTAAAACGCTGCATATACAATATGAACACTGTGTCTATAATGGTAAGGCTGTAACGGACATTTTTGGAATATTAGGTGTTCAACTACATGGGGCAGTCCAACGCTTAATATGTGGTTAAAGTAATGCCTTGGGCCTCTGTTTAACGCTGCATATACAATATGAACTTTATGCCTCTTATAGTTTGGCTGTAACTGACATTTTTGGAATATTAGGTGTTCGACCACATGTTGCAGTCCAACGCTTAATAAGTGACTATATTAATTAATGCTTTGGGCCTCTGTAAAACCCTGCATATAAAATATGAACACTGTGTCACTAATAGTTTGGCTGTAACGGACATTTTTGGAATATTAGGTGTTCGGCCACATGTTTCAGTCCATCGCTTAATAAGTGACTATATTAATGCTTTGGGCCTCTGTAAAACCCTGCATGTACAATATGAACACTGTGTCTCTAGTAGTTTGGCTGTAACGGACATTTTTGGAATATTAGGTGTTCGACCACATGTTGCAGTCCAACGCTTAATAAGTGACTATATTATTGCTTTGGCCCTCTGTAAAACCCTGCATGTACAATATGAACACTGTGTCTCTAATAGTTTGGCTGTAACGGACATTTTTGGAATATTAGGTGTTCGGCCACATGTTGCAGTCCATCGCTTAATAAGTGACTATATTAATGCTTTGGGCCTCTGTAAAACCCTGCATGTACAATATGAACACTGTGTCTCTAATAGTTTGGCTGTAACGGACATTTTTGGAATATTAGGTGTTCGGCCACATGTTGCAGTCCATCGCTTAATAAGTGACTATATTAATGCTTTGGGCCTCTGTAAAACCCTGCATATAAAATATGAACACTGTGTCTCTAATAGTTTGGCTGTAACTGACATTTTTGGAATATTAGGTGTTCGACCACATGTTGCAGTCCAACGCTTAATAAGTGACTATATTAATGCTTTGGCCCTCTGTAAAACCCTTCATGTACAATATGAACACTGTGTCTCTAATAGTTTGGCTGTAACGGACATTTTTGGAATAATAGGTGTTCGGCCACATGTTGCAGTCCATCGCTTAATAAGTGACTATGTTAATGCTTTGGGCCTCTGTAAAACCCTGCATGTACAATTTGAACACTGTGTCTCTAATAGTTTGGCTGTAACGGACATTTTTGGAATATTAGGTGTTCGGCCACATGTTGCAGTCCATCGCTTAATAAGTGACTATGTTAATGCTTTGGGCCTCTGTAAAACCCTGCATATAAAATATGAACACTGTGTCTCTAATAGTTTAACTGTAACGGACATTTTTGGAATATTAGGTGTTCAACCACATAGGGCAGTCCAACGCTTAATAAGTGACTATATTAATGCTTTGGGCCTCTGTAAAACGCTGCATATACAGTATGAACTCTGTGCCTCTTATAGCTTGGCTGTAACTGACACTTTTGTAATATTAGGTGTTCGACCACATGTTGCAGTCCAACGCTTAATAAGAGACTATATTAATGCATTGGGCCTTTGAAAAACGCTGCATATACAATATAAACACTGTGTCTCTAATAGTTTGGCCGTAACGGACATTTTTGGAATATTAGGTGTTCAACCACATAAGGCAGTCCAACGCTTAATAAGTGACTATATTAATGCTTTGGGTCTCTGTAAAACGCTGCATATACAATATGAACACTGTGTCTATAATAGTTTGGCTGTAACGGACATTTTTGGAATATTAGGTGTTCAACTACATGTTGCAGTCCAACGCGTAACGTGTGATTATAGTAATGCTTTGGGCCTCTGTATAACGCTGCATATACAATATGAACTTAATGCCTCTTCAAGTTTTTCTGTAACTGACACTTTTGGAATATTAGGTGTTCGACCACATGTTGCAGTCCATCGCTTAATAAGTGACTATATTAATGCTTTGGGCCTCTGTAAAACCCTGCATGTACAATATGAACACTGTGTCTCTAATAGTTTGGCTGTAACGGACATTTTTGGAATATTAGGTGTTCGACCACATGTTGCAGTCCATCGCTTAATAAGTGACTATATTAATGCTTTGGCCCTCTGTAAAACCCTGCATGTACAATATGAACACTGTGTCTCTAATAGTTTGGCTGTAACGGACATTTTTGGAATATTAGGTGTTCGACCACATGTTGCAGTCCAACGCTTAATAAGTGTCTATATTAATGCTTTGGCCCTCTGTAAAACCCTGCATGTACAATATTAACACTGTGTCTCTAATAGTTTGGCTGTAACGGACATTTTTGGAATATTAGGTGTTCGGCCACATGTTGCAGTCCATCGCTTAATAAGTGACTATATTAATGCTTTGGGCCTCTGTAAAACCCTGCATGTACAATATGAACCCTGTGTCTCTAATAGTTTGGCTGTAACGGACATTTTTGGAATATTAGGTGTTCGGCCACATGTTGCAGTCCATCGCTTAATAAGTGACTATATTAATGCTTTGGGCCTCTGTAAAACCCTACATGTACCATATGAACACTGTGTCTCTAATAGTTTGGCTGTAACGGACATTTTTGGAATATTAGGTGTTCGGCCACATGTTGCAGTCCATCGCTTAATAAGTGACTATATTAATGCTTTGGCCCTCTGTAAAACCCTGCATGTACAATATGAACACTGTGTCTCTAATAGTTTGGCTGTAACGGACATTTTTGGAATATTAGGTGTTCGACCACATGTTGCAGTCCAACGCTTAATAAGTGACTATATTAATGATGTGGCCCTCTGTAAAACCCTGCATGTACAATATGAACACTGTGTCTCTAATAGTTTGGCTGTAACGGACATTTTTGGAATATTAGGTGTTCGGCCACATGTTGCAGTCCATCGCTTAATAAGTGACTATATTAATGCTTTGGGCCTCTGTAAAACCCTGCATGTACAATATGAACACTGTGTCTCTAATAGTTTGGCTGTAACGGACATTTTTGGATTATTAGGTGTTCGGCCACATGTTGCAGTCCAACGCTTAATAAGTGACTATATTAATGCTTTGGGCCTCTGTATAACGCTGCATATACAATATAAACTCTGTGCCTCTAATAGTTTGTCGGTAACTGAAACTTTTGGAAAATTAGGTGTTCAACCACATGTTGCAGTCCAACGCTTAATAAATGAATATATATTAATGCTTGGGGCCTCTGTATAACACTGCATATACGATATCAACTTTGTGCCTCTAATAGTTTGGCGGTAACTGACACTTTTGGAAAATTAGGTGTTCAATTACATGTTGCAGTCCAACGCTTAATATGTGATTATATTAATGCTTTGGGCCTCTGGATAACGCTGTATATACAATATGAACTTTGTGCCTCTAATAGTTTGGCTGTAACGGACACTTTTGGAATATTATGTGTTCAAACACATGTTGCAGTCCAACGCTTAATATGTGATTATATTAATGCTTTGGGACTCTGTATAACGCTGCATATACAGTACTAGAAGCCTTTCACGGCCCTACGGGCTCCTTTTTTTTAGTTAGAATAATTTTAAAATTGTTTTACACTAAGTGACTTACATTCTAATATTAATACAATCTAATACAATTTTAATTTGTTTACATTTTGATACCTTTTAATCAAACAAATTTGATTGATTCAGTTTTTAAGAAATTTAAAAAATTGTCTTCTTATATTTATTATTCTTGAGTTTGTTGTATTTTTCAGATGATGACAATTGCGGTTTTGGTGGCAGATTTGCGATAAAGAATTTTAACCTAGAACAAATAGAATAATTAATAATGAATTCTAAATAAAAGATAATTCAATATAATTTTACCAATAAAGAATTGATGGATTTTTTTCGGAGAAGATTCTTGAAATTGTGTTATTTCTTAAACTTCTCCAATACTATTTAATTTTTAAAGATGAATATATAATTCTTTTTGCAAGCATTGTTCTTGGTTGCTGCGCTTTTCATAATGGACCAAGTATTCAATATAAAGAAACTGTAAAAGAAAGAGTAAAAAATGTGATAATTTAAATTAAGCATAATGTTATAAGCTTAGATTGTTAGAAATGAGCGTTTAAAGGTTTCAAAAAACTGGTGTGCCGGTGTCCAGCCAACGGATGTAATTTATTGCCCAGTGGAAAAACCAATTACATATTTGAAAACTGCAACAAAAACTATATTAAAATTGCACAATATAAACTGTTTCCCTCAATTAGGAAACTTGTTATAAGCATAGATTGTTAGAAATGAGCGTTTTAGAGGTTTCAAAAAACTGATGTGCCGGTGTCCAGCCAACGGATCTAATTTATTGCCCAGTGGAAAAACCAATTACATATTTGAAAACTGCAACAAAAACTACATTAAAATTGCGTAATATAAAATCTGTCCGTCAATTAGGAAAATTGTTATAAGCTTAGATTGTTAGAAATGAGCGTCTTAGAGGATTCAGAAATCTGATGTGCCGGTGTCCAGCCAATGAATCTAATTTATTGCCCAGTGAAGAAACCAATTACATATTTGAAAACTGCAACAAAAACTATATTAAAATTGCACAATATAAACTGTGTCCGTCAATTAGGAAAATTGTTATAAGCTTAGATTGTTAGAAATGAGCGTTTTAGAGGTTTCAAAAAACTGATGTGTCGGTGTCCAGCCAACGGATGTAATTTATTGCCCAGTGGAAAAACCAATTACATATTTGAAAACTGCAACAAAAACTATATTAAAATTTACAATATAAATTGTGTCCGTCAATTAGGAAAATTGTTATAAGCTTAGATTGTTAGAAATGAGCGTTTTAGAGGTTTCTAAAAACTGATGTGCCGGTGTCCAGCCAACGGATGTAATTTATTGCCCAGTGGAAAAACCAATTGCATATTTGAAAACTGCAACAAAAACTATATTAAAATTGCACAATATAAACTGTGTCCGTCAATTAGGAAAATTGTTATTGTTAGAAAAGGATACAAAATTTTAAGTGCGCATGTGCGCCTTTAAGGAAGTCAAAATTACACTTGATCAAGAGTTGTGAATCGATACGTATCACATTGTAGTAACTAAATATATTTTGTTAATAATTACTCGTGTATGTTACTTTTCCACAATTACCTTTAGCGCCTACAGGTCTAAAAATCGCAGTGTCGCAATAGGTTATGGGCCCAGGCCGGTAAATAGGCGTTAAAAGTAAGTTATTACGAGAAAAGTCTTGAACGGAAAACGTGGTCAAGCGTTTTTTTTTTTGTTGTCACGCGAGAAAAGTGTTTTAATCGTGTTAACTGTAAAGACAAATTGTTCACGATGGATGTCGCAAGTCTGGGACATGAGAGATCCATGAAATTGGAGGGTGCCAGTAACTGGATGGTATGGAAATACCAAACGAGGGTGGTTCTCAAGGCCATGGAGGTGTTTAAGATCACAGATGGCACCACGAAACTTCCGGAGGTAGCAGCTGAGGCGGAAGCTTGGCATAAGAAGGATACGCAAGCGCAGGCTTTCTTGGTAACACGCATGTCTTCTAAAATTTTGATTCTCGTTGCAGATTGTCAAACTGCAAATGAAATTTGGTCGAAATTACATACTGTGTTTGAGCAGAAGTCCGATGGTGCAAGTCATCTACTGCATCAGAAGTTTTTCGAGATAAAATTCCAAGAGGGTGAGGACGTAGCAACGTTTATCAGTAGAGTGGAAAGTCTAACAACGGCCATAAAAGAAATAGGCGAAGAGGTACCAGAGAAGATGGTAGTTACGAAAATTATAACCTGCTTGCCGGAGTGCTGTAGGCATTTTCCTTCTGCTTGGGAGTCGGTGGCCGAAAACCAAAGAACTCTGAACAACCTAACAGCGCGGTTACTCACCGAGGAGCAGAGATGTTCTACAATGAATGGCCAAGAAACGGAAACAGGAGCATTTGTGGCAAAAACTGCCCCCCGTAAGTGTTTTAAAAGTGGCAAACCTGGTCACTACAAGAAGGATTGTCGTTCGCAACCCCGTCGTCCATCGAAAACATATAATTTTTGCAATAAACCCGGTCATGAGGAAGAACGGTGCTGGTCAAAGCACGGAACAAGGGCAGCGCCGACAGAAAATGCCTTTATGATGTTTCCTGTCTCATTAGTAAGCGAGCTCGGTAAGCCAAATAATTATTGGATTTTAGATAGTGGAGCGTCACATCACATATGCAACAACAGAGAACTGTTCTGTGGAGATTTCGTCAATCTATCGGTGCCAAAAGGGGTGATTATTGGAGATGGTTCCACAATACAGGCCACGGGTCGAGGTAGAATCGAATTACAAGCGTTTAACGGCCACGAGTGGATCCCAACAACATTAAACGATGTTTTGTATGTACCTAACCTCCAAATAAATTTATTTTCGCTAGCAATCGTCATGGATAAGAATTTTGAGCTGAAAACCGGCAAAAATAAATGTTTCTTTGTCAAAAATGGTGTTCGAGCGGTAGCAGATCGAGTATCGAATTTTTATGTGATGAGATTTAGGTACGATAACACCCCTGAAATTGGTATGATTGGTAAATCGTGTGATGGTTTGTCAAAATGGCACTCAAAGATGGTACATCAAAATTTGGGGCAAGTAAAAAGCATTTTGAAACGCAGCAACGTAGCGTATAATGAAGGCGAGGAACAAACGTGTGTTCCCTGTTTAAAGGGTAAGCAACATCGTCTCTCTTTTCCAAACAGTGTTTCAAAAACGTCCAAACCGGGCGAGTTAATCCACATGGATTTGTGTGGGCCCATGGAATCTCAGTCGTTAGGCGGTGCTAAGTATTTCCTACTCATCAAAGATGATTGGTCGAAATATAGAAAGGTGTTTTTCTTATCACACAAGGGCCAAACCGCTTCAAAACTACGACAGTTTTTGGACGAGGCGAAGAATAAAGACAACATTCAAATTGTGTCTGTTCGCAGTGACAACAGCAAGGAGTTTATTAATCAAGAGGTAAAAGCGTTGTTCCAGGAGTATGGAATAGTCCACCAGACCAGCATCCCCTACACACCCGAACAAAACGGGAGGATAGAACGGGAGAATCGCACGGTGGTGGAGGCAGCCCGAACGATATTATTGCAAAGCAACATGAAAAAGGTATTGTGGGCTGAGGCTGTAAATACGGCCGTTTATGTGCTAAATCGAACAGGTAATTCGAGGGTAAATGATAAAACGCCTTACGAATTGTGGCACAATTGTGAAATTTACGACATAAACAATTTGTATGTTTTTGGTACAACCGTTTCGGTACATATACCAGCGGTAAAAAGACGTAAATGGGATCCAAAAGCCGAATTGGGTCGTTTTGTTGGGTACGGAGAGAACACGAAGGGCGTCCGAGTCTACTTTCCTGAAAGAAACGCTGTGGAAGTAAAGAGAGACGTCGTCGTCGTAATTGCAAAGCCTGAAGAGCAAACTGAACCGAATGAGGAAGACATCCCGCTCGCCGAGCTATTAAAACAAACGCAAACCGATACTGAGACAGTGGAGGAGAATGTAAATGCACCAATTGCACCGTTAAACACCCAAGAGGTCGAGGAAGAGCAGTTTTTTAGTCCAGATGAGTCCGAAGGAGAGATAGAGCAACCCAGAAGATCGACACGACCGAAAAAGGCGCCATCTTGGAGCAAAGACTTCAAAATGTGCTTTCTAAGCATCGAAAGCGAACCATCAACTTACCAGGAGGCGATACAAAGTGATGACAGCGATAAATGGCGTGCTGCAATGGAGAAAGAAATGAAAACCCTAAAAGAAAATCATACGTGGGACGAAATCGAAGAAAGTGCAGTGCCAAAGGGTCATAAAATTATAAGTACAAAGTGGGCTTATAAAATTAAAAATAGTGAAAGTGATTTGCCCCAGTTCAAAGCCAGATTAGTGGCGAGGGGCTTTGAACAAGATAATTTGAGTGCAGCAGTCTATACACCAGTGGCCAAACTAACTACATTTCGAATTTTTTTAGCTGTGGCCAGTCAGAAGGGTTTTCCAGTGTACCAGATGGACGTCACCGGGGCCTTCCTTTACGGAAACATCAAACAAGAGGTGTACGTCAGGTTACCAGAGAATCAGATCGGCAAACTAAACAAATCCCTGTACGGACTTCGAGAATCGCCCAAAAATTGGTATGAGAGATTTGATCAATTCATGTACCAAGAGAATTTTGTAAAATCTAAGAACGATTTGTGTTTGTTTTATAAAATTGATTGTAAATATGTAATTTATGTGTTGATTTACGTTGATGATCTACTAATTTGTGGCTCAGATGAAAGTAAAATTGTCAAATTCAAAAACATGTTAAATGATAACTTTAAAATGAAAGATTTAGGCCTTGCCAGCAATTTTTTGGGCATAAATTTTGAACAAAACTTGCAACAAAAGGAAATCTGTATTAATCAGAATGTGTATCTAAAAAAAGTGTTGGAAAAATTTCAAATGGCTGATTGCAAACCAGTTGACACACCTATGGAGCGAAATTTCAATCTTGAATCGTTAAACAAAACTTGCTCCGAAAGTAAAGAGATGGAAAACAAGTGTAGACAACTGATTGGCAGTCTGCTGTATGCCTGTATGGGCACTAGGCCCGATTTATGCGTGGCAGTATCTTTTTTGAGTCGTTACCAGCATTGTGCGAGCTCAAAACTATTCAAATGTCTTAAACGAATCCTTAGATATGTAAAAGGGACGTTGAACTTAAATTTAGTGTACAAACAGAATAACTCCAATGAATTAAATGGATTTGTAGATGCCGATTGGGCAGGGGATATTAGAGACCGTAAGTCAACAACACGATATATTTTTAAAATGTTTGATTGTCCTATTTCTTGGAGTAGCAAAAAACAATTGTGTGTTTCATTGTCGTCTGCTGAAGCAGAATATGTTGCATTGAGTCAATCAATTACTGAAGCCTGTTGGTTAAAATACATATTTAAGGACTTTGGAATTTCATGTAATATTACAATGTTTGAAGATAACCAAAGTGCAATTAAAATCTCTGAAAACAATGAAAATAACAAAAGGCTGAAACATTTAGACATACGCTACCATTATATAATGCAAAATGTAACAAATAAAAATGTGAAACTACAATACGTGAAAAGTAACGACAATCTGGCTGATATTTTTACTAAGCCCTTGGCCAAACCGCAATTTACAAAACTCCGAGATAGTTTTTTGGTGAAAAAGTCTTAAATAAAAATTGTTGTTTGTGAATTTTAACTGTATGATTTCTTGTTTATTTGGTTATGTATAATTATTACAATTAATAGATTATGTTATAAAAAGTACCTGAAAGAGAGAAATTAATAGTGTAAAGCACACTTACCTGTTATGTAAAGTAAAAACAAATTTATTAGATTCAAATGTTGAGGGGGTGTGTTAGAAAAGGATACAACATTTTAAGTGCGCATGTGCGCCTTTAAGGAAGTCAAAATTACACTTGATCAAGAGTTGTGAATCGATACGTATCACATTGTAGTAACTAAATATATTTTGTTAATAATTACTCGTGTATGTTACTTTTCCACAATTACCTTTAGCGCCTACAGGTCTAAAAATCGCAGTGTCGCAATAGTTATAAGCTTAGATTGTTAGAAGTGAGCGTTTTAGAGGTTTCAAAAAACTGATGTGCCGGTGTCCAGCCAACGGATCTAATTTATTGCCCAGTTGAAAAACCAATTACATATTTGAAAACTGCAAAAAAACTATATTAAAATTGCACAATATAAAATCTGTCCGTCAATTAGGAAAATTGTTATAAGCTTAGATTTTTAGAAATGAGCGTTTTAGAGGTTTCAAAAAACTGATGTGCCGGTGTCCAGCCAACGGATCTAATTTATTGCTCAGTGGAAAAACCAATTACATATTTGAAAACTGCAACAAAAACTATATTAAAATTGCACAATATAAAATCTGTCCGTCAATTAGGAAAATTGTTATAAGCTTAGATTTTTAGAAATGAACGTTTTAGAGGTTTCAAAAAACTGATGTGCCTGTGTCCAGCCAACGGATCTAATTTATTGCCCAGTGGAAAAACCAATTACATATTTGAAAACTGCAACAAAAACTATATTAAAATTTACAATATAAATTGTGTCCGTCAATTAGGAAAATTGTTATAAGCTTAGATTGTTAGAAACGAGCGTTTTAGAGGTTTCTAAAAACTGATGTGCCGGTGTCCAGCGAACGGATCTAATTTATTGCCCAGTTGAAAAACCAATTATATATTTGAAAACTGCAACAAAAACTATATTAAAATTGCGCAATATAAACTGTTTCCCTCAATTAGGAAAATTGTTATAAGCTTAGATTGTTAGAAATGAGCGTTTTAGAGGTTTCAAAAAACTGATGTGCCGGTGTCCAGCCAAAGGATCTAATTTATTGCCCAGTGGATAAACCAATTACATATTTAAAAACTGCAACAAAAACTATATTAAAATTGCACAATATAAACTGTGTCCGTCAATTAGGAAAATTGTTATAAGCTTAAATTGTTAGAAATGAGCGTTTTAGAGGTTTCAAAAAACTGATGTGCCGGTGTCCAGCCAACGGATCTAATTTATTGCCCAGTTGAAAAACTAATTACTTAATTGAAATCTGTAGTTGAAACTGTATTAAAATTGCACAATATAAACTGTGTCCGTTAGTTAGGAAAATTGTTATAGGCTTAGATAGTTAGAAATGAGCGTTTTAGAGGTTTCTAAAAACTGATGTGACGGTGTCCAGCCAACGGATCTAATTTATTGCCCAGTGGAAAAACCAATTACATATTTGAAAACTGCAACAAAAACTATATTAAAATATACAATATAAATTGTGTCCGTTAATTAGGAAAATTGTTATAGGCTTAGATTGTTAGAAATGAGCGTTTTAGAGGTTTCCAAAAACTGATGAGCCGATGTCCAGCCAACGGATCTAATTTATTGCCCAGTTGAAAAACCAATTACATATTTGAAATCTGCAAAAAAACTATATTAAAATTACACAATCTAAAACCTGTCCGTCAATTAGGAAAATTGTTATAAGCTTAGATTGTTAGAAATGAGCGTTATAGAGGTTTCTAAAAACTGATGTGCCGATGTCCAGCCAACGGATCTAATTTATTGCCCAGTTGAAAAACCAATGACATATTTGAAAACTGCAAAAAAACTATATTAAAATTGCACAATATAAAATCTGTCCGTCAATTAGGAAAATTGTTATAAGCTTAGATTTTTAGAAATGAGCCTTTTAGAGGTTTCAAAAAACTGATGTGCCTGTGTCCAGCCAACGGATCTAATTTATTGCCCAGTGGAAAAACCAATTACATATTTGAAAACTGCAACAAAAACTATATTAAAATTTACAATATGAATTGTGTCCGTCAATTAGGAAAATTGTTATAAGCTTAGATTGTTAGAAATGAGCGATTTAGAGGTTTCTAAAAACTGATGTGCCGGTGTCCAGCCAACGGATGTAATTTATTGCCCAGTGAAGAAACCAATTACATATTTGAAAACTGCAACAAAAACTATATTAAAATTGCACAATATAAACTGTTTCCCTCAATTAGGAAAATTGTTATAAGCTTAGATTGTTAGAAATGAGCGTTTTAGAGGTTTCTAAAAACTGATGTGCCGGTGTCCAGCCAACGGATCTGATTTATTGCCCAGTTGAAAAACCAATTACATATTTGAAAACTGCAACAAAAACTATATTAAAATTGCACAATATAAACTGTTTCCCTCAATTAGGAAAATTGGTATAAGCTTAGATTGTTAGAAATGAGCGTTTTAGAGGTTTCTAAAAACTGATGTGCCGGTGTCCAGCCAATGAATCTAATTTATTGCCCAGTTGTTATGGCCGCGGTAGAGGCGTAGCAAAACACCGGCAAGCTAAGCTGGTTGCGGACCAGCCGGGGCCAAGCAACGTAACGTCACTGTGACGTCACACGAAGTCACAACCTTATTTTGCAATACGAACTTCCGGTCCTGTTTTTAATAATTATGTCAATTGTAATGTCAACTGTAATGTCAATGTGATTTGTGAAATATATGTATTCAGCATTTAACAATTAGTTGATATTTAAAACTGGCGACGAGGTAAAAGTGAGGGCTGTAAATCTGCTGCAGTGGGCCAAAGAAATTGAAAAATTTCGGAAAATTGAAATTCCGCACGACCGCGTGCTGCTACTGCAATGGCTAATTTTGGAGCCGTGGAACCGTTTAATGTGAATAAGCCGAATGGATGGGAAAATTACAAAGAGCGAATGGATTTCTTCTTTGTCGGCAACGGAATCGAGGATGAGACGAAGAAACGAGCGATATTTTTCAGTATGTGTGGCGCACAATTGTTCGATTTGGCAAAAACTTTATGTGCACCAACCGAGCTAAAAACGAAGACTCTGGCGTCAATTTGGGCAGAACTAGACACACATTTTGCACCAGCACCACCCCAAATTGCTAAACGCGTACTATTCGAGCGTAGAAACCAGGCAGAGAACGAGACGGCGGCTCAGTACGTCGCTAAGCTGAGGGAACTGGCGGAGGCCTGCAAGTTTGAAGGCAATCTAGACGAGTGATTGAGAGACAGGTTAGTTGGAGGGATGAAGGACCAGGCCGTTCAGAAGCGTCTTCTGATGGAGAAAACCTTGACCTTGGACCAGGTCATAACCATGATGACGTCAGCGGAAGTCTCCGAAATGCACGTGCACGAACTACAGAACGGGAAAAATGGTCATGAAAATCCAAGTGTCCAGGCGGTATCCAGTTATGGGCGCAAACCACAGGCGAACGGCGATCGGCGTAAGTCATTTAACCGTGAAAATGTTCTAAATGTCAAATGTTTTAGATGTAACGGACCCCACAACGCGAAAACTTGTCGTTTCAAATCCGCCAAGTGCCATTTTTGCAAAAAAGAGGGTCACATCGAAAGGGCCTGCATGGCCAAGCAAAGAAAATCCAGCAGAGGAAGCGGTCAAAATCAAATTGAGCAGGGTGAGTCGTCCGAAGATGAAGAGGGGCTGTTCAGGGTCGATTCCAGTAATGGCAGCGGTGAATTACTTCCATACATCGTGGAAATTTTGATTAATCATCGGAAATGCAACATGGAAGTCGATAGCGGTGCAGTAATATCAGTTATTTCAGAAGAAACCTACCGAAAACTGTGGCCAGAATGTGCACCCAAGCTTCACAACGTAGAGAAGAAGTACAGAGACTACCAGGGAAAGGAAATAGAGTTTTTAGGGGAATTCCAAGCCCTTGTCGAATTTAAAAACTCTAAAAAACGTTTACCGTTGCTAGTGGCAAAGGGAAAACGTGTAAATCTCTTAGGCAGAAACTGGTTTTCGGCGCTAGGAATCAAAATGGCTGTAGACACGGTTGCTACAGTAACCGAAGGAGCAACGGGTTCGTTGAATGCCGTGCTGGAACGTTATAAATCAGTCTTCGACGGGAAATTGGGTGAATACGTAGGCCCACCGATGAAATTGCACCCTAAAAAGAACTCCATTCCAATAAAATTACGAGCAAGAAACATTGCGTTTGCGATTAAACCAAAGGTCGAAATGGAATTGGAAAAACTCATCAAGCAGGGGATTTTAGAGCCAATAGAATTTTCTGAATGGGCCACGCCGATAGTTCCGATCGTGAAGAGTGATGGGTCCATTAGAATCTGCGCTGACTACAAGACGACTGTAAACAAAGTACTTCAACACGACACATATCCAATGCCACACATTAATGAGATGCTGAGTACGTTGGCCGGAGCAAAAAGGTTCGCAAAATTAGACCTGGAGCAGGCGTATCAGCAGATTAAAGTGGATTCAGAAACAGCGATGCTTCAGACGATAATAACACATAAGGGCCTATATAAAGTCAACCGCCTACAATTCGGAATAAACGTCGCACCACAGTATTTCCAGAAATTTATCAATGACGTTTTGGTGGGCATTGAAGGCGTGTATCCGTACTTCGATGATATATTAGTGAGCGCAAAGGATGATGGAGAATTAGCAACTCGTCTAGCAAAAGTACTGCACAAACTAGACACTAATGGCTTGAAACTGAAGAAGAGCAAGTGTGTATTCGGGGCAGATGAAATCGAATACTTAGGTTTCAAAATAAATGAGCACGGTATCGCTCCAACGGACGAGAAAGTAACAGCTATCAAGAATGCGAAAGCCCCAACGACAAAAAAGGAGCTACAAGCGTTCCTAGGGTTGGTTAATTTCTACCACATGTTCTTGAGAGACAAAGTGAGTGCAGCGGAGCCGCTCTACCGGCTGCTCCATAAAAATACCGAATGGAACTGGTCTACAGAATGTGAAGACGGGTTTCAGAAAATTAAGAAATTACTAGCATCAAACCAGATACTAGTGCACTACGATCCGTGTAAACCGATTGTCCTTACTTGTGATGCGTCGCCCTGGGGAATAGGGGGCGTATTAAGCCACCGGATGGAAAATGGGCAACTGCGGCCAGTGGCGTACTATTCCGTAACTTTAAATGCAACCGAACGCAAGTATGCGCAGCTGGATAAGGAAGCGTTGGCGATAATCAAATCGGTAAAAAAGTTCTACAATTTTCTGTTTGGTACCACTTTCGAGATTCAAACGGACCATAAACCTCTTCTGGGCATATTGGGTGAAGAAAAACAATTACCAGAAATGTCATCACCAAGACTGATGCGATGGGCATTGTATTTAAGCAATTTTAGATACAAATTAACGTACACACCAAAAGAAAAACTCGAAAACGCCGACGCATTGAGCCGAATCCTGCCGCAAAACGAACTAGTACACAATGAAGAAAAGGAAAACGCCATCGCCGATGTATTGATGCTGGAAACAATGCCAGAAAAACCATTAAATGGTAAGTTAATCGAAAAGTTAACGATTAGCGATCCTGTTTTAGTAAGAGTGAAGAAATATACCGAATAGGGATGGCCGCAACAAGTTGAGAATCAGCTACAACCATATTTCGTAAGAAAAAATGAAATTTCAACATACAAAAACGTCCTGTTGTGGGGAAATCGAATAATTATTCCACACAAAGCACAGAAGGAAGCACTGGACGAGTTACATGGTATGCACGTGGGGATGCAGCGTATGAAGACAATCGCGAGGTCCCACATGTGGTGGCCAAATCTGGATAAACAAATAGGACAAATGGTGAGAGAATGCAAGCCTTGTCAAGAACACCAAGCCGCACCACCCAAAACTGCAGTGCATCCATGGGAATATGAGGCAAATCCTTGGACAAGAATACACGTAGACTTCGCGGGTCCATTTAACGGCTATACGTTTTTCCTAGCCGTAGATTCGTACTCCAAATGGCTCGAAGTCGAAGTCGTGAGCACAACTTCAACAAGTGCAGCGGTCAAAAGTTTAAGAAGAATGTTTGCAACACACGGTCTTCCAGAAGTCATCGTGTCAGATAATGGAACGGCGTTTACATCCGCCGAATTCAAGAGTTTTACTGAAAAAAATAACATCCGCCACATATTCACCCCGCCATACCACCCCGCATCCAATGGACAAGTCGAGAGGTATGTTAGAGAACTGAAAAAAACTATTAACAAATGTGCTGTAGGTGACGTCCATGCCAAAGTAAGCAGATATTTATTCTCCCAACACTCATCACCGTCTACGGTGACCGGGTTGTCACCAGCAGAAGTACTATTAAAGAGAAAACTGCGTTCAAATTTGGATAATTTACACCCAAATTTTACAGTGGATATGAGGGTGAAGCAGTACACGAACGCACAGAGAATAAATACAACAAGAAAACACAGAGAATTCGAACTGGGCGATCAGGTAACATACCGAAACCCCACAGAGAGGAAGGGAAAATGGTGCCGTGAAAAAATCGTTGCTAAGCACGGGCACGTGATGTACGAGTCGGAGGATTCTCGAGGCAAAACTCACCGGTGTCATGCCAATCAGTTAAGACGTCTAGCGAACAACAGTGGAAACCAAAATACAAGATCACAACAAATACAAGATGAGTGGACTCAACTCTCGTTGAGTGAACCAACAAACCGAACACCTGAGGCGGCACCGTATGAAGAGGACGAATCAAGAACAGAAGCAGAATCCGGACCGGGATCCAGCGAAACGTCGATGTTCGAAGACGCCGAGACGACGATAATTAAAACTTATGTTACAAATACAGACTCCGAAGTTGTACCAAGCGAACCAGAGGTGCAACCACATCCCCAAGCAACTCCACAACCACCACCATCCGCCGACGCCGTCCAATCAAGGGGAAGACCTCAGCGTACCACCAATCCACCACCGTATTTAAGGGACTTCGTGGTACCTAATCTAAGAGGGGAGGAGTGTTATGGCCGCGGTAGAGGCGTAGCAAAACACCGGCAAGCTAAGCTGGTTGCGGACCAGCCGGGGCCAAGCAACGTTACGTCACTGTGACGTCACACGACGTCACAACCGTATTTTGCAATACGAACTTCCGGTCCTGTTTTTAATAATTATGTCAATTGTAATGTCAACTGTAATGTCAATGTGATTTGTGAAATATATGTATTCAGCATTTAACAATTAGTTGATATTTAAAACCAGTGAAAAAACCAATTACATATTTGAAAACTGCAACAAAAACTATATTAAAATTGCACAAAATAAAATCTATCCCTCAATTAGGAAAATTGTTATAAGCTTAGATTATTAGAAATGAGCGTTTTAGAGATTTCAAAAAACTCATGTGCCGATGTTCAGCCAACGGATCTAATTTATTGCCCAGTGGAAAAACCAATTACATATTTGAAAACTGCAACAAAAACTCTATTAAAATATACAATATAAATTGTGTCCGTCAATTAGGAAAATTGTTATAAGCTTAGATTGTTAGAAATGAGCGTTTTAGAGGTTTCAAAAAACTGATGTGCCGGTGTCCAGCCAACGGATGTAATTTATTGCCCAGTGGAAAAACCAATTACATATTTGAAAACTGCAACAAAAACTATATTAAAATTTACAATATAAATTGTGTCCGTCAATTAGGAAAATTGTTATAAGCTTAGATTGTTAGAAATGAGCGTTTTTGAGGTTTCAAAAAACTAATGTGCCGATGTCCAGCCAACGGATCTAATTTATTGCCCAGTGGAAAAACCAATTACATATTTAAAAACTGCAACAAAAGCTATATTAAAATTGCACAATATAAACTGTATCCGTCAATTAGGAAAATTGTTATAAGCTTAGATTTTTAGAAACGAGCGTTTTAGAGGTTTCAATAAACTGATGTGCCGGTGTCCAGCCAACGGATGTAATTTATTGCCCAGTGGAAAAACCAATTACATATTTAAAAACTGCAACAAAAGCTATATTAAAATTGCACAATATAAACTGTATCCGTCAATTAGCAAAATTGTTATAAGCTTAGATTTTTAGAAACGAGCGTTTTAGAGGTTTCCAAAAACTGATGTGCCGGTGTCCAGCCAACGGATGTAATTTATTGCCCAGTGGAAAAACCAATTACATATTTGAAAACTGCAACAAAGACTATATTAAAATTTTTACAATATTAATTGTGTCCGTCAATTTGGAAAATTGTTATAAGCTTAGATTGTTAGAAATGAGCGTTTTAGAGGTTTCAAAAAACTGATGTGCCGGTGTCCAGCCAACGGATGTAATTTATTGCCCAGTGGAAAAACCAATTACATATTTGAAAACTGCAACAAAAACTATATTAAAATTGCACAATATAAACTGTGTCCGTCAATTAGGAAAATTGTTATAGGCTTAGATTGTTAGAAGTGAGCGTTTTAGAGGTTTCTAAAAACTGATGTGCCGATGTCCAGCCAACGGATCTAATTTATTGCCCAGTGGAAAAACTTATTACTTAATTGAAATCTGCAGTTGAAACTGTATTAAAATTGCACAATATAAACTGTGTCCGTCAATTAGGAAAATTGTTATAAGCTTAAATTATTAGAAATGAGCGTTTTAGAGGTTTCAAAAAACTGATGTGCCGGTGTCCAGCCAACGGATGTAATTTATTGCTCAGTGGAAAAACCAATTACATATTTGAAAACTGCAACAAAAACTATATTAAAATTGCACAATCTAAAATCTGTCCGTCAATTAGGAAAATTGTTATAAGCTTAAATTATTAGAAATGAGCGTTTTAGAGGTTTCAAAAAACTGATGTGCCGGTGTCCAGCCAACGGATGTAATTTATTGCTCAGTGGAAAAACCAATTACATATTTGAAAATTGCAACAAAAACTATATTAAAATTGTACAATATAAATTGTGTCCGTCAATTAGGAAAATTGTTATAAGCTTAGATTGTTAGAAATGAGCGTTTTAGAGGTTTCAAAAAACTGTTATGCCGATGTCCAACCAACGGATCTAATTTATTGCCCAGTGGAAAAACCAATTGCATATTTGAAAACTGCAACAAAAACTATATTAAAACTGCACGTTATAAACTGTGTCCGTCAAATACGAAAATTCTTATAAGCTTAGATTGTTAGAAATGAGCGTCTTAGTGGTTTCAAAAATCTGATGTGCCGATGTCCAACCAATGGATCTAATTTATTGCCCAGTGGAAAAACTAATTACTTAATTGAAATCTGCAATTGAAACTGTATTAAAATTGCACAATATAAACTGTTTCCCTCAATTAGGAAAATTGTTATAAGCTTAGATTGTTAGAAATGAGCGTTTTAGAGGTTTCTAAAAACTGATGAGCCTATGTCCAGCCAACGGATCTAATTTATTGCCCAGTTGAAAAACCAATTACATATTTGAAAACTGCAAAAAAACTATATTAAAATTGCACAATATAAAATCTGTCCGTCAATTAGGAAAATTGTTATAAGCTTATATTTTTAGAAATGAGCGTTTTAGAGGTTTCAAAAAACTGATGTGCCGATGTCCAGCCAACGGATCTAATTTATTGCCCAGTGGAAAAACCAATTACATATTTGAAAACTGCAACAAAAACTATATTAAAATATGCAATATAAATTGTGTCCGTTAATTAGGAAAATTGTTATAGGCTTAGATTGTTAGAAATGAGCGTTTTAGAGGTTTCAAAAAACTGATGTGCCGGTGTCCAGCCAACGGATCTAATTTATTGCCCAGTGAAAAAACTAATTACTTAATTGAAATCTGCAGTTAAAACTGTATTAAAATTGCACAATATAAACTGTGTCCGTTAATTAGGAAAATTGTTATAGGCTTAGATAGTTAGGAATGAGCGTTTTAGAGGTTTCTAAAAACTGATGTGCCGATGTCCAGCCAACGGATCTAATTTATTGCCTAGTTTAAAAACCAATTACATATTTGAAAACTGCAAAAAAACTATATTAAAATTGCACAATATAAAATCTGTCCGTCAATTAGGAAAATTGTTATAAGCTTAGATTTTTAGAAATGAGCGTTTTAGAGGTTTCTAAAAACTGATGTGTCGGTGTCCAGCCAACGGATCTAATTTATTGCCCAGTGGAAAAACCAATTACATATTTGAAAACTGCAACAAAAACTGTATTAAAATTTACAATATAAATTGTGTCCGTCAATTAGGAAAATTGTTATAGGCTTAGATTGTTAGATATGAGCGTTTTAGAGGTTTCTAAAAACTGATGAGCCGATGTCCAGCCAACGGATCTAATTTATTGCCCAGTGGAAAAACCAATTACATATTTGAAAACTGCAACAAAAACTTTATTAAAATTTACAATATAAATTGTGTCCGTCAATTAGGAAAATTGTTATAAGCTTAGATTGTTAGAAATGAGCGTTTTAGAAGTTTCAAAAAACTGATGTGCCGATGTCCAGCCAACGGATCTAATTTATTGCCCAGTTGAAAAACCAATTACATATTTGAAAACTGCAACAAAACCTCTATTAAAATATACAATATAAATTGTGTCCGTCAATTAGGAAAATTGTTATAGGCTTAGATTGTTAGATATGAGCGTTTTAGAGGTTTCTAAAAACTGATGAGCCGATGTCCAGCCAACGGATCTAATTTATTGCCCAGTGGAAAAACCAATTACATATTTGAAAACTGCAACAAAAACTATATTAAAATTTACAATATAAATTGTGTCCGTCAATTAGGAAAATTGTTATAAGCTTAGATTGTTAGAAATGAGCGCTTTAGAGGTTTCAAAAAACTGATGTGCCGGTGTCCAGCCAACGGATGTAATTTATTGCCCAGTGGAAAAACCAATTGCATATTTGAAAACTGCAACAAAAACTCTATTAAAATATACAATATAAATTGTGTCCGTCAATTAGGAAAATTGTTATAAGCTTAGATTGTTAGAAATGAGCGTTTTAGAGGTTTCAAAAAACTGTTATGCCGATGTCCAACCAACGGATCTAATTTATTGCCCAGTGGAAAAACTAATTACTTAATTGAAATTTGCAGTTGAAACTGTATTAAAATTGCACAATATAAACTGTGTCCGTTAATTAGGAAAATTGTTATAGGCTTAGATTGTTAGATATGAGCGTTTTAGAGGTTTCTAAAAACTGATGAGCCGATGTCCAGCCAACGGATCTAATTTATTGCCCAGTGGAAAAACTAATTACATATTTAGAAACTGCAAAAAAACTATATTAAAATTGCACAATATAAAATCTGTCCGTCAATTAGGAAAATTGTTATAGGCTTAGATTGTTAGATATGAGCGCTTTAGAGGTTTCTAAAAACTGATGAGCCGATGTCCAGCCAACGGATCTAATTTATTGCCCAGTGAAAAAACTAATTACTTAATTGAAATCTGCAGTTGAAACTGTATTAAAATTGCACAATATAAACTGTGTCCGTTAATTAGGAAAATTGTTATAGGCTTAGATAGTTAGAAATGAGCGTTTTAGAGGTTTCTAAAAACTGATGTGCCGATGTCCAGCCAACGGATCTAATTTATTGCCTAGTTGAAAAACCAATTACATATTTGAAAACTGCAAAAGAACTATATTAAAATTGCACAATATAAAATCTGTCCGTCAATTAGGAAAATTGTTATAAGCTTAGATTTTTAGAAATGAGCGTTTTAGAGGTTTCTAAAAACTGATGTGTCGGTGTCCAGCCAACGGATCTAATTTATTGCCCAGTTGAAAAACCAATTACATATTTGAAAACTGCAACAAAAACTATATTAAAATTGCACAATATAAACTGTTTCCCTCAATTAGGAAAATTGTTATAAGCTTAGATTGTTAGAAATGAGCGTTTTAGAGGTTTCAAAAAACTGATGTGCCGATGTCCAGCCAACGGATCTAATTTATTGCCCAGTTGAAAAACCAATTACATATTTGAAAACTGCAACAAAAACAATATTAAAATTTTTACAATATTAATTGTGTCCGTCAATTAGGAAAATTGTTATAAGCTTAGATTTTTAGAAATGAGCGTTTTAGAGGTTTCAAAAAACTGATGTGCCGATGTCCAGCCAACGGATCTAATTTATTGCCCAGTTGAAAAACCAATTACATATTTGAAAACTGCAACAAAAACTATATTAAAATTGCCCAATATAAACTGTGTCCGTCAATTAGGAAAATTGTTATAAGCTTAGATTTTAAGAAATGAGCGTTTTAGAGGTTTCAATAAACTGATGTGCCGATGTCCAGCCAACGGATCTAATTTATTGCCCAGTTGAAAAACCAATTACATATTTGAAAACTGCAAAAAAACTATATTAAAATTGCCCAATATAAAATCTGTCCGTCAATTAGGAAAATTGTTATAAGCTTAGATTGTTAGAAATGAGCGTTTTAGAGGTCTCAAAAAACTGATGTGCCGATGTCCAGCCAACGGATCTAATTTATTGCCCAGTTGAAAAACCAATTACATATTTGAAAACTGCAACAAAAACTATATTAAAATTGCACAATATAAACTGTGTACCGTCAATTAGGAAAATTGTTATAAGCTTAGATTGTTAGAAATGAGCGTTTTAGAGGTTTCAAAAAACTGATGTGCCGATGTCCAGCCAACGGATCTAATTTATTGCCCAGTTGAAAAACCAATTACATATTTGAAAACTGCAAAAAAACTATATTAAAATTGCACAATATAAAATCTGTCCGTCAATTAGGAAAATTGTTATAAGCTTAGATTGTTAGAAATGAGCGTTTTAAGGTCTCAAAAAACTGATGTGCCGGTGTCCAGCCAACGGATCTAATTTATTGCCCAGTTGAAAAACCAATTACATATTTGAAAACTGCAAAAAAACTATATTAAAATTGCCCAATATAAAATCTGCCCGTCAATTAGGAAAATTGTTATAAGCTTAGATTGTTAGAAATGAGCGTTTTAGAGGTCTCAAAAAACTGATGTGCCGATGTCCAGCCAACGGATCTAATTTATTGCCCAGTTGAAAAACCAATTACATATTTGAAAACTGCAACAAAAACTATATTAAAATTGCACAATATAAACTGTGTACCGTCAATTAGGAAAATTGTTATAAGCTTAGATTGTTAGAAATGAGCGTTTTAGAGGTTTCTAAAAACTGATGTGCCGATGTCCAGCCAACGGATCTAATTTATTGCCCAGTTGAAAAACCAATTACATATTTGAAAACTGCAACAAAAACTATATTAAAATTGCACAATATAAACTGTGTCCGTCAATTAGGAAAATTGTTATAAGCTTAGATTGTTGGAAATGAGCGTTTTAGAGGTTTCAAAAAACTGATGTGCCGATGTCCAGCCAACGGATCTAATTTATTGCCCAGTTGAAAAACCAATTACATATTTGAAAACTGCAACAAAAACTCTATTAAAATATACAATATAAATTGTGTCCGTCAATTAGGAAAATTGTTATAAGCTTAGATTGTTAGAAATGAGCGCTTTAGAGGTTTCAAAAAACTGATGTGCCGGTGTCCAGCCAACGGACGTAATTTATTGCCCAGTGGAAAAACCAATTGCATATTTGAAAACTGCAACAAAAACTCTATTAAAATATACAATATAAATTGTGTCCGTCAATTAGGAAAATTGTTATAAGCTTAGATTTTTAGAAATGAGCGTTTTAGAGGTTTCAA